>CM022299.1:352878862-354157642 GCA_011799875.1 Thinopyrum elongatum | reverse complement strand
AAATATGTTGAACAAGTATTTGAAAAATGTTGAACGAGTATTTGAAAAATTGTTGATCATGTACATAAGAATGTAGAATGAAAAACAAAAAGAAAAAAAAACAAAAAAGGAAAACAAAAAAAGGAAAACAAAAAATGGAGAAGAAAAAAAATAAAAGCAAACAGAAAATGCATAAGAAAAAAATGAAAACCAAAAAAAATGGAGAAGAAAAAGTAAACCAAACAAAAGAGAAGAAAACAGAAAAAGAACGGTGGAGAAAAAAAGCTCGTTTACCTTAAATAGGTCGCGCCCTACAGTTCATCACGAACTCCACACATATCGCATTGGCTAGCGTCGGCATAAACTATCTAGCAGACCCAGGTTCCAACCCCAGCTTTGCTCACTCTTTATCCCTATTTCTTTTGTTAAGTGGACCGGCTCAGTTGCTCGCGAGACACAACGATCCTTCAGCGAGAGATCTCTTCCAACTCGCGTAAAGCGGGAAATATCGCTCGCGCTTTAAGATGAGCATTCCAAGAGAAAATTTGCTATTTGTGGCCTTAAGCCCAATATACTAGCAAATCTTTACCCAGCGCGCACTCTGCTCGATTCTAAGAGGGTCGGCCCATGGTACTCCTCTGCATCAACAATTTGGGGAACCTTCTATATTTTCCTTATATTTTCAAAATCATGAACTTTACTTAAATTCCACGACATTTTTCCCACAATCATATTTTTAAAAACATTCTTGTATTTTTAGAAAAATATGAAAATTTATTCTCGTATTTAAAGTGTTTTAGAATTCATGGACGTTTCGAAAATTCGTGAACATTTCTAAAAATTTATGAAATTTCAAAGTTCACAAACATTTTCTAAATTCCTTAATACTTAATATTTTTTGTGAAAAAGATTCAAGTTCCTGTATTTTTTGAACATTTTTAAAATTAGTGTATTTTCTGAACTTTTTTAAATTTTGTGCATTTTTTTGAATCCATGAACATTTTTCAAATGTATCATTGTTTAAAATCTCTAAGAAAACGAAAATAGTAGCTATTGGTTTTTTTTACCTGCCATCAAGCGAGTGAGGAGAGGTGAAGCACTAATTTAAGCCGCGACTGGCTTATCTTGCATGCGAGCGCTGGTGCGCCAATTCACATTTCCTATACGGCTCCTTCTGCGCCCGTTACTACTATTTCTGCAATCGGGCGCACACCCCCCTCCGCGTTGGGCCGGCGCGTTAGTTATTTTTTCTTAATCTGCCGAAAGCACGCATTAGGTGATTTGAAAACGCGATCTCCTTGTTCTCAGTAAACTGCAGTAACCACCAGGGACACCACACCTGTTGTGATTACTTACTCCGTCGAGTCTAAAAAAATTACTTCTTTTTTCTTCTTTTTGTTCTTTCTTTTTATTTGTTTTCTTAAATTTGTGAAGTTTTTTCAAAATCCATGAACTTTTTAAAAAATAAAGAAAAACTAAGATTAATGAATTTTTTAAAATTCATGAACTTTTTTTAAAATTCGATCAACTTTTTCCCAAATCGATGGACCTTTTCCAATATCAATGAACTTTTCTTGAATTTGTGCACTTTTCTTCAAAATTGATGAACTTTTGACAAAATCAATGAACTTTCTTCAAAGCCATGACTTCGTTTTTAAAATTTTCATGTTTTTTTATCTTTTACGATTTTCCAGAATCATTTGTTGTTACAAAAGTCAACGTTTGAAGCAGGCCACTTACAAAGTCGAGAGCGAAAAAAGCAAATATTGTTTTTTTAGGCAAGAGAACAAAGCAGACATGCACGCCTTGTTGAGCCAGGTCGAAGTCGCGAGCGCGTGAGCACCAGCGAGCACAAGGGGTGCTGAACGCATTGTATAGGAGATCTCACCAATTAGCGCTGAATAGGAAGACCCTTCAGGGACCACATACGCTCCATGCATGAAACGGTCCACCAAATGCAAAAGTGCGCTCGCTATCTTTTTCGACCCAATTCGATGTGCTTGGACAGCTCGTGTGAGCGATTTTCTTACGTTCCTTTACTGCATGGATTTCCAGTTTGTTTGCTGTACGGTTTCATATTCCTTTTTCTTCTTAAAAACGCGACTGCGAATCTGGTTTGGCTGATTGAGAAATATATTAAAGTAAGACTAAAATAAATGCCTAGGGATTTTTTCAAATTTTAAGAAAATTTCATAAATATTTAAAAATGTGCAGGAATTTTAAATGTCACTAATTAAAAAAATCAATGAGTATTTTATAAAATTGGACCTTTTGAAAATATTTCTGTTTTGTAAATAATACTCATGCATTTATAAAATCACATTTAAAAAAATAGTATTTAGGGAACGTTTTTGTCATTTAGAAATGTTAATGTATGTCAAAAAAGGATTAAGTTTTAAAAAGATATTATCAGATCTTGGAAGATATTCAATTTTTTTTATAAAAACATGTTTTCATGAATTGAAAATGCGTAAAATAAACTTAAATAAAATAAGAATAGGGAAAAGGAAAGAAAAATGAAATGAGGACACTGAAAAAGCCAAGAAAAGCAAAAATAATAATGAAAGAACCATCTAAGTTAAACCACTACCGAAAAAACCACTGAATAAATGATACGCCTGGTCAGCGGATCAGTGCTCTATGCGTCATCTCGACATTTTGACGCGGAGAGCGTCAGAATGATTGTTTTCTCATCTCTGCGGGCCTTAAGTTTCGCATCACTCCGTGCCACCCATTGAGAAGTAATACGTTTTCTTACTCAAATTCAAAATAAAAATTTACTCCAATAGGTTATAAAATATTTTGAATGATAAAAAAAATGTTTACGCGTTGCAAAATATAATTGTTCGTGCATATTAGAAAAAAAATCGTGTCTAATAATATTTTAACTTCACTAGATTATCTATCCAGTTTTCAAAAAGAAAGTGAAAAACTTTTGATTGCAGAAACAAATTTACTTATATAAAAATGTTCATGTAATATTAGAAAAAATGTTCTATTTGTGGGTAAAATGTCTTCAGGTATTGCAAGAAAAGATTCACCCATAAGAAATTAAACATTTATGTATTGTTCTTCATGCTTATATAAAATGTTCACTCTAAAGAAAATATTTACAAATATTTATTTTGCTATAATTTAGGTATCCAGTTTTTAAAAATCATGTGTAAAAGTATTCCTTGCAAAAAGGAAATCACTTGTGCATATGAAAATGCTCAGGTAATATTAAAAAAGCCATGTGTCATCTAAAAAATGCTCTATATGTCAGAAAAATGTCTTTAGGTGTGTCAAGAAAATGTACACACATAAGAAATTAAATTCATGAATTTTTTTCTTCCGAAATGGATATTTTCTTAAAAAACTTGTTTATAAAAATGCTTCTCATATATCTCAAATAGATGTTTATATTTTGAATTTTTTTTTAAATAAAACCCTTGTGCCCAAAACTAGTACTCCCTCGGGTCACTATTATAAGATTTTCTAACTTTTTTCTTAATTGGATGTATATAGACAATTTTAGTTTGTTTGTTCACTCATTCAGTTCGTATGTAGTTTATATTAAAATATTCAAAACATCTTATAATAGTGAACGAAGGGGGTACCTAAAAAATATAAAACAACCCATCACTTTTTGTGTGGCTTACCATGCTTAAGAGTTCTCCAAAAATTGCACACGTAGGTGCATCTATGTTCCCATCGACAGAGGGTTAACTGATTCCCGCTCATACAAATCTATACAAAAATGTACATCGCGTTGCGATATTTTGTTTATCTAGTCTAGTACAAAAAGGAGTATTGTCGCAACCAATTGATACTTCACTATTTCTCAGTCGATTTTACATTGTTCACACGGTCCTAAAGAAACACTCACCATGTCGTTGGTCCTCTAGTGCAAAACAAATAAATATAGTGCTTGATTAAAAAATAAAGAAAATTTGCATGGATCTCAATTCTCAACGTCTAATCAACTGTCCTTGGTGTTAGGTCACAGCCTCACGTTGCCACCCCCACCTTTCCCGAGCTTAGATTTTCTCCACCTTTCGCTGCCGCCGCCGCTGGTCCGCCTCGTCCCCGATGATCTTAGGGCCATGGAGGCGCGGTGGATCCCGACCATTGCCGGTGGGAGGGCTCCGTTTTTAGATGTTACTTTAAGTTTCGTTAGGGTTTGTGCGCTACTCAGCAAGGCGAGATAGCGGCGGCTCCCTGAAGATGGAATAAGGTTTTCCCTGTCTAGCTAGCCTCCGTTTCGGTGGTGCGTCTAGCACCGTCGGTGGGCGTGTGGAGATGTGTCTCCGACAGATCTATCTTTGATGGATCTGCTCTGAGATGTTCATCGTTCGTCTACGTTCGTGTGTCTTCAAGTTGGATCCTTCCGATCTACGCTACGCTTCATCGGTGTTGATTGTTGTTCTGTTGCGCTGGTCCTATGGGGCCTTGGCACGACGATTTCCCGACGGTCTAGTACAACAAGTTTTGCCCAGCTCCGATGAGGGAGGGAGGGGGGGGGGGGGGGTGACGGCGACGCGTCTTCGGCTCGCTTCAATTCTTACAGTCGTCGCTAGGTGGTCTATGAATTTGGATGTAATTTTTATTATTTCTGGTGTTCGCTGTACTGCCATGATTGGAGATGAATAGATCAAAAGTTTTCTCAAAAAGAAAAACTGTCCTTGGTGTTGCCTAAGAACTAAGGGCATTTCTAGCCAATCCCCTAAAAGTTGAGGAGTATCCGACGAAGTGAAGTTAGTGGAGTAAATTTTCACTCCACAAACGGTGGCCGCACCTAGCCGATCCCCGATAGTTAGTGGAGTAATAAAAATTGTTTAGATCCCCTTCGTGCTTGCTTCGGTCACCTCCACAACCTCCTCTTCCTCGGCCAACTCCTCATCGGCCACCACCTCTTCGGCCTCCTCCTCCTCGGCCTCCTTCTCTTCCCCGGTCACCTCTTGCTCCATATCTAATGCCAAACTGAGTCGTAGTTGAGCTCATCGAGTCCAACGGCGGCCAAGGACTCCAAAGACGCGAGGAATTCGGCCTTGTTAATCTCCGCACTACGGCAACAAAGCAAACACTACCAACAATCACTATCGGCCACCAACAATCACTATCGGATACCAACAAGACGTGAGGTTTTTATTTACCTTGTAGGCATTTCATTGAGCACTTGGTGGTCGCGATGCTTGTCGCCGGCTGCAGCCACCGCCCGCGCCGGAGTAGCTGCATGAGGCGCCGACCTAGGACGAGGTGTTGTTGTGGTCTTCTTCATCTTCTTCTTCGCGGCCGCCTCGACGAGCGTCGACGCCGCCGCCATTGTCTTTCGAGATCGCTTCAGTTCTTACAGTCGTCGCTAGGTGGTATATGAATTTGCATGTAATTTTTATTATTTCTGGTGTTCGTTGTACTGCCATGATTGGAGATGAATAGATCGAAAGTTTTCTCGCAAAGAAAAACTGTCCTTGGTGTTGCCTAGGAACTAAGGGCATTTCTAGCTGATCCCCTAAAAGTTGAGGAGTATCCGACGAAGTGAAGTTAGTGGAGTAAATTTTCACTCCACAAACGGTGGCCGCACCTAGCTGATCCCCTATAGTTAGTGGAGTAAAAACAAAATTGTTTAGATTCCCTTCGTGCTTGCTTCGGTCACCTCCACAACCTCCTCTTCCTCGGCCAACAACTCATCGGCCACCAACTCTTCGGCCTCCTCCTCCTCGGCCTCCTTCTCTTCCCCGGTCACCTCTTGCTCCATATCTTAATGCCAAACCGAGTCGTAGTTGAGCTCATCGAGTCCAACAGCGGCCGAGGACTCCAAAGACGCGAGGAATTCGGCCGTGTTAATCTCCGCACTACGACAATAAAGCAAACACTACCAACAATCACTATCGGCCACCAAAAATCACTATCGGATACCAACAAGACGCGAGGTTTTTATTTACCTTGTAGGCATTTCATTGAGCACTTGGTGGCCACAATGCTTGTTGCCGGCTGCAGCCACCGCCCGCGCCGGAGCAGTTGCCGTAGGGGGGCGCCGGAGTAGCTGCATGAGGCGCCGGCCTAGGACGAGGTGTTGTTGTGGTCTTCTTCATCTTCTTCTTCGTGGCCGCCTCGATGAGCGTGGACGCTGCCGCCGTTGTCTTTCGAGCTCGTTTGGCTCCAGGAGGAGTGGCGGGAGGGCGGCGGGCCGTTGCCGGAGAGGCGATGGCCACCCCGGAGGTCGTTGGAGCGGTTGGAGGAGGAGCTTGAACCCGATGTTTTTTTTATTACCAAACTCTTCTTCGGCGCGGGCAGCGGCGTGTGGGTGATTTTTGGCAGCGAAAAGCCGGCGGTGGTGGCCGGAGGGGTGAGGGACAGGTCCGGGCTATCCATTCCAGCCGGTCATACGGTCATCGGCAGCGGCAGCGGGGCGTGGCTGCGGGAGACAAGGCGGCACGGGGGGTGGGCGAAAGAGAGGCGCTAGTTTTACTCGGGTGTGACGGGAGTGAGTATATTTACGAAGATTTGGGGGGATATTGGGAGGTGGAGTAAAAAATTTACTCCACTATACTAGTTAGTGGATCATCTAGGTGCGCCATAAGGAAGTATAAGCGAATTTTTACTCCCGTAGGGCATCTCCAACGGCAACCCGTAAATTTCCTCCCGCATCCGTCCGTGGACAGGGGGGACCAGTTCGCGGACACGGATGCTGAAGGACGCCATCCAACCATAGCCGCATACATTTTCACAACAACTCGAACCAACCGGACGAATTCGATCAAATCAGACGAATTTTGATATAAACACGGTGGATTTCATTGAAAGTAGGATAATTTGTACATAAAACCGGACGATATTTTGTCTGGTGAACTAAAACCCTAAACTATCCTATATTTCACGGTGACCTCATAGGCCATGCCGGGCTGGCCGGCGGCTCCTCCTCCGTCATTGTTGCCCGACCCGCCGTCGGGGTCGGAGTCGTCGGGCTTGGGGCGGCGGAAGGTGGTGGCGTCGCGGCACGGCTTCCCGGCGGCCGCCTGACGCTCGCGGGTGATCCTCTCTGTATTTGTCGGTGTCAATAAAATTGGGGTATTACTAACCCGGTAAGAGGAGCCTTGGCGGCGAAGGAAAATATATTTCTCCACCCTGGGAATACGTTCGAAGACCCTGATGGATCCGCTGGACTATGGCCTGAATTATCAGGAGATAGTTCAAGAGAGGAGTACGGACCGCCTTCGAGAAGCTCGTCACAGGACCTCTCCGAGAGGACACGTTGACATGTCTCCAGTTTGTCAGAATGGATAAGTCGTGACTACGAAGACTACATGCTGGCTGGTACCAAGGAGCACTGCTGTCAACATAGGAAAGAAAACTGAAGTCAAATGACTAGTCCTCATGCGTGAAGTCTCAAGAAGGACCCCTACGGCTCAAGTTATCAACGGCGGCTACAATGGGATTCACCTGCTACCTATGCCGCTAAAGTGGCGGTACTTCATCACTGCCCGACGAATACTGAAGAAGGCAAGTAAGTGTCCGGGGGTAACACACTGCCCCAGAAGGACGTCATCATCGCTCGTACAAGCGTGCCATGGGCGACCATGCCACATAGTACAGGCTACACAAGCCTACTCCAATGTATGTTCAACCAATCGGTGCCTCCGTGAAAGCACAAGTGCTCCCTGGGTGGTTTTGGTAATTAATGTCAACATATCTCTTGTTGGACTAATATTTTCATCTAGTATATTTCAGAAAGTTCAACAATGGCGTGGCATGGACAAGAGGATGTGGAAGCCTTCAAAATGCTAAGGACAAAGATTGGCACAAGCTCAAGACTATACATTTCTATTTTAGTGATCCAAGATCACATTGAGTCCATAGGAAAAGCCAATACTATTAAAAAAGGATGAGGTGTTGCTTAATGGTCTACTTGCTCAAAGTGCTTAGTGATATGCTCCAAAGCCCTCAACCACTTTCTCAAATCCATATATGTCCTAAACCTAAAGTCAAACTCGGCCCCACCGATTTGATCTATCCGGCGCCACCGAGTTCCTTTGACATAGCCACTGCCAGAAACCCTAATCAGTTCGGTCCCACCGATAGGGATTTCGGTCTCACCGAGATGGCAATGCAAACTCTCTGTTTCCCTTCGTAACATTTTGGTCTCACCGAAACGAGCGATCGGTCTCACCGAGTTAGCCTTGCAAACTCTCTGTTGCCTGTTGCAATTATTTTGGTCTCACCGAAATGTGCAACCGGTCACACCGAGTTTGCCTGTCCAATTCTTTGTTTGCTCATTGCTGAAATCGGTCTCACCGAGTTCATGCAATCGGTCACACCGAGATGAGGTTTTGCCCTAACCCTAGCACATCGGTCCCACCGAGTTGATCATGTCGGTCCCACCGAATTTCCTAACGTTCACATTTTGAACTGAATCGATCTCACCGAGTTCTTCCATTCGGTCTGACCGAGTTGAGCCAAATGTGTGTAATGGTTGAATTTTGTGTGGAGGATATATATACCCCTCCACCCCCTTCTCTATTTAAGGGAGAGCCATCATAACGTGCCTACACTTCCACTACTCATTTTCTGAGAGAGAACCACCTACTCATGTGTTGAGATCAAGACATTCCAATCCTACCACAAGAATCTTGATCTCTAGCCTTCCCCAAGTTGCTTTCCACTCAAATCATCTTTCCACCATATCCAAATCTGTGAGAGAGAGTTGAGTGTTGGGGAGACTATCATTTGAAGCACAAGAGCAAGGAGTTCATCATCAACACACCATTTATTACCTTTTGGAGAGTGGTGTCTCCTAGATTGGTTAGGTGTCACTTGAGAGCCTCCGACAAGATTGTGGAGTTGAACCAAGGAGTTTGTAAGGGCAACGAGATCGCCTACTTCGTGAAGATCTACCCGAGTGAGGCAAGTCCTTCGTGGGCGATGGCCATGGTGGGATAGACAAGGTTGCTTCTTCGTAGACCCTTCGTGGGTGGAGCCCTCCGTGGACTCGCGCAACCGTTACCCTTCGTGGGTTGAAGTCTCCATCAACGTGGATGTACGATAGCACCACCTATCGGAACCACGCCAAAAATCTCCGTGTCTTCATTGCGTTTGCACACTCCAATCCCATCCCTTTACTTTCTTGCAAATTGCATGCTTTACTCTTTCCGCTGCTCATACTCTTGTCATGCTTGCTTGAAATGTATTGTGAATGCTTAAACTTGTGCTAAAACTCCACCTCAACTTCAAGAAATTAAAAACTGCTACTTTTGCTTGTTGAGGGTCTAATCACCCCCTCCTCTAGACACCCCTTCTCGATCCTTTCAATTGGTATCATAGCATTGGTCTCCATTGCTTTGGTTTAATCACCATTGGAGGAAGATGGATGAGTCTACGATTGGAAGTATTAGACGTAGAGTACCTTTACTTGATGGAGAGTTCTATCATGCTTGGAAAAATGAGATGCTTGTGATTTTCAATGAATATAATTTGAACAAGTATATTACTTGCCCTTGTGCACCTCCTATTGATCCTTTACATCCTACCCCCGATGAGTCTCTTGACATGATCCGCAATCTTAGAACTGTTAATCTTATCATTAGAGGATTGCCTAGAAACTTGATTGTGTGCTTGCCTACACTTGAATGTGCTTACACTATATGGAGATATCTCGAGAAACGCTTTCCAAACTATTCCTTGAAAAATCTAGATGAGATTCTTCAAAAGTCCGTTGCTTTAAATAAGATGAATTCTAGTGATCCTAAGTTTGGTGATTGTTTATTTGAACTTTGTGACCTCATGCAAGCCAAAGGAGATGTTGGAATCATTAGTGACATCATCTCTCAAGTTATTAGAATTCATAAATATGAACATTGTCATGGTCATAAATCTAATGAGTTACCTTCTTTAGGTAATGATCATTCATATGATGATGATGTTGAACATGGATATTATGACGATAATGATGATAGTGACTTTGATCTTGATGAGTCTATGAGACATCCTAGTCCAATGGCTAACCTTCGTGGTTACATGGCTGGAGGAAAGGAATGGGTTCTTGATAGTGGATGTACCGATCACATGACCGGAGACAAGGATATGTTTCATGAGCTTGCTAAAAACGACGACCCTCGAAAGTATGTCACTTTTGGTGATAACTCAAAGGGTAAGGTGGTTGGCCTTGGTAAGGTGGCCATCTCACATGATAGCTCCATCCAAAACGTTATGCTCGTTGAATCTCTTGGTTACAATCTACTTTCCGTATCTAGACTAGCCAATTTCGGTCTTAATGTTTTATTCACTGAAGTAGACTGCCAAGTGTTTCGTAGATATAATCATAATATGGTCTTTACCGGTATACGTAGTGGTGATCTTTACAATGTTGACTTCTCTAAAAGAGCTCAACCTAGAACTTGCTTTATTGCTAAATCTTCCAAAGGTTGGTTGTGGCATAGAAGGTTAGGTCATGTGGCCATGCGAAATCTTGATAAGCTTATTAAAGGTGATCATATCCTTGGACTTAAAGATGTTATATTTGACAAGGATAGACTTTGCAGTGCTTGTCAAGCAGGAAAACAAGTTGGAGGAAGTCATCTCGTGAAAAACATTATGACCACGAGAAGACCGCTTGAGCTACTTCATATGGATCTTTTTTGTCCCAATGCCTACAACAGTCTTGGTGGTAACTCGTTTGGTATAGTCATTGCTGATGATTTTTCCAGATTTACGTGGGTGTTCTTTCTTGATGATAAATCGTAGGTCCAAAAGATCTTCAAGAACTTCGCTAGGAAGGCCCAAAATCAATTTTAAGTGAAGATCAAGAAGGTTTGCAGCGACAGTGGAACGGAGTTCAAGAACGCCAATGTGGACACCTTTCTTGACGAAGAAGGGATTTCACATGAGTTCTCGGCTACGTACACACCTCAACAAAATGGAGTTGTTGAGAGGAAGAACCGAACACTCATTGAGATGGCGAGAATGATGCTTGATGAATACAAGACGCCAAAACACTTTTGGGCAGAAGCGGTTGACACAGCTTGTCATGCAACAAACCGACTGTATCTTCACAAGCTACTCGGCAAGACGGCATACGAGCTTCTCACCTGTAACAAACCCCAAGTTGGATACTTTCGAGTATTTGGCTCAAAGTGCTACATTCTTGATAAGCATCATCGTTCGAAATTTGCTCCTAAATCTCATGAAGGTTTTCTACTCGGTTATGGCTCAAACTCTCACACTTACCGTGTCTACAACAATTTCACCCAAAAGGTTGAAGAGACGGTAGATGTGAAGTTTGAAGAATCTAACGGCTCGCAAGTAGAGCAATTGCCAATTGATGTAGGAGACAAAGACCCTTCGGAAGCAATTCAAGACTTGTCTATTGGCAAGATTCGCCCAACGGAGGTGAAGGAGAGTACCTCGTCCGTTCAAGTGGAAGCCTCAACTTCACACCAAGGTGAACCACAAGTTGACTTGGTGGCATCCACAAGTGGAACACATCAAGATGAAGGAAACGAGGAAGTACATCAAGATGAACCTCATCGACCTACTTCTCCACCTCCACAAGAGAACATCAACGCCAACAACAATGAAGAAGGACAAGAGGAAGAACAAGATGATGAAGAGGATGTTCCACCCCGACCCAAACAAAAGCTCTCACGAGTTAGAGCAAGAGTTTCAAGAGATCATCCCGTTGAACAAATCTTCGATGATATTCAAACCGGGAGAATTACTCGCTCTAAGTCTCGCTTAGCTAACTTTTGTGAACATTATTCTTTCATTTCTAACATTGAACCTATGAAGGTGGAAGAAGCTCTTGATGATTTGGATTGGGTGAATGCTATGCACGAAGAGCTACACAATTTCGAGAGGAATCAAGTATGGACGCTTGTTGAACAGCCCGATGAAAAGCACAATGCCATTGGAACCAAATGGGTGTTTCAGAATAAGCAAGATGAAGATGGACAAGTTGTACGCAACAAGGCCCGTCTCGTCGCCTAACGCTACACTCAAGTCGAAGGTATGGACTATGGTGAGACATATGCCCCCGTTGCTAGACTTGAGTCCATACGCATCTTACTTGCTTATGCCAATCACCATGATATCACTCTATACCAAATGGACATTAAAAGTGCCTTTCTTAATGGAGAAATTGAGGAGGAAGTCTATGTTAAACAACCTCCCGGCTTTGTTAATCCCAATAAACCTAATCATGTTTACAAACTTCACAAAGCTCTTTATGGTCTCAAACAAGCTCCTCGAGCATGGTATAAATGCTTGACTAAGTTTCTTATTGAAAAAGGGTTTGAGATTGGAAAGATTGATTCTACACTTTTTACTAAAAGGGTTAATGGTGAATTATTTGTGTGCCAAATTTATGTGGATGATATCATATTTGGTTCGACTAACCCTCATTTTAGTGAAAAGTTCGGAAGGCTAATGTCGAAGAAGTTTGAGATGTCTATGATGAGTGAACTCAAATTCTTTCTTGGTTTGCAAATCAAGCAAACTAAGGAGGGTACCTTTGTTTCCCAAACAAAGTATACCAAGGACTTATTCAAGAAGTTCAACATGCAAGAGAGCAAAGGTTTGAAAACACCCATGCCTACTAGTGGACATCTTGACTTGACAAAGGATGGGAAACCGGTTGACCAAAAGGTTTATCGCTCTATGATTGGTTCATTGTTATATCTTTGTGCCTCCCATCCCGGTATTATGCTCAGTGTGTGCATGTGTGCATGATATCAAGCGGCCCCAAAAGAATGTCATCTTAAGGCCGTGAAAAGGATAGTGAGATACTTAATTCATACACCAAACTTTGGCATTTGGTATCCTAAGAGGTCTTCTTTTGATCTTGTTGGCTACTCCGATTCGGACTATGCCGGTGACAAGGTTGATAGAAAGTCCACTTCGGGTACGTGTCAATTTCTTGGTAGATCTCTTGTGTCTTGGTCCTCCACGAAACAAAACTCGGTATCCTTATTCACCGCCGAAGCGGAATACATTGTCGCTGGTTCATGTTGTGCCCAATTATTTTGGATGACCCAAACTCTTAAAGATTATGGGATAAATGTGAAACATGTTCCGTTGCTTTGTGATAATGAAAGTGCAATTAAGATTGCTCACAATCCCGTGCAACATTCTTGAACTAAGCATATTGAAGTTCGTCATCATTTCATTCGAGATCATGTTGCAAAAGGAGACATCGATCTTAAGCATGTTCATACCGATAAGCAATTGGCGGATATATTCACCAAACTGCTTGATGAGAAAGTATTTTGCCGTTTGAGAGGTGAATTGAACATCATTGAAGCCTCAAACTTAGAGTAGAAACTCCATGTGGATACATGCAAGGCATGAGCCTTTTTGACTAATCCTTGATATTTCTTTTATGATGATGATCATATGTCTTGGATCTAAACCTATACCCTTGCATGCTATCTAACCCTTGTAGGTACTTGGATGAGCTCAAATCTATGGGATTGCAAATCACTCACATCTAGAACAATCTCTACATCACCAAGTCTCTACAATATGGTGGATGAAGACAAGGAAGCTTGAATCCACACAACATATCCTTTGACAATTTCTATATATCAAATTTCATTTGGTATCAAGTTTCATGATTGTCATTTTGGATACACAAGTGCTCTTCCTTGCAAGTCTAACCCATGTAGGAAGATGAACTCAAACTAAAAGAGGTGCTCCCAACTCTTGATGAACTACATCAACCTTGAGCATCCAACACAAGTTCGACTACATGATCAAGATCAACACCACCACCCAAGGTATGTTATTCCATCTTAGAGAAGCTTTACTCCAAGTCATGGGTCAAAGCAGCTCAACAAGATGTGAATACATCAAAATGCCTAAACGAAAAATGGTAACCCCATTTTGAGCTTAAACGATGAGTATGACCTACGATCAAGTGTTATCACTTGACTCCTCAGTCAATATACTCTAACATAGGTGACTTTGTCGCCGACCCATTCTAGATGAAGTTCTCCATTGTTTCTTAGTGTTCTTGCATATGTTTCTTGCTTGTTCCCCTTTTAAAAAAAACTTCATCTAGATTTCTTTTTGGTATGTTATTCTTTGCATTTTTGTGCATTTAATTCATTGCAAATCCTTTAGTTAATTCCTTGCAAATCTTTGTGAGATCTTATCTGCCAAGTGAGCTGAGGTGACAAATTGTTTCCTAAGTATTGAACTCGGCCTCACTGATTCATGCCAATCGGCTAGACCGAACTACAATAATACATTGTAGACAGTTCATCGGTACAACCGACAAGGACTAACCCGGTCTGACCGATTTGCATCATCCATGACACTGCCAACTCGGTGTTACCGATGAAAATGAATCGGCGTTCCCGACTTCACTGCTGAGAAAACTTTTTGTCATTACATATATCAATTCCTCTTCAGCTCCACTCGATGATTCTTATCCTCTAGCATCTTACACTACATGCTGCTTTGTAATGTGTTTCAAGGACCAAACCTATTTGACTCATGCTCCAGAAGGTCCCTTCTTGGAAATTGATGTCAAAGGGGGAGAGAGATCACATCAAAGCTTATCACATGGGATGCTTATTAACAATAGAGGAGAGAAGTCACATGTCTTTAAGAGGGGAAAGACATGTTAATGTATGTTTGTTTTGCTCTGATTTCGGTTGCTCTGATTTTCTCTTACCCTACCTTCTCCCATTATCCAATATCAGATTCAGGGGGAGAAAGAGTTCATATCTAAGGGAAGAAAATCTTTGGAATTCATTGCATATCTTTAATCTTTGGGGACATGTCTATACCCAAATAGAGTACTAAGTACTCACTCACTACATGTCATCCCAGTCTTGGTACTCTTGTGGTTTTCTGAACTTCCTTTGTTTAGTGGTGTTTCTGTGTTATCTAACCCTGTTTTCTCAGAGTCATCTCTTCCAAAGCCAGCTCAAGATCACAAGGTAAGTATATGCATCACACTCATGTGCATGATGATCTCTTGCTAATGTACATATTGTTTGCAAGAAGGACTCATGAACATGAAGGTACATTCCCTGTATCTACATCATTTGCTCTGATGCACATAGCCAAGATACATGTAACTCATTGCTTGCTCTGACATGCTTATGCATTTACACGCTCTCATATTTTATCTTTGCATGATTGCATACATGTAGGGGGAGCCTATGCATGTTACATGTCCTTCCAAAGCTTTACTTGTTACCTTTCATATCCTTATCTAAAGCTTTGATGTATGTTGTCATCAATTACCAAAAAGGGGGAGATTGAAAGCACAAGTGCTCCCTGGGTGGTTTTGGTAATTAATGTCAACATATCTCTTATTGGACTAATATTTTCATCTAGTATATTTCAGAAAGTTCAACAATGGCGTGGCATGGACAAGAGGATGTGGAACCCCTTCAAAATGCTAAGGACAAAGATTGGCACAAGCTCAAGACTCTACATTTCTATTTTAGTGATCCAAGATCACATTGAGTCCATAGGAAAAGCCAATACTATTAAAAAAGGATGAGGTGTTGCTTAATGGTCTACTTGCTCAAAGTGCTTAGTGATATGCTCCAAAGCCCTCAACCACTTTCTCAAATCCATATATGTCCTAAACATAAAGTCAAACTCGGCCCCACCGATTTGATCTATCCGGCGCCACCGAGTTCCTTTGGCATAGCCACTGCCAGAAACCCTAATCAGTTCGGTCTCACCGATAGGGATTTCGGTCTCACCGAGATGGCAATGCAAACTCTCTGTTTCCCTTCGTAACATTTCGGTCTCACCAAAACGAGCGATTGGTCTCACCGAGTTAGCCTTGCAAACTCTCTGTTGCCTGTTGCAATTATTTCGGTCTCACCGAAATGTGCAACCGGTCACACCGAGTTTGCCTGACCAATTCTCTGTTTACTCATTGCTGAAATCGGTCTCACCGAGTTCATGCAATCGGTCACACCGAGATGAGGTTTTGCCCTAACCCTAGCACACCGGTCCCACCGAGTTGATCATGTCGGTCCCACCGAATTTCCTAACGTTCACATTTTGAACTGAATCGGTCTCACCGAGTTCTTCCATTTGGTCTAACCGAGTTGAGTCAAATGTGTGTAACGGTTGGATTTTGTGTGGAGGCTCTATATACCCCTCCACCCCCTTCTCTATTCAAGGGAGTGCCATCAGAACGTGCCTACACTTCCACTACTCATTTTCTGAGAGAGAACCACCTACTCATGTGTTGAGATCAAGACATTCCAATCCTACCACAAGAATCTTGATCTCCAGCCTTCCCCAAGTTGCTTTCCACTCAAATCATCTTTCCACCATATCTAAATCTGTGAGAGAGAGTTGAGTGTTGGGGAGACTATCATTTGAAGCACAAGAGCAAGGAGTTCATCATCAACATACCATTTATTACCTTTTGGAGAGTGGTGTCTCCTAGATTGGTTAGGTGTCACTTGGGAGCCTCCGAAAAGATTGTGGAGTTGAACCAAGGATTTTGTAAGGGCAAGGAGATCGCCTACTTCGTGAAGATCTACCCGAGTGAGGCAAGTCCTTCGTGGGCGATGGCCATGGTGGGATAGACAAGGTTGCTTCTTCGTGGACCCTTCATGGGTGGAGCCCTCCGTGGACTCGCGCAACCGTTACCCTTCGTGGGTTGAAGTCTCCATCAACGTGGATGTACGATAGCACCACCTATCGGAACCATGCCAAAAATCTCCGTGTCTTCATTGCGTTTGCACACTCCAATCCCATCCCTTTACTTTCTTGCAAATTGCATGCTTTACTCTTTCTGCTGCTCATACTCTTGTCATGCTTGCTTGAAATGTATTGTGAATGCTTAAACTTGTGCTAAAACTCCACCTCAACTTCAAGAAATTAAAAACTGCTACTTTTGCTTGTTGAGGGTCTAATCACCCCCCTCTAGACACCTCTTCTCGATCCTTTCACTCCGGCAAGGCCTCCCTGGACACTATAAATAGGGGAGACCAAATCCTCACTGGGGGTCGATCTTTTGGGCCTCAAAACCGACACAGGTTGATATTTTCACCTTGTAAGAAACACATTGTAGGTCCATACCATTGTAATACAAAACAAAGCAGGAGTAGGGTATTACACCAAGAAGGTTGCGTGAACCTGGGTAGTTCATTGTGTTCATCTATAGTTCATCCGCCATATTTGCTCATGACTTAGGATTGCTGGACGTGTTCAGTCCCTGGCTGAACTCTCAAAGAGTTATTGCTCACAACTCATATGTAGGTTCTTAGAAAATCAACATTTGGCGCACCAGGTAGGGGGCTGAGGCATTTCTAGCGATCAAGGTCCATTTCCCTCATTCCTTCAAGCATCGTATCGGTAGGCGCTTTGCTGAGGATGGTGCGAGGCAGGATCCCTCATCCGGTGGCACGCGCCCAGGTGCATCTACCTGGGCAGGGTCCCTTCCCGCCGTGCTGCGGCAACGCGTTGCCCACCTTGGTGGCACGCGGTCATCAAGGCGTCATGGGAGGAGGCCCGCGCGCAAGGAATCATGGGCCGGCAAGGTCCTTGATCCTCTCTCACCTGTCCCTTCCACATGGGGCTGGGGAGCATCTCAGAAACTACGTGGCTCACTTCCGCCAGCTCCATCGACAGACCCAAGGCATTCCGGATGCCTCTATTGTTATGAGATTCTTTGAGAATGTTAACAACGTTGGGGTCCGCGCAGAGCTCGCGGCACAGGCTGTGACAACTATGGCGGAGCTCTACCGCGTGGGCATCAATGTATTCGGTCCCCGGACCCCGGTATCGTCCCGGGATCCCACGCTGTCGCCGCACCGAGCCAGTTCTCCCAAGAGTGGTTGTTGCCGTGAATGGGATTGAGCGGGCTAGGTCAGCTTCATGGGAGAAACCCACTGCCTCGAGCGCTCCTGCTCGAGCGTGCTCGGTTGCGCGCTAGCCTCCCCAGCGGGACTGGCCCTGGTAGCTCCTCGCAAGGAGCCGAAGAAGACTTCGCTCGCCTTCAAGATCACCTTTGGCGGAGATGCACATTACAGCATCTCCGTCAAGGAGGACTGCTCTGTCGTGTAGGCCGGGGGCTACCCCAGATCTCCTAGAATGTGGTGACATGCTGCTTCACTGAGCAAACACCGCCAGGAGACTGGCAATTGTTACCCATGTCAAATCCAGATCAGAACTCATTGATTTGTGTCTAAAAAACTAAGTACTCTACCGGCCATGTACTTGGGTTCTCCCCCATCAAAAGGAGCGTCATGGCATGCCCTAGCTGTGTATTGATGTAGCCTTGTTCCCATTCCCCGCACTTTTACGCCTCGTGTGTAGTCACCGAGTCGAGAAAAAGGGGCACAAGCACCCCAGCGCCCTCGCGCTTAAGTTGTTTTTTCCCCGTATTCCTTCAACGTGTAAGCAGTCCCGACCGAGAAACAGGGGCTTCCTCGGAAATTTCACCACGTGACCCGTTCCTGGGAATGCTCTGTCATCTCTAGAAGCAAAACATAGACGCTGCATTCCGGACCTGCTCCAATGTATTTGCGTCACATTGTTCTTGTCATCGGTGGTAGTTACTCTAGCTATGTGGGATCATACTAATTACGCTACAGGTTTCCGAAAGAACAACGCACGCATGAACTTAGTAAAAAATATACAGGATTCCAACAAAAGATCCTTCAAATTCTTAGAAACTAAGACAAGCGTAATTAACAAAACCTATCATACTACCATGCAGCTCTGCTACAGAACCTGCTTCCAGGACCAACAGAAGTTCCACCCGCCGTGAAGTCACGTCCCAGCCAAGGATGCAGGGTTTACTCCAGCCAAGCTCAAAGGATGATGTAGTCCCCTTTCTTCTCCTCCCACACCAATGCGGACATGTGGCTCTCCATGGCTCTCAGTGACCACGCCCGGTCCTCGGGTGCCAGGTCCTCCATGATGGCATCCACGAGGAAGAAGGGGTCTTGATGATGAAGCGAGGAGAGGATGCGTGATAACCCACAAGTATATAGGGGATCACAACAGTTTTCGAGGGTAGAGTATTCAACCCAAATTTATTGATTTGACACAAGGCGAGCCAAAGAATATTTGCAAGTATTAGCAGTTGAGTTGTCAATTAAACCACACTTGGAGAACTAAATATCTACAACAGAGTGATCAATAGCACAATAGTATGGTAATTTGGTAGAAGTGGTAACAATAGCAATAGTAGCAGTAACGGTAATAGTAGCAGTTTTATAGTGATTGTAACAGTAGCAGCAACAACAGTAGTAACTTAGCAAGATCAATATACGAAAATCATAGGCATTGGATCGGTGATGGATAATAATGTTGGATGACATTCATCCTGTAATAGTTATAACCAAGAGCGACATAGAACTAGCTCCACTTCATCAATGTAATGTAGGCATGTATTCCGTATATAGTCATACGTGCTTATAATAAGAACTTGCATGACATCTTTTGTCCTACCCTCCCGTGGCAGCGGGGTGCATAAGGAAACTAAGGGATATTAAGGCTTCCTTTTAATAGAGTACCGGAACAAAGCATTAACACTTAGTGACTACATGAACTCCTCAAACTACGGTAATCACCGGAAAGAATCCCAATTTCTGTCACTTTGGGTATGCGGATCATAACACATAATAGGTGCGTATAACTTGCAAGATAGGATCAAGAACACAAATATATTCGTGAAAACATAAAGGGTTCAGATCTGAAATCATGGCATTCGGGCCCTAGTGACAAACATTAAACATAGCAACATCAATCTCAGAACATAGTGGATACTAGGGATCAAGCCCTAACACAACTAACTCGATTACATGATAAATCTCATCCAATCCATCACCGTCCAGCAAGCCTACGGAGAAATTACTCACTCCCGAGGTGAACATCATGAATTGGTGATGAAGTAGGGTTGATGATGATGATGACGACGAACCCCCCTCTCCGGAGCCCAGAACGGACTCCAGATCTGGCCTCCCGATGAAGAACATGAGGTAGCGGCGGCTCCGTATCATAAAACACGATGAAACTTCTTCTCTTATTTTTTTATCGGGAAATCTAAATTTATAGTGTTGCAATTAGGGTCAACTGAGCCACGTGGGCCCCACGAGGCACCAGGGCGCGCCCTGGTGGCTTGTGGGCCACTGGGGGCTCCCCTCCTGTGGATCTTGGCTCCAGTATTTTTATATATTCCATAAAAAATCTCCAAAAAGTTTTGTTCAACTCCGAGAACTTTTATTTCTACACAAAAACAACACCATGGTAGTTCTGCTGAAAACAACGTCAGTCCGGGTTAGTTTCATTCAATTAATGCAAATTAGAGTCCAAAACAAGAGCAAAAGTGTTTGGAAAAGTAGATACGACGGAGACGTATCAACTCCCCCAAGCTTAACTCATTGTTTGTCCTCAAGCAATTCAGTTGACAAACTGAAAGTGATAAAGAAAAACTTTTACGAACTCTTTTGTTCTCGTATCCGTATATAAGCTTAAATATTACCCAAGTTTTCAGCAAAGATCATAACTAACCATGCAAATGTTTACTCTTAGAAATTATATTCACTCATATCAACGGCATAATCAACTAGCGAGCAATAATAATATATCTCAAATGCCAACACTTTGTCAAAACAACCATGATATAATATGACAACATGGTATCTCGCTAGCCCTTTCTGAGACTGCAAAACATAAATGCAGAGCACCTCCAAAGTTCAAGCAGCGACTAAACATTGTAATTCATGGTAGAAGAGGTCCAGTCATGATGCACACAATATTAACTATACAAAATGCATAAGAATGACAATAGTGCTCTCAGGACTGGTGCTTGATTGAGAAGGTGATGACTCAACAATAAAAGTAAAATAACATAAAACTAAATAGATAGGCCCTTCGTAGAGGGAAGCAGGGATTTGCAGAGGTGCCAGAGCTCGAAGCTTAAATCAGAGATAAATATAATTTTGAGAGGCATGCCTTTCCTGTCAACGTCACGACCGTGAGTTCTCAATATCTTCCATGCTAAACACCTTAGCGGTGGTTCCCAAGCGGAAAGGTAAATTTTACTCCCCCTCCACCGACAATCACAAGCCATGGCTAGCCGAATCCTTGGGTGCCCTCCAAACCAACAACTTTCCAGGGGAGTTTTATTTCATTATCTTGCAATTTAGTCTTGGGACTGGGCATCCCGAATACCAGTCTCTCTCGTGCAATGACAAGTGAATAAACACTCGTCGTGAGAATAACCCGCTTAGCATGGAAGATACTGATCACCCCCTGCCGCTCCATGAGCGGTACGAGCACACAAAACAGATGTTCATTTGAATGTTTAGAGGTGGCACATGCAAATTTACTTGGACCGCCAGAGTAATATCGCATAAAGGTAGATATAGTGGACTCATGTGGAATAACCTTGGTTTAGGAATTTGGATGCACAAGCAGTATTCCCGCTTAGTACAGGCGAAGGCTAGCAAATAGATTGGGAAGCTACCAGCTAGAGAGCGATAACGGTCATAATCATGCATTGTGAATAATTAATATTGAATACTAGCACTAGTAGAATATAAACACCATGAAAATATCGTGGATGCTATGTTGATTTTGAATCAACTACATGCATGAACATGTGCCAAGTCAAGCCACTTGAAACATTCAGAGAAGGATACCATACTATCATACTACATCACAATCATTTTAATGCATGTTGACACCCAAGATAAATCATTATCCACTCCTAGCTACTTAAGCATGGAATGAGAAACTATAATCTCTAATTATCATCACAAACATGTTTACTCATAATATGCTGAATCATGGATACTGAGTTAAACATATTTACAAAAATAAAAACAAGTTGAGTTCATACCCGCTTTTCCTTGCCACAGTCACTTCATCAAATATCGTCATTATTGCCTTTCACTTGCACGACCGAATGATATGAAAATAGTAAGAGTGCAAGAGTGCCGTGGACTAAGGTGGAATCTGCAAACATTTTATTCAGAGGAGAAGACAAGGTAATATGGGCTCTTTGTTAGATCAACAATAATGCATATGACAGCCACTCAACATTTTCATCGTGGTCTTCTCCTTACAATGACTCAATGAAAAGAAAAGAACTTCAGTGCAACACACTGCAATATTTTTGGAGGTTTTTCTTCAAGAAAGCAAAATAACAAAGGAAAAGCAAAAACGGGAAAAACTATTTATTCGGGAAAGCTCCCAACAAGCAAAAGAAGAAATGAGAAATCTTTTTGGGTTTTCTTTTAATACTAAAACTAATTAAACTAGAAAGGAAAATTGAAAAGAAGCGAGAAATATTTTTAGATTTTCTCAAAGTTTTTCAAACACACAAGAAGAAGGCAAAAATAAAACTAACATGGATTATACAATGAAAGAGGATGATCACCGACAACTGGAATGAAATGTGTGAACATGAATGTAATGTCGGTGAGAAATACGTACTCCCCCCAAGCTTAGGCTTTTGACTAGCTTGGTAATCACCATTGCTGGTCTGGGTAATTAATTGAAGTGGTAGCTTGTGGAGGCTCTCTGTGCGACCTCCTCAGCCAGCCGAGCGACTTCTACTGCTGCGTTGTACTCATGTGCCTCGCTCTCATAGATGAAGTATCTTGTTTCCTCTGAAAATCAAAGAGAGCGGGTGCAGGCAAAATAACAAAGACAGTCCGGTTTTTATCGAATATTAGGCTATAATCGTAGTTTTGAGCTCCATCTATAATAAAAATCGTGGCGCCGCATTGCCTCAAAGTCTAAGTATTTGTCAGGTAGTATAGGATCATTGGGCCTAGGCAAGACTCATAGCTTTGCAGCTACGTGAGAGGCATAAATTCCTCCATAAAAATGTCCATTACCCGTGTTGCACTGCAGCCTCCATGCAACAATTGCTCCAAGATTATATGGTTTGAGGCCCGTTAGAGCAGTATGAATAATTCTTAAGTCAGGGGCGCAAAGTGCACTACAGTCTTGTTTACCGGCGATGCATTTACCATTAAACAGTGCAAAGTAATGAATAGAGGGAAATTGAATACTTTTTATCCTAGCTTGTGTGACTCCTCTATCCTCACCATTGCAAAGACTATTCAGGAATATAGCATAATCAAATTTTTGCGGTTCATACAGCGAACCCCAATATGGAATTTTGCATGCTTCACAGAATTCTTCTAGAGGCATATTATAGGCTCTATCATATAGTTGAAATGAAATTCTAGAATCATGCGTATGATACTCAAACTTTTGGGTGAACAAATAAGTGAGATTGTAGTGTTGTGGTCGCTTATCTGCTAGGAAGGTGGTGAGCTCAGTGTTCTGAATATATTGATCAAATTCTTCTTTGATTCTCGTGCCTATCATGAACTCGTTGGACGGCCACCAACTTGATTTAGTATCGGTAATCCACACCAAGCTTGCCCTTGGTTCAACATGTGCCTGCCATACTGATCTCTCGCTCCATGACCCCTCCGAGGACCTCCTCCTCGAAGAACTCGTCCTAAAGAAGTTCATGTTTCCTACGAAAAAAATTCTGAAATTTTTGGGCAAAAAATGATGTCAATAAAACTTCACAAGATTGATAGCAACTACTCATTTGGATGTCTAGAGGCTATATCAAGCATTCAAACTACTTGGAACTCAAAGAATTCAACATGCAAGCTCATTTTCAGAAGCACCAAGAGCAGCTAATTATGCAAAATATAATCCACTAAAGCAAAAACTAATTGGCCAAGGAGCAATCTCCCAAAACAGTTTCGGAAACAGAGCTCCGTGCAAAGAGATCAAAATTCTCAGGTTTGGAAGCAAGAACACGAGGGAGAGAGCTACCAGTAATTTTTTCTAGAGGTAAAAGACGAAGTGGGCTAAAGGGATAAGTGAGGGGGTCCCTATGGGGCCCACATGCCACCTAGGCGTGCCCAGGGGGTGCGCGCACCTTGATGGCTTGTGGGCACCAGGTGCATCCCCCTGGGTTGTGGTCAGTGCCAAAAATTCTTATTTATTACAAAAAAAATATGCTAAAATTTCACATCGTTCTGAGCACTTTTATTTTTGGGCTATTTTTTATTGCACGAAAAATTCAGAAAACAGGATAATCATGGCATTTTATTTTATTAACTAAGAATAACAGAGAACAAATAGTAGGTACAGAAAGTTGTGCTTACTAAATTCATCGATCTCATGCCCCTAAAAAATAATCCATTAATAAGGTTGATCCAGTCTTATTAACAAACAATTTTTGAATGACATGAAACCGAAGAATCTTCGTATAACACTAAGTTACCTCAATGGGGATATGCATATCCCCTATAATAAGAGTTTCATATTTATTTTTGACAGAAGGAATAGGGAGTTTAAAACTTCCAATAGTAATTGTCGAAGCCTTTTCAATAATATTGATACCATTCACTTGGAATTGTTTCTTCGGAAAGTGCACCGTATGCTCATTACCATTGATATGAAAAGTGTCTTTGCTTTTGTTGCAATCAATAACAGCCCCTGCAGTGTTCAAAAAGGGTCTACCAAGGATAATCGACATGTTGTCATCCTCGGGCATATCAAGTATAACAAAGTCTATTAAGATAGTAACATTTGCAACTACGACAGGCACATCCTCACAAATACCGGTAGGTATGGCGGTTGATTTGTTAGCCATTTGCAATGATATTTCAGTAGGTGTGAGTTTATTCAAATCAAGTCTTCTATATAAAGAGGAAGGCATAACACTAACACTAGCTCCTAAATCACATAAAGCAATTTTGACATAATTTCTTTTAATGGAGCATGGTATAGTAGGTATTCCTGGATCTCCTAGTTTTTTAGGTACTCCATCCTTAAAAGAATAATTTGCAAATATGGTGGAAATTTCAGCTTTAGGTATCTTTCTTTTATTAGTGATAATATCTTTCATATACTTAGCATATGGGGTCATCTTTAAAATATCAGTCAAACGAGTACGCAAAAAAGACTGGTCTAAGCATTTCAACAAAGTGTTCAAATTCTTCCTGATCCTTGTTCTTAGATGGTTTAACAGGGAAAAGCATGGGTTTCTGAACCCATGGTTCTCTTTCTTTACCATGTTTTCTAGCAGTGAAATCTCTTTTTTCATATCATTTATTTTTAGGAGGTGGGTTATCGAGATCAACAACAGGTTCTATCTCAACATCATTATCAGGTTCTTTATCATTGTCTGGTTGAGCATCCACATGAACATCATCATTATCATTATCATTTTCACTAGGTGAATGTTCATTACTAGATTGTGTCTCAGCATCAGAAATAGAAACATCATTGCTATTCTCAGAAGGTTTTTCAACTTCAGGTTCACTAGAAGCATGCGAAGTCCTGTCATTTTTATTTTTCTTCTTAGATGAACTAGGTGCAGCTAAATTAATTATTTGAGAATATTGTTCAATTCTTTTAGGATGATCTTCAGGATAAAGTGGCTCCTGAGTCATTCTACCTCCTCTAGTCATTACCCTAATAGCATGATCATTTGTATTACTATTCATCTCATCAAGCAATTCAGTTTGAGAGTTAGCAACTTGTCCTAACCGGGTTTGGACCATGGAAGCATGTTTACCTAGACCTTTAACATCATTAGCAATTCTAAACATCAAATCACTCAAACGATCAATCATGAAAGCATTATGTTTCAGTTCCTTCATAACATACATATTAAAATGTTCTTGCTTAACGATGTAGTTATCAAATTCATCCAGGCATTGACTAGCAGATTTATTATAAAGAATATCACCTTCATCAAATCTCATGAGAGAATTTACCTCTACTACCTGTGTCGGGGTATCGAGCCCATGTATTTCTTCAATAGGTGGTAGATTCTTAACATCTTCAGCTTTAATACCTTTTTCTCTCATAGATTTCTTTGCCTACTGCATATCTTCAGGACTGTGAAATAGAATGCCCCTCTCCAGAGTTGGTATAGGTGGTGGTTCAGGAAGTGTCCAATCATTATCATTCCTCAATATATTATTCAATAGTTCTTCAGCCTGTTCAACAGTTCGTTCCCTCAAAACACAACCAGCACAACTATCTAGGTAGTCCCTAGAAGCATCGGTTAGTCCATTATACAAGATATCAAGTATTTCATTTTTCTTGAGAGGATGATCAGGCAAAGCATGAAGTAATTGGAGAAGCCTCCCCAAGTTTGAGGGAGACTCTCTTCTTCAATTTGCACAAAGTTAAATATTTCCTGTAAGGCAGCTTGTTTCTTATGAGGAGGAAAATATTTTTTAGATAAGTAATAAATCATATCCGGGGGACTACGCACACAACCAAGAGCAAGAGTATTAAACCATATCTTAGCATCACCCTTTAACGAGAAAGGAAACAACTTAGGGACATAGTAATAGCGAATTTTTTCCTCATGAGCAAACAGGGTGGCTATATCATTCAATTTAGTGAGATGTGCCACAACAGTTTCAGATTCATAAACATCAAAAGGATCAGATTCAACCAAAGTAATTAACTCAGGATCGACAGATAATTCATAAACCTTATCAGTAACAAAGATAGGTGAAGTAGCAAACTTAGAATCATACACTACTGCAGGATGCTGCTAACGCGACACTACAGTCAGAGACCCTTCGACGAAACTGTGTGTGATGCGTTAATCGCAAATGGTGATGTAAAAAAACCTCAAAAAAGGAACAAAACGTTTGCGATGGCGGAGACATCAAACATGATTCAGATTATAGTTGTGTGTGCGATCCGTGGCATACGGTTAATCCAGAAGAACTGTTTGCGATGAGCTAGAACGACAGAAGCAGATAGCCATATGAAGGTGTGTGCGATATACGGCATACAATTCACTCGGATGAACTATTTGTGATTAGGGGATGCAACAGAAACGATCAGCCAGATCAAGGTGTGTGCGATATACGACATACAGTTAACTCGGACGAACTATTTTCGATTAGGTAACACAACATAAACGGTTCAACTTAACAAGATGTGTGTGATACGCGGCATAAAGTTCACATAGATGAACTGTTTGCGATGAGCTAAACGAACACAAACGATTCGTGTAAACAAGATGTGTGTGATACGCAATAAACAGGCCACTCGGATGAACTGTTTGCGATGATAAAATGTAACTCAAATGGTTACTACAGTTCATTCGTGTGCGATTATGTGTGTAGAAAAAACTTTGAAAAATGGAAACGAGTTGCTTGCGATGGTTAGGAGTATCGCACACGATGCATGGTGCGAGTACTCGCGTGTGATGATTAGTAAGTTACACATACGTCTCCTTATGTTAACACGTGTGTGATAACACGTGACACTGCATACGGTTGTCGGGTTGTGTGCTCCACTTAAGTCTTCCCGCGCTCCACTTGGGTGAATTGTAAAATCCCAATCCCCTAGCAAGCTGCTAGCTATAAAGAACCATAGCAATGGCCGGCGGCGGTGACTCGCTACTGATCCACTTGCTAGCTAGTTACCCATACATACCAGCATACCCCCAACGGCTGACGAGAGGATGGATTTGCGCGACGGGAACGGGCGCCGGAGATCATAGTTTAGGTTAATTAATTATACCTCCAGAGCCGGATGATTCCGGCTCTGGAGGTATAATTAATTAACATAATCTGAGATCAAATAACTAAAGCTTCCCCAACGTGATCGTGCACCAGCCCCAACCGCTAGTATACATCCATTTTGCATCAAGTTTTCCTACTGTTATTTATAATGTTTTTATGCATAATAACACTTTATGGAGTAATTCTAATGCCTTTTCTCTTATAATATGCAAGGTTTACACAAAGAGGGAGAATGCCGGCATATGGAATTCTGGACCTGAAAAAGCTATGCCAGAGATACCTATTCTGCACATCTCCAAATAAGCTGAAATTTTACGGAGGATTGTTTTCGAATATATCATAAATATTGGAACAAATAACTACCAGAGGGGGGCTGCCTGGTGCCCACAAGACACCCGGGTGCGCCAGGCCCCCCTGGCGCGCCCTGGTGGGTGGTGGGCAGCCCAGCCCACCTTCGGTGCCCATCTTCTAGTATATAAGGTCTTTTGACCTAGAAAAAGTAAGGGGAGGACTTTCGGGACGGAGCGCCGCTGTCTCGAGGCGGAACTTGGGAAGGAGCACTTTTGCCCTCCGGCGGAGCGATTCCGCCGGGGGAACTTCCCTCCCGGAGGGGGAAATCGAAGCCATCATCATCACCAACAACCCTCTCATATTTGGGAGGCCAATCTTCATCAACATCTTCAATAGCACCATCTCATCTCAAAACCCTAGTTCATCTCTTGTGTTCAATCTTTGTACCGGAACCTCAAATTGGTACATGTGGGTGACTAGTAGTGTCGATTACATCTTGTAGTTGATTGCTATATGGTTTATTTGGTGGAAGATTATATATTCAGATCCATTATGCTATTTAATACTCCTCTGATCTTGAGCATGAATATCATTTTTGAGTAGTTACTTTTGTTCTTGAGGTCACGGGAGAAGTCATGTTGCAAGTAATCATGTGAATTTGATATTCGTTCGATATTTTGATGGTATGTATGTTGTTATTCCCTTAATGGTGTTATGTGAACGTCGACTACATGACACTTCACCATTTTTGGACCTAAGGGAATGCATTGTGGAGTAGTTATTAGATGATGGGTTGCTAGAGTGATAGAAGCTTAAACCCTAGTTTATGTGCTATTTTGTAAGGGACTGATTTGGATCTATATGTTTAATGCTATGGTTAGATTTTATCTTAATACTTTTCTCATAGTTGCGGATGCTTGCGAGGGGATTAATCATAAGTGGGAGGCTTGTTCAAGTAAGAACAACACCCAAGCACCGATCCACCCACATGCCATATTATCAAAGTAGCGAACGCGAATCAAACCAACATGATGAAAGTGACTAGATGAAATTCCCGTGTGCTCTCAAGAATGCTTTGCTTATTATAAGAGACCGTTTTAGCCTGTCCTTTGCCACAAAAGGATTGGGCTACCTTGCTGCACTTTATTACTGTTACCGTTATTTGCTCGTTACAAATTATCTTGCTATCAAACTACCTGTTACCGACAATTTCAGTGCTTGCAGAAATTACCTTGCTGAAAACCGCTTGTCATTTCCTTCTGCTCCTTGTTGGGTTCGACACTCTTACTTATCGAAAGGACTATGATTGATCCCCTATACTTATGGGTCATCAAGACTCTTTTTTGGTGATGTTGCCGGTGAGTGAAGCTCTCTTGGTGTCGGTGCAACAAACCCTCAGGTGTGTTGCCCTGACTGTACACAGGCTCAAGAGCAAGGTTACGACATTCAAGACAAGGCCAAGCAGAAGAGATGGCTCTTTGAGAAATCAAAGGGCGGATCAAGAAGACCAAGACCAACCAAACAAGCAAGATATCACTAAGGGAAAAACCTCCCTTGCCGGGCTGGCGAGCCTGGTGAGGCCGAGGTTACCCCAAGACAACCCTCAAGACTCCCCCAGCAGGCTTGCCGGGGATGCCAAGGGTGGATTACCCTGCCAAAGCTCCACCGCTCCACCTCACAGCAATGCAAGTCACCCATCGATGCGGTGTCGAGCCCCCAAGTGACTAAGTGGCTGTTATTTGGGACGTGGCAGTCCATTTCTAAGGAAGATCATCCCTAAATGACACCCGTCCAGGCGACGTGTCGCGCGGACAGGTGAAAAGGTGGCTGAATGGCACGACAAGGCTTGCCGGGCTACGCCATGATGTGACACTAAGCGGTGCATTTAATGTGCCCTGACCTGTCCGCAGAGTTAGCTATGATAGCACTGTGGCTATCTAATCGTTGGATAAATGACTGTTTTGCCATTGTGGTAACCCCTTGACTTATAAAAGGAGGTCTGTGGCTACCTTAGAAAGGATTCAGACCCTTGTACGCTCGTACGCGCGTAGCTGCTCCCGCCCAGAGGCGACCTTGCCAGGCTAGAGCATTGCGTCTCCACCACGGTCCTTCCATCAATCCACCAAAGCGGGAGTAGGGTTTTACGCCTCGCGGCGGCTCAAACCTGGGTAAAACTGCCAATGCCATCGTTGCCGTGCTGCTCTATTCTTTCCGCTCTTTGTGCAATGCACTCTTTCCCCTTGCCGAACCACAAGGGGCCGATGGCCCCATAGGTGGCCGTGTGATACCACGACATCTTTGGTGCGCCAGGTAGGGGGAAGCGCTTGCGCGAACCCGAGAGTGTAAGCAGCGCGCCATCTTCATCATCGTTTTCTTCATCAACGGCTTCATCATCCATGGCGCCCAAGAAGAAATCCGGTGCTTCAGCTCACCCGTCCACCTCGAAGGCCCCCTCACATGCGGCCACTAATGCCCTGGGGGCTGCGGGGGAACATGGGAACGCCGACGGCACGGGGAACATGACCGGCGCAAGCGGCGCCATCATCGGTCCCCTTGCGGCTGAAGCAGGAGCAGAAGGCACCGGAGGAGAGCAACACCAACAACAACCCAGCGGCCATGCTCCGCAAGGTGCGGGTGGGGAGAATGCTCTGTCTCCACCTCCCCACCTCGCCGAGGGACACAGCCGCAGCGGTGGCGCTCGCCCTGAAGCGGATCATAATCACCTAGCTGCCCCTGCCGCGGGTGCGGCTACGGGGCCTGCGCCACCCCCAGGACAAGCTAGCCGAGACGATGCGCCGAATGGGGTCGTCAACCCCCAAGCGCATCTGCCTCGTCGTCACACCGCCCTAGTTACTGGCTCGCGACAGCGAGAACATGGCGCTGCCACTACAGGCACCATCAAAAGTCGGGCGACGTCATGATCCGCGTCGTCGTCCATACCAAGCATCGCTTCGGAGGCCATGGCGCGGGCCCGGCTCTTGTTGAGATTTCCACCAGCGGCCAATCAAATGGATGAGTGGAGGGCCACTATCCAGAGCTTGATTGGTTTCGCTGAGGCGGGAGGATCACAGCAGGCAGGCCTGCCACGGCCTCCACCAACGGCGGCAACGGTCCAAGCCGCTGGCCGCACCGAGGGAGCCGTTCCGATGGTGCAGTCCCCTCCACGACAGCCAGCGCAGGGGGCGCAGCCAGGACCGATGGGCGTCATTTCCATTCCATCAGACAAGAAGGACGCAATCATATGCGTGGATAAGATATAACGGGAAGCAGTCGCTGCAGAGGCCGCGGAAGCTACTTCTCCGACCAAGGAAAGCAAGAAAGGGAAGAAAGCTAGCAAGGACGCCAGCAAAGAATTCGGGAAGCGCGCCTCTTCGGATTGCGCTGCGCCTGTTGATGATTTGCCAGAGAGTTCCAATAGCAAGAGATCAAAGGTTGATGCGCTTGCTGTGAAGAAGGTCCCGGCAGGGTTGGTTGGCGCTGATGGTACATTTACTATCAGCTCCACCCTTGATGACAAATAGGAAAGCGCGCTTGTTGCCTTCCTGCAGGCGAATGTCGATGTGTTTGCTTGGCAACCATCTGACATCCCCGGTGTTCCCAGGGAGGTAATCGAGCACCACCTTGCTGTCTGCCCACATGCCCGACCCGTCAAATAGAAGGTCCGAAAGCAAGCTTTGGAGCGGCAGCAGTTTATTGCCGAGGAGATCAAGAAACTCAAAGCTGCTGGTTTGGTCAGAGGGGTATTGCATCCAACTTGGTTGGCAAATCCAGTGGTGGTGCGCAAGGCGAATGGGAAATGGATGCTTTGCATAGATTTCACAGATCTGAATAAAGCATGTCCGAAGGACCCATTCCCCTTGCTGCGCATCGATCAGATTGCGGATTCCACCTCTGGATGTGACCTACTTTCCTTCTTGGATGCCTACTCCGGGTACCACCAGATTTTCATGTCTGCGGTAGACGAAGAGAAGACCGCGTTTATAACCCCATGCGGCACGTACTATTTTATACATATGCCCTTTGGGTTAAAAAGCGCTGGATCCACTTTCGCGAGAGCGGTACAGATTAGCTTTGAGTCCCAGTTGCACAGGAATATTGAAGCCTACATGGATGATATAGTGGTCGAAACCAAGGACAAATCAACTCTCATTCAGGACTTGGAACAGACCTTTGCAAATCTACGCAAGATCAACTTGAAGCTGAACCCAGAGAAGTGTGTGTTTGGCGTTCCTTCCGGCAAGCTGCTTGGCTTCTTTGTGTCCCACCGGGGGATAGAGGCCAACCCCGATAAGATCAAGGCAATTGAGAAAATTCAAGTACCCAAGACAGTTAAAGACGTGAGGCGTTTGACTGGATGTGTTGCCGTGCTAAGCAGGTTCATTTCCAAGTCCGCCGAATGCGCCCTGTCGTTCTTCAAAATCTTGAGGAAGGCTGGGCCCATGGAGTGGACCCCGGAGGCAGACGCTGCGCTGCAGGGTCTGAAGACCTATCTTTCCTCTGTCCCCACCTGAGTTGCTCCAAAACCACAAGAACCATTGCTGCTATACTTAGCGGCAGCCAATCAAGTGGTTAGCGTAGCACTGGTGGCGCAGCGGGAAGTAGATGAAGAAGCAGCTGCAACTTCCGTCCCCTCTGGAGAAGGAAGTGAACTCGCCCCAGCAAGGTCAGAGGCAAATCAGAACAAGGAGGAGCGTGGAAATGGAGACACCTCCAAGGTCACGGCAAGGAAGAAAGTGGTGCAATGCCCAGTATACTTTGTTAGCTCCTTGTTGCAGGGGGCTAGGTCAACGTACTCTGGCATGCAAAAGTTGATTTTTTGCCTCATAATGGCCTCAAGGAAACTGCGCCACTACTTCCAAGCCCATGAGATCATAGTTGTCACCCGTTTTCCCTTGCAATGCATACTGAGGAACCCTGAGGCCACTGGCAGGATAGTGGAATGGGCTTTGGAGTTATCCAGCTTTGGTTTGAAGTTCGAGAGCACGTCAACCATTCAGAGCAGAGCACTGGCGGAGTTTATTGTGGAATGGACGCCTACCCCTGACGAAGACGTGTTGGAGACATTTATCCCCGGCAAGGAAGTGCCCCAAGAATGGATCATGTACTTTGATGGTGCCTTCTCCCTACAAGGTGTAGGAGCTGGCGTGCTTCTTGTTGCTCCCTCTGGGGAGCACCTCAAGTACGTGGTTCAAGTGCATTTCTCCTGGGAGAAGGCTACTAACAATACAACAGAATATGAAGGACTCCTTGCCGGGCTCAGGATTGCAACAGAACTGGGAATCAAGAAGTTGATCATTCGTGGAGATTCGCAACTTGTGGAGAGGCAAGTGAACAAGGATTATCAAAGCCTATTGATGGAGGCATACATCAAGGAAGTGAGAAAGTTGGAGGAGCGCTTTGACGGATTGCAAACAGAGCACATACCTCGTGCGGAAAACAACATTGCTGATCATGTGTCAAAGTGCGTTGTGCAAAAACTCCCTATGGAACCAGGGACTTTTGTTCTCCATATGACTCAACCCTCCGTATCCCCGGCAACAATGTCCAGGAAGAGGAGGAAACTGGACTCCGGCAGGCCTCTCCCGACAGAACCCTCTGAGGGTCCCCAACAGAGAGCTTGGCGGGAACAACTCCCCTTCGATCGGTGAGCTGCACCCTCCCGCCAAACTACCAATCTCTGTGGTCGAGGAGTGTGCTCCCACGAATGAGGAGGTGCCGCCGGTCCTCGTTGCCGAGCCTCAGGCTCCAACTTGGGCGCGTCACATAGTCCATTTCCTCCAAATAGGAGAACTTCCCGAAGAGCAAGAAGAAGCTGAAAGAGTAGCTCGGAGGGCTAGTATGTATCAGTTCGTTGACGACACGCTATACAGAAGAAGGCCCAACGGAGTGAAATTGAAGTGCATTTGCCAGGAAGAAGGAAAGGAACTGTTGGCAGAGATACACAAGGGTATATGCGGCTCCCACCTTGGATCGAGGGCCCTGGTTGGAAAAGCCTTTTGGCAAGGTTTTTACTGGCCCACGGCCCTCCAAGATGCAATTGAGCTAGTCACCAAATGTGAAGCATGCTAGTTCCACTCCAAGAATATCCATCAGCCTGGTCAAGCTCTCCAAACGATCCCCTTGTCATGGCCCTTCTCGGTCTGGGGGCTCGACATCTTGGGCCACTTCCCCCATGCTACCGGGGGCTTTGAGTTCTTGTTCGTCGCTATCAACAAGTTCACAAAGTGGCCAGAGGTGGAGCCCATGAGGAAGGTGACCGCACAGTCAGCTATCAAGTTCTTGAAAGGATTGGTGTGCCGTTTCGGAGTACCCGCCGGGATGATCACTGACAATGGCACCCAATTCACAAGCCGCGCCTTCATGCAATACGTTCATGCCCTCAGAAGCAAAGTCTCATTTGCCTCTGTTGCCCATCCCAGAAGCAACAGACAAGCTGAGTGGGCAAACGCTGAAGTGCTGCGAGGACTCAAGACAAGAACATTTGATAGGCTACAGAAGTGCGGCAGGAGATGGATCGACGAGCTGCCAGTGGTTCTTTGGTCCCTTCGTACGACACCAAATCGAGCTACCGGGTAGACTCCCTTCTCCCTAGTCTATGGGATAGAAGCAGTTATCCCCACAGAACTGATATACGGATCACCTCGAGTGCTTGCCTACGATGAAGTAGCGCAGGAACAGCACCAGCGTGATGACGCTGTGCTACCTGAGGAGAACCGTCTCCGGGCTGCTACGCGTGCTGCATGCTACCAGCAAGCCCTGCGTCGCTATCACAGCCGCGGGGTTCATGCCCGGAGCCTTGAGGAAGGTGACCTTGTCCTTAGGCGTGTTCAGTCCGCCAAGGGTGCAAACAAGTTGACGCCAAAGTGGGAAGGCCCTTACCAGGTAATACGAGTCACCAGACCCGGCGCAGTCCGTCTAGAGACCGAAGATGGCATTCAGTTGCAAAACTCATGGAACATTGAGCATCTCCATAAGTTCTACCCGTAAAGCGCGGTTGTCGGGCCTTGCCCGACAGCCACCCTTTTGTACAAGCTTTGCCGATGTTGCATGTAACCCTTTGTACAAAGCCAGGCGTAGACCCTAAGTAACAGATGAATAAACGAAGCACTAGGGGGGCCCCGACAAGATTGCATGCATGCATAAGCATATCATGAGCATAGCATGATCATGTAGATGAGGTCGCATGTAGCACTATTTTCATCTGCACTAAGTTGCAATGTTCTTGCCGTGGACTTGATCCCGAAGAGAAGAAATGAAGACAAGCCTACACAGCAATCCCCGGCAAGCCAAACAGATAAGTTTCTTCTTATCCATACCTGTTCTGTAAGGTAAAAACTTGTGCATATGAAAACCTCGCTACCTTCGAAACATAGGTGCTCCCATCCTTTGTCCCGAACGTTGCTTCGGGCAAGGTGGTCGCAGTTGCCTTTGATGGAGAGGGTTCTATGAGGGGCCGGTCCCTTTTTATAGTTTTATGCCCGGCAGGCCTTGCCCCGCGGCAGCAAGCTAAGGGTACCGGCAGGATAGTTTGCCGGGGGAAACTTGTTTACTTGAACGTATGGAGGCACCTAACCTCTGCATGGACATGATACATGCACAAGTACCCGGAAAGGCTTGTCTTTTTCATTAATATGCTGATAAGCAAGTACAGATCTTACAGAGCATAAACATGGATAAAGAAGTTTACATAATTTAGACTAAAGTTTGGCAAGTGCCTACATGTTTTATACTGAAAAAAGATAAGTGCCCCGTAATCCATTTCTTATCCCTCTCTTCCTTGGCACTACGGTGGGAGGTGAAGAAGGCAGAAGGAGCGCCTGGGCAGAAGCCCCAGCCTGACCCCGTCAGCCCTCATGGCGAGGAGCCTCACAAGATCGAGAGGGCACGGGCGAAGGTGATGGTGAAGAGAGCGGCAGAAGGGTCCTCCTGGCCACCGCCACCAGGGCCAGCAGGACGCGGCAGGGCGAACGAAGTTGCAGCCCGAGAAGAAGCCTGCCGGGGTCCAGCTGGAAGGCTGCTGGAGGAGCCGAGGGCACCACCCCCACCTCTGCATCCAACTCCCCGGAAAATCGCCTTGCCGAGATGGAGATGCAGGTGCAGATAATGGTGCCGCCGCCTGACGGTGATGGTGCGGCTGGTGTTCAGCCGGAGTCGGAGCCGTTGTCCTCCCCGTCGGCGCCGTTGTCATCGCCGTCACTGTCCTCCTTGTCGCTATCGCTTGAGGAGGAGTTTTCATCGTCGGTCGAGCTCTCCGCGCAGCACCCTAAGCGAGCACCCGAGCACCTCAAGACCTTGACGGAGAGCATATCGGCCTCCATTAGTTTGAAATGGAGGACGTGCCCCTCCGACAAGCTGCGGGCGCGAGCAAAGGTTTTTCAGCCGCGTCGGAAGAGCATAACATGAGGAGCGGGAAAGTCCACATCCACCTGCATGCTGCCATTGCAGCAACCCCTCATGTGCAGCTTCAACGCGCGCGGCTGTTCAAGCTCCATCACCCTCGCAAACGGAGTAGGGAGGCGGAGGCGGCCGCGCGGGGGCTTGTACAACCTGATGATGAATTCCAGCGGTTGGTCTCTGACGTGGCCCTCCATTGAGGGTTGAGCAGCCGGCGGAGGGGCGGCCCGAGCGCCCCCTCGCCCTCCTTGACCCCGAGCACCACGACGGCCGCGACCTCGCCCCCTCCTACCTCCTCTCACAGCGGGCTCCACCCCTACATCTTCGGCGGGAGGAGGGAGGCGCTGTCGAGCAAAATCCCTTGTCGCCACTACTGGGGTGCCACTGCGTCCTCTTCCCCTCACCATGATGAAGAAACGACACCAGAAGAAAGAAGAAGGGAATGGATATGAGCCTACACCCCCGCCTGCGTCCCCTTTTATAAGGAAAACGAGGCCGGGGGCTGGCTCCCTACTCAGGGGGAACGACCGCCCCGCTCTGCCAATTCGGCTCCCTCCCACGCCACCAACGGCTCGTGGAATCGAGGCTGACCCCATGCGCCAATCCATGGCATCTGGATTTCTGCCATGGCACGTGTTTCCGCGCTCTCCTTGTCCACCACCAACCCAGCACAATGCATGCTGCACACATGGCGGAAATGGCAGAAGTGGGGAAGATAGTGGAATGGCAGTTACCAACCCGTGAACGTGGGGACGTGGGTAGCCCACGGATCGTGGCTTACTAACCTCCCCACTACATCACGCGACGCGCGGGAAAACCGAAAACTGACTCAAACACAGGTTAATGAAGAAGCAAAGAAGATCTCGAAGGACGAGCTACCGCAACCCGCTCACCTATGTACTAGACAGGGCCTACCCCGACGACGCTCAATAGCGCATTCAGGCCAGGCCCGGGGGCTCCTGTCGGTGCAACAAACCCCCAGGTGTGTTGCCCGGACTATACACAGGCTCAAGAGCAAGGTTACGACATTCAAGACAAGGCCAAGCAAAAGAGATGGCTCTTTGAGAAATCAAAGGGCGGATCAAGAAGACCAAGACCAACCAAACAAGCAAGATATCACTAAGGGAAAAACCTCCCTTGCCGGGCTGGCGAGCCTGGCGGGGCCGAGGTTACCCCAAGACAACCCTCAAGACTCCCCCAGCAGTCTTGCCGGGGACGCCAAGGGCGGATTACCCCGCCAAAGCTCCACCGCTCCACCTCACAGCAACGCAAGTCACCCATCGATGCGGTGTCGAGCCCCCAAGTGACTAAGTGGCTGTTATTTGGTACGTGGCAGGCCATTTCTAAGGAAGATCATCCCTAAATGACACCCGTCCAGGCGACGTGTCGCACGGACAGGTGAAAAGGTATGATAGCACTGTGGCTATGTAATCGTTGGATAAATGACCATTTTGCCATTGTGGTAACCCCTTGACCTATAAAAGGAGGGCCGTGGCTACCTTAGAAAGGATTCAGACCCATGTACGCTCGTACGCGCGTAGCTGCTCCCGCCCCGTGGCGACCTTGCCAGGCTAGAGCGATGTGTCTCCACCACGGTCCTTCCATCAATCCACCAAAGCAGGAGTAGGGTTTTACGCCTCGCGGCGGCCCGAACCTGGATAAAACTGTCAGTATCATCGTTGTCGTGCTGCTCTATGCTTTCCGCTCTTTGTGCAATGCGCTCTTCCCCCTTGCCGAACCACAACTGGCCGATGGCCCCATAGGTGGCCGTGTGATACCATGACACTTGGTAAGTGGAAATCGGTAAGGAAAAATTTATATTACGTGCTGAAATTTATTGTCACTTGTCACTATGGAAAACAATCCTTTGAGGGGTTTGTTCGGGGTATGTTCACCTCGACCGAAAACACAAAGAGTTACCCCTCAACCTACTACACCTACTGAAAATATTAGTTATGAAATTCCTTCGGGTATGATAGAGAAACTGCTAGCTAATCCTTATGTAGGAGATGGAACGAAACATCCCGATTTCCACCTTATATATGTGGATGAAATTTGTGGATTATTTAAGCTTGCAGGTTTACTCGGAGATGAAGTTAATAAGAAGGTTTTCCCTTTATCTTTGGAGGTAAAAGCATTGACATGGTATAGGCTATGTGATGATGTAGGATCTTGGAACTGGAATCGATTGAAATTGGAATTTCACCAAAAAAAATTATCCTATGCATCTAGTTCATCATGATCGGAATTATATATATAATTTTTGGCCTCGTGAAGGAGAAAGTATCGCTCTAGCTTGGGGGAGGCTTAAGTCAATGTTATATTCATGCCCCAATCATGAGCTCTCGAGAGAAATTATCATTTAGAATTTTTATGCTCGGCTTTCTCATAATGATCAATCCATGCTCGATACTTCTTGTGCTGGTTCTTTTATGAAGAAGACTATTGAATTCAGGTGGGATCTTTTGGAAAGAATTAAACGCAACTCTGAAGATTGGGAACTCGACGAAGGTAAAGAGTCAGGTATTAAGCTTGAATTTGATTGTTCTAAATCTTTTATGAATACCGATGCTTTTCACAAGTTTAACACTAAATATGGACTTGACTCTGAGATAGTAGCCTCATTTTGTGAATCCTTTGCTTCTCATGTTGATCTCACTAAGGAGAAGTGTGTCAGTGCAACAGACCCTGGGTCCATTGCACAGACTGTGCATAGGCCAGAGACAAGATTACAAGACCAAGATCAGACCAAACAAGGAGGATCAATTCCTTTGAAGGATCCAAGTGCAAGTCGAGAAGGCCAAGGTGAGCCAGAGGAACGAGGCATCACCAAGGGAAGGACCTACCTTGCCGGGTAGGCGAGCCTGGCAGGGTTGGGTTTTGCCCCGGAAGCAAGCTCCAGATCGTCCCGGCAAGCCTGCCGGGGCTGGCGGAGGCAAGCCACTCCACCGCTCCGCCTCACAAGCGACGGAAGTCAGTAATCAAAGCGGTGTCGAGCTCCAAGGTGACTGAGTGGCTGCTTTCTGCCACATGGCAGCCACTTCCTACAGCAAACACCTCTGTATGACACCCGTCCCGATACGTGTCAAGCGAGCAGGCGCGAAGCTGGCAAAACAGCCCGGCAGGGCCTGCCGGGCGAGCTGCGATGTGACACTGAGCGGCGCATTTAATGCGCTCTGTCAGCCTGTAGAGTTAGATATGATAGCACTGTTAGCTATCTAATCAGTACGCAAAGACTGATTTGCCACTGTGGTGACCCCTTAATCTATAAAAGGAGGCCCATGGCGACCGTAGAAAGGGTTGGACCCTCGCAGATCCATACGCGCGTAGCCACTCTCGCCCCTAGAGCAACCTTGCCGGGCGAGTGTGCTACGTTAACCACCATTATCCACCATCAATCCACCAAAGCAGGAGTAGGGTTTTACGCCTCACGGCAGCCCGAACCTGGGTAAAGACTACCCGTGTGATCTCTGCCGTGCTGTGCGACGTTTCTCCGCTCTTTGTGCAACGTGCCCATCCCCCCGCCGAACCAAAAGGGGCTCATGGCCCCCTAGGTGGCCGTGGTCTCCCACGACATATTTGGCGCGCTAGCTAGGGGGATCACTTGCGCGAAACCGAGAGCGTACGCTGCGCGTCATCTTCATTGACATTTTCATCGTCGACGGCGTCATCGACTATGGCGCCCAAGCGGAAGCCCGGGGCTGCAAATCACCCGTCCACCTCGAAGGCTCTGCCGCCCGCGACCGCCAACGTCGCGGGGCATGCACGGGCTCGCGAGGGTGTGGATGCTGCGGGGGACGTGGTCGGCGTAGGCGGCGCCGTCACCACCTCCCCCATGGCCGAAGCAGGAACGAGAGGTACCGGGGAACGACCGCATCAGCAACATCCCGACGGCCATGCTCCACGAGGTACAGATGGAGGGATCGTTCTGCCTGAACCCCTTCTCCTCGCCAACGGGCACAACCGCAGTGATGATGCTTGTTCTAGGGCGAATCACAACCCTCTGGCCGCCCCCACTGCGGGCGCGACCGCAGGGCATGCGCCACCCCCGGGGCGGGCTGACCCAGCTACTGTGCCCAACGGAGCCACTGGCCCTTAGGCGCCTTCGCCGGGTCACCATGCCGTCCAAACGGCTGGTTCACAGCAGCAAGAGCGTGGCACGATCACCACCGGCAACGTCAAGAGCCGAGCAACACTGCGATCTACATCGTCATCACCTATGCCAAGCACTGCCTCAGAGGCCGTGGCGCGAGCCCAACTGCTGTTGAGATTTCCACCGGCGGCAGACCAGATGGATGAGTGGCGACCCACCATCCAAATTTTGATTGGTTTCGCCGAGGCGGAAGGATCACAGTGGGCCGGACCGCCACGGCCTTCCCAGGCAGCAACGACGGCTCGTGCGGCTGGTCGTGCGGGAGGGGCCACCCTCACAGTGCAATCCCCACCACAGCAAGCCGCCTGGGAGCCGCAAAACTAGGCGCCTGATGACGTCTCGATGGCCTCGTCAGATCTTCGAGCGCGTCAAGGCCGCCAGCGTGCCCCGGAGGGCAGGCGAGGGGAAGGCGCGCGCGTCATCGATGAGCGGCGCCGCGACAACCCCCGCCGGTCCAATGGGTGTGATGGCCCCGACGTCGACGAGCCCGCGCTCGGAGATGGCGGGTGCCTGCCTTTCGTGGTTGGGTACCCTGCCTTCACCCGTGAGCTGCGGCAAGTCCGTTGGCCATCCACTCGCACGTTCAAGCCAGAGATACCCGAGAAGTATGATGGGAGACTAAACTCGGCAGAGTTCTTGAGCATCTACACCATCGCTGTTCAAGCTGTCGGGGGAAGAGATGAGAAGGTGTTTGCCAACTACTTCCCTTTGGCCCTCAAGTCAAATGTGAGGTCTTGGCTGATGCACCTGCCGGAGAACTCCATTTCGACCTGGGCTGACCTGTGCCACGAGTTCATTGGTGCCTTCACGGGTGGCCATCAAGAACCAGGGCGGCCCAGCGACTTGCAGCTTCTCCGGCAGAAAGAAGGAGAAACTCTACGGAAGTACTTGCAGAGATTCAGTCGAGTCCACAGAAATATCCCAGATATCCTCCCAACTGCCGTGATAGTTGCCTTCCAATCCAACGTGCGCAACCGCAGGATACATTCCAAGATGAACGCTCGGTTGCCCAAGACTGTGAAGGAGCTCTACACTTTAGTGGACAAATGTGCTCGGGTGGAAGAGGGGAGGAAACTTCCTGGAGAGGAAGATTGCGTCGACAACGACTCAGAAGATGACGACGAAACCATCAGTAAGAAGAAGAAGAACAAGAAACACAACAAGAAGCGCAAGGATAAGACAGTGATGGCTGTTGAGGGGTCAGGCATGCCTAGTACCGGCAAGAAGGCCAAGGCTGAAGCCCCCGGCAAGGAGGCTACCGCATGCGCTGACTGTCGGGAGGCGGCGGCTGCTGAGAAGGCTGGGAAAAGTGATGGGCCATACTGTAAGATTCATCGGACCAAGGGCCATGATCTCCAGGAGTGTCATCAGGTTGAGCAGCTCGTCAAGAGATAGAAGGCTGGGTATGAGAAGCGTGATAAGGAAAAAGGTCAGAATGGCGCTGGCGGGAAGGGCCGGGGTGGTGAAGCAAATCTCCCCGGCAAGGCTCCTCGGAACCAAGGGAAACCTGCAAAGGGCCGAGAGAAGGAGGATTGCAGTAACGAGAGTGATGGAGGGAATGAAGAGGAAACCAGCGAGCAGGAATTCCAGAAGGCCACTGATGCCCTGTGCATTGACGGGGGTGCATCTTTGCACTCCTATCACCGCCAACTTAAACAGTGGGTGCGTGAAGTCAATGCCATGGAGCCAGCGGCAGATTCTCGGAAGCCGCTCAAGTGGTCACGCACGCCCATCATCTTTGATAAAGATGACCACCCCGACCGCATTACTGCAGTAGGGTGCTTGCTGTTGTTGGTCTCACCAACAATTCGCAACCTCAAGGTCACAAAGATGCTGGTTGATGGCGGGGCCGGGTTGAATCTGATTTCCCCAAAGGTTATCAGCAAACTCCAGATAGCAGAGGAAGAACTTAAGGCCACAGGCACGTTTCAAGGAGTCAATCCCGGCAGGAGCCATCCTAAGGGAAATGTTACGTTGCCAGTGACATTTGGAGGAGAGTTGAACTATAGGACTGAGAAAGTTGTGTTTGATGTGGTTGACCTCCCTCTGCCGTACAACGGGATCCTTGGGCACCCGGCCCTGGCCAAATTCATGGCAGCATCCCACTATGCCTACAACACTTTGAAGATGCCAGGGCCGATGGGCATCATTTCCGTTCCGTCGGACAAGAAAGACGCAATTATTTGGGTGGATAAGATGTACCGGGACGCGGTCGCGGCAGAGGTCGCGGAAGCCACAGTTCCCACCAAGGAAAAGCATAGCAGAGGCACTAGCAAGGAATCCAGGAAGCGTATCTCTGTGGAATGTGCCGCGCCCGTTGATGACACGCCAGAGAGTTCCAACAGCAAGAGATCCAAGGCTGCTCCACCCCAAGTGAAAAAGGTCGCGGCAGGGCTGGCTGGCGCTGATGGTACTTTCACTATTAGCGCCACCATTGATGACAAATAGGAAAGCGCGCTCGTTGCCTTCCTGCGGGTGAATATCGATGTGTTTGCCTAGCAACCATCTGATATCCCTGGTGTTCCTAGGGAGGTAATCGAGCACCACCTTGCTGTCTGCCCACATGCCCGGCCCATCAAGCAGAAGGTTCAGAAGCAGGCCTTGGAGCGGCAGCAGTTTATTGCCGAGGAAATCAAGAAACTTGAAGCAGCTGGTTTGGTCAGAGGAGTATTGCATCCAAAATGGTTAGCAAACCCAGTGGTTGTGCGCAAGGCTAATGGAAAATGGAGGCTTTGCATAGATTTTACGGATCTGAACAAGGCGTGCCCAAAGGACCCATTTCCCTTGCCACACATCGACCAGATCGTGGATTCTACTTCAGGATGTGAGTTGCTCTCTTTTCTGGATGCATACTTTGGATACCATCAGATTTTTATGTCCAAGGAAGACGAAGAAAAGACCTCATTCATCACCCCATGCGGCACGTACTGCTTTGTGCGCATGCCTTTCGGGTTGAAGAGTGTCGGGTCCACTTTTGCAAGAGCAGTCCAGATTGGCTTTGAACCACAGTTGCACAGGAACATTTAAGCCTATATGGATGACATTGTGGTCAAGACCAAGGACAGATCAACCCTCATCCAGGATTTAGAAGAGACATTTGCTAATCTGCGCAAGATCAACTTGAAGCTGAATCCGGAGAAGTGCGTGTTTGGCGTTCCCTCCGGCAAGCTACTTGGTTTCTTTGTGTCCCACCGTGGGATAGAGGCCAACCCCGATAAGATCAAGGCTATTGAGCAGATACAGGCACCCAAGATAGTTACGGATGTGAGGCGTTTGACAGGATGCGTTGCCGCGCTTAGCAGATTCATCTCCAAGTCTACCGAGCTCGTCTTGCCGTTCTTCAAGATTTTGAAGAGGGCAGGACCCATGAAGTGGACCCCGGAAGCAGATGCAGCACTGCAGGATTTTAAGGCCTACTTGTCTTCTGTGCCTACTTTGGTCACACCCAAACCTCAAGAGTCGTTACTGCTATATCTGGCAGCAACTAATCAAGTGGTTAGTGCGGCCCTAGTAGCGCAGCGAGAAGTGGAAGAAGCAGCCACCTCAGCAAGTGTCCCGCCCGGGGAAGAGGAAGAAAGCGGCCTGGCAAGGCCAGATACGGATCAGGACAAAGAAGAGCACGGTAGCGGAAGCAACCCCAAGGACACGGCAAGGAAGAAGGTGGTGCAGCGCCCAGTATACTTCGTTAGCTCCCTGTTGCAGGGGGCTAGATCCAGGTATTTTGGCGTGCAAAAGTTGATCTTTGGCCTTGTCATGGCCTCAAGGAAACTGCGCCACTACTTCCAAGCCCATGAGATCACGGTTGTCACCCGCTTCCCGTTGCAAAGGATACTTCAAAACCCAGAGGCCACCGGCAGGATAGTGGAGTGGGCATTGGAGTTATCCAGCTTTGGCCTAAAGTTTGAAAGCACGTCAACAATCCAAAGCAGGGCGTTGGCAGAGTTTATTGCAGAATGGACGCCAACCCCTGATGAAGAAGTACAAGAAATAGTTATCCCCGGCAAGGAAGCGCCCCAAGAATGGATCATGTATTTCGATGGTGCCTTCTCCCTACAAGGTGCTGGGGCTGGCGTGCTTCTCGTGGCTCCCACTGGAGAGCACCTGAGGTACGTCGTCCAGATGCACTTTCCCTGGGAGGAGGCAATCAACATTACAACAGAATATGAAGGGCTTCTTGCCGGGCTCAGGATTGCCACAGAATTGGGAATCAAGAAGCTGATCATTCGAGGAGATTCACAACTGGTGGTGAGACAAGTCAACAAGGATTACCAAAGCCCATTGATGGAGGCATACGTCGAGGAAATGAGAAGATTGGAGGAGCGCTTTGACGGATTGCAAACAGAGCATGTACCCCGTGCGGAAAATAGCATTGCTGATCACCTGTCAAAGTGCGCTGCGCAGAAGCTTCCTGTGGAACCAGGGACTTTTGTTCTCCATCTTACTCAGCCCTCCGTATCCCCGACAACAATGGCCTGAAAGAGGAGGAAATTGGACTCCGGTAAGCCTCTCCCGGTAGAGCCTTTCGGGGCTCCTGGCAGGGACCCTGCCGGGAACAACTCCCCTTCGCTTGCCGGGCTGCACCCTCCTGCCGGGCCACTGGTCCCCACAGTCAAGGGATGCGCCCCCACGAATGAGGAGGTGCCGCTAGTCCTCGTTGCCGAGCCTCAGGCTCCAACTTGGGCAAGGCACATAGTCCATTTCCTCCAAACCGGAGAACTTCCCGAAGAGTAAGAAGAAGCTGAAAGAGTAGCCCAGAGGGCCAGTATGTATCAGTTTGTCGATGACACACTATACAGAAGAAGGCCCAACGGTGTGAAACTGAAGTGCATTTGCCGGGAAGGAGGAAAGGAACTGCTAGCAGAGATACACAAAGGCATGTGCGGCTCCCACATTGGATCAAGGGCTTTGGTTGGGAAAGCATTCGGGCAAGGATTCTATTGGCCCACAACCCTCCAAGATGTGGTTGAGCTCATCACCAAGTGTGAAGCCTGTCAGTTCCATTCCAAAAATATCCATTTGCCTGCCCAAGCACTCCAGACAATCCCTTTGTCATGGTCGTTTTCGGTCTGGGGGCTTGATATCCTCGGCCCTTTCCCACGAGCTGTCAGGGGCTTTGAATTCTTGTTCGTTGCAATCGATAAGTTTACAAAGTGGTTGGAATTAGATGCCGTGAGAAAGGTGACTGCTCAGTCAGCTATCAAGTTTTTGAAAGGATTGGTGTGCCGCTTCGGGATCCCTGCCCGGATCATCACCGACAATGGCACCCAGTTCACGAGCCGCGCCTTCATGCAATATGTTCATGCCCTCGGAAGCAAGATCTCATTTGCATCTATTGCACATCCATGAAGCAATGGACAAGCTGAGAGGGCGAACCCTGAAGTGTTGCGGGGACTCAAGACAAGAACATTTGATAAGCTGCGGGAGCATGGCAGGCAATGGATCAATGAGCTGCCAGTGGTTCTTTGGTCCCTCAGAACGACACCAAACCGAGCTACCGAGAAGACTCCCTTCTCCCTAGTCTATGGGGTAGAAGTTGTTATCCCCACGGAACTCATTTACGGGTCACCTCGAGTGCTTGCCTACGATGAAGTAGCACAGGAACAACACATGTGTGACGACGCCGTGCTTCTCGAGGAGAACCGTCTCCGGGCTGCTATGCGTGCTGCACGCTATCAGCAACCCTGCATCGCTACCATAGCCGCAGGGTTCATGCCCGGTGTTTTGAGGAAGGCGACCTTGTCCATAGGCGCGTACAGTCCGCCAAGGGTACAAACAAGTTGTCGCTGAAGTGGGAAGGCCCTTACCGGGTAGTACGAGTCACCAGACCTGGCGCAGTCCGTCTGGAGACCGGAGATGGCATTCAATTGCAAAACTCATGAAATAATGAGCATCTCGGCAAGTTCTACCCGTAAGGCGCGGGCCCGACAACCACCCTTTTGTACAGGCCTTGCCTCAGCTGCATGTAACCCCTTGTACAAAGCCAGGCGCAGACCCTGAGCAATAGAGAAATAAATGAAGCGCTGGGGCCCCTCGACAAGTTGCATGCATGCATAAGCATTTCATAAGCATTGCATGATTCATGTAGATAGGTTGCATGATCATGTAGATAGATTGCATCTGGCATCATCTTCATTTGCATAAACTGCAGGCTCCTGCCGTGGACTCAGTCCTAGGAAGAGGATGCGTAGACAAGCCAGCACTGCGGTCTCCGGCAAGCCAAACAGATAAGTTCCATCTCTTATCCATACATGTTCCATGAGTAGAACTTGTGCATATGAAAACCTCGCCGCCTCGGAAACAAAGGTGCTCCCATCTACTGACACGAACACTGCTTCGGTCAGGATGGTCGTAGTGGCCTTTGGCTGAAAGGGGTTGGTGGGGGGCTGGTCTCTCCCAATGGTTTCTGTGCCCGCCAGGCTCAGCCTCACGGCAGTAGTCCTATGGGGTGCCGGCAAGGTAGCTTACCGGGATCTACTTGTTTACGTGAAAGTATGGAGGCGTTTCACCTCTGCATGGATATCATACATGCACAAGTGCCCGGTAAAGCTTATCTTTTTCATTAATATGCTGATCAACAAGTACAAATCTCACGGAGCATAAACATGGATACAAGAGATTACATTATTTGAACTAAAATTTGGCAAGTGCCTACAGATTTAAGACTGAAAAAAGATAAGTGCCCCGTGATGCCTTTGCCCTTGTCCATCTCCTTCAGGAAATCGCAGGAAGGAACGAAGAAGGCAGAAGGTGGGCCTGGATTCGGCGCCTCCCCAGGATCAGGAGAACACCGTCGACGGGCTAAGAGGAAGAAACCGGAGGGCAGGCGCGGGTGGTGGCACTTCCGGGAACCCAGACGGAGTCACCAGCAAACACGACTCGTCGGAACGGTCGCCCCCGTTCTTGACGCATCGTGGGTTGCCGCCACCTTCAATGCGAATGCCGCGCGCCCCGGGAGACCCCCACAGAGAGCATGGGCGTCCCCGACGGCCCGGCGACACGAAGACCCCGCCCGTTAAGGAAGCGTGCACAAGGACTAGAAGCTCTCCCATGCACCGGACGGGCAGAGTACGGGGAGATAGGGTCCGCCCTCACCAATGGCGAACCATTTTTGCAACCTCCCTCCAACGCCGCAGAAAAAGGGGGGATAGGCCACAATCGACTACCACACCTTCTGCCCATTATGGGCCTCGGCATGGTGTTGTTTGCGTCGCCTCTCATTAAAGTTGAAGCCACGGGCAACCCGGCGACAAGCACACTGGAGTCGCCACCTCCGGTGCTACCGCCGCGCCGCCCGAGCGCCCCCATGGGGCTCACACGAAACTCCAAGCTAGGGCCTGGCCCCGGGCTCTCCCTTTCAGCATACCCAGAAGAAGCAGAAGGCGGAGGAGGAGAGGAATGTGGATGAATGCCTCCGCTCCTCCCCCGCTCCTCCTTTTATAGGCGAGCTGGGGGTGGGGGCTGATTCCCCGGCGAGTCCCCGCCGTCCTCCTCCACCAATCCAAGAAGATCGGGCCCCTGCCTTGATGCTCTCCCGCATCACGCGCCTACATTTACCTACCCCACTCAATGCATGTGGCATACGTGGCTAAGGATAAGGGCGCGGTGGGAAGAGTGAATTGGCAGTTACCCGCCCGTGCGTTAAAGTCCTTCACGGGCCATTACAAGAATGGCCCCACCACAATTAGCGTTGCACAACGCGCGTGAAAACCGAAAACTGACCCAAGCTCAGGTTAATGAAGAAGCAAAGAAGATCTCAAAGGGCGGAGCCGTCCTTACATTTCTGCCTGTGCACTGGTTAGGGCCTACCCCGACGACGCCCAGCGGCGCGTCCGTGCCAGGCCCGGGGGCTCCTGTCGATGCAACAGACCCTGGGTCCATTGCACGGATTGTGCATAGGCCAGAGACAAGATTACAAGACCAAGATCAGACCAAACAAGGAGGATCAATTCCTTTGAAGGATCCAAGTGCAAGTGGAGAAGGCCAAGGTGAGCCAGAGGAACGAGGCATCGCCAAGGGAAGGACCTACCTTGCCGGGTAGGCGAGCGTGGCAGGGTTGGGTTTTGCCCCGGAAGCAAGCTCCAGATCGTCCCGGCAAGCCTGCCGGGGCTGGCGGAGGCAAGCCACTCCACCGCTCCACCTCACAAGCAACGCAAGTCAGTAATCAAAGCAGTGTCGAGCTCCAAGGTGACTGAGTGGCTGCTTTCTGCCACATGGCAGCCACTTCCTATAGCAAACACCTCTGTATGACACCCGTCCTGAGACGTGTCAAGTGAGTAGGCATGAAGCTGGCAAAACAGCCTGGCAGGGCCTGCCGGGCGAGCTATGATGTGACACTGAGCGGCGCATTTAATGCGCTCTGTCAGGCTACAGAGTTAGATATGATAGCACTGTTAGCTATCTAATCAGTACGCAAAGACTGATTTGCCACTGTGGTGACCCCTTAATCTACAAAAGGAGGCCCATGACAACCGTAGAAAGGGTTGGACCCTCGCAGATCCATACGTGCGTAGCCACTCTCGCCCCCAGAGCAACCTTGCTGGGCGAGTGTGCTACGTTCACCACCATTATCCACCATCAATCCACCAAAGCAGGAGTAGGGTTTTACGCCTCACGGCGGCCCGAACCTGGGTAAAGACTGCCCGTGTGATCTCTGTCGTGCTGCGCGACGCTTCTCCGCTCTTTATGCAACGTGCCCATCCCCCCGCCAAACCAAAAGGGGCTCATGGCCCCATAGGTGGCCGTGGTTTCCCACGACAAAGTGGTTTAAATATCATCCCCCTATTAAAGAAGAAATTAAAGAACCGGTTATAGCTAAAGATGAAACTATCATTTATAATGTTGATCCAGTAGTTCCTACTGCTTCTATTGAAAAAAAAAACTTTCCCTGTTAGAATAAAGGAACATGCTAAGGTATCAAGACTGGTTCGCAAAAGTAATATTAAAGCACCTAAACCCCCTGAACAAATTAAAGTAGAACCTAGTGTTGCTATGGTTAAATATCTCTCAGTCAAAAATGTTGATGGGCATGTTATTTACTTCTGTGATGAAGCAGCTAGAATCGCCAAACCCGATGAAAAATATAAACATAGACCAGTTGTTGGCATGCCTGTTGTCTCAGTTAAAATAGGAGATCACTGTTATCATGGTTTATGTGACTTAGGTGCTAGTGTGAGTGCTATTCCTTTTACCTTATACCAAGAAATTATGAATGACATAACACCCGCTGAAATAGAAGACATATATGTTACTATTAAACTTGCTAATAGAGACACCATCGCACCACTTGGGATTGTTAGAGATGTTGAAGTCTTGTGTGGGAAAATAAAATATCCTACTGATTTTCTAGTTCTTGGTTCCCCACAAGATGACTTATGTCCCATTATCTTTGGTAGACCTTTCTTGAACATTGTCAATGCTAAGATAGATTGTGAAAAAGAAACTGTCACTGTTAGTTTTGGTAATGTGTCTCATGAGTTTAATTTCTCTAAGTTTCATAGACAACCTCAATATAAAGAATCACCTAGTAAGGATGAAATAATTGGTCTTGCTCTACTGCCATGCCACCTACTGATCCACTAGAACAATATTTGCTAGACCATGAGAATGATATGCACTTGCATGAAAGAAATGGAACAGATAAAATTTTCTTTGAACAACAACCTCTCCTTAAACCAATTTGTATGGAGACATACCCATAGGATTTCCCTCTATATAAAAAGCATATAGGGTAATTAAAGAACTCAATTAAGACTTCAAACTTGCCGGTCAAAAGAGGCTATTTGATATTAGCTCACTAGATGAATGGAGAACCCAAGCTTATGAAAATGCCAAATTATTCAAACAAAAAGTTAAAAGATGGCATGACAAAAGAATCCCGGGAATTCAAAGTTGGTGAACATGTTCTATTGTACAACTCTCGTTTTAGATTTTTTGCAGGAAAACTTCTTTCCAAATGGGAAGGACCATACATTATCGAAGAATTTTATCGCTCTGGAGCTATCAAGATCAATAATGTCGAAGGTACTAACCCAAAGGTGGTCAATGGACAAAGATTTAAGCACTATATGTCAGGTACGCCCATTAATGTTGAAACCAATATTATTCAAACCTTGACACCGGAGGAACACATAAAGGAAACCTTCCAGAACACTCCAGAACCCTAAAAAGGAAGAGGTACGTGATACGGTAAATAAAGTGACTCCGAAAAATCCGCAAAAATATTTTTTGTTAGTTTTGGAATATTAGAAAATTAAGAAAAATAAGAAACAACCGGGAAGGCCACCCTGGTGCCCACAAGACACCAAGGCACGCCTGCCCCCCAGGCACGCCCTAGTGGGTGGTGGGCCCCTCGGGCAGCTTCTCGACTCCGTTATCCTTCCAGATGCTTGTTTCCCAAGATAAAAAATCTTTATATATACTCCCGGACGATTTGACCTCCGTATCGTGGAGAAATCCCCTGTTCTTGTTTCGTGTTGTTTTTCTGTTAGATCTATCAAGCCAGGCATCATGTCTTCTCCCTCTTCCAACAACGTTGAAGAAGATGCTTGGTTGATGAAGACGGAATTGAAAAGAGAGGAACCAAAAGAATCCAACAAGGAGGACAAGGGCAAGGAAGCTACGAGAGATCAAGCCCCAGAGGGAGGGCAGGCCATGCTAACATAAGAAGAGGAAGAAGAAGATATCCTTCAACCTTACTACAACCATCCCACCCCCACTGAAATTGAAGCCTTTAGGGCCTTCGAAGCGGTTCGTGTTCAGAATAAATTTCTCACTCGTGAAGATATTTTGCTAGAAGAGCACATCATCGCCCTCCGGAGCATCATCCCTAGATTGGAGTACCTATTGAGGCTGAAGTGTGACACTACTCCAACATCATCATCTTCCCCACCAAAGGAGACTTGAGTACACGGGTATGGGCACTCCCCTTGACTTGTGCCATGATTGGGGGAGATGCATCGTATCACCATCACTTTCATTACCTTTACCTATTTTAGATTGATCCTTGGTTATTTCGTGATTTAGTTGAATAAAAGATTTAGTATGATCTATTTTCGAGTATTAGTTTCGTGATCTATCTATCTATGTAATCGAGTAAGAGCTATATAATAAAGTTTAGTTTGAGTTATTGCTTCTTTACTTTTATGTTTCAATCAAAATAAAAATAAATAATGAAAAAGATCATATACTAATCTACTGGTAAGTAATGACACCACATAAGGAAAAGTATAAGTGATAAAATTTATTGAAGGATGACAATCATAGTACTGGTCAATGATGCAACTCATGAAAGAATTAATAAGGGAAGAGAAGATTCACATGCAAATACACTATCTTGGACATCTTTTATGATTGTGAGCCCCCATTAAATATTATATGCCAAAATTATTGACGTTGGACAAGGAAGACAACGTAATGATTTATGATTGTTCATATTCACATAGAAGTTATATTGTCATAGATCCTTCGACATGTAGTGCTTGCTCAATATCTTTGCTAGCCAAAAATCCGCACTAAGTAGAGATACTACTTGTGCATCCAAAAACCTTAAACCCAAATCCATGTTTGAGATTTCACTATACCTACCTATAGATTGACTAAGATCCTTCAAGTAAGTTGTCATCGGTGCAAAAAGGGCAATAAAAATTGCTCCTAAATGTGTTTGTCCTTTAGTGTAAGGGAAAATAAGCGTTGTATGAACTTGTGATGGCAAAGTAATAAAAGCGACGGGCTGCATAATAAAGGTTGCTATCATAAGGGGCAATATAACATGACGTTCTTTTGCATTAAGAGATTGTGCATACAAAACCAAAAAGCGCATGACAACCTCTGCTTCCCTCTGCGAAGGGCCTATCTTTTACTTTTATGTATTTACTTTTATGCAAGAGTCAAAGTATTTCCCTCTATTCCTTTTTATTTTCTCTTTGGCAAGCATCATGTGGTGGAGAAAGATATAGGCACATATATCCAATTGAATGTGAGTGTTCATGAGTTATTATTGTTGACATCACCCTTGAGGTGAATAAGTTGGGAGGCGAAACTATAAGCCCCTATCTTTCTATGTGTTCGGTTGAAACTTTTTGCTCATATGTATGCAGCGAGTGCTAGCAATCATAGAAGATTAAATGATGGTTGAGTATGTGGACTTGCCAAAAGGCTCCGATACGAGACCCTTGCTGAAAATATGATGAATTGTAGTTGCAAAGTTGACTGAGAACATAGTTTGTTAGTTTTCAATAAAGTTTATGCTTTATACTTTGATGTTGTGATGAATTGTTACTTTTTCATGAGAAGTTTTATGATAAAGTTTGTTGCTGTTATAATAATAAGCATGATGCTACTATGTCCATATTTTGTTTTTATCGACACCTCTCTCTCTAAACATGTGGACATGATTTTCGATATCGGCTTTCGCTTGAGGACAAGCGAGGTCTAAGCTTGGGGGAGTTGATACGTCCATTTTGCATCATGTTTTCCTACTGTTATTTATAATGTTTTTCTGCATAATAACACTTTATGGAGTAATTCTAATGCCTTTTCTCTTATAATATGCAAGGTTAACACAAAGAGGGAGAATGCCGGCAGATGGAATTCTGGACCTGAAAAAGCTATGTCAGAGATACCTATTCTGCACATCTCCAAATAAGCTGAAATTTTACGGAGAATTATTTTGGAATATATAATAAATATTGGAGCAAATAACTACCAGAGGGGAGCTGCCAGGTGCCCACAAGACACCAGGGCGCACCAGGCCCCCCTGGCGCGCCCTGGTGGGTGGTGGGCAACCCAGCCCACCTCCGGTGCCCTTCTTCTGGTATATAAGGTCTTTTAACCAAGTAAAAAAATAAGGGGAGGACTTTTGGGATGGGGCGCTGCCGTCTCGAGGCGAAACTTGGGCAGGAGCACTTTTGCCCTCCGGCGGAGCGATTCCGCCGGGGGAACTTCCCTCCCGGAGGGGGAAATCGAAGCCATCATCATCACCAACAACCCTCTCATCTTTGGGAGGCCAATCTTCATCAACATTTTTCAACAGCACCATCTCATCTCAAAACCCTAGTTCATCTCTTGTGTTCAATCTTTGTACTGGAACCACAGATTGGTACCTGTGGGTGACTAGTAGTGTTGATTACATCTTGTAGTTGATTGCTATATGGTTTATTTGGTGGAAGATAATATGCTCAGATCCATTATGCTATTTAATACTCCTCTGATCTTGAGCATGAATATCATTTTTGAGTAGTTACTTTTGTTCTTGAGGTCACGGGAGAAGTCATGTTGCAAGTAATCATGTGAATTTGATATTCGTTCGATATTTTGATGGTATGTATGTTGTTATTCCCTTAGTGGTGTTATGTGAACGTCGACTACATGACACTTCACCATTTTTGGGCCTAAGGAAATGCATTATGGAGTAGTTATTAGATGATGGGTTGCTAGAGTGACAGAAGCTTAAACCCTAGTTTATGCGCTATTTCGTAAGGGACTGATTTGGATCCATATGTTTAATGCTATGGTTAGATTTTATCTTAATACTTTTCTCGTAGTTGCGGATGCTTGCGAGGGGATTAATCATAAGTGGGAGGCTTGTTCAAGTAAGAACAGCACCCAAGCACCCGTCCACCCACATGCCATATTATCAAAGTAGCGAACGCGAATCAAACCAACATGATGAAAGTGACTAGATGAAATTCCCGTGTGCCCTCAAGAATGCTTTGCTTATTATAAGAGACCGTTTTGGCCTGTCCTTTGCCACAAAAGGATTGGGATACCTTGCTGCACTTTATTTACCATTACAGTTACTTGCTCGTTACAAATTATCTTGCTATCAAACTACCTATTACCGACAATTTTAGTGCTTGCAGAAATAACCTTGCCGAAAACCACTTGTCATTTCCTTCTGCTCCTCGTTGGGTTCGACACTCTTACTTATCGAAGGGACTACGATTGATCCCCTATACTTGTGGGTCATGAGCTAGCAGAGCGCGTGCGGACAGACGTGACCCGAGCGCGTGTTGGCGGCTAAACGGCGAGCAGAGCGAGCGGAGGGACGCGAGCAGAGCGCGTCGTGGCCGCCTCAACGACGAGCAGAGCGCGCTGCGGCCGCCTCAAGGGCGAGCAATCGCACCTGCATATTGCAATTATGGTCAACCTTCTGGCACCCTGTGGGAGGCACGACGGGCCATCCATCGGACATGGTGGTGATATCTGGACCGTGTGTGATAGTGGGGCAGACACGTACACATCCGAGAACGTGAGCCAACGTACGTACGCCATCCGGGAACCGTTTTGGGCTTCGAGCCCAGAACTATCAATAAATTTTGAGCTTGTTTTTCTCGTCACATTCCAGATTACCACGCAATAAGTAATTGTAAATTTGTTCACACCGATCAAACCTAAACGTGTTCCCACCTAACACTTGGCTATAAAAACTACCCACTCCAAAAGTACTTCACAATTCCTCTCCTCAGCACCCAAAAAACAGTTCTTTCCTGTCAAGTCGTTCCGCCATGACTGGTAGGAGGAGTTTTGGGTTGACATATAACAAGGGAGCAAAGACCAAGGCCGCGGAAGCACAAGAGAGGTCCCGCCGCTACACGGCAACCACAACAGCGATGTCCTGGTGCACCGCGAAGCCCTTGAACGAGCTCTCACCGGTAGGCGAGGGCTCTCACAAGCGCACTTGCCACACCGGCGATCATGATGAGCTGGCGGTGCAAAAGTCCTTGGCCAGCGATGACGACAGTCTTGCTGGCCTAATTAAGCAGCACGAGCTGGTCGACGGCTTGGTGAAGTTGCTCGAGATTAGTGATGCCTTGGTTGAGAAGGCGATCAGCCTCGTCGAGCAACTCATGGGTGACAATGCAAAGCTCCTCAAGGCGCTCGCCGAGAAGGAGGAGGAGGCCGCCGTCTGGAAGAAGTTGCTTGAGAGGAGCAATGCCTCAGGGATGACGCTGAAAGCGGTCATCGAGGAACTTATGGGTGACTTGAGGAAGCTCCGCAACGAGCGCGAGCTGGAGTTGGAGGAATCTGTGGCTGCAGTCAAGCAAAGTCGTGGGGAATTGAAGAGGGAGCTGGAGGAACTCGTCGCCCTGCGATCCATCGAGGAGTAGAGAAAGTAGCGACCCAGATCGTTTTCTGCGATTTCCTTCTTCTCTTACCCCAATGTCTTTCGGACATTGCCGCATGTGGCATTTTAAATTATCCGGAATATGTAAGACAATTATTATCCACGCCATTGTAAATTTGTCGTCGTATTATCCGTTGCCATTTTATTTTGTCATCGTATTATCTGTTGCCTCATGTAGCATTTTAAATTATCTGGAATACGAGTTGAAAACAAGCTAAAATCACGTTGTAAGCGAGGCAGGAACAAAGAAAATGCTAACGTTGAGCGGGGCCATGGAATCACAAGCAAGCACCCTCCATCCAGGGGCTTTAATTAACCTTGTGTTAAACAACGGCTCGGCCACCATTAATGAAGAAGTTGTGAGCGAGGCGGGCAACTGGCGGATGGAGGTCAAAGAGCTCGCTTCCCGATGAGCATGCGCGGTAGACAAGTCGCACGCGTCCTGTCGAGCCTGTGTGGTGGACTGGTCGCATGCGTCCCGTCGAGCCTGCACGATGTACTACTCGCACGCGTCCCGTCGAGCTTGCATGGCGGACTTCTCACGCTCGTCCTGTCTAATCAAACAGTTGCACGCACTCCACCGACTATGATTAAATTTTGGCACAAAATACAAAGAGGACCAACGAACCAGGACCGAGGTAGTACTCTCTAATAAAAAGAGGGACGCGTGGCCGCACTTAAATGGTTATAGGAACACACACAGTTCAAATACTACAACCGTTTGTGATAGTAACATGTCAGCCATTTGTTCCAAAAGGACTACGTTGGCTATTAATGTGTGCGCCTTGTCTCAAATTGGACCGTTTTTTACCACAGCATATATGTGCCATGTCATGAAACCGTGCCAAGTTTCATGATTTTTGGGTGAGTTTTGGATTTACGGGGATGTAAAAACCAAGATTCTCAACGTTTTAGGATGACGAGACATTTGTAATTCATTCCCATTCCTTCAATGAGACCTAAACATGCACCCAAGGACAAATGTACGATTTTCAACCCATTTTGGAGCACTGGAGCATGCACCTGTAGTTCAAATTTGAATTATGGACATTAAATGCCTAGAAAACTCAATTAATGTATAAAAAGGCCAAACCAAACCCGAATAATTTCAAATTTCAGCACGAATCTTTTGTTGTTCCATGTTGCCTGTAGAAAAAATACAAGGTGAGAAGAGGCAGCGATTATCGTTTCACCCACAAGGGGGACACGTTTCCCTATTGGAACCACAAGGGTTCTTACGAGAAGCTCCATTTTCTAAGAGGTTTGTAATAAAGCTTGGCCCAAATTGGACAATTTTTTTACCATGACATATATGTGCCATGTCGTGACACCATGGCAAGTTTCATGATTTTTTGGTGAAATTTGGATTTATGGGGATTTAAAAACGAGATTCCCAATGTTTGAGGTCAAGCCAGGACAAGGAGACGGTTGTAATTCATTCCCATTCCTTCAATGAAACTTAAACATGCACCCAAGGACACATGTATGATCTTTCTAGATATTTTGGTGCACTAGATCATGTGCTTGTAGTTCAGATTTGAATTATGAACATTAAATGCCTAGAAAACTCAATTAATGTCTAAAAAGGTCAAACAAACCCTAAATAATTTCAAATTTCAGCACGAATCTCCTGTTGTTCCATGTCGCCTATAGAAAAAAATTCAAGGCGAGAAGAGGTAGCGATTATCGTTTCGCCCACAAGGGGGACACGTTTCCCTATCGGAACCACGAGGCTTCTTGAGAGAAGATCAGGTTTGTAAGAGGCTTGTAATAAAACTTGCCCCAAACAGGACAATTTTTTTACCACGACATATATGTGCCATGTCGTGACACCATGCCAAGTTTCATGACTTTCTGGTGAGTTTTGGATTTATGGGGACTTAAAAACCGAGATTCCCAATGTTTGAGGCCGAGCCAGGACGCCGAGATGATTGTAATTCATTCTCATTCCTTGCATGGGACCTAAACATGCACCCAAGGACACATGTATGATTATTCTAGCCATTTTGGTGCACTGGATCATGTATTTGTAGTTCAGATTTGAATTATGGACATTAAATGCCTAGAAAACTCAATTAATGTATAAAAAAGGCAAACGAACCCTGAACAATTTCAAATTTTAGAACGAATCTCCTGTTGTTCCATGTTGCCTGCAGAAAAAAAATACAAGGCGAGAAGAGACAGCGATTATCGTTTCGCCCAAAAGGGGGACACGTTTACCTATCGAAACCACAAGGCTTCTTGAGAGAAGCTCCGGTTTGCAAGAGGCTTGTAATAAAACTTGCCCCAAATTGGACAAGTTTTTGACCATGACATATATGTGCAATGTCGTGACACAATGTCGAGTTTCATGATTTTCTGGTGAGTTTGGATTTACGAGGATTTAAAAACCGAGATTCTCAATGTTTGAGGCCGAGCCAGGACTCCAGGACGGTTGTAATTCTTTCCCATTCCTTGCATGGGACCTAAACATGCACCCAAGGACACATGTATGGTTTTTCTAGCCATTTTGGTCACTGGAGCATGTATTTGTAGTTCAAATTTGAATTATGCACATTAAATTAATGCTTAGAAAACTCAATTATAATGTATAAAAAAGGCCAAACGAACCCTGAATATTTAAAGCAGTTCTGGTCAACCGTCTGGCACCCATGGGTAAGCACTGTGTGCATGCGTCGTGCTAGCTCGCGCTTCCTTCTTTGCTAAGTTATCCATATTAATGGTGTTATATATCCAAACACGCTACCGTTTCCCGCCACTCCTCCCATCGGTTTCCTGCCTCTTCTCCCATCGGTTTCCTGCTGCTAGTGTCAGTGCATCATAGAAGGCTAGGCGGCGACAGACCAGCCATGTAAATATTGCACACAGTTTCTAAAAGCACAAACGTGCGTGATAGTAGGGAGTATGTCCAACATGGTGACCAGCGTGAAATGCTTTAAAGTTAAGGAGGCAACTCTTATCAGCAAGGGGCGGCTTCCCATCCGCTAGCTGAGTCGAATAGAACGCAGAAGTTAAGCGTGTTGGGGCTGGAAGAGTCTAAGGATGGGTGACCCGGTGGGAATTTGCAAATCTCAAGCTTCATTTAAGCACCATGATACGGTCATTAAAGACATTTAGCATCTGAATGTGTTTGTGGTGACCTGTCGTGTTGATTATATAAACCTTGGGATCCTTATTTTGGTAATTTGTAGAATGATGTTTTTTCCTTGTTATTTCCTATTCTAAAAAATTGGAGAATAAATGATCGAGATCTGTGGGCCCACACCCTGTCATGTCGATTATATAAACCTTGGGATCATTGTTTTGGTAATTTGTAGAATGATGTTTTTTTCTCTCGCTATTTCCTGTTCTAAAAAATAGGAGAATAAATGATCGAGATCTGTGGGTCCACACAATCTATCCCTTTGACCCAACGTACGAGAATAGTTTGACCATGACGGGTTCCTCATCTAACCCTTTGGCCCATCCTACGAGACAGATTTGACCATGACGGTTTCCTCTTGCTTTGTGTTCCATGTTAAACAAAATCTAGTTTGAGGACATGCGTTGGACGATACCCCCTCCCCTTCCTCGAAGTTGGAGAACTGGCATCGTACGTCTTGAACCTGGCTTGGGGGTACGGTGTTCGGTTTGTAATGTAGTTGGTGCCCCATCGAAGTTGTGCATTGGGGATTTGAACAGATCACACACCATCGTACCCATACATATTTTTGGGCCGCATGCAGGGCATAGGGGGTCTTCAGATCGACCCCATCTCCCTTGTGCGGTTTTAGACGACACACATATATGTGGGGCCCCTAGGGTCTCTCTCTATATATATATCATCCCTATGACCGATAACGAGGGGGGTTTGGCCATGAATGGATTCCTCCTAGTTCGTGTTAGGGCGGGTCACGGTGACATGTTCGAGCAAAGTTCGATCTCATGCGTTCTAAGGATTCCATCCCACACGCTCGAATTGGTGGGTTGGACCGACACTGTACCCTACGTATGTCGTCCTTAATTACCTGGCTTTCATGGGGGTTGTCTGTATCGAGAGGCAGGCGCCACATCTAAATTGTACATTATTTGATATTTAAAACACATCACCCCTTCCAACGTACATCATTTTGGGCCGCATGCAGGCGGTGCTGGTTTTGTGGCCCCTTTCGTGCGATTTTTTATGATGGTCCAATCTATTGGCTCAAGTGGTGTATTTCTATTCATTTTTTATCGACAACATCAGGTTGCTTGACCAAGCGATAGATTCACTGGTCCATCTTATGGTAGGTCATTGGCAACATGCATGTATGACCAAAGTATGAGTACATGCATGCGTTCCGCCGACATGAAGTGGGGGGGTGGGGCAAGCACCATAGCTAGCTACAACCTTAGACTGACATTATAGATATATCCAAGGGGGGCTTTCCGGTTTGCGAGGCAGGTGCCACCAAAGTTGTGCATTGTGTATTTAAACATCACACCCTTTATTCCTACAAATATTTGGCCACCTCCAGGTGGTTGTTGACTTCTGGCCCCTCTCAACAATCTTCGACGACGCGCCCACCCATGGGCCCACGTGGTCAAACTTGTGCATTGGGAATTTGAACATCACACATCACCATTTTCATTCATATATATTTGGGACGCATGCTGGTGTGGTTGTCTTCTGATCCTCTCTCACGTTTTTTTGCTGCCAAATGGAAGACTCGAATGACGCGCAACGGACATGAGTGCATTGGCTTAACCGTGTGCGATGCAAGTGCGCTGTAAAATCACCACGACCGTGCAAGCACGAGCAAGGGTGGAGGTACTGGCTTAACCATGTGCGATGCAAGTGCGCTGTAAAATTGCCACGACTACACAAGCGCGAGCAAGGGTGGAGAAACTGGCTTAACCATGTGCGATGCTAGTGCGCTGTAAAATTACCACAACTGCGCAAGCACGGGCATGGAGGTACTGGCTTAACTGTGTGCGATGCTAGTGCGCTGTAAAATCACCACGACTGCGCCAACTCAAGGTGGATAGTTTATTTAGGATGAATTCCACGTCGGGTCTGAAAATTAGGATGAACCGTGTGCGGTAGAACAGCAAGCTAGAAATCTAAAAATAAACTACTCGCCTTGAGCGATGCAAAATCGGCGGTTCCGTGATTTTCCTTATTATCATACACGCATATTCTTTTTGGACCGTGTGCGATCTTGGTTGCTCCTGCCCCGCTTCAATTACTTTACCCAAATTTTAGTAGCCGTGGTATTTCAACTGTCGCCCCTACTCCTCCACCACCAACCTTATAGTAAAATTCCAATAGCCGAGGCATTTGAACCGTCGCCCTCCCTCGTCCACCACCATCTCCACCCACCATTACTAAAATTTTCAGTAGCTGTAGCGTATCCTCAAACACCCCCCGCCCCCTCCCACAGTGCACCCTCCTGCTCGAAACCTAGCTCGCCACCGCCGCCGCCAACCCCTGTCGGTCTGCCCGTGCCTCCTAGCTCAGATAATAAAGTTCGGTTACCCAACGATTCCCATACCGTCGCCCCCTTGAGTTTTGACATGAGGCCTATGGTGTCCCTCCACAACAGATCCACATCCCCTACTCCAGAGAGCCACAACCTAAGCCCGACCATGTATCCCGGGGAGCCCGACGGGTGTATGGCCAAAAAGAGGTTTATCATGGCCTCTTTGGCGGACGATGACGAGGTGGCCGCCGTTCATTCTGACCTGTCGATCCCGGAACAACACCTCGCCGTGGAAGCCGGCGAGGACGTTGACTGCATTGCCATGTCGAAGGCTTCACGTCAGCGGGCTCACGTATTATTGGATCCCCGGAAAGCTGGCTACGGCATGAAGCTCGTCGATAGCGACGGCTTCACGTGGGCCATGTCACAGGTTAAGTGGTCCATCCCCAACCCCTCTGGTTCAACCACCATCGATCTCTTTGAAGGCCCTGCCGCTGATCTCCCCCGCCACGTGGTCAAGGATTTGCGTCCCTTGTACACCCTTGAGCCCATTTTGTCATTTCTAAAGGACACGTTCTACGGCGGTGGCTTTGGATCCTCAATTGCCAAGTCAGATCACATCGACCACGACCACGAGGAGGGCACACACAAAGGGTCTTCCAAGGTGAAACAGCCCATCTGCGACATCACAGATCGCACCATGGGTCTGTGCTCTTCCAACTGGAAGGGTCCCGTCCATGACAAGTGAGGCAATATCCTATTAGCAAATCTTACTTTTTCTAGCTAGCCAACCCGTACCCTTTGTTGTAGTAGCTTTTGCCATGCGGCATTTTAACTGTGTCGTGTTTAATTATTTCAGTTATGCAAAAATGTAATGTTCAATAGGGCTATGTGATGTTTAAGTATGAATTGTCCACTTCAGTATCACGAATGGCTATATTTAGTTTTTTATAGTGAGTAGATGCCTTGTTTATCTGTATTTGGTTGTTAGGTTGGTTGTAGTGAGCATTTGTCTAGTTATCAAGCAGATGCCTTGTTTATCTGTATTTGCTTGTTAGGTTGGTTGCTGTGAGCATTTGTCCAGTTCTCAAGCAGATGCCTCGTTTACCTGTATTTGCTTGTTAGGTTGGTTGGAGTGAGCATTTGTCTAGTTTTCAAGCATATGCCCTGTTTATCTATATTTGCTTGTTAGGTTGGTTGCAGTGAGCCTCTGTCTAGTTTTCAATGGCTATATTTGGTTGTTATACTGATCATATATGCCTTGTTTTTTCCAGTTGTTCATAATGTGATGTTCATTATGTGCAAGTCAGAACTGTGCAGTTTAATTTCATCAATACCAGTTTGAACGACTATATTTGGTTCCTGTTATGCCTGGTGTAGTTAACACATGCCCTTTATTTTAGTTTTACACATTTATCCAGTGTGATGTTTAAGCATGAGCTACGTTCTATTCATTTTCAACAATACCAGTTTGAATTACAATATTTGGTGGCTATTAAGCCTGTTGTAATTAACATTCCCTTCCATTTTATATCCGCTGTAACAGCATGCTGAAACCAACACATTCAAGCTATCATTTGGAGATGATGTTGTTTACCTTGGCTATATTTGTTTGATGTACTTATCATGCCTTTCCATGTACTTATGCAGGACAACAATGGGAGTGGCCAGCATTTTCCGCCGAGGTTAGTTTCATCCCTCGGCTTGTACTCCCCCCATCGCTCCATAATTTAGTGCATATAGATTCAGGCCTGGAGACTTTTTAGTTTCTAATATTGACTTGTTGCTTGTAGGTACAAATGTCCTTGGCAAAGATCCACACATCGACCCATTTTGCGTATGGGGCAATGAGATATTCATGAACCAGCATCAAGTGAGGAAACTGATAAGGATTATTAGCAAAAAGATACCAACGGTGGCAATCAAAATTATTTGTTTACGCTCTATCCAACACAGCAGTGAGCTGTAGGATGGTAACTACGAACTCTGTAGCCTTCTCTTTTTACTTCCCATAATGAGTTGTTAGACAACAATGTTTGAATCTTTTTCATTTGCAGTGGTTCCCAAAGTAGTTTACTCAAGATTACCTCGCAAAGTACATGATTGGTGGACATGCAATGAAGGTTAAAGTATTTCATCAAGACTACAATGAGCATCGAGAGGCCCTAATGAAGACAGTGAAGGATGGGCGGGCAGCCATCACAAGGTTGTCTTAGAGTCGTGCATGCATTACGCATGGAGGAGGGCACAATATGGGCATTCCGCTTCACCTTCTCCACCAATCAGAATGTATTTCACCTCTCTCTTTACAGTCTTTAGTACAACTGTGGTTCATCTTTCTTTAGTTGGTGCTTCTGTAGTTCTTCAGTATATGTACCTGTGCATCGAATTATGCATTCGTTCTTGAACCTATATTTGTAATAAACATGGTTCGATATGAAATAAGTGATTGCCTACTTTAAAATTCAAAATCTGTGATTTTTAAATGCGGGGATTAAATTAGGGATAAATTGTGTTTTGCAGGCCAGTACACTGCACACGGTTTGCGAAAGCAAAACGTCTGCGATAAACATCAAGATCAGACACGTTTATCAAATCCACTACGTGTGCGATAAATCTCTACTACACACATGATCAGCCAAGAAAAAAACGTGTGAGATTAACAACATCAGCGCACATAGTTCCTTCTTATTAAATGTTTGCGGAAGTCACCTTATCACACACGCTTGGCAATTATGGACTATTTATGATGCCGTGCACATCATAAACGTTTGCTCATAGAAGAATGTGTGCGATATGTCTTCATCCGACGCGGGTACGATGGATGAATCGTGTGGGATATATTCAAGCTTCACATAAATTTTTATAGGGACAATTGTATGCACTCTTACATCGAATCGCATACAGTCGAACAAAAGTAAATGTGTGTGATTGTCTGCTTATTGTACACGTTCTATAATCGTGAACTGTTTGTGATGGGTTGCGCATCATAAACGTATCACCACAGAATATCGACTGTGATGGTAATGCGAGCACAAATGAGTAGGAAGGATGGAGCATTTGGGTTATTCGAGATATCAGAAACAGTTGTCTGAAGACTCACGTTTGGGATAGATGCCGGCATCGCATACGCTTAGTTATAGAAAACGTATGCATCATGGCTCCCTATCCTCGACGGTTTTTGGGTCGTGTGGGAAGGACCCCCTATCGCCCACACTCGCCTGGCGATGGTTTAAAATGCCGTCGCGAAAAGGGGTTAAAAACCATTTGTATAGCAGCTCGTTGTACCAGTGATATTTCACTCTTGCATTCAGAGATTTTTTCTTCAGTTTACATAATAGTTTCTTAACATCATCTCTATCATTACAAGCAAGAAGTTCTCTAGTTATATCCTCACCCACAACATAGCCTTTAAGTATCTTAGGCATTTCAATTCTACGGTAGCTAGGCCTAATAGGTGAACCATAAATTTCATCAGTTTCAGCATTTTCAAATTCTTTATCTCTAGCAAGTTGTTCATCAAGAAATTCACCTAGTGGCACAGTATCATCAAGTATAGTACTAGCATCATCAATAGCATTATTCATAGCAGAAGTAGCATCATCAATTACTTGTGACATATCAAGATTAATAGTAGGTGGTTGATTGCTTGTATCTGCGTTGGTATTTCCCCAAAGAGGAGAGGATGATGCAGCACAACAACGGTAAGTATTTCCCTCAGTTATGAAACCAAGGTTATCAATCCAGTAGGAGAACCAAGCAACACTATGTAAACGGATCCTGCACACAAACAACAAATACTTGCAACCCAACGCATAAGAGGGGTTGTCAATCCCTCCTCGGTATTGAGATAGATAAAATTGTATGAGATTGGATAAATAGATCTTGCAAAAACACAAAATAAAATAAAGAAAGAAAAAGTATAGCAAGGTAATTTTGGGTTTTTGGAATAATAGATCTGAAAACAATATGATAGAAAATAGACCCGGGGGCCGTAGATTTCACTAGTGGCTTCTCTCGAGAAAATAGCATACGGTGGGTAAACAAATTACTGTTGGGCAATTGATAGAAGAGCAAATAATTATGACGATATCCAAGGCAATGATCATGTATATAGGCAACACGTCCAAGATTAGTAGACTGACTCCTGCCTGCATCTACTACTATTACTCCACACATCGACCGCTATCCAACATGCATCTAATGTATTAAGTTCATGGAGAAATGGAGTAATGCAATAAGAACGATGACATGATCTAGACAAGATCTATTCATGTAGGAATAGACCCTATCTTTTTATCCTTAATAGCAACGATACATGTGTGCCTTGCTACCCCTTCTGTCACTGGGTGAGGACACCGCAAGATCGAACCCATCACAAAGCACCTCTTCCCATTGCAAGAAAAATCAATCTAGTTGGCCAAACCAAACCAAAGTTTCGGAGAAGAAATACGAGGCTATAATAATCATGCATATAAGAGATCAAAGAAGACTCAAATAATATTCATGGATAGATCTGATCATAAACTCACAATTCATCGGATCCCAACAAACACACTGCAAAAAGTCATTACATCAAATAGATCTCCAAGAACATCGAGGAGAACATTGTATTGAGAATCAAAAAGAGAGAAGAAGCCATCTAGCTACTGCCTACGGACCCGTAGGTCTGTGGTGAACTACTCACGAATCATCGGAGGAGCACCAATGAGGATGATGAACCCCTCCGTGATCATGTTCCCCTCCGGCAAGGTGCTGGAATAGGGCTCTAGATTGGATCTCGTGGTTCTGGAACTTGCGGCGGATGGAATTGTGTTTCGACGACTCCCCTAGGGTTTCTGGAATATTTGGGTATTTATAGAGCTGAGAAGCGGTGGAGGGGACCTCCGTGGGCCTCCCCTCTAGTGCTTCCTTGGCTTCCAAGTTATCTTTTGGCAGAAAAAAATCTCCAAAAAGTTTCGTGGCATTTGGACTTCGTTTGGTACTGATATTTTGTGAAGCAAAAAAACAAGCAAAAAACAACAACTGGCACTGGGCACTATGTCAATAGGTTAGTCCCAAAAAATGATTTAAAGTTGCTATAAAATGAATATAAAACATCCAAGAATGATAATATAACAGCATGGAACAATAAAAAATTATAGATACGTTGGAGACGTATCAGCATCCCCAAGCTTAATTCCTGCTCGTCCTCGAGTAGGTAAATGACAAAAACAGATTTTTTGATGTGGAATGCTTCCTAACATGTTATCACATATTCTTTTCTTTTGTAGCATGGACATTTGGACTTTTAGATGATTCAAAGCAATAGTCTATATTTCACATGAAGACTTCAATACTCAAGCATATCAACAAGCAACCATGTCTTTCGAAATATCAACACTAAAGAAAGTTATCCCTAGCCCATCATGCTCAATCATTGATCCATTCATGAAACACACTCGAATATTAGCTACATCCAATGCACAAGTATGATCATAGTGCTCCCTAGTTGGTGCTTTATAAGAAAAGATGGAGACTCAAATAAAAAAATTGCTTAAAGTAAATAGATAGGCCCTTCGCAGAGGGAAGCAGAGATTTGTAGAGGTGCCAGAGCTCAAATCTTAAATTGAGAGATAAAAATATTTTGAGAGGCATACTTCTCCCGTCAATGACAACGACCAAGAATTCCCTATAGTTTCCATGCTAGATACATCATAGGCGGTTCCCAAACATAAAATAAAGTTTATTCCTTTTTCCACCATTCTTTCACAATCCATGGCTAGCCGTATCCACGGGTGCCTTCCATACCAACACTTTCCAAGGAATTTATTATTTGACAACATAAAGTAAATTTATTTTCATTTCGGGACTGGGCATCCCAATTACCGCCACACTCTCGTGCAATGACAAGTGAATAAACACTCATCTTGAGAATAACACATCTCGCATGGAAAAATATTGGCCACCCCCTACCACTTCATGAGCGGTACGGGCACACAAAAAGGAAATTCATTTTGAAAATTAAAGTTGGCACCTACAAATTTAGTTGGAACGGCACAGAAATACCACATATAGGTAGGTATGGTGGACTCATATGGCACAACTGGGTTTAAGGATTTTGGATGCACAAGTAGTATTCCCACTTAGTACAAATGGAGGCTAGCAAATAGATTGAGAAGCAACCAACTAAGAAATGAAAATTCTCATAAACGAGCATTAAGCACAACTAAGACCGAATAATGCACCACAAGTAGGATATAATTTCATTGCATAACTATTGACTTTCGTGCTTGCATAGAGAATCACAAACCTTAACATCAATATTCTTACTAAAGCATAATTAATCACCAACATGACTCACATATCACTATCATCATATCTCAAAACTATTACAAAGAATCAAGTTTATTTTGTCCAATGATCTTTCATGAAAGTTTTTATTATATGCCTCTTGAATATCTATCAGTTTGGGACTAATTTCATATATTACCATTGCTTATAACAAGCTCTCAAACAAATTTAAGTGAAGAACATGAGCATAAATAAATTTTTTTCTTTCTCTCAAAATAATATAAGTGAAGCATGAGAGAATTTCTTCAAAAACTTACTAACTCTCAAATTAATCTAAGTGAAGCATGAGAGTATTTCTTCAAAAATTAAAGCACCACCATGCTCAAAAAGATATAAGTGAAGCACTAAAGCAATTCCATAGCTCAAAAAATTTAAGTGAAGCACATAGAGCAATTCTAACAAATCCTAGTATCATTATGGCTTTCTCAAATAGGTGTGTCGAGCAAGGATGATTGTGACAAACTAAAAAGCAAATCAAGCAAAGACTCATATAATACAAGACGCTCCAAGCAAAACTTATGATATGTGACGAATAAAAATATAGCTCCAAGTAAAATTACCAATGGTTGTTAGAAGAAAGAGGGGATGCCTTCCGGGGCATCACCAAGCTTAGTTGCTTGGTTCTCCTTGAATATTACCTTGGGGTGCCATGGGGCATCCCCAAGCTTAGGCTCTTGACACTCCTTATTCCTTCAACCATCGTGATCTCACCTAAAACTTGAAAACTTCAATCACACAAAACTCAACACAACCTTCGTGAGACCCATTAGTATAAGAAAACCAATCTCTACTTAAAGTACTGTTGCAAACCCATTCATATTTTGTTATTGCATTATAACTATTGTATTCTAACTTTACCATGGCTTATACCCCCCCCCCCCGATACAATCCACAGATTCATCAAAATAAGCACACAATGCAACGAAAATAGAATATGTCAAAAACAGAATAGTCTGTAAAGACGCGAATTTTACTCATACTTCTATAACTATAAAATTCTAAAAACTTAGGACAACGTAGGCAGTTGGCATATAAATCTTGTGTAAAAAATTCAGAAGTTTTCGTCGCTTCTGTGAATTTTCAAAATTCTGCTACTGGACGTAAAAGTTTATGTTTTCCAACAAGATCAAATCAACTATCACCCAACATGATCCCAAAGGCTTTGCTTGACACAAACACTAATTAAAACATAAAAAACACAATCATAACAGTAGCATAATTGTGCAAACTCTCAAGAACAGAAAGAAAAAGACAAAAATAAATTTTATTCATTGGGTTGCCTCCCAACAAGCTCTTTCTTTATAGCCATTAAGATAGGCTTGAGATTTCGATGATGCTCACATGAAAGAAAAGAATTGAAGCACAAATAGAGCATCATAAAACATGTGAAAAACATATTTAAGTCTAACATACTTCCTATGCATAGGCATTTTATAAGCAAACAAATTATCAAGGCAAGCAAAATATGCGAAGAAGAAAGAAACAATAGCAATCTCAACATAACGAGAGGTAATTTAGTAACATGAAAATTTCTACAACCATATTTCCCTCTCTCATAATAATTACATGTAGGAGCACAATCAAATTCAACAATATAACAATCATATAAAATTTTCTCTTCATGATCCACATGCATGCAAAGTTGACACTCTTCCAAAATAGTGGGATTATCATCAACTAAAGTCATGACCTCTCCAAGCCCACTTTTATCAAAAATTTCATAAGATTGATCATTCTCCAAAGTAGTGGGATCATTATTACCTAGAGTTGCCACTCTTCCAAACCAACTTTCAATATTATTGCGAACACTATTATCAATATCATATTCATCATGAGGCTTAAATAAATTTTCAAGGTCATAAGAAGAATCACCCCAATCATGATCATTACAATAAGTAGTGGACATAGCAAAATTAGCATCCCAAAGCTTGGGATTTTGCAAATTATTAGCACAATTAACATTAATAGAATTTATAATAACATCATTGCAATCATGCTTTTCATTCAAGGAGCTATCATGAATCATGCTACTTCTTGAGCTTGCGTTGGTTTTTCCCTTGAAGAGGAAAGGGTGATGCAGCAAAGTAGAGTAAGTATTTCCCTCAGTTTTGAGAACCAAGGTATCAATCCAGTAGGAGACAAGACGCAAGCCACCGAATACCTGCACAAACAAACACCAAACTTGCACCCAACGCGATAAGGGGTTGTCAATCACTTCACGGTTACTTGCAAAAGTGAGATTTGATAAAGATAAATAAATGGTAAAGTAAATATTTTTGGTATTTTTGTTTTATAGATTGGAAATTAAAAGATTGCAAAATAGTAGATCGGAAACTCGTAGATTGGAAAGTAGAAGATTGTACGACGGAAAATAGACCCGGGGGCCATAGGTTTCACTAGAGGCTTCTCTCAAGATAGAAAATAATACAGTGGGTGAACAAATTACTGCAGAGCAATTGATAGAAAAGCGCAAAGTTATGACGATATCTAAGGCAATGATCATGAATATAGGCATCACGTCCGTGTCAAGTAGACCGAAACAATTCTGCATCTACTACTATTACTCCACACATCGACCGACTCCTGCCTGCATCTAGAGTATTAAGTTCATGAAGAACAGAGTAACGCATTAAGAAAGATGACATGATGTAGAGGAATTAACTCAAGCAATATGATGAAAACCCCATCTTTTTATCCTCGATGGCAACAATACAATACGTGCCTTGCTGCCCCTACTGTCACTGGGAAAGGACACCGCAAGATTGAACCCAAAGCTAAGCACTTCTCCCATTGCAAGAAAAACCAATCTAGTTGGCCAAACCAAATCGATAGTTCGAAGAGACTTGCAAAGATATCAAATCATGCATAAAAGAATTCAGAGAAGATTCAAATAATATTCATAGATAAGCTGATCATAAATCCACAATTCATCGGATCTCAGCAAACACACCGCAAAAAAGTATTACATCGAATAGATCTCCAAGAACATCGAGGAGAACATGGTATTGAGAATCAAAGAGAGAGAAGAAGCCATCTAGCTACTAGCTATGGACCCGTAGGTCTGAGGTAAACTACTCACGCTTCATCGGAAGGGCAATGGTGTTGATGTAGAAGCCCTCCGTGATCGAATCCCCCTCCGGCAGGACGCCGAAAAAGGCCCCTATATGGGATCTCATGGGTACAGAAGGTTGCGGCGGTGGAAAAGTCTTTTCGTGGATGCCTCTGATGGTTTGGGTACATAAGAGTATATATAGGCGAAAGAATTAGGTCAGGAGACGCACGAGGGGCCCACAAGGGTGGGGGGCACGCCCTACCCCCCTGGGCGCGCCCTCCGTCCTTGTGGCAGCCTCGTGGCTTCTCTGACTTGCACTCCAAGTCCTCTGGTTTTCTTTTGGTCCAAGAAAGATCATCGCGAAAGTTTTATTCCGTTTGGACTCCGTTTGGTATTCCTTTTCTGCGAAACTCAAAAACAGGGAAAAAACAGGAACTGGCACTGGGCTCTAGGTTAATAGGTTAGTCCCAAAAATAATATAAAATAGCATATTAATGCATATAAAACATCCAAAACAGATAATATAATAGCATGGAACAATCAAAAATTATAGATATGTTGGAGATGTATCAAGCATCCCCAAGCTTAATTCCTGCTCGTCCTCGAGTAGGTAAATGATAAAAACAGAATTTTTGATGTGGAATGCTACCTAACATATTTATCCATGTAATTTCTTTATTGTGGCATGAATGTTCAGATCCGTATGATTCAAAACAAAAGTTTAATATTGACATAAAAACAACAATACTTCAAGCATACTAACAAGATAATTATGTCTTCTCAAAATAACATGGCCAACGAAAGCTTATCCCTACAAAATCATATAGTCTGGCTATGCTCCATCTTCATCACACAAAATACTCAAATCATGCACAACCCCGGTTTTAGCCAAGCAATTGTTTCATACTTTAGTATTCTCAAACTTTTTCAACTTTCACGCAATACATGAGCGTGAGCCATGGACATAGCACTATAGGTGGAATAGAAGGTGGTTGTGGAGAAGACAAAAAGAGGGAGATAGTCTCACGTCAACTAGGCGTATCAACGGGCTATGGAGATGCCCATCAATAGATATCAATGTGAGTGAGTAGGGATTGCCATGCAACGGATGCACTAGAGCAATAAGTTTATGAAAGCTCAAAAAGAAAACTAAGTGGGTGTGCATCCAACTTGCTTGCTCATGAAGACCTAGGGCAATTTGAGGAAGCCCATCGTTGGAATATACAAGCCAAGTTCTATAATGAAAAATTCCCACTAGTATATGAAAGTGACAACATAGGAGACTCTCTATCATGAAGATCATGGTGCTACTTTGAAGCACAAGTATGGAAAAAGGATAGTAACATTGCCCCTTCTCTCTTTTTCTCTCGTTTTTTACTTTTTTTTCTTCTTTTTTTCTTTCTTTCTTTCTTTTCTCCGTTTTTTTTCTTCTTTTTTTTCCTTTTTTTTCTCACATGGGACAATGCTCTAATAATGAAAATGATCATACTTCTATCTACTTACAACTCAAAAATTACAACTCGTTAATAGAACAAAATATGACTCTATATGAATGCCTCCGGCGGTGTACCGGGATGTGTAATGAATCAAGAGTGACATGTATGAAAGAATTATGAACGGTGGCTTTGCCACAAATACGATGTCAACTACATGATCATGAAGGCAATATGACAATGATGATGCGTGTCATAATAAACGGAACGGTGGAAAGTTGCATGGCAATATATCTCGGAATGGCTATGGAAATGCCATAATAGGTAGGTAAGGTGGCTGTTTTGAGGAAGGTATATGATGGGTTTATGGTACCGGCAAAAATTGCGCGGCACTAGAGAGGCTAGCAAAGGTGGAAGGGTGAGAGTGCGTATAATCCATGGACTCAACATTAGTCATAAAGAACTCACATACTTATTGCAAAAATCTATTAGTCATCGAAACAAAGTACTAGACACATGCTCCTAGGGGAAGGGTTGGTAGGAGTTAACCATCGCGCGATCCCGACCTCCACACAAAGGATGACAATCAAAAAATATCTCATGCTCCGACTTCGTTACATAACGGTTCACCATACGTGCATGCTACGGGACTCACAAACCTTAACACAAGTATTTCTCAAATTCACAACTACTCACTAGCATGACTATAATATCACCATCTTCATATCTCAAAACAATCATAAGGAATCAAACTTCTCATAGTATTCAATGCACTTTATATGAAAGTTTTTATTATATCCCTCTTAGATGCCTATCATATTAGGACTAAATTTAAAACCAAAGCAAATTACCATGTTGTTTTAAAGACTCTCAAAATAATATAAGTGAAGCATGAGAGTTCATCAATTTCTATAAAATAAAGCCACCGCCGTGCTCTAAAAAGATGTAAGTGAAGCACTAGAGCAAAATTGCCTAGCTCAAAAGATATAAGTGAAGCACAAAGAGCATTCTAATAAATCATGATTCATGCGTGTCTCTCTCAAAAGGTGTGTACAGCAAGGATGATTGTGGCAAACTAAAAAGCAAAGACTCAAATCATACAAGACACTCCAAGCAAAACACATATCATGTGGTGAATAAAAATATAGCCTCAAGTAAAGTTACCGATAGACGAAGACGAAAGAGGGGATGCCTTCCGGGGCATCCCCAAGCTTAGGCTCTTGGTTGTCCTTGAATATTACCTTGGGGTGCCTTGGGCATCCCCAAGCTTAGGCCCTTGCCACTCCTTATTCCATAGTCCATCAAATCCTTACCCAAAACTTGAAAACTTCACAACACAAAACTCAACAGAAAACCTCATAAGCTCCGTTAGTATAAGAAAATAAATCACCACTTTTGGTACTGTTATGAACTCATTATTTATTTATATTGGTGTAATATATACTTTATTCCAACTTTTCCATGGTTCATACCCCCCGATATTACCCATAGATTCATCAAAATAAGCAAACAACATATAGAAAACAGAATCTGTCAAAAACAGAACAGTCTGTAGCAATATGGAAATCCCGAATACTTATGTAACTCCAAAAATTCTGGAAAATTAGGAATACCTAAGCAATTTGTTTATTAATCTTCTGCAAAAAGAATAAACTCAAAAGCACTCTTCTGTGAATTATAAAAATTATTTTCCTCTGCACAAAAGTTTCTGTTTTTCAGCAAGATCAAATCAACTATCACCATAAGCTATCCCAAAGGTCTTACTTGGCACAAACACTAATTAAAACATAAAACCACATCTAACCAGAGGCTAGATGAATTATTTATTGCAAAACAGAACCCAAAAAGCAAAAACAAAAATAAAATTGGGTTGCCTCCCAACAAGCGCTATTGTTTAACGCCCTTAGCTAGGCATAAAAACAAGAATAGATCTAAGTATAATCATAATAGTGATAAGGCAAATCTCGAAAACTCATCTCATACTCCCTTCGCTCAGCAGCAAGTTTTCTTCGTGGTAAGCAAAAGTAATCGAAAGGGCTAAATTTAATAGGGCAAGAATCCCCAAGATCAATTTCGGGAGGAATAGGTTCCTCCTTCGGCCCCTCATATTGTATAACCAACTCATCATTATAAACATTCTTTTGGCAAAAAGTCATGACCTTGTGTTCAAGAGAGAAACCTAATCCATTGTTTTGTATAGCAAAATTATCATTAAGCTCAGAAATCTTATCAATTAAAACATCGGTAGGGACTCTCTTTCTTAAATTTTCATTATAAGCAACAGGATCTAGAGATCGTAAACGCATTATGTCCTCTTGATTAAAAAGAATTCCTTCTATGGGAGGACGACCACCATCTACCTTATAATGCGCAAAAATTTCACTAGCTTATTTCATAATAAATCTAAACTCATGTGCTAGGAATATAGTAGCGGCGCGCTTAACAGAAGAATGCTCTATATTGGATAACTCTAGGAAAATCCTTTGAATAGATGGATGCATATGAACAAATTGTCTTTCAAGTTCAACTATGAGCAAAGATATAGCATCCGCGAGACTACTAGTTTTATGGAGAATAGATCCTCCCAAAGTGGGAAGCACACCAGCACAAGTAAAGAAATCTTGAATAACCCCTTTTCCAATAATATTGCCGCTGCCTATGCGAAGTTTTTTAGTGTGCAAGGTAGTAAATTCTTCATGAAAATTAGTATTAGCAAAAGCATCGAAGTTTCCCCCATTGTTACTACTATCCTTTTCAGCGATAACCTCCCCAATTTCAGACATGGTGGCAGCAATAAATCTAGCAAATCGAATAAACCAAAGGCAAGCAAAGAAGATGAACGAAAAACGGGCGGAGAAAAGGCAAAGAGAGAGGCGAAGAAAAGGCAAACTTTTTGAAAATCGTTTTAGAAGTGGGGGAGAGGAAAACGAGAGGCGAATGGCAAATAATGTAATGCGAGAGATGAGAGTTTATGATGGGTACTTGGTATGTCTTGACTTGGTGTAGATCTCCCCGGCAACGGCGCCAGAAATTCTTCCTGCTACTTCTTGAGCTTGCGTTGGTTTTTCCCTTGAAGAGGAAAGGGTGATGCAGCAAAGTAGAGTAAGTATTTCCCTCAGTTTTGAGAACCAAGGTATCAATCCAGTAGGAGACAACACGCAAGCCACCGAATACCTGCACAAACAAACACCAAACTTGCACCCAACGTGATAAGGGGTTGTCAATCCCTTCACGGTTACTTGCAAAAGTGAGATCTGATAAAGATAAATAAACGGTGAACAAATTACTGGCGAGCAATTGATAGAAAAGCGCAAAGTTATGACGATATCTAAGGCAATGATCATGAATATAGGCATCACGTCCGTGTCAAGTAGACCGAAACGATTCTGCATCTACTACTATTACTCCACACATCGACCGACTCCTGCCTGCATCTAGAGTATTAAGTTCATGAAGAACAGAGTAACGCATTAAGAAAGATGACATGATGTAGAGGAATTAACTCAAGCAATATGATGAAAATCCCATATTTTTATCCTCGATGGCAACAATACAATACGTGCCTTGCTGCCCCTACTGTCACTGGGAAAGGACACCGCAAGATTGAACCCAAAGCTAAGCACTTCTCCCATTGCAAGAAAAAACAATCTAGTTGGCCAAACCAAATCGATAGTTCGAAGAGACTTGCAAAGATATCAAATCATGCATAAAAGAATTCAGAGAAGATTCAAATAATATTCATAGATAAGCTGATCATAAATCCACAATTCATCGGATCTCAGCAAACACACCACAAAAAAGTATTACATCGAATAGATCTCCAAGAACATCGAGGAGAACGTGGTATTGAGAATCAAAGAGAGAGAAGAAGCCATCTAGCTACTAGCTATGGACCCGTAGGTCTAAGGTAAACTACTCACGCTTCATCGGAAGGGCAATGGTGTTGATGTAGAAGCCCTCCGTGATCGAATCCACCTCCGGCAGGACGCCGGAAAAGGCCCCTAGATGGGATCTCACGGGTACAGAAGGTTGCAGCGGTGGAAAAGTCTTTTCGTGGATGCCTCTGATGGTTTGGGTATATAAGAGTATATATAGGTGAAAGAATTAGGTCAGGAGACGCACGAGGGGCCCACAGGCGCGCCCTCCGTCCTTGTGGCAGCCTCGTGGCTTCTCTGACTTGCACTCCAAGTCCTCTGGTTTCCTTTTGGTCCAAGAAAGATCATCGCGAAAGTTTTATTCCGTTTGGACTCCGTTTGGTATTCCTTTTCTGCGAAACTCAAAAACAGGGAAAAAAACAGGAACTGGCACTGGGCTCTAGGTTAATAGGTTAGTCCCAAAAATAATATAAAATAGCATATTAATGCATATAAAACATCCAAAACAGATAATATAATAGCATGGAACAACCAAAAGTTATAGATACGTTGGAGACGTATCAAATCACTTCATCAATTTCTTCTTTCAACACTTCATCACAATTTTTAGATTCATGAATTTCAAGCAAAACTTCATAAAGATAATCTAGTGCACTCAACTCACTAGCAATTGGTTCATCATAATTGGATCTTTTGAAAAGATTAGCAAGTGGATGAGGATCCATATCAATAGATTTTTAGCAAGCGAAGATGCAAGCAAATATAGCAAACGAACAAAAAGGCAAACGAAAAAGAAGGCAAATAAAAAGGAAAATATTTTTGTGTTTTTCTGAAAATGTTTTAGAAGTGGGGTAGATGAAAACGAGAGGCAAATGGCAAATAATGTAAATTGCAAGGAGATGAGATTTGTGATTAGGAACCTGATAGATGTTGATGATGTCTCCCAGGCAACGGCGCTAGAAATGCTTCCTGATTGCTTGTATCTGCGTTGATACTTCCCCGAAGAGGAGAGGATGATGCAACACAGCAACGGTAAGTATTTCCCTCAGTTATGAAATCAAGGTTATCAATCCAGTAGGAGGACCAAGCAACACTATGTAAACGGATCCTGCACACAAACAACAAATACTTGCAACCCAACGCATAAGAGGGGTTGTCAATCCCTCCTCGGTATTGAGATAGATAAAATTGTATGAGATTGGATAAATAGATCTTGCAAAAACACAAAATAAAATAAAATAAAAAGTGCAGCAAGGTATTTTTGGGTTTTTGGAATAAATAGATCTGAAAACAATATGATAGAAAATAGACCCGGGGGCCGTAGATTTCACTAGTGGCTTCTCTCGAGAAAATAGCATACGGTGGGTAAACAAATTACTGTTGGGCAATTGATAGAAGAGCAAATAATTATGACGATGTCCAAGGCAATGATCATGTATATAGGCAACACGTCCAAGATTAGTAGACCGACTCCTGCCTGCATCTACTACTATTACTCCACACATCGACCGATATCCAGCATGCATCTAGTGTATTAAGTTCATGGAGAAATGAGTAATGCAATAAGAACGGTGACATGATGTGGACAAGATCTATTCATGTAGGAATAGACCCCATCTTTTTATCCTTAATAGCAATGATACATGAGTGCCTCGCTACCCCTTCTGTCAGTGGGTGAGGGCACCGCAAGATCGAACCAATCACAAAGCACCTATTCCCTTTGCAAGAAAAATCAATCTAGTTGGCCAAACCAAACCAAAGTTTCGGAGAAGAAATATGAGGCTATAATAATCATGCATATAAGAGATCAAAGAAGACTCAAATAATATTCATGGATAGATCTGATCATAAACTCACAATTCATCGGATCCCAACAAACACACCGCAAAAAGTCATTACATCAAATAGATCTCCAAGAACATTGCATTGAGAAGAAGCCATCTAGCTACTGCCTATGGACCCGTAGGTCTGTGGTGAACTACTCACGCATCATTGGAGGAGCACCAATGAGGATGATGAACCCCTTCGTGATCGTGTTCCCCTCCGGCAAGGTGCCGGAATAGGGCTCTAGATCGGATCTCATGGTTCTGGAACTTGCGACGGCTGGAATTGTGTTTCGATGACTCCCCTAGGGTTTCTGGAATATTTGGGTATTTATAGAGCTGAGAGGCAGTGGAGAAGTCCTCCATGGGCCCCACCACCCATTAGGGCGCGCCAGGGGCCTCTGGCGCGCCCAGGTGGGTGGTGGGACCCACGGGCCTCCCCTCTAGTGCTTCCTTCGCTCCCAAGTTGTCTTCTGGGCAAAAAAAATCTCCAAAAAGTTCTGTGGCATTTGGACTTCGTTTGGTACTGATATTCTGTGAAGTAAAAAAAAGCAAAAAATAACAACTGGCACTGGGCACTATGTCAATAGGTTAGTCCCAAAAAATGAGATAAAGTTGCTATAAAATGAATATAAAACATCCAAGAATGATAATATAACAGGATGGAACAATAAAAAATTATAGATACGTTGGAGACGTATCAGTGGTGGTGTTGCAAGCTTACTTAAAACGGAAGGTGAATCAAGTGTAGAGCTAGATGGCAGTTCCTTACCTCCCCTCGTCTTAGAGGGAACAATTTTGGTTCTATTGTATTTCTTATTCTTCATACTGATCAACAGATATAAATCCCAAGTGACTCAGCAAATAGAGCTATGCTCCCCGGCAACGGCGCCAGAAAAAGGTCTTGATAACCCACAACTATAGGGGATCATAACAATTTTCGAGGGTAGAGTATTCAACCCAAAATTATTGATTCGATACAAGGGGGGCCAAAGAATATTTGCAAGTATTAGAAGTTGAGTTGTCAATTCAAACACACTTGGAGAACTAAATATCTGCAGCAGAGTGATCAGTAGCACAATAGTATGGTAATTTGGTAACAGTGGTAACAATTGCAATAGTAGAAGTAACGGTAGCAGTTTTATAGTGATTGTAACAGTAGCAGCAACAACAGTATAGTAACTTAGCAAGATCAATATGCAAAAATCGTAGGCATGGATCGGTGATGGATAATTATGTTGGATGACATTCATCATGTAACAGGTATACCCTGTAGCTACACAGAACTAACTTCAATTCATCAATGTAATGTAGGCATGTATTCCGTATATAGTCATGCGTGCTTATAATAAGAACTTGCATGACATCTTTTGTCCTACCCTCCCGTGGCAGCGGGGTCCATAAGGAAACTAAGGGATATTAAGGCCTCCTTTTAATAGAGAACCAGAACAAAGCATTAACACTTAGTGAATACATTAACTCCTCAAACTACGGTAATCACCGAAAAGAATCCAAATTTCTGTCACTTTGGGGTATGCGGATCATAACACGTAATAGGTGCGTATAACTTGCAAGATAGGATCAAGAACACAAATATATTCGTGAAAACATAAAGGGTTCATATCTAAAATCATGGCACTCGGGCCCTAGTGACAAGAATTAAGCATAGCAAAGTCATAGCAACATCAATCTCAGAACATAGTGGATACTAGGGATCAAGCCCTAACAAAACTAACTCGATTACATGATAAATCTCATCCAACCCATCACAGTCTAGCAAGCCTAGGGAGAAATTACTCACTCCCAGTGGTGAGCATCATGAAATTGGTGATGAAGAAGGGTTGGTGATGATGATGAATCCCCCTCTCCGGAGCCCAGAACGAACTCCAGATCTGGCCTCCCGATGAAGAACAGGAGGTGGCGGCGGCTCCGTATAGTAAAACATGATGAAACTTCTTCTCCTATTTTTTCTTGGGAAATCTGAATTTATAGCATTGGAATTAGGGTCAATGGAGCCACGTGGGCCCCACAGGGCACCAGGGCGCGCCCAGGGTGGGTGGGCGCGCCCTGGTGGCTTGTGGGCCACTGGGGCCTTACCTCCTATGGATCTTGGCTCCGGTATTTTTGTATATTCCATAAAAAATCTCCAAAAAGTTTTGTCTAATTTTGAGAACTTTTATTTCTACACAAAAACAACACCCTGGTAGTTCTGCTGAAAACAACGTCAGTCCGGGTTAGTTTCATTCAAATCATGCAAATTAGAGTCCAAAACAAGAGCAAAAGTGTTTGGAAAAGTAGATACGACAGAGACGTATCAATGCGCGAGGCCACTACCACGGTGGCCCGGGCCTTCTCTTCCTCCAGGTTCTCACGCACCTCCTCACGAAGATGGGTGAGCTCGTGAGCCAAATGACAGAAGAAACTGATGAGATCCGCCACCCGATGCTCGTTGAAGTTAACATCATGGTGGTACAGATTGAGTTCAAGGGCAGGCATCAGCCCGCTCACGAGGCAGTGGACCTCGCGCAAATCCTCATGGTGCTTGCCAATCTCCGCCAGCGTGCCGCCAAGACGCCCTTGGATGTCATCTCGCCGTCGGCGCTCGCGTTCCGCCAGGCAGGTCATCTGATCAGTCTCCCGGGAAAGGTTATCCCTCAGTGCCTGGAGCTCCTCCGTCGTATTACAGAGCCACGAGCGAAGCTCAACATTCTCCTGCTCGTGCAGCGTCAGCATGTCAAGGGAACGGGAATGGACGTCGGCCAAAATGGCGTCCTTCTCTGCCAGCGCTTCGTGCTTCGCCGACAGTGCGCCGTCCTTAGCGGCCAGCTCATGGTTTAGCCGCTCTACCTCGCCAGCAAGAAGGCGAGTGGACGACATGTCTATCAAGGCTCTGAGTTGGTCGAAGGGGCCGAGGGTGTTGGGCAAGAGACGCGGAGGAGGAAGATGGAGAAGAACATGGAATGCGTCGTGAAAGCTCCCCTCTCCGCGGCCTTTATAGGAGCGAGGGGCGGAAGGCCACAAACCAGGAGTTACTGCGCGACCTCCCACACGCCCACTTCCCCAAGCATTGTGGCGCGGGAACCAAGGAGCTGCCCACTTTCTTCAACGTTTTATTACGATCATAAAACCAATGTGATCGGGCGGCGCCAAGACTAGACTACAGGGCTGCGTTTTCCCAACAAGGGGCAGAAGGCGCCATGTGTCTAGCCTCTGTGGACTCTAGGCCCCACCTCCTCCGATGACTCTACTACCGTCGCTCGAAGGGCCTGGGCCCGGGGGCTACACGGGATGTCGATAGGCCCTAGGATGGGACAACCCGCGGTGCAAGACCAAATCATTGCTTCCCGGCGGACCAAACAAAAACACAAGGAAAAATACTCACGTAAAGATTCAATAGACGGGCGCCACATGCGCGTCATAAAGAAGTGCCAAAAGTACATATTACAAGGATAAGGGTCGGGGGCTCTAAAAGCAATGGCCTAGGGGTTCACATCCTCGTCGGAAGGACAATTGGCGGGCACGGGGTCCTTCGGGGCTTTCTCCTCCTCCTCTTCACCATGAACGTACAAGCCTACAAGCTCTTCCGCGAAGCCCGCTACGGCGGCCCGAGAAGCATGCGCCCATGAAGATGCTCCCAGCTCCTGGCACTCCTCCTGGATGGTGTTGGCAAGATGGAGGTTGGCAAGTACGCGCTCGCTGATCTTCATCCCCAGCTCCTGACACTCCTCCTCGATGGTCTTCTCAAAGTCTTTAGCTGCTTCGGCCAGCTTGTCGGCGAACTTCTAGAAGAAAATAGCGTAACTACCCATGTGATCATCCTGGAAGATGGCAGGGCCCCGGAGGGTCATGCCCAACGACCCGCCAGCTCCGAGGATGTAGTTATATGCCCCCTTGAAGATTCCACACTGCGTCTTCCGCAACTCTCTGAGCCGGAGTATCTCCTCCCCATGTTGGGAGTCAGACTCCACTAGCTGGGCATTAAGCTTTTCAAGACCTGCCAGCTCATCCTGAAGCTTCCCGCGTCTCTCCTCGGCTGTGGACCGTGCCCTGTCAATCTCAGCGGCGCAGGATTTGGCCTCTTCAAGGGAGCCCCTCACCGCCTTAAGATCCTTCTCAAGTGATTCACACCTAGTGGCAAGGGACTGCTTCTCCTCTAAAAAGTGTGATGCCTAGAGGTCCAATTGTCGCTTACATTCCACGCGAGCTTCATCCCTCTACTTCTGTAGGGACCCCTCCAAGAGCTTTGCGTTCTCCGCCTCCTGCACTTGTCGGCCCTGCGCCAACTCGGTGGCCACTTTCTCACAGGCCTCGTCAGCGGCACGATCTAGGATCGCCTTGGCTTCCGCCAAGGCTAGGAACACCCGCTCCCGGGTCTCCTCGTCTTCCCGCCTGGTGCTGGTGGATTGGGCGAACAAAACCTGCCATGCTCCGCCAAGGGCCTGCCAGCTCCGGGCCAGGGCTACCTTCTCGTTCGCCAGGTCGGCTTCGAGGTGGTCAACTGCCCGGCGCATCGAGTGAAGAAACCGGCCGGTGGACACACAAGCACCGGCAACGCCTGTCGGGCCAAGCGCCAGCTCCAGGGCCCAGTTGGAGCCCCCAGCGGGAGGGGGGTCCTGATGATCTCCTCCACCATGGAGGCGGTTGCATCTCCTCCGTCGCGTGCGTCTTCGTCCGATGGGCCGCTGCACTCCGCCAGACTAGAAACACCCACTGGGAGTCCTCTCGCCAGGGCCGAAAGGGTGAGGATGTCGCTGCCTGAGGCGTTAGGCGAAGTTCCAGGACCCCCCTGTAAACCCAATAACGGAGCTTCCGGGGCCTGGGTTGCCGGGCTAGCGGCGTTTTCCTGGGCAATGCCCGAAGGAACTTCGGGACCCCCCGTAAAGTCAATAACGGGGGCTTCCGGGGCCCGGGCGCTCAGTCGATAATGCCTCCAGAGGGGTCACCCTGCAAGATCCTGGGGCTCCCCGTAGACCCAATAACGGGGGCCTTCGGGGTCGGGGTGCCTTCTACAACATCCTTCGCCTCTCCGACAGTACCGTCGAGGGCTGCAGCTTCCCCGGAGCCATCTCCTTGTGGGGACCCGCCTATTGCAGGGGGATCCGCCTCGCCTCGAGCGCCATGGACGGCTTCCCGGGGTGTCTCCGCACCCTTGTCCCAGTGATCCGCCTCTTGGTCGCCATTCCCGGTCCCTTTTGGGTCCTCCCCGACCGTCTGCTTCATTCGCTGCCCGCTTCGTCTTCTTCGATGGACGACTGGGTGGGAGGGGCTGCATGCATGACAAAACAACAAGTTAAAAAGCAGTCTGGAGGCTTTTCAACTCGCACTCTTAAGGTGTGGGCTACTTACTCATCCTTGGTGGTCCAAGACCTTTTGAGTTGGTCCGAGCGAAAGGCAATGCTCGAGCACGACCCCTCGACGGGCCCATCAGCGCGCTCCTGCGAAGCGTGAGTCCGCTCGGGCTCGGGGGCTACCAGAATCTCCTATGCGCCCCCAGTGAACGCGCTAGTGCCCGAAGGAGGGATTACCTCCACCACGTCGTCATCTGTGGTCGACGAGCTGAAGACAAAAGACTAATAGTGAGCAACGCTGTGCGTAACCGACGGGCAAATTCTAACTTTTACCACTCGACGGTGGCATGACGTTGACGTTGAGCTCAAGTAGCAAGGTTGGGGGCTGCAGGGGATAAGGCACTTTTTCGGCCACGCGGCGGAGGTGCGTCCCCCCTGACCGGTGTGCTGGAGGAGCCCTCGGAGTCATTTCCGTCCTCCTCCTTCTCCTTAGCGCCTATCTCTGCTGCCTCCTCGAGGGCCGCTCGCGGCAAGAAAGGGCTCGGCCTCTCAGGGTCCTCTGAACCCGCGGAGACAAGACCCCACCTATCACACAGTGCCATCTTCTTTAGGATCACGACTGGGGCCAGATTGTTGTGAAGCATCTCGACTGAAGACGGCAGACCAGGGGTCTCCTCGGAGTTGAAAAGAACCTCCATCACCCACGACAGCTTTCTGTCTAAAATGGCGTCCTGGTGCAGGTGCTGGTCGTCTTCCATACCAGCCAACCTCCAGGTCGGCTCCTTCTGGAACTAAAGGGGAGCGATTCGGAGGCGGACGAAACTGCTGGCCACCATCCGGCCACCCAGTCCAGTCTCCGCGAACATCTCTATGCGCTGAAGGACCGGCTCGAAGGCTTTCCACGCGACACATCTCACCCATTCAGGGCGAGCCATGGCAGGCGGAGGGGCCTCCGGTTCTCGCAGCAAGGCCGAGGGGGGGAGAGTCTTCACCAACAACCAGCTCTAGCGCCACTCCTTCATGTAGGAGTACAGATCCGCAGAGATGTACCTCATGTCTTTCTTCTTCACGGCAAGTCGGAAAGTCACGCGGCCTGAGGTCTGTCTGTCGGCAGAGTTCAGGCATGGGGAGTAAAATGCCGGAAAAGCTTGATACGTCTCCAACGTATCTATAATTTTTTATTGTTTCATGCTATTATATTATCTGTTTTGGATGTTTTATATGCATTAATATGCTATTTTATATTATTTTTGGGACTAACCTGTTAACCTAGAGCCCAGTGCTAGTTTCTGTTTTTTCCTTGTTTTTGAATTTCGCAGAAAAGGAATACCAAACGGAGTCCAAACGGAATAAAATTTTCGCGATGATTTTTCTTGGACTAGAAGGAAACCAGGAGACTTGGAGATGAAGTCGAAGGAGCCACGAGGCGGCCACAAGGACGGAGGGCGCGCCCAGGGGAGTAGGGCGCGCCCCCCACCCTTGTGGGCCCCTCATGCACCTCCTGACCTAATTATTTCGCCTATGTATACTCATATATCCCCAAACCAACAGAGGCATCCACGAAAAGACTTTTCCACCGCCGCAACCTTCTGTACCCGTGAGATCCCATCTAGGGACCTTTTCCGGCACCCTGCCGGAGGGGGATTCGATCACGGAGTGCTTCTACATCAACACCATTGCCCTTCTGATGAAGCGTGAGTAGTTTACCACAGACCTACGGGTCCATAGCTAGTAGCTAGATGGCTTCTTTTCTCTCTTTGATTCTCAATACCATGTTCTCCTCGATGTTCTTGGAGATCTATTCGATGTAATACTTTTTTGCGGTGTGTTTGCCGAGATCAGATGAATTGTGGATTTATGATCAGCTTATCTATGAATATTATTTGAATCTTCTCTGAATTCTTATATGCATGATTTGATATCTTTGTAATTCTCTTCGAACTATCGGTTTGGTTTGGCCAACTAGATTGGTTTTTCTTGCAATGGGAGAAGTGCTTAGCTTTGTGTTCAATCTTGCGGTGTCCTTTCCCAGTGACAGTAGGGGCAACAAGGCACGTATTGTATTGTTGCCATCGAGGATAAAAAGATGGGGTTTTCATCATATTGCTCGAGTTAATTCCTCTACATCATGTCATCTTACTTAATGCGTTACTTCATTCTTTATGAACTTAATACTCTAGATGCATGCTGGATAGTGGTCGATGTGTGGAGTAATAGTAGTAGATGCAGAATCATTTTGGCCTACTTGACATGGATGTGATGCCTATATTCATGATCATTGCCTTAGATATCGTCATAACTTTGCGCTTTTCTATCAATTGCTCGGCAGTAATTTGTTCACCCACCGTATTATTTTCTATCTTGAGAGAAGCCTCTAGTGAAACCTATGGCCCCCGGGTCTATTTTCCATCATATAATCTTCTACTTTTCATCATACAAGTTTCCGATCTACTATTTTGCAATCTTTTACTTTCCAATCTATAAAACAAAAATACCAAAAATATTTACTTTATCGTTTATCTATCTCTATCAGATCTCACTTTTGCAAATAATCGTGAAGGGATTGACAACCCCTTTATCGCGTTGGGTGCAAGTTGTTTGATTGTTGGTGCAGGTATTCGGTGATTTGTGCGTTGTTTCCTACTGGATTGACACATTGGTTCTCAAACTGAGGGAAATTCTTATCTCTACTTTGCTGCATCATCCTTTCCTCTTCAAGGGAAAAACCAACGCAAGCTCAAGAAGTAGCAGGAAGAATTTCTGGCGCCGTTGCCGGGGAGATCTACGCCCAGTCAAGACATACCAAGTACCCATCATAAACTCTCATCTCTTGCATTACATTATTCGCCATTTGCCTCTCGTTTTCCTCTCCCCCCACTTCTAAAACGATTTTTGAAAAGATTTGCCTTTTTATTCGCCCTTCTTTCCGTTCGATCTTTTGTTTGCTTGTATTACCATGTGCCTTCTTTTTGCTTGCATCTTCGCTTGCTAAAAGTTTATGAATCCTCATCCACTTGCTAATATTTTTAAGAGATCCAATTATGATGAACCAATTTCTAGTGATTTGAGTGCACTAGATTATCTTTATGAAGTTTTGCATTAAATTCGTGAATCTAAAAATTGTGATGAAGTGTTAAAAGAAGAAATCTATGAAGTGATTCACGATAGCTCCTTGGATGAAAAGCATGATTGCAATGGTTCTACTATAAATTCTATTAATGTCAGTTGTGCTAATGATATGCAAAACCCTAAGCATGGGGATGCTAGTTTTGCTAGGTCCACTACTTGTTGCAATGATCATGATTGGGGTGATTTTTCTTATGATCTTGAAAATTTATTTAAGCCTCATGATGAATATGTTTGCAATAATATTGAAAGTGGGTTTGGAAGATTGTCAACTCTAGGATATAATGATCCCACTACTTTGGAGTATGATCAATCTTATGATTTTTTTGATAAAAGTGGGTTTGGAGAGGTCATGACTTTATTTGATGATAATCCCACTATTTTGGAAGAGTGTCAACTTTGTATGCATGTGGATCATGTTGAGAATATTTTATGTGATAGTTATATTGTTGAATTTGATTATGATCCTACATGTAATTATTATGAGAGAGGAAAATATGGTTGTGGAAATCTTCATGTTACTAAATTACATCTCGTTATGTTAAGATTGCTATTGTTTCTTTATTCTTCTTTGCATATGCTAGTTTGTGCTTGTCTTGATAATTTGTTTGCCTATAAGATGCCTATGCATAGGAAGTATGTTAGACTTAGATGTGTTTTCCACGTGTTTTATGATGCTCTCTTTGTGCTTCAATTCTTCTCTTTTATGTGAGCATCATTGAAATTATCAATGCCTAGCTAAAAGGCTTTAAAGAAAAGCGCTTGTTGGGAGACAACCCAATATTTTTCCTTGCTGTTTTTCAATAAATTATTCATCTAGCCTCTGGTTAGAAGTGGTTTTATGTTTTAATTAGTGTTTGTGCCAAGTAAGACCTTTGGGATGGCTTACGGTGATAGTTGTTTTGATCTTGCCGAAAAACAGAAACTTTTGCGCCCAGGAAAATAACTTTCATTTTTTACAGAAGCATTCTTTTGATCTGATTCTTTTTTAACAAGATTGGTACACAAATTTCCCAGGTTTTCCTAATTTTTCAGAATTTTTGGAGTTACAGAAGTATTCGAAGTTCTCTAATTACTACAGACTGTTCTGTTTTTGATAGATTCTGTTTTCTATGTGTTGTTTGCTTATTTTGATGAATCTATGGGTAGTATCGGGGGGTATGAACCATGGAAAAGTTGGAATACAGTAGATATTACACCAATATAAATAAATAATGAATTCACAACAGTGCCAAAAGTGGTGATTTATTTTCTTATACTAACGGAGATTATGAGATTTTCTGTTGAGTTTTGTGTTGTGAAGTTTTCAAGTTTTGGGTAAGGATTTGATGGACTATGGAATAAGGAGTGGCAAGAGACTAAGCTTGGGGATGCCCAAGGCACCCCCAAGGTAATATTCAAGGACAACCAAGAGCCTAAGCTTGGGGATGCCCCGGAAGGCATCCCCTCTTTCGTCTTCGTCTATCGGTAACTTTACTTGAGGCTATATTTTTATTCACCACATGATATGTGTTTTGCTTGGAGCGTCTTGTATAATTTGAGTCTTTGATTTTTAGTTTGCCACAATCATCCTTGCTGTACACACCTTTTGAGAGGGACACGCATGAATCATGATTTATTAGAATACTCTTTGTGCTTCACTTATATCTTTTGAGCTAGGCAATTTTGCTCTAGTGCTTCACTTATATCTTTTTAGAGCACAACAGTGGCTTTATTTTGTAGAAATTATTGAACTCTCATGCTTCACTTATATTATTTTGTGAGTCTTTAAACAGCATGGTAATTTGCTTTGGTTATAAATTTAGTCCTAATATGATAGGCATCCAAGAGGGATATAATAAAAACTTTCATATAAAATGCATTGAATACTATGAGAAGTTTGATTCCTTATGATTGTTTTGAGATATAAAGATTGTGATATAACGGTCATGCTAGTGAGTAATTGTGAATTTTAGAAATACTTGTGTTAAGGTTCGTGAGTCCCGTAGCATGCACGTATGGTGAACCGTTATGTAACGAAGTTGGAGCATGAGATATTTTTTGATTGTCTTCCTTATGAGTGGCGGTCAGGGACGAGCGATGGTCTTTTCCTACCAATCTATCCCCCTAGGAGCATGCCCGTAGTACTTTGTTTTGATGACTAATAGATTTTTGCAATAAGTATATGAGTTCTTTATGACTAATGTTGAGTCCATGGATTATACGCACTCTCACCCTTCCACCATTGCTAGCCTCTCTTGTACCGCGCAACTTTCGCCGGTACCATACACCCATCATATACCTTCCTCAAAACAGCCACCATGCCTACCTATTATGGTATTTTCATAGCCATTCCGAGATATATTGCCATGCAACTTTCCACCGTTCCGTTTACTATGACACGCATCATCATTGTCATATTGCTTTGCATGATCATGTAGTTGACATCGTATTTGTGGCAAAGCCACCGTTCATAATTTTTTCATACATGTCACTCTTGATTCATTGCACATCCCGGTATACCGCCAGAGGCATTCATATAGAGTCATATTTTGTTCTAGTATCGAGTTGTAATTTTTTTTGAGTTGTAAGTAAATAGAAGTATAATGATCTTCATTATTAGAGCATTGTCCCATGTGAGAAAATAAAAAAAAGAGGCCAAAGAAGCCAAAGGAAAAAAATAAAAAAAAGGAAAAAAAAGAAGAAAAAAAAGAGAAAAAGAAAAAAATGAGAGAAAAAGAGAGAAGGGGCAATGTTACTATCCTTTTTCCATACTTGTGCTTCAAAGTAGCACCATGATCTTCATGATAGAGAGTCTCCAATGTTATCACTTTCATATACTATTTGGAATTTTTTATTATAGAACTTGGCTTATATATTCCAACGATGGGCTTCCTCAAATTGCCCTAGGTCTTCATGAGCAAGCAAGTTGGATGCACACCCACTTAGTTTTCTTTTTGAGCTTTCATACACTTATAGCTCTAGTGCATCCGTTGCATGGCAATCCCTACTCACTCACATTGATATCTATTGATGGGCATCTCCATAGCCTGTTGATACGCCTAGTTGATGTGAGACTATCTGCCTCTTTTTGTCTTCTCCACAACCACCTTCTATTCCACCTATAGTGCTATGTCCATGGCTCACGCTCATGTATTGCGTGAAAGTTGAAAAGGTTTGAGAACGTCAAAAGTATGAAACAATTGCTTGGCTTGTCATCGGGGTTGTGCATGATTTGAATATTTTGTGTGATGAAGATGGAGCATAGCCAGACTATATGATTTTGTAGGGATAAGCTTTCTTTGGCCATGTTATTTTGAGAAGACATAATTGCCTTGTTAGTATGCTTGAAGTATTATTGTTTTTATGTCAATATTAAACTTTTGTTTTGAATCTTATGGATCTGAACATTCATGCCACAATAAAGAAAATTACATGGATAAATATGTTAGGTAGCATTCCACATCAAAAATTCTGTTTTTATCATTTACCTACTCGAGGACGAGCAGGAATTAAGCTTGGGGATGCTTGATACGTCTCCAACGTATCTATAATTTTTTATTGTTTCATGCTATTATATTATCTGTTTTGGATGTTTTATATGCATTAATATGCTATTTTATATTATTTTTGGGACTAACCTATTAACCTAGAGCCCAGTGCCAGTTTCTGTTTTTTTCCTTGTTTTTGAGTTTCGCAGAAAAGGAATACCAAACGGAATAAAACTTTTGCGATGATTTTTCTTGGACCAGAAGGAAACCAGGAGACTTGGAGATGAAGTCGGAGGAGCCACGAGGCGGCCACAAGGACGGAGGGCGTGCCCAGGGGGGTAGGGCGCCCCCCCCCCCACCCTTGTGGGCCCCTCGTGCATCTCCTGACCTAATTCTTTTGCCTATATATACTCATATATCCCCAAACCAACAGAGGCATCCACGAAAAGACTTTTCCACTGCCGCAACCTTCTGTACCCGTGAGATCCCATCTAGGGACCTTTTCCGGCACCCTGCCGGAGGGGGATTCGATCACGGAGGGCTTCTACATCAATACCATTGCCCTTCCGATGAAGCGTGAGTAGTTTACCACAGACCTACGGGTCCATAGCTAGTAGCTAGATGGCTTCTTTTCTCTCTTTGATTCTCAATACCATGTTCTCCTCGATGTTCTTGGAGATCTATTCGATGTAATACTTTTTTGTGGTGTGTTTGCCGAGAAACCGATGAATTGTGGATTTATGATTAGCTTATCTATGAATATTATTTGAATCTTCTTGGAATTCTTATATTCATGATTTGATATCTTTGTAATTCTCTTAGAACTATCAATTTGGTTTGGCCAACTAGATTGATTTTTCTTGCAATGGGAGAAGTGCTTAGCTTTGGGTTCAATCTTGCGGTGTACTTTCCCAGTGACAGTAGGGGCAGCAAGGGACGTATTGTATTGTTGCCATCGAGGATAAAAAGATGGGGTTTTCTTCATATTGCTTGAGTTAATTCCTCTACATCATGTCATCTTATTTAATGCGTTACTCCGTTCTTTATGAACTTAATACTCTAGATGCATGCTGGATAGCGGTCGATGCGTGGAATAATAGTAGTAGATGTAGAATCGTTTCGGTCTACTTGACACGGACGTGATGCCTATATTCATGATCATTGCCTTAGATATCGTCATAACTTTGCGCTTTTTCTATCAATTGTTCGGTAGTAATTTGTTCACCCACCGTATTATTTTCTATCTTGAGAGAAGCCTCTAGTGAAACCTATGGCCCCCGGGTCTATTTTCCATCATATAATCTTCTACTTTTCATCATACAAGTTTCCGATCTACTATTTTGCAATCTTTTACTTTCCGATCTATAAAACAAAAATACCAAAAATATTTACTTTACCGTTTATCTATCTCTATCAGATCTCACTTTTGCAAATAACCGTGAAGGGATTGACAACCCCTTTATCGCGTTGGGTGCAAGTTGTTTGATTGTTTGTGCAGGTATTCGGTGATTTATGCGTTGTCTCCTACTGGATTGATACCTTGGTTCTCAAACTAAGGGAAATACTTATCTCTACTTTGCTGCATCACCCTTTCCTCTTCAAGGGAAAAACCAACGCAAGCTCAAGAAGTAGCAAAGCTCTAGCGACGGCCGCAATCTGACAAAGTCTTCGCACAGATGGGCAAAGATGGCCAAGGCCAACGCCGTGTTCGGATGGAGGTGCAACATATGGAGCCCATAGTGCTCCAGTACCGCCAAGAAAAACGCAGAGAAAGGAGGAACCAGGCCGACGGCGAGGAAGTTAACAAAGATGGGGACCACATTCGCATCTACTTCTTGGTCGCCCGCCGGGAACATCTCCGTGCGCCCTCACTCATGCTTGCGACCGCTGACCAAGAAACGAAGCCCTTTCACGCTGTCGGTATTAGTATAAACCGATTCATGCAGGGCCGGCTCCGGCGGCTGCGATGACTCTGCCTCCTTGGTCTTCTTCGCCTTATTCGCGGCGGACTTGGGCCCCCGAGATGCCATTGAGAGAAGATCTTGGATGGGGGAAGATGCAAAGGGGGGAGAAGAGTTGTGGTGATGGTGAGATTTGGGGGCAGAGACGACGGAACGGACTGATGACGTCCGCTCCCCTCCTTTATAAATCAAGGGCTAGACGGAGGGGAAACCGCCCGCCTCTCGGTAATAACTACCCGCGTTCCTCGCTTCCCAAGAGCGCGCCGCGAGCGTGGGCGGGAATCGAGGCGCTCCCACGGCCTAACTATACCACTCACCAAGCTTTCCTTCAATGCGACGTGGGAAAAGTCTCTAGGCATCAGGTCCCGTCATGGGCGGTCGGTTGCCACACGTCAAGGCTCTGGAACGACAATGGCCCCATTCCCTGTCTCGGGTCTGGCAACCGTCAAGGCGGGTAACGGGCCCGGGGGCTATTGTCGGCGTCAGTAAAACTGGGGTATTACTAACTCGGTAAGAGGAGCCTTGGCGGCGAAGGAAAAGATATTTCTCCACCCTGGGAATACGTTCGAAGACCCTGATGGATCCACTGGACTATGGCCTGAATTATCAGGAGGCAGTTCAAGAGAGGAGTACGGACCGCCTCCGGGAAGCTCGTCACAGGACCTCTCCAGGAGGACACGTTGACATGTCTCCAACTCGTCAGAATGGATACGTCATGACTATGAAGACTGCGTTCTGGCTGGTACCAAGGAGCACTGCTGCCAGCATAGGAAAGAAAACTGAAGTCGAATGACTAGTCCTTGTGCGTGAAGTCTCCGGAAGGACCCCTACGGCTCAAGTTATCCACGACGGCTACAGTGGGATTCACCTGCTACCTACGCCGGTACAGTGGCGGTACTTCACCACCGCCCGACGAATACCCAAGAAGGCAGGTAAGTGTCCGGGTGGTAACACGCTGCCCCAGAAGGATGTCATCATCGCTCGTACAAGCGTGCCATGGGCGACCATGCCACATAGTACAGGCTACACAAGCCTACTCCAATGTATGTTGAACCAATTAGTGCCTCCGGCAAGGCCTCCCTGGACACTATAAATAGGGGAGACCAAAGCCTCACCGGGGGTCGATCTTTTGGACCTCAGAACCAACACAGGTCGATCTTTTCACCTTGTGAGAAACACATTGTAACTCCATACCATTGCAATACAAAACAAAGTAGGAGTAGGGTATTACACCAAGAAGGTGGCCCAAATCTGGATAGTTCCTTGTGTTCATCTGTAGTTCATCCGCCCTATTCGCTCATGACTTAGGATTGCTGGACGTGTTCAGTCCCTGGCCGAACTCTCAAGGAGTTGTTGCTCACAACTCATATGTAGGTTCTTAGAAAACCGACAACCTCCTCCTGCGTCGTGCGCAGTGTGGTCGCGGCCACCGAGGACGTGGGCTGGGGGAGAGGGCGGCAGTGGTAGGAGGTGTCGTCGTTGGCCGCGATCTCGGTGAGGGACCATTCCTCGCCGTACCTGGCCATCTCCCCGTCGAGGCGGCGGAGACGGCGCTTGGCCGTCTCCGACGTCGTGACGGAGCGGTCCAGGGCCCAGGCGTACGCAGGTCCGGGTTTTTGGTGGGGCAGGGCGGTCAGAAGTGGGTTTGCGAGCGGTTCGGACTCCGGCAAACTTCCCCCACTTTTGTGTCTGGTTTGCGGGAGAAATCGCGTCCGAACCGTCCCGCGGACCGATACAGGTCAGCGTTGGATGGCTTCCGTGGTCCGAACAACGCGGTCCGGACGGTTGCGGGAGGTTTGCGGGTCGGCGTTGAAGATGCACTTATATAGACTTAATGGGGATCGGTTAGAAATCTTAAGAAATTCAAATTCATATACGAGTAAGAATTAACAAGACCGTAAACGCACGCACTGTGGAATGGATAGATCTAGAATGCAGACGTCCATGCAAATCGCCTCCGCTGTCAAACGTTAAATCTCATGATGGTCATCGTGAAACGACAACAAGATGCTAGTACTACACGCCAGGGTATGTGCCTGCTACGGAAGGGCTGCACGGAAAACAAGACCATCATGCCGACAGCACTTTGACTCGCAAACCCGGATCCAACCTGCCTGTGCACAACTAGGCAAGATTCCTCTTTAAAAAACACACTAGAGACCGGAGAAGCACGGCGTGAACTGAAAAATATTGAGCATTTGACTTCACACTCGCTTCGATCACCATTATCGTATCCGCTTGCCCATCCGACGGTTCGACAAGATTGTACTGCTCCAGTAGTAAATCTTTACAAAGCGCTACAGACACCGATGCAAAACGAACTGAATGAATCATGCGGGAACCAGCTCATAGGCCGGACAAGCGGGGCATCTTTTCACTGATCCCTCTCCTTTTGTAACGTTGCGCGTGTCGCCAGCCAGAATGACGAGACCCGATGGAGAGACCGGACAATAGGGTTAACATCCTCCCCTTGGCCCTTGCATTGCGTGGACCTCTTCGGCATGTGGCCGTGGCCCGCACATGGCAATGGCCGATGCCGTGCATGGATCTCCGCGCCGGGACGCGTTTTCGCGTCGGGTTCTACCTCTCTTGCGCAGAGTGCGCCTGCGGCAAATTTGACAATTTTAGCCTGTGGACGAAATCAAATCACAAAATGAACTATTCCTAAAACAAATTCACTCGGCTGACCTTTTTGAGTGGCGCCTGACACGCAGGCGTCACACCCTACGGTGCAGCGCCTAGCTCGGGGGCGTTGCACCTCTGTCCAGCGTGGCAGCCCCTGGGCCCGCACCCAGCAGTGCAGCGCCTCAGAGCTAGGCGCCACACATGTAATGTGCAGCGCTTAGCCCTTAGGCGCTGCACTGTCTGTTACTAGTTGGCTGGCTGGTCCCCCTCCCCCACTCCCCCCACACACACCCCAACCCCCGAAGCATCCCCACATGAGATTTGCCCCCTCTCCCCCTCTCTTCCCCTTCCCCAAATCTTCCAAATTTGAAGATTTTGTCCGTGGATTTCGAACTCAAACCCTCCCTCAAGGTAATCTTCTCCGATCCCCTTGTTTTGATCCAAGTAATGTAAACAAATTGCTCATTTATTGCTAGTTTGGGGAAACCCTAGTTTTGTATGAATCTAGAGATTTGCATGGAGATGTGAGATGTTTGTTTGCCAATTTCCTATGATTAGGCTTGTTAGTATGTTAGGGTTATTCTTATGGGTGTTCTTATGTTGGTGCTAGGGTTAGGCTTGTTAGTATGTTAGGGTTAAGGTTATGGGTGTTGTTATGTTGGGGCAAGGGTTAGGGTTAGGGTTGTTGTTTCATATATATGTTAGGGTTTGTATTCCGTGTTAATCCTTGGATTAGTACTCATGGAAGAAATGTTACGTTGTGTTGTTTGAATGCTTATAGGGTCGTTTGAATGCTTATAGGGATGGGAAGAACATGTGTGTTTGTTCATCATGGGGACAAAGACGCCTTCTTGAAAGGCAATATTGAACCGGATCCGGATGAGCTTGACATGGTGTTTGATAATAGTCCTAGCTATGCGAAGCTCTTGCAACAAGTGAGGAAAGATTTGAATTGGATGGACCCTAGTGATATCGTTGAGTCGGAGGGAAGGCATAATGTTGGTTTTGGAATGCACATCCGTTGGAAGACAATGTGTGTCAACTCGGAGCAACGTTGGGTTGCATACAAGGAGACGGTGGCCGAATCACTAGATAAGGTTCTTGAGTTATTTGCAACGAAGAAGGTTGATTCAAGTTTGCATTTGGACTTGAACCGGAACCCCTCCCCTTTGGTTGCTAGTAGCCCCCCACCCTTGAACCGAGATGAAATTGTTGAACCTCTTTTGACCCAAGAAGTGAGGCCAACATTGAGCCCGTTTCCAAACAACCAAAATGAAGCTTTGCAAGAGGAGAATGATGAGTATGCGGACGATGACAACGAAGTTGATCTCCATGACAACAATGTGGGTGATCTCGACAAATATCATTTGCAAGAGACAATGAACCATTCCATCCCTTATTCCCATGGCTATGCATCGGATTCGGATGACGAAGGTCCCGATGAACAAGTTGATGAGGAGGGGTTCACGGTGAAGGAGGCCGAAGCTTTCGAGAAGGTATTCGGTCGGGATCATCGGACTACATTGTTCAAGGATGTTAGTCTCGCGGATGAAACCGTGGTAGATGGTGGCCAAGGTATATCTCTTGGGATTAGGCCAAGATCTCACCGTGATTTGGATGACGGCAAGAACGGGATTGCTCGCGGGTCTAAGTTCGAAACCTTCTTGTACTTGAAGATGTGGCTCGACAACTACTCGGTTACGCATTATCATCCACACAAGGTGGTGAACTCGGACGTCAATGTGCGCTACACGGTTGCATGTGCATGTGAAGATGAAAAATGTCTGTGGATTGTGCGTGCAAGACCATGGAAAGGAGGTCCCACTTGGCATGTAGTGAGTTGTGTGCCAACTCACATGTGCCGAGGCAAAAGGGTGGATGGCAAGATTGTGTCCCAAGACCACAGACAACTCACGTCCGAGTTCATCGCTTACAGGCTCTCCAACTCAATATCCACACTTCGAACAATGAGCATCCAACATGTCATGGACCTTGTGAAAGCCATCTTTCATTACAAGGTGAAATACGGCAAGGCATGGAAGGCGAAGCAAGCCGCATTTAAGATGTTGTATGGTACTTGGAAGGAAGCATACAACCGAATCCCTAGGTTGTTGTTAGCCATGGCCGCCACAAACCCGGGCTTGGTTCATGTGGTCGAGCCTCATGGGGAAAAACAACGGTTCATGACGGAAGGAAAGTCCGAGTATTTGGCCGTGCATTTTGGGCATTCGAGCAATGCGTGAGGACTTTCGAACACTGTAGGCCGGTCATCGCCATTAATGGCACGTTCTTGACCGGACAATATAAGGGCACCTTGTTGGTTGCGATAGCAAGTGATGCCAATAACCGGGTGTTGCCATTGGCATTTGCTTTGGTTGAGGTGGAGAACAATGACAACTGGGAGTGGTTTTTGCGTCTTTTGAGGACGAAGGTGTTACCCGCTCAGAGGGAAATTTGTGTCATATCGGATCGGCATCAAGGAATTCTTAACGCGGTGGAGATTGACATTCCCGGGCATGCTCCGTTGCACCATCGATGGTGCATGAGGCACTTTTGTTCGAACTTCTATAGGGCATGTGGCCTTAAGGAGTTGGCCGATGATCTTCAAGATTGTTGTCTCGCTTTCTCCGACAAGCGGTTTGCCACTTTGTTCAACAAATTGCTAGCACACAAAAAACTTGATCCCGGGGGTCAAGACTTTCTCAATAGGCACATTCAATACCGGAACAAGTGGGCACGTGCTTTTGATGAAGATGGTCGGAGATACGGTCAAATGACAAGCAATATGGCCGAATGCTTCAATAGGGTGCTCAAAGGTGCACGTGGATTACCCGTGACTGCAATAGTTCAATACACATTTGACAAGATGAATGCGTACTTTCTAAAGTACTTGATGGAAACAGATGCACAGATAGCGGGTGAGAACAAGCGCAAGTACAAGTACAAGTTCCCACCCAAGGTTGATGAATGGTTGGAATTTCAATCACGGAAGGAGGACTCACAAGAAGCTATACTATATGACAACGAAGAGTGGAAGTACGAAGTGAAAGAGCCAGGAGGAACCACAAACGATGGACGCCAACATGGAGGTCGGGCTTTCAAGGTCTCGTTAACACAGTGTGATTGCTCTTGCGGGAGGCCATTGTTGCTTCATCTCCCATGCTCACACTTGTATACCGCCGGTCGCATTAGGAATGTGGACGTCAATCACCCCCTCACCATGAGGGAGTCGGAGTTCTCAATCATGACGGTCAAGAAAACATGGGCTCCCCGCTTTCACCCATACTTTGACCAATCACAATGGCCGGAGTACCATGGACTTCAACTATGGCTGGATCCGGAGTTGAAGGTTGTTAAACGGGGTAGACGGCAGACAAAGCGTCTTAGAGGCGACATGGACGGATGGAGCCATGGTGGCCGCCGCGAATTTGGCAACGACCAATTCCAAGAGCCTCGTGAGAACTCCCGTTGTGGGGAATGCAAAGGTCATGGCCACAACAAAAGAAAATGTACGAAACCAAGAAAGAGGTCAAAGAAAAATGATGCAAGCACAAGCCAACAAGGAGCTACACAAGGTAGCCAACCAAGTGGTAGCCAACAAGTGCCAAGGCAACCAAGTGGTAGCCAACAAGTGCCAAGGGATCCAAGTGGTAGCCAACAAGTGCCAAGGGATCCAAGTGGTAGCCAATAAGTGCCAAGGCAACCAAGTGGTAGCCAACCAAGTGGTAGCCAAAGAGGATCTAGGCAACAAAGAGGGAGGCAACTAGGACTTACAAGAGGCCGTGGTGGTGGTAGAGCTCGTGGTGGTGGTCAAGGCCGTGGTGGTGGTAGAGCTCGTGGTGGTGGTCTTGGTCGTGGTGGTGGTCTTGGCCTTGGTGATGGTTTGGCCTTGGTGGTGGACTTGGCCATGTGGTGGTGCTCTTGGCCGCGTGATGGTCTGGCCTTGGTGATGGTTGTGCTTGGTGGTGGACTTGGCCGTGGTGGTGCTCTTGGCCTCGGTGATGGTCTTGGCCTTGGTGGTGGACTTGGCCGAGGTGGTGGTCTTGGGGAAGGTCGTTATAGAGGAATGTTTGGATACCTCGATGGACCATTTTCGTATGTTACTCACTAACTATAATGTTTCAATTTTCTTTTTTTTCATATGTTCTTGTTGTCCTTATATGTTGCAATGTACATGTTCTTCAATTTGTTCTTATTGTCATTACTAACTATTATGTTTCACTCATTGTAGGTATGGCGGCTTCTCAACCCAACAAACCAACAATGAAGGGAGTGGAGGAGAAGGATGGCGAAGGTGACATGGCGGGATGGTGGGAGAAGGCTGCAAAGAAGCTAAGAGAGGAGGATGCAGCCGCACTAGAGAAGAAGAAGCAAGAGGAGCTCGAAGAGAAGAGGAAGGAAAGAGAGAGAGCATCTTTTGAGTGTCGCGCTAGGGAGCGAGCATTGAAGAGGAAATGTGAGGAGGCACAGAAGAAGCGTCTCAAGGATTTTCAAGAAAGAACCTTGAAACTTTGGGCATTCGAAGCTGAAAAGAAAGAGAGGGAGAACAAGATATTCATGGAGAGGGTGGTTAAGGAGGCTCACCGCATAAGGAAAAGGGAGGAGGAAGAAGAAGAAGAGAGGAAGAAGAAGAAGGGAAAGGGGCCTTGCTCTACGCAATAGAGCTATGTCATCTTCAAGTTGCTTGTGGACTATGACCGTGTTATCCTCTAAACTATGCTCTTCGATTTGGTTGTGAACTACTATGTGTCATGAACTACTATGTATTTTGGACTCCTCCTCGATTTGGTTGTGAACTACTATGTGTCGTGAAGTACTATGTATTTCCTCCTCGATTTGGTTGTATGAACTACTCCTCAAGTTGAAGTACTATGTGTTATGAACTACTATGTGTCGTGAAGTACTTTGTGCATATGTTGTCTTCACAGTTGTCTGCTTGCTATCAATCCTACTGCACATCATCACACTACTCTGTGTGCATATGCTATCTTCACAGTTTTCTGTTTGCCAAAAATTTCGCAAAGTCTAAGTGCAACACCTAGCTCAGAGGCGTTGCACTGTACAGTGTGGCACCTCCCTGCTAGGCGCCACACCAGCCTGTATCTGGCTGCAGTTTCTGTTGCTCTCTGGATAGCTCTTCCCAGGCGTGCAACGCCTCAAAGCTAGGCGTTGCACTGCGTGGTGTGGCGCCTAGCTCGGAGGCGTTGCACAAAGAAGAAGAGCTATCCAGAGAGCAGCAGAAACTTTGCACCCAGTTTGGGGCCAAAAAATGGCTAAGTGTTGGTGTGGCGCCCAGCACTGAGGCGCCACACTGTATAGTGCAACGCCTGTGATCTAGGCGTTGCACAATACAGTGCGGCGCCTCAGAGCTAGGCGCCACACCAAGCTGTACCTGGTTGTAGCTTCTGTTGCTCTCTGGATAGTTCTACCCAGGCGTGCAACGCCTCAGAGCTAGGCGTTGCACTACGTGGTGTGGCACCTAGCTCGGAGGCGTTGCACAAAGAAGAAGAGCTATCCAGAGAGCAGCAGAAACTTTGCACCCAGTTTGGGGCCAAAAAATGGCTAAGTGTTGGTGTGGCGCCCAGCACTGAGGCGCCACACTGTATAGTGCAACGCCTGCGATCCGGGCATTGCACAATACAGTGCGGCGCCTCACAGCTAGGCGCCACACCAGGCTGTACCTGGCTGTAGCTTCTGTTGCTCTCTGGATAGCTCTACCCAGGCGTGCAATGCCTCAAAGCTAGGCGTTGCACTGCACGGTGTGGCGCCTAGCTCCGAGGCGTTGCATGCCTGGGTAGAGCTATCCAGAGAGCAACAGAAAGTTTTCACTCAGTTAGGGGCCAAAAATTCGCTAAGTGTTGGTGCAGCGCCTTCTCTAGGCGTTGCACTATACAGTGTGGCGCCTCCCTGCTAGGCGCTGCACCAACACTTAGTGTTTTCTTGTCCCTCAAACTGGGTCATTTCAGGCATATTTTAAGGCACATTTTCTGGCACATATACTTGCATCACAGAATAAACAGTAATGATCATCATTATGACATTTTCAACACCTCTTCAACTTCAACAAAGACAACATTTCTAAGAGTGACCATCGCTTCAAGTTCAACATTACTAAGACATACAATCACTTCAAGTTCAACATTACTAAGAGCTACCACCACTTCAAGTTCAACGACATAACAAGTTCGACATAAGAAAAACGCCCAATAGGCGAGTTACATAACAAATAGAGGACGACGACTAGTTCCTTCTGCGCTTATTGGCTCCTCCCCCCTCCTGCTGGCTATGTTCTTCGCCTTCCTAGGACGAGCAACCCGCTCCGGCTCCGGCTCCGGTTCCTCCACCTCATCCACATAGTCATCCAAAGCCGCCATCCGCGAGGTGCCGACCGTCCTCTTGGCTCTTTCGGTGAAGTCTTCGGGTGTGTACTTATTGATTCCCCTCCTAGGCTTTAACATATATGCTGACCGAACTTGATAGGTCTCCAAGGTCATGTCATCAGCAACCTATTACAAAAAGAAAAGATATGGAAAAGACCATGTGTGAGGATAAAGTTAGCAATGCATAAATAATTGAATATATGCTATTGGCATACCTCTTGGGTGACCACACCCACATCCTCATCCTCCAAAGGAGCACCATGGCCAGAAGTGGGATCTGATGGTGTCGCCGACCTAGACCGCTGAGGTGATACATACTCGGGGTCACGACAACCGACAAGGTTCGATAGCCGCCTTAACCTTTGGCCCTGGCGCTGCAACATGTACAAGTGAATGAGATATCGAACGTAGCAACACATGTTACATGGACAATTGAAGGAGATGTGAACCTTAATGAATGCTCGAAGTGCACCTTCCCCATCGCTTTTCCCAACCGGGGTTGTCTCCAGAATAGTCTCGGTCTCATCAGCTGCTTTTTTGATCTGGGTACGCTATGAACAGAAACGACATTAACGTGTTAGGCAAGCGAAGATGTGAATAGTGCAAATGGGAAAGCAAAAAGGGAAAATACCACAAAGTTCATCATTGGAGCTGAAGGGACTGAGGTGCCTTCCCTGACTAATTTGTTGTACTCGTGCTGGGTTAGTTCATCGAAGACGGTGGGATCTTCCAAAATCTCCTCATCATACGCTGGCTTGCATACCTCCACACAGGTACTTGCAAGAAACCATGTGAGATAGTTGTTGAACGCGATCGGGCAGTGCTCACGAAGCTGGGCTCGTTTTCCAGCCTTAGCTTGCTCCACACTAAGCGTGAACTGTATGATATACTTCCTGTGATGCCTGTCCCAATCCTTGATCTTTCGCTGCCTTCTCCTATCCAACCTGCAAGTTAGAAACAGAATATTAGCACCATCGAAACCGCTGAGAAGCTGCTAAGTGCTCAAGATTAATTATATCTTACGCGTGTAGCAACTTGTCCGTGTCCTCCCACTCCGGCGGGTGTGGCTGGAACAAACCAAACTGGCGGTACACCCGATGTGGCAGGTGAAGCTCAACCGCCCAGTTGCATATAAGTGGGCACCGCATATGCCAAAGATCCCTATCCCTAGTGCACATCGGATTCAGCACGAACTCTCTAGGGTTACCAAAACTATCCCCTCTTCCATACGGCTCCCATTCCACCTGCAACATAGCATAGAATGCAAAATTGATTTCGAGTTACGATAGAAGCATGAGAATCACTTATACAATGTCGAGTCACCTGCTCAGCCGTAATCGTGTCCAGCTCGCTCGTGTACAACTTGTACATGACCGAGGGATCATCCGTCATCTCATTTACCACATCCACTTGTAAGCCCAAGTGGGCAACCATAGTGGGTCGTCTTTGTCGTCCCAATCCTCGTACTTCATGGTCTTCGGTCGTCCAACCGGCAATCGCTCCCAGCTCCATACAGAAAGTGCGAGCATACAACCACCAATACCTCCATCCTTTGATTTCCTACAACAGGCTTCATCCAACTGCACATAAAAGAGAACATGGTTGAATTAACAGGAAGATCGCATTGATAATGTAGCAATGAAGTGAAAAAAAACTTTCTACCTGTCTATACAAGTAAGCCAGTGTCGCCGAAACACAACTCCATTTGCTATCGAAGACGGTCAACGCCTTCAGCCACATCCATGGAGCATTCTTGCCTGTGCCATCAGCAAACATAGTCCTGGATATAACGTACCACATGTAGACACGAGCATATGTATTGACCTCATCCTCATTAGCATCCTCAGGGCAAGAACCAAAGTTGAATGCAATCTAGGTGAAAGGAGCACCGGCTGCGACTCTTTCCTTCTTCTTGTCTTCTGCTTCTGGTTCCCGAGGCTCCGGAGGAACCATACCGATAAGGGCATGCATCTGCTCGTGCCACCCATCAGAATCGGTGCTCATACATAGAGGATTCCCCTCGATAGGAAGACCGGCGATCATAGCAATATCCTGAAGCGTCACGGTCATCTCCCCGGTCCGAAGATGGAAACTGTGTGTCTCCGGCCTCCAACGATCAGCAAGCGCGGTGATTGCTGCAGCATTGAGGGGTGGCGTCCACCGGCTGACCAACTGAATGAAAGGGAGGAGCCCTGCCTCCCTTACATACGGTGTGTACCGCTCATCATAGCGCATCCCCCCAAGGTTGACCCCGTGAGACCGAATCTTCAGAGGTTGAAGCTCCTACAAACAAGCAAATCAGAATATTACATATGGGACATGTATGTTTGAAATAAACACAAAATTCAAAATACCAACAACTTTGCTTATTACCCGCTGCTGCACCGACATAGCGTACGACCGGTGTTGATGGTCCCAGTGATCATCGAGAAGCCAAACCATCCTAACAATTTCAAACAAAGCATTCTTGTCAACACGATTATCTTTTCAATACAAATAAACTAAACTAGGCCTACTATATGCAAGATTCAAAGCATATGTATCCAAAGCATTCTTTTCAATAGGAATATAATTTCAATACAAATAAACTAAACTAGACCTACTACAAGCAAGATTCAATACAAATATCTTTTCCATAGAAATAACATGTCAACCTATATGTATCCAAAGCATATCTTTTCAATAGAAATAAACTAAACTAGGGTTGCAAAATAATAAAGATCATCTACAAATTTTAAAGTCCCACAAATCTATATACATGCAAGATTCTAACCTAATCAAACAAGGGTTCCCCAAATCTTGAAAATAACATACATTTTATGGATAGAAAGAAGGGGATCGGAGGAGAGTACCTTCTAGGATGGATTGGTGAAGGATTTGGGAGAGGGGATTGAGAGGGGGAGAGGAGCCAGCCGCCGCCGCCGCAATGATGCTTGTGTAACGCCTAAGGGCAAGGCGCTGAAGAATGGGGATGGGTGGGGGAGGGCTAGCGCGCGGCGGTTGCATCTAAGTCAATGTGCAACGCCTAAGGGCTAGGCGCTGCACATACATGTGTGGCGCCTAGCTCTGAGGCGCTGCACTGCTGGGTGCGGGACCCGGGGCTGCCATGCTGGACAGCTGTGCAACGCCCCAGAGCTAGGCGCTGCACCGTAGGGTGTGGCGCCTTCGTGTCAGGCGCCACCCAAAAAGGTCAGCCGAGTGAAATTTTTTTACGGGCAGTTCATTTTGTGAATTGATTTCGTTCACACGTCAAAATTGTCAAAATTGCCCGCGCCTGCGTGTAGTTCTGCGCGCCGGACGGACGCAACGAGTGGACAGGACGACATGCGTGGGCGTGGCGTCACAGCCAGGTACTGTGCCGCTCCAGCCACATTCTCTTCTTTCTTGTGTGAATCGGGTGGTTGCTGAGCTCGATGGGATCGGGTGCAGTGCATAGGTTTTTGCTCTAGGGCCCCGGCGACGGCAAGCCCGATTCCTAGTACTCGGGCAGCTCCATGGCTTTCGACAATCACCTGACACTTGTTCGGGTCCGTGCATGGTGGGAGAAGGCCTGGGCATTTAGGCCAACTCAAGCACACGACCCCAAACGGACGTCCGGTTTGGCCTGTTTTTGTCTGTTTGGGGGCGGCAATGGGTTTGCCCATGTAACACCCCCTGTCAATAGCCACAGTAATCACTTTTGGTAATGACAAGTCAATAAGATTAACAGTGTCAAATCATTATTAGCATCATGTTGCATTTCAACTCCTAAGTTAGAATACAAAGTTAAATGAAAGCGGGAAATAAAAGTTGTTCAACATAGAAACTAAAATGATCAATGAATAGAAAATATTCTAGAGACTATGCTAAAATTGTAACCAACATTTAATACATTAATTAAGTAACCCAAACCTCCTCTAACAGTGGCTGAAAATAATAATTAATAACCTTTTAATTAATCTAAATCAAATGTGAAATGATGTTTTGCCCAAACTAATTTTTTATGTTAGGGTATAGTGCACTGCTACTTATGGACTAGGTCACACTTTTTACAAAATGCATATAGTGCCCAAACAATTAGCTAACAGAAAAGAAAAGAAAACAAAAAAAGGAAAATAGAAAAAGGCCTAAAGACGCTACTGTGCACTTAGGCCTATCGCTACAGCGCTGGCCCAGCCCACCCCGCACCTCCTCCCTCCTCCCGCACTACTCATGCCGCCCCACTGTCGAACACACCGCACGCACGCGCGCGCACACACCCGGCCCCCCTCGCCCACCGCTCGACAACGCGCCGTGGATAAAGAGCAACTCCCCGCACCCCGCGGACGAACCCTAGCCGCTCCGTTCGCTCTCTCTCTCGCTCCCCCACTTCACCCGTGCGCCACCATGGCCGGCCACGGCAAAATCGCGCGACCACCGCCATGCTTTTGCCCGCCGACGTGTCCATGAGCTCCGCCGCGTCGAGCCCGTCCTCCTCGACCACACGCCCGAGCCCCGGGAGCCCTGCATCAACCCCGCGCCTTCTTCTTCTTCCTCGGATCGCCGCCGCACTCCGTCGTCGATTCGCTCCGGCAAGCCTTCCCCGAGCCCGCTATTGCACACCTACAGGGCCCGGTGAGCCGTCGACGCCGCCCCCCTCTCTTTTCTTCTCACTATCGACGCCGTAGTGATCGCATTGGAGATGCCCGAACGCGCCGTCGCCTGACCTCGTCGTCGGCGTGGCCACGGTCACCATATGGTCCCGTGCGTGCCACCGTTGCACTCCCCGCAATGTGTAGACACCGTAGCCACCTCGCCCTGCCCTTTTTGCACGCCGTAGCCCCGATCCCGACGATGGCCGAACTCCGGCGTCCGCCTCGTTGCTCGCCGTCGACGCTACCGACCACCGCAGCCCCCGCCGTCACCCTAGATCGCTCCGCCGTCGTCTGCCCGTTCGAAAGAGCCCGGCCGCGCTCGCAGTGGTGCCCTGTGCGCCATTTCCGAGCCGCGCCGCCGTCCCTGGTGCTCGCCGGAGCAACTCCGGTGGCCGGCCGGCGCCGCCGCCGACGTGGCTGGCCTGGGGCCGCCCCCAGTGCCACTGCCAGTGGGCCAAGCCAGCCCAGTTGACCAGTTGACTTGGTCAACTGGCCGACTGGGCGCTGCCCAGTCACTGACTGGTGGGGCCCCTCTCCCTGTGTCTATGACATATGGCCCCCCCCGTCAGGTGCCTAATTAACTAATTAGGTTAATAGAAATAATTAAATTAGCCTAACCTGTCACTGACTGCTGGGCCCCACCTGCTAATTAATCTAATTAGTTAATTTAACCCCTCTGATTAAAGCCACAGTGTATGACATGTGGGCCCCACCTGTCTGGTTTGACTGGTCAGCCGACCAGTTGACCTGCTGACGTCACACCTAGGTCATGCTGACGTCACCTTACACTGTTTCGGATAATGTTGAATTTAAATTCCAGAAATTAATAAAAACTTTAGAAAATCATATTAAATAAACCGTAACTCCGATGAAAATAATTTATATATGAAACTTGCTCAGAATTTCGATACGAACCCGAATACGTCCTACGTATTCCTGTCAGATGCCCCTAGCTATATGAACATTGAACTTTTAGACCGATTTGGATAAATGAATAGTGCCCAACGTTGATTAAATAAATCCAAATAAATTCCTAAATTAACTAAATCATTTAGTTGGCAGTAGAACACCCCGGCATATCATTTAGGCATGTCATACATATTGTTTGCATTATTGCCGTGAATTTATTGTTTCTCTCCCCCTCCTTCTCACTCGATAGACGCCGATACCGACGACGCTGCCGCTGGGTACGACTACACTACAGACGAGCATCCCGTTGACAACCTCTCTCTCTTGCCAAAGCAACCAGGCAAGCCCCCCCCCCCCCTTGAGCATCCAGATATCGCCCATTCCATTTCTCCTGCTTGCATTAGATTTTGCTACTGTTAATGTATTCTCCTATTCTGATGCATAGCCTACTGTTGTAACCTGTTCATTGTTACCTTACCTGCCTATGATAAACTGTTTAGTATAGGTTGGTAGTGAACCATCAGTGACCCCACCACCTTACCCTTGTTGCCCCTGCTTGATCATCGACGACTCGATCAATGTGATCATCGACCAGAGACCGACACATCACCTCACCCCCTTAGTTGTACGACTCTGCATAGTTACTATCGAGTGCCGAGGGTGATACCTCGTAACGCACTCCTGGTGAATACTATGCTGCGTAGTTGTTCGGTCGTGGTCACCGAGGGTGATTCCTCCTTCTCCACTTCTGATACAACTCTGTCGTGCAACCCTTCAGGGTGATACCTCATACGTTCACCCTGATGATTTCGTCGAGTGGAATCCGCCGAGGGTGATTCCTCGGGGTTTCCCCCCTTGATGTTATGACCGCACGGTTACCTTGACCTTTGTTACAGGCGGGTACACCCTGTGGGTACCCGCTGGGGATCTGTGATATCGAGTGTGCCGGAAGGGCACTCGAGTGTGATATTGTGGCGGAGCTTCAGAGACTCTGATTGTCTCCGCGTGATACTAAATGAGCCTATTGGATTTGGGTGTGTGATCTGAGTGGGTCGACGTGCCCTATACGCACTACCACCACGCGGGATTATGGTTATGGGGCCCTCTGCGATGTACGTTTCTCCCGAAAGCTCTTCAGACGTCACGTTTCACCATGCGGGTTGATCGCCGGGATTGGGCTGGATACTTCACTGACGAGTTCAGTGTCGCGCCTGCACCCCGGCCAGCCACGCAACGCGCAGGGTGCCCAGGGCGATGGCCCAAGACCTCTGGGTGCATAGGTTAGTCCGGCGTGTTGACCTCTCTGCTGAGCCTAGGTAGGGCGTTGCTTCGTGTTGATCTACCGAGGCCGGGCATTACCCAGCAAGTGTGTCTGGGCAGAGTTGATCGAGCGTGTTGGGTAACAGTAGTGCACCCCTGCAGGGATGAATAATCTATCGATAGCCAGTCCTACGGTAAAGGACGCTCAGTTTGTGTATCCCGATCTACTACTTGAACTGGATACTTGTTATTTAATTGAAGCTTCGGGATCGCTTTCTCGCTGGGAGTCGAGGAAGGATCTCTAGGCTTGCTTCAACATGTTTACTTAATAAAATGCTATTCTACTCTCTTCTTTTGTTGCAAGATGGTGGCTTCGTGAAGATGCTTGAAGATGCTAGTCTTCGATAGGACTAGGCCTTCTTTCTATTCTGGCATTTCTGCAGCCCAGTCCACATATACAGCCTTTCTCCATTGATAATGTTGCATATGTAGTATAGATCCTTGCTTGCTGAGTACTTCGGATGAGTACTCACGGTTGCTTTATTTTCTCTTTCCCCATACTCCACCTTGATGATACATCAGACGATGGAGCCCCGGAGCCAGATGCCACCTCAGGAGCTTACTACCAGGAGGGTCCAGAGGGCACGTACTACTGGATCGAGCCAGCCGACCAGGAGTAGGATCGGAGGCTCCCAGGCAGGAGGCCTTCGCCTTTCGATCTAGAGTAGTTGTTTGTGCTAGCATTCTTAAGGCAAAACTTATCTAACTATGTCTGTACTCAGATAATATTTGTATGACTGACTTATGTATTCGGATCTTCATGATCCATGGTCTGTAATATTGTGGATCTCCGTTTTAATTGTGTTAGAGTTGTGTTGTGATATCTTCCCGTGAGTCCCTGTGCTTGATCGTGCATGTTTGCGTGTATGATTAGTGCACGATTGAGCCAGGGGCGCCACAAGTTGGTATCAGAGCCGACTGCCTGTAGGAAGCCCCCTTCCAATTCCTTGGCCGAAGTTGAGTCTAGAAACCGAAAAACTAATTTACCAACTTGGCTGTGTGGCTTACGGGCCCACGTCGCCAACTGGGTGGTATTAGGATCTTTTATTCCTCGTCTATACTCTGGGACTCTGATCTCTCTTCTATTCGGGTTAAATAAATTTTACTAACACCGACACTTAGGATCTCATAAATCCCGTCTACCCGGAGAGCTGGATATCTGTGCGATTTCCCTGTCATTGATCTGATTAGTCTGATAATAATTTTCCTTTCCATTGTTTTGTTTAACCTTTCTCTCTGAGTTGTGTTAAACTTCTCATTGTCATTTAACAATTCTGGATTTTCCTCTGTTTCAGATGGATCGTTTATTTCCACCGCGTCCTATGACACAGCTTGTGCTTCGCACTTGGGCTCGTGATGCCCCTGGGTTTCCAGCTGTCCTGATTGCTCTCATAACCAGACTTGGCTACCGTTGGTACCCCGAGTACATGGTCTACGAGGATTACCGCGAGTTCAATCAGGAGCAGTACCATGCTGATGTTCGTATCTATGATCAGCAAAATGACTCAGACACTGAGCTGCACCTTTTCCACGGTATCGGCGTGACGATTGAGATGGCAGCCCACGATGCCGCCTACTCTGCTATCGCACGTCTCCGAGGACAGTTCAGCGATATCTTGGATGACTCTGAGTTCCGATACATTCCGTATGCCCCTACTGGAGATGCTACTGGATACTACACAGCTATCTGTGCCCCGTACGAGCCTCGTCGCTACGACCAGCGCGTTCTGATTCAGTGCACTCAGGCTCTGGATCGCACTGTTCGGGCTCTTGCCGTCGAGTTGGTTGCCACTCGAGCATGTCTCTACGATGCTATGACGCAGTTGCTACCCGCTGTTCGTGCAGGGATACATCCGGAGCACATCCTTTATCCGCGCAGGACCCAGATGTATGCTGGTGTTGATTGGCCTGCTGTTGGAGGTCACACACCTATACGTGGACCTCTTCTTACAGCTCGAGACCGGGTTCTGCATCAGAGTGCACATGGAGCACAGGATCCTACCGCGACGAACATTCGTCGTCCGCACTCGCAGTTACCCCGTTACAGTGGTTTTCCCCGACGTTGATGTAGCCTTTGCTATGTCTCGTTGTGTACTTCCTTACTGCGTGCCTGCGCGCCGCCTAGTATGTCTAGCTTTTAATTTGCGCCGTTATGCTGTCCGCATGTACCCGACTCTGTGTATGGATCTGTATGTCCTAATTGACTACTGTTATGTATCTGTTACACTGCTTAACTGTTGTCGAGTTACATCATGCTTGTCGCTAAACACTCGCAATTGCTTTTACTAAACTACCCTGTTGATACTTAGCAGGATGGTTAGACCAGGTGGTCGTGGTCATGCCCCTGAACGTCCACCACCGCCAGACTATATGGCAGCTATGATGCAACAATTCGAGCTCAACTGCCAGTTTATGACTGGGATCATGGCTCAGTTTCCGCATCAGAACAACCAGAACCAGAACCAGAACCCTCCTTCAATAACACTGCCGGAGTTTATGCGGCTTAACCCCACTCAGTTCCGCAACTCTGACAAGCCACTGGATGCTGATGACTGGCTCCGCGACATCACTCACGAGATGGAGTCTGCTAATGTCGCCCCTGTCAACTTCATCACCTTCGCGGCCTTTTTCCTAAAGGGTCCCGCTGCTCAATGGTGGGACACCCACAAGCGTTCACTGCCTGCTGGAACAGTGGTTACCTGGTATGAGTTCCAGGCTGCTTTTCGTGCCCGTTATATCCCTCAGGCAATTATGGAACGGATGAAGACCCAGTTCCGCAACCTCACTCAGGGCAACAAGACTGTCGAAGCTTATCAGCGGGAATTTCTTGATCTCTCCCGCTATGCTGAAGAAGACATCGCCACAGATGCCCGTAGACAAGAGAAGTTCCGTAATGGACTACACCCAGACCTCGAGCTTGCACTTGCTGCTCAAGACTTCAACAACTTTTCAACTCTTGTGAATAAGGCTATTCTGGTTGAGACCGCTCAGATGAAGCATAAGGACTCGCAGAAGCGCTATCGTGATGCTGGCTCATCTTCGGGCTCAGCACAGAAGCGTCGAGTCTGGATTCCCAACAATGTGTTCCGTCCAAACACCTCTGCGCCCAAGAACAACTATGCTGCACCACGTCTGCCTCCTCCACCACCGAGGCAGCCAAGAGCTCAAGCTATTCAAAACAATGCTCCTCTTTGTCCTGAAGATGGTCTGCGCTTTAAGTGCCGCAAACCAGGTCACCAGGCCAAAGAATGCCGCCAGACTCAGAATCAGTTAGCTTTTCCTTGTACTGGCTGTGGAAATGGCCGTGGCAACAATCAGACCCGCAACTATAATACTGGGTCTGCTGCACATGGTCGTGGACACGCCTACAACATTGATATCGAAGAAGTTCAGGATCAACCTACCACTGTGATGGGTACCCTTCTCGTTAACTCAGTACCCGCTTCTGTATTATTTGATTCAGGAGCATCGCATTCATTCATGTCTCAAGCATTTGCATTATCTCATGACATTGCATTCGAAAAGATGAACCTGCCAGTAGTTGTCCGCACCCCTGGAGGCCAGTGTCAAACCACTATGATGGCACACAATGTCCCAGTTGAAATCGAGGGATTTGAATTCCTGGCCTCACCTATTATCCTGAAGTCTTCTACCATAGACCTCATCCTCAGAATGGATTGGTTGAAAGCTCACATTGCTTCGATCAATTGTGCCACTAAAGTCGTCCAACTTCTTCACCCCTCTGATGAGATAGTGACCTACACCGCCCGCATTACTCGAGATGCTGAAGCTCAGATATATGCTCTGAATGCTTTGAACGCCTCACCTCTAGAAGGGATCGAGAACGTTCCTGTCGTTCGAGATTTTTCGGACGTTTTTCCAGAAGAATTCCAGGAATACCCCCGGTTAGGGCTGTCGAGTTTGTCATTGACTTGAAGCTTGGCACTGTCCCTATTGCCAAGCGTCCTTATAAGATGCCTCCGCACCACCTTCTCGAGCTTAAGGAAGAAATCGACAAGTCACTTAAGAATGGTTTCATCCGCCCCAGTTCCTCTGCTTGGGGAGCACCTTCACTCTTCGTTAAGAAGAAGGATGGAACTAACCGATTGGTTCAGGATTACCGGCCCATTAACCAAGCCACAATTCAGAATAAATACCCACTGCCCCGGATCAATGACTTATATGATCAACTTGCTGGATCATCGGTGTTCTCTAAACTCGACTTGAGGTTGGGTTATCACCAGATCCGTGTCTGTGAAGAGGATATTCCCAAGACTGCATTCGTCACTCGTTATGGCTCCTATGCATACACCGTCATGTCATTTGGCCTAACGAATGCTCCAGCTACATTCTCCCGTCTGATGAATTATATATTCATGGATTACCTTGACAAATTCGTCGTGGTTTATTTGGATGATATCCTTATATATTCGAAGAATAAAGAAGAACATGCTGAACACCTTCATCTTGTTCTGGAGAGGCTTCGAGAACACAAGTTGTATGCCAAGTACTCCAAATGCGAATTCTGGTTATCTGAAGTGACCTATCTTGGTCATGTGATTTCCAAGGATGGAATTGCTGTTAACCCCGGACAAGTTCAGGCTATTCTTGACTGGACTCCCCCGAAGAATGTCAAGCAAGTCAGAAGTTTTCTCGGACTTGCTAGTTATTGCCGTCGATTCGTTGAGAACTTTTCCAAGATTGCAAAACCATTGACGAATATGCTTCACAAAGGTGTTAAATTTGAGTGGACAGAAAAATGTCAAGAAAGCTTTCAGACACTGAAAGATAAGTTAACATCTGCCCCAGTGCTAGCACCCCCGGATTCCCAAAAGGATTTCGTAATATACTGTGATGCATCTCGTCAAGGATTAGGCTGTGTCCTAATGCAGGAGCGTAAAGTCATTGCTTATGCCTCTCGACAATTGCGTCCTCATGAAGAAAATTATCCCGTGCATGATCTTGAACTTTCTACGGTTATTTATGCCCTGAAGCTATGGCGACATTACCTTCTCGGTAATTGTTGCGAGATATATACGGACCATCAAAGTTTGAAGTATTTATATACCCAACCAGATCTGAACCTTCGTCAACAAAGATGGCTCGAAACAATTGCCGATTATGATATGAATATCTCATATACCCCTGGCAAGGCTAATGTAATGGCCGATGCTTTGAGTCGTAAGGCTTATTGCAACAACCTTATGGTTCAGGAAGCACAACCTATGATTTATGAAGAGCTTCGCAAATTGAACCTCCATATTGTTCCACAGGGTTATCTCAATACCCTGGTTGTCGAACCAGATTTAGAGCACAACATTAAGATTATACAAAATTATGACTCTGAAGTTGAAAGGATTAAGCGGTACCTCGAGAAAGGAAAGCCGTCGGAATTCCATCTTGATAAGGATGGGATCCTATTTTTCCAACACCGTCTCTTCGTACCCAAGTTCAAGGATGAGAGAGAACACGTTATGAAGGAAGCTCATGACACTCCTCTGTCAATTCATCCTGGTAGCACAAAGATGTACCGTGACATTTGTCAGAGATACTGGTGGCCTAATATGAAGCGAGACATTGCTTGTTATGTTTCTGAGTGTGACGTCTGCCGACGCATTAAAGCAGAACATCAAAGGCCTGCTGGAACTCTGCAACCCCTTGAAATTCCTTAATGGAAATGGGACAAAGTCCAAATGGATTTCATTACTGGTTTTCCCAGATCTCAGAAGGGTCATGATGCTATTTTTGTCATCATTGACCGATTCTCCAAGGTTGCTCACTTTCTGCCAGTTAAGGAGACAATCACTGCTAGCCAGTTAGTAGACTTGAATGTTTCCCGGATTGTGTCACTCCACGGTGTTCCGTTGGAGATCAGTTCTGATCGTGGCAGCCTCTTCACCTCCAGATTCTGGAATAGTTTCCCAGAAGCTATGGGAACTCATCTGTCTTTCAACACCGCTTTTCACCCTCAGTCACAGGGTCAAGTTGAACGAGTTAATCAAGTGCTAGAAGATATGCTTCGAGCTTGCGTCATCTCCTTCGGTAAGAAATGGGAGGAATCTCTCCCGTATGCCGAATTCTCTTACAACAATAGCTATCAAGCTAGTCTGAAAATGGCACCGTTTGAAGTTCTTTACGGTCGTAAGTGTCGAACCCCTCTGAATTGGTCAGAAACTGGGGAACGCTCACTCGTCGGACCGGACATTGTTCAGCAAGCAGAAGAACAAGTCCGCATTATCCGTGAACATCTGAAAACTGCTCAGTCTCGTCAGAAGAGCAACTATGACCGAAAGCACCAGGAAATGGTCTATCAACCTGGCGAGCAAGCTTACCTTCGCGTCACTCCGTTGAAAGGCACTCATCGTTTCGGAATCAAAGGCAAGTTAGCTCCTCGCTACATTGGCCCGTTCCGTATTCTTGCCCGTCGAGGAGAAGTGGCATATCAGTTGCAATTGCCACCAAATCTTTCACAAGTACATGATGTCTTTCATGTATCCCAACTCCGTCGCTGCTTCAAGGATCCTATTCGAGCTGTGGATCACGAAATGCTTGAATTACGAGAAGATCTGTCTTATCCAGAACATCCCATCCGTATTCTTGATCAAGCTGAGCGTCGAACTCGTCAGAAGTCAATCAAATTCCTCAAGGTTCAGTGGTCCAATCATTCTAAAGATGAAGCCACTTGGGAACGCGAGGATCGTCTTCGTGAAGAATACCCCGCTTTCTTTCAGTCTTCCTCTTAATTCTCGGGACGAGAATTCTTGATAGATGAGGAGAATTGTAACACCCCCTGTCATTAGCCACAGTAATCACTTTTGGTAATGACAAGTCAATAAGATTAACAGTGCCAAATCATTATTAGCATCATGTTGCATTTCAACTCCTAAATCAGAATACAAAGTTAAATGAAAGTGGAAAATAAAAGTTGTTCAACATAGAAACTAAAATGTTCAATGAATAGAAAATATTCTAGAGACTAGGCTAAAATTGTAACCAACATTTAATACATTAATTAAGTAACCCAAACCTCCTCTAACAGTGGCTGAAAATAATAATTAATAACCTTTTAATTAATCTAAATCAAATGTGAAATGATGTCTTGCCCAAACTAATTTTTGGTGTTAGGGTATAGTGCACTGCTAATTATGGACTAGGTCACACTTTTTACAAAATGCATATAGTGCCCAAACAATTAGCTAACAGAAAAGAAAAGAAAACAGAAAAAGGAAAATAGAAAAAGGCCTAAAGACGCTACTGTGCACTTAGGCCTATCGCTACAGTGCCGGCCCAGCCCACCCCACACCTCCTCCCGCATTGCTCATGCCGCCCCGCTGTCGAACACACCGCACGCACGCGCGCGCACACACCCGGCCCCCCTCGCCCGCCGCTCGACAACGCGCCGCGCCCGCGCCGTGGATAAAGAGCAACTCCCCGCACCCCGCGGACGAACCCTAGCCGCTCCGTTCGCTCTCTCTCTCGCTCCCCCACTTCACCGGTGCGCCGCCATGGCCGGCCACGGCTAAACCGCAGGACCACCGCCACCCTTTCGCCCCGCCGACGTGTCCACGAGCTCCGCCGCGTCGAGCCCGTCCTCCTCGACCACACGCCCGAGCCCCGGGAGCCCTCCATCAACCCCGCGCCTTCTTCTTCTTCCTCGGATCGCCGCCGCACTCCGTCGCCGATTCGCTCCGGCAAGCCTTCCCCGAGCCCGCTATTGCACACCTACAGGGCCCGGTAAGCCGTCGACGCCGTCCCCCTCTCTTTTCTTCTCACTATCAACGCCGTAGTAATCGCATTGGAGATGCCCGAACGCGCCGCCGCCTGACCTTGTCGCCGGCGTGGCCACGGTGACCATATGGTCCCGTGCGTGCCACCGTTGCACTCCCCGCAACGTGTAGACACCGTAGCCACCTCGCCCTGCCCTTTTTGCACGCCGTAGCCCCGATCCCGATGATGGCCGGACTCTGGCGTCCGCCTCGTTGCTCGCCGTCGATGCTACCGACCACCGCAGCCCCCGCCGTCACCCTAGATCGCTCCGCCGTCGTCTGCCCGTTCGAAAGAGCCCGGCCGCGCTCGCAGTGGTGCCCTGTGCGCCATTTCCGAGCCGCGCCGCCGTCCCTGGTGCTCGCCGGAGCAACTCCGGTGGCCGGCCGGTGCCGCCGCCGACGTGGCTGGCCTGGGGCCGCCCCCAGTGCCACTGCCAGTGGGCCAAGCCAGCCCCAGTTGACCAGTTGACTTGGTCAACCGGCTGACTGGGCGCTGCCCAGTCACTGACTGGTGGGGCCCCTCTCCCTGTGTCTATGACATATGGGCCCCCCCTGTCAGGTGCCTAATTAACTAATTAGGTTAATAGAAATAATTAAATTAGCCTAACCTGTCACTGACTGCTGGGCCCCACCTGCTAATTAATCTAATTAGTTAATTTAACCCCTCTGATTAAAGCCACAGTGTATGACATGTGGGCCCCACCTGTCTGGTTTGACTGGTCAGCCGACCAGTTGACCTGCTGACATCACACCTAGGTCATGCTGACGTCACCTTACACTGTTTCGGATAATGTTGAATTTAAATTCCAGAAATTAATAAAAACTTTAGAAAATCATATTAAATAAACCGTAACTCCGATGAAAATAATTTATATATGAAACTTGCTCAGAATTTCGATACGAACCCGAATACGTCCTACGTATTCCTGTCAGATGCCCCTAGCTATATGAACGTTGAACTTTTAGACCGATTTCGATAAATAAATAGTGCCCAACGTAGATTAAATAAATCCGAATAAATTCCTAAATTAACTAAATCATTTAGTTAGGCAGTAGAACACCCCGGCATATCATTTAGGCATGTCATACATATTGTTTGCATTATTGCCGTGAATTTATTGTTTCTCTCCCCCTCCTTCTCACTCGATAGACGCCGATACCGACGACGCTGCCGCTGGGTACGACTACACTACAGACGAGCAGCCCGTTGACGACCTCTCTCTCTTGCCAGAGCAACCAGGCAAGCCTCCCCTTGAGCATCCAGATATCGCCCATTCCATTTCTCCTGATTGCATTAGATTTTGCTACTGTTAATGTATTCTCCTATTCTGATGCATAGCCTGCTATTGTAACCTGTTCATTGTTACCTTACCTGCCTATGATAAACTGTTTAGTATAGGTTGGTAGTGAACCATCAGTGACCCCACCACCTTACCCTTGTTGCCCCTGCTTGATCATCGACGACTCAATCAATGTGATCATCGACCAGAGACCGACACATCACCTCACCCCCCCCTTAGTTGTACGACTCTACATAGTTACTATCGAGTGCCGAGGGTGATACCTCGTAACGCACTCCTGGTGAATACTCTGCAGCGTAGCTGTTCGGTCGTGGTCACCGAGGGTGATTCCTCCTTCTCCACTTCTGATACGACTCTGTTGTGCAACCCCTCAGGGTGATACCTCATACGTTCACCCTGATGATTTCGTCGAGTGGAATCCACCGAGGGTGATTCCGCGGGGTTTCCCCCCTTGATGTTATGACCGCATGGTTACCTTGACCTTTGTTACAGGCGGGTCCACCCTGGTGGGTACCCGCTGGGGATCTGTGATATCGAGTGTGCCGGAAGGGCACTCGAGTGTGATATTGTGGCGAAGCTTCAGAGACTCTGATTGTCTCCGCGTGATACTAAATGAGCCTATTGGATTTGGGTGTGTGATCTGAGTGGGTCGACGTGCCCTATACGCACTACCACCACGCGGGATTATGGTTATGGGGCTCTCTGCGATGTATGTTTCTCCAGAAAGCTCTTCAGACGTCACGTTTCACCATGCGGGCTGATCGCCGGGATTGGGCTGGATACTTCACTGACAAGTTCAGTGTCGCGCCTGCACCCCGGCCAGCCATGCAACGCGCAAGGTGCCCAGGGCGATGGCCCAAGACCTCTGGGTGCATAGGTTAGTCCGGCGTGCTGACCTCTCTGCTGAGCCTAGGTAGGGCGTTGCTTCGTGTTGATCTACCGAGGCCGGGCATTACCCATCAAGTGTGTCCGGCCAGAGTTGATCGAGCGTGTTGGGTAACAGTAGTGCACCCCTGCAGGGATGAATAATCTATCGATAGCCGGTCCTACGGTAAAGGACGCTCAGTTTGTGTATCCCGATCTACTACTTGAACTGGATACTTGTTATTTAATTGAAACTTCGGGATCGCTTTCTCGCTGGGAGTCGAGGAAGGAACTCTAGGCTTGCTTCAACATGTTTGCTTAATAAAATGCTATTCTACTCTCTTCTTTTGCTGCAAGATGGTGGCTTCGTGAAGATGCTAGTCTTCGATAGGACTAGGCCTTCTTTCTATTCTGGCATTTCTGCAGCCCAGTCCACATATACAGCCTTTCTCCATTGATAATGTTGCATATGTAGTATAGATCCTTGCTTGTTGAGTACTTCGGATGAGTACTCACGGTTGCTTTATTTTCTCTTTTCCCCATACTCCACCTTGATGATACATCAGACGATGGAGCCCCGGAGCCAGATGCCACCTCAGGAGCTTACTACCAGGAGTGTCCAGAGGGCACGTACTACTGGATCGAGCCAGCCGACCAGGAGTAGGATCGGAGGCTCCCAGGCAGGAGGCCTTCGCCTTTCGATCTAGAGTCGTTGTTTGTGCTAGCCTTCTTAAGGCAAAACTTGTCTAACTATGTCTGTACTCAGATAATATTTGTATGACTGACTTATGTATTCGGATCTTCGTGATCCCTGGTCTGTAATATTGTGGATCTCTGTTTTAATTGTGTTAGAGTTGTGTTGTGATATCTTCCCCTGAGTCCCTGTGCTTGATCGTGCATGTTTGCGTGTATGATTAGTGCACGATTGAGCCGGGGGCGCCACAGCCCATGTCCGCTTGGGGCTGTTGGGTTGTCGGTGCACCCAACGCGCGGCCACACCCCAAATCACGTCCGGGGTGGACGTGATTAAAAAAACAAAAACTAAAATGAAATGCAAAAAAAAAACACAAACATAAAAACATAAAACATAATTAAACACCACGGCCACAAAACGGCCCAGTTCCACGGTCCACATAGACATAATTAACATAAAAACACAGAAGAAATCCGCCGCCCGCGCGCTCCTGTCGTGCCCGTCGATGCCGTGGTCGTCGCCGTCTTCTCAGTGGCCGCCGTTGTCTTCGTCGTCGCTGACAAGGTTGACGTAGGCCGGCGGCGTCCAGAGGTGGGTCGGCGGTGCCTGGTACACGGGGGCGGGATGGAAGGCGGGAGGTGCCTGCACCACCTCCTCCCGTGGCGACGCCTCCCGCTCCGGTGACCGCGGCGGCGTGGGGCACCAGTTCACGCCCCCCACAGAGTCGGCCATCCCCGGAGCCATGCACGACCAGCTCCACCCCTGGCCCACCAGCCCCGGGTGGAAAGCGGCGATGGGCTGCTCCTCCTTGACCTCCTCCTCACCGTCCACCATCTCCAGCTCGGGGATGGCGACGTCGCCGGCCGCAGAGAGGGCCATCATCTCCTCGACACCCTCCCGTTGGCGCTCATCGTGCGTCTTCATGGAGTCCTCCATGACACGTTGCATGAGCCGGGCCTCCTCCTCCTCTATCATGCGAGGAGGTGGTGGTGGCGAAGGAGATGGTGAAGGCGACGGCGTGGGCGTGAGGCCGCGCACCCGCGTACGCCCGCGCACGTGGGGAGTAGCCGCTCCGCGCTTTGGACGTGGCCGCCGCGGGCCCGTCGAGGTGCCGACGAAGAACGACGCGCGCCTGGTGTCGTGCTCGTCACGAAACCACGTGTCACAGAGCCCGGAGTCGGGGGCGTACCTGGTGTCGTAGAAGAGGTCGTCGGGGAGGAGGCGGCGGCGGCGCTCGATCTCCTCGCGCCGGGCACGGCCGCTCGTCGAGACCGGCGGGATCGGCACCCGGTCGGCGGAGAGATGCCAGTTATTGGGGAGGTGCACGTCGCTCCAGGGGAGCGGCGTCCTCGTCTCCCAATAACGCCGGCATACATGCGCGTGGATGTAGTGCCGGTCGCGCTCGCCGCCGGCCGTGGGGGCGATGGAGAATGCGGGCGGCGCGGGGGCCCGACGCGGTGGTGATGCGGGCTCCTCTTTGACGCCGCGGCGGCGGCGGCCCGAGGACGAGCCAGCCTCGCGGTCGTGCTTCCCCTTGCGGCTGGTGTTCCAGAACCCCATGGCTGCGAGGCGGCCGGCCGGCGAGATCGAGGACGGGGAGAGGGAGAGGTAGGGTTTGGGCCGTGTCGGGTTTCGAGGAGGCAGCACGGGCTGGAGTGGGGAGTGTGGACTGCGACCGGTCCACGGCTTTCCCATTTAAGAAGAACGGCGACCGTTCGCCTGGGCGGATGACAGGTGGGGCCGACCGCGCGTGCGCATTAATGTCGGGCGCTGGGAGGTATGTGGCCGCCTGCCACGCGGCCCTGATGCGGACGAGCGATGCGTCCGTTTGCTGTCCGCCGCGACCCAAACCCGGCGCATGTTTGCGCTCGAAATGGGTCGGCCCGGACACAAAACGGACCAGATGGATCCAGACCGTCGCGCGCTGGGCCATGGGGTCTGTCCGTTTTCCCCCAAACGGACGGGGCCGGATGGGATGGGGTCACGCGCTGGAGTTGGCCTTATGTGCTGCGGAGCACACTGTACGTACTACATGGCCTAAATGTGGCATTGCTTATCAGCTGGGATAGCGATTTCAGGCCCCGTATCGGCCTGGTTTATACATATAGTAGTGTATATGATATACTGCCACTGCTCGAACTGTGTCGAGTAAAGTGAGAAAAACTGAATAAAGAAAGAAGAGAATAAGCATCCAAAACGGAGAAATCCTTTTGTGCTGTCGAGCTTTCTGATCTAAGAACAGGTGATCATTGCATTGGAGCCCCCAGTGAAGTGCGAACAGACTGAACGTGACTTGGGCGTGAAGATTCTCTGCCACACAGAAAGAGGGGGAATGAGAAATACTGTCCCTCCTGGATATATACGTACTGTATACCCGACTGGGCACCTGATCTACAGGGAAGTCAAAAGGGGCCCAAGAAAATTATATGGGAATAACAACATCATGCACCTGCTACCGGCCCATATATATATAAACTCTGCACGGTCAGTGGTCAGTCCACTCCTCTAAGAGCATTTACAGCCGCAGGTTGCAAATCCAAGCCCTCAAACGCGGGCACTGATCGTGCACGCTTTATTTGATGGCTTTCACACCCGTGTCCCTCATATCCAAACCCTCATAACCATACAAACCATGCAACGCTACGTAAACACTACGCAGTTCATCGGATCAACTTAGCATCGCTGGACAAAAGAAGCATGGTTCATCGGAGTTCAACGGCAAATCCATACTACAAACTTAAAACATAGTTAAAATGTGAACATAACGGGGAAGGGCGGAGGAAATCACCATTTCCACGCTGGCCCCTTCCCCTTCCGGTCGCCGGCGCAGCTATGCCCCTCCTCCATGTAGGCGTTGGCGTGCGGAGGCGCGTCGTCGTCCGAGCTAGAGGTGGAGCCGTCCGTCAAGTCCGAGTCCGAGCTGCAACGCAAGCCCGACAGCCTATGGAGCAGGCGGTCCTGCTCCTTCGCATGGCGGGCCGCCTTCGCCTTTGCGCCGCCTCCTTGGTTGCCTCGCGCTCCAACATCTCGATGGCGAGTCGGAGTGCCGTGGCATTCTTCCGGCATAGGCGCCGGGCATCCGTCTCCGCCGTCGTCAGAGAGCGGCGGAGGATCGAGGCGAGGAGCGTGGCCTCGGGATCCACCGGCGCGCTCGAGGGCGAACGGCTGGCCGACATCGTCTCCCACCTCTCCCTCGCCCGCTGCCGCTCGAGCCGGGCTGCACGTGCCTCGGACTCGGGCGTCCGCGTGCGTGTCGGCCCCGGCGCGGGCACGAGGACCCAGCGATGGCCGGGTACCACTGCCGGACCAGAGGATGGTGGAGGCGGGCGGCATACCTGGCGGAGCGAAGGGGAGCTGCCGGCGTTGCGCGGCAGGCGGGAAGACCCGGCGACGCATCGACGGGTGACGGGCGCTGAGGAAGAAGATCCGCCGCTGCCGAGGCCGCCTTGCTCGAGCAGCGACCTCCGCAATGCGATGCGGAGGGCCACCTCCTCCACGTCGATGTTCGGCCCGTCGGATTCTGAACCGGATCCGCCGCTGGTTCCGTCGCCAGCCATCGGATCGGAGGGAGGGGATCGAAAGTGGAGTTGACGAAGACGGGAGTGAAGTGTATTTCGGATTGACCGCTGTCTAGCATTTTCCGGATGTGGGGATATTTGTGAGGTCAGGGTGGGCCGGGCTGACGTGGCGGACGCGCCCGGGTGCCCCATATCCGCCCCATATTTAGGCTAGATATGAGGGGTGCCGGTCAGCCCGGACGTTTGAGGCCCGTTTGAGGGGACCGTCTGGTTCCAAATTTTGCAACCGGACAGTGACCGGACGGCCCGCACGGGCATATGAGGGGGGTTTAAGACCCCCAGCTGTAGATGCTCTAACTATCTTTGACCAATACTCCTACTTACTCAAGCCAGCTTTGCTCGTAACTTAGTTTGGTATTTGCGCAACGGCAGGAAAGGTTTCATATGATTTCATGAAACCTAGTATTTCATGAACTCGTTATCATCACAAGGATAGAAGCCCTAGGTGGTTTAGCTTATGGCAAATCAGAGACTGCTTCGAAGTATTTACCATGCCAATCTGCCTTGAGAAATATGTTTGCATTGTGCAGCCGTGCATTGAGCAGGCCACGTGAAGTAGACACAGATTGATCACATGAGGTTGAATCTGATACTAAAAGGCTTCCGTAGGTAACAGTTGGCTGATGGTGCATGCAATTAAAGGGGAATGATAAACAATCGGTAAATGTGTCAGTACAGAAATGCTCTCTTTGCCCCATGGACCCTCCTCACCCAGTCCCATGCATTGACTGACCAAACCACCATTCTGCTTGGGCATGATATATCTCCATTATCTCCAGGAGGCAGAGCAAAGCAAAGGAACCAAATCCAAGAGATACATGCAAAATCTTCTTCCAGAAAGCTGAGGCCAAAAGTGGGAAGGGCAAGGCCAGCAGTTGCAACTCCCGACTCAGATCACTTTCAGGATGAACAGGAAAGCAGGTTAGTTTCAGACTAGAAAAAGGCATCCTTTCTCCACGTCGTGTTATCTCGAAGGGGATCGGAAATGAGAGGTCTCCCGGCCCATCAGACCCCACCACTTGCATGGCACCTTTTCTCTCCTTTTCTACGACGACCAGAGAGACATATTGGCTAGGGCCGGGCCGGGACTGTGACCCAGTCAAGCCGGTGGCTCTCCTCTATCTAGTCGGAAGAGCGAACGGCATGCAGGGTGAAACTGAGACATGGCAAGATTTTCAACCTTGTGGGCTAGCTTTGGATCTTTTGCCGGTGTCAAAACGTGCTTGATGGAAAAAATGGCAGTGCCCAGATGTTGTTATCGTTGAATACTGTTCATGCGCAGGCGGCAGCTACTAGCTACAAGCGCCTCTTTGAACGTGGAAAAGAAAAGATCCCAGTGATTGCGTGAATAAGCATCACCGCATGTAGACCACGCATGATCCATATAGATATAGGCCTGTAAATTACGAGGAGATAAATCGTACTGACGGAACAATGCATGAATGCATGGCATCATGCTCATGTGAGGCAGAGGTCACTGGTCCAAGTTGAACATGCACGTTGGTGGTCCAAGACAAGAGATGAGTTTGACTCGGTTAGGTCTGTCTAACCAGATCAAGTCAAGCCCTGGGATTAAACTATTCAGTTGTTGATTGTTCCATGCCGTGCAAGCATCAAAGTTCTCTCCACTTTGGTAAGTAAAGCACACAAAAACAAAGCATGCATGCTTCTTACAGCAAATTAACTAATCAGTCCACAAATATTTCTATCTAATTACAAGTAATAAACCACTGATGGAGCGTGCTTTACCCTATGCTCATACGTACTATCGCTTTCTATCTCCTCTCACCCATCGCCGAATAAGTACAAGAATTAGAGGTGATTGCGGAGTTTTGTGCCCGCGAATCACCACCAAACAACTTGTTCTAAGCTACGGTCGGCAAACCTAGCTAGCTAGCTAGCTAGCTAGTCACACACAGCTAGTGCACTGGCCATCCGTGGCCATGGAAAAGACATCTCTCTTGCGTGCACGTACGTCTCTTCACATGTTAATTACAACCATCACTTCATCACATGTGAAGAGAAGGAACAGAAAGCAAGAATATTGTTTAAGTATCGTTCCAATGGAACCTAGCTAGCCCAATATGCGCGAACTTATTACCAGCTGTCAAATCACATCTTGCAACGTGCATTGGCAAAGCTATATGCCAAGTGGATTGTAATAGTATTTGTCTAGAGATACTTAGAATTTGTATGTAAAAAGCTTCCAATTTGGGTTTGGGGCGGAGAGAGGGGCATGTGATGTTAGAGCATCTCCAACAGTGGTTGTAAAAGTTGGTTTTGACGCGCGGGGCGGTTTCGCGCCCTCCGGCGGGCGCGGGAAACTCAAGCGCGCGAGCGAAAAAGCGGCCGGGCGCGCGCTAGTTTTGGCGTGCGGCGTCCGGCGCCCTTTATAAATGCAGCGTTCGTCACGCGCCCTCCCACCGCTCTTCATCTCGCCACGCGCCCTCTGCCGCTCTCTCCTCGCTCTTTCACGCCTCGCCACCGCCGTGCCACCGCCTCGCCGCCATGCCGCCGCGCCGCCCGGGAGTTCCAGGCTACCGCGGCGTCCGCGCGCGCCCCTCCAGCGCCTTCTCCACCGAGATCCGGTCCGGCGAGGCCGCCCGCGTGTACGACGCGGCAGCGTGGCGCCTCCGGCGGCCTCGCAGGGACATGAACTTCCCCGAAGTGCCGACGCGGGAGCTGGCGCAGGAGCCCGCGCCTCCCCCGCGGCTTATCACCGACGAGGATCGTCGCGACAACCGGAGGCGGGAGCGCCGTCTCAGCCTCGCCGAGATGGACGAGGAAGCCATGGAGCTATGACGCCAACGCTTCCTGCAGGACGTCATCAACGAGCGTCAGTTCTTCGCGCAAAGGAGGGCGGAGAGGGAGGAGAGGAGGGCGGAGCGAGCCGCCTATCGCGAGGACAGGCGTACGTGGAAGGCGGCCGCTCAATTCAACATCGACCTAGGAGCAGTATCGTCCTGGGACTCTAACGACGATCGGTATCTTGACGCCTTCATTCAGACGTCGGAGGAGGACATCACCGAGGCGGAGTCGGAGGAGGAGGAGGAGGACGAGGAGTAGTAGTTGAACTATCTTTTTTTTTATCTATCTATGCTATGAACTATCTATGTATCGTTTTTATCTATCGTTTATCTATCTATGTATCTTTTTATTTATCTATCTATGCCTATCTATAAAGTATTGAGTCGGAGTCGAATATGTATCGAGTTGGAGTAGACGGAGAAGACAACGAGTAGTAAAAAAAATATAGCACGTCTGCTGAAGCAGCGCGCGTAATTTTTTGCAGCGGCCGCTGGAGCCAGCGCTCAGCTGCGCGTAAAAACTGGCTATGAAGGCGCTATAAACGCATTTTTTACGCGCCCCGCGTTGCGCCTGTTGGAGATGCTCTCAGTGAACTTTGGAGCGTACGGTTCGGTGCATGTCATGCTCGATGGCCGGCTGGCCGTGCGAGTGCAAGGATGATCGATCAAATTGAAGGAGAGCACGTGTTGCGCGCGTCCCTGGCCCGTGCCCGTGCGGTGCGACACGGTACGATCGGCGCCGTTCGCTTCCTCCACGCTGCGTCGGCCGTCGGGTGGATCAGAATGGCACGAGGATGAGGCGTCCGCGCGGGAGCAGCGCGTGCCGGCGACGTCGCCGAAGCGCAGCCCGGCGCGGCGGACGTCGGTCGGTCGGCGTCCGGACGGCCGGATGGCGACGTGGAGCGCGCCCGAGAGCGACGTGCGGCCAGTGGGAGCCCGAAAGAAGGCTTAGTTGCTGTGTGCGGATCGGTCAAGTATGTCGTCATGGGATTTATGGCCAGGGATGCTGGATACGGGTCAACCTTTTCAGGCTTACGCCCAAACAAATGACACAAAGAGAGGAGAATGGACCGTGACAAGGGCAGATGCTTACCATAATCTTGCAGCCAGAGCTAGACCGACTTGTCATTTTCATGAGTGAACTACCACCATTTCGAACCAGACCACGCTGCTCTGGTTACGGAGCACCTAAAAACACAAGCGAAAACTCGCTTCGCATACGTTGCAGTGGAATCTTTTTGCTGCGCGTGTCTCCCTCACGGCACATATTCAAATTCGGCACACTGACCAGTGGCAATCGTGCCCGCAACGACGTGGAGCAGGTGAACCTCGTCTATTCTAGTAGGGGATCAGAATTTCGAATCGCTCTTCAGATCTCGGAGAAATTATAAGACTAGGAGAAGTTTGGAGGAGGTCAAACAAACGAAGCAGTGGGTCACACGCGACAGCAACATGAGTCTACCTCCCAGTCCCAGGTCATCACATGATGCTGCGCAGGATTATAAAAGGTTTAGACTCGCCCAACTTGCTGTACATATAACTGTTACTACTACTGGCACTGCATACATTAGCAGTTGTAGTGGTAGTTGTTGGTTGGTTGCCACCTCATTTGACCAAGTCTACCATCGGCCCATCAACTGTTAAATTATTGGGGCGAAAGTGTCCACTGTCATGTGGCGCTTGTTCCTTTGCGCATCTTCAGATTTGCAATTTTGACTCGGGGTGGCCGACTTCAGAGTTCTTAAGGCATCTATAGAATTTGTATGTGACATGCTTCCTACCACATTAAACATTTTAAGAAAACCGTTTATGCCTTAATAAGGGATACACGCAAACTCGAGATTTGATCTTTGATGGTTGCTAGGTATAACTACCCTCATAACTATCGAACCAATCGTCGCTTCTCAATCATAATAGTACTTGATGAGATATATGAGTGGAGGCCAAACGGAAAGTAAATTTTTTAAGAGGTGCATGTTTTAGCGGAAATGAACTGATTCATATGAACTAGGATAAACATACAAAAAATTAGTACTCTCGTCTCTGGTTACACTCACTCGAAGACAATGGAACGGGTTATATACAACTTATAGGAACGACGGTCTAGTAATAGAATATGTGATGCACAAATTGGATCATTTCATTCATGTCGCAATGCTTTTGAGTCATGTTTCTATGTAAAAAATAATACATGGGCAATAAAAAGGGTTGCTTGCATCACTTGATGCAAAAGGTTGAGGGTTTGCTCTCGTTTAAACAAAACCTGCATAATTTTGCAAACGAGATTGATTCAAAGTTCATGTTTGAATTCCTGAAAAGAAAAAGGGTGCCAACTTTCAAATACGCATGTGATAGGTCCCATCTACGATGGCCGGTGATACATCAATTTTGTATCACTATTTCTTATCACAAGTTGCACAATTATGACCATATTTTACCTATTATGTCACCATTCTCATAAGCTTTTCAATTCATGTTGCAAGTTTGCAATAAGGAGGGAGAAGTGTCAAGAAGTTGTCAGAAATGACCAAATGGAGAGAGAGAAAAATGAAGAAAACAAATTTTCCCGGAGCCAGAAAAATTCCGGAGAACATCATGACAAGAAAGAAAAACATCCGTGACATTTTGTTCCAAACGAAAATATTTAGTCATGGAAGTGACACTTTCATTAACATAATAGTGACAAAAACACATATTATCATGGATGTGATGGGCACCTACTTCTATGATAGAAAAATAAACTTTCGTCCTGGGCAGGCAGACGGGGCACCTGCATGAAATTCTTTGGGCCCTCCATGACGTAAAATAATCATGATAGAAGTGAAGGCGAGAATTTTTCGATGATTTCTCGGGTGAGTTCCACCTCGCACGTGTATGGTGGGTGGTCGGGCCAGAGCAAGTTGCAAGGTAGTTTGCGTGATCTCATACGTTGTGCGAGCCTTCACATTACTGAACCCTGACCGATTGATGCGAGACTGGATCAATGTTGTGTGCGGTAGTTGCACACCCCCGATTGGTTGATCGATGCCCCTGTTGGGAGGTTGTATAGAGGAGGCCCCCATTGCCTGCTTGAGACATCGCATTATAGAGAACAAGATTGATCGATCGATCCAAGTCTCTCCCTATAGCCTGGTGCTGTGTGTGGTGCGCGATAGTTGGAGAAGTCGTATGCATTGCAATCCTGCGCGGTAGTATATAGGAGATCCCATGTCGATCGATCGATGCGAGACTCCGATGGCTCGAGAATTTGTGAATTTTCATAAGGAGTTTTGACTTGGTTTTCGTCGGGGTTTTATTATTTCTTGGTTATTTCTAACGCTCACCCTTCGACAAAGAATAAAACTTGTTTTTCCATTATTTGGCAGTAAAAAACACATATGGAAGGAAATCAAGGTGCATTACTCCAAACTGAGCCAAATGCAACATCTTCCAGGTTGGAAGATTCTGCACCAGACGCACCAGAGTGCAAGACAGGTAACCATACGAATGCTTGCGCTTGTATGGGCAGTCGTATGAGGTTCTAGGGGCTTCCCCTCATCTACAAGAACACCTTTTGTGAAGGCAACAACGCCATTCAAGAGACCTAGCCGCCGCCACTCCATACAAAACAGAGAGAGAAGAGATCCAGAGAAGAAGAACCGTCAGAGATCCTTCTAGTTTTGTTCTTGCACGTCCATACTCAGTTCTTTATCATCATTATTGTTGTAAGAGGAATTCCAAGTTATAAGATCAGGGTAACTCTATTCATACTCATCTGGAGATTGAGACTTGTTGAATCAATCATCTTATTGTGAATCTTCATGGTAATTATTGATATGGTTTTCATGGACATATTATCTATGACGATTGGTTATTCTCTTACGATGTGTAAGTAGTGCCCCCTAGGCATGGGAGATGTAGGTGAGCGGTAAGAAACATTTATTCCTGTTCTATATGTCGTCATTCATGTTTGTAGTTTTATGATTTGTTTAGTAAGTTGTTATACTATGGTGAACACTATGCGTGTTTTCCTATTTAAGGGCCCAGACAACACGATCTAAAGTCCTACACAGGTAACACATATTGTTTAGGGAATCTACGACCTCTGACGTGACAGGCGGAGACATCTATGAGGACCAAAGACAATATGATATAACGGATCCATCGCTCTTAATGCATTGTTTTGGTTTAATTACTTTAATTGTGGAAACGACCATGTTCTGGCAACGATGAAGCAGGACCATAGTGTGTAACTGATACGTCCATTTTGCATCATGTTTTTATGTTAATATTTATTGCATTATGGACTGTTATTACACTTAAGATACAATTCTTATGCCTCTTCTCTCTTATTTCACAAGGTTTACATGGAGAGGGAGAATGCCGGCAGCTGGAATTCTGGTCTGGAAAGGAGCAAATCTGAGATACCTATTCTGCACAACTCCAAATGTCCTGAAACTTTACGGAGAATTATTTTGGAATATGTAAAAAATATTGGGCGAAGAAACAACAAAAGGGGACCCACCAGGAGGCCACAAGCCTGGGGGGCGCGCCCTATCCCCCAGGGCGCGCCTCCAGGGCTTGTCCCCCTTGGCCATCATCCGGTGCCCATCTTCTGCTATATGAGAGGTTTTGACCTAGAAAAAATCAGAAGGAAGCTTTCGGGACAAAGCGCCGTCGTCTCGAGGTGGAACCTGGGCAGAAGCAATCTAGGGCTTCGGTGAAGCTATTCTGCCAGGGAAACTTCCCTCCGGGAGGGGGAAATCAAAGCCATCGTCATCACCAACGATCCTCTCATCAAGGGAGGGTCAATCTTCATAAACATCTTCACCAGCACTATCTCCTCTCAAACCCTAGTTCATATCTTGTATTCAATCTTTGTCTCAAAACCTTAGATTGGTACCTGTGGGTTGCTAGTAGTGTTGATTACTCCTTGTAGTTGATGCTAGTTAGTTTATTTGGTGGAAGATCATATGTTCAGATCCTTAATGATATTTATTACCCCTCTGATCTTGAACATGAACATGCTTTGTGAGTAGTTACGTTTGTTCATGTGGACATGGGAGAAGTCTTGTTATAAGTAATCATGTGAATTTGGTATTCGTTCGATATTTTGATGAGATGTATGTTGTCTCTCCTCTAGTGGTGTTATGTGACCGTCGACTACATGACACTTCACCATTGTTTGGGCCTAGGGGAAGGCATTGGGAAGTAATAAGTAGATGATGGGTTGCTAGAGTGACAGAAGCTTAAACCCAAGTTTATGCGTTGCTTTGTAAGGGGCTGATTTGGATCCACATGGTTCATGCTATGGTTAGATTTATATTAATTCTTCTTTCGTAGTTGCGGATTGATACGTCTCCAACGTATCTATAATTTTTGATTGTTCCATGCTATTATATTATCTGTTTTGAATGTTTTATATGCATTAATATGCTATTTTATATTATTTTTGGGACTAACTATTAACCTAGAGCCCAGTGCTAGTTTCTATTTTTTCCTTGTTTTTAGCTTCGTGGAAAAGGAATACCAAACGGAGTCCAAACGGAATAAAATCTTCGCGATGATTTTTCTTGAACCGAAGGACACCCAGGAGACTTGGAGATGAAGTCGGAGGAGCCACGAGGCGGCCACGAGGGTGGAGGGCATGCCCAGGGGGGTAGGGCCAGCCCCCTGCCTTGTGGGCCCCCGTGACCCTCCTGACCTAATTCTTTCGCCTATATATTCACATATATTCCCAAACCCTCAGAAGCATCCACGAAAACACTTTTCCACCGCCGCAACCTTCTGTACCCGTCAGATCCAATCTAGGGACCTTTTCCGGCACCCTGCCGGAGGGGGATTCGATCACGGAGGGCTTCTACATCAACTCTATTGCCCTTCCGAGGAAGCGTGAGTAGTTTACCTCAGACCTACGAGTCCATAGCTAGTAGCTAGATGGCTTCTTCTCTCTCTTTGATTCTCAATACCATGTTCTCCTCGATGTTCTTGGAGATCTATTCGATGTAATACTTTTTTGCGGTGTGTTTGCCGAGATCCGATGAATTGTGGATTTATGATCAGATTATCTATGAATATTATTTGAATCTTCTCTGAATTCTTTTATGCATGATTTGATATCTTTGTAATTCTCTTCAAACTATCGGTTTGGTTTGGCCAACTAGATTGATTTTTCTTGCAATGGGAGAAGTGCTTAGCTTTGGGTTCAATCTTGCGGTGTCCTTTCCCAGTGACAGTAGGGGCAGCAAGGCACGTATTGTATTGTTGCCATCGAGGATAAAAAGATGGGGTTTTCGTCATATTGCTTGAGTTAATTCCTCTACATCATGTCATCTTACTTAATGCGTTACTCTGTTCTTCATGAACCTAATACTCTAGATGCAGGCAGGAGTCGGTCGATGTGTGGAGTAATAGTAGTAGATGCAGAATCGTTTCGGTCTACTTGACACAGACGTGATGCCTATATTCATGATCATTGCCTTAGATATCGTCATAACTTTGCTCTTTTCTATCAATTGCTCGGCAGTAATTTGTTCACCCACCGTATTATTTGCTATCTTGAGAGAAGCCTCTAGTGAAACCTATGGCCCCCGGGTCTATTTTCCATCATATAAGTTTCCAATCTACTATATTAGTTTCCGATCTACTATTTTGCAATATTTTACTTTCCGATCTATAAACCAAAAATACCAAAAATATTTACTTTATCTTTTATTTAGTTTCATCTATATCTATCAGATCTCACTTTTGCAAGTAACCGTGAAGGGATTGACAACCCCTTTATCGCGTTGGGTGCAAGTTGTTTGATTGTTTGTGCAGGTATTCGGTGATTTGTGCGTTGTCTCCTACTGGATTGATACCTTGGTTCCCAAACAGAGGGAAATACTTATCTCTACTTTGGTGCATCACCCTTTCCTCTTCAAGGGAAAAACCAACGCAGGCTCAAGAAGTAGCACGGATGCTTGCGAGAGGGGTTAATCATAAGTGGGAGGCTTGTCCAAGTAAGGACAACACCCATGCACCGGTCCACCCACATATCAAATTATCAAGGTAACGAACCTGAATCATATGAGCATGATGAAAACTAACTTGACGATAATTCCCATGTGTCCTCGGGAGCACTTTGCTTTATATAAGAGTTCGTCCAGGCTTATCCTTTGCTACAAAAAGGATTGGGCCACCTTGCTGCACCTTTGTTACACTTGTTACTTGTTACTCGTTACGAATTATCTTATTACCAAACTATCTGTTACCGATAATTTCAGTGCCTGCAGAAAATACCTTGCTGAAAATCACTTGTCATTTCCTTCTGCTCCTCGTTGGGTTCGACACTCTTACTTATCGAAAGGACTACGATTGATCCCCTATGCTTGTGGGTCATCAAGACTCTTTTCTGGTGCCGTTGGCGGGGAGTGAAGTGTCTTTGGTGAGTGGAATTTGGTAAGGAAAAATTTATATTACGTGTTGAAAATATACTATCACTTGTCACTATGGAAAATCATCCTTTGCGGGCTTGTTCGGGGTATATTCACCTCGACAGGAAGAACAAAGAGTTGCTCCTCAACCTACTGCACCTACTGAAAATATTTATTATGAAATTCCTTCGGGTATGATTTAGAATCCGCTAGCTAATCCTTATGCAGGAGATGGAACACTACATCCTGATATGCATCTAATCTATGTGGATGAAGTTTGTGGATTATTTAAGCTTGCAGGTTTGCCCGAAGATGAAGTCAAGAAGAAGGTCTTCCCTTTATCTTTGAAGGGAAAGGCATTGACATGGTATAGGCTGTGTGATGATATTGGAGCTTGGAATTACAACCGATTGAAATTGGAATTTCACCAGAAGTTTTATCCTATGCATCTGGTTCATCGTGATCGGAATTATATATATAACTTTTGGCCTCGTGAAGGAGAAAGCATCGCTCAAGCTTGGGGGAGGCTTAAGTCAATGTTATATTCATGCCCCAATCATGAGCTCTCAGGGGAAATTATTATTTAGAATTTTTATGCCCGACTTTCTCGTAATGATCAATCCATGCTCGATACTTCTTGTACTGGTTCTTTTATGAAGAAGACTATTGAATTCAGATGGGATCTTTTGGAAAGAATTAAACACAACTCCGAAGATTGGGAACTCAACGAAGGTAAGGAGTCAGGTATAAACCTTCAGTTTGATTGTCTTAAATCTTTTATGGATACCGATGGTTTTCGTGAATTTAGCACTAAATATGGACTTGACTCTGAGATAGTAGCTTATTTCTATGAATCATTTGCTACTCATGTTGATCTCCCTAAGGAGAAGTGGTTTAAATATCATCCTCCCATTGAAGTAAAAATAGTAGAACCCATTGAAGCTAGAGAAGAAACCACCACTTATAATGTTGATCCTGTTTTTCCTACTGCTTATATTGAGAAACCACCTTTTCCTGTTAGGATTAAGGAGCATGCTAAAGCTTCAGCTGTGGTTCGGAAGAGTTATACAAGAACACCTACACCCCCTGAACAAATTAAAGGTGAACCTAATGTTGCTATGGTTAAAGATCTCTTGGCTGAAAATATTGTTGGGCATGTTATTTATTTCTGTGATGAAGCCACTAGAATTGCTAAACCCGATGAAAAAGATAAACATAGACCTGTTGTTGGCATGCCTGTTGTCTCTGATAAAATAGGAGATCATTGTTATCATGGCTTATGTGATTTGGGTGCTAGTGTGAGTGCTATCCTATTTACTTTATATCAAGAAATTATGAATGATATCACACCAGCTGAAATAGAAGATATTGATGTTACTATTAAGCTTGCTAATAGAGACACTGTTACAACACTTGGGATTGTTAGAGATGTTGAAGTCTTGTGTGGGAAAATAAAATATCCTACTGATTTTCTAGTTCTTGGTTCCCCACAAGATGATTTTGTCCCATTATATTTGGTAGACCTTTCTTAAACATGGTTAATGCTAAGATAGATTGTGAGAAAGAAACTGTTAGTGTAAGGTTTGGTGATGTGTCTCATGAGTTTAATTTCTCCAAATTCCGTAGGCAACCCTGTGATAAAGAATTACCTAGTAAGGATGAAATTATTGGTCTTGCTTCTATTGATGTGCCTCCTACTGATCCTTTAGAACAATATTTGCTAGACCATGAAAATGATATGCATATGAATGAAAGAAATGAAATAGATGAGATATTCTTTAGACAAATGCCTGTTTTGAAGCACAATTTGTCTGTTGAGACTCTTGGAGGTCCTCTTCCACCCAAGAGTGATCCTGTGTTCGATCTTAAACAATTACCTGATACTCTGAAATATGCTTATGTCGATGAAAAGAAGATATACCCTGTTATTATCAGTGCTAACCTTTCAGAGCATGATGAAAAGAGATTATTGAAAACTCTGAGGAAGCACCGTGCCGCTATTGGATATACTCTTGATGATCTTAAGGGCGTTAGTCCCACTCTATGTCAGCATAAAACTAATATGGAACCTGATGCTAAACCAGTTGTTGATCACCAGCGATGGTTAAATCCAAAGATGAAAGAAGTAGTAAGAAATGAAATATTCACTTGTTATTGAACCATTTGATGTTTGGGGATTTGATTATATGGGACTTTTTCCTTCCTCCAATGGGTATACTCATATTTTAGTTGCTGTTGATTACATTACTAAGTGGGTAGAAGCTATTCCAACTAGTAGTGCTGATCACAATACTTCTATTAAAATGCTTAAAGAAGTTATTTTCCCGAGGTTTGGAGTCCCTAGATATTTAATGACTGATGGTGGTTCACATTTTATTCGTTGTGATTTCCGTAAATTGCTTGCTAAGTATGATGTTAACCATATAATTGCATCTCCATATCATCCTCAGTCTAGTGGTCATGTAAGAGAGAAATAAAATTGATCTTCCAAAATACTGTTAATAGATCTAGGAAGAATTGGTCTAAGAAACTCGATGGTGCATTATGGGCTTATAGAACTGCTTATAAAAATCCTATGGGTATGTCTCCATATAAAATGGTATATGGAAAAGCATGTCACTTACCTCTTGAATTGGAACATAAAGCTTATTGGGCAATTAAAGAACTCAACTATGACTTCAAACTTGCTGGTGAGAATAGGTTATTTGACATTAGCTCACTTGATGAATGGAGAACCCAAGCCTATGAAAATGCCAAGTTGTTTAAAGAAAAAGTTAAAAGATGGCATGACAAAGGGATACAAAAGCGTGAATTTAATGTAGGTGACCGAGTCTTGCTATACAATTCTCGTTTAAGATTTTTTTCAGGAAAACTTCTCTCTAAATGGGAAGGTCCTTATATTATCAAGGAAGTTTATCGCTCCGGTGCCATCAAGATCAACTATGCCGATGGCAATAACCCGAAGGTGGTGAATGGGGAAAGAATGAAACATTATATGTCAGGTACGCCCATAAATGTTGAAACTAATATTATTCATACCATAACACTGGAGGAGTACATAAGGGGAACCTTCCAGCACGCTCCAGAACCCTGAAAAGGAATAGGTATGTGATACGATAAGTAAACCGACTCCAAAAGTTTTCCAAAAGCAGTTTTACTCCGTTTTGGAATATTTAAAAAATTAGGAAAAAAATTAGTCTGAAAATTGCACGAGCAGGCGACAAGCCTGGGGGGCACGCCTGCCAAGCTTGTGGCCACCTCGTGTGCCCTCCGGACTCCGTTTTCTTCCAGAATACTTGTTTCGCACGGTAAAAATTCATTATATAATCTCCCAAAGGTTTTGACCACCGTATCACGGCAATATCCTCTTTTCTTGTTTCGAGCTATTTTTCTGATAGATCTAGATCGCCATGACGTCTCCAAGCGCCCCCAAGGACAAGTTCTACGGGTAGGTCATCAACCCTTACCTTCTGGAGGTGATGCAACACCCTCAAACCATTGAGATGCGTGAGGGGGTGCTTTACATCCGGGATGTTCAAGGTCCAAGGAGGACCAGAAGCATGGAGGCCAGGCTCGAAGAGGTGGAGCAGGAGGTCTTCAAGTGCCAAGGGATGGTGGAATGCAGACTCAACGCCAACCACTCCCTGATCATGGAGTTCACCCATTACCACAAGCTGGACAACAATGATATTGGAGAGGCCATCTTCAAGCTTCATGAGAAAATCGAGCATTTCCAAGCCCAGATCTATTACCTGCAAAACCAAAATTGTGAGTATGAATACAGGTTTAAGAAGGTGAGTTTGGCTGCAGATTTGAGGATTCTGGCAACTCGTTCATCCTTTTACGATGGTGAGCCTATGCCTTGGAAGACGGAGGACAAGCCTCCCACATAATCAACTTCATCACCACCACCTCCGAAAAAGGAGACTTGAGTACATGGGTATGGGCACTCCCCTTGGCTTGTGCCAAGCTTGGGGGAGGTGTCCCGGTATCGTATCACCATCACTTCTTTACCATTATTGTTTATCTTAGTTCGATCTTGATCTAGTAGAATATAAGTTTTAGTTTGATCTAGTCTTTGAGTTTTTGCTTTATGTTCTATCTATGTAATCGAGTGCGAGAGTTTTATAATAAAGATTAGTTTTGAGTTAAGGGCTTTGCTTTCTTGCTTTGATCTTGGGAAAAGAATAAAAGAAATAAAAGATTATACAATAATCCTATGGAAAGTTATGACTTCACATATAAGAAGTATGTCACATGAAATTTATTGAGGGTTGACAAACATAGTTTTGGTCATTGTTGCAATTAATAGGAAGTAATAAAGAAAGAGAGGTCTCACATATAAATACACTATCTTGGACATCTTTTGTGATTGTGAGCACTCATTAAAATATTATATGCTAAAAGATTGATGTTGGACAAGGAAGACAACATAATGAGTTATGTTTTCTTATATCCGAATAGAAGTTATATTGTCATGGATCCTCCGACATGTTGAGCTTGCTTCTCATCCTATGCTATCCAAATCTTCTGCACCAAGTAGAGATACTACTTGTGCATCCAAAATCCCTTAACCCAGTTTTTTTCCATGAGAGTCCACTATATCTACCTATGGATTGAGTAAGATCCTTCAAGTAAGTTGTCATCGGTGCAAGTAATAAAAATTGCTCTCTAAATATGTATGATCTTTTAGTGTGAGGAAAATAAACTTTATATGAACTTGTGATGGGGAAGAAATAAAAGCGACGGACTGCATAATAAAGTTCTCCATCACAAGCGGCAATATAAAGTGACATTCTTTTGCATTAAGATTTCGTGCATCCAACCATAAAAGTGCATGACAACCTCTACTTCCCTCTGCAAAGGGCCTATCTTTTATTTCTTACTTTTATACAAGAGTCATGGTGATCTTCACCCTTCCTTTTATATTTTTTTTCGTCAAGCACTATGTGTTGGGGATGATCCAGACATGTATACCCACTCGGATGTAGGTGTTCGTAAATTATTATTGTTGACGTTACCCTTGAGGTAAATGGTTGGGAGGCAAAACCATAAGCCCCTATCTTCCTATGTGTCTGATTGAAGCTTTGATCTCATAAGTATCACGTGAGTGTTAGCAATTATGAAAGATTAAATGATGGTTGAGTATGTGAACTTGCTAATTAAAAGCTCTTGCATTGACTCTTTCCGATGTTATGATAAATTGCATTTGCTTCAATGATTGAGATCATAGTTTGTTCGTTTTCAATAAAATTCTTGGGTCTATACTTTACTTTATGAATGAATTATCACTTTGGCATAAGAAGTTATATTACAATATGTTGTTGTGCTAAAGATGATCATGATGCCCTCATGTCCGTATTTAATTTTATCGACACCTCTATCTCTAAACATGTGGTCATGATTATCGACTTCGGCTTTCGCTTGAGGACAAGCGAGATCTAAGCTTGGGGGAGTTGATACGTACATTTTGCATCATGTTTTTATGTTAATATTTATTTTATTATGGACTGTTATTACACTTTAAGATAGAATTCTTATGCCTTTTCTCTCTTATTTTACAAGGTTTACATGAAGAGGGAGAATGCCGGCAGCTGGAATTCTGGACCGGAAAGGAGCAAATCTGAGATACCTATTCAACACAACTCCAAATGTCCTGAAACTTTACGAAAAATTATTTTGGAATATATAAAAAATATTGGGCGAAGAAACAACAGAAGGGGACCCACCAGGAGGCCACAAGCCTGGGGGCGCGCCCTACCCCCCAGGGCGCGCCTCCAGGGCTTGTGGGCCCCCTGGCCATCATCCGGTACACATCTTCTGCTATATGAAAGGCTTTGACCTAGAAAAAATCAGAAGGAAGCTTTCGGGACGAAGCACCGCCGTCTCGAGGCAGAACCTGGGCAGAAGCAACCTAGGGCTCCGGCGGAGCTATTCTACCGGGGAAACTTCCCTCCGGGAGGGGGAAATCAAAGCCATCGTCATCACCAACGATCCTCTCATCGAGGGAGGGTCAATCTTCATCAACATCTTCACCAGCACCATCTCCTCTCACACCCTAGTTCATCTCTTGTATTCAATCTTTGTCTCAAAACCTCAGATTGGTACCTGTGGGTTGCTAGTAGTGTTGATTACTCCTTGTAGTTGATGCTAGTTGGTTTATTTGGCGGAAGATCATATGTTCAGATCATTAATGATATTTATTACCCCTCTGATCTTGAACATGATTATGCTTTGTGAGTAGTTTTGTTTGTTCCTGAGGACATGGGAGAAGTCTTGTTATAAGTAATCATGTGAATTTGGTATTCGTTCGATATTTTGATGAGATGTATGTTGTCTCTCCTCTAATGGTGTTATGTGAACGTCAACTACATGACACTTCACCATTGTTTGGGCCTAGGGGAAGGCATTGGGAAGTAATAAGTAGATGATGGGTTGCTAGAGTGACAGAAGCTTAATCCCTAGTTTATGCGTTGCTTCGTAAGGGGCTGATTTGGATCCACATGTTTCATGCTATGGTTAGATTTATCTTAATTCTTCTTTCGTAGTTGTGGATGCTTGCGAGAGGGGTTAATCATAAGTGGGAGGCTTGTCCAAGTAAGGACAGCACCCAAGCACCGGTCCACCCACATATCAAATTCTCAAAGTAACGAACGTGAATCATATGAGCATGATGAAAACTAACTTGACGATAATTCCCATGTGTCCTCGGGAGCACTTTGCTTTATATAAGAGTTCGTCCAGGCTTACCCTTTGCTACAAAAAAGATTGGGCCACCTTGCTGCACCTTTGTTACACTTGTTACTTGTTACCCGTTACGAATTATCTTATTACCAAACTATCTGTTACCGATAATTTTAGTGCCTGCAGAAAATACCTTGCTGAAAACCGCTTGTCATTTCCTTCTGCTCCTTGTTGGGTTCGACACTCTTACTTATCTAAAGGACTATGATTGATCCCCTATACTTGTGGGTCATCAGTAACACATCCCGTGAGGAGGAGTTCCATACCTCTAGGGTGATCACCCTACAGAACAAGCAAATCAAATACTAAACTCATGATACAGGTAACCGGGGTTACCATTGCACTAGCAGACTTGAGGTATACCATGATCTGAAGTTTCTCCGCACCTAATCTCTCTACTTCACGAAAGCACTTTTATTTCCAGTCTTTATTTTATGCCTTCTACTTCCAAGTCAATATTATTTTCGCTGCCACCATCTCACCATATTCACGAATCTAGTTATTTGACTCCTAGAACACTAATAGCTTCTACAAAAGCACAAGCAGTTACTTCACATTAGAACTGTGGCAACTTGTGTGTGACAGAAACTTTGCTCATAACTACTCTCCTCCACTCTTCGTTGGGATAATAACTATGTGGAATACCTACATGAAAGAGCTAGTCATCATACTCTCGCTCGCTATAGCGTGCGATCGATGATGTGTAGTTCACAGTACTGTGCAAAGCCGTATGCGTGAGTAGTGACCCCCCCAGGTTGCATCATGCGCGCGTTAGTTGGAGGCCTTTGTATGCGTGAGTGTAGTTGTTGTGGTTGCATTGTGAGGAGCCCTCATGGATTTGCTGTGTCCCTCGTGCGTGCTACATAGAGTTGAGTTGCCTCTCGATCGATGTGTACACTACTCCCATTGCGTTGTTGTCGCATGGTACCCCCACCCCCAGCTAGGTTTTCTCTCAATGTACAGTACCCCAGAAGTCCAGCTAAAACATATCAAGTAATTCATGTTCCTTGATAGGATGGTTGGGGGCATTTCTTTCAAAAGCACAAAACCTCCCCCAAGCTTGAGGGAGACTCTCTTCATCAAGTTGGGTGGCCGCCACGTGTTTGGGCTCTCTTCCTTGGAGAACAAGATTGATCGATCAATGTGTGTGGTGCTCGATACATCGTGTCGATCGTTTCCTGGATGGCTGCCACGTCGGCCTCTTCATCATGACTAGCCACCTCTTCATCATGCCGTCCGCCTCTTCATCATGTCCATCCTATTCATCATGTTTGGGCACATCTTCGTGCTCCATCTTTCCTTCATATTCCGACTGTTCATTTCCTGCTTCTTCATGTATGTCATGAACATTCTCAAGATCCTCCACCCCGTGACGTGTCCACCATGTGTAATTATTCATGAAACTGCACATGATAAAATGAGCCTCCACTTTGCCAGTAGCAGCCATATACAGATGCATGTTTTCGCATGTACGACACGGACAACATAAGTCGTTGTGACCCATTCACCTCATGTATTACAAGGCAAATGCCATGAACTCTTTTATACTTCGACCCATTATGTTGACCTACCAAACATGCTCATACAAGGAATAAAGATAGAACCAACATTAACACGTCAAACAAAATTTCGGCATGACCTTTGCTAATATTTGACAAAAATGAGTTTGTCAGAAATTTGATAAAATATAATGTCGACGAGTCAACATTTTTTTAAAACACTGGCTCCATATATATCCCTGAAAAAAAATTAAACATGCACCCACTAACTCCAACAACTAATTACCATACATGATCAATTTCATATATTCAAGGGGGACACACAAATAATTAATTAAGACACCCGCGACTGGTCGAGATATTAAATAGATCGACATCGACCCCGATCAATAGTGCACCTATGTTCAAAGAGAGATATTAATAAAGAGAGAGAAGACTGCTACTTGTGATAGGCGTTGGGATTTCCCCGAAGAGGAAGGGTGATGTAGTATAGTAGCACATAGTATTTCCCTGAGTTAAGAACCAAGGTTTATTGAACCAGTAGGGGACTCACGCAAACAAATGTAACAAGTACCTGCACACACACACACAAAACAAATACTTGCACCCAACGCGAGCAAGAGGGTTGTCAATCCCCTTGTACTCGTTAATTGCAAGGATTAATTCTGGTAATCATAGATAGATAAATTACAAAAACAAAATAAAAGATAATAAATTGCAACAAGGTATTTAGGGCTTTTGTAATATGAACTGATTGGACCCGGGGGCCATAGTTTTCATTGGAGGCATCTCTCTCATGAGTGTAGTAACGGTGGGTGAACAAATTACTGTTGGGCAAATGATAGAAAAGCGCATAATTATGATGTTATTTATGGCATGCTCAATATATAGGCATTATGTCCGAGACAAGCAAACCGACATCCATCTACATCTACTACTATTACTCCACCCCTTGACCTCTATCTAGCATGCATCTTAAGGTATTAAGTTCATAACAAACACAGTAATGCTTGGAGCATGATGACATAATGTAGACAAAGTAAGACCAAATAATATGTTTGAACCCCGTCATTTTACCCTTACTAGGAACACTACAAATGTGTGCCCCGCTACTCCTCCTGTCACAGAGTGAGGACACTGCAAGATTGAACCTACTACCAAGCACCTTGCCATTGAAGATAAATCAATCTAATTGGCCAAACTTGACGGATAGATCAGAGAGAAACACAAGGCTATAAAATCACACATAATAAATCTCAGAAAAATACTAAATTACTTTCAGTGAATAATCTGGTCATAAACCCATAATTCATTGGATCCCAACAAACACACCGCAAAAGGATTACATTGAATCGATCTCCAAAGAGAACATTGTATTGAAGATCAAAGAGAGAGAGAGAGAGAGAGCCATCTATCCCGCACTAAGTCATAAAATTGTCTAAAAATATGACAAAGTTTCAAAAACAAAGAAAAATGAATCAATTTAGTAGAAAAGTACTCTATCAGATTCGAACCAATGACTTACGTCTTTGCAAGAGATTACTCTACCACTAATTTAAAAAGGCCTTTATCGGAGTTGAACCGGTGATTTATGCCTTAGCTACTGCTATGGACCCTAGGTCCTATGAGAACTACTCACACATCATCATGGAGGCAGAATGGTTGAGGAAGATGGCCTCTGTGATCGATTTCCCCTCCAGCAGAGTATCGACGGAGGCCTCCAAATGGTATCGCGGAAGAACAAAGGCCTGCGGCGGTGATAAAATTGTTCCGGGTCTCGCATTGGGGGTTTCTCGATTTTAGGGAATTTATAGCGCTAGAGTTAGGTCAAGGGGACCGCTGAGGGGCCCACAAGCTCAGGTGGTGCGCCCGTGCCGTGTTTGCATGTGGCTCTCTCGTAGATCTTCTGGCCTCCCCCCGAAGCTTCTAGGGTTTCTTTTGGTCCAGAAAAAATCACCATAAAGTTTCACCGTGTTTGTAATTCGTTTGGTATGGTTTTTCTGCAAAACAAGAAAATAGGATAAAATAGGAAGTGGCGCTAGGCACTGAGCTAATAGGTTAGTTCCAAAAAATGATATAAAATTGCATATAAAGCATACAAGATTGATAATATAATAGCATGAAACAATCCAAAATTATAGATACGTTGGAGACGTATCAGCATCCCAAAGCTTAATTCCTGCTCGTCCTCGAGTAGGTAAATGATAAAGATAGAATTTTTTATGTTGAATGCTACCCAACATGTCTTAATCATGTAATATTTCAGGTATGAATGTTGAGAAACAACAACATAATAGATATCAAAACAATATAAAAGAATTCTAGAAAATAATCATCACTCTTCAAAATATCTATGTCAATGAATGTTATTCCTACTCATTTAATCATGTAAGCATGGCATAACTCAGTCTTCCTAGCACGAAGTATAAATCATGAACACCCTGGTGCCAAACAAAGCAGATTGTTAGGCGATGGAGAGGCCTTTCAATCGATATTGATATGAGGAGTAGGGATTGCCATGCAACGGATGCACTAGAGCTATAAGTGTATGAAAGAAACTAAGTGGGTGTGCATCCGACTTACTTGCTCATGAAGACCTCGGGCATTTGAGGAAGTCCATCATCAAAATATGAAAGTCAAGTTCTCTTAATTTAAAAATTCCCACTAGTATATGAAAGTGACAAATTATGGAGACTCTCTATATGAAGAACATGATGCTACTTTGAAGCACAAGTATGGTAAAGGATAGTAGCATTACCCCTTCTCTCTTTTATTCTCTTTCTTTTTTTCTTTTTTATAGAACAATATCATGAACCTCATCCCCACATTTTGAGGACTCATCAGTCTCCATCATTCTTTTCCTCACTGGGACAATGCTCTAATGATGATGATCATCACACTTTTATTTACTTACAACTCGATAAACTGAATGATATGACTACATATGAATACCTTTGGCAATGTACCAGGATGTGCAATGATCTAGCATAACATGTATAACAATGATGAACAGTGGCTTTGCCACAAATATCATGTCAGCTCTACATGATCATGCAAAGCAAAATGACAATAAATGCTCAACTCATGTGAATAGTAACGATGGAAGTTGCATGGCAATATACACTACTGTATGAATGCCTAGCAGTGGCGGGTGGAAAAAGCCTAGTAGTGGCGAGCAAGGCTGTCGGGAGGGCCCGCCACTGACCTTCCGCAACTGCCAATATGCTATCAGTGGCGGGCGCCTTCCCGCTAGTGGTAACCCATCAACAGTGGCGGGCACTTTCCACCGTCCGCCACAGAAATTTTATGTAGCAATGGCGGGCACTTACCGCCGCCCGCCACATAATTTGGTGCCTGCCACTGTTATTAACTGATGCCGAATTGATGCTATTACAACATGCACCTGGATTAGATCATCATATTGCATGGGATACATAAATTCTAGTTTTAACACTGATCCACATACAGACACCACATTACAATGATGTCTTATTAATAGAAAGTAGTAGTTATAAAGAAAATATAACAAGTGCATTATAACAATAAACATATATATGTCGCTCATCACACATGATTAATGGCTTCATGAGTTGTTTAGGAGTGAAAGGAGTGTCGGGCGATGTTCAACACGTAGAGCGTTAGTAGAAGCCACACATACTGCATGAATTACTAGTGGATGGAACGAACGGGGACCAATGGGCCGCTTGCTCTGGAATTGGAGATTTAGCCTCTCAAAAAGCCCATTGAAGTACCTCACCCAGCGTGGGTATGGTGGTTGGACTCGGACCCTGGCAGATCCTTAGCCTCTCATCCGGGGTCACCTCCATCAGCATGCACACCGCGAGGTCATTGAACCGCCTCTCTTCTATCTTCTCCATTGCTAGGAGAGAACACTGAGCCATTGGAACACTTCTGACCCAAGCTAACATTGCCTCTCTGAGGTACTCTTCCCGATACTTGTCTCACGTCCATAGATAGTGCTTCTCCATGTCCGTCGCAAATACGACCACCCACAGTTCTTCTCGCGGACCCATATGTTATTTTTATCACACAATAACATTCAAAATATATACATATAGAAGTGATTACAAGGTAAATATATAAACATATGACACACATACATATAAAGTAAGGATCACAAGGTAATAAGCATTGTGTCATGACATAATTTAATGTTCGACGTTTTTCTAGAAAGCATATATATCCATCCTTCCGCCATAATATCCTTCGCCATTTTGATGTTTACTTCTCAATTCTCGTTCTTCTTGACTCTCTGCCTAGCAGTAGAACATCCCCTCATCCCTCACTACATGGCAATTGATGATATTCGTGAGCACCCTCTGCATCCACTCATGCTCTGTCCAAAAGTGAGCTGGCTTAACTTCCTTCTCATTCTCTTCGGACCATTTCTACAACATTGAATCACTTCTCATAAGTAATCCTACGCGCACATAGACATCCATGAGGAGCATGGCATAGTAGCCAGACATATGCATGATTTCGTCTTTTGGTTGTTGCCGGCAACAGAAGCTGGTGTGAAATTTCAACTGGGCAAATGGCAAGTTCTTATGGTCGGACTTATGACACAACAAAAGATCAGCATTCCAAACTATTTTTAGAGCTGTCCATGGCTTCTTTGGTCTCTCCTGGAATCAAAGAAAAGCTCTGCCGTCCCGGGGCATTAGTGCGATGACGATCCAATGTTCATTGCTGCGCAAAACAATACAATAATGTGACATGAATGAGATTGATATTGAAGTAGGCAGGTGTATATGTGCAAGCATAAAGGAATGAACTTATGTTTTGAAGTAAGGCATGATAAAGTTGTGCTTGTGCCGAGGATGATGAAGAATGGTCTTGTGGAGGTAATTCGTGATAAGACACTCGCCTTTATCAGAATCAACATTGCCATAGTGCATGATATACGGATCAAGGAAGGCAACTTCTTCATTCAGAAGTAATGGATTTGTAGCTTGCCATAGCGCCCAAAGCCTCATTAAAGATGGCCTGACTATGTCCACGTAGAAAATATTGTCATTGACCACACTATCAAACCCAAGATATATTCTATCAACAGTGTACGCGATGACAAATCCAAGAGAGTTTATGACATTGACGGTGTAATACATCTCACCCTTTCCTGACCTAGCTATTACGTCTTTGTGTAGAAGCTGAGTTTCAATGCTTAGTGTACTCAAATTTTGTTGTGGTAACATCGATTCACCGGCATAAACATTTTCCATATGCACGAACTAGTAGGAACGTTCACCACCTTTTCTTGTGACGCCTTACTGGCGGTAGGTTCATTAGTTGCTTTCTTCTTTCTCTTCTACCCTTTTTACGATGCTAAGCTAAGGGGTCCATGTAAAATGGCTCTCCTGAATCCATTTGTTGCGTTTGCTAAAACTTAGAGTGACAATTATGAATAATAAAGTATAAAAAAAAAATTAAAGAAAAAACTTGACATGACCTTTGCTAACAAGAGGACATAGAGAGTGCCAGAAATTCGGCGAAATAGAAATGAATCCATGTTTTGCGTAAACATTAGCACTCATGTCATAACCGGCAACTATAAGCCAACACACTAGAAGGGTTCCTACACAAAAAATTTAAAGAAAACAATCGACATGACCTTTGCTAACAATAGGACAAAGTGAGTGCCCAAAATTCATCGAAATGGAAATGAATCAACGTTTCGCGAAAACATTGGCACTCATGTCATAACCTGCAACTATAAGCCAACCACACTAGAAGGGTTGCAACGCAAAAAATTAAATAAAAATTTGACATGACCTTTGCTAACAAGAGGACATAGCGAGTGCCAGAAATTGGGCGAAACGAAAATGAATCAACGTTCCGCGAAAACATTGGCACTCATGTCATAACCTACAACTATAAGTCAATCACACTAGAAGGGTTCCTAGGCAAGAAATTTGGCATGTATTTCTAAACTACTAGCACTTACCCTAAACATAGATCTGGCCATCATACAAAATAACACTATGAAACATTGGCATGTATTTGTAAACTAATAAAATTTACACTAAACACAAATCTGACCATGCATACCGGAGAGGTGGGATGCTTGGTGTTTGAAGGCGGCCCGAGGTCTTCGATGTTGGCGGGGGAGGGAGACATGGCCGCCCGGCTAGCCATCGGGGTGGAGCTCGGCGGTGGCGGCGGCGGCGGTGACGAGATGCCTCCTCTGGTGTAGGAGGAGGAGGCCATGCCCGCGGAGGGGCGCGACGGCGTGGGGCAACGAAGGGCGCGACAGAGAGGGGTGGCGAGGGGCACGACAGTGAATCGGGCGAGATTTGAGGGGATAAGAGATGGCGCGGGGGGAAATGATAACTTTTGGGGGGAGGGACGATGTTTGGGCAAAAATCAAACCGCTAGCCTTGTGGAATAACCAGTGACGGGCGTGGCATATAGCCCGCCATGCGTATGGCGACAAGAAGTGGCGGGCTATACCAACCAACCACCACTGCTAAGATGACCTCATGTATCTTTCGAATGGAGGTTACCACGATTTACCTGTGGTGGGGCGAAAGAATTGCCTGCCATAGCGGACAGGAGGAGTAGTGGCTGTCGGCCTTCCGTGCCCGCCGCTGTCGGGTTTCATCATGAGGCCAGAATTGGACAGTTTTCTTGTGGTGGGCGAGACATTCTGCTCGCCACTGCTTCCCATGTAGCTTTGGCGCGCAACATTTTTCACCCGCCACTGCTTATTTTAAAAAATAGCTGCGGTGGGTGCCCCGCCTCGCCCGCCTCTTATTAGGGTTCACTTATAAGCCCTTTCTAGTAGTATTCTCAGAATGGTTATGGAAATGCAATGATAGGTAGGTATGATGGTGTTGGAAATATGCCCTAGTGGCAATAATATTGTATTATTATATTTCAGTTTTCATAATTAAGAGTTTATATTCTGTGCTATAACTGCTATGATCCTGGAATATGTGATTCTATGCAAAACTCATATGCACGTATGGAATGACAAATGATAAATATCAGGTTCCTGGTCTTGCCTCTAAGACTAGGTCAAGTGTTGTTGGTGATCATGTTTTCTGGATCTTACGATATCGCTAAGTGTAATGATAGTCCTAAAACAACATTGAGAGTATGACGTTAGAAGAACGATCATATTGAATCGACCCAAACTTGTTTGTTATAGTTTGAGATAATATCATTTGAAATCAATTTTTGTAACACATAGTGTTAACATGTGTTTTTATTCTTCATACCATGAGAATATCGCAGTCCCTTCTTACCACACGATGACCTTTGGGGTTGCTCAAACATCGTGTGCAACATGCTGATCATAACGACAACTTAGAGGTTTATCAGAAAGTTTGAGAAGAGACTAGATAGCTCGAGAGTGGAATTTTGTCCTCCGATGATGGAGAGATATTCTTAGGTCCCTCTCTGTGTCAAGGCGTCCATCATCATATGTCCAAACACATGTGACTATGTGAAAGGGATGCCAGAACATGTCAATGAGAAAGAACAAAATTGGTAATGAGGAGAACGGTATAGTGAGCATGTGCATGACTCAAGAGGATACTGGTACATCTTACCTAGGGTTTTGTAAAGTATCACGAAGCAAATAGAATATCACATGATAACTAGGGCTGCAAGAAAAGCTCGAGGCCCGTGAGCTGCTCGAGATCGACTCTTTTTTTGGCTTGACTCGAGATCGACTCGAAAAGAAACGAGCTGAGTATGAACACTTTCTGTAGTCAGTCGAGAAACGAGCTGATCTCGAGCCAATACTGGCTCGCTTGATTATAGCTCGATAGCTCGACACAATATCATTATATTAAATCATCATGCCAAATATTAAATGAAAATAGGGTAATTTATTACTCCCTCCGTCTCATAATATAAGAGCATTTTTGACACTACACCGGTGTAAAAAATGCTCTTATATTATGGGACGGAGGGAGTACCATATATCGTGTCTACAATTTTTCTCCATTTTATTTACAAGCAAATATGGTACGTAGGCCGTGTGTTAAATATTTTGATGTTTCTAGCAAAAGTTCCAGCATATGCATTTTTGTTTTTCTTTTCTTTCATTTACGAAGACCATAGTCTGCAGTTCGTCCAAGAGAAGATGAGCTCACCTGAGCGTGAAGAGATGGACGTACCTTCAATTGGAGTGAGCTATTTTTTTCACTTTCACGTCTCTAGTTGGAATAATAGTCATAGGTTTTATAATTTTTATCATCTCATTTAGCTCGAAACTAGCTTGAGATCTACTCGAGATCGTTACAAGCTGAGCACGAGTCATGTTCTACAACTCGACCTTGAGCTTCACTCAGTTTGAGCTCCCTCAAATTTTAATATGAGTTGAGCTGAGTTAAGTCCAACTCGCTCGAACTCGACTCATTTGTAGCCCTAATGATAACCAAAGGTTCACTCGAATGTCATTCATGTAATCATAGGGATCAATATGGACATCCACGGTTCCGCTATCGGTCAGTGGACGAAGGGGTTTCGTTCATGTCTATGTTTTACCGAACCTACAGGAACACAAGCATAAGTTAATCACAATTTTCTGAGTGTCAGTGTGCTGAGATTATCGCAGATTAATTTGTGGAATTATTTCATTAATATTCAAAATATTTTTGAGAGGAACCATAACCGTTTCGCCGTCAACGGAAGGATTTCGGAGTTTAGCAGGCAAAACCGGGTATTACCGATAAATAAAATATAGGTGGAAAATGTTTCTGGTGATGTTAAGTTAATAATAAAAGGATCTAGTAATTGTTCAGAGGCTTTTATATTTAATTAAATATCAATAGGACTTAAAAGGCCAAGTGGTGGAGGGAGAATTGGGCCACTAAGGCCTAATAGGGGAGGTGCCACCCTTTCCCCTTTTGGGAGGCCGAATTGGGCTGGGGTAAGGAGTCCTCCCCCCTTGTGGCGCCCTCCTCCCCTCCAACCTATATACACTGGAGGCTTTGGGCACTTATGTATACACAAGTTTTGGAGCATCCTCTAGTTCTCTAGTTCTAGTTCTAGTTGGTCCTAGCTAGTTGATCAATTAGAGCTTGACCTAGATCTTCGGATCATCATAATTAGAAGGCTAGTGTGTTTCTAATCTCCTCCCTCTAATTCTCTGACAATGATTAGCTCTGGATGACAAAGAGCCACCATATCATGAAGATCGTAAGCTTGCAACTCGTAGAGAGGCCGTGCTTTCGGTCTTCCATTCAAGGGACTGTTTGTGGGAGGTTCATGGGATCATTCATCTATGGTTACATTCACTCCTCTTCTTCCATTGCAACTCATAGTCGGTAACGATCGAATCCAAACCGTCAATGCATCTTCATATTGTTCTTGGGTGATCGTAGGGTGATTTTTTTTGTTTTGTACTATGTGCCCCCACAATGGCATCATGAGCGGTTCTATGAGTAGATGTGATATGTCTCCGTCGTATCTACTTTTCATAACGATTTTGCTCTTGTTTTGGACTCTAATTTGCATGGTTTGAATGAAACTAACCCGGACTGACGCTGTTTTCAGCAGAACTACCATGGTGTTCTTTTTGTGCAGAAATAAAAGTTCTCGGAATTGGACGAAACTTTTTGGAGAATTATTTTGGAATATATAAAAATTACTGGAACCAAGACCCACTGGAGGGGGGCCCAACTGCCCACTAGGCACCAGGGCACGTCACCCCCCTCTGGTGCGCCCTGGTGGGTAGTGGGCCCCACAAGGCTCCGCTGACCCTAATTCCAACTCTATAAAATCCTATTTTTGGACAAAAAATAATAGAGGAAGTTTCATCGCGTTTTATGATACGGAGCCGCCACCACCTCGTGTTCTTCATTGGGAGGCCAGATTTGGAGTCCGTTCTGGGCTCCGGAGAGGGGGATCTTCCATCTTCGACATCATCAACCATCCTCCATCACCAATTTCATGATGCTCACCGCCGGGAGTGAGTAATTCCTTCGTAGGCTTGCTGGACGGTGATGGGTTGGATGAGATTCATCATGTAATCGAGTTAGTTTTGTTAGGCTTGATCCCTAGTATCCACTATGTTCTGAGATTGATGTTGCTATGACTTTGCTATGCTTAATGCTTGTCACTAGGGCCCGAGTGCCAAGATTTCAGATCTGAACCGTTTATGTTTTTACCATTATATCTATGTTCTTGATCTGATCTTGCAAGTTATATTCACCTATTACGTGTTATGATCTGCATACCCCAAGGTGACAACAATTGGGATTCTTTCCGGTGATTACCGTAATTTGAGGAGTTCATGTATTCACTATGTGTTAATGCTTTGTTTCGGTTCTCTATTAAAAGGAGGCCTTAATATCCCTTAGTTTCCTTATGGACCCCGCTGCCATGGGAGGGTAGGACAAAAGATGTCATGCAAGTTCTTTCCCATAAGCACGTATGACTATTTACGGAATACATGGCTACATTATATTTATGAACTGGAGCTAGTTCTGTGTCGCCCTAGGTTATGATTGTTATATGATGAATATTATCCAACGTTATCACTGATCCAATGCCTACAAGCTTTTCACATATTGTTCTTGCAAAGTTACTACTGCTGTTACTGCTGTTACAATTGCTATAAAACTGTTACTGCTGTTACTGTTACTATTGCTATCACTGCTACTACTATCAAACTATCATACTACTGTGCTACTGATCACTTTGCTGCAGACATTAAATCTCCAGGTGTGGTTGAATTAACAACTCAACTGCTAATGCTTAAAAATATTCTTTGGCTCCCCTTGTGTCGAATCAATAAATTTGGGTTGAATACTCTACCCTCGAAAACTGTTGCGATCCCTTATACTTGTGGGTTACCAAGACCTTTTTCTGTTGCCGTTGCCGGGGAGCATAGCTATATTTATTGAGTCACTTGGGATTTATATCTATTTATCACGATGAAGAATCTTAAGGATGATAGACGAGGGGAGGTAAGGAACTGTTATCTAGCTCTGCACTTGATTCACCTTCTGTTTTGAGTAAGCTTGCGACACCACCACCTGCTATTAATGCTGATATGTCACAAGTAATTGATGATGCTACTTCTGCTATGAATGATGCTATTAATGATGCTAGTACCCTGCTTGATAAGAATGTGCCACTAGGAGAATTTCTTGATGAACAACTTGCTAGAGCTAAAGAAATTGAGAATGCTGAAACTGATGAAATTACTAAAACTGATGAAATTATTGAAACTGAAAACTTTGAAACACCTATTAGACCTAGCTCTCCTAGATATGAATTGCCTGATATACCTGAGGGTTATGTTATGGACGGCGAGGTAGCTAGGGATTTTCTTGCTTGTAAGGATAGAGATGATCTTAAGAAATTACTATGCAAGTTGAAAGAAAAATCTTTGAATGCTAGAATGAAATATGATCCTAAGTTTGCTACTTCACCTATCTGTATTACTGATAAGGATTATGAATTCTCTGTCGACCCAGAGTTAATTACTTTGGTTGAATTTGATCCTTTCCATGGCTATGAAACTGAAACTGTTGTGGCACATCTTACTAAATTAAATGATATAGCCATCCTATCTGCTCACGATTAGAAAATTCGCTACTACTATATTCTCAAGTTATTTCCTTTCTCATTAAAGGGTGATGCTAAGATATGGTGCAATACTCTTGCTCCTGGTTGTGTGCGTAGTCCCCAGGATATGATTTATTACTTCTCTGAAAAATATTTTCCTCCTCATAAGAAACAAGCTGCCTTACATGAAATATTTAACTTTGTGCAAATTGAAGGAGAGAGTCTCCCACAAGCTTGGGGGAGGCTTCTCCAATACTTAATGCTTTGCCTGATCATCCTCTTAAGAAAAATGAAATACTTGATATCTTCTATAATTGTCTAACCGATGCTTCTAGGGACTTCCTAGATAGTTGTGCTGGTTGTGTTTTCAGGGAACAAACTATTGAACAAGGTGAGGAAATATTGAATAATATATTAAAGAATCATGATGATTGGACACTTCCTGAACTACCGCCTAAACCCACTACTAAGAAGAGGGGTATCTTATTTCTCAGTCCTGAAGATATGCAAGAGGCAAAGAAATATATGAAGAAAAAAGGGTATTAAAGCCGAGGATGTTAAGAATTTAGCACCTATTGAAGAAATACATGGACTTGACACACCACCACAGGTGGTGGAGGTAAATTCTCTTTTAAAATTTGATGAAGGTGACATCCCTTATAATAAACCTCCTAGTCAATGCTTGTATGAATTTGATAATTACATTATGAAGCAAGATCATTTCAATGCCTATGTTATGAAATAATTAAAACAAAATTCTGATATGATTCCTCGCTTGAGTGACTTGTTATTTAGAATCATTAATGATGCCAGAGGAGTAGGAAAACATGCTTCTATGGTTCAAACTCAGTTAGAACAAGTTGCTAAATCTCAAAGTGAGTTGCTCAATGAAATGAATAATAATATGAATGATCATGTTGTTAGAGTAGTAACTAGGGGAGGTACTATGACTCATGAGCCACTTTACCCTCAAGGTCACCCTAAAAGAATTGAATAAGTCTCTCAAAGAATTAATACTGATGCACCTAGTCCTTCTAAAAAGAAAAAGAAGAAGAAAAATGATAGGACTTTGCATACTTCTAGTGAACCTGAGGTGGAAAAACCTTCTGATGATGGTAATGATGTTTCTATTTCTGTTGCTGAAATCAATCTGGTAATGAACATTTACCTAGTGATAATGATAATGAAAATGATGATGTTCATGTAGATGCTCAACCAGAAAATGATAAAGAACCAGATAATGATGTTGAAATAGAACTTGCTGTTGCTCTTGATAACCCACCTCCTAAAAATAAACGTTATGATAAAAGAGACTTTGTTGCTAGAAAACATGGTAAAGAAAGAGAACCATGGGTTCAAAAACCCATGCCCTTTCCACCTAAACCATCTAAGAAAAGGATGATGAAGAATTTGAACGCTTTGCTGAAATGCTTAGGCCAGTCTTTTTACGTGCTCGTTTGACTGATATTTTAAAGATGGCCCCTTATGCTAAATACATGAAAGATATTGTTACTAATAAAAGAAAAATACCTGATGCTGAAATCTCCACCATGCTTGCTAATTATTCTTTTAAGGATGGAGTACCTAATAAACTAGGAGAACCAGGAATACCAACTATACCATGCTCCATTAAAAGAAATTGTGTCAAAACTGCTTTATGTGATTTGGGAGCCGGTGTTAGTGTTATGCCTTTCTCTTTATACAAAAGACTTGATTTGAATAAACTCACACCTACTAAAATATCATTGCAAATGGCAGACAAATCAATGGCCATACCTATCGGTATTTGTGAAGATGTGCCCGTTGTTGTTGCAAATGTTACTATCTTAACAGACTTTGTTATACTTGAGATGCCCGAGGACGACAACATGTCGATTATCCTTCGTAGACCCTTTTTGAATACTGCAGGGGCTGTTATTGATTGCAATAAAAGCAAAGTCACTTTTCGTACCAATGGTAATCAGCATACGGTGCACTTTCCGAAGAAACAATTTCCAGTAAATGGTATTAATATTATTGAAAAGTCTACAACAATTACTATTGGAAGCTTTCAACTCCCCCTACCTACTGTCAAAAAGAAATATGAAACACTTATTGTTGGGGAGATGCATATCCCCGTTGAGGTAACTTAGTGTTTTACGAAAGTTCTCCAGGTTCATGCTAATCGAAAGTGGTTGTTAATAAGACTTGATCAACCTTATTAATCGATTATTTTCAAGAGGCATGTGGTCGATGAATTTAGTAGGCACAACCTTCTGTACTCACTTTATATTTTCTGTTATTTTTAGTTAAATACAATAAAAATGCCATGTTTATCCTGTTTTGTGGATTTTCCGTGCAATAAAAAAGGTGCCCAAAAATAAAAGTGCTCAGAATGCTATGAAATTTTAACATGATTTTTTTGTGAATATTTAAGAATTTCTGATACAAAAAACATCACAGGGGGTGCACTTGGTGCCCACTAGGCACCGGGGCGCACCACACCCACTTGGCGCCCCCTGGTGGGTAGTGGGCCCCACAAGGCCCCCCTCACTTATCCCTTTAGCTCCCTTCGTCACCTACCTCCAGAAAAAATCACTCTCTATCTCTCGTGTTCTTGCTCTCAAACCCGCGGATTTCGATCTCTTTGCTCGAGGCTCCATTTTCTAAACTGTTTCGGGGGATTGCTACTTGGTATGTGACTCCTCCATTGCTCCAATTAGTTTTTGTTCTAGTGGTTTATATTTTGAGTAATTAGCTACTCTTGGTGCTACTATAAATGAGCTTGCATGTTGAATTATTTGAGTTCTAAGTAGTTTGAATACTTGATATAGCATCTAGAGATCCATATGAGTAGTTGCTATCAATCTTGTGAAGTTTTGTTCACAGAATTTTGTGGCTCAAAATCTTCAGAAATTTGTTCTTAGGAAGATGGACCTTTTTCGAAGGAGTTCATCTAAGAAGAATGCCAAGGGAGTCACCGGTGAATCATCAGCTGGTGACATCAACACTCCGCGATGGACGGAGGTCCGACCGTGCGAATGGCCGCACATTGCCTTCATGGAAGAAGCCGGATTCCACCAAGAGTTCGCGCAATTCATTGCAAATGCTGGACTTACCAACTTCCTCGCAGATGAGTATGACCAACATCACACCCTCAAGAATTCCTTTGTGCAAAATTTTTATTTCCTAAGTAGGCTTGAACCTCCTGTTGTGCGGTTTAATTTATACTCTGAATCCCGTCAGATAACGCTCGCTGAATTTTGTGAGATTTGTCTAATTCCCTCTGATGGGGAATTAAGAGAGTCTAGACTGGCAGAGTTCGAGGAATTCCTCCTCACTTTGATAGTGGGAGAGGAAAGGGGCATGTCGAAAGCCACAACCACTAGTCCACAATTTCCTTCTGTGCATCACTTTGCGTTATTTATCACGAAGTGTGTGACTGCCAGAGAGAAAGGCAGCATACTTAGTGCCCCTGACCTTGCCATTTTACGCCGTGCACTCCACAATGACCACAGTTACAACCTGGGGGCTATCGTTGCGCGCCACCTGCACACTAATAGGACTAAGGGTGGTATTTATGCCACTCGCACTACAAAAAAAAGACACATCTGTGATATTTTGGCCCGAACGATTTTTTTTTCTGTCATGCTTATGACACTTCGATGACGATAATTGTGACAAAACCATTTATCATCATAGATGTGGTGGGCTCCTACTTCTATGATAAAAAATCATGATAGATGGGCTTTTCATCTTGGGCGGGCCGGGGACGCACCTGCATGACATTCTTTGGGCTGTCCATGACGGAAAAAAAACCGTGGTAGAAGCGAGGGCGAGGAAAATTTCGGGGAGTTCCCGGTTACGGTGGGTGGTCGGGGCCGAGTGATGCATGGAGGTTTCCGCGTTTCTCTCATACACGTACGCGTGTGTGCGAGGCGTTGGGCTCTAACTGAACCCGAGCGAGTCATTCGCTTACTGAACCCGAGCGATTGCACTAGCTACGTTACTGAACCCGAGCGATCGATCCCTTGGCTGTTAACTGAACCCGAGCGATTCCTTTGCTACTGCTGCTAACTGAAGCCAATCGAACCTGCCTCTTGATGAACAGTGACCGTTGTTGGGCGTTGGATGAACAGTTCCCGGTGGGGGTTGGATGAACAGGACCCCGTGCTAGTAGTAGGACGTTGCCGCTGGATGAACATGACCCCGATTGAGGAAGCCGCCAAGCCGGTTGGGGGTGGATGAACAGGACCCCGTGGAGGGCTGGTTGAATAGTAGCCGGTGGAGGTTGGATGAACAGTAGCCCATGGATGAATAGTAACTGGTGGAGGCAGGAGGAAGCCGCGATGGATGAATAGTAGCAGGTGGAGGCTGGAGGAAGTCGACGGTGGATGGACAGTAGCCCGTGGAGGCTGGAGCGAGGCAGTAGACGGCGGATGAACAGTAGCTCGTGGAGTCCCGTTTTGCGGTACACCACACCCCTCCCGATGAACAAGTCCCCGTTTCGACCGTAGGCGCTCCAACACAAGTCTGTCTCCTCTGTTTTGCGGTACGCCATAGCCCTCCCGATCAACAGGATCCCGTTTCGACCATATCCGGTCGAACAGAAGGCCGTTTCCTCCGTTCTGCGATATGCCAGGCCCCGTTTCGGCTGTTCCATCCAAGCCGGTTGGCTCCCGATGAACAGGATGCAGTTTCTCCGTTCTGACCCAGCTGGTTGGCTGCCGATGATCATGACGCCGTTGCTACCGTCCGTTGCCTCTCCATGTACACGAGCCCTGGCCGTACGTATGCGCGAGTATGCGTTCGAGACCCAGCCCGTATGTACGTACGTGGCCATATTTTTTGGCATGTGGCTATACGTACATGTACACAGTTTAGAAGGGATTGCCTGAACTGCTACATCGGGGGCTCTACTACTACACGTGCCACTGCTTGCTCGGCCACGGTTCATCATTGCAAAGAGACCGATCGACCAGTATGTACGTACACGTCCGCGACCAGACAGACAACACTACATACGCTTCGACCGGGTGGGTCCCAGCTGTCAGGGCGGATAAGGACACACTTCCTTCCGTGCGAAGATATTGATGGTGGGTCCGAGCTGTCAGGGGGAGGATTCATTTTTTGCGCGCAATAAGGAGGCACTTCCTTGCGTGCGAAGATGTAGCTGGTGGGTCCATCTGTCAGCCTCACCGCATATAGTACTCTTCCGATGGCTGTCGCTCGTTCACCACGTTGACCACGCCGCGCGGACAACACCCTGGCGGTGGACGACGGCGAGCCTAGGATGGGAACGAAGCGGAGCCAGGGAAGACGAGGCAGGTGGATGCCCACGCGGAGGGGAGTACGAAGGTTCACTGGTTCGGCTGCAGTGTAAGGTTACCGTCGCCGGAGAATAACAGGGGGTGTGGGTGAGTAGAGAGATGGCCTGGTTAGTGGTAGTATGGTCAGGAAGTGAGGCCTATGCGGCAGCACAGCCGGCCACGGAGGCTGGAGCAGGCGGTACGGCGGGCGCTGGTTTGGGCGGCTAGATCAAGAAGACCAGAGGTTGAAGATGCAGCTCGGCCGTTGGATTAACATCCAACGGTCACTGCAGCTAGAATCGTTTATTGACTAAGTTGATAATGCCCTGCGTACGCGTCAACATAGTAGGCCCACAAGTCAGCCTCCAAATCTAGTGGTCCCAGCTAGGAGGAGGGAATCATTTTTTTGCACGTAATAAGGTGGCACTTCCTTGCGTGCGAAGATGCTTTCTGGTTTTTTTAAATTTCTTCTTTTTCGAGTTAGAATAAAAAGAAAAAAATTAGCATCTGTGGTACAATCTATATTTTCACGAAATGGATCATAATAAAGCTGGTGGGTCCCAGCTGTCAGGGAGACAAAACTTTTTTTTCCGTGTAATAAAGGAAGCACTTCCTTGGGTGCAAAGATGTAGCTGGTGGGTCAAACCTGTCAGGGGGGGGGAATCATTTGTTTTCGCATAATAAGGGGGCACTTGCTGCGTGCGGCCATGGGCCATGTGGGTCCCTACTGTCAGCCACTCCACGTACATGGCTCTTCTGATGGTTGTCGTTTGTTGATAAAGTTGACCACATCATGCCGAGAGAACCAATGCGGTGAATGATGGCGAGGCCTAGGAAGGGAACGACCCAGAGCCGGCGAAGACACATCAGTGGATTCCCACACGAAGGGGAGTACAAGGGTTCACTGGTTCGGCTGCGGTGTGAGGCTGCAATCGTCGGAGAATAACAGGAGGTGTTGGTGAGTAGAGGAATGGCCTGGACGGCGATGGCAGTAGGGCGGGCCGGTGAAGGCTGCACGGCGGCACAGCCGGCCATGGGAGGCAGTAGCAGGCGGTGCCGCCGGCGGTGGTTTGGGTGGCTGAAGCAAGAATATCCGAGATTGAAGAAGCACTACAGCCGTTGGATGGACATCTAACGGCCACTGCTGCTAGAATCGTGTGTTGACTATAAGTTGACAAAGCCTTCCGTACGCGTCAACTTAGTAGGCCCACAAGTGAGCATCACATCTGTGGCAAAGAACGTATAGCCCATTTGCGATTTGTAATTATGTACAACCCATTTTTGAATTCTAATGGAATTTACTACAGTCCATTTACAGTTTGTTAAAATTGCAGCCCATTTTCTAACCAGGACAACGATTAATAATTTCAACCAACCGCTCAAAACAGAATTCAACAAAAAATCCCACATTTTGATGGGATCCGAAATATTTTTATCCCAAAATTTTGAGTCAGATTAAATATAATTTCGAAATAAATTTGTATTAGGTAAAAATCAAACAAATATTGCGCACGTAACAAGTAATGAAATTAAATTTTTCAAAATCCAAAAATATATTTTTTGAAACTAATTACCTGTTTGGTGCGTTTTTTTATATTTACAGCCAAGTTTTTATAATTACATCCCATATATTATTTCTTAAAGCCTATTTTCTTGTTAGGCCTAATGCAACCCTCCTAGGAAAGATTCGCAGCCCAGCGAGGTGGAGAATAACAAGTTGACCTGGGTTGGGTATTACTCAAAAAAAGTATAGCTCGGCTAGCCATTTTCACCTTAAAAAATTAATATCTAGGCTGGATATTTGGTCGACATAAAATAATAGCCTGGGCTAGACGGGCCACAGCCCGCCTGGTTGATACCCTGCTCCTCTGAACAATAACAAAAACATCGCTCAAGAAAAACTCTGCTCACACCTCAAAAAACAAATACTGCTCGAGCTGTTGAGTCCTAGCTGTCGGTCGCTCCTTGTGCAAATCTCTCGTTTATTGACTATGTAGGTTGACAATGGTGTGGGACCGTGATGTCAGGAAACCAGGAGGAAGCAATTTTTTTATAGTTGTAAATAAAGAGGCACTTGCGTATGTACGGCTATGGCCCTGGTGGGTCCATACTGTCATCCTCTCCACGTAAAGTCATCTCCTGATTCCTCATGTTCATTGTCCATGTTGACAACGTGAGACGGCGGCGCCACGGTGAGTGCAACAACTCGAAGGACGGCGGAGAGGGCCTCGCGGGTCCTATGGATAGTCTGATACAGCGCCCGCTGCTCATTCAGGAAGCCAGGATCATAGGGCCACATGTCCGTGATGATTTTGTCATTCGCTTGTTCGCCAGCGATTCGTCCCTCCGCGAGCCGGTGCTCGTTGAGGAGACAGATGATGTAGCACAGGTCCTCCTGCACTGGTAGCTCTTCCGCCATTAGGACGTCGAAGTGTGGCCACACCTGCTCTATGGTGAACACGACATGAACCGGCTTGGGCGGTGGCGCCGGCTACTGGTCGGAAGCCACGACCATCGTCTGGTTGTCGTCGCTGAGCTCGACGAGCTCGCTGGCGAGCCAGCATGTCCGGTTGCTGGACCGGACCGCTGGTCCGTGTTCAAATGACACAAGTGTTGTCTGTCTGTCCATCTGTCGCCCACATTAATGATATGCGGTTGCCGAGGCAGCTACTTCGCGTCACCCGTCCGTCCCTCTGCCACCCACCATTGCTATATAAACTGTTGCGCCGGCCATAGCCGTAGTCATCCACCTCCGTTCCCTTTCTCCTCTCCACACCACTCCCACCATGGCTTCCTCATGCTCCAGCGCTCTCCGAGACAGGCAGACGACGGACCAGAAGAAGGAGATGGCAGCCATTGCTGCCGACTGGCTGGCCGGCAGGCAGCCGGAGGACAACAATGTCCCAATGGAGAACATGGTCATCGACGATCCGGCGCCAACCCCCTCCTCCGCGCCATCCTCGCTGGTGCATTGCACCATGACCATTGGCGAGGCCCGTGCCCAATACGTGGACATGGTGAGGCAGAAGCATGAGGAGCAGTTCCGGGAGGCGCAGGCCGACGCCACCTACAACCACCGTGTCCTCCAGGAGCACCTGCAGGTGGAGGAGCAGATCGCCGCGGAGCGGGCGGGGTAGGAGGCGTTGCTTGAGTCGTACTGCTCCGCCCGTGAGAGCTGTCTCGCGCACTGGCAATACCGCATGCGGGTGGCGGAGGTTGCGGCCGCCTACAAAGAGGGCGATGAAGCGGGCGAGGCGCAATTTGGCGAGACCGACGACAAGGTGGAGACAAAGCCGGCTGTGCTGAGGCCCCGCCCCGCCGGCACCGAGGTGGAGGACTTCGCCGGCTCCGGTGAGGCCCTGCTCCGCCGAGGCCCCGCCCCGCCAACAAAAGGCATAGGACATCGCCGGCTCCGCCAAGGCCCCGCCCTGCCGGCAATGAGGGGGAGGATTTCCCCCGCTCCACTATGGCGCCGCCCCGCCGGCAATGAGGCCGCGCCACACAGAAAACGAGGAAGAGTAGAAGACGGTAGGTCGCCGCCGCTCGGGTCCAAGTAAGGCCACCGCTCCTACCCTCCTATTGAAGCCAAGCTTGGCAGGTTGAACATTGACGGCCGATTAGCTGCTTGGTTGCGACATGGAGTCAGATAGCTTTACTTCCTGTGGCTCCAAAGGCGGAGCTGGAGAAGAAGCTTCTGTTCTTGGGGCTCAGCCGGACATGGGGAATGGGCGCTGGAGATCATAGATTAGGTTAATTAATTATACCTCCAGCGCACCCCTTTTTAGTTGAAGAATGTATGAAATGTAATGAAATTTGGCCGTGTATGAACGAATTTAGTCCGATTTGTTCGAATTCTTGTATCACTAGAATAAGATGAACATGCAAAACAATACGTACTAGCATTATTCTCAGGACGCACGGCGATCACCTCGTTTGCAGCAGTTTCACACGTACAAAAAGTTTGAGCAACTTTTTAGCGTGCCTGTACATTGCAATCAAACTCACAGGCCTGGCAATTCATAGAGAATATTCAACACAATCGATGATTATGCATCTCAATGATTCACACGTGAGAGCCAATATTTACTTCACAACTAAAGAATAAAGAAAAATCGATCGATGCTGCTGACGATAAAGGGTGTCCCATTCCAAAATATCAAACACATGTCTTCTTGCTAACAACAATGAGCCAAATTTGACAAGGTTGTCCCATTCCAAAATATCAAATGCGTGTCTTTTTGCATACATCAATGAGCAAACTTTGACAAGATTTTCCCATTCCAAAATATGAAATGCCTACGATTGTGGAATGGGCGGGGTTTGCCATCAGTTCGGACATTGACATGTCACCTCGCGCTAAATAAACCAGCTGTTCTTTTTGTGCAGTTCCACTAAAATCAACCGACTTCGTGCATAGCTAGTATGATTTCGCCTTTATATGTTGCAACGCCTTGAACATTACAAAACCTCCTTTCTTGTAGCTAATTTTGTGGCTGGTGAAAATGAATGATTCGAGAACATTCGATGTATTGTGCATGATGAAGTATAATGGAGGGCACGAACCATCAGAACATTTTGTGCAGTTCCCATTGAAATCAAGCTGAGCATCCCTGTTTGCATAAATACAAAAAAAGTGATTAGTACAAAGCAAACTGTATTATGAATTTACAGTTTAAACAGGCAACCTACATGATCCATGCAGAGAACACATTTAAAAAATGGAACTCACTAGAGAGAATCCTAAAACAACATTGTATTGGCCATCACAGCAACAAAGATGGAGATCTGTGAGTCCTTCTGAGCTGAAGTTAGTTTGTTCTTGTGGGCAGTAATGTAACCATCCTGCTACTGCTCCCTTCTGATAAGAAGAGAGGCTTGGCTTCTTCATCCTAGCATAATCGGAACTAGGCACTTCATGTACTCTATATTTTTCTTCAGAGGAGGATGATCCTATTGTGCAAAGACAAGAGAACAACTAAATGCTAGCATCCCTGTTTGCTCGAAAAAAAGGAAAGGAAATATTTCAAATAGCATAGATGAAGCACTTCTCGAGGACAATACCACTTTATCATGACAGTAGCTAAATAGTAGCACAACACCAATAGAGATGACAAAGCTGAATCATATGGATGAAATCCGTGGGCCGGTACAAACCTTTGTTAGGAGGCTTATTGTGTAGAGCATACAGTTGAAGCACTTCTCGGGAACCATCTGTTATGATCTACTGTGGTTGCCATGCTTACTATATACTCCTCGATTAGTTTAATGTTTCCAACATCTTCTTGTGTAGTTCCACTAAAATATATGTTATCTTCAAAGAAGATCCCTGTTTGCACAAGTAGAGATAACTACATCTTACATTAAGAGTGGCATCAAATCACAGTGGCAAAACAATTGCTCATTCCAGCCATAACAATAAATTAAGATGCAAAACTATATCATTACTTGTGTCATCATAGTTCCAGTGCTTCATTACAGCACCGGGAGTTGATTTTTGTTCTTCTTCCACTTGTTCTTCCCCTTCATCACTTGGTTCAATAACAGACAAGCTTCGCCTTCAATGTAAGATTTGGCATGTCAATTAGGGAGCACAAGTATAGAACTAAACAATGACATTAATTTTTTGATGACAGTAGCAAAATACAGGCCAACAGTTGTGAACTATCATTATCTTACCTCATTGGGATATTACGGTGCACATACAGATTGGAAGTATGGTATCCTTTTATGCAGTTCACTAAAATCAAGCAACATTACCGTATAAGTAGCACAACATATGAAAGCACACTGCACAATCATGTGAAAGATGGCCAGTACTGATCTCTCATGACGCAGAATTCAAACAACTCACAAGAAGAAGATCTCAAACAAATTTGCCAACACGGATAGGAAGTCAGATCTCCTCTTGTGCAGTTCCACTAAGATCAAGCAATCAAGCAACATTGTCGGTGTGACATTTTGGTTGAACTGCACAAAACACTCTTAAAACAAAAGTGTTTTGTGCAGTGCAACAAAAGGTCACAATAGCAACCAGGTGAAGTAGATAACCCTGTTTACACAGAGGTGCAAAGGAAACAATTACTGGTCAATAACGGTGGATGACACATAAGCCCACAAAAAGAAGCATCTAACTTATCTAAATGGGGAAGAAAGCAAGACAGTAGCATTTCTCAAACAGTGGCATTGATTCATATTAACAGATAGATTATATTAACAATAGAATTCGTAAACATGTAATTTGCTTTTCACTGTGGCATTGCTTCAATTTTCCATCGGCATTATTATATTAACAACAGCTAAAGAGTTGTACGGGACAGGGGACGCACAAGCACCATGTGCATCTACCAATGTATAAAGAGGTGATGCACGGTCTATTGCAACAAACAACCAAGGAGCATATTTGTGTTGGTCCCATTTTTGTTATCTTTAGACACCTTTCCCTATGTGAGGGCCGAAAATATAGTCCTGCTCAAACTCTACAGCCTTATCCCCCACCCACAGAAAGATTAGTTCCTTATAGATGTGTGTACTACGTTTGTCATTGTTTTCCCTTTTCGACCAACATAGCTGTTGGATAGCCAGTATGTACTACTTTCCCCCCTTCCTTTCCTCTTTCAACCACGTCCTAGATTCATGCTATACAACTTTCCCCACTACTTTCTTGTTTGATCCAACACCTATATTCGAGTGCAGAAGCGAAAAAATTCCACATGCAGCTAGAGCAATGCCTGTGGATTAACTAAATTATACCTTAAGGTTCTCGGGGTGTGGCTCGGTGGGCGGCAAGAGGCCGATCTACCCACACTATGTACGGCGGCGAGGAAGAAGGGGTCGGAGGCCCTCTGATGACCCACAAGTATAGGGGATCAATCATAGTCCTTTCGATAAGTAAGAGTGTCGAACCCAACGAGGAGCAGAAGGAAATGACAAGTGATTTTCAGCAAGGTATTTTCTACAAGCACTGAAATAGTCGGTGACAAGTAGTTTGATAGCAAGAGAATTTGTAACGAGCAAGTAACGGTAACGGTAAATAAAGTGCAACAAGGTAGCGCAATCCTTTTGTGACAAAGGACAGGCCAAAACAGTCTCTTATGATAAGCAAAGCGTTCTTGAGGGTACACGGGAACTTCATCATGCCACTTTTATCATGTTGGTTTGATTCGTGTTCGCTACTTTGATAATTTGATATGTGGGTGGCCCGGTGCTTAGGTGTTGTTCTTACTTGAACAAACCTCCTACTTATGATTAACCCCCTCGCAAGCATCCGCAACTACAAGAAAAGTATTAAGATAAAATCTAACCATAGCATTAAACTTTTGGATCCAAATCGGTCCCTTACGAAGTAGCGCATAAACTAGGGTTTAAGCTTCTGTCACTCTAGCAACCCATCATCTAATAACTACTCCACAATGCATTCCCTTAGGCCCAAATATGGTGAAGTGTCGTGTAGTCGATGTTCACATGACACCACTAAGGGAATCACAACATACATATCATCAAAATATCGAACACATATCAAGTTCACATGATTACTTGCAACATGACTTCTCCCGTGGCCTCAAGAACATAAGTAACTACTCACAAATAATAATCATGCTCAAGATCAGAGGGGTATTAAATAGCATAATGGATCTGAACATATAATCTTCCACCAAATAAACCATATAGTAATCAACTACAAGATGTAATCAACACTACTAGTCACCCTCAAGTACCAATCTAAGGTTCCGGTACAAAGATTGAACACAAGAGATGAACTATGCTTTGAGAGGAGATGGTGCTGTTGAAGATGTTGATGGAGATGGCCCTCCCAAAGATGGGAGAGTTGTTAGTGATGACGATGGCGATGATTTCCCCCTCCGGGAGGGAAGTTCCCCCGGCGGAATCGCTTCGCCGGAAGGCAAAAGTGCTCCTGCCCAAGTTCCGCCTCAAGACGGCGGCGCTTCATCCCGAAAGTCCCCTCCTGATTTTTTCTAGGTTAAAATGACCTATATACTAGAAGATTGGCATCGGAGGTGGGCCGAGGAGGGCACAACCCACCAGGGCGCGCCTGGGGGGCCTGGCGCGCCCAAGTGGGTTGTGCCCACCTGGTGGGCCTCCTCCGGTAGTTATTTGCTCCAGTATTTTTTATATATTGCAGAATATTTCTTTGTAAATTTTCAGCTCATTTGGAGATGTGCAGAATAGGTAACTCTGACGTAGCTTTTTCAGGTCCAGAATTCCAGCTGCCGGTATTCTCCCTCTTCGTGTAAACCTTGCATATTATGAGAGAGAAGGCATTAGAATTACTCCAAAAAGCATTATTATGCATAAAAACATTATAAGTAACAGTAGGAAAACATGATGCAAAATGGACGTATCAACTCCCCCAGTCTTAGACCTCGCTTGTCCTCAAGCGAAAAACCGAAATCGAAAACATGCCCACATGCTTAGAGAGAGAGAGGTGTCGATAAAAACAAAATACGGACATAAAAGCATCATGCATATTATTGTAACAAAAGGAACTTTAACGTAAAAATTTATCAAATAACTTTTATCATATCACTTCTCATGAATAAGTAACAATTCATCACAACATTGAAGTATAAAGCATAAACCTTATTGAAAACCAACAAACTATGTTCTCAGTCAACTTTGCAACTACAATTCATCATATTTTTAGGAAGGGTCACGTATCGGAGCCTTTATGAAAGTCCACATGCTCAACCATCATTTAATCTTCTATGATTGCTAACACTCACAGCATACCCATGAACAAAAAGTTTCAATCGGACACATAGAAAGATAGGGGCTTATAGTTTCGCCTCCCAACGTATTCACCTCAAGGGTGATGTCAACAATAATAACTGATGCCCACTCATATCCAACTGGATATATGTGCCTAGATCTTTCCTCACCACATGATGCTTGCAAAAAGAGAAAATAAAAAGGAATAGGGAAGAATACTTTGACTCTTACATAAAAGTAAATGCATAAAAGTAAAGGATAGGCCCTTCGCAGAGGGAAGCAGAGGTTGTCATGCGCTTATTTGTTTGTATGCCAAATCCCTTAATGCAAAAGAATGCCATGTTATATTGCCCCTTATGATAGCAACCTTTATTATGCAGTCCATCGCTTTTATTACTTTGCCATCATAAGTTCGTACAACGCTCAATTTTCTCTTACACTAAACAATCCAACACTTTTAGAAGCAATTTTTATTGCCTTATTGCACCAATGACAACTTACTTGAAGGATCTTACTCCATCCATAGGTAGGTATGGTGGACTCTCAAAATAAGATTTTCGGCTAAGGGTTTTTGGATGCACAAGTAGTATCTCTGCTTAGTGCGGAATTTTTGGCTAGAAAAGATATTGAGCAAGCACCACATGTTGAAGGATCTATGACAATATAACTTCTATGTGAATATAAACAAACATAAATCATTACGTTGTCTTCCTTGTCCAACGTCAACTATTTTGACACAAAATATTTAATGGGGGCTCACAATCATAAAAGATGTCCAAGATAGTGTATTTGCATGTGAATCTTCTCTTCCCTTATTAATTTTTTCATGAATTGCATCATTGACCAATGCTATGTTTGTCAATCTCCAATAAATTTTACCACTTATACTTTTCCTTATGTGATGTAATTACTTACCATAAGATTAGCATATGATCTTTTTCATTTATTTTCCTTTCTTTTTTTTGGAACAAAAGAGTAAAGAAACAAAACTCAAACTACTCTTTATTATATATCTCGCACACAATGACATAGATAGATCACTAATCAAGCACTCGAAAAGAAAGGATCGAACTAAACTTTTATACAACTAAATCATAGGATACCTAAAGATCGAACTAAAATAGATGCAAGCAAAGATAGTGGTGGTGATACGATACCGGGGCACCTCCCCCAAGCTTGGCACAAGCCAAGGGGAGTGCCCATACCATGAACTCAAGTTTCTTTTGTTGGAGAAGATGATGGTGGTGGTGGTGAAGTAGTAGCGGGCTTATCCTTCTTCCTCAACTTACGCTTGAGGATGGAATTTTCCTCCCTCAAGTCATCGGTCTCCTGCTCAAGCTTTAATATATTTTTGCGTAATTCCTGCTTGTTTTCCTGCAAGAGACGAAAAGGGATAAACTAGATCTTAGGTTTGTTTGCTTTATTAGGAAGCCTTGACTTCTTGAATTCCACGTGCATGTCCCCAAGTTGGGGTAATGGAACTTCATCTTCATCTGAGCTTGTCTCTTCTTTCCCTTTCGGATCATAATCTTCTTCTTCCTCCGTGGTCCAACCATAATGTTCCACATCTCCGTAAACCTTGGGGTTTGCAATATAATCAGCAACATAGCTCTCACCCTCCGAATCTTGAGATGACATATTTTCAGATCTGCCAGAAAACAGCAAGAAAGAAGAACAGAAGATTTCTCCGCGATACGGTGGTCAATGCGTTCGGAGGGTATATAAAGATTTTTTATCTTGGGAAACAAGCAAACGGGAGGAAAACGGGGTCGGGAAGGTTCCCGAGGTGGGCACAACCCACCTAGGCGCGCCAGGCAAGGCAAGCGCGCCCTGGTGTTTTGTGCCCTCCTCGGTTGCCTTCCTGGTTGTTTCTTATTTTTCTAATTTTTGTAATATTCCAAAACTAACAGAAAATATTTTTACAGATTTTTCGGAGTCCGTTTACTTACCGTATCACGTACCTCCCCTTTTTCAAGATTCTGGAGTGTTCCGGCAGGTTTCTTTTATATGTTCCTCCGGTGTCATGGTTTGAATAATATTGCTTTCAATATTGATAGGCGTACATGAGATATAGTGTTTAATTCTTTGACCATTAACCACCTTCGGGTTAGTACCTTCGGCATTATTAATCTTGATGGCTCCAGAGCGATAAACCTCCTCGATAATATATGGACCTTCCCATTTAGAGAGAAGTTTTCCTGCAAAGAATCTAAAACGAGAGTTGTACAAAAGAACATATTCTCCAACTTTGAATTCCCGCTTTTGGATTCTTTTGTCATGCCATCTTTTAACTTTTTCTTTAAATAACTTGGAATTTTCATAAGCTTGGGTTCTCCATTCATCCAACGAGCTAATATCAAATAACCTCTTTTCACCGGCAAGTTTGAAATCATAGTTGAGTTCTTTAATTGCCCAATGTGCTTTATGTTCTAACTCTAGAGGCAAATGACAAGCTTTTCCTTAAACCATATTATAGGGAGACATACCCATAGGATTTTTATATGATGTTCTGTAGGCCCAAAGTGCATCATCCAAATTCTTAGACCAATTCTTTCAGGACATATTAACAATTTTTTTGTAATATGACTTTTATTTCTCTATTGCTAAGTTCAACTTGACCACTAGATTGAGGATGATAGGGTGATGCAATTCTATGGTTAACATCATATTTAGCAAGCATTTTATGGAAAGCACCATGAATAAAGTGTGAACCACCATCGGTCATTAAATATCTAGGGACTCCAAACCTCGGGAAAATAATTTCTTTAAGCATTTTAATGGAAGTGTTATGATCAGCACTACTAGTTGGAATAGCTTCTACCCACTTACTAACGTAATCAATAGCAACCAAAATATGTGCATACCCATTGGAGGAAGGAAAATGTCCCATATAATCAAAACCCCAAACATCAAATGGTTCAACAGCAAGTGAATAATTCATAGGCATTTCTTGTCGCTTGCCGATATTACCAATTCTTTGACATTCATCACAAGATAAAACAAAATTACGGGCATCCTTGAAGAGAGTAGGCCAATAAAAACCAGATTGCAATACCTTATGAGCAGTTCTATCTCCCGCATGATGCCCTCCATAAGCTTCGGAGTGACATTTCCGTAAGATTTGTTCCTGTTCATGCTCAGGTACACAACAACTAATAATACCATCTACTCCTTCTTTATAAAGATGTGGGTCATCCCCAAAAGTAATGTCTTAAATCATAGAAGAACCTTTTATTTTGTTGGTATGTGAAACTAGATGGTATGTATTTAGCAACAATATAATTAGCATAGTCAGCATACCAAGGGGTATTATGAGAAACATTTATTGCAGCTAGTTGTTCATCAGGAAAGCTATCATCAATAGGTAGTGGGTTATCAAGGATATTCTCTAACCTAGATAAGTTATCAGCTACGGGGTTCTCAGCTCCTTTTCTATCAGTAATATGTAAATCAAATTCTTCTAGCAAGAGAACCCACCTAATGAGTCTAGGTTTGGCATCTTTCTTTTCCATGAGATATTTAATAGCAGCATGATCAGTGTGAACAATAACTTTAGAATCAACAATGTAAGATCTCAATTTGTCACAAGAAAACACAACTGCTAAAAATTCCTTTTCAGTGGTAGCATAATTTCTTTGGGCACTGTCTAGAGTTTTGCTAGCATAATGAATAACATTTAATTTCTTATCAACTCTTTGTCCTAGAACAGCACCAACAACATAATCACTAGCATCACACATAATTTCGAAAGGCAAGTTCCAATCAGGTGGTTGAATAATAGGTGCAGAAGTTAAGGCTTTCTTAAGTGTTTCAAAGGCTTCTACACAATCATCATAAAAAACAAATGGAACATCCTTTTGTAAAATATTTGTAAGAGGCCTAGAAATTTTAGAGAAGTCTTAAATAAACCTCCTATAGAAACCAGCATGACCAAGGAAACTACGAATACCTTTAATATCTTTATGACATGGCATTTTCTCAATTGCATCAACTTTAGCTTGGTCCACCTCAATACCTCGTTCAGAAATTTTATGCCCCAAGACAATACCTTCATTAACCATAAAGTCGCACTTCTCCCAATTCATGACAAGATTAGTTTGCTCACATCTCTGCAAAAGTCGATCAAGGTTGCTTAAGCAATCATCGAAAGAAGTTCCGTAAACAGAAAAATCATCCATGAAAACCTCAACAATCTTTTCACAAAAATCAGAGAATATAGCAGTCATACATCTTTTAAAGGTAGCGGGTGCATCTCATAAACCAAAAGGTATACGTCTATAAGCATAAGTTCCAAAAGGGCAGGTAAAGTTGGTTTTCTCTTGATCAGGTTGTGAAACAGGTATTTGAGAAAAACCAAAATATCCGTCAAGAAAACAAAAGTGTTTGTGCTTAGATAATCTTTCCAACATTTGATCAATAAAAGGCAAAGGGTAATGATCTTTTCTAGTTGCTTTATTTAGTTTTCTAAAATCAATTACCATTCTATAGCCAGTAACAATTCTTTGTGGAATGACTTCATTTTTATCATTAGGAACAACAGTAATACCTCCCTTCTTAGGGACACAATGAATGGGACTTACCCATCTACTATCAGCTATGGGATAGTTTATACCTGCTTCCAGAAGCTTTAATATTTCAGTTCTTTCCACTTCTTTCATCTTAGGATTCAAACCTCGTTGATGATCAACAACGGGTTTAGCTTCAGGTTCCATATTAATCTTGTGCTGACAGAGAGTGGGACTAATGCCCTTAAGATCATCAAGAGTATATCCAATAGCAGCACGGTGCTTCTTCAGATTTTTTAATAGTCTTTCTTCTTCATGTTCTGAAAGGTTAGCACTAATAATTTTTGGGGAACGTAGTAATTTCAAAAAATTTCCTACGCACACACAGGATCATGGTGATGCATAGCAACGAGAGGGGAGAGTGTGTCCACGTACCCTCGTAGACCAAAAGCGGAAGCGTTAGCACAACGCGGTTGATGTAGTCGTACATCTTCACGATCCGACCGATCCAAGTACCGAACACACGGCACCTCCGAGTTCAGCACACGTTCAACTCAATGACGTCCCGCGAGCTCCGATCCAGCAAAGCTTCACAGGAGAGTTTCGTCAGCACGACGGCGTGGTGACGGTGATGATGATGCTACCGACGCAGGGCTTCGCCTAAGCACCGCTACGATATGATCGAGGTGGATTATGGTGGAGGGGGGGCACCGCACATGGCTAAGAGATCAATGATCAATTGTTGTGTCTATGGGGTGCCCCCTGGCCACATATATAAAGGATGGAGGAAGGAGGAGGCCGGCCCTCACAGGGCGCGCCCAAGGTGTGGAGTCCTACTAGGACTCCCTAGTCCTAGTAGGATTCCACCTCCCACATGGAATAGGAAAAGGGGAAGGGAGAAGGAGAAGGAAGGAAGGGGGCGCCCCCTTTCCCTAGTCCAATTCAGACCAATCCATGGGGAAGGGGCGCAGCCACCCTTGAGGCCTTTCTCTCCTTTCCCGTATGGCCCATTAAGGCCCAATACGAATTCCCATAACTCTCCGGTACTCCGAAAAATACCCGAATCACTCGGAACCTTTCCGATGTCCGAATATAGCCTTCCAATATATCGATCTTTACCTCTCGACCATTTCGAGACTCCTCGTCATGTCCCCGATCTCATCCGGGATTCCGAACAAACTTCGGTCATCAAATCACATAAACTCATAATACCGATCGTCACCGAACTTTAAGCGTGCGGACCCTACGGGTTCGAGAACTATGTAGACATGACCGAGACGCGTCTCCGATCAATAACCAATAGCGGAACCTGGATGCTCATATTGGCTCCCACATATTCTACAAAGATCTTTATTGGTCAAACCGCATAACAACATACGTTGTTCCCTTTGTCATCGGTATGTTACTTGCCCGAGATTCGATCGTCGGTATCTCAATACCTAGTTCAATCTCGTTACCGGCAAGTCTCTTTACTCGTTCCGTAATACATCATCCCACAACTAACTCATTAGTTACAATGCTTGCAAGGCTTATAGTGATGTGCATTACCGAGTGGGCCCAGAGATACCTCTCCTACAATCGGAGTGACAAATCCTAATCTCGAAATACACCAACTCAACAAGTACCTTCGGAGACACCTGTAGAGCACCTTTATAATCACCCAGTTACGTTGTGACATTTGGTAGCACACAAAGTGTTCCTCCGATAAACGGGAGTTGCATAATCTCATAGTCATAGGAACATGTATAAGTCATGAAGAAAGCAATAGCAACATACTAAACGATCAAGTGCTAAGCTAACGGAATGGGTCAAGTCAATCACATCATTCTCCTAATGATGTGATCCCGTTAATCAAATGACAACTCATGTCTATGGTTAGGAAACATAACCATCTTTGATTAACGAGCTAGTCAAGTCGAGGCATACTAGTGACACTCTATTTTGTCTATGTATTCACACATGTATCAAGTTTCCGGTTAATACAATTCTAGCATGAATAATAAACATTTATCATGACATAAGGAAATAAAATAATAACTTTATTATTGCCTCTAGGGCATATTTCCATCAGTCTCTCACTTGCACTAGAGTCAATAATCTAGTTCACATCGCCATGTGATTTAACACCAATAGTTCACATCACCATGTGATTAACACCCATAGTTCACATCGCTATGTGACCAACACTCAAAGGGTTTACTAGAGTCAATAATCTAGTTCACATCGCCATGTGTTTAACACCCAAAGAGTACTAAGGTGTGATCAAGTTTTGCTTGTGAGAGAAGTTTAGTCAACGGGTCTGGCACATTCAGATCCGTATGTATTTTGCAAATTTCTATGTTTACAATGCTCTGCACGGAGCTACTCTAGCTAATTGCTCCCACTTTCAATATGTATCCAGATTGAGACTCTGAGTCATCTGGATCGGTGTAAAAGCTTGCATCGACGTAACCTTTTACGACAAACTCTTTTATCACCTCCATAACCGAGAAATATTTTCTTAGTCCTCTTAGGTAACTAAGGATAACTTTGACCGCTATCCAGTGATCTATCCCTAGATCACTATCGTACCTCCTTGCTAAACTCATAGCAAGGCACACAACTGGTCTGGTACATAGCATGGCATACTTTATAGAACCTATGGCTGAGGCATAGGGAATGACTTTCATTCTCTCTCTATCTTCTGTCGTGGTCTTGCTTCGAGTCTTACTCAACTTTATACCTTGAATACAGGCAAGAACTCTTTCTTTGACTGATACTTTTTGAACTCCTTCAAAACTTTGTCAAGGTATGCGCTTTGTGAAAGTCTTATTAAGCATCTCGATCTATCCCTATAGATCTTGATGCTCAATACTTAAGCAGCTTCACCGAGGTCTTTTATGGAAAAATTCTTATTCAAGTATCCTTCTATGCTATCCAGAAATTCTATATCATTTCCAATCAGCAATATGTCATCCACATATAATATCAGAAATGCTACAGAGCTCCCACTTACTTTCTTGTAAATACAGGCTTCACCATAAGTCTGTATAAAACCATATGCTTTGATCACCTTATCAAAGTGTATATTCCAACTCCGAGATGCTTGCACCAGTCCATAGATGGATCGCTGGAGCTTGCACACTTTGTTAGCACCTTTAGGATTGACAAAACCTTCTGGTTGCATCATATACAACTCTTCTTTAATAAATCCATTAAAGAAATGTAGTTTTGACATCCATTTGCCAGATTTCATAAAATGCGGCAATTGCTAACATGATTCGGACAGACTTAAGCATCGATACGAGTGAGAAAATCTCATCGTAGTCAACACCTTGAACTTGTCGAAAACCTTTTGCGACAATTCGAGCTTTGTAGATAGAAACACTACTATCAGCGTCTGTCTTCCTCTTGAAGATCCATTTATTCTCAATGACTTGCCGATCATCGGGCAAGTCAACCAAAGTCCATACTTTGTTCTCATACATGGATCCCATCTCAGATTTCATGGCCTCAAGCCATTTCGCGGAATCTGGGCTCATCATCGCTTCCTCATAGTTCGTAGGCTCGTCATGGTCTACTAACATGACTTCCAGAACAGGATTACCGTACCACTCTGGAGCGGAACATACTCTGGTTGACCTACTAGGTTCTGTAGTAACTTGATCTGAAGTTTCATGATCATCATCATTAGCTTCCTCACTAATTGGTGTAGGCATCACTGGAACTGATTTCTGTGATGAACTACTTTCCAATTCAAGAGAAGGTACCACTACCTCATCAAGTTCTACTTTCCTCCCACTCACTTCTTTCGAGAGAAACTCCTTCTCTAGAAATGATCCATTCTTAGCAACAAATATCTTGCCTTCGGATCTGTGATAGAAGGTGTACCCAACAGTTTCTTTTGGGTATCCTATGAAGACGCACTTCTCCGATTTGGGTTCGAGCTTATCAGGCTGAAGCTTTTTCACATAAGCATCGCAGCCCCAAACTTTAAGAAACGACGCTTAGGTTTCTTGCCAAACCACAGTTCATACGGTGTCGTCTCAACGGATTTAGATGGTGCCCTATTAAACGTGAATGCAGCTGTCTCTAATGCATAACCCCAAAACGATAGTGGTAAATCGGTAAGAGACATCATAGATCGCACCATATCTAATAAAGTACGGTTACGACGTTCGGACACACCATTACGTTGTGGTGTTTCCAGGTGGCGTGAGTTGCGAAACTATTCCACATTTTTATATGAAGACCAAACTCGTAACTCAAATATTTGCCTCCACGATCAGATCGTAGAAACTTTATTTTCTTGTTACGATGATTTTCTACTTCACTCTAAAATTCTTTGGACTTTTCAAATGTTTCAGACTTGTGTTTCATGAAGTAGATATACCCATATCTGCTCAAATCATCTGTGAAGGTCAGAAAAGAACGATACCCGCCGCGAGCCTCAATACTCATCGGACCGCATACATCGGTATGTATTATTTCCAATAAGTCCGTAGCTCGCTCCATTGTTCCGGCGAACGGAGTTTTAGTCATCTTGCCCATGAGGCATGGTTCGCAAGCATCAAATGATTCATAATCAAGTGATTCCAAAAGTCCATCAGTATGGAGTTTCTTCATGCGCTTTACACCAATATGACCTAAACGGCAGTGCCACAAATAAGTTGCACTATCATTACTAACTTTGCATCTTTTGGCTTCAATATTATGAATATGTGTATCACTACGATCGAGATTCAATAAACCATTTACATTGGGTGTATGACCATAGAAGGTTTTTATTCATGTAAACAGAACAACAATTATTCTCTGACTTAAATGAATAACCGTATTGCAATAAACATGATCCAATCATATTCATGCTCAACGCAAACACCAAATAACATTTATTTTGTAATAAACATGATCCAATCATATTCATGCTCAACGCAAACACCAAATAACATTTATTTAGGTTCAACACTAATCCCAAAAATAGAGGGAGTGTGCGATGGTGATCTTATCAACCTTGGAATCTCTTCCAACACACATCGTCACCTCGTCCTCAACTAGTCTCTGTTCATTTTGCAACACCTGTTTCGAGTTACTAATCATAGCAACTGAACCGGTATCAAATACCCAGGGGCTACTATGAACACTAGTAAAATACACATCAATAACATGTATATCAAATATACCTTTGTTCACTTTGCCATCCTTCTTATCCGCCAAATACTTGGGGCAGTTCCGCTTCCAGTGACCAGTCCCTTTGCAGTAGAAGCACTCAGTTTCAGGCTTAGGTCCAGACTTGGGCTTCTTCCCGGGAGTAGCAACTTGCTTGCTATTCTTCTTGAAGTTCCCCTTCTTCCCTTTGCCCTTTTTCTTGAAACTAGTGGTCTTGTTAACCATCAACACTTGATGCTCTTTCTTGATTTCTACCTTCGTTGATTTCAGCATCACGAAGAGCTCGGGAATCGTTTTTGTCATCCCTTGCATATTATAGTTCATCACAAAGTTCCAGTAACTTGGTGATAGTGACTAGAGAATTCTGTCAATTACTATCTTATCTGGAAGATTAAATCCCACTTGATTCAAGCAACTGTAGTACTCAGACATTCTGAGCACATGCTCACTGGTTGAGCTATCCTCCTCCATCTTGTAGGCAAAGTATTTGTCAGAGGTCTCATACCTCTCGACACGGGCATGAGTTTGAAATACCGATTTCAGCTCTTGGAACATCTCATATGCTCCGTAGCGTTCAAAACGTTTCTGAAGTCCCGATTCTAAGCCATAAATCATGGCGCACTAAACTATCAAGTAGTCATCATATCGAGCTTGCTAAACGTTCATAACATTTGCATCTGCTCCTGCAATAGGTCTATCACCTAGCGGTGCATCAAGGACATAATTCTTTTGTGCAGCAATGAGGATAATCCTCAGATCACGGAACTAGTCCGCATCATTGCTGCTATCATCTTTCAACTTAGTTTTCTCTAGGAACATATCAAAATTCAAAGGAACAGTAGCACGGGCCATTGATCTACAACAACATAGACATGCAAAATACTATCAGGTACTAAGTTCATGATAAATTTAAGTTCAATTAATCATATTACTCAAGAACTCTCACTTAGATAGACATCTCTCTAATCATCTAAGTGATCACGTGATCCAAATCAACTAAACCATAACCGATCATCACGTGAAATGGAGTAGTTTTCAATGGTGAACATCACTATGTTGATCATATCTACTATATGATTCATGCTCGACCTTTCGGACTCAGTGTTCCGAGGCCATATCTGCATATGCTAGGCTCGTCAAGTTTAACCCGAGTATTCTGCGTGTGCAAAACTGGCTTGCACCCGTTGTAGATGAACGTTGAGCTTATCACACCCGATCATCACGTGGTGTCTCGGCACGACGAACTTTGGCAACGGTGCATACTCAGGGAGAACACTTTTACCTTGAAATTTAGTGAGAGATTATCTTATAATGCTACCATCAAACAAAGCAAAATAAGATGCATAAAGGATAAACATCACATGCCATCAATATAAGTGATATGATATGGCCATCATCATCTTGTGCTTGTGATCTCCATCTCCGAAGCACCGTCATGATCACCATCGTTACTGGCGCGACACCTTGATCTCCATCGTAGCATCGTTGTCGTCTCGCCAACTATTGCTTCTACGACTATCGCTACCGCTTAGTGATAAAGTAAAGCAATTACAGGGCGATTGCATTGCATACAATAAAGCGACAACCATATGGCTCCTGCCAGTTGCCGATAACTCAGTTACAAAACATGATCATCTCATACAATAAAATATAGCATCACGTCTTGACCATATCACATCATAACATTCCCTGCAAAAACAAGTTAGACGTCCTCTACTTTGTTGTTGCAAGTTTTATGTGGCTGCTACGGGCTGAGCAAGAACCGTTCTTACCTACGCATCAAAACCACAATGATAGTTCGTCAAGTTAGTGTTGTTTTAACCTTCACAAGGACCGGACGTAGCCACACTCGGTTCAACTAAAGTTGGAGAAACTGACACCCGCTAGTCACCTGTGTGCAAAGCACGACGGTAAAACCAGTCTCGCGTAAGCGTACGCGTAATGTCGGTCCGGGCCGCTTCATCCAACAATACCGCCGAACCAAAGTGTGACATGCTGGTAAGTAGTATGACTTGTATCGCCCACAACTCACTTGTGTTCTACTCCTGCATATAACATCTACGCATAAAACCTGGCTCGGATGCCACTGTTGGGGAACGTAGTAATTTCAAAAAATTCCTACGCACACACAGGATCATGGTGATGCATAGCAACGAGAGGGGAGAGTGTGTCCACGTACCCTCGTAGACCGAAAGCGGAAGCGTTAGCACAACGCGGTTGAGTTAGTCGTACGTCTTCACGATCCGACCGATCCAAGTACCGAACGCACGGCACCTCCGAGTTCAGCACACGTTCAACTCGATGACGTCCCGCGAGCTCCGATCCAGCAAAGCTTCACAGGAGAGTTTCGTCAGCACGACGGCGTGGTGACGGTGATGATGATGCTACCGACGCAGGGCTTCGCCTAAGCACTGCTATGATATGATCGAGGTGGATTATGGTGGAGGGGGGGGGGACCGCACACGGCTAAGAGATCAATGATCAATTGTTGTGTCTATGGGGTGCCCCCTGGCCATGTATATAAAGGATGGAGGGAGGAGGAGGCCGGCCCTCACAGGGCGCGCCCAAGGTGTGGAGTCCTACTAGGACTCCCTAGTCCTAGTAGGATTTCACCTCCCACATGGAATAGGAAAAGGGGAAGGGAGAAGGAGAAGGAAGGAAGGGGGCGCCCCCTTTCCCTAGTCCAATTCGGACCAGTCCACGGGGAAGGGGCGCAGCCACCCTTGAGGCCTTTCTCTCCTTTCCCGTATGGCCCATTAAGGCCCAATACGAATTCCCGTAACTCTCCGGTACTCCGAAAAATACCCGAATCACTCGGAACCTTTCTGATGTCCGAATATAGCCTTCCAATATATCGATCTTTACCTCTCGACCATTTCGAGACTCCTCGTCATGTCCCCGATCTCATCCGGGTATCCGAACAAACTTCGGTCATCAAATCACATAAACTCATAATACCGATCGTCACCGAACTTTAAGCGTGCGGACCCTACGGGTTCGATAACTATGTAGACATGACCGAGACACGTCTTCGGTTAATAACCAATAGCGGAACCTGGATGCTCATATTGGCTCCCACATATTCTACGAAGATCTTTATCGGTCAAACCGCATAACAACATACGTTGTTCCCTTTGTCATCGGTATGTTACTTGCCCGAGATTCGATCGTCGGTATCTCAATACCTAGTTCAATCTCGTTACCGGCAAGTCTCTTTACTTGTTCCGTAATACATCATCCCGCAACTAACTCATTAGTTACAATGCTTGCAAGGCTTATAGTGATGTGCATTACCGAGTGGGCCCAGAGATACCTCTCCGACAATCAGAGTGACAAATCCTAATATCGAAATACGCCAACTCAAGAAGTACCTTCGGAGACACCTGTAGAGCACCTTTATAATCACCCAGTATCGTTATGACGTTTGGTAGCACACAAAGTGTTCCTCTGGTAAACGGGAGTTGCGTAATCTCATAGTCATAGGAACATGTATAAGTCATGAAGCAAGCAATAGCAACATACTAAATGATCAAGTGCTAAGCTAACGGAATTGGTCAAGTCCATCACATCATTCTCCTAATGATGTGATCCCGTTAATCAAATGACAACTCATGTCTATGGTTAGGAAACATAACCATCTTTGATTAACGAGCTAGTCAAGTAGAGGATACTAGTGACACTCTATTTTGTCTATGTATTCACACATGTATCAAGTTTCCGGTTAATACAATTCTAGCATGAATAATAAACATTTATCATGACATAAGGAAATAAAATAATAACTTTATTATTGCCTCTAGGGCATATTTCCTTTAATAATAACTGGATATATCTTTTTCTCATCGAGATAAGCATACTTCAAAGTGTCAGGCAATTGTTTTAATTCAAACATGGCATCACCTTTAGGCGGAGGAGGACCTCCTAGAGTTTCAATAGGCAAATTGTGTTTGAGCAGGGGTCGTTGTTCAAAGAAAATTTTATCTATCTCATTTCTTTCATGCATATGCATATCCTTTTCATGGTCTAGCAAATATTGTTCTAGTGGATCAGTAGGAGGCACAACAATAGAAGTAAGACCAATTATTTCATCCTTACTAGGTAATTCTTTCTTATGAGGTTGTCTATTAAACTTAGAAAAATTAAATTCATGAGAATCATCACCAAAGCTAACACTGACAGTTTGTTTATGACAATCTATAGTAGCATTGACAGTGTTCAAGAAAGGTCTACCAAAGATAATGGGACAGAAGTCATCTTGTGGGGAACCAAGAACTAGAAAATCAGTAGGGTATTTTATTTTCCCACACAAGACTTCAACATCTCTAACAATCCCAAGTGGTGTGATGGTGGCTTTATTAGCAAGTTTAATAGTGACATCTTTGTCTTCTATTTCAGCGGGTGCTATGTCATTCATAATTTCTTGGTATAAGGTAAAAGGAATAGCACTCACGCTAGCACCTAAGTCACATAAACCATGATAACAATGATCTCCTATTTTAACTGAGACAACAGGCATGCCAACAACAGGTCTATGTTTATCTTTTTTGTCGGGTTTGGCAATCCTAGCAGCTTCATCACAGAAGTAAATAACATGCCCGTCAATATTTTCTACCAGGAGATCTTTAACCATAGTAACACTAGGTTCTACTTTAATTTGTTCAGCAGGTTTAGGTGCTCTAATATTACTTTTGCGAACCACAGTTGAAACCTTAGCATGTTCCTTCATCCTAACTGGGAAAGGTGGTTTTTCAATATAAGCAGTAGGCACAACTAGATCAACATTGTAAATAATAGTTTCATCTTTAACTAGGTCAGGTTCTTTAATTTCTTCTTTGATAGGGGGATGATATTTAAACCACTTTTCTTTGGGGAGACCAATATGAGTAGCAAATGATTTACAGAAAGAGGCTACTGTCTCGGAGTCAAGTCCATATTTAGTGCTAAACTTGTCAAAAGCATCGGTATTCATAAAGGATTTAACACAATAAAATTTGAGCTTAATACCTCACTCTTTACCTTCGTTGAGTTCCCAATCTTCAGAGTTACGTTTAATTCTTTCTAAAATATCCCAACTGAATTCAATAGTCTTCTTCATAAAAGAACCAGTACAACAAGTATCGAGCATGGATTGATCATCACGAGAAAGCCGAGCATAAAAATTCTGAATGATAATTTCTCTAGAGAGCTCGTGATTGGGGCATGAATATAACATTGACTTAAGCCTCCCCCAAGCAAGAGTGATACTTTCTCCTTCATGAGGCCAAAAATTATATATAATTCCGATCACGATGAACTAGATGCATAGGATATTTTTTTTGGTGAAAATCCAATTTCAATCGATTCCAGTTCCAAGATCCAATATCATCGCATAGCCTATACCGTGTCAATGCTTTTTCCCTTCAAAGATAAGGGGAAAACCTTCTTCTTAGCTTCATCTTCGGATAAACCTGCAAGCTTAAATAATCCACAAATTTCATCCACATATATCAAATGCATATTAGGATGTTCAGTTCCATCTCCTGCATAAGGATTAGCTAGCAGTTGTTCTATCATACCCGAAGGAATTTCATAACCAATATTTCCAGTAGGTGCAGTAGGTTGAGGGGTAACTAATTGTGGTTCCGGTCGAGGTGAAGTTACCCTGAACAAACCCCTCAAAAGATGATTCTCCATAGAAACAAGTGCCAATAAATTTCAGCACGTAGTAATAATTTTTCCTTACCAATTTCCACTTACCAAGAGAGCTTCACTCCCCGGCAATGGCACCAGAAAAGAGCCTTGATGACCCACAAGTATAGGCGATCAATCATAGTCCTTTCGATAAGTAAGAGTGTCGAACCCAACGAGGAGCAGAAGAAAATGACAAGTGGTTTTCAGCAAGGTATTTTCTGCAAGCACTGAAATAGTCGGTAACAAGTAGTTTGATAGCAAGATAATTTGTAATGAGCAAGTAACAGTAACGGTAAATAAAGTGCAGCAAGGTAGCCCAATCCTTTTGTGACAAAGGACAGGCCAAAATAGTCTCTTATGATAAGCAAAGCGTTCTTGAGGGTACACGGGAACTTCGTCATGCCACTTTTATCATGGTGGTTTGATTCGTCTTCGCTACTTTGATAATTTGATATGTGGGTGGACCGATGCTTAGGTGCTGTTCTTACTTGAACAAATCTCTGACTTATGATTAACCCCCTCGCAAGCATCTGCAACTACGAGAAAAGTATTAAGATAAAATCTAACCATAGCTTTAAACTTTTGAATCCAAATTGGTCCCTTGCGAAGTAGCGCATAAACTAGGGTTTAAGCTTCTGTAACTCTAGCAACCCATCATCTAATAACTACTCCACAATGCATTCCCTTAGGCCCAAATATGGTGAAGTGCCATGTAGTCGACGTTCACATGACATCACTAAGGGAATCACAACATACATATCATCAAAATATCGAACACATATCAAGTTCACATGATTACTTGCAACATGACTTCTCCCGTGGCCTCAAGAACAAAAGTAACTACTCACAAATAATAATCATGCTCAAGATCAGAGGGGTATTAAATAGCATAATGGATCTGAACATATAATCTTCCACCAAATAAACCATATAGTAATCAACTACAAGATGTAATCAACACTACTAGTCACCCTCAAGTACCAATCTAAGGTTCCGGTACAAAGATTGAACACAAGAGATGAACTAGGGTTTGAGAGGAGATGGTGCTGTTGAAGATGTTGATGGAGATCGCCCTCCCAAAGATGGGAGAGTTGTTGGTGATGACGATGGCGATGATTTCCCCCTCCGGGAGGGAAGTTCCCCCGGCGGAACCGCTCCGCCGGAGGGCAAAAGTGCTCCTGCCCAAGTTCCGCCTCGAGATGGCGGCGCTTCATCCCGAAAGTCCCCTCCTGATTTTTTCTAGGTTAAAATGACCTATATACTAGAAAGTGGGCATCGGAGGTGGGCCGAGGAGGGCACAACCCACCAGGTCGCGCCTGGGGGGCCTGGCGCGCCCAGGTGGGTTGTGCCCACCTGGTGGGCCTCCTTCGGTAGTTATTTGCTCCAGTATTTTTTATATATTGCAAAATAATTCTTCGTAAATTTTCAGCTCATTTGGAGATGTGCACAATAGGTAACTCTGACGTAGCTTTTTCAGGTCCAGAATTCCAGCTGCCGGTATTCTCCCTCTTCGTGTAAACCTTGCATATTATGAGAGAAAAGGCATTATAATTACTTCGAAAAGCATTATTATGCATAAAAACATTATAAGTAACAGTAGGAAAACATGATGCGAAATGGACGTATCACCCTCCCACGCCACCGCTGGGTGAAAGAGAAAAGCGGCGCCGGCAGTGGATTCCCTCCCTCGCCGACGGCGACAGCCTTAAGCCTCCTTGCCTTCCCCGGTGGATGGGATCCTACCGGCTCTTTGACCAGCAGTGAGGGGAGAGAGAGAGGAGAGGCCAACGCAGTCTTGTTTAGATCTGGATAGGGTGAGAGAGAGTGTAGAGAGCAACTACAAGCGCTGAGGCTCCAGCGTGTATATATATATTGGAGAGAGAGTGCGAAGAGAGAAAACCCTAGAAAACAAGCGTTGAGGCTGCAACGTATATAGTTGGAGTGGTTTTCTTTTTCTCTCCATAAAAATCATTTTAAATTGTGCAGGGAACGAATCTCTTTATTTAACGTACTAGTGAAGAAAAATACTACTCCCTCCGTCTAGGTGTATAAGTCACTTTACGAAAACCAGGTATTCCCAAATCACCTAGGCACGTTACATTAATTGTTTTCTTGTTTTCTTCCCACCTCATTTGACCACCCACGCTTTCTCTTCTCTTGCTATTAATTAGGGATTAATTGCTAAATAAATGACCTATGCATGCACAGAAAGAAGGCGCTGGTTAGTCAAGGGAATCAAGCCGGCTTGCATGCGAGGGATTTAATTCTTGGATGGGCTAGACAAACAGTCATACCTATCAGTTAAGAATTAATTGGCGAATTTTTGGCTGGTCACAGGGTACAACTATTGGATGGTTTTCATGTTGGTTTTTTGGCCTCGCCCAATCCTCAGCCACCTAGGTTGTGGAGCTCCTCCTAAAGTGACTTATTCACCTAGACGGAGGGAGTTGGGCAAAGCTAGTACGTGAAGAAAATTTAACGCTCGAAGGAGTCAACTCGCAATTACCGCTCCACGCCTCCCAGTCGCACTTACTATCGTTCACGTGTGGTACACGACCCTCCGAAGTGAACAACAACTGAACCACACACGGTCAAAATATCGGAAAGGTGGGCTGCACCGTCCTCCAATTTGAAATATATAACGCACTTGTATTCAGCCTAAGTCAGTGTGCCACCATATGTACTAAGGGTTAAAGTGGGTGCTAAGAAACTAGGGCGTATTGAGAGTAATTTCCATGCCGTTTATTTGTAGGGTCACTTGCAAACTGTCAAACTCTATTCTCCTCTTATTTAATGGATGAGGCAAATCTTTTGCTCCATTTCAGAAAAAAATCGAGAAATTCAATTTTAATTATTTTGTATGTACAGTTTGCTCTCTTCCAATAATTTTGGGCACTTGTATTCGGCCTAAGTCAGCGTGCCACCGTATCTCATACTACTACCTCAGTCCAGGTTTTTACGCCATGTCATATATTTTTTGTCAAACTTTGACCAAAAAATTTAATCTACATTAATTACAATATATTCATGGACGACCACTAAATGAGTAGGAATGGTTACTTGCACTGGTTGGTTTCGTTTAATCCTTGCATGCATCAATTTAATGCACCTTGGAATGTGAACATGTGGTGGAAAGAAGTGAAAATAAGACTGTTACGAAGAAAATGAGATGAGCCCAATAAACGAAGAAAAATTATTTTCTAGAACATTTCTTTATTTCATCAACGACATTTTGATACATGGAAGTACATTCACCAATTCTTTGCTAGGAGAGCAAGACCAAAGAAAACAAGAACCACAATTAGACATTTTAAAAGATATCCAATTTCCATAACTGCTCCCACTAATTGCATTCATATCTTCTCTATGTCTTCATTGTTGATCAGTGGCTTCTCGAGCTTGCACACTTCTTACTTCTTCGATTCTAAAGAACTAGACGTTGCTTCACATCTAATATCATCTCTAGCCTCTATTCTAGCAAGAAGTGCACGAGCATCTACCAAATTTCATGCTATCAATTGATCGATGTATTCTTCTTCCCAAAACCAAAACTTGCATCCATCCTACACACAATTTTGAGTATAAGCTGCCGAACATGTGGTGAATAAGGGAGCACAACCGAATCAAAAGAAGTACTACGCACCTTATCTTTTTCGCACTTGATGAACACCCATCCGAGATGTTGTGGCGTGGTCGAAACGCGGCGTGATACGTCTCCATCGTATCTACTTTTCCAAACTCTTTCTTGTTTTGGACTCTAATTTGCATGATTTGAATGAAACTAACCCGGACTAATGTTGTTTTCAACAGAATTGCCATGGTGTTATTTTTGTGCAGAAATCAAAGTTCTCGGATTGACCTGAAAATTTACGGAGATTTTTTATGGAATATATAAAAAATACTGGCTCAAGAATTAACCAGAGGGGGTCCACCCAGAGGCCACAAGCCCTGGGGGCGCCCCCCGCCCCCTGGGGCATGCCTAGCAGGCTTGTGGGCCCCCTGGACCACCTCCGACCCTAACTCCAACTCTATAAGTACCTATTCACGGAGAAAAAATCAGAGAGAAGGATTCATCGCATTTTATGATACGCCTCATGTTCTTCATCGGGAGGGCTGATCTGGAGTCCGTTCGGGGCTCTGGAGAGGGGGATTCGTCGCCATCATCATCATCAACCTTCCTCCATCACCAATTTCATGATACTCACTGCCATGCGTGAGTAATTCCATCGTAGGCTTGCTGGATAGTGATGGGTTGGATATGATTTATCATGTAATCGAGTTAGTTTTGTTAGGGTTTGATCCCTAGTATCCACTATGTTCTGAGATTGATGTTGCTATGACTTTGCTATGCTTAATGCTTGTCACTAGGGCCCGAGTGCCATGATTTCAGATCTGAACCTATTATGGTTTCATGAATATATGTGAGTTCTTGATCCTATCTTGCAAGTCGTAGACACCTATTACGAGTTATGATCCGCATACCCCAAGGTGACAATAATTGGGATTCTTTCCGGTGATTACCGTAGTTTCAGGAGTTCATGTATTCACTAAGTGCTAATGCTTTGGTCCGGTTCTCCATTCAAAGGAGACCTTAATATCCCTTAGTTTCCATTAGGACCCCCCTGCCACGGGAGGGTAGGACAAAAGATTTCATGCAAGTTCTATTCCATAAGCACGTATGACTATATACGGAATACATGCCTACATTATATTGATGAATTGGAGCTAGTTCTTTGTCAACCTAGGTTATGACTGCTACATGATGAATATTATCCAACACAATTATCTTTGGGATCCAATGCCTACGAGCTTTTCACATATTGATCTTTGCTAAGTTACTTTCGTTGCTACTGCTGTTACAATCACTACAAAACTGCTACTGTTACTTTTGCCACTGTTACTGTTACTTTCATATTACTTTGCTACTAAATACTTTGCTGCAGATATTAAGTCTTTCAGGTGTGGTTGAATTGAAAACTCAGCTGCTAATACTCGTGAATATTCTTTGGCTCCCCTTGTGTCGAATCAATAAATTTGGGTTGAATACTCTACCATCAAAAACTGTTGCGATCCCCTATACTTGTGGGTTATCAAGACCTTTTTCTGGCGCCGTTGCCGGGGAGCATAGCTCTATTCTCTGAGTCACTTGGGATTTATATCTGTTGATCACTATGAAGAATCTGAAAGATACCAAAACCAAGATTTTTCCCTCTACTACGAGGGGAGGTAAGGAACTTCCATCACACGCTGCACTTGATTCACCTTCTGTTTTGAGTAAGCTTGCGACACCTACACCTGCTATTAATTCTGATATGTCGCAAGTAATTGATGATGCTACTTCTACTATGCATGATGCTTCTGATGATACTACTACTTTGCTTGATAATACTGTGGCACTGGGTGAATTTCTTGATGAACAACTTGCTAGAGCTAAAGATATTGAGAATGCTAAAACTGATGATATTTCTGAAACTGATGAAATTATTGAAACTGAAAACCTTGAAACACCCATTAGACCTAGCTCTCCTAGATATGAATTGCCTGTTATACCTGAGGGTTATGTTATGGATGGAGAGGTAGCTAGGGACTTTCTTTCTTGTAAGGATAGAGATGACCTTAAGAAATTACTATGCAAGTGAAAAGAAAAATCTTTGAATGCTAGAATGCAATATGATCCCAAGTTTGCTACTTCACCTATCTTTCTTACTGATAAGGATTATGAATTCTCTGTCGATCCTAAGTTAATTACTTTGGTTGAATCTGATCCTTTCCATGGTTATGAATCTGAAACTGTTGTGGCACATCTCACTAAATTAAATGATATAGCCACCCTATTTGCTCATGAGGAAAAAAATCGCTATTACTATATTCTTAAGTTGTTTCCTTTCTTGTTAAAGGGTGATGCTAAGATATGGTTTAATTCTCTGGCTCCTGGTTGTGTGCGTAGTCCCCAGGATATGATTTATTACTTCTCTGAAAAATATTTTCCCGCTCATAAGAAACAAGCTGCTTTACAGAAAATATTTAACTTTGTGCAAATTGAAGAAGAGAGTCTCCCTCAAGCTTGGGGGAGGCTTCTCCAATTACTTAATTTTTTGCCTGATCATCCTCTCAAGGAAAATGAAATACTTGATATCTTTTATAATGGACTAACCGATGCTTCTAGGGACCACCTAGATAGTTGTGCTAGTTGTGTTTTCAGGGAACGAACTGTTGAGCAAGATGAAGTACTATTGAATAATATACTGAGTAATGATAATGATTGGACTCTTCCTGAACCACAACCTAAGCCAACTCCGAAGAAGAGAGGTATTCTATTTCTTAGTCCTAAAGATATGCAAGAGGCAAAGAAATCTATGAAATAAAAAGGTATTAAAGCTGAAGATGTTAAGAATTTACCACCTATTGAAGAAATACATGGTCTTGATAACCCGACACAGGTAGTTGAGGTAAATTCTCTCTATAGATTTGATGAAGGAGATATTCCTCATAATAAGTTTGCTAGTCAATGCTTGGATGAATTTGATAACTTTATTGTTAAACAAGAAAACTTCAATGCTTATTTTAGTAGACAATTGAAACGTAATGCTTACATGCTTGAACACTTGAGTGACTATATGTGTAGAACTATTAATGATCTCAAGTTTGTCAGTAAACATGCTTCCATGGTAAAAACTCAAGTAGAACAAGTTCTCAAGGCACAAAATGATTTGCTGAATGAGATGAATAATAAGAACAATGATCATGTTGTTAGAGTTATGACTAGAGGTGATAAAATGACTCATGAACCTTTGTATCCTGAGGGCCATCCTAAGAGAGTTGAACAAGACTCTCAGAGAACTAATACTGATGCACCTGGTCCTTCTAGAAATAAAAAGAATGATGATAGGACTTTGCATGCTTCTAGTGAACCTATTATAGACACACCTGAGAACCCAAATGATGTTTCTATTTCTGATGCTGAGACACAATCAGGTGATGAACATGAACCTAGTAATAATGATAATGATGATGTTCATGATGATGCTCAACCTAGTAATGATAATGATGTGGAGATAGAACCTGCTGTTGATCTTGATAACCCACAACCTAAGAATAAAGATATGATAAGAGAGACTTCATTGCTAGGAAACATGATAAAGAAAGAGAACCGTGGGTTGAAAAACGCATGCCCTTTCCTCCTAAGCCATCCAAGAAAAAGGATGATGAGGACTTTGAGCGCTTTGTTGAAATGCTTAGACCTGTCTTTTTGCGTATGCGTTTGACTGATATTCTGAAAATGTCTCCTTATGCTAAGTATATGAAAGATATTGTTACTAATAAAAGAAAGATACCGAAAGCTGAAATTTCCACCATGCTTGCTAATTATACATTTAAGGGTGGAATACCAAAGAAACTAAGAGATCCAGGAACACCAACTATACCATGCTCCATTAAAAGAAACTATGTTAATACTGGTTTATGTGATCTTGGAGCCGGTGTTAGTGTTATGCCTTTCTTTTTATATCGTAGACTTGAATTGAATAAGTTGACACCGACTGAAATCTCTTTGCAAATGACTGATAAATCAACTGCTATACCGATCGGTATTTGTGAGGACGTACCCGTCGTAGTTGCAAATGTTACTATTTTAACGGACTTTGTTATTCTTGATATACCCGAGGACGACAGTATGTCGATCAATCCTTGATAGACCCTTTTTGAATACTGCAGGGGCTGTTATTGATTGCAACAAAGGCAATGTCACTTTTCATGTTAATGGTAATGAGCATACGGTACACTTTACGAAGAAACAACCTCGAGTGAATAGTATCAATTCTATTGGAAAAATTTCAACAATTACTATTGGAGGTTTTGAATTCCCTATTCCTACTGTCAAAAAGAAATATGATATTCTTATTGTTAGGGACATGCATATCCCCGTTGAGGTAACCTAGTTTATTACGAAGATTCTCCGGTTCCATGTCATTCGGAAGAAGTTTGTTAATAAGACTTGATCAACCTTGTTAATGGATTCCTTTTGACGGGCATGAGAAGGATGAATTTAGTAAACACAACTCTCTGTACCCACTTTTTACTTTCTGTTATTTAGAATAAATAAAGCAAAAATACTATTATTTTTTTGTTTTCTGAATTATCCGTGCAATAAAAAATGATCAGAAATAAAAGTTCTCCAAATGCCTTAAAAATTTAGTATGATTTTTTTGCAATATTTATGAATTTTTGGCACTGAACACAACTCAGGGGGGGTGCACCAGTGGGCCACAAGCCCACATGGCGCACCTACCCCCAGGGCACGCCTAGCAGGCTTGTGGACCCCACGTGGGTCCCCCTCACTTATTCTAGCACCCATCCACTTCGTCTTCATCCAGAAAAAATCCCACCATTGCTCAAACCCGTGTTCTTGCTCATTTTGCTGCCATTTTTTATCTTCTTGCTCGGAACTCCGTTTCTAAAACTGTTTCGGGAGATTGCTCATCGGTATGTGACTCCTCCGTTGGTCCAATTAGTTTTTGCTATAGTGCTTTATATATTGCAAATTTTTGTTGCTGTGGTGACCATGTTCTTGAGCTTGCATGTCAAATTTATATGGTCCAAAGTAGTTTTGTTGCATGATATAGCCTCTAGACACTTGTAGGAGTAGTTGCTATTAGTTTTGTTGAGTTTGGTTCACTTTTATTTTGAGTCACTAAAAATTTCAGAAATTTTCAGAGAAAAGAGAAACCATGAGGAGGTGGTTAAGGGGTTCTTCGAGCTGCAAATCCGATGGAAATGAAAATGAGGAGAAGAAGAAGCCCAAGTACAACCTTCCTCGCGCTGTGGAGGTTCGGCCGTGTGAGTGGCCAAGTGATACATTCTTGAGGGAGGCAGGAATTTATAATGATTTCTATTATTTGGCAGAGAATGCCGGCATCACCGCCTTCCTCCAAGATAAGTGTGACCAATACCTCCTACTCACTAATACCTTTGTGCCAAATTTTCACTTTCATTCTAGGAAGGATCGTCCCATGGTAGAATTTCACTTGTATGATGTGCCTAAGCGAATGACACTTTATGATTTTTTCGATGTTTGCAAAATACCTTATGTGGGCAGCATCAGTGAGCCATGTCCTAGGGATGTGGAGGATTTCATTGGTGACACTACTGTGGGGGAAGAGAGAGGAGTGTCAGAGGCGAGAGTGGCTAGTTTGCATTTTCCTATTTTACGCTATTATTCACTATTTGCCAGGAGATGCTTGATTGAGCAATGGGAGAGTGGAGGCTTCAGTGCCCCTGACCTTGCCGTTTTGCGCCATGCTTTATATGCTGAGAGAACTTTTTGTTTGGGCGCTATTGTTGCTCGACGGTTGAACACGAACCGCTCGAAGGGTGCTATTTTAGGAGGTGTCTATGCCTCCCGCCTTGCTAAACATTTTGAGATACCCATTAGGCACGATGAGGAGGAGGAGATGTTGTTACCCACCAAATATTTAAACTATGCTAGTATGGTAGCACATGATTTTATTAAAAAATACGATGACAAGTGACTCCTCTACAACCCAGTTTTTAGTTAGGGTACTTGTGAGATTATTACCTTGCCTGCACCTTCTTTGTTCAATATTCATTCAGGAAGGTACACTATTATGCCTGAGGACATCTTTAGATTTTGGGGTCTTTCACAACCCCCTGCACCTGAGCCAGCACCAGTTCCTGATCCGTATCAGGAGCCAGTTTATCAGTGCGAGCCACAGGAGCTCACCAACTAGTGGAACCCTCAAGACCCTCTGCAGTATCGAGGAGAGGGTTATTTCAAGCCGTGGGCCTAGACCAACTTAGGCCAAAAGCCTAAGCTTGGGGGAGTACGTATTTCTCACCGACATTACATTCATGTTCACACACTCGTTTCAGTTGTCGGTGTTCATACTTTTTCATTTTATCATCCATGTTAGTTTATTTTTCTTGCTTTCTTCTTGTGAGTTTGAAAAACACTTAGAAAATCCACACACAAAAAATAGTTCTCGCTTCTTTTTAGTTTTTCTTTCTAGTTTATTTAGTAGTAGTATTAAAAGAAAACGCAAAAAGATTTCTCGTTCTTCTTTTGCTTGTTGGGAGCTTTCCCGTGTAAATAGTTTTTCTCGTTTTCGTTTTACTTTCTTCAGAAAACAAACACTCAAAAAAATATTTCAATGTGTTTCTTTGAAATTCTTTTTCTTTTCTTTGGGTCATAAGGAGGAGACCATGATGAAAATGTTGAGTGGCTCTCATATGCATTATTGTAGATCTAACAAAGAGCCCATATTACCTTGTCTTCTCCTTTGAATAAATGTTTGCAGATTCCAGCTTAGTCCAATGCAGCTGCACTCTTATTATTATTCACATCATTCGGTCGTGCAAGTGAAAGGCAATAATGATGATATATGATAAAATGATTGAGACAAAGAAAAGCTGGTCTGAACTCGACCTATTTTGTTTTTGTAAATATGATTAGCTCATCATTCCTGATTCAGCCCATTATGAATGAAACATGTTTGCAATGACAATTAGAGATTATAGTTACTCATGCCATGCTTAATTAGCTAGGAGTGGATAATGGTTTGTCTTCTATGCCAACATGCAATTTAAAATGGTTGTGATGTAGTATGATAGGATGGTATCCTCCTTTGAATGATTTAAGTGGCTTGACTTGGCACATGTTCACGCATGTAATTGAATCAAAAACAACATAGCCTCCATGATATTTATGTTCATGATGATTTATATCCTACTCATGATTGCACTCAATGTTGGTTAATCTCAATGCATGTTGATGACCGTTGTCGCTCTCTAGTTGGTCGCTCCTCAATCTTTTGCTAGCCTTCATTCGTACTGAGCGGGAATACTGCTTGTGCATCCACTTCCTTAAACCCGAAGTTGTTCCATATGAGTCCACCATACCTACCTATATGCGGTATTTACCTGCCGTTCCAAGTAAATTTGCATGTGCCAAACTCTAAACCTTCAAAAAATAATCTGTTGTGTATGCCCGAATGGCTCATGTAGCAACTGGGGGCTTTCAATATCTTCCATGCTGGGTGGGTTATTCTCACGATGAGTGTTTATTCACTTGTCATTCACGAGAAAGTGGCTGGTAATCGGGATGCTCGATTCGATGCTCAAAATCAAATCAAAATATAATAATTAAACAGAACTCCCCCAGGACTGTTGTTAGTATGGACGGTACCCGTGGATTCGGCTAGCCGTGGAGTGTGATTGTTGGTGGAGGGGGAGTAAAAACTTTACCATTCAGTTTGGTAACCGCCTATAATGTATCTAGCATGGAAGATAGTGAGATCTCTTGGTTCTTATGTTGACAGTGAGAGCATACCGCTCAAAATTATATTTATCTCTGTTTTAAAAGCTCCGAGCTCTGGCACCTCTGCAAATCCCTGCTTCCCTCTCCGAAGGGCCTATCTATTTACTTTTATTGTTGAGCCATCATATTCTTATAAAAAGCACCAGTTAGAGAGCACCACTGTCATTTGTATGCTTTGTTATTAATTGATGTTGAGTATGAGTGTGACTGGATCTCTTTTGCCATGGATTATAATGTCTAGTCGGTCCTTGATCTTCAGGGGTGCTCTGCATTTATGTTTTGCGGTCTCAGAAAGGGCCCGCGAGATACCATTTTGTTATATTGTATCATGATTGTTTTGGAAAAAGTGTTGTCATCCGAGATTTATTATTATTGCTTGCTAGTTGATTATGCCATTGTTATGAGTAAATGGGAGACCTAAATGTTATTGTTAATATGGTTAGTTCATAATCTTTGCTGAAAACCTGAACATTGGCTATACATATTTGCAACAACAAGATCAAACAGAGTTTGTAAAAGTTTTTCTTTGTCACTTTCAGTTTGTCAACTAAATTGGTTGATGACAAGCAATGGGTTAAGCTTGGGGGAGTTGATACGTCTCCATCATATCTACTTTTCCAAACTATTTTGCCCTTGTTTTGGACTCTAATTTGCATGATTTGACTGGAACTAACCTGGACTAACGCTGTTTTCAGCAGAATTGCGATGGTGTTATTTTTGTGCAAAAATCAAAGTTCTCGGATTGACCTAAAAATTTACGAAGAATTTTTATGGAATATATAAAAAATACTGGTGTAAGAATTAACCAGAGGGGGTCCACCTAGAGGCCACAAGCCCTGGGGGCGACCCCCTGGGGCACGCCTAGCAGGCTTGTGGGCCCCCTGGACCTCCTCCGACCCTAACTCCAACTCTATAAGTACCTATTCATGGAGAAAAAAATTAGAGAGAAGGATTCATCACGTTTTACGATACGGAGCCGCCACCGCCTCCTATTCTTCATCGGGAGGGCTGGTCTGGAGTCCGTTCGGGGCTCCGGAGAAGGGGATTTGTTGCCATCATCATCATCAACCTTCCTCCGTCACCAATTTCATGGTGCTCACCGCCGTGCATGAGTAATTCCATTGTAGGCTTGCTGGACGGTGATGGGTTGGATAGGATTTATCATGTAATCGAGTTAGTTTTGTTAGGGTTTGATCCCTAGTACCCACTATGTTCTGAGATTGATTTTGCTATGACTTTGCTATGCTTAATGCTTGTTACTAGGGCCCGAGTGCCATGATTTCAGATCCAAACCTATTATGTTTTCATGAATATATGTGAGTTCTTGATCCTATCTTGCAAGTTGTAGACACCTATTACGAGTTATGATCCGCATACCCCAAGGTGACAATAATTGGGATTCTTTCCGGTGATTACCGTAGTTTGAGAAGTTCATGTATTCACTAAGTGCTAATGCTTTGGTCCGGTTCTCTATTAAAAGGAGGCCTTAATATCCCTTAGTTTCCATTAGGACCCCGCTGCCACAGGAGGGTAGGACAAAAGATGTCATCAAGTTCTTTTCCATAAGCACGTATGACTATATACGGAATACATGCCTACATTATATTGATGAATTGGAGTTAGTTCCGTGTCACCCTAGGTTATGACTGCTACATGATGAATATTATCCAACACAATTATCATTGTCGATCCAATGCCTACGAGCTTTTCACATATTGAGCTTTGCTAAGTTACTTTCATTGCTACTGCTGTTACAATCACTACAAAACTGCTACTGTTACTTTTGCCACTGTTACCGTTACTTCCATATTACTTTGCTACTAAATACTTTGCTGCAGATATTAAGTCTTTCAGGTGTGGTTGAATTCACAACTCAGCTGCTAATACTCGTGAATATTCTTTGGCTCCCCATGTGTCGAATCAATAAATTTGGGTTGAATACTCTACCCTCAAAAACTGTTGCGATCCCCTATACTTGTGGGTTATCACGGTGCAGGACCTGCCACGGGCAGCCATCGCACTTTATGAGCGACAATGGTGAACCGACTAGCCGCTGGGCCAGGGCCGAGCCCGGACAGTGGCCAGCCGTATCTTTGCCAGTGATCCGCCGACGGGATCGATCCGAGCGGCTAGAGGCGGATTCAGTGCCTACACACAACTTGGAGGCATTGCCATTGTTGTGCGACCCGGTACCCGGACAATCCATGGCAAGGCGCAGTCGCAGGGGGACGGAATGCTCCAAATCCGGCAGCCGCGTGCGTCAAATCCCGCGGTCGCAGATATAGCGGTTGACCGCCGGCGACGGGATGAGAGAGGCACAGATCCGGCCATCGTGCTGTGGTCGGCTGGGCTATAGTGTGAGGCAGCGACTATGTCTCCGACAGACATGCGTGTACCTCTTCTCTTCTTATACGTACTCCATTTATCTCACTTCCTGTGGCTTCCCACTCCCACGATATTCCCATTGGATGAACGTGTGCGTGTGTTTGTGTGTGTGTGTGTTAGAGAGAGCGACACATCGACCTACTCCTACAAAGAGATGGTGTGTAGTACTACGATTTAGCTCCGAGAGTCGGTGCATCCTCTCATTTCTGGGCATCCGGTCGGGACAGCTGCCACACCCGCTCCTGACCAGCCTGGCCCACCCAAAGCCCCTCCATCGCCCGCACGCGATTCCCGCCAGAAATGGTCAGCGCCGCTCCAGAGAATCGGTGCCGCATTCATGTCCGGGCAGAGCAGACGCGACCTCTCACTGGCGCATGCGTTGAAGGGAGAAGCGGATTCAACGAAGAGTGATGGTTGCTTCGTCCGTCCAACTTACTACCGGGTCTATGTGATTTGACGGCTCATTGGTCACTATTACTGAGGTGGTACGGCCGTGTTGAGTCTCGGTTGTGCTGTACACTTTACTTTGGTGCATGACACGTGCACCAGATGCTGGATGTCCCATGTTTCGGTGAAAGGAGTTAGAGCGTCCCCACTCTTTACAATTTTCTCCACTCTTACCACGGAGGAGTGCGAAATCAGCGAAAACACAGCAGCTCAGTGATTACATGGCCCACCTCACACTTTCACCATATTTTTTGGACACTGTGCGACACCTAACCCTTTAGTACACAGTACTGTAATTTCTCAGCGAGATAAAATTGTACAATGCTATGAAGCATTCAGCTTCTGTTTCATGTAACTTGTGTCCCAGGTTGCCCCATTGCAACATTCCGTCAAATACAAAGGAGACTAACATGTATGCTATTGCATCACAATGATTCACAGATCATAGCCAATATGTACTTCCTCCGTTCCAAAATAAGTGTCTCAACTTTATGCCAACATTGCCAACTTTAGTAGTACACAGTTGTACTAAAGTTGACACTTAGTTTGGAATAGAGACAACTAAAGAAAAAAACGATCCATGCAGTCCCTAGGCCTTGAAACCTAAACCCTTATCAGGCTTTAATTTGCTGGCGACGTCGAACCTTCCGAAGAAATGAAGTTTGCAACCCTTTGACCATCGGATCATTTTGTGCAGTTTCACTAAAATCGAGCTGAGCATCCCTGTGGCAAAGAAATTGAAGTGTGATTAGAATAAGACTACTGGGACTAGTTGATGAGACATAAACTCATCACAAATACAGTAGAAGCCAGTAGAGGTACGTGCGCAAAGAAGTAGAGAAATATCCACATGGAGCGATGTGGGCAGCTGGGGCAGTGGTGCAAGCCGGCTGTAAAGGAAGTTGTACCTGAGGGATGTCGAGATGTAGCTAGAGGAGGGCAGCTAGTGCCGGCAACTGCCCACGTCGCGGCAGTGAGAAAAGGACGAAGGCAATCGCACCGGCTTTGTGAGAGAGAACGGCGGGGACCCCTGATCGGGATGCGCCGATAGTGGGTTTTCGCCGTAGGCGACGGTGACCGCGTCTACACAAAGCATCCACCCCTTCCCCCCGCGGACGTGATCCGCCCGAATGTGTGACTAGAGATGTGGCCACAGTCGTTTTGTGCGAGAGAGTGTGAAGAGAGCAACCCCAGCAAGCAACCGTGTAGGCTCCTGTCTATGTATATAGTGGAGCGGTTTCTTTTTCTCTCCATATGAACCTATTTATATTGCGTACGTGCCACTGAAGAAAAAAAACTAACCTACCACGCGGTTATTATATGGGCAAAGCGTATAGGCAGTAATAATGACTAATGAGCCGTCAAATCATGAGGTCCACCTTTCACTATGTTTGACCGAGGAAGCAGCCATCATTTCACTCCTCGTTGAATATCCATCCGCTGCTACCTCCGCAAATAAATAAAAATCCGCTGCTACCTCCGTAGCATGGTTAATAATATAGCCATGTCAATCACGGCGTAGAAATATCATTCACTGGTACAATCGGGCTGGCTCTAAGGTTGGTGATTTTTTTTGACTTTGTCTCTTTCCCTTTTTGTCTCATTTACTCATTTTACATAGGAGCACGTGTAGAAGATGGCTATTCCTTTCGATGGGACTTCTTCATGGGGTTTAAGACTTAGCAGCTCCGAATATTATTCCCGCTGCCCACCACTCTGAATCGTGCCATCTATGATACTCCCATTGCAACAATGAGGTCCACTAGGTCTAGCATGTCCTGTAAGAAGAGACTGTCATGCAAAACATACATTCTTGTTGCCTTCTTCCTCATACAGTACGTACTACTAGTAGTACTACTACTCGTTCTCCTATAAACCTTGCGCTTGGCATCTAAAAAATATTAACCTTGCGGTTGGCTCTTCGCCTCTTCAAGAAGTCGAGCAATGATGGTACTATAGTATATGGTTCTAGCTATCTGAGACCGAATGAATTGCTGCACGTCCACCACGTGGGCGAGGGGTGAGGGGCGAGGGGCGAGGGAGAGTTCGTACTACTACGTTCGTTTCAATATGGACTATATACGGAGCAAAATGAGTGAATCTACACTCTAAAATACGTTTATATACATCAGTATTTGGAGTATGTAGTAGTAGTTCATATTGAAATCTACTAAAAGACATATATTTCAAACAATATGATAATCTCTCTAACCAACGTAGGGACGAGGAGTATACGTCTAACGGAGGGAGTAGTAAAATTTTCTCCTCGTCCTGCGAGCCACAGCGCGCGTGGGCGAGGGAGCGGGCGTAAGCGTAGCAAGCAAGCAAGCCTCTCCTCGTCCTGCGAGCCACCGCACGCGTGGGTGAGGGAGTGGGTGTTGGCATAGTAAGCAAGCTTCTCCTCGTCCTGCGACTCTGCGAGCCACCGCGCCTGTGGGCGAGGGAGAGGGCGTACTAAGCAAGCTTCTCCTCGTTCTGCGAGTTGACGGGGCACATCAAAAGTAGTACTATAGAGCATCTCCAGTGTATAGAGCCTTGCCTCTAAGGTAGGCCCCACATGGTTTGCCTCTTATCAAATGAAAAAACCATAGTGTATAGAGACTCTAACCAGCCTCTAAGGTGGGCCCTAGCAGCAATTTAAAAAGTATTGATTAGCACCACATTTGTCCAATCAGTAATATTTCTCTTGTACTTTCTTATGCTTCCTAAGGCTGACAAGTGGGACCAGATGGATTGTTAAATTGTTAGAGGTAGCCTCTAAGGTTAGACGCAATGCTAGCCAATTTTTTGTTAGAGGCAGTTCATGCAATGTATAGAGTCCTGCCTGTAAGAGGAGAGAGAGGGCTTAGAGGCAACAAAAAGCATAAATTGTGGATGCCCTAAGTGCCTACTTTCCGGTCTATATGACTCAATTTGAAATCTCCCTAACCATAATAGATGTTGAGTGGTGGAATAAAATTGTTACTTCCATAGTTCGCGAAAGTACTGAGCATGTGAGATGGTGAACGGAGGGAGTACGATACCATTAGTACTACAGTTCTTTTGGAAGGGTTGTAGTAGTCCCGCCCATTCACATGTTCACATTTCAACCTTCAATAAAAACATTGCATGCAAGGATTAAGAGAAAACTCAGCAATGCATGTACTCCCACAATCCATATAGGGTCTAAAATGCGTTTTGGAGGCTAGCTTTGACCACATGTTAGAGCAATAATATGACATGCAACTTACACAAATCATACCATCAAATTCGTATGTGGTCATTGTACTGCTAACACATGCATGCGTTACAATTAGTACGTACATGATACAGTAGTAAACACTCACTATCTAGTAGTACTAGTTCATTCATTGGTTTAGATTTGGAATTGAGGCCCATAAACCGGAAGGGAGGGAATATTATTTTCTGGAACCGTCCCCATACGACCATACTTGATGTTTCGGAGAATGGTTATATGCCTTGCTGCAATAGTACCGTCCAATCTTCACGAGTGGTGTTTTTCTTGGAAAATTATTACGAGAGGATTCTACGATGTCTGAAATGATGTGTTGTTTGTGCGACCAGCTTACTATTGGAAAGGTGTGGCTTTGAGATGTGACTACTCATTAGTAGTATTCCTTGCGGTTGTGCCTCATAATTTGGTGCATGACACGTGGACCCGGATGCTGGATGTCCCACATGTCGAGGAAAGGAAGTTCTATGCTCCTAGAATGGTTTCTCGCAATGCTATCAACCTTTCAGCATTTGTTTATATATACTATGCTAGTAAACGTAATTTCTCAGTGAGATAAAATTATACTACTACAATGCTACGAAGCTTTCAGCTTTTCTTTCATGTGTCTTACCTTGAAGGTTTTCTTGTTACAACATTCCAACAAATACAAAGGAAACTAACATGCATGCTAATGCATATCAATGATTCACATATCAGACCCAATATTTACTTCACAGCTTAAGACAAAGTTTTGAGAAGGTGTACAAATAAAGAAAAAAAATGATCGATCAGGTCCCTAAGCATGCTTTCATTTCCTGGCCACGGTGGACATGTTGGTAGCCATTTTCAAGCGGCTCGTTGATGCCCGCCAAGACATGTAGCAGTTGGATGCATGCACCATCCCATCATTTTGTGCAGTTGCACTAAAATGGAGCCGAGCATCCCCGTTGACAAGGATATTGAATAAGTGTGATTGCAATAATAGTGGCACTATTGATGAAACATGGAAAGTACGCCGGCCGAGCTACAGTACGTTTTAGGCAAATATCCAGAGAAGATCCACATGCAGCGACATGGGAAGATGGGCGGTGGAGCAAGGCCGGTTCTAGAGGAAATTGTACCTGAGGGTCGTCGGGATGTAATCAGAAGGGCGGCGGAGGGCGGGATCTGCCCATGCTGCGGCAGCAGGCAAGGGGCAAAGGCACTACCGCGTCGGAGCTTGCTTAGAGAGAACGGTGGGTACCGCAGATCGGGAAGCGTCGGCAGTGGGTTTCTTGCATCGACGCTGGCGACCAGAGCAACGTTGCACATCGTCCCTTTCCACCGGCGTACTGGATCCGGCAGGATCAGGGACCAGCGGTGAGAGAGAGAGAGAGAGTGGCCACCGCCATCTTGTGTGAGAGAGTAGAAGAGACCGACCCCAGAAAGCAAGCATTGAGCATCCTGCCTATATTATATAGTATTGTATAGTGGAGCGATTTTCTTTTTTCTCTCCATAACAATTGGTTTATATTCTGTACGTGCGCCATCGAGGAATAAAATCTGTTTTAAAATAACGCGTCAAGTCGCAATTTGTTTGTTCACCCGTGGTACACGATCCTCCGTCAAGTGGACAACCAGTACACATGTCAAATTACCACGTGGGCTGCCTTTCCGTGAAGAAATGAGCTCCACCGTGTACCCACGTGGGTGTGGTTGGGAAAGAGACGGGAGTACGTGGGCCGTGCGTGTACCTCTTCTCTTCGTGCACGTCCCCCACCTACATGGGGGCGTGTGAGAAAGATGCAAACCTAGAGAGATGGCGTGTGCATTCGTGAGTGTTTTTTTATTAGGGGGTGATTTCATGAGTGTATTTGTGGGAATATGTGTCGATTATATCTCAAACAAAATTGTGACCCATTGCAATGTGTGTGAAATAGAGGCCTATCTATATCATATATAGAGGGGCCGATCCACGAGAAGAGAGGGAGGGGTCATAGATATCGATAGAGTCGAAGAGAGGATCAAGTGTGTGGGTGCGAGATCGATGATGAGAGCCATCAAAATTGTGTGTGTGCACGTCAAAGATATAGGGCGACTGACCTACCGGAACGTCAGAGGGGAGAGGGCAAGTTTGTGTGTGGCAGGGAGACATGACTAGAGCGCTCGATGTATCGGGGTGTGTGTGGGGTGGGGGGAGGGGGCGGGGGAGGCAGAGACCTTACTACAGTGGTAGATCGACTCGTATATGTGTTGAGAAAGAGAGACCTAGCTATGTCTTGAGGGAGATCGGTCGACATCCATACATAAGTGAAGGACGGGAAATAGGTTGAGAGAGAGAGAGGGAGGTAGAGTGCCGGAGGGGTGGTGGAGTTGGTTCTCGAAGATGGTGGGAGAGGCCTATGAGACAAACTGAGGGTACAACTGCAATATCAAGAAGAGAGGGGATGTGTTTCTGTGTGTGCGTGTGCATGATATATGTGTCGAGAGGCATGCATGGATGATGAAGGGGGACCATATGTGATTGGTAAGAAGACCTAACTAGATCAGTAGAGCAATTGTTGTGTGTCGGAGGAAGGGAGAGACATAACTAATGAGGTAGATCGATCGGTGCGTGGGGAAAACGAGTTATAAACGACCTAGCTAGCTATATGTATAGTGGGAGATCGGTCGGTGTACATCCATTTGGTAGAGGCAAATAAGGCCCAGAGAGACGGATAGAGAGAGAGGGATGGAGCTAGGAGGTGGTGCGAGAGGCCTACTAGATAGGGGGGAGTAGTGTGCGATTGTGAGATCGATGAAAAGAGGGGCAAGAGTTTACACGTGTGTGGGATCGTATGAGAGACATGAGGCATGTACAGAGAAAGGAGGAGATGGAAAGTGTGTGTGTATGTGGTATGCAGACATCGCTAGAGAGGTTTGTCGATCGGTGTGTGTCGGAAGGAGTTGTGGAGACCATGGGAGAATGACCTAAAGAAAATAAATGAATGTGCGCGATGGATAAAATGCTGAGGGAGGGGGAGGACGAGGAGGGCGTGTGCATGCACGAGAGAAAGTTAGTGCTAGCTACAAAGGTTAGAGGATTGTGTGGGTGTAAGAGACTAACAAAGATCCTAATTCGTTATGAAAGTGGATTCATATATTTGAATAAGAGATCATAGTGTTATAAACCTATGCATGCATGAATATAGCGGTGATACGCGTGGTGTGGTTTTGGACATGTTATACTATAATGTAATAATGCGTGGCGTTTGCAACTCACAGCTAAATATCGAACTAAACCATACTATATATCGAACAATCTCACATTTTATTTGAATTTGTGATAATGTGTGGCGTTTGCAGCTCACACCTAAATATCGAACAATCTAAACCATACAATATCGAACAATCTCACATTTTATTTGAATTTGTGATAATGTGTGGCGTTTGCAACTCATAGCTAAATACTTGTAGGCGTAGGGGGCAGGGCACCATACATTATGTGATAAACACATTATACATTGAGACATGGTTTAGATTATGAAGATCTAGCTAGAGCTTGAAATGTATTGTGATTTGAAATCAACATAAAGTGGATTAAAAAATTCGAGTTCGAGTTCATATAGTACACATAGTTCATATCTAACTCGACAGTAATCATGTGGTGTGTTGTGAAGATAATATACAAACGATGGTTTAACTTGACAACAATGATGATTGCAGATCTTATTAAAATAGAGAAATGAATTCAAATGATTTAACTTGACAACAATCATGATCGTAGATCTTATTCAGATAGAGAAACGAATTCAAATTTAGTTCATATTGAAGCGGTAGTATATATGTTTGGAATGCACTAAAATGTTCATTTGAGTAGCAGGTTACAAGCATTATACACGTAGCGAAATATTTTAATTGAACATAACATGGATTTAAAGTTTTGAATGGCATTTGTAGTAACTCATACAGTAAAACGGTACTAGACTCTTGTGTGGTGCAAATTGATTTCTTTTTGATTTTTTCGTTGAGGGAAGTGCGAATTGATTTGGTACAGTACACGTTAGGCTTGTCCAAAAATTTCAACCCGCGCCTTATTATCCCAAAATTTTAATATATCTCTTTGTCTCATTGTGCTCCTAAAATTCCCTCCATCTCAACCCGTGCCTTGCTATCCCAAAATTACAACACGCGCGAAAACTCGCACCTCCTGCGAAATCCCGACACGCGAAATTCCCGTGATACCCCTGAACCAAAAGAACCACCTAGTTCAAATTGGTGGGGCTACTTTCGTAACTTACCCCACATTTTAGACAAGCACGTCCCTAAGCCATGGTTCCCCCCTCCCATCCCCTCCGCCCCCGTTCGTACACCGAGGCCGCGAAAACCCGCGAAGCCCCACACCCTCCTCCGTCCGCCACCCAGCTAGAGCCTCTTCCCCGATGACATTGTCCACCGCAACAGCTTGACGTCCCTCATCCACTGCACCGGATGAGGATCCGTCATTGATCTCGTCGTCCCGCCGGTTCAGCCTTCACATCCTCCACCTCGAAGGAGTTGCCTCGATGTTCGCCTCATCTTTTGCGCCACCTCCATTCCCACACCGACGTCTTCACTTGCACCACAGGAAGAGTAGCACCATCACCGATTCCTCGGATGAAGCTAAGGCCTAATCGGCGCCACCAAAGAGGTTCTACAGTAATCGCTGCATTTTCTTCTTGATTCGATCTCACAGTCCTGCCGGCGCTCGGTCCCGAGCCGCCATGGCGCGGCTCCATCTACGGCGACGTCGCCGGCCACTTCCTCCACGGCATCGCTCCCTCGGCGACAACATCCACATCAGCAGGAGCTGCTGCTGCTGCTCTGGCTCTCGTTGGCCCTGCTGCTGCTGCTTCGACTCTCGCTCGCGTTGCTGCTCTGCTCTTGCTCCCGGTCCCCTACCTGGTCTGCTCTGGCTCTTAATCACACTACTGCTCTTGCTTGCGCTGCTGGTCTACTCTTGCTCGCGCTGCTACACGAGCAGCAGCTCGAGCTCTCGCTCGAGCTCCTGCTGCTGCTACCCTAGGTGCTGCTACACGACCAGCTGCCCCGGCTCTCGCACGCGCTGCTGCTCTGGGCGCTGCTACTGCTCTGCCCGGCTGCTCTCTGGTAGTACGTTCCCTGCTGGAGCGGCTACCGATTTAGATCACTGCTAGTCTGCCACTAGTGCTCGTGTGGCCAAAACTATTAGTGCACTGCTTTTCTGCTACTAGTGCGTTTAGTTTCGACAGTAAAATTCAGTTTCGACAGCAAAATTCAGTTTTGACGGTAAAATTCAGTTTCGATAGTTAAATTCAGTTTCGACAGTTAAGTTCAGAGATGAGGGCTGATGTATTTTACATCTAGCATTTTTTGTTTATGTATTTTATATCATCTATTGGAGATGTTATTAGAATACCACTTCAGGTTAACGTTGTCTCTCTTGTCCTGCTTCAGCCTCGCGGTCGTACACCTCACCGGAGCTGCTCCAACGACGAAACCCTCCATGTCAGCGGAGCAGTACCCTTGGCTCCATCACCAGGCACCTAAGATCTTCTTCCCCTCCTCCGACTGCCACATTAGCCGCAGCATCCTCAGCGACCAACCCAATGATGTTGAGATCGACATGGCTTCGCCAAAGAGGTTGTACACTTGCTGCATCGCTTTTTTACTCTACATGTTATATATATATATATATATATATATATATATATTGTCCACTGAGCGCACGTAGTAACATGAAATATGATTAGTTTCTCCTATATAACAAGCAGTGAGGTACCAGGCAACTTAGCTATCCGTGATGGACTCTCTCGAAAGCCATCATTATTTATTTCTTCGTGTTTGAGCTGTGCATGTGTAGATGGGCCTGGGAGTTGAGCTAGTAGGGAAGTGGCCTGGGTCCAAAGTAGTACAAGTAGCACAAAAACATTTTTGGAGTGTAGGCATTTGCCTTTTGAAGCCTGCCTACTAGAATTGCCAGTGGTTGAAAGGAAAAGTGAAGGAAAAACATAGGAATTGGAAAGTTTCCTATGGTACTGCTATTCATGCATTTGGTTCAAAGGAATGGAGCGAAGGAAAACTATATGATTTGTTCCTTCAGTGTCTCTTTTAAAGAAAACCCATAGGAATTTTAATATCCACTCGGCCCTCCTTTTCAAATTCCTATTCACGAAGAAGAAGACTAAGTGATAGTAGCATAATAGTATTATAACTGTACATTTTCTTGTGGTTTGACTTAATTTGACCATGCTTCTTTACATTCCTGTGACCTTTCAATTCATGTGAACTAAACACCCAGATTGACAGAAATCCTGTTATTTTAAATTCTCTGTTTTACACATGCATTCCTATCCTATTACTGTGTATTTCCTATCCCTGCGTTGTTAGAATCCTCCAATTCAAACGAGCCCTTACAGAATTACTTCTCATACAGATAGTTGTCAAAGAAAACCTTGTGTGGTTTGTCCCGCTCCTGTCGCGCTGTTATCCACCCCAGCTCAGCTGCTCCAACGACAGAAGGGTCCACCACAGTAGGGATCCGCCCTCCAGACAGTCTTTCGCCGCCTCAGATCTTCTTCCCCGCCGCCGGCAGCCATGACAACTGCATTACCATCATCAACTGACTAGATGACCTTGAGGACTACACGGGTCCGCAAGAGAGGTTGCACTCTTTCGTGTCTGCTTACATTATGCATCGCTTAATATTACATGCTACTTTATCATCCTGTTCACCGATTAGACTCTGAGTCAGCTCCAAGCTAATGCTCAAACTTGAGTTTTTAAATGGTTTTGGGGTACATATCGGGGCCTCAATCAATAGTATATGTCTACTATCTGGTTAATCTCTAGTGTCTACTATGAGTTTCATGTTGGGTGGGAAACAAATAGTAAAGAAGCCATTATCTGTATTTTTTAACTAAAGTTATTATCTTCCTGCTATCATTGGTTTTGGGTCTATCCACAGGTTGCTACCATCACTCTGGATTTCTGCATGCACTCCTTACATAATCTCACTATGTTTTATTCCTATGCATGTTAGTTATTGTACACAATGAAACTGAACATGTAGAGCAAAAGAGACGAGCCTTGCGTGGCAATAAAATTTCATGTAGACGTCTCTCCATGGTGGGCGCAAAGGCAGCCCCCCCTCCACCCATTTCAGATTGTAATCAAGAGGAAGATAACTGTTCTTAGGGGGGTTCAGAAGGAGCAGACCACTCCTATTTACCCCCTGAAGTCTTTGCTCTAACTTGGCATGCTGATGTTGGTCATATCATGCATATGGTGCCTTGCATTGCTTACTTTATACATCAAATATGTCATCTTCTTAGTTTAGACATGCTTTGTGTGAATGTCGTCTGTTTAGTTTCTATATCGTATATGTGAATTATGCAATGTCATCTTGTTTAGCCAGGCATCATATATGTGAATTTTGCAATGCCATCCTGCTTAGCTAGTCATCTTATATGTGAATTATATCACGCCATCCTTTTTTATTACATATTACATTTGTCAACAATGTTAGTACATTCAACTACTCTTCGTGTGCATCAGCCATTTGACACGGTGATGGAAAAATATTGAGTGAAAACAAGGTCTTCAGAGCAGACAATGCTATCCGACGAAGCGCATATCTCGCTGGTTACGAATAGCTCCTCAAAGGAGGATTCAGAGACAGATGACCAATCCTATTCCCCCCCCCCCCCCGAGGTGTATGCTCTAACTTGGCAGGGTTATGTTGCTCATATCATGCGTATGGTGTCTTGCATTGCTATGTCATTTGCTTAGTTTAGACATGCTTTGTGTGAATGCCACCTGTTTAGTGTCTAATTACCATATATGTGAATAATGCAATGCCATCTTGTTGCAAGACATTATATATGTGAATTATGCAATGCTATCTTGTTACAAGGCATTATATATGTGAATTATGCAATGCCATGCTGTTTAGCCAATCGTCATATATGTGAATTATATCATGCTATCCTTTTTTTGTATTACGTATTCCATTTGTCAATAACGTTTGTATATTCAACAACTCTTCCTGTGCATCAGCCATTTGAATCGGTGATGGAAGTATCTGGAGTGAAAACAAGGTCTTCAGAGCAGACAATGCTACCTGCTGAAGCAGACATCTTGCTGGTTAGAGATATCTCCTCAGAGGAGGATTCAAAGACAGATGACCAGTCCTATTTCCCCCCTGAGGTGTATGCTCAAACTTGGTAGGGTTATATTACTCATATCATGCATATGTTGTCTTCCATTGCTTAGTTTTTACATCATATACACAATATGGAATGCCATCTGCTTAGTTTAGACATCATATATGCGATTGCCATCTGTTTACTTGCTTAGTATATAAATCATATATTTGAATTATATCATGCCATCATGTTTACATAGACAACATCTATCTGAATTATGGCATGCCAACCCATTTAATAAAGACATCATATAGTTATATCATCTCATCCTGTTTAGTGTTTACATAGTCAACATATTTTGAATTATGTCATTCTATCTGTGAATTATATCATACCATCATGTTTTCATAGGCGGCATGTATGTGAATTATGGCATGCCAACCTATTTAATAAACACGTCATATAGTTATATCATGTCATCCTGTTTACATAGTCATCATATTTTGAATTATGTCTTTCTATCATGTTTAGTTAGCCATCATATATGTGAAATTGTGTCATGCTATCCTATTTAGTTAGCCATCATATATGTGAAATTGTGTCATGCTATCATGTTTGGTTAGACAACATAAATGTGAATTATTTCATGCCCTCTTTTATTCCCCACTATCCATTGCACCCGTCTATCATACAATGTATGTACATTCAATTACTTTTCTTGTTTATCAGCCATTTGAATTGGAGGGGGTGATGGCCGTATCTAAGGGAGTAACAACACGGTCTTCAGAAAAGATAGTGCTACCAGTCGATGCAGATAGAACCACGGTTGTACTTGCCCAAGAACCAGCCCCACCGCACATAACCCAGACTCTCCCAGATTGTACCCCTACCCAGTTGGACAGAGTACCAGCTACACCCCTTCTAACCCCAACCCCGGCAGATAGTAACCCAGTTCCAGTTGACACAGCACCGTCTCCACCACAGAGCACCCAAACACGAGCAATTAGTAAGGCAACTGCAGTGCCCAAAGCACGAGGACCACCACTCCGAACCCCAACTCAACGCTTAAACCAGAAGAAGAATTGTTCTTAGGTCAGGTTCTATAGCGATGGTTCATACTCCTTTGCTCTTGCATCAATGTATTTACTCATACCAACTAATTTCAAATTTGAAGGATGGAATTGAAACTCCAATGGCGCAACAGGTATGTTTTAAACCTGTTTCTTTAACTGGTTTGCTGTTGTAACTTGCTCTATGTTGATTTCAGTTTCAATTGAATAAACAGTTATGTTCTCATGTCATGCACATTACAAGTGTTGTTATTGCTGTGTAGTTTCCCACACCTATATTCTGTCTATGCTGCTTTGTCTTAAACAGATATGATTTGAACTGTGTCTCTATCTTGATTTGGCAACAAAAACTAGAATGATATAGACCATACAGTGACCATGGTACATAGATATATGTTTGTTTCATGCTGTTATCCTGTCCACTTTACTATTGAACGGATTTACCAAAATGAGTTTCATATACAACATGGTAAACCTGTGATGTGCCTGCTTGTTTCTCTTTTAGAATGCGAACAAAATATTGGAGAAGAGTACCCCGTTATGCAATGGTAAATGAAGTAATGCAGATAAGGTTCAAGATAGTGAGACATCCCTGTTGGTCTCCAAGAAAGCTGATAAAAACTATCTTGACGATAGTGAGACAACCCCAAAGTCATGTCTTGATGTAGTGTTCGAGTTACTGGCCACTACTATTGGCACAAGCTCTTCGAACTCGCTGCCTGAATCAGTTCCTCTTCTTGAGTCTCAACTTCAAGTTGAAAGACATCGATCAGATGTGCTGTGACACGAAGTCGAAGGACTGAGGAGTTCTTGCAGAATTCAGATGCATACTTTCTGGTGCAACAGCAAGCACTGGAGGATTTAAGCGTTAAACAAGAGAAAGTTAATAAGCTTGCTAAGCATCTTGCCAGCATGCTGGGTACCCAGAATATTGTTTCTTGAGCTCTTCTGAAGTGGTTTCAGTTCTAGACTTGTTTTGCTGCGGCATTTATTTGCACTGATCGCCAACTTTGACAACCAGTGTATGAAATATCCTGCTTTGTTCCCTATATTTGCACAGGTGGCGAACTTTGATGCCCAGTGGATGTAATCTGTGTAATCGCCATCATATCCTAGCATTAGTTGCGTGCTTATTTATTTTGTTAGTCTTATTTATTTGTTTGCTTCTAGTTCTGCAGTTATTTTTTCTCGGTTTCCTAGTGGCCGCAATAGCCTATTTTTTAAAACTAGGCCAAAATAACCATGGGAAACATACGAACCGTTGTAACCATGGTCTTGCTATATGCTGTAGAGACCATGGGCCTACTACGGGCCGTAGATTCAATGGGCCTTCTACGCGACGTATGATTGATTGGCCTAATATGGGCCGTACTATTCGTGGGCCATTAACGGACCACAATATGGGCCGTAAACGGGCTAGAATGGGAATTGTCTATTTATGGGCCGACCATAACGGGCCGTTATTAGGCCGATGTGTACAACGGGCTTAATTCTATCGGCAGGCATAACGGGTCGTTAATGGGCCATATTTGATGACGCTGTGAAAACGGCCCAACAAATTAACGGGCCACATACGGGCCGACTTTAACCACGGGCTGAATTTGGCCCACAAGCGTAATAGGCCAGTAACAGACCGGAAGTAATTGAATGCTGGAAATGAGCCCAATAATAAATGGACCCTTAGAAGGCCGAAAGATAACACGGGCTGTAATCGGCCCAATGGAATAATGGGCCGTTAATGGGTATAAAGCGATATACTGTTCATTATGGGCCTCTTTCACCACTGGTCGTTTATGGGCCAAGAGTTACAAAGGGCCTCATATGGGCCGAAAGACGTCACGGGCCATACATGGGCCGGAAGTTACAACGGGCTGGAATCATATTGAACGGCCCAGATGACGCTACTGGGCCTAATTCGGATAGGCTATAACGGGTCGTGAGTTAGCGGGCTGTAAATGGGCTATATGTGAACTGGCCGTTAACAGGCTTTCCGTGGGCCGGGCCGCTAACTTTTGACCAAGTCAAACAGGCCGGCCATTTGACCTGAATGGGCCACTGTTGGGCCAAGCCACATGTCGATGTATCATAGGCACGTCCCGTCCATACACTGGATGACATCTGTCCCAACACTGAGCTGACACGTGGATACTCCAGCGAATGAGAATTTTACACGTGAAAAATCCACATTGGTTAGGGCTGTTAACGAGTTATCGGATCCAAACCGGAACCCGATAGCTTAACGGCAACCCGTTATGGTGGATGCCACGTGTCGGTTACCCTTGACGAAAACACTTCCAAGACGCGCGATTTATCATCATGGAAGTGGACACTTCCGTGATGATAATTTTGGTATTGTCATGGAACACTTCTACGATAGCACAGGTATGACTATCTTGATTCTGTCATAAAATTGACATGGATGTACATGCATGCCAGAAAACGTGACCTATTGTGACAAACACGTATCATCATGGAAGTGTTTTTTTTATAGTGTCGCCTAGCGAGACGTTTTAATATTTCGATACACCAGCATGATTATTTGTTATCTAGAGTTCATTTAGACCACCAGGCTATGGTGGACCACCACTTTCTTGATGCTCCCGATTCTTTTAACCATATTCATTATAACCTGGTATTCAGTGAGAATACCCGTGATATTATTCCGTTGCCTGCACCTGTTTTGTTTGATTCTATTGCCAGGAATGGATACACCGCCCTACCAGCGGACATTGTTGCCTACCGGAACGCCCAGGCAGCGACAGAGGAGGATCCCCAGCAGTGGGACGCTCAGGTGCCACCACCTCAGCACTTTCACATGGGACCGGACGGCTACTACAGGTGGTGATTACCAAGCTAGGTGAAAGCCTAAGCTTGGGGGAGTACGTTTTTCCACCGACATTGCATTCATGTTCACACACTTCATTCTAGTTGTCCGTGTTCATACTTTTTCATTGTATTATCCATGTTAGTTTAATTTTCTCGCTTGCTTCTTGTGTGTTTGAAAAACTTTGAGAAAATCCAAAATTATTTCTTGCTTCTTTTTGGCTTTCCTTTCTAGTTTAATTTAGTTGTAGTACTAAAAGAAAACCCAAAAAGATTTCTCATTTCTTCTTTTGCTTGTTGGGAGCGTTCCAGTGTAAATAGTTTTTCTCATTCTTGTTTTTCTTTCTTTAATTTGCTTCTTTCAAGAAAAACTAAAAACTCCAAAAATATTTCAGTGTGTTTTTCTGAAATTCTTTTCTTTTATTGAGTCGTACTGAGGAGAACACCACGATGAAAATGTTGAGCGGCTCTCATATGCATTATTGTTGCTCTAACAAAGAGCCCAAATTATTTTGTCTTCTCCTTTAAATAAAATGTTTGCAGATTCCAGCTGTCGGATTCAGGGCTCCGCAGACCCAAGAAGGTTCGAACTCTGGGGCGTGTGCGAAGATCTCAAGCAGCTCAAGTCTCAAGCTCACCACCCCACAGCCTAGCCTCGTTGAGTTCGCGCGAGCGAGGGAGAAGATGAACACAACAGTTTACCCAGGTTTGGGCCACCTTGCGGTGTAAAACCCTACTCCTGCTTTGTGGTGGATTGGCCTCACGAGGAGGCTGAGGATGAACTAGTACAGTGGATGAGCAGCCTCGCGAGGGCTCAACTGGTGCCGGTGGAATGGTCAAGGGTCTGGTTCGGGATCCTTTCTACAGTGGTGGCTAGCCTATACTTATAGTGGCCTTGGTCGTCTTCTCCAAAAACTTAGTCGGGAAGGGATCCCACAATGGCCAATTTGAAAGGGAACAAGAAGTACATCTAATCCTGACGAAAGGTAGTCTTTGCCTGCAAAGCTTCCGATCATGACGCAGAGGTGGGCTCAACAATGACATTCGTCCTGCCGAGGTCGTGGTCTCGGTCTCGTTGCACCGGAATGGAAACATTTGGGGGATTCCTTGGGAACCCGCGTCTATCCTTGCTCCCCTAGCACCAAAGGGGAAACTGTCTCCTCTGCGCCCACTGGCGCCCACCTGGCCTTGGTCGTCATGGCTTGCGTCATCGCAGCCTCATGAGGCTGGGTACCTGCATAGAAGTCTCCACCCCTCAGGAGGCGGCCTGGGGAGGCCGCTCCTCTGGAGGTCTTGGTGTCGTTCGCCTCACGAGGCTAGGGCCCTCGCGAGGGTCTTGCCTTGGAGTTGTTGTAGCTGGGCCGTACAGGGCCGTCGATGGGCCCACATGCTGGGCCGCAGGCAGGCAGATCTGGGTACCCCCGATCCTAGAATGCCGACAGTAGCCCTCGGGCCCAAGGCGCGCCTGGCCTGGCTTCGAGGCGAAGGCAAGGAAAGGAAGGGCGAAGCGCCGCGGGCCCCCAATCGCTTGCTGGCCAGGCTCAACGTGTGACGTATGACCGGACGCTGACGCCTCCGCTTCCCCATGTCGCCTCGGCAACTGCCCCAGGCTGACAAAAGACTGGCGCACACCGCAGGGCCATCATTGCTCACCTTTGCCTTGCTCCAGATGCCCTTCTCCAACCAAAAGATTCTCCAGATCGAATCGCAACTGCGCCTCCTTCTTTCTCCTTCTCCATCTCCGGCGTCCCCGCAAATGGCGCCCGGGAAGTGGAAGCCCGCGGTCCAAGCCACGAGCTCCTCCTCTCCTTCGCCAGCACTTGACGCGTCCTCCATCGCCGAGGAGGAGCATCTCAACCCCGTGCTCCTGCATACGGCAAGCGAGGACAACGAGTGGGGCAAAACCGTGATCTGGGGTGGCTCCGCCGAGCGGAGTACCTTAGCGTGGATGGTCTATCCCTTCTTCCTCCACAGCGTCTTCGCGGGACTCGTCCCGCCTCTCTCAGAGTTCTTCTGCGCCGTCCTCGGCCATTACAAGATCCAGGCCCTTCATCTCCAGCCCAACTCCATCCTCCTCCTGTCCATCTTCGCACTTTATTGCGAGGCCTTCGTGGGCGTAAGGCCCTCCGTGGAGCTCCTCCGCCATTTCTTCAGCCTGCGACTGCATGACCGGACGCAGCGCTCTGCTTGCGTGTCCTTCATCGTGGTCCACAAGGGGAACGTCCTCTTGAATGCCGGGAAGAAGGTGGAGGGCTTCCGGCACCACTGGGTCTTCCTGGACACCAGGGGCCTCAACCCGTGGCTGGAGCTGCCGACAGAGCTGCCTGGGCGGCTCGAGAGGTGGGGCCATGCAAAGCCCACCGACCCCCACGCAGAGCCTGTCTTGAGGAAGATGACCTCAGATATGGAGGCCAAGCGGCTGACGGGGGGAATGCTCGTGAAGGAGTTCTTGACGCAATGCCTGGCACCGCTCTAGTCGCGCACGTGCCCCTTGTTGGAATTCCGGGGCATGCGGGACGACACGAGGCTATGCCCTGCCAGCCTGACGGGCGAAGAGCTGGACAAGGCCATGGCCGTCCTGCTGAATGGCGATCCGGGGGACCTCCCCGAGGCCTACACCCCGCTGTACCACCGTGACGACAGGGAGGAGCTCGTTGCCGCCATGCCCGCCTTCAACAAGCTGGGGCTCCTGCCTTATGAACACCCCCAACTCCCTCGTGCCGGTGTCCTCCTCCGACAGCGATGGGGAAGAGGACTCGGAGGAGACCGAAGATGATGACCTGGAGGAAGTGTCCCCTCCGTCGCAGAGCAAGCTCCTCCGCAACCTCGAAGACGACAACGACACCGACGAGCCCCCGACCGCGGACTCCCCGCGCTCCACCAGGGTCCTCAAGAGGTCAGGGCCCACGCCGCGGACCACGCAAGCATCAGGTCGGGCGACCCCGAAGAAAAGCGCGGCTGCGCATCCTTCGGATGGCTCTGCAAGCTCCGGCGGGGCGATCCAGACGTCGGTCCCATTTCTGCCTGAACCGCAAACAGGGGACGAGGCGGCCCCTGCTGGGGCGGACGTGGCCCCACCGGCCGTGGCCCTCCAGGGCGACCCCCTCACTCCTACAGGCAACAACGCCGCGCCAGGGTCCATCGAGGAGCACCCCACCCGCCAACTGGGCGCGACCAAGGTCATGCCAAAGAAGGGCGGGGGCGCCTCGTCCTCCGCCGAGAAGGAGAAGAAGAAGAAGTGGATCGACCCTAAGGAGTAAGTAACCTACCTTGCCCTTAGTCAAGCATAGATTGCATTTGTGCTCACAACACTACCCTCTTGATGACTAGGAGTGGCGATGAGGCGAAGAAGAAGAAGAAGGCGAGCGCTGAGCCGAAGGAGCCCCCTGCCCTAAGGGCGCCGTTGGACCTCGGTCGTGGCCGCGGCAGGCGCGGGAGTGCGCTGTGCCAGCGCGACGCCGTCCTTGGGCACCCAGGTGGCACCGCACCTGGGCGCACGGGTGCGCCACCGCCCCTGGCGCTTTGCCAGCACCGCTTGGGGAACTGACCACCGAAGGCGCGGGGGTCCACGAGACAACACTTCTTGTCGCGGCCGCAACAACCCCGACGCTGGTGGAGGGGGCTGTTGGGAAACGTAGCATGCAATTTCAAAAAAATTCCTACGCTCACGCAAGATCTATCTAGGATATGCATAGCAACGAGAGGGGGAGAGTGTGTCTACATACCCTCGTAGACCGAAAGCGGAAGCGTTTGACAACACGGTTGATGTAGTCGAACTTCTTCTCGTTCCGACCGATCAAGCACCGAACGTATGGCACCTCCGAGTTCTGCACACGTTCAGCTCGATGAAGTCCCTCGAACTCTTGATCCAGCAAAGTGTCGAGGAAGTAGATGAGTTCCGTCAGCACAACAGTGTGGTGACGGTGTTGGTGAAGTGATCCACGCAGGGCTTCGCCTAAGCACTACAAAGATATGACCGAGGGTGAAATCTGTGGAGGGGGGCGCCGCACACGGCTAACAGTTATTGGTGTTGTTTGTTTTAGGCGCCCCCCTCCCCACATATATATAGCTGGGAGGGGAGGAGAGGTAGCCACGGGGCGCCCCAAGTAGGATCCGAATCCTACTTGGGGTTTCCCAAGTGGTGCGCCCCCCCCCCCTTCCTTATTTACCGGAGTGGGAAGGAAAGAGGAGGGAGGAGGGAAGGAAGGGGGAGGCCGAATCCCTCCCCTTCCTTCTCTCTTCCCCTCTTTCCTTCTCCTCTGGTGCAGCCCATATGGGGGGCGCAGCAGCCCCTGCTGGCTGCTGTGTTTCCCCTCTTGGCCCATTAGGCCCATATCTTTTGCCGGGGGTGCCCGGAACCCCTTCCGGCGACCCGATATGTACCCGGTACCCTCCGGAACATTTACGGTGTCTGAATACCATCGTCCTATATATCAATATTTACCTCTCGACCTTTTCGAGACTCCTCGTCATGTCCGTGGTCTCACCCGGGGCTCTGAACAATATTCGGTCACCAAATCACATAACTCATATAATACTAAATCGTCATCGAACGTTAAGCGTGCGGACCCTACGGGTTTGAGAACTATGTAGACATGACCGAGACACTTCTCCGGTCAATAACCAATAGCGGAACCTGGATACTCATATTGGCTCCCACATATTCTATGAAGATCATTATCGGTCGAACCGTTATGACAACATACGTTATTCCCTTTGTCCATCGGTATGTTACTTGCCCGAGATTCGATCGTCGGTATCTTCATACCTAGTTCAATCTCATTACCGGCAAGTCTCTTTACCCGTTCCGTAATACATCATCCTATGACTAAGTCACTTTGCTTGCAAGGCTTCTTATGATGTGTATTACCGAGAGGGCCCAGAGATACCTCTCCGATACTCGGAGTGACAAATCCTAATCTCGATCTATGCCAACCCAACAAACACCTTCAGAGATACCTGTAGAGCATCTTTATAATCACCCAGTTATGTTGTGATGTTTGATAGCACACAAGGCATTCCTCCGGTATCCGGGAGTTGCATAATCTCATAGTCTAAGGAATATGTATTTGACAAGAAGAAAGCAGTAGCAATAAAACTGAATGATCATTATGCTAAGCTAACGGATGGGTCTTGTCCATCACATCATTCTCCTAATGATGTGATCCCATTATCAAATGACAACTCATGTCCATGGTTAGGAAACCTTAACCATCTTTGATCAACGAGCTAGTCAAGTAGAGGCTCACTAGGGACACAGTGTTTGTCTATGTATTCACACATGTATTTAGGTTTTCGATCAATACAATTCTAGCATGAATAATAAACATTTATCATGAATAAGGAAATATAAAATAACAACTTTATTATTGCCTCTAGGGCATATTTCCTTCAGTCTCCCACTTGCACTAGAGTCAATAATCTAGATTACATTGTAATGATTCTAACACCCATGGAGTCTTGGTGCTGATCATGTTTTGCTCGTGGAAGAGGCTTAGTCAACGGGGCTGCTACATTCAGATCCCTATGTATTTTGCAAATATCTATGTATCCCTCCTTGACTTGATCATGGATGGAGTTGAAGCGTCTCGTGATGTGTTTGGTTCTTTGTGAAATCTGGATTCCTTCGCTAAGGCAATTGCTCCAGTATTGTCACAAAAGATTTTCATTGGACCCTAGATCGGATATGAACTCCTTCATCCAGACTCCTTCATTTGCTGCTTTCGAAGCAGCTATGTACTCCGCTTCACACGTAGATTCTGCCACGACGCTCTGCTTGGAACAGCACCAACTGACAGCTCCACCATTCAATATAAATACGTATCCGGTTTGTGACTTAGAGTCATCCGGATCAGTGTCAAAACTAGCATCGACGTAAACATTTACGACGAGCTCTTTATCACATCCATAAACGAGAAACATATCCTTAGTACTTTTTAGGTACTTCAGGATGTTCTTGACCGCTGTCCAGTGATCCACTCCTGGATTACTTTGGTACCTCCCTGCCAAACTTATGGCAAGGCACACATCAGGTCTGGTACACAGCATAGCATACAAGATAGAACCTATGGCTGAAGCATAGGGAATGACTTTCATTTTCTCTCTATCTTCTGCAGTGGTCGGGCATTGAGTCTTACTCAACTTCACACCTTGCAACACAGGCAAGAACCCTTTTCTTTGACTGATCCATTTTGAACTTCTTCAAAACTTTATCTAGGTATGTGCTTTGTGAAAGTCCTATTAAGCGTCTCGATCTATCCCTATAGATCTTGATGCCCAATATATAAGCAGCTTCACCGAGGTCTTTCATTGAAAAAATCTTATTCAAGTGTCCTTTTATGCTATCCAGAATTCTACATCATTTCCAATCAACAATATGTCATCCACATATAATATCAGAAATGCTACAGATCTCCCACTCACTTTCTTGTAAATACAGGCTTCTCTGAAAGTCTGTATAAAACCATATGCTTTGATCACATCATCAAAGCGTATATTCCAACTCCGAGATGCTTGCACCAGTCCATAGATGGATCGCTGGAGCTTGCACACTTTGTTAGCACCTTTAGGATCGACAAAACCTTCTGGTTGCATCATATACAACTCTTCTTTAAGAAATCCATTAAGGAATGCAGTTTTCACGTCCATTTGCTAGATTTCATAATCATAAAGTGCGGCAATTGCGAACATGATTCGGACGGACTTAAGCATCGCTACGGGTGAGAAAGTCTCATCGTAGTCAACTCCTTGAACTTGTCAAAAACCTTTTGCGATAAGTCGAGCTTTGTAGATAGTAACATTACCATCGGCGTCAGTCTTCTTCTTGAAGATCCATTTATTCTCTATGGCTCGCCGATCATCGGGCAAGTCCATCAAAGTCCACACTTTGTTCTCATACATGGATCCTATCTCAGATTTCATGGCCTCAAGCCATATGTCGGAATCTGGGCTCATCATAGCTTCTTCATAGTTCGTAGGTTCGCCTTGGTCTAGTAATATGACTTCCAGTACAGGATTCCCGTACCACTCTGGTGCGGATCGTGTTCTGGTTGACCCACGAAGTTCTGTAGTAACTTGATCTGAAGTTTCATGATCATCATCATTAGCTTCCTTTCTAGTTGGTGTAGGCATCACGGGAACGGTTCTCTCTGATGAACTACTTTCAAATTCGAGAGAAGGTACGATTACCTCATCAAGTTCTACTTTCCTTCCACTCACTTCTTTCGAGAGAAACTACTTCTCTAGAAAGGTTCCATTCTTGGCAACAAAGATCTTGCCTTCGGATCTATGGTAGAAGGTGTACCCAATTGTTTCCTTAGGGTATCCTATGAAGACGCACTTCTCCGATTTGGGTTCGAGCTTATCAGGCTGAAGCCTTTTGACATAATTGTCACAACCCCAAACTTTAAGAAACGACAGCTTAGGTTTCTTGCCAAACCACAGTTCATACGGTGTCGTCTCAACGGATTTAGACGGTGCCCTATTTAACATGAATGCAGCTGTCTGTAATGCATAACCCCAAAATGATAGTGGTAAATCGGTAAGAGACATCATAGATCGTACCATATCTAATAAAGTACAGTTATGATGTTCGGACACACCATTACACTGTGGTGTTCCAGGTGGCATGATTTGTGAAACTATTCCACATTGTTTTAAATGAAGGCCAAACTCGTAACTCAAATATTCACCTCCACGATCAGATCGTAGAAACTTTATTTTCTTGTTACGATGATTCTCCACCTCACTCTGAAATTCTTTGAACTTTTCAAATGTTTCAGACTTGTGTTTCATCAAGTAGATATACCCATATCTGCTTAAATCATCTGTGAAGGTTAGAAAATAACGATACCCGCCGCGAGCTTCAACACTCATCGGACCGCATACATCGGTATGTATTATTTCCAATAAGTCATTAGCTCGCTCCATTGTTCCGGAGAACGGAGTTTTAGTCATCTTGCCCATGAGGCATGGTTCGCAAGTATCAGATGATTCATAATCAAGTGATTACAAAAGCCCATCTGCATGGAGTTTCTTCATGCGCCTTACACCAATATGACCTAAACAACAGTGCCACAAATATGTTGCACTATCATTATCAACTTTGCATCTTTTGGCATCAATATTATGAATATGTGTATCACTATGATCGAGATTCAATAAACCATTTACATTGAGTGTATGACCATAGAAGGTTTTATTCATGTAAACAGAACAACAATTATTCTCTGACTTAAATGAATAACCATATCGCAATAAACATGATCCAATCATATTCATGCTCAACGCAAACACCAAATAACATTTATTTATTTAGGTCCAACACTAATCCCGAAGGTAGAGGGAGTGTGAGATGGTGATCTTATCAACCTTGGAATCACTTCCAACACACATCGTCACCTCGTCTTTAACTAGTCTTTATTCATTTTGCAACTCCTGTTTCTAGTTACTAATGTTAGCAACTGAACCGGTATCAAATACCCAGGGGCTACTATGAACATTAGTAAAATACACATCAATAACATGTATATCAAATATACTTTTGTTCACTTTGGCATCCTTCTTATCCGCCAAGTATTTGGGGCAGTTCCGCTTCCAGTGACCATTTCTTTTGCAGTAGAAGCACTCTGTTTTAGGCTTAGGTCCAACTTAGGGCTTCTTCACGGGAGTGGCAACTTACTTGCCATTCTTCTTGAAGTTCCCCTTTCTTTCCCTTGCCCTTTTTCTTGAAACTAGTGGTCTTGTTAACCACCAACACTTGATGCTCTTTCTTGATTTCTACGTTCGCCTGATTTTAGCATCGCGAAGAGCTTGGGAATCGTTTTCGTCATCCCTTTATAGTTCATCATGAAGTTCTAGTAGCTTAGTGATAGTGACTAGAGAATTTTGTCAATCACTATCTTATCTGGAAGATTAACTCCCACTTGATTCAAGCGATTGTAGTACTCAGACATTCTGAACACATGCTCACTTGCTGAGCTATTCTCCTCCATCTTGTAGGCAAATTACTTGTCAAGGTCTCATACCTCTCGACACGGGCATGAGTCTGAAATACCAATTTCAGCTCTTGGAACATCTCATATGCTCTATGGCATTCAAAACGTTTTTGAAGTCCCGGTTCTAAGCCGTAAAGCATGGCGCACTAAACTATCAAGTAGTCATCATATCGAGATTGCCAAACGTTCATAACGTCTACATCTGCAACTGCAATAGGTCTGTCACCTAGCGGTGCATTAAGGACATAATTTTTCTGTGCAGCAATGAGGATAATCCTCAGATCACAGACCCAGTCCGCATCATTGCTACTATCATCTTTCAACTTAGTTTTCTCTAGGAACATATCAAAATAAAACAGGGGAGCTATACGGAGCTATTGATCTACAACATAGATATGCAAATACTATCAGGACTAAGTTCATGATAAATTAAGTTCAATTAATCAAATTACTAATGAACTCCCACTTAAATTGACATCCCTCAAGTCATCTAAGTGATACGTGATCCAAATCAACTAAACCATGTCCAATCATCACGTGAGATGGAGTAGTCATCAATGGTGAACATCTCTATGTTGATCATATCTACTATATGATTCAAGTTCGACCTTTCGGTCTCCAGTGTTCCGAGGCCATGTCTGTACATGCTAGGCTTGTCAAGTTTAACCCGAGTATTCCGCATGTGCAAAACTGTCTTGCCCCCGTTGTATTTGAACGTAGAGTCTATCACACCCGATCATCACATGCTGTCTCAACACGACGAACTTTCGCAATGGTGTATACTTAGGGAGAACACTTATACCTTGAAATTTAGTGAAGGGATCATCTTATAATGCTACCGCCGTACTAAGCAAAATAAGATGCATAGAAGATAAACATTGCATGCAATCAAAATATGTGACATGATATGGCCATCATCATCTTGTGCTTTTGATCTCCATCTCCAAAGCATCGTCATGATCTCCATCGTCACCAGCTCGACACATTGATCTCCATTGTTGCGTCGTGGTCGTCTTTCCAACTATTGCTTCTACAACTATCGCTAACGCATAGTGATAAAGTAAAGCAATTACATGGCATTTGCATTTCATACAATAAAGCGACAACCATAAGGCTCCTGCCAGTTGCCGATAACTTTTACAAAACATGATCATCTCATACAACAACTTATATCACATCATGTCTTGACCATATCACATCACAACATGCCCTGCAAAAACAAGTTAGACGTCCTCTACTTTGTTGTTGCAAGTTTTACGTGGCTGCTACGGGCTTCTAGCAAGAACCGTTCTTACCTACGCATCAAAACCACAATGGTGATTTATCAAGTTTGCTGTTTTAACCTTCAACAAGGACCGGCCGCAGTCAAATTCGATTCAACTGAAGTAGGAGAAACAGACACCCACCGGCCACCTTTATGCAAAACTAGTTGCATGTTTGTCGGTGGAACCGGTCTCTTGAATGTGGCCATGTAAGGTTGGTCCAGGCCGCTTCATCCAACAATACCGCTGAATCAAAATAAGACATTGGTGGTAAGCAGTATGACAATCACCGCCCACAACTCTTTGTGTTCTACTCGTGCATATCATCTACGCATAGACCTGGCTCTGATGCCACTGTTGCGAAACATAGCATGCAATTTCAAAAAAATTCCAATCCTCACGCAAGATCTATCTAGGAGATGCATAGCAACGAGAGGGGGAGAGTGTGTCTACGTACCCTCGTAGACCGAAAGCGGAAGCGTTTGACAACGCGGTTGATGTAGTCGAACTTCTTCTCGTTCCGACCGATCAAGCACCGATCGTACGGCGCCTCCGAGTTCTGCACACGTTCAGCTCGATGACGTCCCTCGAACTCTGGATCCAGCAAAGGGTCGAGGAAGTAGATGAGTTCCGTCAGCACAACGGCATGGTGACAGTGATGGTGAAGTGATCCGCGCAGGGCTTCGCCTAAGCACTACGAAGATATGACCGAGGGTGTAATCTGTGGAGGGGGGCGCCGCACACGGCTAACAGTTGTTGGTGTTGTTTGTTCTAGGCGCCCCCCCCCCCACATATATATAGGTGGGAGGGGAGGAGAGGCAGCCATGGGGCGCCCCAAGTAGGATCCGAATCCTACTTGGGGTTTCCCAAGTGGTGCGCCCCCCCTTCCTTATTTACCGGAGTGGCAAGGAAAGAGGAGGGAGGAGGGAAGGAAGGGGGAGGCCGAATCCCTCCCCTTCCTTCTCTCCTCCCCTCTTTACTTCTCCTCTGGTGCGGCCCATATGGGGGGCGCAGCAGCCCCTGCTCACTACTGCGTTTCCCCTCTTGGCCCATTAGGCCCATATCTTTTGCCGGGCGTGCCCGGAACCCCTTCCGGCGACCCGATATGTACAGGGTACCCTCCGGAACGCTTTCGGTGTCCGAATACCGTCGTCCTATATATCAATCATTACCTATCGACCATTTCGAGACTCCTCATCATGTCCGTGATCTCATCTGAGACTCCGAACAATATTCGGTCACAAAATCACATAACTCATATAATACTAAATCGTCATCGAACGTTAAGCGTGCGGACCCTGCGGGTTCGAGAACTATGTAGACATGACCGAGACACTTCTCCGGTCAATAACCAATAGCGGAACCTGGATGCTCATATTGGCTCCCACATATTCTACGAAGATCTTTATCGGTCAAACCGTTATGACAACATACGTTATTCCCTTTGTCCATCGGTATGTTACTTGCCCGAGATTCGATCGTCGGTATCTTCATACATAGTTCAATCTCGTTACCGGCAAGTTTCTTTACTCGTTCCATAATACATCATCCTGTGACTAAGTCACTTTGCTTGCAAGGCTTCTTATGATGTGTATTACTGAGAGGGCCCAGAGATACCTCTCCGATACTCGGAGTGACAAATCCTAATCTCGATTTATGCCAACCCAACAAACACCTTCGGAGATACCTGTAGACAATCTTTATAATCACCCAGTTACGTTGTGATGTTTGATAGCACACAAGGCATTCCTCTGGTATCCGGGAGTTGCATAATCTCATAGTCGAAGGAATATGTATTTGACATGAAGAAAGCAGTAGCAATAAAACTGAACAATCATTATGCTAAGCTAACGGATGGGTCTTGTCCATCACATCATTCTCCTAATGATGTGAACCCGTTATCAAATGACAACTCATGTCCATGGTTAGGAAACCTTAACCATCCTTGATCAACGAGCTAGTCAAGTAGAGGCTCACTAGGGACACAGTGTTTGTCTATGTATTCACACATGTATTTAGGTTTCCGATCAATACAATTCTAGCATGAATAATAAACATTTATCATGAATAAGGAAATATAAAATAACAACTTTATTATTGCCTCTAGGGCATATTTCCATCAGGGGCGACCCCTGAGGACGCATCGACGCGGCCTCAGGAGGAGCCAGTCCTCGTGGGCCAGCAGGCTGCGGAGTCGTCCGCCCTTGTGGTGCCTGAGGGGAGCCTGAAGCCTACGGCGCCCCAAGCCAGCCATGTTGCCACTTCTTTGGCCACAGCACCAGCTATCATGCCAACGCCGCCCCATCGCCAGGCCCTCGCGCTCTTGGACTGCGGCCCCCTGATTCGGCCCGGAGGCTTGGATGAGGCTTACACCGTGCTTGGCCGGATCCGGGCCGATCTTCAGGACGCCGACAGGTGCCTCGCGAGGGAGCGCCTTGGGCTTGTCTTGGGGTGGCTCTAGGCCGACGCAGCCACCAGGACGGCCTGGGGCCGGGCAGAGGCTGCCAGCGCGGAGGGCATGAAGGAGGCCGCTGAGGCCAAAGAGGCTCGCGACGCGGCACTGGCCGGCGTGGCATCTGTCGAGAGGCGTCACGCCGAGACAAGAGGAGCAGGACACACGTGCATAGTGGCTCCACCAGCGGGAGGAAGACCTCAGGGCCCGCGAGGCGAAGCTCGCCGATCGCGACTCCAAGCTAGCCCAGGTGACCGTTGATCAGGCCGCGAAGCGTGAGAGCCTGGCCAGCCTGAAGGAGGAGGTGGTCAAAGCCCAGATGTCCCACGCCCAGCGTGTCTCCGAGGCGAGAGCTCGGTTCGATGCCCGGAAGAAGACCCTCGCCCGCCACCGAGAAGAAGGCGGCCGTGGAGCGCGACGCCTCCCCCCCCCCCCTCGAGCTCAGGTCTCATCAGGCGTTATAGTCCATCTGCAGGGGAGGATTCGAGGAGCCACTGGCGGCCCCTGAGGGCGGTTTTGCAGGGCTCTCCTCCAAGCTTGCCAAAGCGCTTGAGGGTGCTGCCGCTGAGGTGGACTCCATCTTGGAGGAGGAGTGTCGCTCGCTCTTCACCACAGCTGCGACGCACGTCTTCAACCACCTCTACCTCTAGGATCCGGGCTTCAACTTCGACGCGATGATCCATGTAGTTTCTCCTGAGTCCCGCGCGACCACGATGGCTGCTGTGAAGGGCCATATGGACGCGCTGCTAAAGAAGTTCACCTGCATTCCTGACACTGAGCATCCGGCGGTGGAGGTCATCGGTGGCGACGATGGCGGCAGCGATGTCGACGACGGGCTCCTCGTGACTGGGATGGGTGGCGGCGACGGCCATGGCGACGACGGCCCTTCCACCTAGATTTTATCCTGTGACATTTATCATGCCTCGTGGAGGCGTAAGACTTTGTTTGAATTTGCAGAACATTTGGTGCCTGTAATAACTGTTAGGACCCCGCGATTTCCTTTCCGTTCTTGGTTTCCTTCTTGTTTGCTTTTGTGCTCTGCGTCGGCAGGGCCCAACCCCGTGCCTACCTCGACCGCCATTGGGGCGTCCGAATCGCCAGGACGACACCAAGGGGCGAGGGGCTACGTGACTAGTGAGGCCCCTGAGTCACGATGCTCAGGGGCCCCCCTTGACGTACGAGCAGCCCTCATGAAGGAAACGTGGGCAGCGGCAAGGTTAGTCCGGAGTCCTCCATACCTTTCCTCGCCAGCCTTCACCTGGGAGGGGAGCGAGAAGACCAGTTACAAAGTATCGGGTGAGGTGGCGTGTGCCCGAGCTTGGCTTGAGCATAGCCCCCGTGTCCAGCCCCCTCGCGCGTGCCTCCCGGGGGAATGCTGCACGATGGGACCGTGTGATGAGCCGAAAGGCTATCCTGAGGTTGGTGCGGCCACTAGGGTGCCCTCAGTTGTTTATCCACCAGCGCGGAGCATGGGGCTTCCACTTGGGCGTGGGCATAGTCATTGCTGGACGGTGTCGTCCGCCACCGTGAAGCATGGGGCTTCCACTTGGCGTGGGATGGGAGCTCTATCTTAGAGTCTCCGGGCGTGTACAGCCCAATTTTGTTCATACGCGTGACTGGCACGGCAGAACTGGAGGAGGTGTATCTGGGCACCCGTGAGCCAGCGCGAGACTCACGAGGCCCTACCTCAAGGTGGGTTGCGCCTGAATCTTCTGGCGCGGAGCGCGTTTACAAAACATGTGTGATGGGGCGACCTGCGCTGAATGAACCTCCAGAGGCCATCGCATGACAAAGCCGAACACCAAGGACCCCAGGAGGTGACGTGAACGGGACCGGCCCGCCAGACAGAGCTCAGTCGCTTGGGTTTATCGACGCTGCAGGGACGGACCCGAGCACAGACGCCGTGCCCAGTCTTCTCATGCAACAATCCCAATAAAAAACATCCGGCGCATGGCTCCCGCGATGGCGCAGCACCGAACTGCGGTTGGACGAACCGAGCTGCGCGCCCTTACTCACCCACTCTCGATTAGCTCATGCGAGGACAAGGCACCAAGGACCCGGGGATGTGACGTGCACGGGAGCTGGCCCGTGAGACAGAGCTTGGTCGCTTGGATTTATCAACACTGCAGCGACGGACCCGAGCACAGACGCCGTGCTAGCCCTTAATCATGAGGCGGTCGGGGCGGGGTTGTGAGGGCGCGGCGACATTCATGGTGGCGAAGCACCGGGTACACAGGTTGAAATACTTAGGAAATTCATAAAGGGCAAAGCCAGTTCTGATTCATGTGCAAAACAATACAACTGCAGGGGCGGGCCCTAACAGCTTGAGGATAATGCAGCCCGAGGGGCGCCCTCAACTGAACAAACCAAAAAGTCACCTGGCACCATTGTTGTAGAAGCGTCGAGGTAGCTGATGATGCGTGCCGTGAAGATAGCTCCTCATGAGCTGGGCAGCTCCGGAGGCCCGGGAGGCTCACGAGGCCCGGGGGCTCGCAGGGATCCGGGACCTCCTGAGACATGACCGCCAAGCGCGTGACCTCGTGAGACGCCATAGCACGCTGTGCCCGGCACTGGTACGAGACGCCCATGTTCAGCAAGCCGAACGGCATGCGGACATAGTTGCAGGGGTAGCCCCCACTCCGGCCGACACGTGACTGCCAGAAGAGATCCTGGGAAGCGGTCCTGTTGAGGCCTGGGATGTTGACGCAGATGCGCAGCTCGTCAACCGCGTCAGGGGTGGCAGCTGCACAGGGTGGTGCGGGGCGACACTCTCCGCGCATGGCCTGCGCCTCCTGAACCTCTTCGATCACCTTGGTGATGAATTCCTGTGTCCCTGGTGCCTCGCGCCTCGCTCCTTGCTTGTGGGGGTGCGCATCAAGGCATGCCTCCAAGTGGTGCTCGAGCACCTCCCTCGTCGCACTGGTTAGGTCGAAAGATCTCCAGATGGAAGCCCCGGAGGCCGTCCTGAGGGAGGCACTGAGCGCGCCTTCCTATCCGGGAGGAAGAGGTGCCCTGACAGCAGGCGCGGCACTTGAGGCACCGCCAGAGGGCTTCTTGGGCTCCGAAGGACCCTTGGGGAGGAGCTGCTTCTTCGCGGGGGTGGCCTCAGGAGGCACGACGCCACCCTCATCATCAGAGTTCTTGGCCGCAGTGGCACGGTAGGCATGCTCAAGGGAACATACGGCATCCTTCTTGTCGCAGGCGACTGTGATGACGCCGCTGCACCCTGGCATCTTGAGGACATTGTAACCATGGTGGGTCGCTGCCATGAACTTGGCAAGGGCAGGGTGCCTGAGGATGGCGTTGTACGGGAGGCTGATGTGGGCGACGTCAAAGTCAATGAGCTTGGTATGGTAGTTGTCACGCTTGCCGAAGGTGATGGGAAGGCGCACCTGCCCGATGGGCGTGGTGGAGCCATCGGTCACTCCTGAGAAGGGCTTGGTGTGCAGGAGCTGGTCATAAGGCACTTCGAGCGTGTCAAACGTTACCACAGAGAGGACATTCATCCCAGCGCCACCGTCGATGAGGGTCTTGGTGACAAAGACATTGCTGATGGTGGGCGTGCAAAGCATGGGGAGTGCGCCTGTGGTGGCCGACCACTCGAGGTGGTCCTTGGAGTCGAAGGTAATCGCGTACTGCGACCACCTGAGGGGACGTGCGGCCTCAAGCTTCGGGAGGGCCGTGTTCACCTCATGAGAGAACTGCTTGAAGATGCAGTTTGAAGCAGGGGCCTGGGCACCACCCAGGATGCAAGCGATCACTCGGGGTTCCTAGAAGCCCCTAGCCCCATCATCCTGTCGGTTGTCGTCATTTCTCCTTGGCGGCGGCGGCGGCGGAGGGAGGCCGGCATTACCCTTAGGACGATCCTCACAAGGCTGATCGCGCCAGGGGCCGTCGTGAGGCTGATCCCACTAGCGGTCCTCACGAGGCTGGTCGCGCCAGTCCTGACGAGGGTCGCGGTTGTCCCAGCGGCCTCCGCCACGGCCTCCTCCACGGCCGTAGCCACAGTCGCCACGCTCGGGGCGGCGGACAAGGCGCCCGTCGCGGAGCGCCCTGAGCTCCTGATAGTCATTGTTGTTGTGGCAGTGGATGTTGTGGAAGATGCAGAATGGGCGGTTGCCCCTGGGGGCTCATCGTGGTCGCGGCCACGCTTCATCTCGGGCTCTGCTGCCAGCACGGCGGGGCCCTTGCGCTTCGCCTCCCTAGCCTTGGCCTTCCTGTCTTCAGGGTCGACCTCCGAAAGCTCGATGAGGGAGAGGCGGCCTTCCTTGGCCCTTGCGCACTTGTTCGCCAGGTTGAACATCTCCAGGGCCGAGCACAAGTCCTCATGGATGGCGAGCTCTTCTTTCATCTTGACGTCCCGGAGGCCATCAGTGAACACCGAGATGATGGCCTTGTCCGACACCTTCGGGATCTTGAGGCGAACATTCGTGAAGTGCTGTATGTATTTGTGCTGGGTCTCACCCGACTGCTGCTTCACGCGCCGCAGGTCGCCCACCGCAGGGGCGCAGTCACAGGTGCCCTGGAAGTTGGCGATGAAGCACTCACGAAGTTCGTCCCACGAGGAAATCGACCCCTCCGGGAGGTGAAGGAGCCAGGAGCGCGCGCCATCCTTGAGAGCCATGGGGAACCAGTTCGCCATGACCTTGTCGTCACCATTCTCCGCCTCGATGCTCAGTGAGTAGAGCTGGAGGAACTCTACAGGGTCGGGGGTGCCGTCGTAGCACGGAGGCAGGTCTGGCTTGAACATGTCGGGCCAGGCGACGCGGCGCAGCTCCGGGGTGAAGGCACGGCAGCCCGCCGCGCTCACGGGTGGAGCCACTGCGCGAGCGGGGGGAGCTTGGTCTTGACGTTCGCGCGCCGCAGGCTCCGGCGGCGCGTGGTCTTGATGCTAGCGCGGTGGCGCTGGGAGAGCATGTGCGTCACCTTGTGGATGCTGCACCACCTGGCAGCTTCCCTCATCGCGCGCCGGCGCTCCACGCGGCGGGTCACGCTGGGGCGCGTCGCGCCTGGGCTCAGGTTCGGAGCCGCGCAGAGGAGGAGGAGGAGGCGCGCCATGGGCTACGTTGCCCACCTATGATGGCAGGGGACGGAGCGAGCGGGGCGGCGTAGGGACCTCACCGGTGGCGTTGACAAGCTGGGTGATGCGGCCGAGCCAGTCGTCGTAGCGGTCGTTGGCGGGGCGGTAACACAGTAGCTCGCGCGCCATGAGCAGCGCAGCTGCGCGTTCGCTAGCCCGCGGTGGACGTGGGAGGATGACGCCGTGGCGGGAGTGGGTGACAGAGTGGCGGTGCGGCCATCGCGCCACACGAAGGGTGGCATCGACGTATCCTGCTGCTCGGGAGCAGCAGGGTCAGTGGCAGCGCTAGCTGCAGGGGAAGCGGAGTGGCGAGGGACACCACAGCCCACGAGCGCCGTCTGGGCGATGCATGCAGCCCGGTGCTCGGCGCAGACTCGGCATGCGTCAGCCATGGGAGCGACAAAGCGGAGACGAAGCGGAACCGGAAAGAGGATTTTGACACACCCCTACCTTGCGCGCCAAATGTCGGATTCAGGGCTCTGCAGACCCAAGAAGGTTCGAACTCTGGGGCATGTGCGAAGATCTCAACTAGCTCAAGTCTCAAGCTCACCACCCCACGGCCTAGCCTTGTCGAGTTTGCGCGAGCGAGGGAGAAGATGAACACAACAGTTTACCCAGGTTCGGGCCACCTTGCGGTGTAAAACCCTACTCCTGCTTTGTGGTGGATTGGCCTCACGAGGAGGCTGAGGATGAACTAGTACAGTGGATGAGCAGCCTCGCGAGGGCTCAAGTGGTGCTAGTGCAATGGTCAAGGGTCCGGTCCGGGATCCTTTCTATGGTGGTGGCTAGCCTATACTTATAGTGGCCTTGGTCCTCTTCTCCCAAAACTTAGGCAGGAAGGGATCCCACAATGGCCAATTTGAAAGGGAACAAGAAGTACATCTAATCCTGACGAAAGGTAGTCTTCACCTGCAAAGCTTCTGGTCATGACGCAGAGGTGGGCTCGGCAATGACATCCGTCCTGCCGAGCTCGTGGTCTCGGTCTCGTTGCACCGGAATGGAAACCTTTGGGGGATTCCTTGGGAACCCGCGTCTGTCCTTGCCCCCCTAGCACCAAAGGGGAAATTGTCTTCTCTACGCCCGCTGGCGCCCGCCTGGCCTTGGTCGTCATGGCTTGCGTCATCGCAGCCTCGTGAGGCTGGGTACCTACATAGAAGTCTCCGCCCCTCGGGAGGCGGCCTAGGGAGGCCGCTCCTCTGGAGGTCTTGGTGTCGTTCACCTCGCGAGGCTAGGGCCCTCGCGAGGGTCTTGCCTTGCAGTTGTTGTAGCTGGGCCGTACAGGGCCGTCGATGGGCCCTCACGCTGGGCCGCAGGCAGGAAGATCTAGGTACCCCGGATCCCAGAACGCTGACACTAGCTTAGTCCATGGCACCCTTGCACTATTATTATTTTCATATCGTTCGGTCGTGCAAGTGAAAGGAAATTATGACGATGTATGATGAAGTGACTGTGGCAGGAAAAGCGGGTGTGAACTCAACTTGCTTTTGTTTTTGTAAATACGTTTAACTTAGTATCCATGATTTATCATATTATGATTACACATGCTTGCAATGACAATTAGAGATTATAGTTGCTCATGCCATGCTTAAGTATCTAGGAGTGGATAATGATTTATCTGAGTGTCAACATGCATTAAAATGATTGTGATATAGTATGATAATATGGTGTCCTCCTCTGAATATTTCGAGTGGCTTGACTTGGCACATGTTCACGCATGTAGTTGATTCAAAACCAACATAGCCTCCACGATATTTATGTTCATGGTGTTTATATCCTACTCATGCTAGTACTCAATGTTAATTATCCATAATGCATGATCATGACCGTTTTCGCTCTTTAGCTGGTCGCTTCTCAATTTAATTGCTAGTCTTCGCCTGTACTAAGCGGGAATACTGCTTGTGCATCAAAAATCTTAAACCAAAGTTATTCCACATGAGTGCACTATATCTACCTATATGCGGTATTACCCTGCCGTTCCAAGTAAATTTGCATGTGCCACCTCTAAAAATTCAAACGAACATATGTTTTGTGTGCCCGTACCGCTCATGGAGTGATAGGGGGGTGGTTAGTATCTTCCATGCTAATCGGGTTATTCTCATGATGAGTGTTAATTCACTCATCCTTGCACGAGAGGGGCCGGTAATAGGGATGCCCAATCCCATGATCAAAAACTGCAAATAATTAAAGAAAACTCCACTAGATTGTTGTTTGTATGGAGGGCACCCGAGGATTCGGCTAGCCATGGCATGTGTTTGTTGGGGGAGGGGGAGTAAACTTTACTTTTACCGCTTGGGAACCGCCACTAATTTGTTTAGCATGGAAGATATTGAAAACTCTTGGTCGTAACGTTCACAGGAAAGGTATACCTCCCAAAATTATATTTATCTCTGATTTAAACTCTGAGCTATGGCACCTCTGCAAATCCTTGCTTCCCTCTGTGAAGGGCCTATCTATGTACTTTTATGTTATTTTACTTTTATTGTTGAGTCATCACCTTCTCAAAAAAGCACCAGTCCTAAGAGCACTATCGTCATCCTCATGCATTGTTTATAGTTAAAATTGTGTGCATCATGACTGGATCTCTTCTACCATGAATTACAATGTTTAGTCGCTGCTTGAACTTTGGAGGTGCACTGCATTTATGTTTTGCGGTCTCAGAAAGGTCTAGCAAGATACCATTATTGTATATCATGATTGTTTTGACAAAGTGTTGGCATTTGAAATATTTTATTATTGCTCGCTAGTTGATTATGCCATTGATATGAGTGAATATATTTTCTAAGAGTTATTGCTCACATTGTTAGTCATGATCTTTGCTAAAAACCTGGGTGCTATTTAAGCATATATATGGACACAAGAACAAAAGAGTTCGTAAAAGTTTTTATTTATCACTTTCAGTTTGTCAACTGAATTTCTTGAGGACAAGCAATGGGTTAAGCTTGGGGGAGTTGATATGTCTCCGTCGTATCTACTTTTCCTAACACTTTTGCTCTTGTTTTGGACTATAATTTGCATGATTTGAATGAAACTAACCCAAACTGACGCTGTTTTCAGCAGAACTACCATGGTGTTGTTTTTGTGCAGTAATAAAAGTTCTCGGAATTGGACGAAACTTTTTCGAGAATTATTTTGGAATATATAAAAATTACTGGAACCAAGACACACTGGAGGGGGGCAGCTGCCCACTAGGCACCAGGGCACGCCACCCCCCTCTGGCGCACCCTGGTGGGTAGTGGGGCCCACGAGGCTCCGCTGACCCTAAGTCCAACTCTATAAAATCCTATTTTTGGAGAGAAAAATAAGAGAGGAAGTTTCATCGCGTTTTATGATACGGAGCCGCCGCCACCTCCTGTTCTTCATCGGGGGCCAGATCTGGAGTCCGTTCTGGGCTCCGGAGAGGGGGATCTTCCGTCTTCGTCATCATCAACCATCCTCCATCACCAATTTCATGATGCTCACCGCCGAGAGTGAGTAATTCCCTCATAGGCTTACTGGATTGTGATGGGTTGGATAAGATTCATCATGTAATCGAGTTAGTTTTGTTAGTGCTTGATCCCTAGTATCCACTATGTTCTGAGATTGATGTTGCTATGACTTTGCTATGCTTAATGCTTGTCACTAGCGCCCGAGTGCCATGATTTCAGATTTGAACCATTTATGTTTTAACCATTATATCTATGTTCTTGATCTGATCTTGCAAGTTATATGCACCTATTACGTGTTATGATCTGCATACCCCAAGGTGAGAACAATTGGGATTCTTTCCGGTGATTACCGTAATTTGTGGAGTTCATGTATTCACCATGTGTTAATGCTTTGTTCCGGTTATCTATTAAAAGGAGGCCTTAATATGCCTTAGTTTCCTTATGGACCCCGCTACCACGGGAGGGTAGGACAAAAGATGTCATGCAATTTCTTTCCCATAAGCACGTATGACTATTTACGGAATACATGCCTACATTATATTTATGAACTGGAGCTAGTTCTGTGTCGCCCTAGGTAATGACTGCTATATGATGAATATTAGCCAACGTTATCACTGATCCAATGTCTACGAGCTTTTCACGTATTGTTCTTGCTAAGTTACTACTGCCATTACTGCTGTTACAATTGCTATAAAATTGTTACTGTTGTTACTGTTACTATTGCTATCATTGCTACTACTATCAAACTATCATACTACTGTGCTACTGATCACTTTGCTGCAGACATTAAATCTTCGGGTGTGGTTGAGTTGACAACTCAACTGCTAATACTTACAAATATTCTTTGGCTCTCCTTGTGTCGAATCAATAAATTTGGGTTGCATACTCTACCCTCGAAAATAGTTGCGATCCCCTATACTTGTGAGTTATAAAGATGCAGGTTTCGATCTAGATCACATGTGGATGTGAGGGTTGGATGTTCTTGCTATGCTTCCTTCGAGTGTTCCTTCATTTATGTTCATTGACGACATGATGTAGCTTTGGATATAGTTTTGACAATCGATCAGCCCTGGGTGTCGACGGTGTGCTAACAATTCTTTGGACTTCATCATAGTCAAGAACAATGAACTTTCACAAACACGGGAGGGCGATGAAGATGAACGATCTTCTAGGAGGGCATTCGTATTGATGAAGTTTAGTGTGGGGCTAGAGATTTTTTATTAAGTCTGTACCCTCTCACACCCCGGAAGTTAATCTAGCAACAAGAATTAATGCCTTGATGGTGGACGTAGGTAGCTATTGTTATTCGGAAACCCTCGAAGCCATGTAATTAAAATTTGCAAACCAATTAGAGGAAGTCTAACTTGGATTTGCAGGTTGCATGTGATATGGTATAGCCTTCGTCATGATAATGAGTTTATGTATGAGATGGTTAGATGTTGTAAAGTTAAGTGGTCTGCTAATACGTATCCGTCATATCTATAATTTTTATTGTTCCATGCCAATATTATACAACTTTCACATACTTTTGGCAACATTTTATATTATTTTTGGGACTAACATATTGATCAAGTGCCCAATGCCAGTTCCTGTTTGTTGCATGTTTTTTGTTTAGCAGAATATCCTTATCAAACAAAGTCCAAACGCGATAAAAATTTACGGAGAATTATTTTGGAATATATGTGATTTTAGGGAGGTGGAATCAACACAAACGGAGGCCCACGGCCTCCACTACACACTAGGGCGCGACCTACCCCCCTAGCGCGCGGTGGTGCCTAGTGGGCACCCCGTAAGTCAGTTGGGGCTCTTCTTCGGGCGCAAGGAAGCTTACATCCGGAAAAAATATCGTGTTAAAATTTCAGCGCAATCGGAGTTACGGATCTCTGGGTATATAAGAAACGGTTTTCGGCCGGAAAACAGGAACGCGAAACAGAAGAGAACGGAGAGATAGATCCAATCTCGGAGGGGCTCCTGCCCCTCCATCGCCATGGAGACCATGGACCAGAGCGGAAACCCTCCTCCCATCTAGGGGGAGGCCAAGGAAGAAGAAGAAGAAGGAAGGGGGCTCTCTCCCCCTCTCTCCTGGTGGCGCCGGAGTGCCGCCGTGGCAAGGATCATGACGGCGATCTACATCAACAACCTTGCTACAATCAACACCAACTTTCTCCCCCTCTATGCAGCTGTGTAACCTCTCTATTCCCGCTGCAATTCCCTACTTAAACATGGTGCTCAACACTATATACTATTATCCAATGATTTGTGGTTATCCTATGATGTTTTAGTAGATCTGTTTTGTCCTATGGGTTGATTGATGATCGTGATTAGTTTGAGTTGTATATTTTATTTTGGTGCTGTCCTATGGTGCCCTCCGTGTCACGCAAACGTGACGGATCCCCGTTGTAGGGTGTTGCAATACGTTTATGATTCTCTTATAGTGGGTGGCGAGAGTGACAGAAACTTATACCCGAGTAGGGGGGTTGTTGCGTATGGGAGTAAAGAGGACTTGATACTTAATGCTATGGTTGGGTTTTACCTTAATGATCGTTGGTAATTCTGGATGCTTGCTAGAGTTCCAATCATAAGTGCATATGATCCAAGTATGGAAAGTATGTTAGCTCATGCCTCTCCCTCATATAAAATTGAAATAATGATTACCGGTCTAGTTATCAATTGCCTAGGGACAAATAACTTTCTTGTGTGAAAAAAGCTTTCTACTAAACTACAAAATCAATTATCTTGCAATTTATTTATAGTTTTATTCTTGCAAAGTACTTCTAGTTTCATTCTTGTTCAAGGTAAAGCAAACGTTAAGTGTTCGTAGAGTTATATCAGTGGTCGATAGAGCCTGAGGGAATACTTGTTGTACCTTTAGCTCCTCGTTGGGTTCGACACTCTTATTTATCAAAAAAGGCTACAAATGATCCCCTATACTTGTAGGTTATCACCTGCGCGTCACAACATGATGGCCAACGCCACAAGATTGCCACTTTAATGTAATAGATGTAGAGATAGCCTACAGGTTAGAGGTGATGGTGGCGAGTGTACACGGAGGTCCCCGGCGGGGAGAAGGTGTACCAAGCGCAAGGGGAAGCTGAAAATTTTCGTGCCATGGCAGAGATTTTTAAATGGTCACCATGACAATGTTTTCTGAAATTGCTGCCATGGCAGTGTTTTTAAAACGGCTGCCACGACAATGATTTTTTTGTCGCCACGATGACGTTTCAACTGGAGATTCAAGGAGATCGTGAAGACTTCCCAACGCCCAGGGCTATACCATATGATGCTTTTATGAATTGCCAAATATGTTTATCCCTTTGTTGTTTACACCCTTTGAGTCCATAGTAGTTAATTATTAGGGTGATCTCTCACTGTAAATATCAAGTTAAAATGTGCTCTTCCTAGTGTTGCAACCGTCTATAACACATAGCATTCCAGAGTGTGTTGTGTCCACATGAGTATAGACAAGGTGTGAGGTGTAAGACGGGTGGATGGTCAGACCATGTATGCAGATAACATTTGGTTGTCTTGAAGTTCTGGCAGAATCATTCTGAGATGGGATCACGAAGCATCGAAAGATGAACAAGAATCATATGGAGATATGATTGGCAAAAGTTTGTGTACTGGTCAAAATTCATGTCATCAGTTATGTCCACATCAATGGCTGTGAATAATATCAGGGTTTTGTATTACTCACTATCAATTATGAGAGATATTGATTTGAGTGGGAGTGTGATATTTCTCCAACGTATCTATAATTTTTTTTGTTTCATACTATTATATCATAAATCTTGGATGCTTTATATGCTATTTTATATCATTTTTTGGGACTAACCTATTAACCCAGTGCCCAGTGCTAGTTCCTATTTTTTGCTTGTTTTTTTTCAGAAAATCGGTACCAAACAGGATGAAACTTTACGGTGATTTTTTCTGGACCAGGAGGGACCCTAGAAGGTTCGGGCGGAGGCTAGAAGACGTATGGGAGAGCCACGAGCTTACAGGGCACGCCCGAGGGGGGTAGGCGCACCCTTGAGCTCGTGAGTCCCACGCAACTCTATTTGACCTAATTCCACCTCTGTAAATTCCCAAACCAATGAAGAGACACCCAAAACACTTTTTCCGCCGCCGCAAGCTTGAGTTCTTCCGCGATCCCATCTGGAGGCCTTTTCCGGTACTCTGCTGGAGGGGGAATCGACCACGAAGGGCTTCTACATCATCCGTGCTGCCTTCTGATGATATGTGAGTAGTTCACCACGGACCTACGGGTCCATAGCTAGTTGCTACATGACTTCTTCTCTCTCTTTGATCTTCAATACAATGTTCTCCTCGATCTTCTTGGAGTTCTATTCATTGTAATCTTATTTTGGGTGTGTTTGTTGGGATCTGATGAATTGTGGGTTTATGGTCAGATTATTCATTGAAAGCAATTGAGCCTTTTCTGAACTTTATTATGCATGATTGTTATAGCTTTGTATTTCCCTCTGATCTATCCGTTTGGTTTGGCCAACTAGATTGATTTATCTTTAGTGGGGCAGGTGCTTTGTAATGGGTTCAATCTTGCGGTTCTCCATATCCTAGTGACAAAAGAGGACAAGACACGTATTGTATTGTTGCTATTAAGGGTAAAACGACGTAGTTTATTCATATTGATTGGGTTTACTTTGTCTACATCATGTCATCTTGCTTAAGGCGTTACTCTGCTTGGCATGAACTCCCTAGATGCATGTTGGATAGTGGTCGATTTGTGGAGTAATAGTAGTAGATGCAGGCAAGAGTCAGTCTACTTGTCTCAAACGTGATGCCTATATACATGATCATTGTCATGAATATGTCATAACTATGCGCTTTTCTATTAATTTCCCAACAGTAATTTGTTTACCCACTGTATGCTATGTGTTCGATAGAGAAGCCTCTAGTGAATACTATGGCCCCGGATCTAGTTTTATCATATTATAAAATCCAAAAATACCTTGCTACAATATATTTACTTTTACTTTGTTTTGCAATTTATCTTCCTACCTATACAAGATTTAATCCTTACAAGTGATACATCCCCAACGTATCTATAATTTTTTATTGTTCCATGCTGTTATAGTATCAATCTTGGATGTTCATTATGCAATTATATATCATTTTTGGGACTAACCTATTAACTTAGTGCCAAGTGTCAGTTGCTGTTTTTTTGCCTCTTTTGGTTTTCCAGGAAATCAGTACCAAACGAAGTCCAAATGCCATGAAACATTTTGATGATTTTTTCTGGACATAAGATACACTAGAAGCTTTGGGAGGAGACCAGAAGGCGGAGGATTGGGCCACGAGCCACCAGGACGTGCCCGAGGGGTCGGCGCGCCTTGGTGCCTCGTGGACCCCTCGTTCCTCCGTTTGACCTAATTCCGCTCTATAAATTCTCTAAAATCAGGAAACCACCAGAGAGCCACCAAAAATACTTTTTCCGCCGCCGCAAACTTCTGTTCCCGCGAGATCCCATCTGGAGGCCTTTTCTAACACTCTGCCGGATGGGAAATCGATCATAGAGGGCTTCTACATTAGCCTTGCTGCCCATCTGATGATGTGTAAGTAGTTTACGATAGACCTATAGGTCCATAGCTAGTACCTAGATAGCTTCTTCTCTCTCTTTGATCTTCAACACAATGTTCTCCTTGATGTTCTTGGAGATCTATTCGATGTAATCATTTTTTGTGGTGTGTTTGTTGGGATCCGATGAATTGTGGGTTTATAATCATTTTTTATGCATGGTTATTATAGCTTTGTATTTCTCTCCGATCTATCGGTTTGATTTGGCCAACTAGAGTGATTTATCTTGCAATGGGAGAGGTGCTTTGTGATGGGTTCGATCTTGCAGTGCTCAATCCCAGTGACAGAAGGGGAGATGACATGTATTTGTATCGTTGCCATTAAGGATAAAATGATGGGGTTTATTCATATTGATTGGATTTACTTTGTCTACATCATGTCATCTTTCTTAAGGCATTACTCCATTCTTTATGAACTTAATACTCTAGATGCATGCTGGATAACGGTCGATGTGTGGAGTAATAGTAGTAGATGCAGGCAGGAGTCGGTTTACTTGTCTCGGACGTGATGAATATATATATGATCATTGCCTTGGATATCGTCATGATTATTCGCTTTTCTATCAAATGCCCAACGGTAATTTGTTTACCCACTGTATGCTATGTTCAAGAGAGAAGCCTCTAGGGAAAACTATGGCCCCTGGGTCTATCTTTATCATATATTAAAATCCAAAAATACCTTGCAGCAATTTATTTACAATTATTCTATTTTGTCTTTTTGTTTATATATCTATTACTACGAGATTTGATCCTTGTAATTAACCACGAAGGGATTGACAACCCCTTGTTGGCGTTGGGTGCAAGTATTTGTTATTTTGTGTGTAGGGAGGTGTTGTGTGGTTCTCCTACTGCCTTGATAACCTTGGTTCTTAACTGAGGGAAATACTTATCTCTACTATACTGCATCATCCTCTCCTCTTCGAGGAAATCCCAACGCAGCTCACAAGTATCACTCGAACGTGCTTTTGATCTGAATTTTTTACACATGATTGATATTCAAATTTTGCCACATTGTCCTAATTTTTCAGAATTTTTGGAGTTACAGAAGTATGGTCATTTTTCGAATTACTACAGACTTTTCTGTTTTTGACAGATTCTGTTTTCGTTGCATTGTTTGCTTGTTTTGATGAATCTATGGATTGTATCGGGGGGTATAAGCCATGGTGAAGTTAGAATATAGTGGGTATTATGCAATTATAAAATATGAATGGGTTCACAACAGTACCTAAAGTGGTGATTTGGTTGTTAAGGTTTGGGTGAGATCTCGATGGATGAAGGAATAAGGAGTGGCAAGAGCCTAAGCTTGCGGATTCCCGAGGCACCCCAAGGCAATATTCAAGGACTCCCAAGCATCTAAGCTTGGGGATGCCCTGGAAGGCATCCCCTCTTTCTTCTACCAACCATCGGTAATATTACTTAGAGTATTTTTATTCATCACATGATATGAGTTTTGCTTGGAGCATCGTGTATTATATGAGTCTTTTCTTTGTTTTCTTTTTAGCTTACCACAATCATCTTTGTTGGACACACCTTTTTGAGAAGGACACACATTATGCGTGATTTGTTAGAATACTCTATGTGCTTCACTTATATCTTTTGAGCTAGACAGTTGCTCTAGTGCTTCACTTATATTTTTAGAGCACGTCAGTGGTTATATTTTAAAGAAATAGTTACACTCTCATGCTTCACTTATATCATTTTGAGAGTTGATAATAGTAATGGCAATATGCACAAGTTATGAATTTGGTCCTAATATGATAGGTATTCAAGAGGGATATAATAAAAACTTTCATGTAGATCACTGAATATGATAAGTTTGATTCCTTACAATAGTTTTAGTATATAAAGGTGATAATATGTGGGTTGTGCTAGTGAGTAATTGTGGTTTAGTAATAATATTGGTGTTAAGGTTTGTGATTCCCGAAGCATGCACGTATAGTCTCTCGTTATGCTAAGAAGTTGGAGCATGATTTATTATTGATTGTCTTCCTTATGAGTGGCGGTCGGGGACGAGCGATGGCCTTTTCCTACCAATCTATCCCCCTAGGGGCATGAGTAGTAGTACTTTGCTTCGAGGGCTAATAAACTTTTGCAATAAGCATGTGATTTCTTTATGACTAATGTGAGTCCATGTATTATAAGCACTCTCACCTTTCCAGAATTTGCTAGCCTCTTCGCTACCATACATTGCCCTTTCTCACCTCGAGATGTGGTGCAAACTTCACCATTGCATCCAAACCCTGTGATATGATACGCTCTATCACACATAAGCCTCCTTATATCTTCCTCAAAACAACCACCATACCTACCTATTATGGTATTTCCATAGCCATTCCGAGATATATTGCCATGCAACTTCCACCGTTCCATTTTTATGACACACATCATGATTGTCATATTGCTTTGCATGATCATATGCTGACATAGTATTTGTGCCTCAGCCATTGTTCATCATTTTTTATACATGTCACGCTAGATCATTGCACATCCGGGTACACCACCAGAGGCATTCATATAGAGTCATGTTTTGTTCTAGCATCGAGTTGACATTTTGAGTTGTAAGTAAATAGAAGTGTGATGATCATATTCATTATTAGAGCATTTTCCCAAATGGGGAAAAAAGAGGCCGAAAAGAGCCCAAAAAAAAAGGTTAAAAAGAGTCTAACAAAAAAATAGAGAAAAAGAGAGAAGGGGCAATATTACTATCCTTTTCAACAATTGTGCTTCAAAGTAGCACCTTATTTTTCATATAGAGCGTCTCCTACGCTTTCATTTCATATAACTAGTAGGATTTTTTATTATAGAACTTGTTTTCTATATTCCAATGACAGGCTCCCTCAAATGCCCTAGGTCTTCTAGAGCAAGCAAGTTGGATGAACACCTGATTGCTTGTAATCTGCGTTGGTATTTCCTCGAAGAGGAGAGGATGATGCAGCACAGCAAAGGTAAGTATTTTTCTTAGTTATGAAACCAAGGTTATCAATCCTGTAGGAGAACCAAGCAACACTATGTAAACAGCACCTGCACACAAACAACAAAAACTTGCAACCCAACGCGTAAGAGGGGTTGTCAATCCCTCAACAGCATTGAGATATATTAAATTGTATAGGTTTTGATAAATAGATCTAACTAAAACACAAAATAAAATAAATAAAGAAAAATCGCAGCAAGGTATTTTTGGTTTATTATGATAGGAAAATAGACCCGGTGGCCATAGTTTTCACTAGAGGCTTCTCTCAAGAAAATAGCATACGGTGGGTAAACAAATTACTGTTGGGAAATTGATAGAAAAGAGAATAATCATGACGATATCCAAGGCAATGACCATGTATATAGGCATCACGTCCAAGATTAGTAGACCGACTCCTGCCTGCATCTACTATTATTACTCCACACATCGACCGCTATCCAGCATGCATCTTGTGTATTAAGTTCATGGGAAAACGGAGTAATGCAATAAGAACGATGACATGATGTAGACAAGATAAACTCACATATGAATAAACCCCATCTTGTTGCTCTTAATAGCAGCGATTCATGCGTGTTATGTCTCTTTCTGTCACTAAGATTGAGCACCACAAGATCGAACCCATCACAAAGCACCTCTTCCCATGGCAAGATAAATCAATCTATTTGGCCAAACCAAACCAATAAATCGAAGAAGAAATACACTACAAAAAAAAGACACATCCGTGACATTTTGGCCCGAACGAATTTTTTTCCTATCATGTTTGTGACACTTCTATGACGATAATTGTGACAAAACCACGTATCATCATAGATCTGGTGGGCTCCTACTTCTATGACAAAAAATCATGACAGAAAATGGGCTTTTCGTCCTGGGCGGGCCGGGGACGCACCTGCATGACATTCTTTGGGCCATCCATGACGGAAAAAATCATGGTAGAAGCGAGGGCGAGGAAAATATCGGGGAGTTCCCGGTTACGGTGGGTGGTCAGGGCCAAGCGATGCACGGAGGGATTGCGCGTTTCTCTCGTACACGTACGCGCGTGTGTGCGAGCCGTTGGGCTCTAACTGAACCCGAGCGAGGCGTTCGCTTACTGAACCCGAGCGATTGCACTAGCTACGTTACTGAACCCGAGTGATCGATCCCTGGCTGTTAACTGAACCCGAGCGATTCCTTCGCTACTGCTGCTAACTGAAGCCGATCGAACCTGTCTCTTGATGAACAGTGACCATTGTTGGGGGTTGGATGCACAGTTCCCGGTGGGGGTTGGATGAACAGGACCCCGTGGTAGTAGTAGGCCGTTGCCGCTGGATGAATAGGACCCCGATCGAGGAGGCCGCCACACACACCTGTGCCGGTCGGCGGTGGATGAACAGGACCCCGTGGAGGCTCCATGAACAGTAGCCGGTGGAGGCTGGATGAACAAGACCCCCGTGGATGAACAGTAGCTGGTGGAGGCTGGAGGAAGTCGACGGTGGATGAACAGTAGCAGGTAGAGGCTGGAGGAAGTCAACGGGAGATGAACAGTAGCCCCGTAAAGGCTGGAGCGAGGCACTAGACGGTGGATGAACAGTAGCCCGTGGAGTCCCGTTTTGCGATACGCCACACCACTCCCAATGAACAGGACACCGTTTCGACCATAGGCGCTCCAACACAAGTTTGTTTCCTCCGTTTTGCGGTACGCCACACCCCTCCCGATGAATAGCATCCCGTTTCAACCGTAGGAGCTCAAACACAAGTCAGTTTCCTGCATACTGCAGTATGCCAGACCCTGTTTCGGCTGTTCCGTCCAAGCCAGTTGGCTCCCGTTGAACAAGACGCATTCCAACCCAGTCTGTTGCCTCCCGATGAACATGACGCTGTTTCTCCGTTCCGACCCAGCCGGTTGGCTGCCTGATGAACAGGACATCGTTGCTGCCGTCCGTTGCCTCTCCATGTACACGAGCCCTGGCCGTACGTATGCGCGAGTAGGCATTAGAGACCGCGCCCATATGTACGTACGTGGCTGTATTTTTTGGCATGTGGCTATATGTATGTGTACACCGTTTAGACGGGACTGCCTGAAATGCTACGTCGGGGGCTCTACTACTACACGTGTTGCTGCTTGCTCGGCCATGGTTCATCGTTGCAGAGAGATCGATCGACCAGTATGTACGTACACGATCGCGACCAGACAGACAACGGTACGTACGCTTCGACCGGGTGGGTCCTAGCTGTCAGGGAGGATAAGGACGCACTTCCTTGCGTGCGAAGATATAGCTGGTGGGTCCCGGCTGTCAGGGGGAGGAATCATTTTTATTTTGTGAGTAATAAGGAGGCACTTCCTTGCATTCGAAGATGCAGCTGGTGGGTCCAGCTGTCAGCCTCACAGCCTAAAGTCCTCTTCCGATGGCTGTCGTTCGTTGAACTCGTTGACCACAAGGCACCGAGAGCATCAAGGCGGTGGACGACGGCAAGGCCTAGGAAGAGAATGATGCGTAGCCAGAGAAGACGAGGCAGGTGGATGCCCACGCAGATGGGAGTACGAGGGTTCACTGGTTCGGCTGCGGCGTAAGGTTGCCGTCATCGGAGAATAAAAGGGGGTGTGGGTGAGTAGAGGGATGGCATTGCCAGCGGTGGCAGCGCAGCCGGCCACGGGAGGTAGTAGCAGGTGGTCCAGCCGGCGCTGGTTTCGGCGGCCGGAGCAAGAAGATCAGAGATTGAAGAAGCAGCGCGGCCGTTGGATGTTAATCCAACGGTCACTACGGCTAGAATCGTTTGTTGACTAGGTTAACAAAGCCCTGCGTACGTGTCAACTTAGTAGGCCCACAAGTCAGCCTCCGAATCAGGTGAGTCCGAGCTAGCAGGGGGAGGAAACATTTTTCTTACGCGTAATAAGGAGGCACTTCCTTCCGTGCAAAGATGTAGCTCGTGGGTCCCAGCTGTCATGGGGGGGGGGGCTTTTTTCGAGTAATAAGAATGAACATCCTTGCGTGCGAAGATTGTAGCTGGTGGGTCCAACCTGTCAGGGGGAGGAATCATTTATTCCCGCATAATAAGGAGGTACTAGCTTGCATGCGAAGATGTAGCTGGTGGTTCCCAGCTGTCAGACTCTCGACGTACTCCATGTTGGTTCTCGTTGTTGACCACGCATCGTCGAGTGGACCACGGCGGTGGACGATGGTGAGGCCTAAGATGGGAACGATCTGGAGTCATGGAACAAGGGGCACTAGAGTCCCTGGCGGAGGGGAGTACGAGGGACTGGTTCGGCTGCCGGGTGAGGCTGCCTTCGCCGGAGAATAACCGAAGGTGTGGGGGAGTACAGGTATGACCTGGCCACCATTGGGGGTAGGGTGGGGCGGCGAGGCCTGCGCGGCAGCACAGCCGGCCACGGGAGGTAGATGCCGGCGCTCCAGCCGGCGATAGTTTTGACGGCTGGAGCAAGAGCAACTAGATCAGAGAGTGAAGAAGCAGGATCGCCGTTGGATGTCAATCCAACGACTTCAGATGTCAGAATAATTCTTGACTTTTTGTTTTAGACCATTAAATCGTTTTGTTCATTAAATGGACAACACCTTGCGCAGGCTTCGTCTAGTGGGCCAACAAAGTCAGCTTCGAAAGCTGTGGCGGAATGCAGCCCATTTATTTAGGTTTTACAGCCCATTTCATTTTGTTTGCCAATACATCTATTTCCTGGGCTTTGACTCAAAAAATAATCTATTTCCTGGGCTGTGTAAAAATAAAAATGCTGATTTACTATTTATGATAATTTACAGCGCATTTGATTATTTATTTGAATACACCTATTTACTGGGCTGGGTGAAAAATAATATTGCGTACATGCAGCCCATTTATCATTTGTGATAATTTACAAGCCATTTGATTTTAGTAGAAATTGACCCATGTTCTGGGATGGGTGAAAAAACAATGATGGTCTGGACTGAGCATTTCGTATAAAAATAATATTGAGATAGGAATATTATTAAAAAATTAAGTTGGGCTTGGTAAACTTATTATATAAAAAATGAACTGAGCTATTCATTTTATTAAAATAAGCATAGGCTAGGCCGCGCTTATTTTAGGATCTTGGGTACAACTGTCGGCCCAGTTGCATTGCTGATGTTCAACGAAAAAGACATGTGTAGTAGAGTACAACTTTACATGGCTACTGAGTCCACATTCAAGGACGCCTGAAAAGGCCCAAACAAGGCTTCTGTACAACTTTTTGAAGTCACTGAGCTAAATTAATAACTTGAGAAAAAAGTTAGAGTACAGTGGAACCTAATTAAAAGCTGCACGAGCGAAGAAATAATTCAACGGTCGATGTGTGTGTGTGAGAGAGAGAGAGAGAGACCCATCGGTGGATGCTCATAAATACATCTTCCAGCCATATGCATTGCTGATGCTCAGTAAAAACTTATATAGTTGACACAATCATATAGAACGTCATAGCACACTGAACTTGCATACAAAAATTTCACGCAGGCGTCACAATCAGGGTGGAAGCAGTGGATCACTACGGGTAGGGCTATGTTGAAACCAACGAACTCGTACATAACCGTTCATCGTCTTTATTAATGAAGGGGAAATATCTTGAATGTTGTGCAAAGAAAACAGACAGACAACACAATAAGTTCTGCTAGCACATTAAGTTGACGTACACCCCTTTCCAAAAAAAGTTCAGGTACAAAAATAGAACAAGTCACAATCAAATGTACTAGCACATCAGTGCTTCACACTGATAGCTCGGATTTAACTACTATGTGAGAAGATTCAGTTGTTACCTCAAATTAGAGCACATCCAGGCAGCCAGCCCTGCCTCTTCTCCCAAAGAAGCAGTGGCCTCCGCCGCGCGATGGAGTAGGCCCTATGCCATCCATCGTTCCGAGCAACACGGGGAAAGTCTGATGTTGACTCCTGTAATGGGCGTCGTCGATGGACCCTGGCACCAGCGGCGGCGGCAGGACTTCGATTGATGGATTGACCACTTCTTCGACATGCACGAACACTCGATACAGGTACATCCCTAACGTGGTCCGCGGCGGCCTTGGTGTTGACAAATAGTACAACCCCGGTTCCTGCACCGGTATCTCAACACCAATCAACTTCGGTATGGTGGATGGCTTCTTCATCCATGCCATAATCGTTAGAGCCCAGCTGTCTGGAGGAACAAATATACTTACGAGCTCACCTCCTAGGTCGTTGATAAGCTCATTCATGGACTCGCTATTCCAAGCACGTCGAGGCATGCCGTGGAAGGTAAGCTTTGTTAAAAACTCAAGCTCATAGGGCACCGAGCCCCATCCTGGGTGCCACCGATCAAAGCTCACCAGCGCGCCATCACAGAACAAATGCTGGGAAGATTCGAACACACGACTGCAGTCGAAAGTTGTCCGGAACCTGACGAAGAAATCAGCCGGTGGCGGACAGACTTCGATGAGCAAGTCACTTATTTGGATGCCATGCGCAATGCCAAGAGCTTTGACAAGGTCGTCCGGCGAGATGGGAGGCCGGTCGCCATTGATGGTTACCATCAGCACTTTTTCGGCGAACTGGTCGTCCAGCGCCGCCATGCCACTATTGAGCGACAGCACGCAGCGCCTGAAGGCAGGACAGACCTCAGGACCGCCGGCTCGGAGATCCGCGTTGACCGGCGACATGATAGTGCGCTTGGGTACAGGGAGTACAGGAGGGAAATTTGGGGGAACTGGAGTAGGAATCGAGATTCCAGAGGTGGGAGAGGGGCAGGAGATTGGGGATGAAAAGGTAGCATGAATTTCGAACATGTGCCAATATGCTCTCGGCGCGCAAGCGCACGAAAACACTGGTGGCGCCCACATGTCGGCCTAAGAGTCCTTTTTCTTTCTTTTTTTGAGAGCCCGGCCTGAGAGTCATAATTGACCTGTTTGGCATTGCGTTACTACTCGGCCCATATTCAACGACACCTCACTGACCCAAACAAGTGTACATCATCGAAAAGACACTGAGCTCAAATTTTAACTTGAAAAAAGGAGATATACTCTGAACACTGGAGAATGGTGATGCCCTCATTTAGCCCACCAGCAGTTCGAGACAATAAACAGTTCAAAACAATGATATATACAACATTCAAACACTGACTAGTGACTACTGCTAACATAAACAGCAAGGCATGATAGTTCATAAGAAGTCTCGCTACACCACCAAAACGCACCCATCTGCAGCGCTCAGACTCTCGTGATCCAGACGAGAATGACATTCTAAATAGAGGAAACTGTTACATAGTAAGAGTGACATAGACGAGGATGACCAAATGACAAGGAACATGCATAACAAAAGAGAGAACTACCCATCCAGAACAAGCAGCAAAGACAACAAGTCATTCGAAGAGGGATGATCCAACACCATCATAATTTGCAGCCCCGCTTCAGCCACCAGTGATTAGGAGACACCATAACTCCACCCTTTCAACGCAACAGCCCAATTTCCTATCAACCTGAAGGCTTGAACCACATCACTACCTGTCGGACTTGAGACATCCAAGGATCAAAGTTAATCCAGATGCCTTTGTCATTCTCACCTTCTTTTGGCTGCAGGCTGTATCGTTGACAATCAGGGGAGTCTGCTCCCAAAGTCCTAGGGCTCACCATGTAGACACAATTTTCCCTAGCAAACAGAGCCTCTCTGCCATCAAGATCCTTGCCAACGGTGATCTCCTGGTTAATCGGATAATTGAGTCCGAGAAACAAAGTGTGTGAACCAAGGCTGTTTACCCGCCTCCAACTCAAAAATCCTGAAGGCCCCAACAAGCTGGTATCCTGCTCATAGACGTAACAGCCACTGTCCAAATACCCACGTATTTCACGGTGCTTGTACACAGTGGGGTTTTTGCAATATAACTTTTCCGGCTCATGTGTGCGAATGATCATCAGTCTTTTGTCGTCGTCTGATTGAGCGAGGAACCAGTTGTGCTTCCCTATTTTTGGCAAAGGTTGTGTGATTACAAAGGGCAGTAACTGTAGGGACACTGCATCATATCAAAAAGGATAGGCATTGTTAATGTAAGATCAGCATTGTTCAGAGTATGAGTAGGATAATGCAAGAAACAGCATTGATCTGTCCCTGTTGGAACTGAGAGGAAAATACAGGGAAATGTATACTTTGTTCGAAAATATAGAAGTGCCATGCATGGTTATACCCATGTTATCTCGCAATCGATTCTTCACAGGAAACTACCATGTCATGCATGTTATGTAATCATGTTCTGTCCTCACAAACAAATTCTTCAAGGAATCTAACAGACCATGCATTGTTATATACTCATGTTCTGTGGGCATTTTTTTTGTGAGGATATTATTCTAGCCATTGATTGGTGAAGGGCGAATATAGGTATGTACACATGGTAAGCATTACAAGATTTCACTACTTCCAAATATAGAGTTCTCCATATGGACATTTACTTCCCTAATGTATGGTCAGATGAAACCAACAACGTGATGCATGTTTCTACATCATGAAAATGAGGAAACTAACATGGCTATTGATACACACTCAAATTTAGTAATATATAGATTACTATAAAGTAAGGAGAATATCCATATATTCCTAACTGTTTGATTATTCAAGGGTACAAATTGGTTGTAATGACATGGTCACAATCGCATGAATTAACTCATTCCAAATATAGCTGATTTACGGTGTCTCTAATACATTGCCATAGTTCTACTCAAATTCTGCTCAAACAGGGATATGCCAATCATCACAAAAAGTTCAAACAGTGTCATGGCGTTATCATTAAAATCAGACGAAAACAACTTACACGCGCCGTCCCAGCAATACATGGTGCCATCTGCTTTGTCGATCGCGTAGATGATGCCATTGTGTTCAATAGCATCATAGAAGTGTGTATCAGCTTTGACGATCCACTGCGAGGTGAGTCGTCTCCAGCTAAAGAAGGCACCGGTGGAAAGATAGGTGAGTCCGCGTTTGAACAAGGCAATTAGTTTGAAGTCTGCGTAATCCGCATATCGTGTGGGCACTTGGCAGATTACAATCTTCTGGAAAACAAGGTCCGTTCAACAGACGTGGTAATCTAGATGACTTGGACCGTGACGGTAAAACCCTACATACTCCAATGGAGGAAGGATAATCTCATGGGAGGTGTGGAAGTTCACGAGCACCAACTTTTTCCCGTCTTCTCTGATGGCAACCATCCAGTGGGAGTTCATGCCGACCCAGTACATACCTGCCAAGAAGTTTCGGGTGATGGTGATCGGATCGAAGTTGAGGGAAATGATGTACGGCGACCCACTACATACCTGCAAAGAAGTTTCAGTTAATGGAGGTCAGTTTGAAGTCGAGGGGCATCATGTACGCCTCCGTATCATGGTGAGAAAATCTCGCTAGACCAGATAGCAGCAAGCAGGGTGTCTTGAAAAGCTGAGGCCTCGCTTCGATGATGGCAGCGTGCATGTCCCTCGAGCAGTTGGGCTGCACCGTATCCGGACCAAAGGCCTTTTGTGCCTTGGTGTGCCCCCCAAGTCAAGATAGATGACCCGAAGTTTCCTTGATGTAACTGACTACCTATAAACCCTAGCACCCCTGGTGTCTATATAAACCAGGGGCTTAGTCCTTAGAGGCTAGAGGAACAATTCCCATCCTACTAGTTAGGGTTTAGTTCATCTGATCTTGGCAGATCTACTCTGTAACCCCGTCATACACAAGCAATATAATCAAGCAGGACGTAGGGTTTTACCTCTTAGAGAGGGCCAAACCTGGGTAAACATCGTGTCCTACGTCTACTATTCCCCATCAATCCAAGGTCCACAGTTCGGGACCCCCTACCCGAGATCCACCGGTTTTGACACCGACATTGGTGCTTTCATTGAGAGTTTCACTGTCGGATCACCAAAGGATCTATGGCTCGCCTGATCATCGGAGACGGCGTCAGCACCAGAGACATCTTCGTCCCCGGGCAACTTTTCACGTTCGGCAGCATCGTTCTGCATGCCGAAGCGACTGGCCACCTCAACCAGATCGACAATTTCACCCCTGGGCAGCAGATCAGGTTTGGCAACTTCTAGTACGTCACCGATGCTCGGGGCGATATGATCTTCTCGGGCATCTCAGCCTTACCTGCAACAGCCATGGCCTCCGAAGTATTGACCTCGCAGGCTATCCTCGATCCTATCTCTGGATCGGCCCTTGCAACGCAACCAGCGTCGAGCTCAGAAGCGTCTCCCTTGTCTGAAGACCTGGAGTCAACCCTGTCCAGACCTTCCCTTCTCGATGAGGATTCGGCCTTGAGCCTTGACGAGAATTTGTTATCTGAAGATAGGGAGTCAAACCCCGCCGAACTCACCCTTCTCCGCCTTGACGCAAGTGCGGCGCCCGACGAAAAAGGTTTTGCCCTGACCGGACCCGTGCCTTACCCCACCATTGCGACGGAGGTCAGCTCCAAGGAAACTTCATACGCCACTCCAGCCAGCCTCGCCTTGTTGAACGAGGCGCTTGACCGGATCCAGATGATGGCTATTATTGATGGCCCATCCTCGGCTCATGCCCAACGGAGCCTCGAGGTAGGCCACAAGGAATTTTACGTCCCACCCACCACCCACTTAATAGCCACTAACGAAGATTTATCCGACATGCTAGACTATGCCTCTGAGGAGGCTGGCGACATGGACGACGACGAGGAGGCCACAGCCCGCATAAACACCACCCCTCCTGTCACCGGCCGCTGGACGACCACATCCACCTACGACATCTACATGGTGGACACCCCCAAGGACGACGACGACGCTAATGGGGACGGCACCCCTAGAAGGGATGGTAACAATCCCGGAGAGGAGCCCCCCAAATGCCGAAGACAACGCCGACGATCCAAGGGGCGACGTAGCAGGGAAAGCAACACGGGCACCGGAGAAGGGGACACTCCAGACAACGCGGAGGACCTCGGCGACCCTGCCCCCGAGCACTAGTCCGACGGCTCGAAGGGGCATGAGGATCAAGATAACCCCGAGCCTAAGACTTCATCGTCCCTCTCCGAAGAAGAGATCAACCTTGGAGCGTAAGACATCATCGTCCCAGAAGACCCACTGGATCAGGAACGCTTCAAGCGACCGGTTATAGCCACTACCCAAAGCCTAAAACAGAAGCAGCAAAAGATAAAGGCCGAGCAAGATACCCTCAATGACAGATGGACTAAGGTCTTGGCGGCCGAAGAAGGGTATGGCTACGAGCGGCAAACGAAGAGCTACCCCAAGCGCAGGTTGTTGGCACAATTTGATGATGAGGCCATCGAGCCCGCACCACCTAGACAAACCCAAGGAAACCAGCCCGACCGCCCCCCTCGAGGAAGGGACAGAACGGCTGGCGAAGCGGAATACCCACCTGCCCCTCCCCGCCGTAAAGGCAAGGAGGAGGCACAACCAGAATACCAATACGATCTTTGAGACAACCTGTCCGCTAGAGCCGGTCAGTCTAGGTCCATCTAGGGGTCAAGAAGTTATCCTCCCGATAACAGAGACGGATACCAGGCATGGCTTGACCGAAACAACAGAGTTCGGGATCAACGCCAGGCCAGGATGGACTCCGAGGTTCAATGCGATGTGGCCCGAATAAGGGGCGCCGCTCACCCACTGTGTTTCACCGATGAGGTGATGCAGCACCAATTCCCGGAAGGGTTTAAACCCATGAATATTGAGCCATACGATGGCACTACAGATCCAGCCGTGTGGATTGAGGACTTTCTCCTCCACATTCATATGGCACGAGGAGACGACTTCCACGCCATCAAATATCTGCCACTAAAGCTTAAAGGACTGGACCGGCACTGGCTGAACAGCCTCCCCATAGATTCCATCAGGAGCTGGGAAGAACTCAAGGATACTTTCTGAGCCAACTTCCAAGGCACCTATGTTCAGCCTCCGGATGCCGACGACCTGAGTCATGTAGTCCAGCAGCCCGGCGAGTCGGCCCGACAGTTTTGGAACAGGTTTTTAACCAAAAAGAATCAAATAGTCAACTGCCCGGACGCCGAGGCTATAGCCGCGTTCAAACACAGTATCCGGGATGAATGGCTTGCACGCCAGCTCAGCCAAGACAAACCGAGGACAATGGCAGCCCTCACCACCCTCATGACCCGCTTTTGCGCAGGTGAAGACAGTTGGTTGGCCCGTAGAAGCACCAACCCTGAAGAAACCAGCACTTCGGAAGTCCGAGACGGCAACGGGAAGCCAAGGCGTAACAAAAACAAACGCCGACACAACGGCGCCGAGACCGATGACACAGCAGTAAATGCCGGATTCCGTAATTCCAAGTCAGGGCCGCGTAAGAAGCCCTCTAAAGGAAACCAGGACAGACCCACTAAGTTGAATGTTATCCTGGATAGGCCATGCCAGATACATGGCACCGCAGACAAGCCTGCCAACCATACCAACCGTAACTGTTGGGTCATTAAGCAGGCCGGCAAACTCACAGCCGAAGACATGGGCAAAAGCCCCCGAAGCGAGGACGACGAGGAACCTCGCATTCCGAATAATGGAGGCCAGAAACAATTCCCTCCGGAGGTTAAAACAGTGAACATGATCTATGCCACTCATATACCGAAGAAGGAGCGGAAACGCGCACTCCGGGATGTCTACACCATAGAGCATGTAGTCCCGAAGTTCAACCCGTGGTCAGCATGTCCGATCACCTTCGATCGCAAGGACCACCCGACCAGCATCCGTCATGGAGGATCAGCGGCCTTGGTCCTGGATCCCATTATCGACCGATACCACCTTACCAGAGCCCTTATGGACGGAGGCAGCAGCCTCAATCTGATCTATGAGGACACAGTCCGGAAAATGGGTATTAACCCGTCAAGGATCAAACCCAGTAACACCACCTTTAAGGGGGTCATCCCCGGCATCGAAGCCCGCTGCTCAGGCAACCTCACCTTGGAAGTGGTATTCGGCTCTCCTGACAATTTCTGGAGCGAAGACTTGATCTTCGACATCGCCCCCTTCCGCAGTGGATATAACGCCCTCCTAGGCCGAACGGTGTTTGCCCATTTCAACGTTGTCCCCCACTATGCCTACCTCAAGCTAAATATGCTCGGTCCAAGAGGCGTCATTACAGTCAATGGTAACACGGAGCGCTCTCTTCGTACGGAGGAACATACCGCGGCCTTGGCAACCGAATATGGAGGACCGAAGTGTCTGCCCACCATCAAGGTGCGAGAGGCGAACAAGCGAGCACGGGCCCTATCTCCATCCAAGGGACCTCCCCGTGTTTGGCGTGCATAGGAATATGGCCCCCATAGCCCGCCCGACCCAGCAGCACACTACGTTCCTCGATATCACAATTTCGCACTTAAAATACCATCGGCAGCTATGGGGCTTAATCACCAAGAGCATGGTTCGACCGTACCATGGCACAATGCGTCTCCGGACGACAAAACAAGTACCATCAAGGACCTATGCAGCATCAAGCCTTAACAACGCAACGATCTCTGGAAGGCTCCTATTCAAGGACCCGCTGCCGGACAACCACCCCATGATGATGCCCCCCCCCAACAGAAGTAAAGACGCAGATGTGCAGTAGGGCACAATTCGGGAATTAACCCACACATCAAGGCCCTGCGTAAACCTTTCATCTGTAAATTTTTCTTCTTCTTTTTTGAAAGAATGTATCCTTTCTGACGCTTTGTTCGGCAGTTCGAATTGTATGACTAAAATGTCATGAGCCCATGGGAAATAATGCAAGCCTTTTCAGGTCCTTATACAGTTATTCATACCATGCTTTTTTTCCCTGCTCTTCGATCTTGCCTTGAACTCGTCTGGCACATACTTTCCCTCACATGCAAACCGGCTTATAAGCTGGGGGCTTGGCCGTAAGGCTCACCCCGCATACTAAGTCCGGCACCCTACTTTCTAACGTGTCCGGCATCTCGGATATTGCATTATATGCATTAGTTCTGAATTATGTCCTGGGTCAATAGTTGGGTTGCCCGGCTCCTGTGCTTACCTTCTTATGTTCCGCATGTTCAGCTAAGAAGGTAAAGGGAGAACCACTGTGATTGTACTTCTGCCTCGTTCGGCCAAGTGCCTCAGTGGATAAAGCCAAAAATTGATTGTCATAATAGGTGTGAACTGGTCAGCGATCCGATGACTGGTATCAAACCCGCAATCATTGGCGATCAGACCATGTAACACGAAGCGTTCGTCCTTACGCAAACCAGGTGATAGATACCATGCCCTTAGGCCTGCTGCACATCCCCCCACACTGGGGGCTGGTCATCAGCCCTCGCAGTCAAGCTCCTATGGCTAAGTGAAAGTTATAACACCGTATAGTCCGATTGCCTAGTTCCCCTCCTACACAACCGCCTCCGGGCGCCGAGACATCGGCTAAGGGTTATAGTACGGAGGATGGGACACCCCTCATAGCATCTACATGGGGGCTGAATCGGACGACTGGTCACTTTCAGAATAAAATGGCCACAGAGGAGTCAAAATTAACACACACATATGCAAGTATGATAAACCATACAAAACACAACCATGTTATAAAACATCAAGGTTCAACCATAGTTTAATACACAACGAGGTCAACTATCAAAGGATTACATCCTTGGAACCTAATGCCTCTATGGCCCGAGCACCGTCCATCACGGAGGCGAAGTATTGCTCCGGGCGCCTATGCTCCTTTCCAGTTGGGGGAGGTCTGGTGGCCATCTCGAAGGGTTTGATCTTTGGCCAATGCACCATGGTCTTCGAGAACGCCATCCGAGCCCCTTCAAGGCACACCGAGCGCTTAATGGTCTCAACCTAGGCCAGAGCATCACACAGCTTTGCCACAAGACCGAAATAGCTGTTCGGCAGGGGATCGGAGGGCCACAGCTGGACACAAAGGTCCTTCATGGCTGGCTCCGCCATCTGGTGCAGCTCCATCAACTGTTTCATTTGATTAACAAGGAGGGGAGGGTGCTCGGGGGCTTGAAATTGCACCCGGAATAGCCTCAAGTCGGCGTCACCTTCTCGAGCCGCATAGTATCTTGACGCATCGGCTGCACTCCTCGGGCACTCCGCAAAGGCGCCTGCGGAATGCCAGACTCGGGTAAGCAACATGAATCTTTTGCCATCGAAGACACTTTGCAGTAAGTACTGCTTACCATTCGCAATTTGCTTCGCCTGTCGGAGCTCTTCTCGAGCACCTCGTGCCTCTGTTCGCGCTTCCTGGGCCTCCGTCTTCATCTTCGTCAGCTCGGTGGCATGTTCCTTATTCTTCTGCTCAAGGTCCTCACATTTTGTGATGGCGTCCATGAGCTCCTGTTGCACCTCGGCCACCCTGGCCTCGTGCTTCTTACTGTCATTTTTCACCGACGTGAGCTCGGCGGCCATTCGCTCGGCCACCATCTTTTGTTCGGCTGCGTCGGCTTTTGCCTTCCACAGCTCGGCCTTGAGGCTTTCAACCTCTGCGGCACCAACTGCAATGATTTTCTTGCTTAAGGGATCATCTGGAAAAGTCTACTTAAACGTAAACTATGCAAAGTACTGTGTTTCGCACAGACTAACCTTGTGCTTCGTCTAGCCGCTTGTTGACGAGGTTGAGTTCTTCCTTGGAGCCCTTTAGCTTCCGATTGATCTCAACCAACTCAGCGGCATTGACAGTAGCCGCCAATGCCAAAGCCTGCAAAATAGGAACAAGCTAATTCTTCAGCCAACATCCTCACAATTTTGACCCTCTGCTAGGTTTGTTCGCAACCTACAAAAGTCTCGGGGGCTGCTACATATAAGGATGGCACAAATCTTATTTAGAAAACAACAAACAACAAAAACATTACTCTGTTTACCTCAAAGCCTATTAGGAGGCTTCCAAAAGCATCTTTCAGTCCGCTGTTAACGGACCGGACGCGTTGCAAAACCGCACCCATTAGGATGCGGTGTTCGGCGACTATGGAGGAGCTTTTCATAGCCTCCTCCATCATGTCTGGCCATTTGGCCACACACTACTGCAGGATGCTGCTAACGCGACACTACGATCAGAGACCCTTTGACGAAACTATGTGCGATGCATTAATCGCAAACGGTGATGTAGAAAAACCATCAAAAAAGATGCAAAACGTTTGCGATGGCAGATACATCAAACACGTTTCAAATTTTAGTTGCGTGTACGATGCTGGGCATACGGTTCAGTTCAATGAACTGTTTGCGATGAGGCAGAAGAACAGAAACGGGCAGCCAGATGAAGGTGTGTGTGATATATGGCATACAGTTCACTCGGATGAACTGTTTGTGATTAGGCAACACAAAAGAAACGGTCAGCCAGGTGAAGGTGTGTGCGATATACGGCATACAGTTCACTCAGATGAACTGTTTGCGTTGAGCCAAGAGAACAGACATAGTTCAACTTAACAAGATGTGTGTGATACGCGGCAAACTGGTCTGTAATCGAAAATGTGTGGGAAGACCGATAACAACACAGACAATTCCTGTTAACAAGCCGTGTGTGTTGTGAGCAAACGATTGCTGGTATACAATTGTGAGTGATTGATGAAATCATCACCGACGGGTTCCAATGTTTAGTCCATGTGCGATGTGATTTGCTCTGTCTACAGAACATCAACATATATACTTATAAGAACAGTATTGCGTAACTGAATTAAGCATACAATTACATAAGTGACTACACACATAACATTTCCACACACCAAAGTAAGCAATTACATGCATACTAAACTAGGATAAACGAGCATCTAATCATCTACATCTTGTAGCGACGACGCTTGCCATTGCTCTGCTTCCGGCTGGATCCCTGATCGTGAATGGTTAATAAAATATAAGTATATTGCATATTAAGTAGTACTAGCAATATATGAGTCTCATACGATGCCATTTCAATGATTGTACCACAAAAACCCGAAATATTACAAGGTTCAAATTCCAGAGTTACATGGCTCAAATTCGAAGATTACAAGGTTCAAACTGATATTAGAAATGAAATTCAGCTCATTCAGCTGCAAACGCCCGTGCTGATCAGCTGAACATGGATATAAGAGAGGTTCAAACTAAAAATAGAAGTAGTAAGGCTGGTTTCGAAACCTCGTCATTTCTGCAAAGGGATCAGCCGCTGACAAGTCATGTATGGGTTGACACAATGACTTCCAATTACTCTGTCATATGTAGTTCCAATACGAAGTTTAGCTTTTTTGGAGCCTCTTCCATTCTGTAGTAGCTGCCGGCTTTGATCAACAAACCATTCATATTTTCTATTTAAATGCATGTTCAACCTCATTACCTTCAGCACCCTTGCTCTGACAACAAAGAACCTGGCGAATATAATCTCCGGTAAGGTCCCTCGGTAGGAGTTCAAAGTAATTTTTGAGAGATGCAGATCCAGGCATTCGATGTAATTGTCGTTATAAACATTATCCACCACCGGGCCTATTATTATCTGCAAAAGAAGAGAACGTGTTAGTGCCTACATGCAGTTTTGAACACTACTACAGGCCTATTTGGTTTGCAGGATTTGTAAAATGCACCAACGTGCCATCTTCGATCTGACATGATTAACATGGGCATTTGATTACAATTTAGAAAAATGTAGCCTTCTTCACAAGAGTTTGGAGTGGATGAAAAATTCCCTAAGAAAACTAGTACAGATGAATCCAAAGGAGAAATGCTTATGGACTGTAACTGTCGTGGACTTGTCACGGCAGATGTCCTAGCAAAAGGACTTAGGTGTGGAGCCATCGCAACTTGGTTAGCTTAAAAGGGTTGAACGGGACAAAGGCCACAGAGATTTTACCCAGGTTTGGCCCCTCTCATTGAGGTAAAAGCCTACTCCTGCTTTCGTTTGTATTGCTTGAGTTTCGATTACCAGGGAGCGAATACGCTTGACCTAGTTCTCGATCGATTGTCTCCCTTTCTCTTAACCCGCCGCCGGGTCACCCCTTTATATACAGGTTGATGCCCGGCGGCTTACAGAGTCCTAGCCGGCTCACCCAAACGTGACCGGCCCGGTTTCTAACTAAGCTTGCCTTACATAACAAGTTTAACATATGGCGGCTCACACCTTTGGGCCTCAAATCGCCTCCGGGTCTTGGGCCTTCAACAAGCTTGCTCCATGAACCGCCATCTTCATGTCTTCGTGGACCTTATCAGGCCTCTTCGTCTTTAAGTCGCCAATGGCATGACCCGGCTCCTCCTGGCGGGTTATACCTAGTAGTCATATCCCCAGCATTAGGCCCCAGGTTGATTTGAACTTGTTCACATCAATCTTCACGTTTTGACTTAGCAGAATCTTTCATTATCAATTCACTGTAACCCGCCATGACATCACATCACAGAACTATGGTAAGCCACCATGACATCATGCGCATTAACTTCGCACAAAGCCCTGGATATCTCAACAGATCCTTATCTTAATGGACCTCCCGAAAATCGAGGCGTCCATATAGCCACATAATCATTTTTTGGCCTCCTCGATTCCCGCGCATGTCGTCTATTCACTTCCTTATAAATAGGGACAGGGGCCCTTCCTTTCACTTTTTACCCCTGTCCTCACATCTTCTTCCTCCTCGCGACTCCGCTGCAACCGAGCTCCGCCGCCGTCGTCCTTCGTCAACCGCAGCAACTCCGGCCGCTGCATCAACCTGACCATACCAGAAAATCGTGGCGCACCTCCGCTGTTCATCAGCACCAGTAAGCACTCAGCTTCCCTCATAACAGATCTGCCTTAGGGTTTCCGCCGTTCGTCGGTGTTCTTCACTGTTCTTCACTCTCCCATTTAAAACGCATAGTTTGATCCGAACATGTCACCAGATTTATGCGGTAGTAGTTTAGCATCCCTTTCCAATCGCCGAAAACACCTTTTCTATACAAGATCCCATCTGAGCACATGAGTTCTTCCGCTGCAGCCACCTTAGGTTTAAGATTTATTTTATTTTTTGAACTGCTGTAGATCCAAAATAATAGAACTGATTTGTGGAATCTATTTGTCCAATACTTAGTCAAATTTCATTTATGAACCTCTGGACACTTGTACCCACAACCGCACTGGCGGCTTATATGATAGGCCGTAATCCGCCAGACACCATTAGTCCCACTTTAAGTCGCTAGTATACATTCAGGATCTGTATAACCCGGCATTGCCTCCTGGTTTAACCATGTCAATCCTTACGACACGCATATTCTGCCTCCAAATTTGCCTTGCATAATATATTTGCTTTCTGATCATCAAACGGTTTAACATCATAACCTTAACCCATCAATATTTCCTTTTTAGGCTTTTCATCAACAAAATGACCAAAACCGTCACTTCATGCTACTGGGTCGCTTCCCGGGTCACCGAGCAAACGCTGAATGAGCATGTTCAAGTGGGCATCTTAGCCGCAAAGAACGTGTTCCATTGGAGAGTCCCAGGCACAGAAACCACACCTGTCCCCAAAGAGGGTGAAGTCATAGTTTTTACTGATCACATGCTTCGGGGGTTCACTCCACCCGGCTCAAAATTCTTTCGTGATGTGCTGCATTTCTTCCAACTCCATCCTCAAGATATCGGGCCCAACTCTGTTTCAAACATCTGCAACTTCCAAGTTTTTTGTGAAGTATACCTTCAACAAGAGCCCACTGCAGAACTGTTCAAGGAATTCTACTACTTAAACCGCCAGACCGAATTCACAGATGGGCCCAGCCTAGAACAAGGTGGCATTTCAATTCAGAGGCGGAAAGAGGCTACTTTTCCTACCGCCGCACTTCCGAGTCATCCTAAGGACTGGAACCAGACTTGGTTTTATTGCAAAGACACATCTCCAGAAGGCGAAAATCCTCTGCCGGGTTACCGTGAAAGCCGGCTTAGCAACAGACATCCTCTCCCAGAGCGGATCAGCACAGAAGAATGGGCCAAATATATGCCCATTTTTTCAAAGATTAGAGGCTTAATGGCTAATGGCTTAACTGGAGTTGATCTGATTCGATGCTGGTCGCATGGAGAATCTTACCCTTAAGCCGCCGATCCAGTTTAGTGTGTGAGTATACCGGCGATGTCAAAGATCCGCTGCGTTACTCTCCAATCCGTCTAGACGATCAACAGATCAATGATATGACTAAAACTCTACTCCATGAGAGTTGAGAGACTTGAAGCAAAACAGGGCTGAATCCCTTCTGCACTCTTAACCCGACTCCAGCCGTAAGTATTTTCGAGCAATTTTTACTTACTCATTATCTCTCACTTTACTTTCTCATCCTTACTTGATTTCCATAGGCTGACTCCCCCTTTTGGAGCAAGAACCTCCAGGACAAGCCGGCCAAGAAGGTCAGGACAAAATCCAAGGCTTCCAAGAAGCCCGCCAAGAAGAAGGCAGATGCAACTGATCTGTTTACTCTGGATGATGAGTCGGAGGTAGAACTTGATTCCCTTGGCTCTTTCTTTGTTCATCTTATTGACATTGATTACTATCAGGATGACGCGGAGGCCAGCCATGCGGATGGTGAAGAGGTAACTATCCTTTCCTCCGACTCAGAACCTCTACCAAGACAGAAAGTTCGTCAAGCGAGCCGGAAAATAAGGTTTTCTCACCCTTTAGCTTACTTAGACCCCCACTTTATTTTGAAGAAGCGGCAGCATGAAGTTCGCCGCATGACCCGGAACAGTGGCGGTGGGAACCTCTCCTCCGGTTTACCCAACACACCGGCTCCTCGCAAACGCCGGGTAGAGGTTTCTCAGATTTCTGACTTAGCTTTTCCAAAGGCGGGTCTTATTCGACAACCCCTTAACCCTTCTGATTCAAACTATCAGGGAACTTCTCACTCCTCATCTGGTGATTCAACTGGGACTCATATTCCCCTCTTCAAAGTCGCTCCTAGGTGAGTATATTAAACTTTTCTGCCTTAACACTTGTATAACGATATACTGATATCCTTATGTCTTACTTTCAGCGGTATAGCCAAACCCAGCAAGAAGTTGAAAGTGAATAAACCAGCCGAAGATCCCAAGATTGTTGAGCCGGAAACAACTGTATCTGAAGCTTTTCAAAGGACTCGGGAGGCTGCTGATGATGAACCGCCACCCGAAGAGCACAATGTCACCATGGATTCCATGGATGTTAACCCGGCCAAAGCTAAACCGCCAAGTCCCATCAAGCCTGCTGAAGAAGAGGCTGAAGATGTTATTGTTATCGGGGTTAGTTATACCGAGCCAGGCAACCCCACTGTCTTGTCAAAACAAAGCACCAAGGAAGAATTTTCAGCTGCCGACAAGGGCAAGTGGAAACTGGACTTGGAGAGTTATGCCCAGTTTAACGCTCATGAGATTCATGCGGGTTATCTAAACCGCCTTCATACCAGCCGTGACTTTGAAGCTGGCCTAGTCAATCTGTGAAAGAATGCTTTGAGGTAAACATCGACACCCTTCTCATATAAATACCAGCTGCCAAGTCTATAGGATACAAAAGAATTTGAGAATGTTGTAGACTTAAATGTCACCCATCTTGCAGTCCTTCGAAAGTGCTCAAGATCCAAATGAGTAGCCCCCAAGGGCCGGCTTAAGCTGCATAGCCAAGCCGGGACTTATAACCGTGCTTATGAATAAATCCGAATATGTAGCCCCCAAGGACCGGCTTAAGCTGCATAGCTAAGCCGGGACTTATCACCGTGCTTATGAATAAATCCGAATATGTAGCCCCCATGAGCCGGCTTCAGTTTGAATAAAACGAGTCGGGTCATTAAAGATTTTCCTTAAAAGAGCAATGTACATTAGCCCCCAAGTGCCAAGTAAAATACTTGTATTATGCTTGGGACTTCAAAATAAGATGATTATAATGCTGCCTGTCTTTGTATGTTGCAGGCTGAATTAACTATGAAAGAATCTCAAGTCACTGATCTTTGGCAAAACATCCAGTCTCAACAATTAGAAACTTCAAAGGCCAAGTTAGAGCTAAAAACTGCCTTAGAAGAGACTGAAAAGTTGAAGAGGGATTTCAGCGCCGAGAGAACCGGCTGGGAAACTGAGAAGGTGGCTCTATTAAAGAGCTGAAGACGCCAAGGCTGTGCTGAAGCCGGTGACTGAAGAGTTATATGGCTTAAAGCATCAAATTAATAGCATGACATCTGCCGTCTTTGGTAAGTAATCTTGTACTTTAATCTTTCACCGCCAATGTAAAACAACCACCAGCCGGCTTATCAATATCTTTGCTGATGCAGGCCCCAGAAGCTCCAACCTAGGTCAAGATATGCGCGTGAAGCTGAAAGCTACATACACCCTTGTGGAGCAGTTATACACCGGCGCTCAACGGGCTATAGCCGCCATCTCCCATACTAAATAGCCTCCTTCACTTATTAGAGAAACACTGGACAAGCTGTCAGTCATACCCCAAAGGGTGGAGGAAATAAAGCGGTCAGCTGCCAGAGCTGGTGCCATCATCGCCCTGAGCCGGGCCAAGGCGTGGCAGGCTGAACTAGACCCGGAGGAGTTGGCTACTGGTTGTCCAAGCTTAAAAGAAAATGGGTCTCCCTTTAATGCAGATGACTTTGCCAAATGTGTAAGGGAAATGCGTCCTTTGGCAAGCAAACTGGCTGAGGAGACCGATCTATCCAAGTATCAGGCGGCTTATACCGTTGAAAACGCAAAAGTAAAGGCGCCGGTTTACGAAGTTATGGATCTTATTCCACCAACACGTAAGCATACTTTTGCTCCTGATATTGATCCATCCACCCTCATAGATGATGAAGCTATGTTCAAAGCTGTAGCTGGCATCAATTGGACATCACCTGATTTCCAGCCAGTGGATGAAGAAGAAGAACCGGCGCTGGATAACCCGGAAGCTTCAACTCACCAAGACGAGGCCAACTGAACCATGGGGCGGCTCTCAGACTGCAACCCGGTGTGTTTTATTCTGATAAACTTTCAATCAATTTGGGTTGTAGAAAGCCTTGTAATAGGCTAGCATAAAACAATGATCTGTCATGCCATCGTGCATGTTTATTTGTTGAATGCTTTAAACCGCCGATCTGCTATTGAAGATCTGTTGCTTAAATATTATCAATCATGCAGGCCATATTATCATGTTCCCTGCATACAAGTAAATAACATGTGCCCTGGCGGTTCACGCCAGGGCGGGTCATGATGTCCCATATAAAAAAAATCCTGGTGACTTTGAAGTCTATAACCAAGGCGGGTTATCAAACCTCACTTATTCATCCCACAATGTACAATCATACCTGGAAGATTGACTCAAATTGTCGGCTTATATCGCCGCATCCAGTGAGGGTGACAACCCCAGTATTCATAAGTGCATAATTCCAACTGCACAATCAAAGTATACTGGCGACTTAACGTCCAAAGCCAGGGCGGGTTATCCAAACCCCAAATATGCTCAAATATGAGTCATAAAAGATTAAGGCTACATGGCCTGAATCGTTTTAAACCATATGTTCAGAGAAAATAACAAATCAGAAAAAACAAGGCTTTCATAGGCCGCCAAGCCGAAATTTCAAGTGCTTTCATGGGCAGCACAGCCACTGAGTTAATCCTTCATTCAAACCTGTAAGCCGGCCCTCACATGACCAACCGCCATTTTAACCTCAACAAGTTCAGGGTATTTTACAAGATTGACTGTTGAGAGTACGGCGGGTCATTCCAGGATTACCTGGGTGGAGTGACAAGGACATATAGGCAGGATAACCCGGCATTTGGTGTTTACACCTGGCATACAAGCCGATCAAGAGGGAAAGTAAAGCTATGTTCATTGAACAGGAAGCCCCCAAGTGATATATAATGAGCCCTCAAGGCAGGATACCTATGTTTGAACTGCGCACTACAGCAAGTTCTCTTTGGTAACCTTTAACCTGGGCAGTAAACCCCCAAGTAATTTGCAACAAAGCATATAAGCCGGATCAAGAGGGTAGTCACAGATATGCTCAGTGAGCAGGAAGCCCCCAAGTAATTTGTAACAAGGCGTGTAAGCCGGATCAAGAGGGTAGTCACAGCTATGCTCAGTGAGCAGGAAGCCCCCAAGTGATCTTATGAATTTGACAATAAAGACTCAGATACTCAGAAATGAAATGACAGAGGCCCTGAATTATCAGGGATGCCGGCTTTATTATATTGATCATAATATATACATTGATGAAAGTATGTACAACACAAGAGACGGTGGCTCAGGTGTAATAAGGCCAAAGATGAGCAATGTTCCAAGGCCGGCGGGTCTCCTCCTCCGATGTGCGTGAGTCCTTGTGGTCTCGGATGTCAATGAGGTAATATGACCCGTTGTTCAGATTTGTGCTGACCACAAAGGGCCCTTCCCAAGGTGGGGATAATTTGTGCATATCGGTTTGATCCTGGATGAGCCGGAGCACCAAATCCCCTTCTTGAAAGGTCCGGGTTTTAACCCGACGACTATGATAGCGACGCAAATCTTGCTGGTAAATTGCCGAACGAGCTGCCGCAAGGTCACGCTCCTCCTCCAGGAGGTAGAGAGCATCTTGACGTGCTTTTTCGTTATCAGCTTCAACATAAGCGGCCACACGGGGCGAGTCGTGACGGATGTCATTGGGAAGAACCGCCTCTGCTCCGTAAACCATGAAGAAGGGCGTATAACCCGTAGTTCTGTTGGGGGTAGTATTAATACTCCAAAGCACTGAGGGTAACTCTTCCACCCAACAACCCGGCGTCCTCTGCAAAGGGACCATAAGCCGGGGCTTTATGCCTCTTAAGATTTCTTGATTGGCCCTTTCGGCTTGACCATTGGACTGGGGGTGAGCCACTGATGAAACGTCAAGACGAATATGCTCTCGCTGATAGAACTCTTTCATAGCACCCATGGACAGATTAGTACCATTATCAGTTATGATGCTATGCGGGTAGCCAAAACGGAAAATCACCTTTTTAAGAAATTGAACCGCCGTTGCCGCATCACACTTGCTGACCGGCTCTGCCTCAACCCACTTAGTAAATTTGTCAACCACCACCAAAAGGTGGGTCTTTTTGTCCTTGGATCTCTTGAAAGGTCCAACCATATCTAGCCCCCAGACTGCAAACGGCCAAGTGATCGGAATCATCCTCAATTCTTGAGCCGGCACATGAGCTCGTCTGGAAAATTTCTGACAGCCATCGCACTTGCTAATCAGATCTTCTGCATCAGCATGAGCCGTCAGCCAATAAAACCCATGACGAAAAGCCTTAGCCACGAGAGATTTAGAGCCGACATGATGGCCATAATCTCCTTCATGAATCTCTCTTAGAATCTCACGGCCCTCCTCAGGAGAAATACAACGCTGAAACACCCCTGTGACACTGCATCGGTGTAACTCGCCATTGACAATGGTCATTAACTTAGACCGCCGGGTTATTTGCCTGGCCAAAGTTTCATCCTCAGGTAACTCTCCCCGGGTCATATAAGCCAAATACGAAACTGTCTAATCAGGAATAACATGAAGAGCGGCCACCAACTGCGCCTCCGGGTCAGGGACAGCAAGATCCTCTTCCGTAGGCAATTTAACTGAAGGATTATTCAGAGTATCAAGAAAGACATTAGGTGGTACCGGCTTACGCTGAGATCCTAGCCGGCTTAAAGCATCAGCCGCCTCATTTTTCCTGCGATCAACATGTTCCACTTGATAACCCTTGAAATGACCAGCAACACCGTCAACCGCCCGGCAATAAGCCGCCATGAGTGGGTCTTTGGAATCCCAAGTTCCTGAGACTTGTTGAGCCACCAGATCAGAATCCCCAAAACACCTGACCCGGCTGAGGTTCATCTCTTTGGCCATCCGAAGACCATGGAGTAAGGCCTCATATTCAGCCGTATTGTTAGTACAAGGAAACATCAGCCTTAAGACATAACAGAACTTATCACCTCGTGGGGAAGTCAAAATAACTCCAGCCCCCGAGCCTTCCAACTGCCTGGATCCATCAAAATGAATAGTCCAATATGTATTATCAGGCTTCTCCTCAAGCATCTGCAACTCTGTCCAGTCATTGATAAAGTCCACCAGTGCCTGAGATTTGATGGTTGTCCGAGGCATATACTTTAACCCATGGGGTCCAAGCTCAATGGCCCACTTGGCCACCCGGCCTGTAGCTTCTCTGTTCTGAATAATATCCCCTAGAGAAGCAGAACTGACCACAGTAATAGGATGACCATGGAAATAATGCTTCAGTTTGTGACTAGCCATGAACACTCCATAAACTAGCTTCTGCCAATGTGGGTACCTTTGCTGGCTCCTTATCAATAGGAGCTGCAAGAACCGGCGGCTCAGCCAACTGTTTTTTAAGCGCCTCGAACGCCTGATTAGCAGCATCACTCCAGACAAAATGATCTATTTTCTTCATCATCTGGTATAGAGGAATAGCCTTTTCTCCCAGGCGGCTTATAAACTGGCTTAAAGCCACAACACGACCCGCCAAACGCTGGACATCGTTAACACATGCCGGTTTATCCAAAGAAGTGATAGCCTTGATTTTCTCCGGGTTAGCTTCAATGCCTCTCTCAGAGACCAAAACACTCAAAAGCTTGCCAGCTGGTACACCAAAGACACATTTGGCCAGGTTAAGCATCATCTTGTAGACCCGAAGATTGTCAAAGGTTTCTTTTAGATCATCTAACAAGATCTCCTTCTTCCTGGATTTCACAACAATATCATCCACATAAGCATGAACATTACGCCCAATCTGGCCGTGGAGGCAATTCTGAACACAACGCTGATAAGTCGCCTGGGCACGTAGACACGTAGCAGAAGGCTCTGAAGGGAGTGATGAAAGCTGTCTTCTCCTGGTCCTTAACTGCCATCTTGATCTGATGATAACCAGAATAAGCATCCAAAAAACTCAAATGCTCACAACCCGCCGTAGCATCAATGATCTGATCAATACGAGGGAGAGCAAAAGGATCAGGCGGACATGCCTTATTAAGGTCCATGTAATCCACACACATACGCCAAGTGCCGTTTTTCTTAAGTACCAGCACCGGGTTAGCCAACCATTCAGGATGAAAAACTTCAACAATAAACCCGGCCGCCAAGAGCCAGGCCACCTCTTCATCAATGGCCTTGCGTCTCTCTTCATTAAAACGACAAAGGAATTGCCTGACCGGTTTAAACTTTGGATCAATATTGAGAGTATGCTTAGTGAGTTCCCTCGGTACACCTGGCATGTCTGAAGGCTTCCATGCAAAGATGTCCCGGTTCTCACGGATGAACTCGATGAGCGCGCTTTCCTATTTCGGATCCAAGTTGGCACTTATAATGAACTATTTGGATGAATCGCCAGGGACAAAATTGACCTGCTTGGTATCATCTGGTGACTTAAAAGGGGTCATATCTGCCGGGTCAACATTTTCCTTGTAAAACTTCAACTCCTCTATTGCACAAACAGCATCAGCATAGGCAGCATCGCCTTCTTCACATTCCAAAGCTATCTTCCTGTCACCATGCACCGTGATGGTACCCTTACGACCTGGCATTTTAAGCTGCAAGTAAACATAACAAGGCAGTGCCATAAATTTGGCATAAGCCGGCCATCCAAACAGGGCGTGATAAGGGCTCTTAATCTTGACCACCTCAAAAGTCAATGTTTCAGCCCTATAATCATGCTCATTGCCAAAAGCCACTTCCAAGGCTATCTTACCCACCGGATATGCCGACTTACCAGGCACCACCCCATGAAAAATGGTAGAAGACGGCTTAAGATCTTTGTCATTCAAATTCATGCGGCGAAAAGTATCATAATAAAGGATGTTGATACTGCTACCCCATCCATGAGCACCTTTGTGAACTTGTATCCTCCAACCTGAGGAGCGACCACCAAAGCCAGCTGACCCGGGTTGTCAACCCGGGGCGGGTGATCCTCATGGCTCCATACAATGGGCTGCTCAGACCATCGCAAGTATCGAGGGACTGCCGGCTCAACCGCGCTCACCGCTCGTTTATGAACCTTCTGGTCTCGCTTGCATAAACTCATGGTAAAAACATGATATTGGCCACTATTCAGCTGCTTTGGATTGCTCTGGTAGCCGGACTGCTGCTGCTAATTACCCTGACTGGGCTGTTAATTAAAACCGCCCTGATTGCCTTGGCCTTGAAACCCAGAGTTTGAGCCGCCACCTCCAAAGCCGGGCCCGTGAGAGCCGGATACTGACCCGCCATTCGGGCCATGATGGTCCTGATAGAAACCAGAATTCCTATACTCCTTCATGATGAAACAATCTTTCCACAGATGAGTAGCCAGCTTATCCTGAGAACCGTGCTTTGGGCAAGGCTGATTCATTATCGCCTCAAGGTTGAACTTTGGCCCGCCAAATCGGGGCATCGATGATTTCCCCTTCCGACGCTAATTGTTATTCTGCGTGTTGGCATTAGCCACAAAATCTGAACCACCGTCAGCATGCTTGCGTTTACCATTATTGCCCTGGTTCTGACCTGCCGTATTGTGCTGCTGCCCCTTACCGTTCTTCTTCCCCTTGCCAGGCTTCTCCTCATCAGACTCAGGATCTTTAGTGTTATCAGAGTCGGCATATTTGATGAGAGCCGCCATGAGCTCTCCCATGTCATTGCAGTGGCGCTTGAGTCGCCCCAGCTTCTGTTTGAGGGGAACGAACCGGCAATTTTTCTCCAAAATTAGGACAGCTAAGCCAGCGTTGAAGCTTTCCGACGAGTGGATAATGGCCGAGATCCAGCGTACCCAATGGGTTGTTGACTCATCCTCCCTCTGGATACAGGTGTCTAAATCAAGAATCGATGTAGGCTGCTTGCATGTGTCCTTGAAGTTCTGAATAAAGCGCGTCTTCAATTCAGCCCATGAACTAACGGAGTTAGGGGGCAATCCCTTTAGCCAGGTGCGGGCCGGCCCGTCCAACATCATGGTGAAATACTTAGCTCACACAGCGTCATTGACGTCCAACATCTCCATGGCCAGTTCATAGCTCTCAATCCAAGCCTTCGGGGGTTGATCTGCTGTGTAATTGGGCACCTTGCGGGGGCCCTTGAAATCCTTTGGCAGACGCTCGTTACGCAAAGCCGACACAAGACACGGCACACCTACGGTCCTAGAAGTCATCCCAGCTTCTACAGACACTGTCGAGTTATGCTGAGGTCGCTGGTGAACCGCCAGCTGAGCCGCTAGCTCCGCCTCCCGACGTGCCCTGGCCTGATCCACCAAAATATGAGCATTGTTATTAGCGCATGGCGGGTCATGCCCACGGAGCTGGTTATGGTGCCACTCGCTACTCGAAACTGTCGGTGACTCGACGCGCCGGCTATAACTTCGGCTAGGGCGTGGGGTTGAATGAATCCGCTCCCGGCTATATGCGTAGGCCGCTTGTTGAGCCACCGCGGTCTGAAGAAGTTCCACGGCCTTCCACGCCTCAACCGCCTCGCCTTGTACCGGGAGAGCCGCCAGCCGCAACGCCGCAGCAATCATGTTATCCAGAGGGTTAGAATAATGACCCGGCGGTGTCAACATCTGCTGAGGTGGGGTTACATTCAGACGAGGCGGGTCTGCAATACGTGGTTGAGCCGTCGCCCCGGTCACAGGCGCCTCAACAGCCCGGGTTACCTCGGGCGGATTACTCGGTCCGGCCCCAGGCGTGTTGAAAAGATTCCTCGCATCGTACTCCAAAGATAGATGACTCTGGTGCCTCCTTCGCAGAACAGCGTTGGATGCATTTTGATCCAGGCTTAACCAGAAATTCTCCGCTTGAATCCGTTGTGACTCGGCGTCCAGGGCGGCTCGTTCTGTCGCCATCCTAGCATTCTCAGCGTTAAGCTCAACTTTGGCCTGAGCTATCTCATCCCGCAGTTTTGCTACGTCCACCTTATTCTGTGCTTGAGTCGCCGGGGTCACCTCCACCTCCAACAGAGTTGCCAAAGCGCCCAAGAGCTACGACAAAACCTGAGCCGACGGGTGCACAGAGCCGCTCGCTCCGGCCGTCACCTCGGTCGTTGAACCGAAAGTCATAGCCGCAACAGTTGATGAATTGAGCACCGGTTGTGTGCCAGCCATGAAGATCGTGACTCTGTTCGGCGGCTCATAGGGGCCCGGAATACTGTCGCCATCGGAACAGCCCCCAAGCCTGCCGTCTTGCAGTTGATACATTGAACTGGTCTCTCCGGTTGAGGACTCATCATCAGAGTAGATGGTCATCTCTCCACCAGATACAGATCCTTCCTCAACATCCGCTCCATGAGTAAAACCAACAAAAGCATGCTTCACGGCGGTTTGAATCTTGGCGGGTCACGCGCGCCGAGCCGTCTCGATGATGTCGGTGCAGGTGTCCGGCTCAGGCTCCGACTCGCCAATCTTGCCGATGAAGACATGGATTCCGCCAAAGGGGACCCGGTACCCGTATTCGATTGAATCGGCCTCAGGGCCCCAGCCTGCGTCGTCGATGTAGATTTTGCCATGGCAACTCTTGGTCATCCGGCCCATGGCATATCCCTCGATCCCCGAGAAGCTGCCCTTCAAGAACTCGAAACCACCGTGCGTAGGCTCCACGGTGGGCGCCAACTGTCGTGGACTTGTCACGGCAGATGTCCTAGCAAAAGGACTTAGGTGTGGAGCCATCGCAACTTGGTTAGCTTAAAGGGGTTGAACGGGACAAAGGACACAAAGAGTTTACCCAGGTTTGGCCCCTCTCAATGAGGTAAAAGCCTACTCCTGCTTTCGGTTGTATTGCTTGAGTTTCGATTACCAGGGAGCGAATACAATTGACCTAGTTCTCGATCGATTGTCTCCCTTTCTCTTAACCCGCCGCCGGGTCACCCCTTTATATACAGGTTGATGCCCGGCGGCTTACAGAGTCCCAGCCGGCTCACCCAAACATGACCGGCCCGGTTTCTAACTAAGCTTGCCTTACAGAACAAGTTTAACATATGGCGGCTCACACCTTTGGGCCTCAAATCACCTTCGGGTCTTGGGCCATCAACAAGCTTGCTCCATGAACCGCCATCTTCATGTCTTCGTGGACCTTATCAGGCCTCTTCATCTTTAAGTCGCCAACGGCATGACCCGGCCCCTCCTGGCGGGTTATACCTAGTAGTCATATCCCCAAAAGTAACCATATGAATCAAGCAACCAATATGGGGTGGGGGTGTATGTCTTGAAATCCTCCAAAATTCCTTCAGAAATCATAGTACATTGTCATTGTAAACTTGGGAAAAGGGGCCAAAAATTGAACTCCCTTATGGTTAACATTTAACAGGAAAGTTACATCACCTCGATATACAGCTTCTTCAAGCACGGAAAGCATCTCAGGAAACTAACAACTTCATGCAGGTTGGGGCCGATAGATTCTAGTGCTAAGACCTTCACTGTGCGCAGAATCTGGGTGAAGTTTTTCTGGATAACAGACGAACATACATCTTCAAAATTGAAATAATGTTGATATCAAGAAGGAGAGGTAGAAGGCGACTGTTGTACCTAAACGGGTGTGGATCCAATAACAAGTTCGGAGTATTTGACAGACGAGTAGCCCACCACTGTCAATTTCGGCGCAAAAATAACATTGATTCTTGTTGGACCTTGTTGATCAACTACAACTAATCTCTCAAGTGAAGGTGTGTCCTCAATGACGATATTGTGGTCCACCTTTTGTGATCTCTTGTTGCAGCACCAGCAACACACATAAATAGTCCGGAGAGTCATGGAGGTGATGTGGAAGCTACTCGACCAATTCATCGCCTGAAGACGAAGGAACTCGAGTGCAGTACAGTCGCGGAGCAGGCGCTCCATGTCATACTTTGGGATGCAGACGACAATGAGCTCGAGGTGCTTCAGTCATGGTAGAAAAAAAGTGGGCGCGTCATTAAGGGGGGATGGCAGTTCATGAACTTGGCGAGGCACAGCGTGGGCGCGAAGCGGAGCGCAAACGTCGGCAGCGAGCGCATATGCCCATCATTAAAACTGAGCTCCTCGAGCTGATCTAGGGCGGGGGATCGGAACCACTCATCAAGCTTGGATCAGTCCTTGCTGTTGGAACGGAACTTGCCCGTGATATGGCCTCTGATTGGGCCATGGTGACTGCCGAGGATCTGGGAGAACGCATCCAAGCTTTTGCGATAGCCATGGCAGAGCTCGTGGGCGTCGAGGAGGTCGAGAGGGGTGGAGAGCCATAGGGGGCACCACTGCCGGGAAAGGACACTTGTCCTCGCCCCATATTTGATTGGGAGGACAGATATGATGAATGTCAACATATCGTCGGGGAGGCTGCTGATGAAGTCTAGGCCTGCTGGAGTCGCTTGCGTTTCTTTCTCGACCCGCCTCCGCTTGTTGGCAGCCTCGTTCTCCACCTCGTCGGCGGCGACGGCAACCTCTGTCTCCATATTCACACCGTGATCCGGTGCTTCAATAGCCCCGGCGTCACCACTCCCTCCGATGGGGCGCTTCGGCGGCATCCTCATACACTGACGGCTTTGAGGAATGAGAGCGGCGTTGAGGATGCTGGCGGACACAGAGGATTGTGTGTGTGGCGAGGATCAGGGGTACGGGCGCTCGGGCGCGCCATTAATACGGACCAGTGGGAGCGACGCGAGCGGCGGTCAAAGGCTGTCTCGCCTCCCGGTGAGCCTGCGCGGCGGACTTCTGGCATTCCTATACCATCATTTCACACAGCTACTCGCACGCCTCCCGGTGACACTGCACAGCGAAAACGCCTCCCGTCAATTCACACACCTACACGCACGCCTCCCGGTATGCCTGCATGGTGGACTGCTCGCATGCGTCCCGTCAACTCACGCCTGCTCGCACACCACACGGGGCGTGTGGCGGCACGTATATTTTTTTGTTTTTTGATGATTCATTCTGCCGCGTTACTGCTTAACCGAAGAATGGCACGGTCTAACGCACACGGTCCGAATAAATATTCCGTATGAGATATTGCCAGTTATTAACAATCTCCCGTTTGTAAGTAGATTATATCAAAACTTGTCTCAAATTTGACGAAAAAAATACAATATCACAGTCTACTGGTGTCCATATATGACACCACGATAAGTTTCATGAATTTGAACTAAGTTTTGGATTTACTGGATTTTAAAAATCAACATTCTCAATGTTTTGAAATTTGTTTCATGGGGAAAGCATGCACCCAGGGACACACATATGATTTTGCAATCCATTTTGGTGCACATGTAGCTCAAATTTGATTTTTGCACATTAAATCCCTAGGAAATCAATCAATGTATAAAACGGGTCGAATGATCTCTGTTTTTTTCAAACTTTAACACGACACTCCTTTGGTCACATGTTCACTGCAGAAAAAGTTTGACATGCCTTAGAGTGGAGGTGGTGGTGCGGGATGTGTGTCTCTGTGTGTGTGGGGGGGGGTCCATCAGTACACTACTAGTCGTGAGCCTCCGTGACGTGGGATTATTGATCATTTTGTGAGTCATGTATATATGCCACATCAAAGTCATGAATTGGTTATTTAAAGCATTACATAACCCTTTCATACATACATGTTCGGGCCACATGCATGCATTGGTGGTCCTCTCGGACACTCCCTCGTGCGGTTAGCAGTGACGTGCCCATTCGTTAGCCCGCAAAGGTTTTCAGTTTCCACCGACAATGAGAGGCATCAGACCGAAGGTGGATTCATCTTTGGCATGTGTGTTACGGTGTGGATCATGCATGGTGAGATTCCATATCAAAGTTCGGGCACGTGCGTACACATGAGTCCCTCCCACCGGTTTGAAGTGAGGGGGCTACGCATCATGAACCTCTATGTAGTGTGTTTCCGATTTGCGAAGCATGTGCCATGTCAAAGTTGTGCATTGGGTATTCAAACATCACACAACACACGACAACATGCACTCGCGTGTGACACTCTGTGGGCCCGCGAGATCTTCGTCGATCAATTGAACGTACAACGAGAGAGATTTTAATTTGACCAACAAGGATGGTTCTTTTTTGTTTGTGTTACGTATATGCACTTTAGGAGTATGTAGTACTTGTCAAAGAGGGGGCAACATGTATACTCTATATATATGTGTGTGTCATAACCTCGCTCCATGTGGGGACTTTCCGGTTCCCGAGGCAGGTGCCACATCAAAGTTGTGCATTGGTATTCAAACATCATGCAATACCATGCAGGTGGTGGTTGCCCTATAGGAACTCACTCACGTGCGGCGCTTCCATCTGTGGGCCCGCGAGGTCGTCCTCCATCAATTTGACCCAACGAGAGAGAGGCACATTTGACGAACCAGGAGGATTAATTCTTTTAGGGTTGTGTTAGGGTAGGAGTATATATATAGTACGTGTCGAAGGGGGGATGGGACCAACATATACTAGGTGTCACACATGAACCTCACTCTGTGTGGGGACTTTGTGGTTTTTGAGGCAAATGCAACATCAAAGGTTATGCAATAGGTATATTCAAAACATCACAACCACACACCACTCCATATATATGTTTTAGCACACATGCAAGCGATGGTGGTTGTCCTGTGGCACTCACTCACATGGTTATCGGCGATGCTTCCATCTGTCGGCCCACTTGGTCCATCACTTTCACCGACAACGAGAGGTTAATTATTTTGACTTAGGAGGGGATTAATTTTTTGTTTGTCTCGCGATATAGGTCATGATGTGAGATTACATATATAATAGTGCATGTGTACACATGAATCCACCCCGCCGGATCGAAGGGGGGGCGAGCACACGACACATCATGAACCTCTTGCTCTGTGTGGGGACCTGTGCGATTTTGAACGCATGCACCACATCGATGTTATGCATTAGGTATTCAACACATATGCATGCATCACGCACATCCATGAATATGTTTGGGACACATGCATGCAATGGTTGTCTTTGGACACTCTCGCTCGCTTGGTTATGGGCGGCAAGCCTATATATATTCGTGGGCCCGCGTGGACGTCCATCATTTCGACCGACAAGAAGAAAGGTTACCAGGGTGGATTCTTCTTCTTTGGTTCGTGTTACCGTATAGTAGGTCGATCATTCTAGGCCTAATTAAGTTTGAGCGCATGCATGCTACGCATCGTGAACCCTCGCTCAATCAGTGTGGGGATTTTACGGTTCCAAAAAGCATGGTGCCACATCAAATTTGTGCATTGCGTATTCAAACGCCACACACACCACTTCCATATAAATAATTGGGCCACATGCACAGAGTGGGTTTTGTCTTCAGACAGTACTCCCTCGCGAGTTTATCAGCGACAAGCTAGCCCATTTTGCGGGGCCGTGTGGACGCCCATCACTTGGACCAACAACGAGCGAGAGAGGTTATACGATCAAGTTGGATTCTGTTTGGTCTGTGTTACAGTATGTCTTGGTGAGATGCCCTCCCGCCGACAGGAGTGTGTGGGGGGGTGGGGGGGGCTACTTCGCACTACCCGCAACCTCTGTGGGGTCGGGGAAGTCCGGTTATTTTGTGAGGCACACGTGCCACATCGAAGTTGTGAATGGTAGTTAAATATCACACCACACCCTTTTCATACATATAGTATAGGGCCACCACAGGTGGTTCGTATGTGGTCTCACCCATCTCCCGCCACAAACACACATTTGTGGGTCAGCACACAGTCCACCTTTGTCCGGAAGCGAAAGGGGAAGTTTGACCATATATATGATGGAATCCTATAGGTTTTGTGTTATGGTAGGGTGAGATTTCAAACCTAACTATCTGGGGGCATGCATTCGTAGCTAGGATTCCCTTACCGCCGGCACGAAGTAGGGTTCGTAGGGGGTGGCTGACTAGCAATACTGTGCGCTTTGTGCGACAGGTGCCACATCAAAGTTCTGCATTGGGTATTCGAACATCAAACCACCCTTTTCATACATATATTTGGTCCACATGCAAGTGTGTTCATGTTCTGACCCTTTCCCGCATTATTCTTTTTGCCAAATTTATAAATAGCACACGAGTTGGATGCAGAAACCATCTGCGATTGGGTACGCAACAGACACGGTTCGGTCAGACTACCCTCGTGGCACGCCCATGCCCCTGTAGTCACTCACATCAGCACAGTAGATTGGGCTCCACGAGGCTTGCCTCCCGCTCTCGAAAATATCTACTACCTCGTAATCTCAAAAATATCTACCGCCTGGAAGGTTTTTAGTTTGATAGCACACGATTAGTATGTGTGGACCGTGTGTGATGTCTGTTACTCCCGCTCTGCTTCAATCCCTTGATTCAAATTTTCAGTAGCCCCGGCATTTTACTCCCGCCTCTGCATCCCTCGCAATCTCAAATATATCTGCTCGCCCTTGATTCAAATTTTCAGTAGCCCCGCCTTGTTACTCCTGCCTCTGCATCCCTCGCAACCTCAAAAATATCTGCTCACCCTTGATTCAAATTTTCAGTAGCCCCGCCTTGTTACTCCCGCCTCTGCATCCCTCGCAATCTCAAAAATATTTGGTCGCCCTTATTCAAATTTTTCAGTAGCCCACTTGTTACTCCCGCCTCTGCATCCCTCGCAATCTCAAAAATATCTGCTCGCCCTTGATTCAATTTTTAGTAGCCCCGCTTGTTACTCCCCCGCTCTGCATCCCTCGCAATCTCAAAATATATGCTCGCCCTTGATCCAAATTTTTAGTAGCCGGCATTTTACTCTCGCCTAGTAAAATTTTCAGTTGCCGCGGTATTTCCTCAAACACCACCTTGCCCCCCCCCCCCCCCCCTCCTCCCTCCACACACACCACACACTCCCCAAAACCTCCACTCACATAGACACACACCACCCCTCCCTCGCTCGAAACCATTGGCAGGTCGCCGCCATCGCCGTCGCCGCCGCCTCCATCCTCAACCTCTGCTTGTGTGCCGGGGAGCTCGAGAAGCCAATGGCCCAAAAGAGGTTTATCGCAGCCTCTTTGCCCGACGCTGGCAAGGTGTCCGCCAAGGTGTCCCCATTGTCCTCCGCGGGCTCTTTATCGATCCGTTGTCACCGGTCGCCCGATCCGCCAGCTGCCGCGCCCCTACGCCGGTTCGAGGACTTCCCTATCCTCCCTCGGGCCCGGCCTCCGATGAGGTCCTACCTCGAGGTCCGGTAGCGGTGGTGGGGGATGTGGGTCGCCGAGATTACGAATCGGGAGACCCACACCCACCGGTGGCTCGGTAGCTTCCACACAGCCGAGCTCGCGGCCATGGAGTACGACCACTGGCAGGTCCACTACCACGGTGCGGCGGCTAGGCTCAATTTCCCCTTCGTCACACGTCCGGTCGACCTCATTCCACTGGAGCCAGGGTGGGAAGCTCGGCTATGGCGCGGGAGGACCATGAGGCGTGGGAGCGCCTCGAGGCCGAGGCCGCCGACGAGGCCTACATGCAAGAGCTCCGTCGGCAGCACCCGGAGCTCGTGGAGGCAGAGCGGGTGATCTTTGCTAGCGCGGAGGGCGGCGAGGTTATCATGCTCTCCTCCAATGACGAGGTCGAAGGCGGCGAGGACAGCGGTGTGGAGGGCGTCGAGGTGGGCGGCGAGGACGAGGAGATCGACGTCGACGAGTGGAGGAGTGTCTTCCCCAACGACGCCGACGACGGCACCGGCCCGGACCCGGCTCGCGGCACACCGTACCTGACGAGGAAGGATTGGCTCGACCTCCACTTCGACTGAAAGTAGTTTAGCTTAGTATAAATTTATGTTTTATGTTCGGTTATGCAAAACTATCTATGTTTATGTTTGAATGCATGCTACTTTTGGTTGAACCTGCTTTGAACTTGATCAAATTGAAGTTTACAACGTTAAGTTTAGGGGATCGACTAGAAACAGCCAAAAATTGCTGGAGTATATATATCCACTAAGGGTTTTAGTCCGTTAACTTTTAAAGGATCGGCTAGAGATGGCCTTATGCCTTGTTTATTTAAGTTCTTCATAATGTGATGCTCTATATGTGCAACTATTTGCCGTGCAGTTCAATTTCATCAATAACAGTTTCAACAATACTACTATGAATTACGATATTTGGTTGCTGTCAAGGATGTTGCAGTTAACATGCTTTTTCGTTTTTTTAACAATAACTAGTGTACTTTAGACTTGCATAATACCAGTATGAATGACTATATTTGCTTGTTTTTAAATGTTATGCCTGTTGCAGTTAACACACCTTTCCACTTCTTGTTTTGCTTAACTAGTGTGGTTAAACCTACACACTGAAGCTATCATTTGTAAATTATGTTGTCTACCATGGATATATTTGGTTGATGTTTAGCCTGTAGTGCTTAACATGCCTTTATATGTACTCATACAGGACAATATTGAGAACAGCTATTGTTTTCCATTGAGGTTAGTTTCATCGCATTGCTTATATATACTCACTGTTCAGGATATCGGTAGCTGGTACCATATAGCCAGGGGGCTGATAAGGGATTAATCGTCGAATCGGACATTTCACTGAATATATCTGTAACCCATTTATCGGTAGGTTAACTAGTGCCATATTTACTATATCTGAGGCTACATAGCAACATGCATTGTACTGAATGACAAAATATGCAATCCCAGGCTACATGGCAACAAGGAAGAGTGTTACCTTAATGTTCTGATGATGTCTAGATATACATGTAATAAGATCTTATATAATGGGATGGAGGGAGTGTTGTACTACATCATTTTGCAATTGTTGTTTAGCTTCTAATATTAACTTGATGCTTTTAAGTACATATATCATTGCCAAAGATCCACACTTTGACCCTTTCTGCGTATGGGGCAATGAGATATTCATGAACCAGCATCAAGTGAGGAAACTGATAAAGATTGTTATTAAAATGGGTCAAAAGATGTCAATCGAACAATTTGTTTACACTTTATGCAAGACAACAGTGAACTGCAGGATGGTAAGTAAGAACTCTGTAGCCTTCTTTTTACTGCCTGTAATGAGTTGTGTTAGATGACAATGTCTGAATCTTTTTCCATTCCAGTGGATCCTGAAGCAGTTTACTCAAGATTACCTCTCAAACTACATGATTGGCGGTCGGCCATCACAAGGGGTTGGACTAGAGTCGTGTGTGCCTTCTGCATTGAGGAGAGCACAATACGGCCATTCCGCTTCACCTTGTTCAGCAACCAGAATGTCTCTCGCCTCTTTCTTTACCATCTGTAATAGTACAAGTATACGACCCTGGTTCATCATTCCTTATTTGGTGCTTATGTAATTCTTGAACATATGTACCTGTGAATCGAATAATGCATTGGTTGTTTGAACCTGATGGATATGAATAAAGCTATAGCCTACTTTCAAATTCAAATTAGGTACAATTTTAAATAGCAGCAATTAAATTAGGGTGAAATTACGCTCTGTAGGTCATTACGGCGCACACGGTCTATAAAGCACAGCGTGTGTGATATACATCATAATCCGACATGGTTCACTGAGAGGAAACATGTGTAACCATGCACACAGTTGCCGTTTGCAAACCGTGTGTGATGTCAGACAATATCACAAAAGGTGTGCGAAAACTAAATGTGTGTGATTGTTGACCTATCATACACGGTTTACAATGATGAATTGTTTGTGATGTGCCAGGCATAGTAAACATAGAGCCAGTTTGGTATGTGCCTGGAATGTGCCTGGACTGCACCTGGAAAAATCCCATGCCTGGAATTTGCCTGGACTGCACCTAGTTTTAGGTAAAACCATAGAACTCCGATTGCGATGGCAATGCGAGCACAAACGAGTAGCAAGGATGAAGCGTTTGGGATATTCGAGATATCAGAAATAGTTTTATAGAGACAATTGTATGCATCAAGGCTCCCTATCCCCGACAGTTTCTGGGTCATGTGGGAAGGACCCCCCTATCGTAGTCACCCACTTGGCGACGGTTCAAAACGCCGTCGCGGAAATGGGTTAAAAACCGTTTGTGTAGCAGCTCGCTGTACCAGTGACACCTCGACCCCCAGTGTTTGGCACGGGCGGTGGGGCCCCTGCTCCCCCTTCGGTGGAAGGCGGTTGTGTTGTTTCAAAGGGCCGCTCAGGCTCCGGAACCGCGGTCTGGGAAGATTCGGCTTGCTCGAGCACCTTCTCCTTGTTTTTGGTATGCTTTGGCCATGACAAGATCCCCATCCCCCCCCCCCCCCCGTGTTCGGCACGGGTGGGGTCCTCTGGGACAGCACCTCCATGGTCTCTCCGATGGCCGGGGGAGGCGCAGAATGCGAAGTGCCTCCACTCTCCGCCAGGTCGGACGACGGAGAAGTGCCCTTCGACACCTGGTCAGTGGGGAGGTCACGGGGTGGGCTGCGGTGCAAAAGAACATATACTTTTAAATATTGGGTTAGTGAAACTGATGCCCGGAAAGTCTTCAGATTCTTACCGTTTGGCGTGGGGCTTGATTCTGGAAACCCGCTCCGGGACTTTCTCCGAAGCTGCGGACTCCTTATCGGAGTCCGAGCTGTCGTCAAGTATGACGAGCTTTCCCCTCCCCCTCCTCTTTGGAGCCGGGGAAGGGTGTTCCCCCTTGGTTTCGACCGGCACAGCCCTCTTCTTGGAGCGGGAAGAGTCACTCTCCTCTTCGTCCTCGTCTCCGGATTTGCTGTCCGGATGACCTCTTGTGCGGAGGCCCCCCTGGCCTCCGGTGCATTCTTTTTCTTCTCCTCTTTTTTTCCAGGCACCTGGTAGGGCGCCACGATCAACATCTCTTGTAACAAAGCCAACATGGGATCTTCGGGCAGTGGCGCCGGACAATCCATCTCCTCGGCTTTCTTGAGCCAGCCCTGGAGAACAAGTTGAGAGAGTTGAGAATCAAAATGAGATAGTAAATATCCGAACACAAAGGGGACTATGTTACATTACCTCCCTGGGAGGGTTCTCGGCGTCAAGGCCGATGTCCTCCTTCTCAGTTGGCCACGTCTTCTGCGGCTTGAACAGCGCCTTCCATAGTTTCTCGCGGGTAGTGCCGCGAAGGTATTGCACGGTGCGGGGGTCCGTGGACTTCCAAGACCACATTGGAATGGCTCGGCATTGGCAAGGCAGGAGACCGCGATAGATCATAATCTGGACCACATTGGTCAGTGCGGCCCCCGCCTTTATCATATTGGAGACACGTGTTTGCAGCGCCTCCACTTTGGTGGTAGAACCCTAGTCAAGGCCTTTTCTGGTCCATGAGGTTAACCTCGCTGGGGGCCCGGATCTGAATTCTGGAGCAGCAGCCCAGGCCACGTCGCGGGGCTCGATGATATAGAACCATTCCTTTTGCCAGACCTTAACCATGTCAACAAACATGCCCTCCGGCCAGCCGAGTCAGGAAAGTCTGCTGATCATGGCACCCCCGCAATCTGCATGCTGGCCGTCGACGATGTGACGCCCCCGGCTCAATCGTGCACTAATCATACACGCAAATGCACACGATCAAGCCTAAGGACTCACGGGAAGATATCACAACACAACTCTAAAACATAAATAAAGTCATACAAGCTTTATATTACAAGCCAGGGGCCTCGAGGGCTCGAGTACATAAGCTTGCGTACAAGCGTCAGCGGAAGCATCAGATATCTGAGTACAGATATAAAAGAAAGCACAGATAGGCCCTTAAAAGGCGGGGCAAAAGAAAACACTATGATCGAAAGGCGTAGGCCTCCTGCATGGGACCCTCCGAACCTACTCCTGGTCGACGGCCAGCTCGTAGAAGTATCCAACCTTGGGGTAGTAGTAGCGATCGTCGACGTGGGCAGCTGTATCCGGGGCTCCATCATCTGGTTGCATCAAAAGGGGTATATGGGGAAAAAGAAAGCAAAGCAACCATGAGTACTCATCCGAAGTACTCAGCAAGCAAGGATCTACACTACATATGCAACATTATCAAAGAGTGGCTGTATATGTGGACTAGGCTACAGAAATGCCAGAATAGAGTGGAAAGCCTAGTCCTATCGAAGACTACCATCTTCAGCGGTCTTACAGCAATAGAAGAGAGTAGAACAATATGATATAATGTAGCAGTATCATTAAGTCTCAACTTCACCCAGAGATCCTTTCTCGACTCCCTGCGAGAAAGCAATCCCAGAGCCATATATCCAGGTATCATCTCACGGTCTAGTTGCGTCGATCGGGATACAACTCCGAGTGTCCTTTACCGTAGGACCGGCTATCGGTAGATGTGTTCTTCCCTGCAGGGGTGCACCAACTTACCCAACACGCTCGATTAACTCCGGCCGGACACACTTTCCTGGGTCATGCCCAACCTCGACCAAACGATACACCGCAGCCCTACCTACAGCTCACCAGAGAGGTCCCCGCCGGTCTACTTCCTAAGCGCTCAGGGGTCTTGGGCCATCGCCCTGTGCACTCCGGGTCATTGCGAGCAGGGTGAAGCCAGGCACCAGGAGGGCGCCGGTCCGTCCCGGCCGCAATGCTGAACTAGACGTCTGACAGAGCTTTCGGCTGATGCTACGATGCAGAATGCCCATACTATGCCCACGTGATGGTTAGTGCTATCAGGCCAGAGGCCTGCTCGGATCAAATATCCAAATCGTTAGTGGACTAGGCCTTGCGGTAACGAGCAAAGACCCACGATCGATGTGACCCCGTCGCCCCATCTCGAGGACTTGCTGCAAGGGCTAAGAATGCCCGGCCGCGCCTCGTATTCATCACTCGGGCACCATCCAGGTCAACCCGTCTCCACAACACTCGCAACTTAGGCTCACGCGGGTACCCCTCAGGGTCGACCCGCCTTTCCAAGTAACAGTGTAAGGTCCAAGTATCCGTGTGTCCATAACATCAGGGGAATCCGAGGTATCACCCTCGTTGGATACCCACTCGATGTAACTGTCAAGGTGAACGTAGGAGGAATCACCCTCGATGGGTTCACACTTGATGTGTTGCACGACAGGGTCGTATCGGAAGTGGAGAAGGAGGAATCACCCTCGATGACCACGACCAAATAGCTACTCTACAGAGTTAACATCTGAAGTGCTACATGAGATATCACCCTCGGCACTCGATAGTAACACTGCAGTGTCATTACAACTAAGGGGGTGAAGTGCGGTGCCGGGGCCTGTCTTCGATCCCGTCGATCGGATCTTCTGATAATCCAGCGGGGCAGTCGGGACAAGTGGGGTCACTGATAGGTCTCTACCCAGCCTATACTAGACAGTTTAGGGTAAGCAGGTAAGGTTTCAATAGCAGGTTACAATAAACAGGCTATGCATCAGAATAGGTAAAGCAGTAGCAGCAGCAATTCTAATGCAAGCATGAGAGAGAAAGAATAGGCGATATCGGTATGCTCAAGGGGGGGTGCTTGCCTGGTTGCTTGGCGGCAAGGGCAAGGTCGTCAATGGTGGCGTCGGGCTCCTGAGCTGCGTCGGTCTCGGGGACGACGTCGGTGTCGGGGTCTACCGAGAGAGAAGAGGGGGAAGAAACAGTAAATATAAAGCAAACAAGAGCATGACATGACAATACAGAGAACTAGGGGTGTTCTGACGTACGGTTGCAAGTTACCAAGGAAGGGGGAATCCATCCGGGAATGTTTTCCCGGTTCCGGATATTTGTCAGACAGATGACCGGAGGGGAACGGTTCCATGTTCGGATAGTTAGGGACATGTGACGGACGAACGGACCGTGTATTCGGATTCGTCTCGAAATTCTGAGCAACTTTCATGTACAAAGTTTTTCGATCTGAGCTATGGATTATTTTATATGATGTTTCAAAGTTTTATTGATTTTCTGGAATTATTTAATTAATTAAATCAGAATTATCCGAAAGAGTGTATGCTGACGTCAGCATGACATCAGTTGTCTGTTAAGATTAATTAGGGTTTAATTAGACTAATTAATTAATTAGTTTTAACTAAACAGAATTAATTAGATTAATTATTTATTTATTTTATTCCTTTTAATTCTTCTTTTTTTCTTTTATAAAACAGTGGCTTGGGCCCCGTTTGTCATAGGGTCAGGGCGGACACGTCCGGGCCACGCCTGTTCGGGCGCCGGACATGTCCCGTGTCCCAAATGCGCGCGTGCGCGCACGGGCACTGGCGACGGCGAGCGGTCGAGGCGAGGCCAAGGGAGGGCGTGGCCAGGCGGGGCACGGTCGGGGAGGCGAGGCGTTGCCGGCGGCGACGGAGGCGAGCGCGTGCGGGTGCGGTGGCGCGAGCGGCGGCGGCAACAGGCGGGGGCCGAGGCGGTCGAGCGGGAGGCGTGCGTGCGTGGGTGAGCACGGCAGGCGCTAGGCCGCGGCGAGCGCGAGCGGGCGGAGCAGCGGCAGCAGCGGCGAGGCGCGCGGGCGAGGAGAGGCGCAGGCGAGCGCGACGCGCGAGAGGAGGCCGAGGACGGCTCGGGCTGCGGGCGAGCGAGGCGGGAGCGCGGGGCGCGCGTGGGACGACGGCGGGGGAGCGCGCGCGACAGAGAGAGGGGGGCAGAGGGGAGGTGCGACTGGCGTGGCGGCTCACCGCGATGATGTAGGGGGTGGCAGTGGGCTCGGGGAGGAGCCAGGGACGTCCGGCGACGGGGCGGCGAGGTCCTGCGGCATCGGGGCGACTTCGGGCGACGGCGAGGTCCGGCGGCGGCGGGGGCGTTCCCCCCTCGATCCAGATGGGAGGAGGGAGAGAGCAAGAAGAGAGAGTGGGGAGGGGATCATGGGGTGTGGGGGGGTTGTGGGCTAGGGTTCCAGGGGGTGGGGGATAACCAGGTGGTGAGGGGGCCGGCTGGGCTGGCCTGGCGGCCTGGTGGCTAGCTGGGCCAGTCAGCCCAGTGGGAGGGTAACCTTTTCCATTTTCTTTTTTCTATTTCTTTTTTATTTTCCTTTTGTTTTTCTGTTTTGCAAAATGTGTGGCACCCAAATGTATTTTGTAAAATATATGACCTGGTCCATAAATCATAGTGCAACATACCCTATCACCAAAAATTAGTTTGGGGTATTTATCATTTCATATTAATATTATATTAATTAATAGGTTATTAAATATTGTTTTCAGCCACTGTTTGAGGATGTTTAAGTGAGTTATCCAATTTCAATAAGGTTGGTTACAATTTTATCATTGCCTCCAAATTATTTGCTATTTAATGAACACTTTAGTTTCTGGGTTTGGATAACTTTTATTTTCAGTTTAAGTTTGAATTTCCATTTGAATTTGAATTTGAAAAGAGGTATGATACTAATGATGATTGAGCACTGTCGATCATGATGACATGGCATAATCAAAAGGGTGATTACTGTAGCTTAATACATGGGGTGTTACAGACGATTTTTGGCTTAACATTATAAACCTTGAGCCATAGGCCAAAGTGTGGCTGGACTCGAAGGAAGGCCTCACAAATGATGATGAAGGCCGAAATATGGAGGAAAGAATTCGGAGCCAGGTGGTGGAAGTCAATGTCGTAGTAGAACATCAACCCTTGAACGAACAGATGGAGGGGGAAACCTAGTCCCCGGATAAAGTTGGGGAGGAACACCACCTGTTCACCTGCGCGAGGTGTCGGCACGATCTGGCCTTCTTCTGGGACTCGATGGGCAATGTTGGGGGAAAGGAGGCCCGCCCGCTTCAGGTCCTCGATGTCGCTGTCGATGACGCATGAGGCCTCCCACTTGCCCTTCGCTCCAGATCCGGCCATTGCCGAACTCAATTTGGCGGAAAGATGGGTTGGAGTGCTCGAGCTCTGTAGATTGGGAAAGTTGTGGCGAGAAGGGGAAGAGGGCGTGCAGGGATAACCGTGGCTGCCCCTCTTTATAAGCAATTGTAATACCAGGAGTCCTGTAAATGCGCCGCCCACCTCGCCTCTTCCCGATATACTCATAGCGTTATGCGCAAGTGGGATACTGGGAATCATTGATCAAATCCCTTAAAAAACGGGGCACGATCTCCGCCTTGAAGGGACATATCATCAGAAGGGCGGCCTCGAGTCGCCTATCGAGTCTTCGTGTTTATGACTAGACGCAACCCTTCGCCTAAAGTTATCAGTCAAAGATATTGTTCGCATTCGGACGACTGGCCTTCAAGGCTAAGTAAAGCAGATAGTTTGGAGTCCGGATACGGTTCGGTGTATGGCCGAACTGAATCAAGTACCATTTGAAGAAAAAGGAACTCGCCTGCAAGCCAGAGCTTACGGTCTTGGAAGTCATGAGAAGCTAGCGTTGAAGGCTAGTTCAGGGGCTACTGAGGCAGTCCTGGATTAGGTGGTCCTCGGGGTGCCGGCTCATCTCACGTGGACCGGGCAGTTGGGCCGCACCGTATCTGAACCGAAGACCTTTTGTGCCTTGGTGTGCCCCCAAGTCAAGATAGAAGACCCGAAGTTTCCTTGATGTAACCGACTACCTGTAAACCCTAGCACCCCTCGTGTCTATATAAACCAGGGGGCTTAGTCCCTAGAGGCTAGAGGAACAATTCCCATCCTACTAGTTAGGGTTTAGTTCATCTGATCTCGTGGTAGATCTACTCTGTAACCCCCTCATACACAAGCAATATAACCAAGCAGGACGTGGGGTTTTACCTCTTAGAGAGGACCCGAACCTGGGTAAACATCGTGTCCTACGTCTACTGTTCCCCATCGATCCAAGGTCCACAGTTCGGGACCCCCTACCCGAGATCCGCCGGTTTTGACACCGACAATGGGAGAGGTGCTTTGTGATGGGTTCGATCTTGGGGTGCTCAATCCCAGTGACAGAAGGGGACATGATACGTATTTGTATCATTGCCATGAAGGATAAAACGATGGGGTTTATTCATATTGATTGGATTTACATTGTCTACACCATGTCATCTTGCTTAAGGTGTTACTCCATTCTTTATGAACTTAATACTCTAGATGCATGCTGGATAGCGGTCGATGTGTGGAGTAATAGTAGTAGATGCAGGCAGGAGTCGGTCTACTTGTCTCGGACATGATGCCTATATACATGATCATTGCCTTGGATATCGTCATGATTATTCGCTTTTCTATCAATTGCCCAACAGTAATTTGTTTACCCACTGTATGCTATGTTCAAGAGAGAAGCCTCTAATGAAAACAATGGCCCCCGGGTCTATCTTTATGATATATTAAAATCCAAAAATACCTTGCTGCAATTTATGTACTTTTATTTTATTTTATGCTTTTGTTTATCTATCTATCACTATGAGATTTGGTCCTTGCAATTAACCACCAAGGGCTTGACAACCCCTTGTTTGCGTTGGGTGCAAGTATTTGTTATTTTGTGTGTAGGTACTGCTAGCGAGGTGTTGCATGGTTCTCCTACTGGATTGATAAACTTGGCTCTTAACTGAGGAAAATACTTATCTCTATTGTACTGCATCATCCTCTCCTCTTCGAGGAAATCCCAACGCAGCTCACAGGTAGAAGCAAGTAACGAGTTCAAGGGGATTGACAACCCTCTTACCCGCGTTGGGTGCAAGTATTTGCTTTTGTGTGTGCAAGTGTTGTTCATGAGGCTTTGTGTGATTCTCCTATTGGTTCGATAAACCTTGGTTCTCACCGAGGGAAATATTTATCTCTGTTGTACTGCATCTCCCGTCCTCTTCGGGGAAAATTCCAACGCAACTCACAAGTAGCAGGAAGAATTTCTAACGCCGTTGCCGAGGACATATCAGCAAAACCTATCAAGTACCTTCACTCAAACTATCATCTACTTTCTCTAATTTTTATTTGCATTTTTATTTTCCTTTGCCTCTCCTTTTCATGTCCCCCACTTCTCATAGAAAACAAAAACTAAAAATATTTTACCTTGCTAGTTTGCTTGTTTGCTTGCTTTGCCGCTATGGCTAGTTCTTCACTAGTTGTTTGCACCCCTGAGAATGAAGTGCTTGATTTTAAACAAAAGGGAGGTGAAAGTTTAAAAGATGCTTGGTATAGGATTTGCGATGCTCAAAATAGATCAATTCGTAACCATTCCACTACCATCCTTCTTCGCAATTTTTATGTGGGTGTTACTACTTGGTATAGATTTGTGCTTGGCACTATTACCGGAGGAAATTTCTTGAGTAATCACACTATTGATGCTTTTAAACCATGGGAAATTTAGTAGGGTCACCACCTATCACTATTAATGAAACGGCATTAACTTTGGAACATGTGATGCAAAGGCTATAGAAGATATTGAAAACAAAATGCCTACTACTGAACATATTGAAAATCTAGACAAGAAGGTCCATAACCATATTATTCAATTTGGGGCAAGGGTATAAACTACATTAAAGATGCTAAAAGAGAAGGAATCAATAATTAATGAGAGAATAGAGCAAAGTCCTTCTAGAATTGATAAGTTGGAAGAAGTCATTACCAATTTGGTATCCACTCTTTCTTCTGTTAAATCTATTGGAAGAACTCCTCCTAATAAGAATCTCAAGTTTATGTATGTTCCTAAGAATAAAGGTGTCATGTCTAGTAACGGAAGTGATGATCTTAAAATGATTAGTGTGCAGCCCAATTTCATTGATTTGATAAAGGAACCTATTTATGAAAATAAATTCCTCAACTTTGTCCCTAGGAGTGTGATTACTAAAAACATGTATGCTAAGCCTCCTAGGAAGCGTGGATGTATAATTGTGGAGTTGAATTTGAAATATGACAATACTTGAAACAATGTCTTACGCCTAGCTATGGCACAAAACAATAGCGCTTGTTGGGAGGCAACCCAATAGTTATCTTAAGTTTTTGCTTTTACTTTATGTTTTAGTGTGTTGTCACGATTATTGCTACTGTTATGATTTTGTTTTTATCTTTTACTTAGCGTTTGTTCCAAGTGAAGCCTTTGGATGATTTGGTTGATAGTTGACTTGATTCTGTGAAAAAATAGAAACTTTTGCTCTCATTATAGGCATTTCTAAATATCACTGGAACATGCTTTTGATCTGAATTTTTTACACATGATTAATATACAAATTTCCCACGTTGTCCTAATTTTTCAGAATTTTTAGAGTTAAGTTGGTATTTGTTCAGATCATTACAGACTGTTCTGTTTTAGATAGATTCTGTTGTCGTTGCATAGTTTGCTTGTTTTAATGATCCTATGAATTATATCGGGGGTATAAGTCATGGAGAAGTTAGAATACAGTAGCTATTATGCAATAATAAAATATAAATGGGTTCATAACAGTACCTAAAGTTTATGATTTGATTATTATACTAACGAATCTCACGAGGTTTCTGTTGAGTTTTGTGTGCTGAAATTTTCAATTTTTGGGTGAGACAACGATGGATGAAGGAGCCGCGGGCACCTGGCGGGAAAAAGTGGTGGCAAAAGTTAGCGGGCGGAGGGGAAAAGTGGCGTCAATGGCCGATGGCATTTGGCACACGTCAGCTGCCATTAATCGACATGCTGCAGCACTGAAACGTGGCGCCTGCCTTCGTCAAGCGATGAGATGAGCCGCGCGGACCGGTAGACTGTGCTAGATATCTTATAAGTAAACAAGTACCAGCAGTTTGATCCATAACCGATCAATGTTGTACTGGCAATGCAGCATGTACTGCGTGCTCGACTTCCTTCGTTCGAGCCACCTGAACCACTCATTTTTTTGCCTGTTTTAAATTAGATAGTGTAGGGGTTGGTCAAAATTTTCAGGAACACTATCAGAAAGTAGATTGACTACATTCGTAAAATATCTATATAGACTTTCACCACTAGATTAGTCAACTTAAAAAACAATCGGTTATTTTTCTTATTATATTTCAAGACATTGCCTTGCTCAACATTATCTATGACACTACAAGCCGTCCCTGAAAATGGATGGCCTAGTGACGCCCAATACCGTCGGCGAAAATCAGGCCAGAACGTCGCCAAAATTGCCGAGGGCAGCGGAAAACACCTCGTGACGGTGGACCGTCACAGAAAATGATTTTAGGCGACGTTTTCTGTTTCGTCGCCAGGGTTTTTGTCACTGAATAGAGCGAATTTTGTAATGGATGGAAAACATTATACACATTGATAGATGAATGATTGATAGGAGTCTTACAATGTCGCCATATTTGTGGGTCGATTACAAGTATGGCGAACTATGAGGAGAATGGCTATGGGGATGGAGATAGGGATAACAACGACTAGGGTTTCCCCACAGAATGGCTCTTTGGGGCGATCTTTCAGTTAGAAATGGGGCCCGAGACTTTTATAGTGTGTTAGGGCTGACGTCAAAAGTGCTGTGAGAGGGTGGTATGAGCGCGCCTCCTCATACTATACGCTATCTTCTCCTTTGTTTCCTCTGTTGCGCCCCCGGTTGATTTATCTTCATATCCACACTTCATATTTTTCATATATTGCTTTATTTCCTTGTCTCAAATGGTCAATTTCCCGTGGAAGAAAATTAAACATAGGGGTTTGCAATATTTTGCTTTATTAGTCATTAGTGATAAGACCAGAGTGATTTATCGTAATATCCGGGATTAACCGGTTTAAACAATGGTGCAACAAGTGTAAACATACACTCATCCCCAACCTCTTCCACAATGGCGTACACCCACAAAGGACTAATCTCGCTAAGGGTAGATCTTCATGAAGTAGGCGATCTCTGAGCCCTTGCAAACTTCTTGGGTTTTTTACAAATTCGCTGATGCCTGGCCTCATCGATGTATCACAGCGAGTGACGTGCACTCCTCCTCAACCCTGCTACAGGCTGCTCTCCCTCCTCCTCCTCCTCCTCTGCCTCCGGCAACCTCGCTTCCTCCTCCTCCCAATGTATGAACTCCTTCGTCGCCTTCTCCATCTCCAAGCCCTGCTCCTCAGTGAGAATCGCGCATAGCTCGCCGAGGTGTGTTGCGCAAGTGTGCGACCAACACATGTCGTGATTCGTGCGGCTCGATCCGATGGTCAACAGAGTTCACCGAAAAAACGTTTCCATGGAACGTCAGCAGGATAGCATTTGGGTAGTTTAGTCAGACTAGCAAAAAGGCCCGTGCGTTGCAACGGGTGAACAAAATCCTTGCACATACCTAGCGACACATCGATCTTGTTCACTTCTCCCGTTCTTCGATGGTGGTCATGTATTCCACCTAATCACGGTAAACACTTCTCCCGTTTGTCGATGATGGTCATGTATTCCACCTAATCATGGTAAACATGATCAATTCCAAGGTGACGAGGTTGGCCATTACACTATAGCATGCTGCATCCGCGTGCCCCTTTTTTCATCTGCGGATGACATGTCCCATTAATGTATACATGAGTATAATTAGAATGTAATATTGTAAGATACACGGTTTTACTATTGTTTACTTACATATTAATCAAATAAATGCATACCATCTTCTTCCATGCTAAAAAAATACTAACTTGAGATTGTTGAAGCTCTCCTCTCAGTACACGCGATGCAATAAATATTGTAGAAAGGAAAATAGCACAAATCAGTCATGAAAAATATAATCACTTTTGCCAGTCCACATATCAAAGGAATCAACATCATTATATTCTGATAGACAATTTAAAGTTGGGAAATATTCTTCTACTCAAACAATAATAGTATGCAAATTCACTAAATATACGTAGTGTAATTGTGTTTCAACTAATGTGCAGGTCGGAAATATAATCAATGCTTTAAGAAGTCTATACAATGATCATAACCCTTTGTTCAATTATGCAGAGGAAGGATAAGTAAAATGTTCATGATCAGGAGACAAGACAGTTCAGGCGACAACCTGTGTGGTCTGCGCCATCCGCCGTGTGCAGTGGAGCCGGCGTCGCGTGCATCGGTAGCTCTGGTCCTCACGAGTGCCTGTTCCTCGTCAATCTGTCCGCAAGGAAGCAGATACAAAAGCTTAGGTAGCTAGCTTTGTACACAAGCGTTACCTTGAACTCATGGTCTGGATGAAGCTATCTCGGCCTTGTGTTCGGATTAAGCGCCCCGACCTGGGTTGCGCGCCCCGTTCCACATGCCCGCGAGCGGAGGAGTGTAGGACAATGTCGGCGAACAACACAGCGCCACCACGTACAGCGCCTGTCCATCCTAGTTGAGTGCCCAAAAGTCCGTAACTCCAACCGCAGCACAGCCGCGCGTCCAATCTCTTCCGACTGGTACGTAACTCTTGGATGGGTTCGCCTTCCTTTCCCGGTGTCCGCGTGCCTCCAGGCGTTTTCTCCTCATCCCCATGGGATCGGCCTCCATGCACCTGCTCGACCGGCCGCTCCGTCGTCCACGTGGGATCGGCCTCAGCGCGCCTCCTCGACCGGCCGCTCCGCTCTCCCCATGGGATCGCCCTCCGCACGCCTCCTCGACAGGCCGCTTCGCGTGTTGCTTCTCCTCCTCCGGCCGCTCCGTCGTCCATGTGGGATCGGCCCGCCGTTTCGTGTTTTGCTTCTCCACCTCTACGGTATCGACCGCCTCCCTCTTCTCTGATATTTATCGTAGGGGTTAGCCGGTTAGGGTATTACCAGTTTGACACTACAGAAAATGTACGTACGTATAAAACCCAACCATGGAACTGTCTAGATGGAGGTACGTGTATGAGTCAGACACGAAAGAGAACACCGAATTAAACCAATGTTTTTGACGGACGGACGGGCAGATGGTTGAATTACCAAAACCACATGGACCTTTGTGTAAGAAGGACGCGACGGTGAATCCGACAAAGTCAATCCGTACTTTATTATTACTAGCACAAATGCCCGTGCGTTGCAACGGGTGGATATCACAAACTCTAACCCAATATGCACGGCTTAAAATCCCCACATATTCAAATTATCTTGCGAGATGACACCTATTTAAAAAATATAGTAGTTAGTTTGAAGTTATTCAGTCAGATACTGACTCGTTAACTCCTCTACAAAGAAATTAAAGATGAATTCTTTATCCCTTTGAATACTACATTGTTCAACTTTTGTGATGCTTTTATTGGATGATGAAATTCATAAACTCGCCCCATTGTGCATCTTCCGGACGTATAAAAGAGCCCATGCTTTTTAACGAGAAACAAAAATATTGAAAAGTTTATGTTATTGTGACAAACACTAACATCTTGTTCATGTCCCTTTTCTTCATCGATCCGACGACATCACACCAATAGATTACTTTTCTCTATATGGGATATGTATCCATCTTAACCCTCGTAAGAATACTACTCATGCAACAATCATTAATTCTTAATATTTATAAAATTCAACGATGAAGCAATGAATGAATCCAGCCCACCACAATATGTTCTGTAAACAGGGTTGGCAACCCTATTGACCCCGCATGACCTGTGCGATATGATCAGGTCGTCGTGCAGGCACACCGAGCACGGGTGTTTGCTTTGTTTTTCTTGGTTGTGATGGTCTATTTTCCACGGATACGAACGTGAGTCACCATACTTTTTTTGGGTTTAAATCTTGCACGCCTCAACTTTTCACATACGTATCTCTCCCTCTCTCTTACATATTTTTTATGCCTCTATCTTTCACGTTTCTCTCACTTCTCATGTACCATTCTCTCTCATGTGTCTCTCTCTCAAACTCTCAGCTCTCTCTCTATCCTCTATTTGGCTAACCCGGACGACATACTAAAAATCCTGGATGACCAAATTAAAAACTATGAAAATTTCCAGGAAATCATTTGAACCTTCCTTCTATTTTATTTAAATTTCCTTTTCAAATTCCTTTTGAGCCTTTACAAAAATCTCGTGCCTTTTTCTACTTCAAGGTATACCTCCAAACTTTGCCGATACTTCTTCTATCTTTTTCCCAAGTTCCACCAAAAATCTTAATATTTTTGGACACTTATAAATCCTAGTCGTAGAGTTTGAATTTAAACTTTCAATCATGCCCATTTATATTTTATGGATCAAGATCATTTTTCTGAGTCCAGGTAAAATAACCCCATGCCCAAACTCTTCTCCTAGACCTCCTTTTCTTTATTCAAATCTCTGTTTTTTTCAGAAATAGAAAAAAAACTGAAGGAAGAGAGAGAGAGAGAGCAGCACCAGCCAGCACTTTTGGCCCAAGGCCCAGCGGCACCTCGTCAACCCTAGCCGCCAGGGAGAGCCTCGCTCGATCCCGATCCCCATTCTTTCGATCCCCCTCGTCCTCCTCTCCATCCCCAGCCACCAGAGACACACACACACACACACACACACACACACACACACACACACACACACGAGGGACAGAGGTTCGGCCGTCGCCGCCCCTCGCGCGCTTACCTCCCGTCGGAAACGCCGCCGCCCGATGCCGCCCCTCTGGCGAGCTCCTCCTCTTATCCTTCTGTTTCCCTTCTCGCGCCGTTCTGCTCGAAGCAGCCATGCTCTACCGCGGTCATCGGAAAGCGTCGCTAGCCCCGCTCCTTCCCTGCCGATCCCCTCCTCCCGTGGCGCTCCTCTACCCCGTTGAGTACGAGGCTGGCGAGTCCTGCCGTCATCCCGAGGCAATCCGCTGCCGTCCCTCTCCTCGTTCCCTTTTTCTTCTCTACCATGGCCACCTGCAGGAGCTCGAGCTCGCCCCGCACCTCCTTCTTGTCGTCCTGCTTGCCGTCGCCTGGATCCGAGCCTCCCCATGCCCTGCAAGTCCCGCCACGCCACCCTCCTGTGCATCGAGACGCGCCGCCGCCTCAAGTGCCTGCCTCGCCTCCCCGTGTGTGGATCCGGTCGCCCTCGAACCATGCCGGAATCCGGCGTGATCTGGCCGGAGAATGAACGCCGCCGCGTCTGGTCTTCTTCCATGCCGGCGCGGGCTGGAACCTCCCCTGCCTGCATCTTCGGCGCTGCACATCCCACCGTTTTTTTTAAGATTGAAACGTTTTTCTCAGATTAAAAAAGGATTGCGGGTTAAATACTAAAAACCACAGGGACCTTTGTGTAAAAACGCCGCGAGGGTGAACCCGAGAGACTCAATCCGTGCTTTATTATTAGGGATAGATTACTAGCAAAAGTGCCCGTGCGTTGCAACGGGTGAACAATAAAATCTCGCAAAAATTATAATATCGAACATGAAACAATTCAAGTTCATCAAATTGCATTAATCTGATGTAGATTCTACAAATCAAATCAATAATTAAGGAATAACTCATGCAAGAAAGAGGAACTTGAGCTTTAAAAAAAGGAACTTGCACACCATCCTGCTTGAATGCACGCTCCTTCTGGCACTGATAGTGGCCACCGCCATGTCTCCTTGTTGTCCTCATGGAGCCATGGGCAGGCGTCAAGAAGGAGCGGATCGTGAGATCAAGACCAGGACGGGAGCAGCCGCTCAAGAAAAAGAACCATCCAAAAGCATTTAATATTAGTACAAAGGATGCTACAATTTTCAGAATGTTGGCAGAGGCTGGAGCTACCATTCCGACATTTTATTGCCAGATAAGTCAACTACTAATGACAACAATTAAGTGCCCGTGCCCCCGTGAAATTTAGATCATCTGTAGGATCTAGCACTTAGTGGTTCACTCTTAAGTAAAATTCAGTGTGTAAACAGACCTGATAATACAACTCAATATGCTCTGTTGTGCAAGCGTGGTTCTCATCCCATGGCAAAGGTGGAGTGGGAACATGTTTGTTAGTTAAGGCCAACATGAAAGAAAACCAAGTAAAATATATGTGCGTTCCTTTTTCCCTGATGAAAAGTATTTATTCATTCCTTTACTTACTATCATCATCTGGGTAGAGCAAAGGAATTGGTTAGTGGAGCACACCCTGCAAATCCAGCTCGGCTCCTCCAGTTAGTTCATGATATGCTGCCTTCCCTAGCCTCAGCCTTCTATTCTCCTCATCTTAAGCTCCTCGTTCTCGAGGCCCCATTGGCAGAAGGACGCCGCCTGTAGAAATAAGTCGAGAGCCGGCACGACCTTAGATGCCCGGTAATGCACCTAGCTATACAAATGTCACATTACATGACAGCTTCTTCACCAGATCCGACGAATCAAAGAGGTGTAGTACCTTTCTAATATTTGCATACAACAATTTGGTTAAGGTAAAATTCATTTGATAACATTTGCGATACTCGCTCAAGTGTGCATCAGCGTCATCATGTATTGCTCCACAAGCTTTGTGAACAGAGAAAAATTGTCCTCCAACAACTTGGTCAGCCTTTGTTGCTCCACACTCCACATCTACACGTGCAATGTTTTTTGGGCAGCGTTTGTCAGTCCACAAAATAAATGTCACACCCATCAGATCAATATAGTTCCACAATGAATTATGCAACCAACACTTTCTTTTCTTTTTTTCTTTTTGCGGGTGAACCAACAATTTCCAAAGCGAAGAAAACTTGATACATAATTTGTACCGGTAAAAATGTTCATGATGGCACAAACCTGGCTTGCTTTACGGCCTAAACCTATAAGGAAGGAATTTAGAAAAGAGAGAGAGAGATGGCCCAGCCGCAGCCTGCTCAAGGTCCGCCTGCTGTTTGACCTAGCCGGCCCAAGAGGCCTGTCCGATCTCCTCTTATCCCCTCGCTCGCTGGTCTCTCCTCCAGATCGATCCCCATCTTCCTCCACTCTCTCCCTTGCGCCGCCACACAAACACACACACAGGAGAGGGCTCCCGATCACCTGCGCCTCCTTCTTCAGCTCGTCGCGCGCTCCAAACACCATCGAGATCGGAGCTGCGTCGCTGCCCTCGACTTCTTCTTGTCCAGCGCGGTATACATATTCTATGCTCATGCTTTTCTACGGAGCGAACACAAATTTTCATGAACCACAACTGGCCGATTTGCTCTCCTAGCTAGCAATTCAGCAACCAGTCCCATCTTCCATCACCGATGCATCCCTCCCCCACTCATCGGTTCCCTCCCAATTACTTTGGTCAGTTCCATGCCATCTCTCCTCAATCCCCCCCCCCTCCCCCTTGACCACTTACACTTTTAGCCGCAACCGTATGATCAATCTTATTGTCGTCTTTCTTCGCGTGCCTGTGCTTGAGGGGCACGTGATCAGCGCAAAACTCTTGCTACCCACTGATCTACATGCCATTCTTCTCTTTCCTCCTCACAGGGCTGACCACTGCCACCATGGTACGCAACAGGCGGCTACACGGCCGGCCTTCCGATTCACCACTGTGAGCAACATCGGCACACAACTACGCAACAGGCGGCTACACGGCCGGCTTTCCATTCACCACCGCGAGCAACATCAACACACAAACTGCAAACTCTCACAGTGGGGCCTCCCTCTCAGTTTCTCTACCACAAATTACAAGCAGCGGGAAATAAATCACCCCAGACAAATAAAACAAAATTGTGACAGACCCTTGTAGAAACTAACAAAATAAGGAGAGTTGCATACACATATCAGCATAGATATCATTGTTCTACATATATACACTAAATTTGCACTCGGAGAAGAAGCGGTAGAAAGTAAATAAAAATATGATGAAATTGCACCTGATTCTTAAGTATACGTAACTCTGCATATGAGGCATGATCCCTCTACCTCTGCAAGCATAGCAAGAAGAGTAATTAAGTGCTAATTAAAGCTTCATACTGTAGCTTGAGCACAATAGTAATTAAATCCAGTCTAAGCTAGCTTTGTTGGCATATGTGCACTTGCAGAACTATGTAATCCATATAAAAAATACAACATGCAATGGGAGGGACTTGCATTGTTATCAGATGCATTGGCACTGTGCATATACATACATTGCTATATGTACGATGAAATTAAAAAATTGTGAAGAGAAACAAATAGAATACATGTGTAATATATGTAGAAATATTACTGTTTGGGAGCTGCCTCGAGTGTTAGCCAGCGTACAGCCGTTCCCGAACAGGTTGCACTCGCCGCCGTGCTTTGGCTCCGCAGCAGTGCATGCTCAGGCTGTCAGGCAACTACTGGAATGCTGGTTTTCGCATCACGGCCCGATGCAGTCGCTCGCTGCGTTGCTGGCTGCCGCTGGTGTGCCGGTGCTGAGCCTCAATGCCATTGCCATCTGATGTGCGTCGCCGGCTCTCACCCGCATGCCTCCGCCTCCCGTGCGCTGTCACGAGCATCACACGTCTGCCTGCAGGAGTCGCTGCACCACTCCTGACCGTCACCACCATGCACCAACGGCAACCGCGTTCCCGAACAGCCCACGCGCCTTGGCCTACCTGGCCGCGAGCATCGCGTTCTTGGCACCACTGCGATGGGCCAAGGCCGCGTCGCATGCACCATTGTGCCGCCGTGCCACCACGAGCCGTTCTGCCGCCCAAGTGCCCAGGCCACGCCGGCCAGCAAGAAACACCGCGAAAGTCGCTCTACCGAGTGCCGCGAGCCACCATCGCTCACATGCGCGAGCGGCGACGCGTGCTGGCCGGCCGTTGCCGTGTCATCACTGACACCACGGCGTTCGCTTTTATCAGTCGAACAGGTCAATCTCTATCAGAGCAGTCATGCGCCGTCGTTGTCGCTCCCTGTAGATGAGGGAGACACCATAGCACCAAGACCCAGCCGGGGCTAGTCCTTGTTGTCGACGTCCTTGTAGTCCCCACCGCCGCTCGAGGAGCTTGTGCTGGCTGCTGCCTTCTCACCACGATGCTCCTCGGCGACTTGGCTAGGAAAGACCAGCTACCCTAAGTGCACACACGGGCCAGCGAGCTTTGTGACGTCTACGACCGCGTCTCTAATCCGTCGCAGGGGCCGCCCGTTCGCATCCGCTGCTGCGAAACTCCTCGTGATCTGCGAAACCCTAAAGAAATCCTCGTGTACTTTTTTGTCCAATCCATGATCGCCCCCTTCTCTTTCCCGAGCCGATCTATGGGAGCAGTTAGAAAGGCGTGGAGAGATGCAGAGTTAGAATCCAACTGAGGTATGCGTCCAGTGTCCTGACGTGTCACGGGAGGAAAAACTGAAGTTGATCTAACTACAACGCGTAACGGACAGACGGACGAAAACGGACGAAAATTAGGGAGTAAGCAATTAGTACTACCTCGCGTATATGTTTTAAATTCAACCTGAAAGCGTAAATTCACGGGAAGAAGCGTATTGTGACGGTGAACCCACGGAGTCAATCCGTGCTTTATTATTAGGGAAAGATTAGGGAAGATAATAATAATAATATATATATATATATAGTACATATGCCCGTGCGTTGCAACGGGCAAAAAAAGACATAACCTGCTTCACGCATCACTATGCTTCACTTATATTCAAGTCTGACAAACGCTGAAATAAGGTTACCCTCATCTCAAAGGAGCATATGGCCCATGTTACCGCAGGTTGAATTATTTTTATTTGGATCATGAAATTTTGATGTGAGAAGTCGTCCTAACGCCCTTCGTTGGTGCGTACTTAAGCTCCGCACTTCCATCGGATGGAAAACTAATGATGCATGAAATAATCTTTTAGCGGGAGAAATATACTATCCGATTCTTATATGTGCATGGAATAATCTTTTAGCGGGTGAAACATCCAATATGGTTCTTACGTGCTCTTCGTGAGTATAAAATTATCAAAAGATTAGAATTCTAATAATTTGATTATTTAGTTTTTTTATCGAAGATTGTTTGATTTGGAAGATTATATTTCATTATTAATGCCTTTTTGCACTATTAAGGCTTGGCCCAAACATAAGAAAAAATTATACTTTCTCCTTATGCATATATCCATACACCGGTGTACAATGGTTGATAAGAGAATCAACAACCGGACACCCATACCCGCCCTAAATGCCCCGACGAGGAGCTGGTGCTCCGCATCGCCATCGAGCGGCGTTGCTGGTAAAGCTCGAGCTCAGTGGCTCCCGCCACCATCTCCTCGAGGATATGCCGCCGCAATGCATCCCGCGCTCGCCCTTCTCGCTCTGCCCTACTCCAGATCCGGAGCAGGGCACCCCCCCCCCCTTCCTTCCGGCTCCGACACCGCCCAGGCAGCGCTGGGTGCTTGTGCCCCTGGCTCCGGTGCACATGCACATGTTGGAGTCGGAGGCGAAGGCTGCCCGACGCCAGCGGCAGTTGGCGGCGGTTACAGCGGAGCCCGGCTCGTCCCGGTAGCGCGCACGCTCTGTGCCGGTGGATCCGGAAGAGGCGCTCCCCCGCGAGGTGATGCGGCGCTCGCTCACCATAGCGGAGACCGACGTGAGGCGCCTCCGGCGAAAGAACGCGAAGGCGCTCCGCCTCGGTCTTGAGGCTTCGGAGTGCCTCGCGAGGGAGAAGGAGAGAGCCAAGGCGAAGGCGGCACACCACACCCAGGAGCAGAGCCGCGCCATCCGCCTTCTGACGGGCTACATCTCCTCCGCGTCGGAGAGCGGCACCACCAGCTCGGACGGCGATCCTCCAGCCGCGGACGCATACATGGAGGAGATGGACCGCTGTGCGGCTGACCGCAATGGCAAGGGCTCGGCCACGAAGTGGTGTCTAGCCCTTTGCATTGTCTTTTTTTTGTTAGTAGCTCGTTTGATCCGTTGAGCTTTGTCTATTTTGGATCCGATTAGTCTGTCGGATGAACTATCTATACCTGAATCTATTTATATTTGTCTGTCCGATGAACTTGTTTGTGATGTAAACCAACATATTACATTGCTGCATGGCTTGTATGGATTTTGGGTGCGAAGATATGTGTACAACGGTTGTAGGCAAAGATATATTGGTACTACCCGCGGTCAATACCAGCGGGCGTGCCCAGACACGTTTACGGGCGGGTCCGGACATGTCTCCGGGCATATGGGTGGGATATACCAAATGTTGTAGATGCTCTTAAAAAAATAAACCGGCTCGAGCAGCCGGCACTCCATCATGTGTTAGCCTCTACTGCTTTTACGACAGCTTATCATCCATTCGCCTCCACCGATATGCATCTTCCAGCTCTTCTCTTTTCTCCATCTTCTCATCCCCGTCTGCATCTGTAGATCCTTCACAGATGTGCGCTGGCGGAGCAGCTTCAACGCCGCCCGATGCGGGATTTTCCTCACTGTGAGCCGGCTGTCCGACGAGCGTCGTTCCAGGTTGCTGCCGGCGAGTGCCTTCGTTCCTCCCCTCCAGGGCCACATATCAGCCCCTGGCCAACTCCGCATATTTTCGTCGAGGACGTTTTCTCCTCTCGGTCAGCCCACAATCGAGTTATAAATCCGTTGCAAAGTTGGTGCTCATTGTAAAGCCCCTCCCGTCCGTTCTCACTCTCCGTTGCACGTGCGTCTTCATTTCATAGCCCCTCATTCATTCTCACTCTCCTTTTTTAGCCGTCTTGATGATGGTCAAGGTAATTTGCGTATATGAATTGATGTGAATCGGTCTAATGTAGCGATGTGGGACTAATAACATGAAATCTATAGCTTTTTTTTTTTAGAATTCTGAAATCTATACCATGAGTTGGTTGCAGCCTTGTTTCGATCAGACAGAGAGCTAGCTTTTTTCCACACGTGACTTGGCGGCCCATAAGAAAAGGCCAGGCAGTGGAACAACGTCGCCAGGTTGTAGGACGAACGAAGAAAAAGCCCACTCGCGTGGCAAACATGGCCCATGAATGAAATTAGCAGATCGGGGGAACGGACGTACGAAAATCTGTCATGAGGTGGACGGACGAAAACGGATTTTAGACGTCAGCCGTTAATTAGTACCACCTCACGTATATGCTTTAAATTCAAGATGAAAGCGTAAATTCACGGGAAGAAGCGTATTGTGACGGTGAACCCGACAAAGTCAATCCGTGCTTTATTATTAGGGAAAGATGCGAATCAAGCCGACTAAACTAGGACTGAATTTTGTCGTTCACGGTTTGCTTAACCAGATCGAAGCACCGGGTGTCGTCTGGACGGCCAACTTGCTGTGCTCAACACACAATACGAACGCAAACCAAATCTATGAATGACGCTAATGAGCTGTCCGTAGTACGGCACAGAGATTTTAACAGTCTTGCAAGTGCATCATCTCTTGATTGAAAATCCAAAAACGTGTCATGTGGCAAAAACGGTGGTACGTAGAGAGAGGTTGGAGCCCGACCAGAGACCGACCAGCGGCAGGGCGTCGCAGTCCCCGGCTGGACCGAAACAAAAAGCAGGTGCGCGCACCCACCAAGCTACCTCACCTGTCGCTGCCACCACCCTCCAGCGCCTTAAATGCGCCCGCACCGCACCGCGCCGGCCGCGAGGCCGCCGTACCGTACCGCCACACCGCCGTGCTGGCTGACGATCGTGTCAGATCCAAATCGGCATGTGCTGCCGCGCGCACAGTGCCTGGACGAGCACCCCGGTGCGCGCGCGCGCGCGATCGATCGATCGGGCTCCCGACGGTTCACACCCCACCCACGCGCACCGGCACGGCCCCGGCCGCTTTCAGACGCCGCCCGCCCCGCACGGTTTTTTTAGCCAGGAGACACGGTGTCGCCGGCGGTAGCGTGTGGTATAAGCGTGGACGACGTGGAGGCCATGCTTGCGACGCTTCGCTTTTCACATGGGACGTCGGGATGCAGAGCTGGCGCCGCGCCGCGTACCCTGGTCTCAGGTCAAGTGCACCGCCACGGCTATGCAAAAAACCGGTGCGCGAGCTGGACAGACGATATTATCCTATGACGACGTGCGGCGCTTTCTGTTCGGATTCACACGCTTTATGTGGAGGGCCCGACGCCTCCACTGAAGCACAAACTGCGACCATATTTGTATTGCTTCAATCGAGACATATACAGATTCTGAAAGTTGATGCACACGAAAATGAAACATGCCCTGAAACAGCAAACTCGAACAGAGCGGAAATAGATACTGCTACTACTTACTTGGGATATAAACAATCGGATGGCATGATGCGTAGCATGCACTTGTGATGATTGTGGCCGGGCGCTCTAAATATTGCTGCTGGACGCAACAGGAGCCGAGTGAGAGACCAAACAGAAACAGTCTCACTTGAGGCTTAGTAGGTCCCCGGTCACTGTGATCCCTTTCTATGATCTCTTGCAGGGAAATGGAAATGGAAATGGCGATCGATCGAAAGCAGTTCCCGATGCCCCGACGTGCAGAGTCATGCTCATGCACCGTCTCCGAATGGAAACGGCCCCACCTGCCGCTGCCAGCTTGACCCCGCACATGTTATTCCCTTGGTCTCATCGTATGCCATGATGCAATGCCACCGCCAGCATCAGCGGCCGTCAGCTCGCTCGAGATCGAGATCACGTAGCGTCACGCTGGCGCGGGCGGGTAGGGCCCGGTCAAAGGCCGACGTACACGTGTCATGCCCCATCCGTCTGAACGATTGACCGCGGCGCCGCGCTTTGACCCCTGCATGTGACCGGCTACCGCCGGTGCACGCCGCTGACTCACCCCGTGACCGTGGACCGTTCCCACCCCACCATTACATTACAAATTACGGTGCTATTACTATACTCTAGTAGTAGCATTAGAATTATACTCGCTGTTGTAGCTAGCTAAGGTCTGGACTCTGAAGTCTAAGCATAGGGTATCTTGCGGTTAAAACCGAGAGGAAGAAACCAAAGGAGTGGGGAAGAGGCCAAGGAATGGACATCTATCTCTTCTCTTTTGGGCCCAATCAATTAGCGGTTGTTTCTTTCACAAAAGCAAGCCAAAAAGCCAATGGAAAAAAAATAAATCCCCCCCACCCAACCATCCCCCTCTCTCTCTCTCTATACATCACCGCTCTCTCTCTCTCTCTCTGAATCCCCAAGATATAGCTAGGAGCTGCGCTCCCTCTCGCTCTCTTGCGCACACACACACACACACCTCTCGCTGTCTCCTTGGCTTGCCTCACTAATCACTGCACCTCCACCACCATACCACCACTACTAGTACCTCCCCCATATGCTTGCTTCCCTCTCGATCCCTCTCCTCCTCCCTTCCGTTTCATAAGCCCACAGCCAGCCACAGCTCCAAGAACAATCGATTCGAGCTACTACACTATCTACATAATCTCCCACAGGCAGCAAGGCAATACAGCGTATCGCCTATGTCGGGCGAGTTCCAGTTCCACGACGAGCTCGCGTCGCTCTTCACGCAGCGGCCGGGGCCGGGGATGCAGCAGCAGGAGCAGCAGGCGTCCTGGCTCGCCGACTACCTGCAGACGCCCATGGACTACGATCTGCTGTGCAGGGCGCTGGAGCTGCCGGCCGCGGAGGACGTCGTCAAGAGAGAGCTGGTGGTGGACACCACGCCCAGCGGCGGCGGGGGGACGCCCAACGCCACGTCGTCCATGTCGTCCTCGTCGAGCGAGGCCGGCGGAGGCCTCTGCGCCGGAGAGGGGGACTCGGCGGGGAGGTGCAAGAAGGAGGACGGCGACGGGGAGGACGGCAAGGGGGGAGATGAGGGTGACAAGAGCAAGAAAGGGTGAGTTGGACTGCATTAATTTCTCTCCCTGTGATTTTCCGTGTCTTGATCTGAAATCTTGGGGCGTCCCTTTTGGCGAGTTCTTGGTCTTTCTGACTGCCTAATCTGGTTACCTGCCTCTGGTTCTTTTCTGTGATAATATTGGATCAAGATTTGGGGCCGGCTAGATTTCGCTTCCTTGAATTGCTTGCTGGACATTCATTCATTCATGCCTTTTCTGTTCTCTTTTGTTCTTTATTCCCCTTTTAAGGTAGTTTGGCCGGCTGGCCAAGGTGTGAACCCGGCTAGGGTTTCACACTGAGCTTGCATGCCCTTGAGCCTGACAATCAAGAACAAATAATAAATAAAAACATAAAAAATCTGATTCGTGTCTTGATTACTTGCTTCATCGATCTCCAAAATCTTGATCCAAACATGACCCAGAACAAATTTGCCTCTTGCATTTTTTTTGTACTTTTATTTACGTTTTGTTCATTTTTCTCCTTCTACACCATGTATGGCCCCATCTTGCCAAAATCATGCCCAATAATCTCTAGAATGGAGCCACACCCAGTTAAGAGACCCTCCCCCATCTAGGATTTGCTCAGGTTCTACTTTGGCGCAACCTATCATATGTACGCATCTCCCAGAAAATCCAAAGAGCAGAAAAAGGGGCAGCAAAAAGGGCAGGCACAACGTGAACCTCCTAAAAACCATGTGCGCTCTTACATAGACCAGGCCAACAACCATGCATGTTTGAACGGGATCCCGGCCGGGAGGCCATACCAATGGTAGTCGGTCGGTCGATCGATCGTAGTATGAACGAAATCTCTATCCGCCACTAGGATTTGGAGTAGCTAGCTAAGCTATCGTGACAGCCAAATGGTATACGATTCCGCCGCTTTCCGCTGCTGATATCTCATCTCACCGACGCGTAATCGAAATCTTTTCAGGTCTGGGGCGGCGGCGGCCAAGGGCGGCAAGGCGGGCAAGGGCGAGAAGCGGCCGCGGCAGCCGCGGTTCGCCTTCATGACCAAGAGCGAGGTCGACCACCTCGAGGACGGCTACCGCTGGCGCAAGTACGGCCAGAAGGCCGTCAAGAACAGCCCATATCCCAGGTACGTATCAGCGTATGTACATACATAGGCAGTTGCACCGCATGTGCATGGGCGATTTTGGTATATACTGTATGTAGGGACGAAGAATGATTATGTATGTGTTTGTGCTGATAATGGTGATGGGTGGGTGCAGGAGCTACTACCGGTGCACGACGCAGAAGTGTGTGGTGAAGAAGAGGGTGGAGCGGTCGTTCCAGGATCCGGCTGTGGTGATCACCACGTACGAGGGCAAGCACACGCACCCCATCCCCTCCGCGCTCCGCGGCAGCACCCACCTCCTCGCCGCGCAGGCCGCGCATCTGCATCACCAGCACCACGGCCACCTCGGCATGATGCCGCAGATGGGCATGGGCGGCCGCGCCGGATCGCCGTTCGGCCGGAGCAGCCGCGGCGGCATAGACGTGCTGGGCGGCCTCCTGCAGCCGCGCGCCCACCACGGCATGACGCCGCCGATGATCGGCGCCGGCGCGGGCCACCAAGCGTCCACCCAGGGCCTGTCCGGCTCAATCAGCAGCGTGGCGAGCGCCACCGCCTCGTCTCCTCCGTCGCTCCAGATGCAGCACTTCATGGCGCCGGACTTCGGGCTCCTTCAGGACATGCTGCCGTCCTTCATCCACGGCGCCGGCGGCAACAACAACAACAACCAGCCCTCATCACCGTATGGGAAGCTTCATTAGTTAGCTAGCTAGCTAGAGATAATTAAGAGATTTGGTTGGTTCTTGGTGCCTTATTAACATCCCCCAATCGATCTTGTTTTCCTTGATTGTTTTCACTTCTTGATTTGTTTCCTTCCTCGATCGATCCCGTGCTACGAGATGGTACAGAATGAGTTTTTTCTGGGCCTCGTATCATTTCGATGGATCTAGCTCGCTAGCTATCTAGCTCGTAGTAGTCAGTGTACTAGCAGTTCTTGTATATGAAAGTACCTAATTCCCCATCTCATGCATATATTGCACTCCGGTTGCCGGTACTGGCCATGCATGCATGAGCTGAGCTATATGTATGATAATTTTATGCTCCTTGTGTCTCTCCTGGCTCCATTAATGCAACAGTACTAAGAATGCACATATCCATTTGCATGTTTGGTATGGTATTAAGGTTTCTTGCATACATGGCAACCGATCATGCATGCACAGGCTTCATTAATTTGCTGTTGGTGACAACGATCTTGGCTAGCTAACTTGTCATGAACGTACTCGTGATGGGATTGTTCCTGTGGTTGGTACAAAGAGTTGTTAAGGAAAAAAGCAGTGAGGATCGTTTTGCTGCTTGCTTCTTCCTTGCAAGTACTGATCATTTGACCAGGTCGCTCGCTCCGAGCGCTACCTAGCTAGCGAGCTAGTGTTAGATATCATTACTCATCCATAGTGATGTGAACCTACCTACTGTAGACCCTGCTTGTGTGGTTTCTGTACATGTACATATGATTGGTGCAAGATTAAACTTGGATGTAGTCACTGATCGATGCTGCACGTTACGGTCCATGTCTGCCTGAATTATACGGTAGCTAGAGAAAATTGATGATCCATCTAATATAGCTAGCGATCGATGCAAACCTAGCTAATTCGAACGTGGTTAATTTGGGTGTTCAATTTTGAGCTTAGACGAAGCTTGGATACAGCTGTTCAACTGTGGGGTGATGCATGACTCGTGCAGTCGTCTTCATGACGTTCGGCTTAGAGCTAGCAACAGTGAATGTATCTTTTTTGTTTTGTTTTGTTTTTGCGAAACAATCAATGTATCTACTGACTAATCAGTTGATATTTCGTCGGTTACATGATTGACTCTTCCCCATAAAAAAGGACATGCATGATTGACGCCTTCCAATTTTTGGTTCCATGCAATGTGCACTGGTCAGACATGCATGTAGCATGAAATATAGTAACAGATATTTTAGATTGGATCGATATATCTACGATGGACAAAAGAGTAGGTCAATTAGCTAGATATATGATGACATGTGACGTTTCGCTATTTGTGTGGAATGGGCCGGATATTGTTTTTTAAGCTTTTCACCCTTTCCAATGATACCTCACAATATTAATTATTACGAGTAAACAATGAACACAATAGTATGGGGTGTATTAGGTTTATTGATGGAAATGTTTATTTTTGAAAAACTAGTGATACTCCATCCTACTATGTATTCCTAATAAATGGTCAAATATAGCTACTAGGTTTGATCTGAGCAGCAAGTGTGGAACAAATTGGATGCATGGTCGATCGTGATGTATGTAGCTTAAAACTTGGTCTCTGTAGCTGTACAAAGTCAAATATTTCAGCTAGGCACACACACACTTTAAATGGCGCTTTGTACTCCAGCTGAGGACGGTTAGTGTACAGTCTCAAGCACACAGATTCTTTCTAACCCACTGGGATAGAAGTACCAGTACCACTACCCTTAGCTTTAGCAAACTTGTCTAGCTAGGAAGAAACATTAATACACATGTGACAGAATCCATCTTTCTTTAGTTATAAAGGTTGTCCATCGAGAGGAAATCTACTTTGGTGGCCATCCAATTAATTGGCTGGGCAAAGATGCCTTGCACAGTGTGCATATCCAATTGTACTACTTTGCAAGAAGTCGTCAAAGCCATGCCATGATCGATCGCTCCCTGCCTTTGTTTTACTCCTAGCTAGTTAATCAAGGAGATGGTGGACCAGTTACATCCATATTCTCTCAATCATTTACATGTACCTCTTGTACTGCCGGAGAGTGCAATTGCAGCGTTCTTCGTAGCAATGAGATCACACATGTGATATACACTGTTCTTGAATCTGTCTAGCTTGGTTAACTTCTTTTCCCTTCCATTTCGGACGCGTTGATTGATGAACTGGTATTGTGAGGCCAAGACAAACTAATACTCCCTCGGTCTCAAAATAACTAACACTGATTAAGCTTGGTTAACTTCCTACGTTTTCCATTTCGGACTTGTTGATCGATGAACTGGTGTTGTGAAGGCAAGAGAAACTAACAGTATATGCATAATTCTTGGTAGTACTATTACTTTTGCCCTTTTGGGGTTTGATGCATGCATTTTTTTTGGTAGTATTATAATATGTTTAGACATGGTCCAGCAGGTTAATCAGGTTGGAAGTCCTGGGACGCAACATTGGGCAGTGCTGATAGCTACCAGAACCGGACTACAGCCACTAGTCTAGAAGGTCAAAAGCATTAAAGGCCAAGGTGCAAGGTGTGCACCAACTTGCCGCGATCGATGGAGCGTTTCTTTTTCTCCGGCAAAAAAATAAATTCTACGGCGTAGACTCGTGTTCAAAGTCCACACCCAATAGACGTGTACGTCAACACCAAATACAACATAACGTAATACTCCCTCGTGACGGTTTAGAAGGCACGGTTAGATTTACGTGCGTTTCCAAAATAAACAAGATTTAAGGCGCCAATGCAATTACTCCTAGCTAATTAATACTCCGCTCTACTAGTACTGTATACGCTGGAAACGGTCTCCACCAGTGCATGCGGGAGGGACTCCTCGTTTAGTGGCTCTGGGGTTTACCATGCATTAATATCTCAACTAATTAGGCGTCGGGGTGTTACTGCATGGATTTTTTTTTAGTCACGCTCAAAGGAAAACAGGGCCAATCCGGATTCACCTAGATCCCAGCGATTCCAGATGTACGCCCTCTAAACCGTGACGGAGGGAGTATAATACTCACCAGAGAAAGGTGTATAGTATTAATGCGGTGAGCACGCTGTACTGCTTTGATCAATTCTTGGCTTAAGAATTTCACAATTTTAATTAGGATTAATTTGTGTTCCCTTTGTTTTTTTTATATTTGAGATGCCATTCAAGCTTGACCAGAACCTTGACAAATAAAATGCAGGTGATCTGATACAAATGTAACTAAAAAAGCGATGGAAAATGAATATTGCTGAAAAAACGATGGTGTTACTTTTGTGACTCTAACGTGTCCTCCTTGGTGTCCCTGGCGTGAACGATCATTCACTCTCGGAGGCTCATTCGAGTGAACGACACCACCATAGAGCGGTTGTTCCTCAAAAAGATCACTCGCAGGGAACGTTCAGGAATTGACATGCTATGACAGAGAGATTTGCCGTGTTATAACAGTTTGTCGTGGTAAGAATTGCCATGTTATAGCAAAACAAGTTGTCATATGTTTCAAGGATTTGCCATATTCTAACAGAGAAATTGTCATGCATTTCAGGGTTTTGCCATGCTGCAAAGAGAGAATTGGCAGGCTAAGAAAAGGGGAAATTGCCCACATGTTCAGATTTTTTTTTTTGAAAGATCCAGCAAATTGCTGGCTTCAATTAGATTTAGCAGAAAGCAGCGAAAGAACAACATGGGTAGGATCCGAAGATCAAAAAAAAAGGAAAAACGGCAACACTATTGGATGCAGAACAACAATACACTTACAAGGCGGAACACCATCCACCCACAGCAAGACAACGTAGCTCCGACTCCAGCGAGAACTACGGAGAACAAGCACAAAAGATCACCGAACGGACCACATGTCGCCCGTCATCATACACCACCGGTGCCCCGCACCGCAGCTTCGACTTCGTAGCAACAAGCAGCCGAGGTAATCTTACGGACACGTCGGAGAAGAAGCCCAACTACCACGACCAATGCCACGCCTCCGACGATGCTCACCACCGTCATCATTGCCACAGAAGCCAAACCACCCTCATTGCCGGATGGACACAACCAAGGAGCATGAACGAAATCCCCATCTACCACTAGTCCCTCTGGCCGATAGGGAGCTCCTGGAACGATGCCCCAAAAGGTGTGACGCACGTCGCCACCATCGTCCGATCCCAGGGGATCATGGGTTTCCCCCGAGCATCCGTGCGTAGTGGAGCGAGCAGGAACACCTCAGCGACGCCTTCAAAAAGGAAGCGGCTCCTACAGGCAGCGCCGTCGCCTGCCCCGGCCCAAAACCGGCAGCAAGGTCTTCACCCAGCGTTGCACCTCCAACCACCAACCCGAGCCAGACCACCACCACAGGAGCCAGATCCAACCACGTGCATCAGCTGCAACCACCCTCGCACGCACCACCGGCCGTGTACCGCCGTCCACACGGCCAGCACGCCGCCCAACACCACCTCGCCCTGGAGCCACGGTTTCGGCGACCTCCCACTTGCAGATCCGCGAGCACGACCGTAGACTCCCGGACACCAGACCACCCCTGCCTCCACCAAAGCACAACCAGCAGACCACTCCCCCTGCCTCACTCTTCGGGACCAAGAGCCCGCCCGAGAATCAGCAGGGTGCCTCCAGCGAGCGCCCTGGCTGGCACCACCGGCGCCGGGGCCGCTGGGACTACGCCCCCACGGCCAAGGAGAGCAAAGTAGTCGTCCTGACCAGGGAGGACACGGCCTGATGGCCCAGATCCAGTTACCCCAGACGCCGAAGCGCAGCAACCACCAAGCGCCGGCCAGGGGCGGCCCTCCCGCCGAGAGGGACGCCGCCCCTCGAGCAACACGCCCCGGCCACCTGCCGTCGGCCGGACGCACTCCACCAATCCCCCGAGCGCCGCGAGATGTGCGACCAAGGGTCGCCGACCAAAGAAACCGCCCCGCCGCCGCCTTCCCTAGGGCACGCGCGGACTTCGCCGGCGTCCCCTCCGACGGCGGCGAGGGAGGAGAGGCGGGGTAGCCCGACGGCGCGGCTAGGGTTGCCCCCCGTGTCGTGAGAGGAGGCGACGCAGGGGGGGCGATGGATCAAAATGACAAGATCACATGTTCAAAAATTACCATGCTACATACAGAAGTTTCCATAAATGCTTCCAGTAATTGACATAATACTTCATAGGGAAGCGCCATGCTACACACGCATTGTTCGTTAGGGAGGGTGCATGAGAGAGAAGGTTTGCATCGCTCGCTTGGGAGAGGCATGAGAGCGAACTGGGATTGCCACGCTGTCACCGCTTTGAGATTCATGCGCAGGATTGGACGCTTCAGAGAGCCTTCCCTCAAAAAACCACTCCCAGAAAACATTCTCTCTGTAAGATATATTATGATGTACTTTTGCATGATATAACCTAGTGCATATTACTGTTCATCAAATACTTGAATCTTGGGACTAGTTAAATCGTGAGGTTATCTTCGTCATCTTTTAAAGGTGTCCATGAGCATGAGCCCCGCTAATCGTACGACGAATTTTCGGACGATGGGCGTACGACACTGGTCCATCACCCTTGGATCAAGCGGGGCAGATCAATATTGGATGCAGGATTTTACTATCGTACAGGGATCGTATACGCAAAGCAAAACTGATTATAAATTTTCTGCGTGTGTAACGGAACTGTATGGGGTAAGTTGACAATTATATTTGAGAAGTATACAGTATAAAAAGGGAGCAGAGCAGGATGGACCGCAGGCGTCACGTCGTGCATTGATTAGCGTAGCTTGAACAAACTGGTTGGACAGAGGCATGTAGGAGTAGCTTTGAACGCAAGGGAAGGCAAGGCCACCGTTATAACTCGGCAACCGCAACGGCCATCGCTCCGCTGCATACTTCCAAACGACTTGGCCGGCCGGCTGCTCTGCTAGAAAGGAAGGTCGGTCTCGCATATATCGCACTTCTTGACCGGCCGGGCCAATCTGACTCTGACTCTGACGCTGCTCTGAGTCATGCCAAAGGAAGAGAAAATACCAGTGGGATCGAGATCCGAGAAGATCGAGATGGACGTACGTACATCTCTGGCTGCTACGGTCAAGCACGTATATATGTCTTTCCCCTTGGTCATCCGTACAGTACTCCCTCCGTCCACGTGTTAGCTTCGATCAAAGTCAAGCTTTGTAAATTTTGACAAAGTTTATAAACAAAAATATTAACATATACTCCCTTCGTTCCTAAATATTTGTCTTTTTAGACATTTCAACGAGTGACTACATACGAAGTAAAATGAGTGAATATACACTCTAAAATATGTCTATATACATCCGTATGTTGTAGTCCATTTGAAATGTCTAAAAAGACAAATATTTAGAAACGGAGGGAGTACAATAACAAATCAATACAATTAGATTCATTGTTGAATGAACTTTCACATCGTATAAATTTGTCATGGTAAATGTTTACATTCTTTTCTATAAATTTAGTCAAACTTTACGAAGTTTGACTTTAATCAAATCTAATATGCAGAGTAAATAAAAACGGAGGGAGTACTACTACTCGACTCTCGTGCTGCTACTGCTGCAGAGGTATGTGATCGCAGCACAGAAGCATATGCAAAGCTACCACATACATATAATAAATATATAAAATGGATTCTTTTTTTTGCGGGTCATATAAATGGACTCATTAGACGTGACAAGACACGTGCATTAACTATCCGGACGGTGTTGCATTGCGAGAGGAAGCTGGATTGCTAAGCCATCTGCGAAAGCGACGTCGCCTTTGTTGAGCGATCCACGACCACGATAGATAATTCGTCCATCCATCCATCCATCCGTTGGTTTCGTTTCAGGTTGCAGCCTTGAGGAAGACTCAAAGTGGCCACCACCACCAGTCCACCACCACCACCACGACGCCATCGACCACGGTACCGTCCCGGACGAGCTTAATTGCGAGCGGCCGTGCGATGGCTCCGTCACAGCAGCAGCGAGAAACACAAACATATTATTATCTCCCTCCCAAGGACGGTCGTTCTGGGATACTCCCGGAAAGCGAGACAAGGGAAGGAAGTTGGGAGGAGGAGGAAAAACAGAAAGCCGTGAGAAACGTTTGCTGTCGGTGGGCTCATCGAGAAAATGTTGGCCGTCGGCGTCGTACGGCGAGGCACATCGAACGTCCGATTCGACCGACGACGCGTACGTCATCAGATCAGATCCCCCGGAAGCTGCAAAAACGTTGCTAGGCTACTGGATTCTGGACGATCTACTAGCTAGCAGTCAATCAGTCGAGCCGTGCGTCGTTTCTCCGGCAGCGGCGAGACTTTTCACCGGTGGCGGTGACAGCGAGGGAACCCGATCATCAGCCTGCGGCAACGGTGATCGGCAGCGGGCCACGGCTGGATCGAAAAAGACGGATGGCTATCGACAGCAGCGAGCGGTTAACATCTGCCCGGCTTAACAATAAGATTGTGAATTGACCCGTGCCGGAGTCGCCGTCGGAGTTCGGAAAGCTCCAGCGCGAGGCCAAACCTGAAACTGTTCATTCTATCTCTCTGAAGTGAAACCATCCAGGCGTCCTTTTTTATTTCGAGGGTGCGGGATTTGCTCGGGATAGGCGCCGGAAAATGCGTTCCCGTTTTAGAGACCACCACTAACTAGCACGTTACTGGGCCGGGGGCAGCACACGAGGGTTCCGGAGGAGCTCCGTCGGATTTTTAGCCGATCCTGCCAAAGGAATGCTTGTTAGATTTGAGCCAGACAGTGACACCTTACTAAACCCCTTCAGCGTCACCAGTGTTTCACAGCAAAAGCAATTCGTGCATTCAGGGCATGGTGGTTTTGTCAAGTTTAATGACTTCTAACAACGGGAAAAATTTAGGTCGAGAAGGATAACGGGCGATGCCTAACAATAGAAAAGCTATGGCATAACAGGGAATGGCTATAAAAACAACAGATCTCGAACTCCTGAACCAGCGTTTCTGTTTCTACGGAGGACAGAGCGAGGAATGCCATTTTCTCTTATTTCCTCTACCATAACTTGACACAGGGCCACAAATATATATAGATACCCGAAATAAAATGAACCGAAAAAGGAGACTGAAGCTTAACAGCTCACATTATTGCTGATGAATAGGGCTAAAGTCACCGTTTTCTCCGGTTATTCGACTTGCGCAGATTCTAGAAGGCTCATCACAGTTTTCCTGTCAGGCATGCTGGGAATGGCTCCTTTTACCCGAACACACAGCGAGGCGGCAGCAGCTGAAATTCAAGAAAATAAAAACCTCAAATCAACATGTCAACAATAGACCAGAACCAAAAATATGACTTCAGGGTGCTTTTAGTACCAGCAAATCTCATGCACTCTTTCTTGGGCTTCCCCTCCACCAGAGCTACAGCAAAAGCTGAGGTGAAGGTGTCACCTGCGCCTGTGGTGTCTACTACTTCTGTGGCGGGTATTATCGCCTGCCTAATTGGTTCCTCTCCCTCGACAAACAGAGCAGATCCTTGTGACCCAAGTTTAACCAAAACTTCTTTCACACCCTGCATACAGGAAATGACATCAACGTCTTACTACCTTATGGTTCATGCATTCAGAGCTTCTGTAGAAGATTTGAATCACAATGCATCTCGCCGATGTAATATATCAAGTGGAAACTGCTAACCTTTATAGCAATTTAACAAGTTCTAGTAAAGAAACCGCAATAAGGTAAATAAAAACAGGGAATTAACAGGAAAACAATCAGTTGTAAATCAAATCCTCATACTGGCAGCTTAAAGTGGAATATGAAGCCCATATACAGTTGAAACATGGTAATGGAAAGCCATGAAGTGGGAATAGGGGCAAATGCTATCAACATATAACAACACAGACGTCTGCAACTTCATCACTTTGTGACTGTAAAAAGAAGAAAATATCTCTACTCTTATAAAAAACAGAGTTGGTGATGATGGTGTGCCTGCCATCCTGCAATATAGGCCGTCTGATCTATATCTGACGGATAGGAAGGAAACTATGGCAATTTTGCAAAAAGATACCCGCACCCCTCTCCACATTTGCAGATAAGGCCTTCCCTCGTTCATCCTTATCTCCCACAAGATAAACTACTCATATAAATGCATCTTGATGTTCCGTGCAACGCACGGGCATCTTGCTAGTATCAATTATACGCTACACTTCTTTTCTTACTTCAATATCCTGACAAATTACACTGCCTGCCATAAAATTGTGACTATGGAGTATGGACACGCAAGAAGCAATTAGACTTATCTATGCTATGGCATCAGACCAGACAGCGTCAAAGAAAAAACATCAGATACTATTTTTTCGATTTTCCAATGAATTAAGCACAAAGATTTCATGGGCCAACCTTGATTATGAACACATTCTGAACTTTTGGCGGATGGCCATTCTGTGATCAGATGCTGTTGTTATTTTTCAGATTGTACAACCAATGTTATCTACAAGCCACTGCCATGGGATTGGCATTCAAATCAAAATAGCATACGCACGCTCTGCCGGTTTGTTAGAGATAAAAAAAAATCCGTTTTCACCAAACTCACTTGTACACATGCAAGAATTATTACAACTACATGGCTTAGGGCCATTCCTCATGCTTAGTGCATACCAGGGAGGGCCATGCCCCCTCCAACACGTCGCTGAGCACAAGAAATTTAACTGATTATTCTCTTTCCTGTGTGCTTAATTTGCAATTCGCTTCAACCTGCTCCCCACTGCCATTCACGAAAAGTACTTGTTGGACCACTATCATAGAGCAGCCAAAGTGTACAAAACTATAAATCACTACAGGAGCTTGCTGAATTATAATCATTTGTGTAACTAGCAGCCGATTTGCGGGTAGGAACTAAAGATCCAAAGTTTGTAGAGTTTTGCAAATCGCAAAATTCACTTGTACGTAGACTTGGACAGCACGTAGGAGTGTTGACTTGAAAACTTGTACAGAACAGTAGTCAACACTCTAATAGGTGTACGGGAAACACACGTGCACAGACCTACGCGAAGGGAGAATGGAAGGAAAGCAACACATTCTTTTGAGATGGCTATTATCAGATAAATGCCATAACACAACATCATTAATTGAAGTTTCTTAAATAAAGATATTAAGATCCAGTCATGGCTAATCAAAAGAAACAAAAGAGCAACAATTAGAAGTTATAATTGAATATAGAAGAAATGCAGAGAAACAAACTACATAAAAAAACTGATTTAGACAACTCACCATTTTATGGCATGCTCCTGCAGCCTGGCTGATTTGTTCAAAAGTCTCTGTAGGCATCCCAGTCAAACGTGCTAGCTCTGTTTCATTTGGACTAAAAATATCCACCAGTTCGAGTAGTTCTCTGGGGACAGGAGCATCCATTCCACCTGCATCTAAGATAACAGGCACACCTGCGCCTTTTGCCGCCTGAAAACAAAAGTTAGAAATTTTGTTACAAAAGAACCCCTCAAATCTTAGCATGCATAAAATGCAAAGACACAAGGTGGTTCCTGCATTTCCAACAACCTATTTTACAAAAGTTTGAAATTTGTCACAAAAGAAACTCTGTAATCTTAACATGAATAGAAGGGAAAGACACGAGGTGGTTCCTGCTTTTCCAATCTACTTTACACAGTTGTATAGATACACAACAGATAAAAACCATAATCAAGACTAGACTTGCTCTGGCACAATATAAGGATGTCAACATGAAGTACTAATATTATTTGGCAAACAGGGTAATTGATCTGAATGGAATCTTTAAGATCATTAGCTAGAAAAGACAGAACACATTATCACGCATTTAATGAGATTTTGCAATCACATAAACCTGCATGGAAGCATGCTCGAGGTATCAAGAACTAGAAATAAAACTATCCTTCCATCTGCGACACTAACTCTTTTCCTGGAGGCTTTTCTCCGAGGACTCAATCAAACAGACAAAGAGACTATTACATTCAGAGTTCAGACTGAAATGGAAGCAACTCAAACAAATGACAAGCTGCTTCATTTTATATCTGAAGTCACGATACATGACTGTAGTTTCTTTTGAATTCCAATAACATAGGCCACCTACTCCTTAGCAGATACTCCCTCCGTCCCAAAATAAGTGACTCAACTTTGTACTAACTTGAGTATATATTAGACAATACCTAAAAGCTACATATCCAGTTGCATAACTTGGACAGCACGTAAGCCACGCATCGAGGTTCTACTGAACCCAATTAGAAGACTACCTTCCAATATGGGAAGACATACAAAGTTAAAATCAAAGGCTACGCATTTCCCATTGAAACAGACACACACAACTGAGTTTCTCCAAAATTTGCTACCTTCACATGAAAGTTAGCTGTCCTCTCCATGGCCAGATTAGTATCGAACCCTTATTGATGAGATATTGGTTCTTCTTACAGCAGCAAGCCTTAGCTCTTTTGCCTCTGTGGAGTTCTGTGAAACAGATTAGATATTTGGATGCTCCTTCCACTTGCCCACAACCTCTAATTAGCAAAAACCAGAGCCGGCTGAATGGTTTAGGGCCAAAGTAAATATTGTAAAACACCGTATGCAAAAGTCGGTACAAAGGGCCGTGTGGAAATTAAAATTCACACTGAGTTAAGCTTCCACTTTCCTCAGATTCCACTTCAAAAACTTGTTATGTCAGAGGGTCTGGGCTGACCACAAACCAAGCCCAGGATGGCATTTAGCTCTTGCTGTGGGTCAGACCAAGTAATCAGTGGGTCAAACAAAAATAGGCCTTTGGCACCTCCAGGCCATGGAAAGCTAAATAAGCACTAACACGCAGCAACACACTGTAAATTCTAACCAATGAATAAAGATGTCAGGCTGAAACTGTTTCTTTTTTTGTTCAAGAACAACATCAACACACACATTCTCATGCAAGACATTAGAGATGCTATGGCGGGGGCCAAAGGCTAAGGCCGATGGTCGTGGTCTAGTTTTGTTCGGCGAGGGCTTATGTAGCAGGGTTGTCTTAATATAATCATGCACAGGTCTCCTGCGCATTCGAGGAAAAAAAGTGATGTCCATAACAGATTGACAAAAGGAACAATGAAGTCATGAATGGCAATGTGATTGCCATTGCTGAACCGTTAGGTGTTTAAGTAACAGGACTGCAGCTGTCAAAGAGGAAATGGAGGTCCTCCTGTATGGACCAACCACGAATGATAAAGTAGCTAGAGCGGACTATCTGTTCATAATCCAGATTAGAAGCATGAGCCTCATGTGGCAGACACTGATTGTAGATGGGTCAGACTTAAAGAGCTCACAGGTAGGCCAAATATCAGCTCAATTAACTTATGCGCTGATATATCCTAACTTCTACGCTGGTAGGCCAGGTGGGCCAGACCCAAAGAGCTCACAGGTAGGCCAAATATTCTAGTCCCTGATCTATCCTAACTTATACGCTGGTCATTTCAAACAAACATGCATGAAACTATGTTGCTCTAAAATCATTTGATATCAAGAGCAATGTAAATGAGCATCAATGTAAGGTTCATTCCGACCAAAAATTTCGAACATAAAATAAATACTGATTCTAGTAGTAATTTCAGCTGTTCAGCATAGCAAGACAAGAGCACAACACAAATTCACTTAAGCGAAAAAGGTGGGCATTGGACAGTAAGCACCTTCATTTTTTACAACGAGATTTAGTGTAAAATGCCCTATGGGCCAAATTCACTAAGACCTCATTCCACTCTGGGGCAGGCACCCATGTGTAGCACTTGTTTTGAGTTTAGCCCTAGCTTCATTTGAGAAGTGTTAACCCAGAAGTGCTACTATTCGGGCCAACATGTATTATTTGCTAATCTAACTCGAGTTAAATTGGCACTGAGCGTCACTAAGGGTTTGGCGTAACCCCAACCCCCCACCCCACAGACACACCCACACCCACACACACACTACTAAAGGGATGACGACCTTGGCAACATTCAGCCCCGAAATGGTCCTCAGTACATGCCTCTTGCGATGAGCCCCTACAAGGTCACACGCACAGAGTCTGTGTACCTAGGGTTGATGTTTGGTAACATCTGTAGCACCCAACCCATTAATAATAGATGTGGTACTACGTTTTCGCAGACATGACCAGTCCAATTGTTCAACTAATGAAATATTCACAAACGAAACAAGAGATGGCAACATCACGGTGCTAGTAAAGCATGTGCGAGTACCCATGGCAAGTGCTCTAAAGTGGAATTAGTCTTAGTGGCCTTTAAACGAGGATCGAGGAGAAAGTGCGGGACTGGAAAATCTTAGAAAGCATACCCAACAATAACAGAACGAAATAACCTTATGGTTTCCATCTGTGCTATTAGTTTATTACAATAATAAACTTTTAATTCATGTTATCATATATATTCCCTTAATAGTTGTACCATAGCCATGTTCACACCATGGTTACCAGGAACTGTTCAATGCTTTTACTTATTTTTTTCCTTAACCTTGTCATATTTTCATTTTGTTAGTTAATGAGACTACCCAGTCTCACATTTTCTCTCCCGTTCTAGGAGAGAGGTAGTAGAGTAGTTACGCTTGAGAGCGTGGGTCATGGAGTGACACACATTTGACCAGCCCTGCGGCGTCGCTGTCAACTGTTTCATTTCTAAATATCATTAACTGTGTCACTTGTCAGAAATTATTTCCTATGATTTGCTTCCACTTCTGTCATTCATTTTCTAATGATCTTTTGAATCAAACTAACTAATAGTGTTAGAAGGTCTATTTGGATCAAAGGAATTAAAAAACATAGGAATAGGAGAAACACAGGATTAAGATGTCATGTGTTATGGATTTCTACAAGATCCCAGGACACAGGAATTTTGCACGTAATGCCCTTTGGATGGTGTAAAGGAAAGTGACACGAGAATTTTGGAGGAATGGTGCGAGAGAGCATTGAACTTCTGAAAGGAAAAATAAAATGACGTTTGAGCTCATGTTAACATTCATATGGAAGGGGGGATTAGATTGCATTCATCAAATTTTGAGAACCTCAATCCTGTGATCCAGATGGCCGTTATTGGAGAAATTTCTAAGGATTGAAATCTTGCAATATTCCTATGAAAATCCCACAACCTGTAAGAGGCCTAAAATTCTTTATTTTTATCTTGTGCCGTCATTTTTGCTCAAAGTACCGTATTTAAAATATGCTGGCCACTACATTTGGCAAATAAAAGAGACTGTATATTCCACTCAGGGAATATCTAAGTCATGTTCATGATGTATCAAGTTAGTATCGTTGCTCCTTTGGTCCAGTTGAAGGCACCAGATCAGAATCGCAAACCAAAAAAGAGAACACATCAAAACATTCACAGGCCTAACTACATCAAAAGAGCTAATTCCAACTAACTAAGAACATTCGACACATGAATTATTGCTTCACAGCAGCACAAGCTACTGATCTGTGCTAATGCAATAAATACAAAATAATCTAGGATTTCTCTACAAATCGAACGTCAGATTTTCTAGCATAGCAAATCGAACACCCGAGATGGCAAATTACATTGTCGCAAGGATGGCAATTTTCCTTAGCAAGCATGGCAAATCCTTGCAATGTTCAGTTTTTTGCCAAGATTTGCCATACTTGCTACAGGAAATTGTCATCCTCGCGACAACATAATTTTCCATGAAAAACGTTCGATTTGCCATGCTTAAAAATCTGACGTCAGATTTTTTTTAACATTCCCGATAATCTAAGTTAACAACCACAATATTTTTTTTCTCATCATGTGTCCTTACACTGCCAAGCGAGGCCATTAGCAAATCTCCAGAGGGACAATAGGAGTAGAATCAACCAAATACTAAGTGAAAACAATCACCCACTTCAATTGAATCATGTCTTCATTATCCGAGAAAGAGTTCCAACCCTCATAAAATTCATTCTAGGAACCATAAAATTCAATCTAATGTGACGAACGCCTCAAAAGTGGGTATATGAGCGGAGAGGACTAGAGTAACTACCTGAGCGACTTGAATGTTGACCCAATCGGGTATCTCCCGTTGCAGCAGTAGCACGCCGGCCTGCCGGATCAGGTCCAGGTCCTCCTGGTCGACCTCCGGTGCCCAGCCCTCCATGTTGGCGCCGCCAACGATGATGATGGAGTTCTGCCCGTCGGGCATGAGCATGACAACAGCGTGTCCCGAGGGCGCGCCGGGGGCGCGAGCGACGCGGTCGAGGCGGACGCCGCCGGCGTCCGCGAGTGCGCCCTCGAGGAGGCGCCCGTTGGCGTCGTCCCCCACGCGCGCCACGAGGTAGGTGGGCCCCAGCGCCAGCCGCCCCCCACAGGCAGCTTGATTGGCGCCCTTCCCGCCGGCGAGGCTGTGACCGGCACTCGCGGCAACCGTCTCGCCGACAAGCGGGAGACGGTCGACCTCGACGTAGATGTCCGCGTTGGCGGAACCCACGACGACGATGGGCGGCGGCACATTGGCGGCGGAGAGAGAAGTGGAGGCGGGTTTGAGGGAGAAGGATATGTGGCTGGGTTTGGGGTTGGATCCTGAGAGGAAAGCGGTGGCCGGAGTTGGCCCGGCGAGCGGGAGGCGGAAGCGCGCTTCGAGAGCCATGTGGGTTGAGAAAACGGCGGAGTCAACAGCAGTGTCTAGAGAGGAGTTGTTTCAGTTGAGATTACCGTGAGATAACGACGATGACTTGGCAGATTATAGAAGGCAGAAAGTTGTAATTACAAGATACCGAGCCGAGATGCGAACATCTGACTGGTAGGAACCCCACACCCACACCAGCTACTCTCGAAAAAAAAACTTGGCAGATTATTTTTTGGATCAGATTGCTTCTCTTCCCGAATTGCTAGATGGAGTACTTTGTTGGACAAAATTTAAATACTACTCCCTCAGTTCAGAATAACTGACGCGGATGAAGAATTTGCAAATAAAAAAATTCCTGTAACGTGACGCAATGTTCTTTTTCCTCGTAATCCGACGTACTTTCTGAAAGGATTGACATGGACATAAAGAGGGGTCAATATACCCCGCAAAAAAAAAGAGAGGGGTCAATAGGTATAATTATAAATTTTAAGTGTTACTTGGTAATTTTAGACAATAATACGGAATATAAAAGTGAGCCTAACAATTCAAAGATGAAGCTAGTCGTAATCCGACGTACTTTCTGAAAGGATTGACATGGACATAAAGAGGGGTCAATATACCCCGCAAAAAAAAAGAGAGGGGTCAATAGGTATAATTATAAATTTTAAGTGTTACTTGGTAATTTTAGACAATAATACGGAATATAAAAGTGAGCCTAACAATTCAAAGATGAAGCTAGTGCTAAGCAATGTATTCAACAAGAACTAGTAGCAAGGTAAGCAAGCACACAATATATTGTAAGTAAAGACTAAGAAACAAATAATCATAAATAGGGAGCTAGGGTTACGGATAACTGCAACTCCGGGAGACAAGGATGTATGCCAATGTTCACTTCGTTGGAGAGAAACTAGTCACCATTTGAGGGATGAATGTTACCACGAAGGCACGCCAACGCCACGAAGGCTCGCCATATTCTCCCCTTAAGACAACACCATGAAGACGTTTCTCAACCACTAGTGGTAGACCTTGGGGTAGTCTCCAAACTCTCACAAACTTTTCGAAGGTAATCACAATGAAACGATGCCTCTCCGAAGAACTCCTACCGCCTAGGAGTCTCCAACCTCCAAGAGTAACAAGATCTAAGGGGAAAACCTCAAGACTTGCTCAAATCACAATTTGCTCAGGTCACAAGAAGGAGAGGGAGTAGATCTTTCTTTTGATTGGAACAACTTTCAAGAACTCTCACAAATCTTGTCGGGATCTAGGATATGGTACGGCGGAGTATGAGAGGGAGCACTTGTGTTCTTGGGGAAGATATGAATGTAGTACTCAACCCTCTCTCGGAGTGGAGATGGGTATTTATAGATCCCCAAAATGTGACCATTTGGTACTTATGCGTGATATTTTACACTCATCTACCCTTAGTTTAAACCGAGATATTCGCTCCGATTGCTACTAATGACTAATGAATGCAAAGGATTCCACCAATCCTCTCTTTGATGTGTTTCCACGGAAAATTGGCTAAAAGGGGAAGAAATCATGTGTGAACATGGAAAGGAATGAAAATGGAGATAGAAGGAATCATCAGGAGGCGCACCAGCGAAGACAGCACAAAAGATGGCGTTCCATACGACCGCAAACACCCGTATGAGCAGTCATATGGCGTGAATTCCGAGGCGTCCCGTCCACCTATATAACTTTTATAAAGGGGACCCCATCGAAATGTCAACGAAAGAGCGTCGAGCAAAGCCAGAACAGAAACATCGTCATCCCCTCTCATCAATCTAGTGTCTGCCATCTCCATCTCCATAGCCGCCATCACCACCATAGTCCAACTCCCTCTAGTTCATACTTGTAATTGTGCATCGCACAAGGCAGCCATTGTAAGACATATTTGCAATCAATCAATCTTCAAGATGTGTTCTTCAATGTTTTCTTCTTGCGATTCGATCTCCATGTGTGAGTAGTTTGGTAAGGTATGGGTTGAGGCATAGGCCTTGCAACCCTCCGTATTTGTTGTGGGGATCAATGGAAGGGTTTTCAATTAATATCCCGTATGTGTGAAATGAAATTGTTCCGTAGATGTCTCTTGTCTCGCGATCTTCATCCCTGCAGGTACCCAGGATCATGGAGATCGAGTAACGGTGAGGCTAAGTGTAGGGAGAACGTGAAGTGTTATTCTGAACACCAGTGACAGAAGGGTTTAGTACGTTAGTACGGATCCAATCCTTAGGGATTCATGAGATGTAGTCATTAAACGGCCAAAGCTCTTTTCTGATTATTATTATCTTAATTATCGAGGCAACCCCGTGCGACGGATAGGGCCTGTTGTAGGACAACCGATTCTTGATGCAGGACTCGTGCCGATCAAGATGTTATTTGGACACATCCCCCACTTCGGTTCGTAACAAGCACATCTCGATGGGTGACTTCCAGTGCACAAATTAAGATCATATCTGGTCCCAACACAAATACATGGTTGTAAGCATTAAGACCTCATACACGTACCTCTTTTCATTATAAGTGTTTGAATCATAATTTGCTTGATTGATCCAGTCAAAAGCTGGAATTGATCCTTTAACTAAAGTTGCTAGAGACCATCGCTTCAAGGGAATTTTCCTCTCATGGGTTCGATAACCCAGGGTCACCTCTGGGGAAATATGTGTGGGATACTTTTCTGTTCATTTACCAGATCACTAAAAGGAGGTATCAAGCCCTTTTTCTGGTGCCGTTGCCGGGGAGGAGTTTAGTGTTCCCAGTCTTTGTGTTTAGAGTTTTTGTTAAAGTTTAGTTTCAGTTTTTGTTTTTTACTTTTTGTTTTAGTTTAAGTCCTATTTTTGTTGCAAGTCTTATCAGTTGAAAAATCCAAAAAGATTACCATGGCTCGAAACCTTGGAAGTTTTGCTACTCCCAGCAATAACTTCATGCGTGAACCCATAGCACAACCTGAGGTTGCAGCCACTCAGTATGAGATCAAACCGAACTTTTTTCCATGGTTCAACGTGATCAATTTGGAGGCTCTGCTTCTGAAGATGCCGGTATGCACTTGCATAATTTTACTGAATTGTGCAACATGACACGCATTATAGATTATGACCCAGACACTTTGAAGTTGTGTCTATTTCCTTTATCTCTGAGAGAAAAGCCAAAAGAATCGCTTCTAGCTTTACCTGGAGGCAATATAACTTCTTGGGCTAATTATTGCAGCAAATTTTTATCTAAGCTTTGTCCACTTGCAAAAATTATGAAACTTCATTCTTAGATATTATAGGTTTCAAGCGGGAAGAACGTGATCCACTAGCGCTTATGTGGGGTAGAATGAAAGAAGCCATAAGGAACTGTCCTAATCGTGTAATGGAGGTATGGTTAATCCTTCATATGGTTTATAATGGTTTAAATCATATGTCAAAAACTATGCTTGATACAGCTGCAAGAGGAACAATCATGGGAAAACCCATAGATGATGTCAAGAAATTACTCGATGATATGCAAGAAAACCATGCCCAATGGCATGTTGAAAGAGCTACCACCCAAAGGGTGAACGCAATTGAAGAAAGTAGCATGGAGTTGACAGCCAAACTTGATGAACTTATCTCCGTGATGAAAGGTAAATAAGAGGTAAACATGAATGCCATTACTAATGAAGAAACTAGTGATGTGAATTTTATTGCTCACAATAGTTATAATCCCAACTGGAAAAATAATGGATATGCTCCTAGACTTCCTTATCCTAGCAATGGTGGAGCATCAAATAATTTTAATGGAGCTAGTAGCAGCAATAGAAATACTCTTGAAGATACTCTTAAATGTTTTATTGCTAGTCAAACTGAGCAGAATGGAAACTTCAAAAATATTTTGAAGAATCGTGATAACTCACTTGGTCAATTGACCAGTAAGATTGTTGGACTAACCAATGATGTGCAGATACTTGAAGGGAGATCCAAGAATATGGAGACACAAGTGGCTAAAATTGCAGAGAGCCAAATATTAATCCTAGCTAAGTTTGTAGGTAAAGCATAACTTAACCCGGCTGAAAATGTCAAGATGGTAAGAATCAATGAAGGGAAGACCGAAGAACTTGACACAAGCCATTTGCCAGAGTATAATTATACCATTGCATATTTCATAAAACTGATATCAATGAAGTAACCAACTACCTGAGGTAACTAATAACGAGGCATCACTACAAAAAAATAAACTTCCGTGATGATACGTGTTTGTCACAGTAGGTCACGTTTTCTGTCATGCATGTACATCCATGACGATTTTATGACAGAATCAAGATAGTCATACCTGTGTTGTCGTAGAAGTGTTCCATGACAATACCAAAATTATCATCACAGAAGTGTCCACTTCCATCACGATAAATGGCGCGTCATAGAAGTGCTTTCGTCAAGGGTAACCGACACGTGGCATCCACCGTAACGGGTCGCCGTTAAGCTACCGGGTTCCAGTTTGGATCCGATAACCCGTTAACAGCCTGGACCAATGGGGATTTTCCACGTGTAAAATTCTCATTCGCCGGAGGAACCACGTGTCAGCTCCGCGTTGGGACAGATGTCATCCAGCGAATCGACGGGATGCGCCTATGATACGTCAACACGTGGCTCGGCCCAACAGCGGCCCATTCAGGTCAAAAGGCCAGCCCGTTTGACTTGGTCTATTCGCATATAGCCCATTTACAGCCCACTAACTCACGTCCCGTTATGGCCTATCAGAATTAGGCCCAGTAGCGTCATCTGGGCCGTCCAATATGATTCCAGCCCGTTGTAACTTCCGGCCCATGTATGGCCCATGACGTCTTTCGGCCCATATGAGGCCCTTTGTAACTCTGGGCCCAATAAAGGCCCGTGGTGAAACTGGCCCAGAATGAACAGTGTATCGCTTTATACCCATTAACGGCCCATTATTCCATTGGGCCGTTTCCAGCCCGTGTTATCTTCGGCCTTCTAAGGGCCCATTTATTATTGGGCTCATTTCCGGCATTCGATTACTTACGGTCCGTTACTGGCACGTTTCACTTGTGGGCCAAATTCAGCCCATGGTTAAAGTCGGCCCGTCTGTGGCCCGTTAATCCGTTGGGCCGTTTTCATAGCGTCATCAATTATGGCCCATTAACGACCCGTTATGCCTGCCGATAGAATTAAGCCCGTTGTACACATCAGCCTATTAATGGCCCGTTATGGTCGGCCCATAAAAACAGACGATTCCGATTCTAGCCCGTTTACGGCCCATATTGTGGTCAGTTAATGGTCCATGAAAGTACGACCCATGTTTGGCCAATCAATCAAACGGCCCATAGAAGGCCCATTGAATCTACGGGCCGTAGAAGGCCCATGGATCATACGGACCTTAGGAAGCCCACTACAGTAGCCAGCAGGACCATGGTTACAACGGTCCGTATGTTGCCCATGGTTATTGTGGCCTAGTTCTAAATAAAAAGGTTACCGCGGAAAAAGAACTGTAGTGACTACAAGCAAAAAAATAAAACAAGACAATAAGGAAATAAATAAGCAAGCAACTTACGCTAGGCTATTACGGCTATTACAAATATTGCATCCACTGGGCATCAAAGTTCGCCACCAGTGCAAATATCGTGAACAAAGCAGCATATTACATACACTAGGCGTCTAAATTGGCCACCAGTGAAAATAAACGCGGCAGCAAAACAACTCCAGAACTGAAACCACTTCAGAAGAGCTCAAGAAATGATATCCTGGATACCCACCATGCTGGCAAGAAGCTTAGCAAGCTTATTAGTTTTCTCTTGTTTGGCGCTAAAATCGTCCAGCGCTTGCTGTTGTACCAGAAAGTATGCATTTGAATTCTGCAGGGACTTTCTCAGTCCTTCAGCTTCTTGCCGCAGCACAGCTGACTGATGCCTTTCATCTTATAACTGAGACTGAAGAAGCCGAAGTGATTCAGGCAGCGAGTTCGAAGAGCTTGTGCCAGCGGTAGTGGCCAGTAACTCGAACACTACATCAACGCGGGACTTTGTGGTTGTCTCACTATCTACAAGATAGTTTTTATCACCTTTCTTGGAGACCGATAGGGTTGTCTCACTATCTTGAACCTTATCTGCATTAATTTCTCTACCATTGCATAATGGGGTGCTCTTCTCCAATATTCTGTTCGCATTCTACAAGAGAAACAAGCAGACACATCACAGGTTTAGCATGTAGTATATGACACTCATTTTGGTAAACTGGTTCAGTAGTAAGGTGGACAGGATAACAGCATGAAACAAACATATATGTATGTACTATGGTCACTGTATTGTCTATATCATTATAGTTAATGTTGCCAAATCAAGATAGAGACACAGTTCAAATCATATCTTTTTAAGACACAGCAGCATAGACAGAATATAAGTGTGGGAAACTACATAGCACTAGCAACACTTGTAATGTGCATGACATAAGAACATAGCTATTTATACAACTGAAACTGAAATCAACATAGAGCAAGAAGTTAGAACAGCAGTCCAGTTAAAGAAATAGGTTTAAAACATACCTGTTGCGCCATTGGAGTTTCAATTGGATCCTTCAAATTCGAAATTAGTTGGCATGAGTAAATACAGTGATGCAAGAGCAAAGGAGTATGGACCATAGCTACGGAATCTGACCTGAGAACAGTTGCTCTTCTATTTTAAACGTGGAGTTTGGGTTCGCTGTGGTGGTCTTCGTGCTTTGGGCACTGCAGTTGCTTTACAAACTGCTCGTGTGGGGGTACTCTGTGGTGGACATGGTGTTGTGTCAACTAGAAGTGGGTTACTATCTGCTGGGGTTGGGGTTAGATGGGGTGTAGCTGGTTCTCTGTCCAACGGTGTAGGTGTACAATCTGGAAGAGTCTCGATTATGTGTGGTGGGGCTAGTTCGTGGGCCAGTACAACCATGGTTCTATCTGCATCGATGGGTAGCACCGTCTTTTGTGAAGAACGGGTTTTTACTCCCTTAGATACTGCCATCACCCCCTCCAATTCAAATGGCTGATAAACAAGAAAAGAAATTGAATGAGCAGACATTGTATGATAGACAGATGTGGTAATTCACATATATGTTGTCTAACCAAACAGGACAACATGACACAATTTCACATATATGATGGCTAACTAAACAGGATAGCATGACACAATTTCAGATATATGATGGATAAATTAACAGGATATAATGGCATAATTCAACATATGATGAGTATCTAAACAGGATGACATGACATAACTATATGATGTCTTTCTAAAATAGGTTGGGATGAAATAATTCACATACATGTTGTCTAAGTATACAGGATGGCATGATATAATTCACATAATCGATTCATATACTAAGCAGCTGACACTCGCATGTATGATCTCTAAACTAAGCAGATGGCATTGAATATTGTGTATATGATGTCTAAACTAAGCAATGCAAGACACCATATGCATGATATGAGAAATATAAACATTGCAAGTTAGAGCATACACCTCAGGTGCGATATAGGACTGGCCATCTGTCTCTGAATCCTCCTCTGAGGAGCTACCCATAACCATCGAGATATATGCTTCAACAGGTACCATTGCCTGCTCTGAAGACCTTGTTTTCACTCCAGATTTTTCCATAACCGGCTCAAATGGCTGATACACATGAAGAGTAGTTCAATATACGCAGATTGTCGACAAATGGAATACGTAATGAAAAAAAGGATGGCATGAGATAATTCACATATGTGATGCCTGGCTACACAGGATGGCGGTGCATAATTTACATATATGATAACTAGCTAAAAAACATGGCATTGCATAATTCACATATCAGATATAGAAAGCAAATAGGAGGCATTCACACAAAGCATGTCTAATATAAGCAGATGGCATGGCAATGCAAGACACCATATGCATGATATGAGCAATATAACCCTGCCAAGTTAGATCATACACCTTGGGGGGGGGGGGATACAACTGGTCATCTGTCTCTGAATCCTCCTCTGAGGAGCTATCTGTAACCAGCAAGAAATCTGCATCGACAGGTAGCACTGACTGCTCAGAAGACCGTGTTTTCACTCCAGATTTTCCCATGACCGACTCAAATGGCTGATGCACAGGAAGAGTAGATGAATGTACAAACATTGTCGACAAATGGAATACATTATGAAAAAAAATAGTATGGCATGATACAATTCACATATACGATGACTGGCTAAACAGGATGGCATTGCATGATTCACGTATATGATGCCTGGCTAAAGAAGATGGCATTGCATAATTCACATATATGATATAGAAACCAAACAGGTGGCATTCACACAAAGCAAATCTAAACTAAGCTGATGACATATAAGATGTATAAATTAAGCAATGTGAGGCGCCATATGCATGATATGACCAACATCAGCATGCCATGTTAGAGCAAACACCTCAGGGGGTAAATAGGAGTGGTTGGCTCCCTCTGAATCCCCCTCTGAACAATTATCTTCCTCTGGAATACAATCTGGAATGGGGGGAGGGGGGCCCCCACTTCGCCCACCATGGAGTGGCGTCTGCATGACATTATATTCCCACGCAACGGTCTTCTCTTTTTCTCTACATGTTCAGTACGATTGTGTACAATAACTGACATGCATAATAAAAAAGACATAGTTAGATTATGTAAGGCCTAAGGGGTGCATGCACAAATCAAGACTGATGGTAGCAAATGAGTGGATAGATCCAAAACTAATGATAGCAGACAGATAATAGCTTCAGTTTAAAAAGATAGACAATGGATCATCTGCTGTTTGTTGCCCACCCAACATGAACCACATAGAAGACCCGAGATGAACCAGATAGTAGACATATACTATTCGTTGCTGCCTCGATATGTGCCCCACATGCATTTTAAAACTCAAGTTTAAACATTAGTTTGGACCCGACTCGGAGTCTAAGAGGTGACCAGGACAATAAAGTAGCAGGCAATAATAATTGATGTATAACATAAGCAGACACGAAGGAGTGCGACCTCTCTTCCGGAACTGTGTAGTCCTTAGGTTCATCTGCTCAGTCAATGATGGTAATGCAGTTGGCGTGGCTGCCGGCAACGGGGAAGATGATCTGAGGCGGCGAAAGAAGGTCTGCAGGGGGATCTCTGCTGTAGTGAACGCTTCCGTCGATGGTGCACCTCAGGTGGGGTGGATGACGGCACGACAGGTGCGGGACAAAACACACAGAGTTTTCTTTGACACCTATCTGAAAATGAAGTAAATCTGTAAGGGCTCCTTAGAATTGGAGGATTCTAAAAACGCAGGGACAGGAAAAACACAGGAATATGATAGGAATGCACGTGCAAAACAGAGCATTTGCAAACACGGGATTTCTGTCAACCTGGGTGTTTGGTTCACATGAATTGGAAGAACACATGGTCAAATTAAAGTCAAACCTCATGAAAATGTAAAATAAGAATCTTATTATGCCAGTAATGCACTTAGTCCTGTTCTTCATGCATATTAATTTGAAAAGGGCGTCCAAGTGGATATTAAAATTCCTACGTTTTTTCTTTGAAAGAGACACCAAAGGAAAAAAAATCCTCCAGTTTTGCTTTGCTCTATACCTTCTAACCAAATGCACGAATAGTAGTACCATAGTAAAGTTTCCAATTCCTAAGTTTTCCTTCACTTTTTCTTTGAACCACTGGCGATTCTAGTAGGCAGTCTTCAACAGGCTGAAGCCTGCCCTCGAAATATTTTGTGAGCTTATTTGGTCCGCATGAATATCATATAATGGCTATCTTGCTAAACCGATTCAAATTGTGGTTCAAAAGAGCATTTAGTTTTCTCCCTGTTAACTTTGTGACCACGATTCATTTCTTTCTAGATTAGCAACTGCTTTGAACCAAAGGATCCCTGAGGGATCGACATGAATGTAGAGTAACAAAGTGATGCGACGAGTGTATAACCTCTTTGGCGTAGCCTTGTCAACCTCAGCATCATCGGGTTGAACGTGGAGGATGGTGATGCTGGTGTGACTGTCGGAGGTGGGGAAGAAGATCTGAGGCCTCTGGAGACGGCGCCGAGGGTACTGCTCCGCTATGATGGACGGTTCCGTCGTTGGAGCAGCTCCGGTGAGGTGTACGACGGCGAGGCTGAAGCAGGACAAGACATACAACGTTAATCTGAAGTGGGAGTCTAATAGCATGTGCAATAGATGATGTAAAATACATCACCAAAAAGTGCTAGATGTAAAATGCATCAGCCGCGCCGCGGCCGCTCTGACAGATGTTGTAAATACTGTTGACTCCGAACTTAATAGAAGAAACTAAACTTTACAGTCAAAACTGAATTTTACTGTCGAAACTGAATTTTACTGACGAAACTGATTGAACTAGTAGCAGAGCATTGCCATAGAAGTTTAGGGCATTCGAGCACTGGTAGCAGAGAAGGAGTGATCTAAATCAGCAGCCGCTCGAGCAGGGAATGCACTAACAGAGAGCAGCTCGTGTAGCAGCATCGCGAGCGAGTGCTAAAGCAGGAACTCATATAGCTGCCGCAGGTCATGTAGCAGCATCAGCAGCGTGAGCGAGAGCAAGAGCAGAGTAGAGCAGCAGCACGAATGAGAGCAAGAGCGGAGCACCAACACGAACGAGAGCAAGAGCGGAGCAGCAGCGCGACCGACAGCAAGAGCAGAGCAGCAGCAACAATGAAAGCAAGAGCATAGCAGCAGCGCGACTGACAGCAGGAGTAGAGCCGCAGCGTGAGCGAGAGCCGGAGTAGCAGCAGCGTGAGCGAGAGCCGGAGCAGCAGCAGCTAGTGCTGGTGTGGAAGTCGCCGGCGAGGAAGCAACGACATGGGGGAGAGATGTCATGGAGGAAGTGGCCGGCGACGGCGGTTGATGGAGACTCGCCATGGCTGCTCGTTATCGAGCACCGGCAGCCCCTTGAGATCGAATAAAAGATAAAATGCAGCAGTGAGTGCAGAACCTCCTTGGTGGTGCCGAGTAGGCCTCAGCTTCATCGGAGGAATTGGTGAGGGTGTTGCGGTTCCGGTAGGGCAGGTGAAGACGGCGCTCTGGGATGGAGGTGGCGCGATAGACGAGGCGAATGTCGGGGCAGCTCCTTGGAGGTGGAGGACGGGGCGGCTGATCCGACGGGACGACAAGATCGACGACGGATCCTCATCCGTTGCGGTGGATGAAGGACGTTGAGCTATTGAAGTGGACGACATCGTCGGGGAAGAGGCTCCGGCTGGGCGGCGGTCAGGAGTTCGACAGAGGAGCGTGGGGTTTCGCGGGTTTTGGCGGCCTTGGTGTACGAATGGGGGGAACGAAGGGGAAGGTAGGGGGAGCCATGGCTTAAGGATTCGCTTGTCCGAAATATGGGGTAAGTTACGAACGTACCCCCACCGGTTTTGACCACGCGACGTCGAGGCGGCATTTCCGGCTGAGGGGTAGATGGGGGATTTCGCGTGTCTGGGCTGCGGGACCGATTTTGGATGAGGAGGGATTTTTCGCGCATGTCAAAATTTCAGAATAACAAGGCGCGGCGCGGGTTGAAGAGGCGGGAGTTTCGCAGCAGAAGAGACAAAAGATACTCTAGCTTGAAAATTTTGGGATAACAAGGGGCGGATTCCATGTTCGGTTGAACAAACTTAACGTGTAAAAAAAAGACAATTCATACAAGACACAAGAGAGTCATGTCCCCTTTTACTATATTGCTATAAATGCCATGGAAAAGCTACAAGAAAAATGTAAAAAAAATCGGGAGAACAAGATTAGCCTGTACAGGACCAAATCAATTCACACTTCCCTCAACAACAACAAAAAACAAATCAATTCCCACCACAAGAAAGAGTCATGTCCCTTTTTATATGATTACAAATGCCAGGATCTCGAATTTCAATTTTTGAATCCACGTTATGTTGAATTTGAATATATCGTTATGTGATCTTGCGGTTTATAATGGATGTAGTCCTACACTTTGATCTTCCATCTTATATGAACATTTTACTCCACCCTATGAATATATATATTGTCGTCTACCATATGGACTAAATTTGAATCAATTTTCCCTATTTGAATACGATTGTTGCCAAGTTATACCATCATTTAAATATTATCTTGATAACAGAAAACATGCATATAATAGTAATCATATTTAAATATGAACTACATGTACCATACGATCTCCAATTCAAATATTTGTATCCATTTTATGTTGAATTCAAATCACAGTACATTGGTCTAGGTAGCAAGATGTTCGAGGATAATCTAAACCCTGTTTTCATATGTATAATGTCTTTAACACACATAGCAATGCACCCCCCCCCCCCGCCCACACACGCAACATTTAGATGTTAGCTTTGAAAGCCACACATTATCTCAATTCGAATAGTTATGTCCATGCGCGGATGCAGTGTGGTCAGACGATGCCTACCATCGATATCGCAAATTCAAATCGATTTTGCCTTGTTCGATATGAATATAGTATATAGCACGTTTGATTCAAAACCACACCAGGCATATCTGCATTATATTCATGCATGCATGAGTTACAAACATCATGAGCTCTTATTCAAATATTTGAATCCACTTTTATATTGATTATCATCTCTGTGAGTCTTTTACACGCACACACACACTTCTCCTCCCTTCGTGGATACCAATAACTTTCCTATCGTGCATGCATATATGCCCACACACTCCCCACCACTTTGCATCCTCTACATCGCGCACACATGTTCTTGTTCTTTAGGTCGGTCTCCCACGATCTCCCTACGTCTCCATCTTTCCAACACACACCGATCGATATACCCCTATAGCTAGGTAGGCCTGCCTACAACACACATAGTCCCTCCCCTCCTCACACCATCCATGCCTCCCACCCTAACTCTGAGGCACACGGGCACTGTCGCCCCCTCTGTTGTTATCCATCTTGTACTCGTACAGTGTCACAACCTAGCTGCACCCCCCACTACACACACACCTCTCCCTAGTTGCCTTCGTCACTCCGGGTGTTCTTTATCTTTGACACATGCATGCATGTGCACCAATCGATTGTGACGCCCCCGGCCCGATCGTGCACTATTCATACACGCAAATGCACACGATCAAGCCTAAGGACTCACGGGCAGATATCACAACACAACTCTAAAACATAAATAAAGTCATACAAGCTTTATATTACAAGCCAGGGGCCTCGAGGGCTCGAATACATAAGCTTGCGAACAAGCGTCAGCGGAAGCATCAGATATCTGAGTACAGATATGAAAGAAAGTACAGAAAGGCCTTTAGAAAGGCGGGGCAAAAGAAAACACTACGATCGAAAGGCACAAGGCCTCCTGCCTGGGACCCTCCGATCCTACTCCTGGTCGTCAGTCAACTCGTAATAGTATCCATCCTCTGGGTAGTAGTAGTAACGATCGTCGGGGCATCTGTCTCAGGGGGCTCCGTCATCTTGGTCACGACAAACTGATATGGGGAGAAAAGGAAAACAAAGCAACCGTGAGTACTCAGAAGTACTCAGCAAGCAAGGATCTACACTACATATGCAACATTTTCAAGGGGAGGCTGTATATGTGGACTGGGCTGCAGAAATGCCAGAATAGAGAGAAGGCCTAGTCCTATCGAAGACTAGCATCTTCAGCGATCTTGCAGCAGTAGAAGAGAGTAGAACAATACCATATAATGTAGTAGTATCATTAAGTCTCAACCTCACCCAGAGATCCTTTCTCGACTCCCTGCGAGAAAGCAATCCCAGAGCCATACATTCATCAACCTCGTCCTGAGATCCCTTCTCGACTCCCTGCGAGAAGCAATCCCAGAGCCATATATACAGGTCTCATCACAGGTATCCAGTTCTAAATTGTATCAATCAGGATACAACTCCGAGTGTCCTTTACCGTAGGACCGGCTATCGATAGAAGTGTTCTTCCCTGCAGGGGTGCACCAACTTACCCAACACGCTCGATTAACTCCGGCCGGACACACTTTCCTGGGTCATGCCCGGCCTCGGCCAAACGACACATCGCAACCCTACCTACAGCTCAGCAGAGAGGTCCCCGTCGGTCTACATCCTAAGCGCTCAGAGGTCTTGGGCCATCGCCCTGTGCACTCCGAGTCGTTGCGTGCAGGGGGAAGCCAGGCACCAGGGGGGCGCCGGTCCGTCCCGGCCGCAAGGCTGAACTAGACGTCTGACAGAGCTTTCGGCTGATGCTACGATGCAGAACGCCCATACTATGCCCACGTGATGGTTAGTGCTATCAGACCAGAGGCCTGCTCGGATCAAATATCCAAATCGTTAGGACTAGGGCTTGCGGTAACGAGCAGAGACTCACGAAAGATGTGACCCCGTCGCCCCGTCTCGAGGACTTGCGGCAAGGGTTAAGAATGCCCGGCCGCGCCTCGTATTCACCACTCGGGCACCACACTGGCAACCCGCCTTCACATCACACGCGGGTACCCCTCAGGGTCGACCCGCCTTTCCAAGTGACATTGTAAGGTCCAAGTATCCGTGTGTCCATAACATCAGGGAATCCGAGGTATCACCCTCATTGAATTCCCACTCGATGTATCCGTCAAGGTGAACTAGGAGGGATCACCCTCACTGGGTCCACACTTGAGGTGTTGTACGACAGCGTCGTTATCGGAAGCGGTGAAGGAGGAATCACCCTCGATGACCACGACCGAATAACTACTCTACAGAGTTAACATCAGAAGTGCTACCTGAGGTTTCACCCTCGACACTCGATAGTAACGCTGCAGTGTCGTTACAACTAAGGGGGGTGATGTGCGGTGTCGGGTCCTGGTCTTCAATCCCATTGATCGGGTCTTCTGACGATCCAGCGCGGCAGTCGGGATAAGTGGGGTCACTGATAGGTCTCTACCCAGCCTAGACTAAACAGTTTAGGATATGTAGGAAATTATCAACAGCAGGTTACAATGAACAGGCTATGCATCAGAATAGGTAAAGCAGCAGCAGCAGCAATTCTAATGCAAGCAAGATAAATTTAGAATGGGCGATATCGGTATGCTCAAGGGAGGGGCTTGCCTGGTTGCTCGGCGGCAAGGGCAAGGTCGTCTATGGTGTCTTCGGGATCCGGAGCTGCGTCGGTCTCGGGGACGACGTCAGGGTCGGGGGGGGCTATCGAGAGAGAAGAGGGGGAGGAAACAGTATAAATATATAGCAAACATGAGCATGACAAATACGATACACGGTGCTAGGGGTAGTCTAACGCAGCATCACACGTAACAGACGGAGCGGGAGAATATCTGACGATATTTCCCGGGTCTTAGGAATTATCGGACAGAGGATAAGAGGGGAACGGTTGCAAGTTCGGATAGTTAGAGACGCGTGACGGACGAACGGACCGCGTATTCAGATTCGTCTCGTCGTTCTGAGCAACTTTCATGTACAAAGTATTTTCATCTGAGCTACGGATTATTTAATATGATTTTCTAAAGTTTTTATTAATTTCTGGAATTTAATTAATTATTTAAATTAACATTATCCGAAACAGTGTCATGCTGACGTCAGCATGACGTCAGCATGACGTCAGGACCAGTGGGTCCCACCTGTCATAGGCTGTTAGGTTAATTAGTGATTAACTAATTAAATTACTGTTTAATTAACACTAACTACTTAATTAGATTAACCTAATCAGGATTAATTAACTTAATTAATTAACTAATTAATTAATTAATTTAATTATTTTTATTTTTATTTACTTTAAAACGTTTTCTGGGCGGGGCCCATATGTCATTGGGTCAGGGGGTGGGGCCCGGCTGTCGGTGGCACAGAGGCCAGCGGGCAGCGGGCGACGGGCGCGGGCGCTCGCGGGGCGGGCGTGGGCGCCCGCCCGATCGGGCACGGGCGTGCGGGCGGGGCTGGCCGCCGGCGGGCGGCAGCGACGGCGAGTGGAGCGGCGGCCAGCAGGCGGAAGCAGCAGCAGGAGGCGGCGGCGGTAGGCGGCGTGAGGAGGAGGTAGCGGGGGCGTGGCAGCGGCGCGGCCAGGTGCACGGGCGGCTCGGCACCGGCGAGCACGGCGTGGCTGGCGTGTGCGTGCACACGCGGTCGTGGGCGCGCTCGGTGCGCGGCGACGGGGAGGGCGGTTGGCGCAAGCGGGCGTGACGAGGCGCGGCGGGGAGCGCGTGGACAGGCGCGCGCTGTGCGGCGCGGGCGCAGCCAGCAGGGTCGCGGCGGTCCGCGCGTGCTGCGGGGAGCAAGAGAGGGGGGGGGGAGGAGGGAGGCGGCGGCTCACAGAGGGCCGGTCGAGCACGGGCTCGGACTCGGAGCGCGGGGCGGCAGTGGCCGAACGACGAGACGGCGACGGGCGAGGTCGGGCAGAGGAGGAGGCGGTGGAGGCGACGGGCGGTGGTGGCGCGTCGGGGCGCAGCGGCGGGTTGCCGGGCGGCGAGTAGGGGTGGCGGCCGGCGTGGTGGCCGAGGCGGTGGAGGCCGGCGGTGAGGTCCGGCGGGCGGCGAACGACGACGGGATCGGGCCGGGCGACGGGCAGGCCGTGGCCTCAGGCGGGCGTCGCACGAGAGATGAGGAGGGCGAGGCCGTCGAGGTGGCTTCAGGGACGGCGAGCGGCGGCGGCGGTCGGGGACGGCCGGCCGGCACGGGCGACGGGGGGGGGGGGGGGGGGGGGGGGTCATCCCGATCCAGAATTTCTGGATCGGGAGGGAGGGGGGAATGAGCAGGGGGTGGGGTAGCGGCTAGGGTTTACGGGTGGGGGGAGATATGGGGGAGGGGAGGGGCGCCGGCTGGGCCGGCCTGGCTAGCCCGTGGCCAGCTGGGCCGAGGCCCAGCGAGGGGGGGGGCTTTATTTTCTTTTGTTCTTTTTCTTTTTATAATTCATATACTCCGGTTTAGTAATAGTTAGGCCCCAAACGAATTTTTGTAAAAAGGGAGACCTAGTCCATAAATACCAGTGCTTTATTTCCTAACACCTAAAATTAGTTTGGGCAAAACATCATTTCATACTTAAATTAGATTTAATAAATGGTTATTAAATATTGTTTTTAGTCGCTGTTTGAAGATGTTTGAGTCACTTACCCAACTCCAATGATGTTGGTTTCAATTTTAGAATTGTCTCTGATTTATTTGCTATTTAATGAACAATTTAGTTTCTATGTTGGACAACTTTTATTTTCCACTCTCATTTAATTTGAATTTGAGGTTAGGAGTTGAAATGCAATATGATGTTAATGATGATCATGCACTGATAATCATGCTGATTTGGCATTATCAAAATGGGATTACTGTGGTTAACCACCGGGGGTGTTACATCGATTTCCCTCTATGTGCGGCCAGGTCTCTCGCTATTTCCCCACACAAAACGTCCGATCTATATCTCTAGTTAAGTCTCCTCTCTCTACCCATGTACACATCGACCAAACCACGACCTCTCTACATAGGACTGCCTACCACACACACATTAATTGCCCCTCCCCGTCTCATCATCCATGCCTTCCGCTTTGTCTATTGACGAGACAAGCGCGCCCACGCACGTTATCATCCCCTCTCTTTCATTATCGATCTCACACTTGTACTCCTTCATTGTCTTCGCCTAGTTGGCCTCTCGCATCATCTTCCAATATGCACCCCCTCTTTCCTAGTGCTTGTACACTCGTAAAGTTCTTCCCTCTATCCGTGTGTATCGATATGTTGCGTAAACGATCCCTCCCCCCCTCTTCTCGTATATCGCCCCCTCCACATACATATACTATGTATTTAGGCCTCTCTTTGACGGAAACATATGTATAGAGGCATGTCGGACACACCATCTCCCTCTCTATCTCTAACGCACCCACGTGTTGTACGCGATCGAATCTTGCGGCCGCATAGAGCAATGGAATCATCGAGTCGTATGAAAAGAGGGCTAGGTGGAGCCGTGGAGGACAGGTATGAAGAGAAGAGGTGCATGCACACACGCACTGCCTCCCTCACACACACACGCGGGTACACAGTGGAGCACATTTCTCTAAGGAGAGTTAGCCCTCGTGATAATTTGACGCATGTTGAAAGACTCGTTAGATGACATGGCACTAGTATTTTGAGCATGGTTAATAGTATAGCCAACAACCGGCTATATGGAGTTGCCATGTCATATATGGTCAACCTAATAGCCAACATGTATAGTATAGCTAGTTGCTAAGCAGTACTACTTTATTAATGCATGGCCCACTGTACGCTGTCACAACGTGTATAGTATAGCTAGTTGTTGTAGCCGACTGTTAATCTACAGCCCGCTTCCCTTCTCTCTCCTCTTCTCTCTCATCCAACTCAACACAAATATGATTGTTTAATCATTATAGCCTGCTGACTGTAACTTATTATACTTGCTCTTCCAGTACGTGCAAAATACTAGGAAGTTTTTGTTTTGGGAGATGTCTCTCTTTTTCAGTCAATATATTTTTGAATAAAATGATGGGGGAGCTCAATGAAGCCACGTGGCTCATGTGGAGGTGTTGTTTGCCAGCTTCTTGCGTGGTTTGATCACACTGACGTGCCGATGCTTCCAGAAGAACGTAGACACTGCTGGGTACAATGAGGTTACTGTAGACGCGAATCCCAGACATTCCGAGGCACTTAGGCCGTTGGATCAACATCAATGAACGGCTAATATCGCGTCACACGTGAAATTGAGAATTTCTAAACTGATTATAGAAATAGCCAGCAGTGGGCTACTCATTTTTTGCTCCGAGAGGTTGCGGGCGTCTGGCTCCGCGACGACGGCCTATGAGAACGCGGGTCCATGTATGCGTCTGAGAAATGTATGTAATGAGGATTTCTAGCGACCGATCTAGTTAAGGAGGCAAACCAAGTGTTACCCTTTACAAATTAAGTTAGGCGGTAAACTTACAGCCCGTCGCGCTGGCGTCGCCCCAACACACGGTCGGTGCGGCCCGCCGCTCACCGAAGGGATGTGCATCAGCTTGGTGCATCACTGACACGTGCGACCGCATGTAAGCAGTAGCACCAACACACGGTCGGTCCGCCGCTTAGCATGAACAGCCGGTATGTCCGGCCCGCCGCTCACCGAAGCGATGCGCATCGGCTTGTTACATCACTTTATGTTCAACCGCATGTGAGCAGTAGCAAACCGACAGGCCAAGCTCCCCCACCTACCGCGCGCCTAAAGCCAGCCTTTTATTGTAGATCACTTAAAAAAATGAAGATTGCACATAGCAGCAGACCATGGCAGTTTCATGGGTAGGGGAGGGGCATGGTGTGGCAGTTTTGTAATATAACACTTCTTTTTCTACTGCAGTGTACGTGCAATAACTGGCACCGTCGGATACATATCTTACGGTTATTGGGGCGTTTGCCAGGAATAGCCTCTTGGCAAGCTATCGACTAGTCTTTTTTTCACATGCATTACATCGACACATATCAACTATCTCCCTCTTTCCCACGCACACACCTAGTCTCTCGGGACTTCTCGCACGCACCATCTCTAGCTATCTAGGTTGATGCCACCCACATACACTGCGTTTAGTACATTGTACACAAAGAGAAGAGGTGCACGCACGCACTCGTCCTCTCTCACACACGCATCTGTAGCTACGAATTGTAGTTTTCTCAACCATCCGATTGGATCTATCATAGGTTCACGTTGCTCCTTGGCCTTGAGATTGAGAAGTTTAAAATGTAGAGGCTCAGCTGGAGGCACGATGTTTTGGTTAATGTGCGGGCCACACACGGCACCAACACGACACGAGCTTGGTCTGCCTGGTGCGCAGTCGGGTGAGTACTACTAGTAGTAGTACTTCTTTGATGTGTCGCGTCAACTCACAGAAGTATGCAACACTTCCTCAACAAACAAGCATATAAGCAGCTTATACTCCTTATCCAAGGCATCTTTATATCCAACAGACACCAAATATCCCTTCGACTATTGGAAATTACTTTAACTGTTGATCTGATGTCGAAGTAATTGCTGCATCGCCACCAAAATCCACCATCTCTTAAGCTAAAGTAGACCGAGCTAACCCATATATTAGCATATTACTAAGATAAACAGAAGGCACTGTAGAATCATTTAGGAGGTGAGCTTGTCAATCTGAATGTGGAGGGACACCGTCCTCGACAACCCAGCCCCGGCCAGCAGCTTGGGCGGCACTGTGAAGAAGGTCAGCTCCTGCACGGCGACGGCGTCGGGCTCCTTGCTACCTGTCACCTCGATTTCCACCTTGACAGCGTCGGTCCTGCCTCTGGGCTCCCCCAGCGAGCCGTTCTCCCACACCTTGGCCGCGTAGTGCGGTGGTGGGGACGCCCCCGCTCTGATGCAGATGACCGACACGGCGATAGGCGCGCCAATGTCGAGCACGCCACCGACCATGAAAAACGCGTGACCGTCCTCCTCCGCGAATAGTAAGCGTCGCGGCTCCGACACTGGCACTTGCAGCTGGAGCACCTTGCCGTACTGGATCCTATGCACAGGCATGGGATGCACAGTGCTGATGTGGTGGGGGAGCGCCGGCGGTGGGTCTTCGTAGCCGCAGACGGGCATGGGGCATTTGCAGGGCGCGAGCGGACACATGCTATGGTGATCGGCGAGCTTGTGGTAAGTGACCTAGAGCCCACAGCCTTCGTGCGGGCACTCCACCCTCACCGAGGAGAGGACGGCGCCCATCACCATGTTGCGCACGTCGAAGACGCCGCCGCGCTCGCACTTCTGGCACTGTCGCTGGTTCCCGGGGCGCTCGCCGCGGTAGTCAGCGCAGGCCAGGTGCCCTCCCTTGCACTGCACAAATCAATCAAACAACACATCAATCAAGAAACCTACACCTTGCTCGATCAGCCGAATGGACGAGGTGTATTCTAACCTCGTACACTAGAGGCTTCAAGGGGTGGATGCACAAGGGTCAGTGGAGCAAGGTGAGGTCCATAGAGATCTCCATCGTCGGGTCCTGTTTCGTCAGCATGAGCTCGCCCTCCTCGTGCACCACCATCTCTCGCTTTAGGGCCGGGGCATTAGACAGTTTTATCATCACATATTCATACTACTTCAAGGTGCATTAAATCAACACATGCAAGTATCAAAAGGAAAGTCACAGCATGCATGCATGCGTTGTAATTAATGCATCGGTAAACGCAAATTATTGAAATATATCGAGTGCACTACTTTGATGTGTCGCGTCAACTCGTACAACAAGGAGAAGATTGATTACAATGTCCTCTCCCTCGCCCATGAGCGTGCTGGCTCACAGGACTAGGAGAAGCTTTTGCTACACGCTCTCCCTCCCGCACGCGGTGGACATGCAGCAGTTCATTCAGTGTCAGATGGCTAGAAGCATACTAGTAGTACTCCACTGCAGTAGTACCATCATTGTTCGACTTCCCGAAGAGGCGAAGAGCCAAGCACAACCCGAACGCTCGTGTGGCAGTTTCATGTGCAGGGGAGGCAGTATAGTAACATACTCTAGGATAGCGTGTACCGTGCCTCTAAGCTTAAAATCGTTGGAGTCGGCTCCATGCTATGAGGCCGCCTTGAAGCATTTTTTTGATTAAAATAATCTTCTGGCCCTACCTGTCATCCTGGTGATTGTAGTTTGCACACTGATCTGGTCAAGAGAGGAATATATATTTTAATTTGTGGTGGGGTAAATGTTAGAGGTTGCAACAAATATTGTACACTGCGGGTCTTTTAGCCAAGTTTAGAGGCAAGCATGTGGAGCCCGTGCTATGATGTGTCGTGTCAACTCGTACAACAAGGAGAAGCTTGATTACTAGTATGCCCTCTCCCTCGCCCATGCGCGCGGTGGCTCGCAGACGAGGAGAAGGTTTTGCTTACTACTCCTACAACAAGCTCTACCTCCCCCACGCGGTGGACGGACATGCAACGGTTGATTCAATACTGTAGAAGTAGTAGTAACATCATTGTTCGACTTCTCGATGAGGTGAAGAGCCAAGCGCAACCCGAACGTGGCAGTTGCGAACGCTCGCGTGGCAGTCTTATGTGTAGGGGTGGGGCGTGGTGTGGCAGTTTTGTGGCAATTCTTTTCTGTTGCTGTTTGCGTCCAATAGGTGCCACCGTCGGATGCAGATCTTACGGTTATTGTGGCGATTGCTAGTTATAGTCATCTTACGAAAATCAAATAATCCCAAAACAAACCCGACCACGTTTCTTGTTTCTAGACATGAATAGGAATCAACCAATAATAGACGTGGACAGTGTATGTTTTTAATGCCTTGAGACGTACCTAGCACGGCATGCAGCAGTCAATTCATTGCATGCAATGGTATTACTTAGCAAATACTCCCTCTGTTCCTAAATATTTGTCTTTCTAGAGATTTCAACAAGTGACTACACCGTAAATGAGTGAATCTACACCGTAAATATTTAGGAACGGAGGGAGTAAATTTTAAGTTCTCTCATTTTCCTCTCCGCCTTGTTCGGGGTGCACAATATTGGTACTACTACTACTGACTAGTCTCTTTTTGACACGCCTTTACATTGATACGGCTTGAATGCCAACGAGGGAGAGGGTAGCGGTTCCCGAAACGTTGAACGGTCAATGATGCCTCCTCATTCAATTAGCATGCAGAGGGAAGTAATTGGAGAAGCAGAATGGAGCCAGCACGATGTGAATGCAACGCAGTTTGGACTCTCATATAAAGGCGCCCCACCACTCCAATCCGTCTACTCGTAGTATCTGCGCAACACTGCTCACTCCAATCCAAGACCAAGTGACCAGAAACCACAAGCACCCATGGCGTCGATGGACGCGAGCGGCAGTCGGCTGTGCCAGATCATCCAAGACGCCGGCCTGCGGCCCCGCACAGCACAGTGTTTCCAGACAGTGCTGGCGGCTGCCAGCGTCATAGCCCTCGTCGACGCCGGCTTTGCCTCTCGCATGGGCGAGATGATGGTCCGCTCCATCCGCAAGTTCGCCACCATCAAGAAGCGCGTGGACGACCTTGCCGTACTCCTCCAGCTTGAGCGCCCAGGCTCCTCGTTGCTTGCCACCCTCATCGGCCTCCAAGGTGACAAACTCTTTGAAGCACTGGTGGCCCTGCAGCTGCCGGAGGTCGCGACGAAGAATGTGCACCTCGAGGCCGCGCTCGACGCGCAGCACCTCGCCATGCAAGAAACCGTCTGACGATGACATGTACCTAGGGTAGGGTCGTGGGCCTGACCTATACGCCCTACCCAAGGACACTACACAAGAGGCCAAGGCCTATAAAGATAGAAAGAAGATACCGACTGGAATCCCCATGGAGTGCAATCCACTCGACAAAAGATCCACTCGGATATCCCAAATTCCGCTCGACCGTCGTCATTCACTCGGAAAGACAAGAATCCACTTGAAGGACAGAAGACTTAGAGCCACCCCTGGATGGCAACGGGCGGACATTCACTCCGTCACCTTAAAGATCATTAAACGCGGGTGTTACCAGTAACGTACGTGACTTTATTCCCTCATTGAACCCCTGTGTAACTGAGAGCCGCGAGGGGTCGGCGTACTCTATATAAGCTACCCCTTCCCTCTTGCATAAGGGTTCGCACCCCCTATAACTCAATACTCCAATAAACAAGCCTCCGCGCCACCGAGACGTAGGGCTGTTACCTCCTCCGAGAAGGTCCTGAACTCGTAAAACCGAGTGTACAACCTCGCCGTAGATGGACTCTGCCCTCTCCTACGTACCCCCCATCTCTACTATCAGATCCATTCCCACGACAGTTGGCGCCCACCGTGGGGCAGGCGTCTAAGTGACTTCCGATGGGGTTGCGATCTTCGATCTCCATCGACATGGTTTCCGGCGGTGGATTGTCTCTGGGTCACGAGATCCGTCTCGGCGCGCTCACCTTCATCGCCGACGATTCGGCCTAGCTCCACGAAGCCCCCCTCGACGTCGAGGCGCTCCCCGTTCACGGGTCGGCGCACTTCCGCGCGAGTGCCTGTGGCGTCCTTTTGCGGCAGCCATCGACTCAGTATCGGTCGGCGTCGGTGGTGTCCTCGCTCCCTGCTGCTCGCCGCCGCAAGCGATCCGGCCGCTCGCGACTCCAGCAGTGGATGAAGCATGCGGTGGCCCATCAGTCGGCCACTCCTCAGCTCGCGACGATCGAGCCCGACGAGTCCCTTTATGGCTTGTTCGATCTGTCGACTGGCCATTCAGATTTGCTTTCCGAGTGCGAAAGCAACGATCCCGTAGCTGAGGTTCTCATGGTTGGCCCTCAGCGCAGTCTGCCAGGATTTCCCCGTGGTGGAGGTGATGGCGGTGGTCCGTCGCACGGCAACGACAAGTACTACCTGCAAGCCCTCACTGCGGAGTAGAGGGAAGAAATTCGGCGTAGGGACGGGCAGGCTCTCCAGACCCCCATCGTTGGGGAGACCCCCAAGGCTTCGGCTTTGGAGGCTGCGAGCGTAGCCACTCTGGCTGAACGTGCGCGCCTGGAGAATCTCCAGAAGTCACTCGATGACCGCGCTCACAGACGACTCCCCAGCTCCAGTCGACGACAACGACAACTGTTTCTGACTGGGTCTCGAGATGAGTGTCAGGTATACCACACTCCAATCCAAAATGTTGCAGCAGCTGCGCGTATAGCAGATTCGATTCAACCGTCCCGTTCCGAGGCTGGGAGAGGTCTGGAACAGATTCGGACGTTGCTCAGGGCGGCTGGGGAGTAGAATTCTGCTGTTTCTCAGTCGGGCAACAGGATACACAGCAGGTCCGTCAGGGCGGACACGGTTCAGTTGGCCCACAGCCCAAGATCGCCTCCGCAGCGTGAAGATCATGGTTATCGCCAGGACCAGTACCTGGATCGAGGCCACGGGCAGTTTGACCCTCGATATCACTGTGACGACCGCCGTCGAGTGCCCATGCCCCCTCCAAGGGGCGGTTCATACGCGCCCCGGCGGTATGATGACAGGCGCCTGTACGGTGACGAACGGAGGATTCCAGTCGACCCCCGAGAGCCCAGGTTTGATGCAAGGTCAGTCCTTGTGCAGGGCCTGGTTGACAGAGGAAGGGCTAACCGAGAAGGTTTGGACAGAGATAACCCGAGTGGAAGCAGAGCATTCGTCTCTAGCCCCGAGTGTTTCAGTAGAGCTATTCGAGACGCTGAGATCCCTCCCAACTTCAGGTTGGCTGCAGGAGTGAGCAAGTTTACTGGCGAGTCCAAGCCAGACACGTGGTTAGAAGATTACTGAGTGGCTATGCAGATTGGTGGAGGCAATGATGAAGTGGCTATGAAGCACCTGCCATTGATGCTTGAAGGCTCAGCCAGGGCCTGGTTGAATTAGTTGGCCCCCGCTAGCATTTACTGTTGGGAAGACTTGGCCCGAGTGTTTATCAAAACATTTGAAGGCACTTGCAAGCGCCCCGCAGGGCTGATTGAGTTGCAGCATTGTGTCCAAAAGTCGAATGAAACTTTGAGAGATTACATCCAGCGTTGGACTACACTTCATCATCTGGTAGAGAATGTTTCAGAGCACCAAGCAGTCTGTGCCTTCAAGGAAGGCGTACGGTACAGGGAGCTCACGCTGAAATTTGGTCGCTCCGGGGCCATGACTCTGAATCGGATGATGGAGATAGCCACTTGGTACACGAATGGCGAGGAGGAGGACCGACTCCGTAATGGTAAAGGGAAGGCTACAAATCCTGACACGAGCGGAGGAAATCCCAGTCGAAAGCAAAAGCGCAAAGCTGAGACCGCTGGTCAGGCAGAGGCAGCAGTTGTGACAACTCAAGGCAAGTTCAAAGGGAAGCCCAAGGGGCTGTGGATACCCAAAAAGATGAAAGATCAGTCGGGCCAGGACGTCCTAGACCTTCCGTGTGCCATCCACACGAAGAAGGATGAGGAGGGTAATCTGATTTTACCCAAACATACCACTCGACAGTGCAGGTTCCTTATTCAGCAGTTCCGTGAGGGTCAGCAGAGTGAGAAAGGTTCTGACAAAGATGAAGGTGATGAAAAGGCAGAGGATTACCCGAAAGTCAATGCTACTTTGGTGATTTTTGCTGATGTTGAGAGCAAAAGTCGACTGAAAGTTATCAACCGAGAGGTGAACATGGTTGCCCCGGCAACTACAACGTACCTCAAGTGGTCAAAGACTCCTATCACCTTCGATCAGTCAGATCACCCAGCTCACATTGCTACCCCTGGGCGGCAGGCGTTGGTGGTCGACCCAGTCATCGGAGGCACTCGGTTGCGTAAAGTTCTCATGGATGGTGGCAGTGGTTTGAACATTCTGTATGCTGAGACCCTCCAGGGGATGAGCATTCCAATGTCCCGACTCAGTGAAAGCAATATGCAGTTCTACGGAGTCATCCCAGGGAAGAAGGCGAAATCACTCGGACAGATCGCTCTGGATGTGGTTTTTGGTGATTCAAAGAATTTTTGCAAGGAAAAGTTGACGTTTGAAGTGGTGGATTTTCACAGTGCCTATCACGCTATACTAGGCAGACCAGCATATGCACGTTTCATGGCCCACCCATGTTACGTGTACCTTAAGCTGAAGATGCCCGGACCCAAAGGAGTGATTGCCATCATTGGAAATAGTCAGAGAGCTGAGGAATGCCTCCAGAAGGGATCCAAGATTGCCGATGAGCAGATGGCAGTGGTAGAGCTGGAAAAGTACAAGAAAAATTCCGACCCGAGTGATTTGCTCCATTCCAAGAAGCCTGCTTCCGAATCCGCATTTCAGTCGGTTGGCGAGACGAAACCGGTTCACATCCACCCGGAAGATCCCACAGCTGCTCCGACCCACATCTCAACGACACTCGACAACAAATAGGAAGCCGCGCTCATCCAGTTCCTCCGTGAGAACTGGGACATCTTCGCATGGAAGCCATCAGACATGCCAGGTGTACCCAGGGGGCTGGCTGAGCACCGTTTGCGTGTCGACTCCAAAGCAAAACCTGTCAAAGAGCATCTCCGTCGTTCCGCCACGGAGAAGAGGAAAGCGATTGGCGAGGAAGTGGCTCGGCTCCTGGCAGCTGAGTTCATACGCGAGATATACCACTCCGAGTGGCTCACCAATGTCGTCATGGTCCCTAAGGAGGATAATTCACTCCGCATGTGCATCGACTTCAAGCATATCAATCGGGCCTGCCCGAAAGATCATTTTCCGCTCCCTCGCATCGATCAGATAGTCGACTCGACTGTGGGTTGTGAGCGTTTGTCTTTTCTGGATGCATATTCCGGATACCACCAGATCCGACTGTATGGGCCAGATGAAATAAAAACGGCCTTCATCACCCCATTCGGGTGTTTCTGCTATATCACTATGCCATTTGGCCTAAAAAATGCTGGCGCCACATTCATGCGCATGATCCAGAAGTGCCTGCTCACTCAGATCAGTCGGAATGTGGAGGCCTATATGGATGATATCGTGGTCAAGTCACATAAAGGTTCCGACCTACTGACTGATCTCGCTGAAACCTTTGCCAATTTGAGAAGGTATGACATTAAGATGAATCCGTCCAAGTGCACATTCGGGGTACCAGGGGGCAAGTTACTCGGTTTCCTCATTTCTGAACGAGGGATGGATGCTAATCCCGAGAAGATCGGTGCAATAGTTGGAATGAAACGCCCCGTGCATGTGCATGACGTTCATAAGCTCACAGGTGGTCTCACTGCACTGAGTCGGTTCATTTCTCGTCTCGGTGAAAAGGCACTGCCTCTTTACCGACTGATGAAAAAGTCCAATAAGTTCGAGTGGACTCCCGAAGCCGAAGCAGCGTTTGTGGAGCTCAAAGCCCTGCTTTCCACCCAGCCGGTGCTTGCTGCTCCGAACAGCAAAGAGCCTCTACTCTTATACATTACAGCTACTGGTCAGGTCGTCAGCACAATGCTCACAGTTGAACGAGAAGAAGAAGGCAAAGCTTACAAAGTTCAACGACCAGTGTACTATATCTCTGAAGTTCTGACCCCGTCCAAGCAAAGGTATCCGCATTATCAGAAGCTTGTTTACGGAATTTACTTGACTGCGAAGAAAGTCGCGCACTATTTCCAAGACCACTCAGTTTCAGTCGTCAGTGATGCTCCATTGTCTGAAATCATGAACAATCGAGATGCGACTGGTCGAGTGGCTAACTGGGCAATTGAACTCCTTCCACTCGACATTAAATTTGAAGCGAAGAAGGCAATCAAATCTCAAGTGCTCGCAGATTTCTTGGCCGAGTGGATTGAACAGCAACAGCCGATTCAAGTTCAGTCGGAACAATGGACAATGTTTTTTGATGGATCCAAGATACTCAATGGCTCCAGTGCTGGAGTGGTTCTAGTATCCCCAAGAGGTGATCGTCTCAGTTATGTCCTCCAGATTCACTTTGATTCCTCCAATAATGAAGCTGAGTACGAGGCACTGCTTTACGGGTTGCATATGGCCATTTCACTTGGCGTTCGTCGCCTGATGGTCTACAGCGACTCAGATTTGGTGGTCAATCAGGTGATGAAGGAGTGGGATGTTAGGAATCCTGCCATGACAGGATACTGCAATGCTGTAAGGAAGTTAGAGAAAAAGTTTGAGGGTTTGGAGCTTCACCACATTCCCCGACTCAAGAATCAAGTAGCTGACGATCTGGCAAAGATAGGTTCCACTCGGAAGCCTATCCCCAGCAATGTGTTTCTAGAACACCTCCATTCCCCGTCAGTGCAGGAAGATCCTTTCACTGAAGAACCTCCCCAAGCAATAAGTCCTACTGATCCGACTGAAATCGAGATCCCTGCTGTTGTTGACTTGGTTATGGAAATCCTGGTGATTACCCCTGACTGGACAGTGCCTTACATTGCATATTTGCTGAGGCAAGAACTACCAGAGGATGAGGTTGAGGCACGTCAGATTGTCCGTAGATCCAAGGCTTTCACAATGATAGGTGGACAACTTTACAGGGAAAGTGTCACTGGCGTAGCTCAACGATGTATTTCTCCAGAAGAAGGTCAACTGATTTTGGAAGAGATCCACTCGGGGACCTGTGGTCATCATGCATCCTCTCGGACAATTGTGGCCAAAGCATACCGAGCCGGGTTTTACTAGCCACGGGCCAATGAAGCTGCAAAGGAAATGGTACAGCGATGTGAAGGGTGTCAGTTCTATGCAAACATGTCTCACAAGCCCGCATCTGCTCTGAAGACCATTCCACTCGTCTGGCCATTCGCTGTATGGGGATTGGACATGATTGGGCCCCTCAGGACCGGTAGGAGTGGCTTCACTCATCTGCTTGTAGCAGTCGACAAATTCACCAAGTGTATTGAAGCCAAGCCTATTAAGAAGTTAGATTCAAGAACATCCATTAAGTTCTTGAAAGAATTGATATTCAGGTATGGAGTTCCTCATAGTATTATCACAGATAATGGTTCAAACTTCGACTCGGAAGAATTCAGAAACTTCTGCGCCACCCAAGGCACTCGGGTAGACTACGCATCCGTTGCGCACCCACAGTCGAATGGACAAGTTGAGAGGGTGAACGGTCTTATCCTCCAAGGATTGAAACCCAGACTCATGCATGATCTGGAACATGCAGCTGGAGCCTGGGTGACCGAACTGCCATCTGTCCTAGGGGTTTGAGGATGACTCCAAATCAGTCGACTGATCGCGTCCCTTTCTTCATGGTGTATGGAGCTAAAGCTGTGCTGCCGAGTGATCTCTTCCACAATTCACCCTGAGTGGAACTCTATTCGGAAGCAGAGGCAGAGCAAGCACGGCAGGACGCCATTGATTTATTGGAAGAGGAGTGCGAGATGGACCTGATTCGGTCGACTGTCTATCAGCAAGATCTTCGTCGATTCCACGCCAGGAATGTCAGAGGTCGAGCATTCCAAGAAGGAGATCTTGTGCTCCGAGTGGATCAACAGTGACCCCACAAGCTTGCCCCCGCATGGGAAGGCCCCTTCATTGTCACCAAGGTGCTAAACAATGGGGCTTACCACCTCTACAACCTCACGAAGAAGATCGACGAGCCACGCTCCTGGAATGTAGATCTTCTCCGATGATTTTATACCTAACACTTGGAACATCGAGATGTAATAAGTGCACTTTTTTAGATTGTTTATCCAGACATGACTCCCACAGTCCTATGATGATTTCACTCGCATAAGTGTGTGTTCAAAACCCCCAGCGGGTGACTTAGCTGCGAAACCTGTTTTGCCTAAGTTTAAAAAAAAACTACTCCGAGTGAGAGCATCCCTCCCACTCGGGGGCTTAGCCGCGAGCTCGTTCTCACCTACGTTAAAAACTACTCCGAGTGAGAGCATCCCTCCCACTCGGGGGCTTAGCCGTGAGCCAGTTCTCGCCTAAGTTAAAAACTACTCCGAGTGAGAGCATCCCTCCCACTCGGGGGCTTAGCCGCGAGCCAGTCCTCGCCTAAGTTAAAAACTACTCCGAGTGAGAGCATCCCTCCCACTCGGGGGCTTAGCCGCGAGCCAGTTCTCGCCTAAGTTAAAAACTACTTCGAGTGAGAGCATCCCTCCCACTCGGGGGCTTAGCCGCGAGCCAGTCCTCGCCTAAGTTAAAAAACTACTCCGAGTAGAGCATCCCTCCCACTCGGGGCTTAGCCGTGAGCCATCTTGCCTAAGTTAAAACTACTCCGAGTGAGAGCATCCCTCCCACTTGGGGGCTTAGCCGCGAGCCAGTTCTCGCCTAAGTTAAAACTACTCCGAGTGAGAGCATCCCTCCCACTCGGAGGCTTAGCCGTGAGCCAGTTCTCGCCTAAGTTAAAAACTATTCCGAGTGAGAGCATCCCTCCCACTCGGGGGCTTAGCCGTGAGCCAGTCCTCGCCTAAGTTAAAAACTACTCCGAGTGAGAGCATCCTCCCACGGGGGCTTAGCCGGCCCGTTCTCGCCTAAGTTAAAACTACTCCGAGTGAGAGCATCCTCCACCGGGTTTAGCCATGAGCCAGTCCTCGTCTAAGTTAAAAACTACTCTGAGTGAGAACATCCCTCCCACTCGGGGGCTTAGCCGCGAGCCAGTCCTCGCCTAAGTTAAAAACTACTCTGAGTGAGAACATCCCTCCCACTCGGGGGCTTAGCCGCGAGCCAGTCCTCGTCTAAGTTAAAAACTACTCCGAGTGAGAACATCCCTCCCACTCGGGGGCTTAGCTGTGAGCCAGTCCTTGCCTAAGTTAAAAACTACTCCGAGTGAGAGCATCCATCCCACTCGGGGGCTTAGCCGCGAGCCATTTCTCACCTAAGTTATAAACTACTCCGAGTGAGAGCATCCCTCCCACTCGGGGGCTTAGCCGCGAGCCCGTTCTCGCCTAAGTTAAAAAATCCATTCACTCAAAACACGCAATAAACTGGAAAGTAATATTTGGATAAATCCATCAAGTTCAGAAATGAAAGCAAAAGTACTCTTGCACCAGGCCTGAATGAGTTTAACACTTACAGGATCACTCGGCATTTCGAGGCAAATAAGTTTTGATCATAAAGGTTTTTCACTCGGCAGGAGGACTCGCCGGCTCGACAAAGGTGTCCAGATCAATACCATCTACGATCCGAGTGGCTGCATCAATGAAGGTCTCCATGAAACTTTCAAATTGGAGCTTCTTCGTGTTTGCCACCTGAAGGGCCTTCAGCTTGTCTTCCCTCGCTTCCTTGCAATGGACACGGACAAGTGAGAGCGCCACATCGGCTCTGCAGCGGGCAGCTGATTTCTTCCATGCTTGCACTCGACCAGGGATTTCGTTGAGCCGAGTCATCAGTGATTCAAGGTCGTTCTGAAGTGCATCCTCTGGCCACAGCTCCTTGTCTATATTTGTCAGTGCAACCTTCAGTCGAGCGACATACCTCAAGACGCTGTCAAGGCGAGCTTCAAGTCACAGCACATTCATAGCAGCAGCATCACCAACGAGTGATTTGGTGGGGTCCAGACCTGGCTCGATCCGTTCTGTTTCTTGCTCGAAGTTCTGGCAGAATTCTGTACAGAGAAGAAAAAAGGCGAATGAGTTGGCAGTGGTATTGCTTTCAGAAAATTTTCAAGAGTCCACTCGGACGGGAAAAGTTACCTTCAAGCATGATGTACATCTTTTTCGCAAGATTCCTTAAGTACTCCTCTAGCTCGTCCCTCTTTCGAGTGAGCTGGCCCACCTTGTCGGTCAGAATGACTTTCTCTTCCTTAAGCTGAGCAACTTCCTTCTTCACCTCTTCAATGGCAGTCTTCAGGGCCGCATTTTCTTCTTCAAGTTTTCCGACTGAAGCTAGTTTCTTCTCAGCCGCTTCAGTCATTTCTCGAGCCACCTTCTGTGCCCCTGCAAGTTCATTGTCCTTCCTCTCCAGTGCCTGCTTCATAGTGTCTAAAGAAATAACATTCTTCAGTCGCGCTTGGAGTTGACGGTTCTCACTACGCACATCTGTTCGAGTGGAGTTCACTCGGTTCAAAGGACAGAAAGGAAAAGAGACAAAGCACACAGTCAGCGAAGTGTTACCTCCCATGGACTTCACTTCATCCTGAGCCTGCTTCAAGTTATTCTTGGCAAGTTCTAAATCCAGTTGGAGTTGGATCTTCTCCTTCTCTAGAGCAACATACCGAGTCCCAAGTTCACAAGATTTCTGAGATTGACAAAAAAGACAACTCAGTCGACGAAGAGAAAGATTTTCAAAAGTATTTCTTCTACTTCCGAGTGGAGAAGAGCAAATCCAGATCGCTACTATCAAAAGAGTTCTAAGACCCCCACCGAATCAAACATTCGACGGCGGTCTCGGGGACTACACCCAGTGGGTGCACTCAGCGTGCCCCCACTGGATCAGTTTCCCACCCAGCCCGACCCGATCGGACGAAGCAAAGAGTCTCAAGCAAAGATGTTCTAAGACCCCTACCAAATCAAACAGTCGACAGTGGTCTCGGGGACTACACCCAGTGGGTGCACTCAGTGTGCCCCTACATGATCAGTTTTTCCACTCGGTACGGCCCGACCGATTCGAGTGGAAGAAGAAAAAAAACAGCAAGCAAGCACATTCTCAGACCCCCGCCGAATCAAACATTCGACGGTGGTCTCGGGGACTACACCTAGTGGGTGCACTCAGTGTGCCCCCACTGGATCAGTCTCTCCACTCGGCCTCAGCCTGACCGGTCCCAGTGAAGAACATCAGAATGCAAATTTGCGACCAAGTAAGCACTAGGTCAAGAACACCCACTGGGTGTACAGAATCAAGACGGACAAGATGAAATTCAATCAGAAATCAACTTACAATCGTACTTACTCGGACATTGGCTTGAAGGGCCAAACTGGCATCATATGCAGACTTGCTAGCTTCATACACTTCCTTTAGGCCCTGCATCATTAGCCCAACTTGAATCATAGCCTCCTTGCTAGCTCCGGTCTGGTCCTCTGGGATGTGATGCAGAGTGAACGTGCTCGACGCAGGAATCAGTGATGCAGATGGAGGGGTCAGCACTCGCGATTGTCCAGTTGGACTCGAGGCAGGAGCAGTCGACACCAAAGGCTGAGCAGTCGACGAAGGAGCGGCGAAAGAAACACCAGCTCGAGACGAACCGCCCGGCTCTTGGGACGCCTGGCCTGAAGGCACTCTTTTAGCAAGTCTTCATGAGGTAGTCGAGGTCCTGCCTTTTCCTCCTGTACTCTTCGAAGGCTCCTCCTCCTCATCATCTGGGAGCTGGATGATGTCTGTGGGCACTACGTTCAGTCGACAGTAAGATTCCAGTCAACCATCAAGACAATTAGCGAGATAGAGCAGAATGGAAGTTGGTCATACCTGCCTGAGAGGTGGCTACGTCCGCAGTATCCGCGTCTGCGCGCTCGTCATCAATCTCCATTTGGGATGTAGCAGAGGTAGCAACCCTGAGGTTCAGAATTCCACTCGATCAGCAAAAATTTGAAGATCTGCAAGAGTAAGACAGAAAATGAAACGGTCTACAACGAAAACACTTACGTCGAAGCGATAGGCACAACAACCTTGATCCTGGGCAGAGCCTTCCGAGGCTTGGGTGGAACGATTTTGGCTTGCTTGGCAGTCTTCTCGGTCAGGTCAGGGGTCGGCGTCCGAGTGCGCTTCTGGCTCCTTGCACTTGACGCCGCGGCCTTACCCTGAACAACCGCAGGGTCTTGGGTCTGCTTGGTACGGCGCTCGGTGCGTGGTGGTGAGTCGACCTCTTCACTATCATCAGAGTCGTTGCTTTCGTCTTCACTGTCGTCAGCATACTCAATGTCAGCGCTCCCACCCTCGCTGTCCACTCCTCCGATGAATTGTTCCCCGTTCGGCACGAGCGAGTACATCTTCGTAAATGCCTGCAAGACACAGATTACAAAGATCAGTCGGATTCCAATACAGTGGCATATCGAAAACAGAGAAAATTCACTCGACAAGATATGTCTCACCTCTCCCGGTGGATGTTCAGCATCAAAAGGCAAAATCCATTTGGCTCCACGGGGATTGTCTCGGGCTTCGATGATGCTCCTAAGCCACTGGGCCACAACCTCCTCGCTGACTTCTTCTGGATGGGTCCGTGCAGTGTCGTCTGCACCCGAGTACAACCACATGGGATGATCGCGCGCTTGCAAAGGTTGGATGCATCGACTGAGAAACGCCTCCAACAGATCCAAGCCTGTCACTCCACCCCGGATCAGCTCAACAACTGCTTCGACCAAAATCCCCACCTCACCTTTCTCCTCCTCATCTACAGTCAACGAACGAGGGGCGTGGAGTCTCTCCAGAGAGAAAGTGGGAAGACCAGTCGACGCATCGGGAGTTGGAATGTCTTTGCAATAGAACCAGGTCGACTGCCACCCCCTAACTGACTCGGGAAAAGTCATGGCAGGGAAGGCGCTCCTACCCCTCATTTGAAAACCTAAACCCCCACACATCTGGATCACGTGGGTTTTAGCGTCAGTCGGATTTGCTTTCTTGACCGACTGAGATCGACAGGTGAAAATGTGCTTGAACAGGCCCCAATGAGGATGGCACCCGAGGAAGTTTTCGCACATTGAGACATATGCAGTGAGATATGATATGGTGTTTGGAGGGAAATGATGGATTTGCGCACCAAAGAAATTCAAGAAACCTCAGAAGAATGGATGCGGAGGCAGAGAAAAACCTTGTTCCACATGGGTCGTAAGAAGAACCCGCTCGCCGTCGCGCGGCGTGGGCTCAAACTCCCCTCCTGGCAACCTCCAAGATCCGGGCGCCAGCAGGCCGTCGGCAACGAGCCCCTCCAAATCTTCCTCTGTGACCGACAAGGGGATCCAATCCCCCTGGATCCTACCCGGAGGCAGGGTGGACCGCGAGCTCGACCCCTTCTTGCCCTTGGCCCCCTTCTTGACGCGCTCCAGTGCCTTGGTCTTGTCCTTCACCATCCCCGCGGTGGTCGACGAGACAAGCCGAGCGGCACTGCGCGGAGGTGTAGAGGCGGAGAGACGAGGAAGAAAAGGGGAAAAGTGGGGGACACTGTTACACACCTCGGCCGTGGCGACTTTTATACCCGCATGTCCGAGTGACTAACTGGTGGGCCCGCGCAATCTCAGCGCATCCCACAACCAGCGCCAGCCCGATACGTGGCAAAAAAGGTGGAGCGAAGATCAAGGAGTCCCTCCCCACTTGCCCCACTAACCGTGCTGTGACCGATCCACGCGCTTCTCCAAATTTTGAAATCCCACAAAATCCGGGCCAGCAAATCAGTCGATCGCGTCGAGGATATCCAAATCCAATCTGCCTGATGCTATGCTACTTATTTCACTCGGATATTCAAAATGCCAGAATCGATCGAGGTGACTGACGAAGGCTTTAAAGACTTGCATACTGTTGAACCTCCAAGAAGGTGTCCCAGAACATTGAGTCGGGTCGAAGTCAATTTCAATCCTTCTTCACTCGGTCCTCGATCCATTCGGGGGCTAATGACGATGACATGTACCTTGGGTAGGGTCGTGGGCCTGACCTATATGCCCTACCCAAGGACACTACACAAGAGGCCAAGGCCTATAAAGATAGAAAGAAGATACCGACTGGAATCCCCATGGAGTGCGATCCACTCGACAGAAGATCCACTCAGATATCCCAAATTCCGCTCGACCGTCGTCATTCACTCGGAAAGACAAGAATCCACTCGAAGGACAGAAGACTTAGAGCCACTCCTGGATGGCAATAGTCGTACATTCACACCATCACCTTAAAGATCATTAAACGCGGGCGTTACCAGTAACGTACGTGACTTTATTCCCACATTGAACCCCTGTGTAACTAAGAGCTGCGAGGGGTCGGCGTACTCTATATAAGCTACCCCTCCCCTCTTGCACAAGGGTTCGCACCCCCTGTAACTCAATACTCCAATCAACAAGCCTCCGTGGCACCAAGACGTAGGGCTGTTACCTCCTCCGAGAGGGGCCTGAACTCGTAAAACCGAGTGTACAACCTCGTCGTAGCTGGACTCTGCCCTCTTCTACGTACCCCCCATCTCTACTGTCAGATCCGTTCCCACGACACCGTCAACCTACACATCCACGTCTACGAGGAAATCGTCTACATAGGCCACTACAAGGCTAGCAAGGACAGAAAGACGTTGACCTTCTTCCATCGACTGGAATCTTTAGACGCCATTGTTCGGAAGCACGTTGACCTAGCCATGAAAGCCGCTGCTACTTAGCCGCCGTTTGGTGGGCTGGCGCCCTGAGTCGAGGAGGAGGAGGTCGTCGATGGATGCATCTTTCTTCTTGCCTCCTGTAACTAGCATTGCATCGCCTTGTGGCCTTAATGTTTTATTAGTGTATGGCATTTTTATTCCAGTCGTAAATGACATCATTGTTCGACTTCTCGAATAGGCGAAGAGCCAAGCGCAACCCGAACGTGGGAGTTGCGCACACTCACGTGCCAGTCTTATGTGTAGGGGAGGGGCGTGGTGTCGCAGTTTTGTGGCATTTCTTTTCTATTGCTTTTTGCGTCCAATAGGTGCCACCGTCGGATGCAGATATTACGGTTATTGTGTCGATCGCTTACGAAAACCATATAATCCCAAAACACTTAGGCGCAATGGATTAACTCAACCTTGTTTCTTGTTTCTTTACATGAATAAAGGAATCAATCAATAAGAGACGTGGGCCGTGTATGTTTTTAATGCCTTGAGACTACCTAGCACGGCATGCTGCGATCAGTTCATTGCATGCAATGGTAGTACTACAGTAAATATTAAGTTCTCTCATTTTCCCCTCGCGCCTTGGTCACGATGCACAATGTAGTAATGACTAGTCTCTTCTTAACCCGCATTTACATTGATATGGCTTGAATGCCAAGGAGGGAGAGGGTAGCGGTTCCCGAGATGTTGAACGGTCAATGATGCATGCTTAATTAGTAGCATGCAGAGGGAATTAATTGGAGAAGTAGAATGGAGCCAGCATGATGTGAATGCAACGTAGTTTGCACTCTTTGAAGCCGCCCCACCACTCCAATCCATCTACCAAATCGTACGCACCACTGCTCATTCCAATCCAAGACCCAAGACCAAGTGACCAGAAGCCACAAGCACCTATGGAGGAGATGGACGCGAGCGGCAGTCGGCTGTGCCAGATCATCCAAGATGCCGACCTGCGGCCCCGCACCGCGCAGCGTTTCCAGATGGTGCTGGCAACCGCCGACGTCGTAGCCCTCGCCGACGCCGGATTCGCCTCTCGCATGGACGAGATGATGGTCCGCTCCATCCGCAAGTTCACCGCCGTCAAGAAGCGCGCTGACGACCTTGCCGTACTCCTCCAGCCCGTGCACCCAGGCTCCTTGTTGCCTGCCGCCCTCATCGGCCTCCATGGTGACAAACTCTTTCAAGCCCTGGTGGCCCTGCAGCTGCCGGAGGTTGCGACAAAGAATGTGCACCTCGAGGCCGCGCTCACCGAGCAGCGCCTCGCCATGCAAGAAACCATCGACCTACACATCCATGTCTATGAGGAAATCATCTACATAGGCCACTACAAGGCCAGGGAGGACAGAAAGACATTGGCCTTCTTCGACCGGCTGGAATCTTTGGACGCCATTGTTCAGAAGCACGTTGACCTGGCCATGAAAGCCGCTGCTACTTAGCCGCCGTTCGGTGGGCCGGCGCCCTGAGTCGAGGAGGAGGAGGTCGTCGATGGATGCATCTTTCTTCTCGCCTCCTGTAACCAGCACTGCATCGCCTCGTGGCCTTAATGTTTTATTAGTGTATGGCATTTTTATTCCAGTCGTAAATGACATGTGTGATTCCTTGCTCTATTTGGTGTTAATTGTATGTAGTATCACTGCCTTCGTCCTGGTGTACTACCTAGGTCCTGGTTTATTAGTCCCTTTTGTAATTTGTTCTAAATTTTGATCAAAGATTTAACTGACAAAATGTTAGTGCATGTCAACAAAAATTATATCATTTGATTTGTATTTGAACATAGTTTTCAATGATATAATTTTGGTGACATGCATGAACCTTTTGTTAGTCAAATTTATGGTAAAAATTTGGCACAGATTACGATGGGGAGCAATAAACCAGGACGGAGGTAGACTGGTCACTATCGTGTTTTGTGCCAAATTTTGACTTCAGCGACCCAACCTACATGGAGGGAGTACTATATATATTGGCGCCACAACCAAACTTATATACTAGTATATTCAAAATTGAGCGTTACTACATGTCACGAGTTCAAAACGAGAAAGTGGAACAAGTACAGCACGCCTGTGCCATTCGTGTCGCACCCCACACTATCGTTCTGGCCCGCCACTCACCGCGCATTGGCCTGGCATTTTCTATGTACAAGTTATAAATGTAAAGACTGTGGCGTTTGTGTCGCACCCCCACACGGTCTGTCCGGCACGCCGCTCAAGCTAGGGAACACTTGTTGTCTTAGCATTTTCACTGTCAGGTGGGGCCGCGGTTGAGCAAACCGACTATCGGCAAATCCCCACCCCGCCCACCGCGCGTCGGCTGAGTTATAATTAGAAGAGAGAAACGAGGGAGAAGAGCTAGCTGTAGCACGGACGCTGTTGTCAGATGGGACTTGTGTTGATAGAATAGGAGTACTGAGTACTCGTACGTCTAGTACTGAGTACCACTAGGTGGGTGCGTGCGACCTATACCTGTCATCACTTTATGTCTCCTTTTCGAACCACAGCTACGCTTCATAGTACATATTTTTTCACACATTTTTCCTCCTATATGTACTCCTAGGCTATTTCCACGTGCTTCCTTTCGTCGACATGTGGGACATAGAGCATCTGGGTCGTAGTGCATGCACGACTCAGAGCATATGCAACCATGCCGGCGTACTTTACATTTCAGACCTGACGAATTACATGCAAACCCCCCGCAGAAGAATAAATAAATAAATGAATTACTACATGCAAACCGGATTATTTTCATAGAAACCGGAGCACATTCATTAAATTTTGGACATAACACGTTTAAAAAAAAGACCGGACCTAAACCAGTCTAAGGGCCTCTTTGATTCGCAGGATACTAAAAACACAGGAATGGGGAAAGTATGATGGCGATGAACCGAGAGGAGGAGGAATAGGAGGAGTACTGTACATGCTAGAGACTGGACTGCTGGTTCACTGGGCTGTCATGTTTCGCACTCCTCCGACGTGAGTAGTAGTATATACTACGTAGTACTATATATACCGCATGATTCTTTGCTCCTTCTTACTTCGCCGACATGTGGGAGAGCCAGCATCCAGGTCGACGTGTCATGCACCAGATTAGAGTGGGGAACGGAAGGGGTGCATCACCACGGTCGTAGCGTCGCAGTAATAATGACTATAGTGAGTAGTCATATCACAAGACCCCATCTTTCCAGCAGTAATGAGCCGTCAAATCGCATAGCCTGCCTTTACAACAGTAAGTTGAATCCGCTACTCCCTCACCCTCCTCGCCTCTCTGTCAAACCAACTATGCAAAAACTACCGCGCGTCCTGCCCGGGAAAAGCCCCGCCCTTAACTTTTAAATACTCATAGTATAATTTTGTATCGATGAATTGCGCCATGGAGTAGAAAACCAAAAGAAAAAGGTGGTACATGTAAACAAATACAGTTCAAGCTCTAGCTAGTGATTTGGAATGTAAACCGTGCATGTGTTTATACGTATAGGTTACTTCAAAGTACTGAGTCCATTGATGCAATGTGGTCAAACTGTACCGTCGATATCTCAAAGCCAAAATAGTTCGAGCTTGTTCGTTCTATATAAATAGTACTGTATATTTATTCACCATAGGGGTTGTTCAATGAATGGAGGACCCGGGAGCACAAGTGAACAATACTACTAGTAAGTACAAGTAGTACAGTATAGTACCAAGTGCGACGTGCAGTTAGTCATGTTAAATAGAGAGTTTCTTTTCTTTAATGCTACGTACACAGATTGAAACGCTTGTTGTGGAGAGAAAAAGATAATCACTCCACTATATATATAGGTAGGGGCTTGAGCGCTTGCTTTACTAGGGTTGCTCTCTTCATTCTCTCATCCTCTCCAGATCTAAACAAGACAGCGGTAGCGACATTTTCTCTCTGCTCACCGCTGGTCACAGATCCGACCGGATCCCTTCGGCCGGGGTGTGTAGGGGACTAGGTGCATCGTTCACGCGGTCATCGGCGGCGAGGGAGGAAACCCACAGCTGCCGGCGGGGCCCGATCCTCTGCCCGTGCCGTTCTCTCCGACACAGCGCCGGCTCGGGAGGTCCTCCGACCCCTTCTTCTGCCCTGCCGTATTGTGGGCAGATCTGACCTGCCGCCGGCCTCCTAGCCACATTCCAACGACCCTCAGGTATAAGTTCTTTCGAAAGCGGCCTTGCTCTACTGCCCCAGCTCCCCACATGTCTGCATGTGGATCTTTTTCTACTTCCATCAGCTCTTCCAAAGCCACCTAATTTTTTAGTATTATTAGAGGTAAAGCTACTTCATGCAGTCGAACCTAGGACTTGGTTGAAACATCAAAGAAAGGGGGTAAAGTTGTAGCATGAATCTAGGACTTGATTCAAAGAGGAAATAACATGGGGAAAGTAGTAGAGACTAGATACCCAACCAGTCTCTTGGTTGAAAAGGGAAATAAAGGGAAAAGGCAGTACAAACTGGATAAGGAACATATTTATTATTGGTTGAAAAAATGATAGAAAGTGGCGGCTGGTGGACAAGTCAACACAGTATGTCCAGGATTAGATTTGCTGCCCTCACATAGTAAAAGGTCTCCGGGATTAGATTTGCTGCCCTCACAGAGTATGAACAAACTCGGCATCACCACTTTATGCCTCCTTGTAGGTACATTGTGCTGATGCGTCCACTGTCGCATGTCCTTATACCAACTTTTTGCTGTTGTTAATGTAAGGGCGCATGTAAAATGAAGCAATCACACTGTTACCATAAGGACATGTCTAACCAATGTTATTGTTAATCTAATGCCTCCAGTAATATGATGCAATTAAACTATGTTACAAATGGTACTCCTGCTATTTTTCCCAGTATGATAAGTAAGTTGCTTCTTTACACTGCTGAGTGTCCTGGTGTCCCCACTGTCCCATGCCCTTAAACCAACTCTTTAGCTGTTGTTGATCTATTGTATCTGGTAAACAAGCAATGCCACCATTAAAGTAATCCCATATTTGACGAATGTCATTGCTGATTGTAATGCTTCCGGTAACATGAAGCAATGCCGCCGTTTTAAAATTTCTACTGTTCTTGCGTGATTGCCATGAACATAATCAAGATGCTTCTTTTCATTTCGTGTAGGTTTCGTATCTTGTTATTGACCAGTAACTGTTTTATTTCTATATTTTTGTGCGGATAGGGATATCCATTTCACCTTGTTTCTATTGTGAAAAAAAAAACCTTCTGAAGCAGAATCAACTATATGTGAAGTTGAATAAATGTTCATTTGCTCAACCACAGATAGAATACCTGGGTCATGTCATTAGTGGGCAAGGGGTGGCTACAGACTAAAAGAAGATCCTCACAGTGAAAGAGTGGCCTACTTCCAACTCAAGCACATTAGAGTTTGGGCTTAGCAGGACAGGTGTTTCATTCACAGGAGCTTAGCTCATTTGATTGCTCAAAGACTTAAAACACCAATGCGGCACAAAGCTTTCCTTTCCTCAAGCTCATGGGATTACAATATACCATCCAATAAAAGGCTCAAAGAGTAGGGCAGACCTTTTGGTGAACTGCACAAAACACCTTTTTTTGGAATGAGTGTCTTATGCAGTTCAACTAAAATGTCACATGGGCAACGTCTCTCAATGTTGGTTGAACTGCACAAAGGTTGATTGGAGTTTCCAACATCTCCGTCAAACTCTGCTGGTAATCTCGTGCAACATTTTATTAGCCTTTGCAAGATGAGCCGTCACTGTCACCACAATGGCACTTTATTTTAGTGGAACTGCACAAAAGGATAACCAAATTATAGTTGCACCTTGCATGAGCAGGACAACCAACCTTAACGTTGCTCAATTTTAGTGCGACTAATAAAGAAGAACCTGCCAGCTCATGAGAGCAAGTACTTCTTGCTAGTTGCATGATGCAATCTTTGCTTCATTTCAGGCGGACTGCAGAAAAAGGTCGCATGAATTGAATCATCCGAGTGGATCTGCAGGTTCACCACATCGAGTCATGGCCGCGTAGGGCCCCTCTCCCAGTTATGGTTCCCATGACTGGGTATGTTCCTTTTTGGTTGATTTTGACTCTGCATCCAGCTAGTGATCTTGTGCTACTGTTTTGGCACTGCTATGAGAAAGCAATAATGATATTGTTTTTGCATCTTAATTTAATGCCACTAATAATTTGAGGCAATCTTTTGGCACCGCTACTGCCACTGGTAAAATGTAGTAATAATACATTTAAAATAGAGCTACTGTCTTATCTACCATTTCATTTCCAATGTAGATAACTTGCTGAAGGCCTATCCGGCAGAATCAAGTCCTTGTGCACTGCATCAATCACATAGGTGCACTAAACTAGTTGAGTCCATCACGCCTACCGTTGAGGTGGCACGGGCCCCCTCTCTAACTGGCGGGCGCCATAATTTTAGTTGAACTGTAGAAAAATGTGATTGAAATGAGTCAACGCTCCTCCTTCTACTGCCACACTGAGGTGTTAATGGATGTCAACGAATCGCCTTCATGGCAAGATACGGGGACATGAAGAATAACTTGATCTCCCGAAGTCATCTCACACAGGTCAGTACTGTCCTTTATCAACATGATTGTGCTTTTTCATACTGTGCTAACGTTGTATTTTTTTAATAAAGCTATTCTATCGCAATCTTTTCTCATTTTGGAAATAAAGTTGCTTTAACTAGTGCCAATATTATAGTAATCATGCTCTTTCTTATCTATGCAAACAGGAATACTCAACTACAGATGTTGTGATGGTCAAAAGCATTCGCCAAGTTCTTGGGTTGTATGACACGGCTAGCCAAGATGGATTTAATCCCGAGATTCACTTTATCCAAAGGCTCTAAAGTGCCATGCGTGTGTGCAAGGCGGAAAGAGATATTTCAGAATGTTGATTGATGATTCCACTAGATTCTACTATGTGTATTTGTTAAATACTAAGGATGACGCTCTATACACACTATTTCAAAATCTAGAAGGCCCTCTTGTGCATATATTGGAAGTGGTAGTGCCACCAGTGATGCAGAATATTTCAGCTGCCAATGTTTGACCTACGTGGCCTTAAAAAGGACTGGTTTCAATGTTTAAGCAAATCCTTGGATCAAATTGCTTACATGAAGCATCGATCAATTTTTATTTATTTGTTCACATTCTCACAACGTTTGAGTTGTACAGTTACGATTGGCTCTGATCTGTGAATCATTGAGATGTGTAGGCATCTTTGTTGTACTTATTATTATTTGAATATAATGGGTTGGTTCTTAATCTTGCAAGCTGGGAATCATTGTGATGTGTAGGCATCTTTGTTTTACTCATTATTTGAATCTTATTGGTTGGTTCTGAATCTTGCAAGCTGGTAAACATGGCATGATGATGCAGAGGACAGCAACCATAACAAGCTATTCAAACTTGGTAGTATTGTCTGTGTGAAAGTGCGGCAAATGAGCTGATGGTTTGCGTCCTGAGAATAATAATTCTAATTGTTGTGCATGTTGATCCTGTGGCACTGATAGAACGAGCCAATGCTTTGGTTGTTTTAAGAATAAATTTTAATTAAAGCTAATAAAATTTAAGTAAAGTGACCACTAACACTTGCTATTACAGTACCAATACAGACCCGCTCGTGAACCCGAGGGGGCATGTTCTGCCAGGCATGCAGCGGGCGAGGGAGGTGTAGTAACTGTTGTCGCCTATACACACTCAGTTTACTGTTGGATGCAGTTCCCCAAGAGCTGAAAAACAAACTGCTGCCGCCGCCTACCCACTCGTTCACCGTCGATTGCAGTTCCCCAAGATTGGAAAAACGAACTGCTGCTGCCACGGTGCCGCCCCCAGTACCCCAGTACAGACCAATCGTCTTCATCCCCCTGCCCCCAATCCCCACAAAATGAGAACCGCCACATCAACTCTGCGTGAGAAGAGACTCCAATGGCGATTCGAGGGGTGAGCCTGCTGGATATGGACTTCAGCAAGGAGTTCACTTTTGAGTTCGCCGTTCAGACCCATGGCAGCACCAAGTTGAATGTGATGTACACCAATGATCCGGACTCGGTGAAGCTCTGCCTCGCCAAGTTTAAGCAGTACCTATAGGAGGAAAAAGCACAAGGTCGTGGGACTAGACCTTGTGCCCATCCATTCGTCTCCTGACAGGGACCAGTGGATCGTCGTTGCCCAGGTATGCGTGCAGGACGAGGTTCTTGTCTACCACTACTGTAGGGCCATCATAGGATCTGGAGCATTCGCCCGTTTCATCAGCACCACCAACTGCACCTTCGCCACAGTGGAGAGCAGGAAGAACATGATTGTGCTTTACGATTCGGCCATCTGGTGCAACAAGCTTGTCGACATCCAGAAGCAATACAAGATCATCTGCAACGGGCAGGAGAAGGACTCTATGGTTGACCTCGCCGCGACCATCATCGACCCCTGCTATGCCAACATGAAAGAAGACGTCGATACCAAGGACCTGAACATGTGGGAGGTACCTCTGAACCTAGCCTACATAGCCTACGCGGCCAAGGACGAATACGCATGCTACAACATGTACAGGCAGATCTTGGACATGAGGGAGTGTCTGCCTCCCGTAACCAACGAGTACATGGACAGCGGCAGCGTCATGATCAAGCGTGCCAGGAAGGTCTAGATGATGTACTTTATCTGTTTAAGCACCTTTATCATCTGAGTGTTTCATGCATTAGCCTATGTGTCGTAATTATCTGTTTTGCCCGAAATATTTCGTCTAAGAACCCATTAACCTATTTGGTTTTTTTGACTGGCTATTTGCTTATGTATGTAACTAGTTCACTGGGCTGCCGTGCTTTATAGTTCCTTCCTCCCAACATATTCCCCTTCTCAGGTGGACCCAGCAGGTCTCGTACACAGACATCTGGGACCAATCACCTATCCATTTGTTTTTCTTTATTTTTTTCAATCTTTTGTCCTCTTCCTACAACGGCTGGCGGCGCTGTCGTGCATGCCTCGGTGACCCATCCTAGCCTATGGCGCTGCCAGGCCATCCCTCTACTCCCACACATTCTCCGGCGGCGGCAGCTCCACCGGCCCACCCTGCACCCGAACAAGTCAACCCTCGTACTCCCGTTCGCCTGCGTCTTCCCCAGCTCCGGTTCGTTCTGGTCCGAGGTCTCAATGTCGTCCTCCGCCTTGGTGCTCTTGCCGCGGCGCCGCCGTCTGTCATTCCAAACATGGTCACCAAAATGAGAGGAATCGGGAGACGACTGTTCGTCGAGAGGCTGACATTCCCGGGCCCACCAGGTCCATGGCCTAGGTTTTGTTGTTTAACATGCACAACCCACGACATGCACACACAGTTGATCCAGCTGGTTTCAACTTTTTTTTGGGGTCCAACAGGTATCAAGCGGCCTCTGGGCCTCCCAGCCTAGCTTGTCTATAACATCAGCAACCCAAGTTATGTTTGTTTTTTCAAGACAATGCACAGCTCAGTTCTATTTTTCTATAAGAATGCAAAACCGAACCTATGTTTTCCCTTCTATAATAGTATATATATATATTTATATCTTATTTTATTACATATATATAATAGAAACAACATAAGGTTCCGTTAAACCTGTCGTTCGTCCAACCATTGTATAGACCTTCCCAATTCCTTTATTTTTTGTTTTTATTAATCCTATATCTGAATTTTCTCCCACTTTCTTTTTCGATGTAATCTGAGTTTTCTCCCAGTACTTTTCCCTAGAACCAACTCAACTGTCCCACGTCTAGACTAAAAAATAATAATACCCCACGTCCTATTAACTCAACAAATTAAAATGATATTTTATTTCGTAAATCGAAAGTTCTTACAAAATAATAATAATAATTGTTTATATATAACTTGGCCAGTTAACTCCCGGTGATTGCACATAATCTTGCAAAGATTTTACTGACCAATGCAGTAAAAGACATGCAATCATGTGTTTATGTTTTTATAACATTTCTCCGTCCAGTCCAACATGATATTTTCACTCAGCCCAGCAAGTCCGTGGATTTCAAGAAAAATGCAAATGGGCTTTAAATTCTAACATAATATATAAACAGGCTGCATAGACGCTACATCATTGTTTCACCCAGCCCACCCAATGGACTAAAAAAAACCAAATGGACTGGCTGACATGTGGGCCAGTAGGTTGAAGCCTAAGCACTTTCGCAAAAAAAAGGTTGAAGCCTAAGCAAGGTGTTGGATTTACATCCAACGGCCAGCATTCTTCTTTAATCTCTTGTCTTCTTCCTCCAGCGCTGCCGGGACTGCCTATTCCAGCCTCCGGCATCTAGTGGCGTTGTTTTGTGCGCCTCGCAGCGAAACACTATCCCACCAACGGCCAGACCATCCCTCCACTCCTCCGCACCTCCTGTTATTCTCTGCCGAGTGTAGGCCCACCCCGCACCCGAACCAGTCAAGTTTCCCACTACTCTCCGTCTACAACTCTACTGTCGCGTCTTCCCCATCTCCGGGGCGTCCCAGTCCGGGGCATCGCCGTCATCCACCGGCCTTGGTGCGATCGGCACGGTGTGGTCAACGTGGTCAAAAAATGAGAGTCATCAAAAGATGACTGTACGTGGAGAGGCTGACAGTGGGGACGCACCATGCCCATGGACGCATGCATGCAACTGCATCCTTTTTACGCTGAAACATAATGTTTTCTCCCCCTAACAACTGGGACCCACTAGCTAAATCTTCGCACACAAGGAAGTGCGTCCTTATTGCGGGCAAAAAAAAGATTCCTTCCCCTGACAGCTGGGACCCATCAGCTATATCTTCGCACGCAAGGAAATGCCTCCTTATCCTCCCTGATAGCTGGGACCCACCCGATCAAACCGTACGTAGGGTTGTCTCTCTGGTCGCGAACGTGTACGTACATACTGGTCGATCGGTCTCTCTGCAAGGGTGAACAGTGGATGAGCAAGGAGCGGCACGTGTGACGTAGATGTTGAGGCAGTCCGGTCTAAATCGTGTACATGTATGTACAGCCACCCTGCAAGAAAATAAATACGGCTACATACATACATACATACGGGCAGGGTCTCAAACGCGTACAGCGATGGCGTCCTGTTCATCGGCAGCCAACCGGCTGGGTCAGAACAGAGGAAACCGTGTCGTGTTCATCGGGAGGCAAGCGACTGGGTCGGAATGCGTCCTCTTCATCGGGAGCCAACCGACTTGGACAGAACAGCCCAGCCGGGGTCCTGTTCATCGACTCGGGGTCTCGCGTCCCGCATAATGGAGAAAACGGAGTTCTCTTCGACCGCCTACGGTCGAAACGGGGTCCTACTCATCGGAAGGGGTCTGGCGTACCGCAAAACAGATGAAATGGACTTCTCTCCAACTGCCTACGGTCGAAATGGGGTCCTGTTCATCGGAGGGGTGTGTGGCGTACCGCAAAATGGGACTCCACGGGCTACTGTTCATCCACCGTCGACTTCCTCCAACCTCCACCAGCCATTGTTCATCCACGGGCTACTGTTCATCCAGACTCCACGGGGTCCTGTTTATCCACCCCAACCGGCTGGGCATGTGTGGCGGCCTCCTCGGCCGGTCCTGTTCATCCAGCGCAACCGCGTACTACCTCGGGGTCCTGTTCATCCAACGGCAACCGCGTACTACGACGGGGTCCTGTTCATCCAGCGGCAACTGCCTACACACGGCCGGGGTCTTGTTCATCCAACCCCCACCGGGAACTGTTCATCCACACCCAACCCAACCAGCTCGACTCACCACGTCTCGACTCGTTCTACGTATCGCGGGCGCGGCAGCAACAGGCACTGTTCATCCAGAGGCAACCCAACCGGTTAGCTACGTCTTGCACGGGGGTTCGATCGGCTTTAGTAAGCAGCAGCAGCGCGATCGATCGGGTTCAGTTAGCAGCGGAGTCGGTCGGGTTCAGTTAGCAGCGAAGGGATAGACGATCGATCGGCTTCAGTACGTAGGAGTGAGATCGATCGGGTTCACGCCTCGCTCGGGTTCAGTTATAGCAAACACGGCTCGCACCACACACGCGTACGAGAGAGAAACACACAAACCACACTGAATCGCTCGGCCCAACCACCCACCGTAACCGGGAACTCCGCGAAAATTTCCTCGCCCTCACTTCTACCACGATTTTTTATGTCATGGACGACCCAAAGAATGTCATGCAGGTGCATCCCCGGCCCGCCGAGGATGAAAAGCCTATTTTCTGTCATGATTTTTTATCATAGAAGTAGGAGCCCACCACATCTATGATGATACGTGTTTTTGTCAAAATTATCGTCATAGAAGTGTCATAACCATGACAGAAAAAAATTCATTCGGGCCTAAATGTCACAGATGTGTCTTTTTTGTAGTGCATATCATGTCTTTGTTGAGCAAGTTGCAGCCAAGGTAAGTGAGTTAGATGATGAAAGAAAGAAGCTTTACAGTAAGTTACTAGCTAAGCAAGAAGATGCTTTCGAACCAACTATAGAGATTGAGATTGGATTGAATAAATCCAGTGCCTTATGTGATCTAGGGGATAATGTTTCCACTATTCCTAAGTCTGTTTATGAAGTCTTAATCTAGGTCCTTATGCTACTACTGAGATTATATTGAATATGGCTAATTCTACTTTTACTCGTGCAGTAGACATTAAGCATTGAGTTATAGTTCAAACAAATTATTGCCATGTCATGATTGATCTTGTTATAGTTGATATGCCTGAAGATCCTATTGTTGGAAATATGCCCTAAAGGCAATAATAAAGTGGTTATTATTATATTTCCTTAATCATGATAAAGGTTTATTATTCATGCTAGAATTGTATTGATCGGAAACTTAAATACATGTGTGGATACATAACTGTGTCCCTAGTAAGCCTCTACTAGACTAGCTCGTTAATCAAAAGATGGATAAGGTTTCCTAACCATAGACATGTGTTGTCACTTGATAATGGGATCACATCATTAGGAGAATGATGTGATGGACAAGACCCATCCGTTAGCATAGCATATGATCGTTCAGTTTATTGCTACTGCTTTCTTAAATGTCAAATACATATTCCTTCGACCATGAGATCATGCAACTCCCGGATACCGGAGGAATACCTTGTGTGCTATCAAACATCACAGCGTAACTGGGTGATCATAAAGATGCTCTACAGGTATCTCCGAAGGTGTCTATTGAGTTGGCATGAATCGAGATTGGGATTTGTCACTCCGTATGACGGAGAGGTATCTCTGGGCCCTCTCGGTAATACAGCATCACAAGAAGCTTGCAAGCAAATTGACTAAGGAGTTAGTTATGGGATGATGTATTACAGAACGAGTAAAGAGACTTATCGGTAATGAGATTGAACTAGGTATGAAGATACCGACAATCGAATCTCGGGCAAGTAACATATCGATGGACAAAGGGAACTATGTATGTTGTCATAAAGGTTCGACCGATAAAGATCTTCGTAGAATATGTAGGAACCAATATGGGCATCCAGGTGCCACTATTGGTTATTGACCGGAGAGACATCTAGGTCATGTCTACATCATTCTCGAACCCGTAGGGTCGGCACGCTTAATGTTCCTTGACGATATAGTATTATATGAGTTATGTATGTTGGTGACCGAATGTTGTTCGGAGTCCTGGATGAGATCACGGACATGACGAGGAGCTTCGGAATGGTCCGGAAGTAAAGATTGATATATGGGATAATAGTGTTTGGTCTCCGGAAGGGTTCCTAATTCACCGGAAGGGGTTTTGGATGTTTCCCGAAATGTTCTGGTGCGAGAACACTTTATTTGGGCCAAGGGGTAAAGCCCACGGGGATTTAGGAAGGTGCAAAAGGAAGTTTTGCGGAGGCCAGGGGCCAGACGCCGAGGACCCTGGCGTCTGGTCCTGGAGTCCGAGAAGGACTCTTGCCTTGCGTGCCAAACCCACTTTGAGGAGGCTCTTTCTCCAAGAAACGACCCCAGGGCTCAACATATAAATAGAGAGGCAGGGCTAGCACCCGGAACACAGCAAGATTCACCAAGCCGTGTGCTGGCAACCCCGCCCCCTCTAGTTTATCCTCCATCATAGTTTCTGTTGTGCTTGGCGAAGCCCTGCAGAGATTGTTCTTCACCACCACCGTCACCACATTGTCGTGCTGCCGAAACTCATCTACTACTTCGCCTCTCTTGCTGGATCGAGAAGGCGAGGACGTCATCAAGCTGAACGCGTGCTTAACGCGGAGGTGCCGTATGTTCGGTACTTGATCGGGACAGATCATGAAGGTGTACGACTACATCAACCGCGTTGATAAATGCTTCCGCTTAGCGATCTACAAGGGTATGTAGATGCTCTCCCCCTCTCGTAGCTATGCATCTCCTTGGATAGATCTTGCGTGTGTGTAGAATTTTTTTGTTTTCCATGCAACGTTCCCCAACAGTGGCATCATGAGCCAGGTATATGCGTAGATGATATGCATGAGTAGAACACAAAGGAGCTGTGGGCGGTGAGGTTCATATTGCTTCCCACCAATGTCTTATTTTGATTCGGCGGCATTGTGGGATGAAGTAGCCCAGACCAACCTTACATGTCCACGCACATGAGACCGGTTCCATCGACTGACATGCAACTTGTTTTGCATAAAGGTGGCTGGCGGGTGTCTGTTTCTCCTACTTTAGTTGAATCGGATTTGACTACGGTGGTCCTTGCAGAAGGTTAAATAGCAACTTGATAATCACCATTGTGGTTTTGCGTAGGTAAGAACGGTTCTTGCTAGTTGCCCATAGCAGCCACGTAAAACTTGCAACAACAAAGTAGAGGACGTCTAACTTGTTTTTGCAGGGTATGTTGTGATGTGATATGGTCAAGACGTGATTTGATATATGTTGATGTATGAGATGATCATGTTTTGTAATAAGTTCACGACTTGCATGTCGACGAGTACAACAACCGGCAGGAGCCTTAGGGTTGTCTTTAATTATTGTATGACCTGTGTGTCAATCACTAAGCGCCATGTAATTGCTTTACTTTATCGCTCTGCGTTAGCAATAGTTGTAGAAGCAATAGTTGGCGAGACGACCCTGACGCAACGATGGAGATCAAGGTGTCACGCCGGTGATGATGGAGATCATGCCGATGCTAGATCAAAAGCACAAGATGATGATGGCCATATCATGTCACATATTTTGATTGCATGTGATGTTTATCCTTTATGCATCTTATTTTGCTTAGAATGATGGTAGCATTATAAGATGATCCCTTCACTTAATTTCAAGATAGAAGTGTTCTCCCCGAGTATGGACCATTGCTAAAGTTCGTCATTTCGAAGCACCTTGTGATGATCGGGTGTGATAGACTCTACGTTCATATACAATGGGTGTAAGCCAGTTTTGCACAAGCAGAATACTTGGGTTAAACTTGACGAGCCTAGCATGTACAGACATGGTCTCGGAACACTGGAGACCGAAAGGTCAAACATGAGTCATATAGTAGATATGATCAACATGGAGATGTTCACCATTGATGACTACCCCATCTCACGTGATGATCAGACATGGGTTAGTTGATTTGGATCATGTATCACTTAGATAACTTGAGGGATGTTAATTTAAGTGAGATTTCATTAGTAATTTGATTAATTGAACTTAATTTATCATGAACTTATTCCTGATAGTATTTGCAAATCTATGTTGTAGATAAATGGCCCGTGCTACTGTTCCCTTGAATTTTAATGCGTTCCTAGAGAAAGCTATGTTGAAAGATGATGGTAGCAACTACACGGACTGGGTCCATAACTTGAGGATTATCCTCATTGCTGCATAGAAGAATTATGTCCTTGATGCGCCGCTAGGTGACAGACCTGCTGCAGGAGCTGATGCAGATGTTATGAACGTCTGGCAGGCTCGATCTGATGACTATTCGATAGTTCAGTGTGCCATGCTTTACGGCTTAGAACCGGGACTTCAAAGACTTTTTGAACACCATGGAGCATATGAGATGTTCCAAGAGCTGAAGTTGATATTTCAAGTTAATGACTGGGTTGAGAGAGATGAAGTCTCCAACAAGTTCTATAGCTGTAAGATGGAGGAGAACAATTCTGTGAGTGAACACATACTCAAAATGTCTGGGTATCATAACCACTTGACTCTGCTGGGAATTGATCTTCCAGTTGAGAGTGTTACTGACAGAGTTCTTCAGTCACTGCCACCAAGCTACAAAGGCTTCGTGATGAACAATAATATGCAAGGGATGACGAAAATGATTCCCTAGCTCTTCGCTACGCTGAAATCGGCAGAGGTAGAAATCAAGAAAGAGCATCAAGTGTTGATGGTTAACAAGACCACTAGTTTCAAGAAAAAGGGCAGGGGAAAGAAAGGGAACTTCAAGAAGAATGGCAAGCAAGTTGCCGCTCCCGTGAAGAAGCCCAAAGCTGAACCCAAGCCTAAAACTGAGTGCTTCTACTGCAAAGGAAATGGTCACTGGAAGTGGAACTGCCCCAAATACCTGGTATATAAGAAGGATGGCAAAGTGAACAAACGTATATTTGATATACATGTTATTGATGTGTTCCTTACCAATGCTCGTAGTAGCGCCTGGATATTTGATACTGGTTCGGTTGCTCATATTTGTAACTTGAAATAGGAGCTGCGGAATAAACGAAGATTGGCTAAGGACGAGGTGACGATGCGCGTCGGGAATGGTTCCAAGGTTGATGTAATCGTCGTCGGCACGCTACCTCTACATCTACCTTCGGGATTAGTTTTAGACCTCAATAATTGTTATTTGGTGCCAGCGTTGAGCATGAACATTATATCTAGATCTTGTTTATTGCGAGACGGCTATTCATTTAAGTCAGAGAGTAATGGTTGTTCTATTTATATGAGTAATATCTTTTATGGTCATGTGCCTTTAATGAGTGGTCTATTCTTGTTGAATCTCGATCATAGTGATACACATATTCATAATATTGATGCCAAAAGATGCAAAGTTGATAATGATAGTGCAACATACTTGTGGCATTGCCGTTTAGGTCATATTGGTGTAAAGCGCATGAAGAAACTCCATGCGGATGGACTTTTGGAATCACTTGATTATGAATCATTTGATACTTGTGAACCATGCCTCATGGGTAAGATGACTAAAACTCCGTTCTCCGGAACAATGGAGCGAGCTAATGACTTTTTGGAAATAATACATACCAATGTATGCAGTCCGATGAGTGTTGAGGCAGTCGGGGGGTATCGTTATTTTCTAATCTTCACAGATGATTTGAGTAGGTATGAGTATATCTACTTGATGAAACACAAGTCTGAAACATTTGAAAAGTTCAAAGAATTTCAGAGTGAAGTGGAAAATCATCGTAACAACAAAATAAAATTTCTATGATCTGACCGCAGAGGCGAATATTTGAGTTACGAGTTTGGCCTTCATTTAAGACAATGTGGAATTGTATCACAACTCACGCAACCTGGAACACCACAGTGTAATGGTGTGTCCGAACATTGTAACCATACTTTATTAGATATGGTGCATTCTATGATGTCTCTTACCGATTTGCCTTTATCATTTTGGGGTTATGCATTAGAGAGAGCCGCATTCACATTAAATAGGGCACCGTCTAAATCCGTTGAGACGACACCATATGAACTATGGTTTGGCAATAAACTTAAGCTATCGTTTCTTAAAGTTTGGGGATGTGACGCTTATGTCAAAAGGCTTCAGCCTGATAAGCTCGAACCCGAAGCGGAGAAGTGTGTCTTCATAGGGTACCCTAAAAAACTATTGGGTATACCTTCTACCACAGATCCAAAGGCAAGATCTTTGTTGCCAAGAATGGGTCCTTTCTAGAGAAGGAGTTTCTCTCGAAAGAAGTGAGTGGGAGGAAAGTAGAACTTGATGAGGTAGTTGTACCTTCGCTCGAATTGGAAAATAGCACATCAGAGAAAATCCTTCTCGTGATGCCTACACTAACCGAAGAGGAAGCTAATGATAATGATCATGAAACTTCAAATCAAGTTACTACTGAACCTCGTAGATCGACCAGAGCACGTACCGCACCAGAGTGGTACGGTAATCCTGTCCTGGAAGTCATGTTGTTAGACAACGGCGAACCTACGAACTATGAAGAAGCTATGATGAGACCAGATTCTGACAAATGGCTAGAGGCCATTGAGGGAGTCCTGGACTAAGGGGTCCTTGGGCCGTCGACCTACTACATATTGGCCGGACTGATGGCTACTATGGGGCCAAGCTAGAGGGCGGACCCGTGACCAGACAGGAGATCTTCGGAGTCGTGGTGTGCCCTCCAAGTCAAGATTAGCGTGATATATCCTTTATTGTAGCCGATCACATGTAACCCTAACCCTACTGGTGTCTATATAAACCAAAGGTTTTTAGTCTTTAGGGCTAGAGCAACATCCATCACCCCATCAACCTAGGGTTTAGCTCGCCTGATCTCGTGGTAGATCGACTCTGTAACCATATCATACACATCAAATACAATCAAGCAGGACATAGGGTTTTACCTCTTCGACAGGGCCCGAACCTGGGTAAACACCGCGTTCATTGTCCCTTGTTCCCCATTGATCCTAGATCCACAGCTTGGGACCCCCTACCCGAGATCTGCCGGTTTTGACACCGACATTGGTGCTTTCATTGAGAGTTCCGCTGTTGGGTCGCCGAAGGATCAATGGCTCGCCTTATCATCGGAGAGGGCGTCAGCTCCGGGGACCTCTTTGTCCCCGGCCAACTCTTCGCATTCGGCAGCATCGTGCTGCATGCCAACCCAACTGGTCATCTAGACCAAATTAACAATTTTCCCCAGAGCTCCGGATTCTATTCGGCAACTTGGAGTACGTTGCGGACGCCCGAGGCGATCTGGTCTTTGTTGGATTCGCAGCCTCTCCCCGTACTCCATGGGCCCCGCTGTGCCCGCTCCGGAGCTTTCCCCCGATCCGATCTATGGATCGGCCTCAATCCTTCAGCCGTCCTCGAGCTTGGACGGCTCCACCCTTACCGGAGGCCAGGAATGCCCTTCGACCATGCCTGCAATACCCGCCGAAGACCCAGCCTCGGGCCTCAACGCGGAAGCGGTGCCCAGACGCCAAGAGTCACTCTCGGCCAAACCCTCTCCTCATGACACGCCTCCGGCCTTGAGCCCCAGCGACGGGTCGACGTTCAGTAGACAGGAATCATCCCTGGCTGAACTCCCTCTTGACAATTCGACTTCAAACCACAATACGCAAACAACGTTGGAAGACCAGGTCTTGTCCTTGGTCTCTTATGACTGTCCGACCCCGGGCCTTGAGGTCAACTCGGCCCTTGAAGACCAGGATACAGCCTGGGCCCAGATCACGCCTAGCCCCGCTACGTCGGAGACCGGCCCTCGGCGGCCACCTCGTACCAGTCCGATGACCCTCGCCTTATTAAACGAGGCATTGGAGAGAATCCAGATGATGGCTATTCGGGAGGACCCACCCTCGGCTTGCGTTCAGCAGCCCCTTGAGGCAGATTTCAAGGAATTTTACGTCCCACCCACCACCCACTTAGTGGCCACAGTCGAAGACTTAACCGACATGTTGGACTACACCTCAGAAAACGCCGAATACATGGACGAGGATAGTGGAGGCACGGCTAAGACCGATGCTGCTCCCCCCGTCACTGGCCGCTGGACGGCCATGTCCACCTACAACGTCAACATGGTGGACACCCCGAAAGAAGATGACGACACTCCTGAGAAGGATAACGGCAGGCCCAACGATGAGCCACCGAAACGCCGTAGACAGCGTCGCCGCTCCAAGGCACGCCGAGGCCATGCGAGAAACACGGACACCGGAGAAAATGCCACCCCGGACAATGCGAACAACCTCGGCGATCCTGGTGCTGACGAACAACCATAAAATGACCACGAGGAGCATGAGGACCCGCTCGATCTTGAATACCTCGATGACTCTGAAGACAGCAACTACCTCCCCCCTTCCGAAGAGGAGGTCAGCTTGGGCGACGAGGATTTCAGCGTCCCCAAAGACCCGCTGGATCAAGAGCGATTTAAACGGCAGTTAATTGCCACCGCGCGAGGCCTGAAAAAACAGCGGCAAAAAATAAAATCCGAACAGGATACCCTTAATGAGAGATGGACTAAAGTCCTAGAGGCCGAAGAGGAGTACGACCACAAGCAACAGACCAAAAGCTACCCGAAGCGAAGGCTGCTGCCGCAATTCGATGACGAGGCCATAGAGCCAGAGCCTGCAAGGCACACTCAGGAGGACCAGCCGGACCGCCCCCCTCGAGGACGGGACCGGATAGCTAATAAAACCGAACAACCACCCACTCACCCTCGCCGTCAAGGCAAGGAACCAGTACGGCTAGGCTACGAGTACGACCTACGCCGTGACCTGGACGCTCGGGCAGGTCGAACAAGGTCCATCTACGGACCTAAAAGAGATCCTCCTATTAGACAGGACGGATACAAATCCTGGCTAGAACAAAATGATAGAGCTCGGGAGCTACAATGAGCCCGGATGACAGATGATCTCCGACGTGACGTAGCCCGAATCAGGGCGCCGCTCATCCTCTTTGCTTCACAGATAGAGTGATGCAGCACCAATTCCCCAAAGGTTTCAAACCTGTAAATATTGAGCCCTATGACAGGACAACATATCCGGTAGTATGGATCGAAGATTTTCTGTTGCACATTCACATAGCACGAGGGGACGACCTTCATACCATCAAGTACCTACCATTAAAGCTCAAGGATCCGGCTCGACATTGGTTAAATAGCCTCCCCGAAGACTCCATAGGATGCTGGGAGGAGCTCGAGGACACTTTCCGAGCTAACTTTCAGGGCACTTATGTTCGGCCCTCGGACGCCGATGACTTGAGCCATGTAATCCAGCAGCCTGGCGAGTCAGCCCGACAATTTTGGAACCAGTTTTTGACCAAGAAGAACCAGATCGCTGACTGTCCGGACGCCGAAGCTATAGCCGCCTTTAAGTATAGTATTCGGGATGAATGGCTAGCACGCCAGCTCGGCCAGGACAAGCCAAGAACGATGTCGGTGCTCACCTCCCTGATGACCCGTTTCTGCACCGGAGAGGACAGTTGGCTGGCTCGTAGAAGCACCAACCCCGACACCCCCGGCACCTCGGAAGTTCGGGACGGAAACAAGAAGCCTTGAAGGAACAAAAACAAACACCGTCACAACGATGACGAAGCGGACGAAATGGCACTCAATGCCGGATTCCGTAATCTGAAGTCCGGGTCATGGAAAAAGCCTTCTAAAGGCAACCAGGACGGCCCAACCAAACTGGACGCAATCCTGGACAGGCCCTGCGAGATTCATGGCACCAACGAAAAGCCCGCCAACCACTCCAACCGTAACTGTTGGGTGATAAAGCAGGCCGGCAAGCTCACAGCCGAAGACTCAAGCAAAAGCCCACGAAGCAAGGACGACGAGGAGCCCCGCAGGCCAAACAGTGGAGGCCAAAAATCCTTCCCTTCTGAGGTCAAGACGGTGAACATGATCTACGCCACCCATATACCAAGGAAGGAGAGGAAGCGCGCGCTGCGGGATGTGTATGCCATCGAGCCCGTAGCGCCGAAGTTCAACCCTTGGTCAGTTTGTCTGATCACCTTCGATCGTAGGGACCATCCGACCAGTATCGTCATGGAGGATCAGCCGCCCTGGTACTCGACCCCATTATCGATGGGTACCACCTCACGAGAGTCCTAATGGACGGAGGCAGTAGCCTCAATCTGATTTATGCAGACACAGTGAGGAAAATGGGGATCGATCTGTCAAGGATTAAACCCAGCAACACCACCTTCAAGGGGGTTATTTCGGGCGTAGAGGCCCGCTGCTCAGGCACGATAACTTTGGAAGTGGTATTCGGCTCGCCAGGCAACTTCTGAAGCGAAGACTTAATCTTCGATATTGCCCCATTCCGTAGTGGCTACCATGCCCTCCTCGGCCGAACGGCGTTCGCCAAATTCAACATCGTCCCACATTACGCATACCTCAAGCTGAAGATGCCTGGTCCCCCGGGCGTCATAACGATCAACGGCAACACGAAGCGCTCACTCCGGACCGAGGAACACACTGCGGCCCTGGCAGCCGAAGACCAATCCGTCGCCAATGGGCCGAAGTATCAGTCCGCCGTAAAGGCCAGAGATACAATTAAACGGGCTCGAGGCCGATCCCCGTCATGGGAACCCGCCTGCGTACGCCGCAAATATGGATACACTCCCCACGTCACACCCGCCTTCACCACGCTCTACGTGCCTCGTCAGCACAACTTCGCGCTCAAGATACCATGGGCGGCCGTGGGGCTTATATTAAACACATAACACCATGTGTTCGGGTCAACCGAACTATGGCATCACCGCGTCCTCGGATGACAACGGGCAGGACTCCGGACTCGCTCAACATCAAGCTATGATGGCAAGGCTACATCTCAAGGTCCCTATTGAAGGAACCCCTCGCCAGCATGCGGTATTCTACACGGACGTCCAATTCACTCCCCTCCACCTCGTAGAAGGAAAGGCACGGACGTGCAACAGGGTACAGTTGAGGCTTCGACCCACACATCAAGGCCTTGTGTAAACCTTTCTCTGTAAAATTTTCTTTTCTTAATTATCATAAACACCTCAACAGTTTGAATTGTACGGATAGACGTCCAAAGCTTATGGAAAATAAAAACACCTTTTACGTTGTTCGGCCATCCACATTATCTAGCCCTCTTTCTTCTCTTTCTCTTTTTTCCTGCTCTTCGAACAGCAAGGCATGCACACATTGTGTAACAAATACAAATCGGTTAATTGACCAAGGGCTTGATCTTCCCATCAGATCTACGTACTAATTCTGGCACCACTTTTCGTCAAGTGTTCAGCGTCTCGGATATTTCACTATATGCATTAGTTCCGAACTATGTGTTGGGTCAATAGTTGGGTTGCCCGGCTCCTGTGCTTGCCTTCTTATGTTCCGCACGTTCGGCTAAGAAGGTAAAGGGAGAACCCCTGTGATTGTACTTCTGGCTAGTCTAGTTAAGCACCTCAGGGGAGAAAGCCAAAAACTGACCGTCATAGTAAGCGAGATCTGGTTGGCGATCCGATGACAAGTGTTAAACTAAGAAATCGTTGGCGATTTATCCGTGTCATACACAGGGTTCGTCCTAGCACAAACCATGTGATTACAAAGGCATGCTTCGGCTCCCACGTACATCACAAAACATGGGGGGCTAGTCATTAGCTCCCACATACATCACAAAACATGGGGGGCTAGTCATTAGCTCCCACCGTCAAGCTCCTATGGCTAAGTGAAAGCAATAAAGTCGAATAGTCCGATTGCCTAGTTCCTCTCACGCACTACCGCCTTCAGGCACTGAGATGTCGACTAAGGGTAATAGTGCGGAGACGAGACACCGTTTGTACCATTCACTTGGGGGCTGAAGCCAACGACTGGTAACTTTCAGAATAATAAACGGCCGCACAGGAGTCAAAATAAAAACACCATAGTATATAAGCGAGCCGCATCATAAAGCAAAAGGTTCAGCTGACAACTCAATACAATTACTCAAGGATTACATCCTTGGAACACTGGCCCTCTATCTCCCAAGCTCCACCCATAACTTGTGCAAAATACAACTCGGGGCTGCGATGTTCCTTTCCAACCGGAGGGGGACCAGTGGCCATGTCCATCGGCTTGATCTTCGGCCAATGAACCATGGTCTTCGCAAAGGCCAGCCTGTCTCCTTTAAGGCATACGAAACGCTTCATGGTATCAACCCTGGGCGACGCAGCACGCAACTTCTGCACTAGGCCGAAGTATCTGTCCGGAATAGGCTCCGTGGGCCACAGCTGGATGCAAAGATCCTTCATGGCCAGCTCAGCCACCTGATGCAACTCCGTTAGCTGCTTCATCTGGTTGCTGAGGAGGGGAGCATGCTCAGGCGCCTGGAACTGTGACCAGAAAAGCCGCTGTTCGGAGTCCTCCTCCTGCGTGGCATAGTGCTCGGCCGCTGCCGCCGCACTCTTCGGAAGCTCGGCGAAAACGCCTGCGAAGCGCCAGACCCGCGTCAACAATGTGAACCTGTTGCTGCCAAAAACACTCTGCAGTAAGTATTTCTTACCATCTGTGATCTGCTTCACCTGGCGGAGCTCCTCCCGGGCACCCCGCACTTCCGTTCTGGCCTCCTGGAGCTCTTTGTCCGCCTTGGACAGCTTGGAGGACTGCTCTTTCTGCTTCTGCTCAAGGGCCTCACATTTTGTGACAGCATCCTTGAGCTCCACCTGCACTTTGGCCACTCGAGCCTCGTGCTTTTCGCCGGCGGTCTTCGCTTTCTCAAGTTTGGCCGCCGCCTTTTCTGCAGCCGCTTTCTTTTCATCCGCCTCGGCCTCGGCCTTCTTCAGCGCCGCCTTAAGGCCCTCAACCTCCACAGCAACAGCTGCATTCACCAAACACCATGGGCTCAGCATGCAATCCGGAACATAAGTGTCCGGCGGTGTTGTCTATGCATTTCGATAGAAGCTTACCTTGCACCTCATCAAGCCGTTTGTTGACAAGGTCAAGCTCTTCATCGGAGCACTTAAGCTTCCGATCCATCTCCTCTAGGGCAGTGGCATTAGCAGCCGCGGCCAAGGACGATGCCTGCGATATCAAGTCAATCACGATATTTTAATTACTGGCCTACGGATATTTGACCCTCTGTAAGGTTTTTTTTTTTGCAATCCTTACAGAGTCTCGGGGGCAGTTATATGTACGGCCTACTCAAACTTTGATTGAAAAAGTTAAATCCACTTTGCGGGGAAAGGACATTACTTGACTTTCATCGAAGCCTGTCAGAAGGCCCTGTACGACATCGTTCAGTCCGGTATGGATGGACCAAACACCCCGTAGAACCACACCCATAAGGGCGCGGTGCCCATCGACTATAACGGAGCTGTTCACCAACTCCTCCACCTCGTCCGGCCAGCCCGCCGCCGCCTGGTTGTTGGTATGCGGCACGGGCAGCGGGACCTTAGCCCCTTCCCTGTTGGAAGGCGGGACCGGCACCTGCAACGACCTTGGAGGCTCAGGTGCGGCCGATTGAGAGGGTCCAGACCCTCCTACCACATTCGCCAGGAGGGAAGCATCCTCTTGGTCTTTGGTGACTGAGGCATCAGCCTCGGCCATGACTGTGTCGCCCCCTCCCCCATGTTCGGACGAGGAGGGGTCCTTTGGGACAACACCTCCCCGGCCTTGTCAGGGACCAGGGGAGGCGCGGAGCGTGACGCAGACCCACTGTCCGCCAGCTCGACGAGCGGAGAAGTCCCCTCCGAGGTCTGCTCAGCAGGGTGGCCGCGTGGTGGGTATGACATTAATCGGTTCCCATCAGTAAAGAAGTTGGTAAAACAAAGTAAATAAGAAATATCTAGGTGCACACCTCATGGCGGGGGGCTTGACCCTGGGTTCCCTCTCCGGAACCTTTTCGGACGCCACGGACTCCTCTTCGGAGTCCGAACTGTCGGGCAGGATCATCTTGGGCTTGCACTGCCTCTTCTGGGCCTGAGGAGGCTGCTCCTCCTCGACATCCCCGGATGCTGCCCTCTCCTTGGAGTGGGAGGAGGCGCTCTCCTCCTCATCTTCCTCCTCATCCCTGTCTTGAGCAGACAGGGCAGCAGTGTCTCCGGACTTGGCGTCCGGACGACCTCTTCGACGGAGCCCTTCCCGGGTCTCTGGTAAATCCTTTTTCTTCTTCTCCTTCTTTTCGGGCGCCTTATAGGGCGCCACGACCAGCAGCTCCCCTAGTTGAGCCGATTGGGACCCTTCTGGCAGTGGAGCCAGACTGCTGATCTTCTCGGCCTTCTCGAGCCAGCCCTGTAAAGGCCACAAGATAAAGCTTAGACCAAATTTCATGCAGTATGACCACCCGAATATATACAGGGCAAGAGATCAATTACCTTTGTTGGGGGATTTGCGGCATCGAGGCCGATGTCTTCATTCTCGGCTGGCCAGTCCTCCTGGGACTTGAACAGCTGACCCCACACCTTGTCGTGGGTTGTGCCGAAGAGATACTGCACGATGGCCGGGTCGTCAGACTTGTAAGCCCACATCAGGCTGGCCCTTAGCTAGCAAGGAAGGAGCCGACGTCTGAGCATTATCTAGACCACATTGGTTAGCTTGGCGCCGGTCTCCATCACGCTGGCGACGTGCTTCTGCAGCATCTTCACCTCGCTGGCGGACCCCAAGTTAGGACCTTTTTTGGTCCACGAGATCAGTCTCGCTAGGGTCCGGACATGAATTTAGGAGCAGCCATCCAGGCCGCATCCCTTGGTTCTGTAATGTAGAACCACTCCTTCTGCCGCACCTTGACGGTGTCAATAAACCAGCCCTCCGGCCACTTGACTCAGGTCAGCTTGCTGATCATTGCACCGCCGCAGTCCGCTTGGGCGCCGCTGACCACCTTCGGCTTGACATTGAACACTTTCAGAAATAGGCCGAAGTGCGGCTAAACTCGCAGAAGGGCCTCACAAACAATGATGAAGGCCGAAATGTGGAGGAGGGAGTTGGGGGCTAGATCATGAAAATCTAGCCCATAAAAGAACATCAACCACCCCCTCACAAAGGGGTGTAGAGGAAATCCTAGCCCCTGGATAAAGTGGGGGAGGAATACTACCCTCTCGCCCGGCTTGGCCGTGGGGATGATCTGGCCCTCCTCGGGGGCCCGATGGGCGATGTCGACCGATAAGTAGCTGGCCCGCTTCAACTCCTCGATGTCATTGTTGGTGATGATGGAGGCATCCCACTTGCCATTTGCACCAGATCTGGCCATGGCTGAGGCTTGGGAAGAACTGGAAGGGATTCGCCGCGGAGGGACAAGGCAGGGCACTGGAGCTCTGGAGATTGGCAAGGCAACATCGGTAGGTGGAAGAAGGCGTAAATCGATAACTATAGTTGTTCCCCTCTTTTATAGACCGCGGAGAAGCCAAGAGTTCCCCTTTTCACGCCGCGGGCCTCTCCACTTCCCGATACGCTCGCGACGTTATGCGCGGGTGGGGAATCGAAATCATTGATCATATCCCCTAAAAAATAGGGCACGATCGCTGCCTTGATGAGACGTGCCAATGGAGGGGCGGCCTCGAGCCGCGCATCAAGAACCTCTAGCCGTTCGGTGTTATGTCCGGACGCGACCCTTCGACAAAAGTTGTCAGACGTGGGCAGTGTTCACACTCAAGCACTCTGGCCTTCGAGGCTAAGTAAAGTAAACGCTCCGGATTCTGGACACCACTCAACTTTGAGCGCGCACAGGACAAGATGAAGAACTCGCCTCGCAAGCCGAAGACCATGAAATGTGCGGATGCCGGACACAAGCCCTAGTGTTGGAGGCTAGTTTGGGGGCTACTGAGGGAGTCCTGGACTAAGTGGTCCTCGGGCCGTCGACCTACTACATATGGGCCGGACTGATGGGCTACTATGGGGCCAAGCTAGAGTGCGGACTCATGACCGGATAGGAGATCTTCGGAGTCTTGGTGTGCCCTCCAAGTCAAGATTAGCGTGATCTTTCCTTTATTGTAATCGATTGCATGTAAACCTAACCCTACTGGTGTCTATATAAACCAAGGGGTTTTAGTCTTTAGGGCTAGAGCAACATCCATCACCCCATCAACCTAGGGTTTAGCTCGCATGTTCTCGTGGTAGATCGACTCTGTAACCATATCATTTACATCAAATACAATCAAGCAGGACATAGGGTTTTACCTCTTCGAGAGGGCCCGAACCTGGGTAAACACTGTGTTCATCGTCCCTTGTTCCCCATTGATCCTAGATCCACAGCTCGGGACCCCCTACCTGAGATCCGCCAGTTTTGACACCGACATCCATGAAATCTGAGATAGGATCCATGTATGAGAACAAAGTGTGGACTTTGGTGGACTTGCCCGATGATCGGCAAGCCATTGAGAATAAATGGATCTTCAAGAGGAAGACATACGCTGATGGTAATATCACTGTCTACAAAGCTCGACTTGTCGCGAAAGGTTTTGGACAAGTTCAAGGGGTTGACTACGATGAGACTTTCTCACCCGTAGCGATGCTTAAGTCTGTCAGAATCAGTTAGCAATTGCCTCATTTTATGATTATGAAATCTGGCAAATGGACATCAAAACTGCATTCCTTAATGGGTTTCTTAAAGAAGAGTTGTATATGATGCAACCAGAAGGTTTTGTCGATCCTAAGGGTGCTAACAAAGTGTGCAAGCTCCAGCGATCCATCTATGGACTGGTGCAAGCATCTCGGAGTTGGAATATATGCTTTGATGATGTGATCAAAGCATTTGGTTTTATACAGACTTACGGTGAAGCCTGTATTTACAAGAAAGTGAGTGGGAGCTCTGTAGCTTTTCTGATATTATATGTGGATGACATATTACTGATTGGAAATGATATAGAATTTCTGGATAGCATAAAAGGATACTTGAATAAGAATTTTTCAATTAAAGACCTCGGTGAAGCTGGTTATATATTGGGCATCGAGATCTATAGGGATAGATCGGGACGCTTAATAGAACTTTCAAAAAGCACATTCCTTGACAAAGTTTTGAAGAAGTTCAAAAATGGATCAGTCAAAGAAAGGGTTCTTGCCTGTATTGCAAGGTGTGAAGTTGAGTAAGACTCAAAGCCCGACCACGGCAGAAGAAAGAGAAAGGATGAAAGTCATTCCCTATGCCTCAGCCACAGGCTCTATATGTATGCCATGCTGGGTACCAGACCTGATGTTTGCCTTGCCATAAGTCTGGCAAGGGGGTACAATAGTGATCCAGGAGTGGATCACTGGACAGCGGTCAAAATTATCCTGAGGTACCTACAGAGAACTAAGGTATTGTTTCTCGGTTATGGAGGTGATAAAGAGTTCATCATAAAGGGTTACGTCGATGCAAGCTCTGACACGGATCCAGATGATTCTAAGTCTCAATCTGGATACGTATTGAACGTGGGAGAAATTAGCTAGAGTAGCTCCATGCAGAGCATTATAGACAGATATTTGCAAAATACGCACGGATCTGAATGTTGCAGACCCGATGACTAAAACCTCTCTCACAAAGCAAAATATGATCACACCTTAGAACTCATTGGGTGATTAATCACATGGCGATGTGAACTAGATTATTGACTCTAGTGCAAGTGGGAGACTGTTGGAAATATGCCCTAGAGGCAATAATAAAGTGGTTATTATTATATTTCCTTAATCATGATAAAGCTTTATTATTCATGCTAGAATTGTATTGACCGGAAACTTAAATACATGTGTGGATACATAAACAAATACCGTGTCCCTAGTAAGCCTCTACTAGACTAGCTCATTGATCAAAAGATGGATAAGGTTTCCTAACCATAGACATGTGTTGTCACTTGATAACGGGATCACATCATTAAGAGAATGATGTGATGGACAAGACCCATCCGTTAGCATAGCATATGATCGTTCAGTTTATTGCTATTGCTTTCTTAATGTCAAATACATATTCCTTCGACTATGAGATCATGCAACTCCCTGGCATCTAGGCCAGACGCTGATGACCCTGGCGTCTGGTCCTGGAGTCCGAGAAGGACTCTTGCCTTGCGTGCCAAACCGATTTTGAGGAGGCTCTTTCTCTAAGAAACGATCCCAGGGCTCAACATACAAATAGAGAGGCAGGGCTAGTACCCAGAACACATCAAGATTCACCAAGCCGTGTGCCGGCAACTCCGCCCCCTCTAGTTTATCCTCCGTCATAGTTTCCATTGTGCTTGGCGAAGCCCTGCGGAGATTGTTCTTCACCACCACCGTCACCATGCCGTCGTGCTACCGGAACTCATCTACTACTTCGCCTCTCTTGCTGGATCGAGAAGGCGAGGACGTCATCGAGCTGAACGTGTGTTGAACGCGGAGGTGCCATACGTTCGGTACTTGATCGGGAAGGATCGTGAAGGTGTACGACTACATCAACCACGTTGATAAACGCTTCTGCTTAGCGATCTATAAGGGTATGTAGATGCTCTCCCCCTCTCGTAGCTATGCATCTCCTTGGATAGATCTTGCGTGTCCGTAGAAAATTTTTGTTTTCCATGCAACGTTCCCCAACACCTATTGCTCCAATAATACTCGGTAGAACTTTTCTAAGGACTATCAAAGCTGTGATAAATGTGTTTCAGGAGAATGTAAGATTTGACTGACCTGCTAAAGATCCTTTTGTAAGACATTTCCCTAGGAAAAAGAAAATTAAGACCTATAACGGAGAAGGCATCGTTGTGAATGCCAGAAGCTATGGCCTCGATGTGTTCGCACAACCTTGATCACCACTATGGTCAAGCTAACCGACCAAAAACAAGCGCTTCGTGGGCGGCAATCCACGCGAATAAAGTAAACAAGTAAGTTTTTATATTTATTTTAATAAAAGAGTGATTGGAGTTCTAGATAAAGAAGTAAATTTGAAAGAGTTGTTCTAATGAAGGCTTTGCTATGTGCAAATTATGTTATATTTTGTATTGATGTTTGGATGCCTGGAAATATGTCTATGTATTGTGTTGGAAATAACCCCATAGGAAAATGACTAAAAAGAGAAGTTTCGGAAGAAACAAATCAAAAGACAGCTAATAACCCACAAGTATAGGGGATCGCGACAGTCTTCGAGGGTAGTATTTCACCCAATTTTATTGATTGGGCATAAGGGAAGCCAAAGAATATTTACAAGTATTAGTAGTTGAGTTGTCAATTCAACCACACCTGGAGAACTAAATATCTACAGCAAAACGTCTAGTAGCATAGTAGTATGATAGTTTGATAGCAGTAGTAAAACAGTAGCACTAGTAACGGTAACAGTGACAATAGCAGTTTTGTAGTAACTTAGCAAAGATCAATATGCAAAAAGCGTGGGCATTGGATCAGTGATGGATATTTGTGTTGGATGACATTCATCATATAACAGTCACTACCTAGAGTGATACGCAATAGCTCCAATTCATCAATGTAATGTAGGCATGTATTCCGTATATAGTCATATATGCTTATAATAAGAACTTGCATGACATCTTTTGTCCTACCCTCCCGTGGTAGCAGGGTCCATAAGGAAATCTAAGGGATATTAAGGCCTCCTTTTAATAGAGAACCAGAACAAAGCATTAGCACTTTATGAATACATGAACTCCTCATACTACGATAATCACTGGAAAGAATCCCAATTATTGTCACCTTGGGGTATGCGGATCATAACACGTAATAGGTGCATACAACTTGCAAGATAGGATCAAGAACTCAAATATATTCATGAAAACATAAAGGGTTCAGATATGAAATCATGGCACTCGGGCCCTAGTGACAAGCATTAAGCATAGCAAAGTCATAACAACATCAATCCCATAACATAGTGGATACTAGGGATCAAGCCCTAACAAATACTAGATTACATGAAAAATCTCATCCAACCCATCACCGTCCAGCAAACCTACGAAGGAATTACTCACTCTTGGTGGTGAGCATCATGGAATTGTTGATGGAGGATTGTTGATGATGACGACGGTGTCGAATCCCTCTCGGTAGGGCCCTAAACGGACTCCAGATCAGCCCTCCCAATGAAGAACAGGAGGTGGTTGCGGCTCCATATCGTAAAACACAATGAACCTTTCTCTCAAAAAAATTTCTTCGTAAATAGGTATTTATGGAGTTGGAATTAGGGCAGTCGAAGGCTCGTCAGACCCACAAGCTCACAGGGCACGCCTTAGGTTGGTGGTTGCGCCCCCTGAGCTTGTGGCTCCTGGGTGGTCCCCTCCAGTAGTTCTCTTCGCCAATATTTTTTTTTATATTCTGGAAATATTCTTCATAAATTTTCAGCTCAATCCGAGAACTTTTATTTCTACACAAATAACACCATGGCAGTTCTACTGAAAATAGCGTCAGTCCGGGTTAGTTTCATTCAAATCATGCAAATTAGAGTCCAAAAGAAGAGCAAAAGTGTTTGGAAAAGTAGATATGTTTGGGACATATCAACTCCCCCAAGCTTAACTCATTGTTTGTTCTCAAGCAATTCAGTTGACAAACTGAAAGTGATAAAGAAAAACTTTTACAAACTCTTTTTGTTCTTGTTGCTGTATATATGCTTAACTAGTGTTTAAGTTTTCAACAAAGATTATGAACTAACCATATGAATGATAACACTTAGGTCTCACATTTACTCATGACAATAACATAACCAACTAGCGAGCAATAATAAGATATCTCAAATGCCAATAATCTGTCAAAACAATCATGATATAATATGATAACATGGTATCTCGCTAGCCCTTTCTAAGACCGTAAAACATAAATGCAGAGCACCTCTGAAGTTCAAGTAGTGACTAAATATTGTAATTCATGGTAGAAGAGATCCAGTCATGTCACACCCAACATTAATCATACTCAATGCATAAGAATGAAAATAGTGCTCTCCAAATGGGTGCTTGAATAAGAAGGTGATGACTCAACAATAGAAGTAAAATAACATAAAAGTAAATAGATAAGCCCTTTAATGTCTACTACACAACTTTATTCTTGTAGACTCGTGCTGGGCCTCCAAGCGCAGAGTTTTGTAGGACAACAACAAATTTCCCTCAAGTGGATGGCCTAAGGTTTATCAATCCATGGGAGGCGTAGGATGAAGATGGTCTCTCTCAAACAACCCTGCAATAAAATACAAGAAATCTCTTGTGTCCCCAACACACCCAATACAATGGAAAATTGTATAGGCGCACTAGTTCAACGAAGAGATGGTGATACAAGTGTAGTATGGATAGTAGATATAGGTTTTTGTAATCTGAAAATATAAAAACATCAAGGTAGCAAGTAAGAAAAGTGAGCACAAATGGTATTGCAGTGCTTTAAAACAGGGCCTAGGGTTCATACTTTCACTAGTGTAATCTCTCAACGGTACTAGCATAATTGAATCATATAACAATCCCTCAACGTGCGACAAAGAATCACTCCAAAGTTCTTATCTAGCAGAGAACATAAGATGAAATTGTTGTAGGTACGAAACCACCTCAAAGTTATTTTTTCCGATCAATCTATTGAGCCATCCCTATAAGTGTCACAAACAGCCCTAGAGTTCGTACTAAAATAACACTATATGATACACATCAACCAACTCCGATGTCACCTAGATACTCCAAAGTCACCATAAGTATCCGTGAGTTGATTATTCGATATGCATCAAACAACTTCAGATTCATAATATTCAATCCAACACAAAGAACTTCAAGGAGTGCCCCAAAGTTTCTACCGGAGAAAGTAGGACGAAAACGTGTATCAACCCCTATGCATAGATTACCCAATGTCATGATAATCCGTAAGTTGAATACCAAAACATATATCAAGTGAATCAATAGAACACCCCATTGTCACCACGGGTATCCACATGCAAGACATACATCAAGTGTCCTCAAATCCAAAAAGTATTCAATCCAATAATAGTGAAACCTCAAAGGTAAAAGCTCAATTCATCACAAGAAGATAGAGAGGGAGAAACACCATATGATTGAACTATATTAACAAATTTTGCGGTACATCAAGATCGTGCCAAATCAAGAACACGAGAGAGAGAGATCAAACACATACCTATTGGTATATACCCTCAGCCCCGAGTGTGAACTACTCCCTCCTCATCACGGAGACCACCGGGATGATGAAGATGGCCTTCGGTGATGATTTCCCCCTCCGCCAGGGTGCCGAAACAGGGCTCCAGATGAGATCGCTTCGATACAGAGGCTTGCGGCGGCGGAGCGGAAGTTGTAGGTTTCTTTCTGGGTTTTCTATATTTATAGGAATTTTTGGCATTGGTTTCATGTCAGGGGACCCACGAGGAAGCAACAAGCTCGAGGGGCGAGGGGGGGGGGGGGGGGGGCGCCCCCAGGCTTGTCGTGCCCTCGTGGCTCTTCTGGCCCTTCCTCGAAGCTTCGAGGGTATCTTTTTGTCCATAAAAAATCATCGTAAATTTTTAGCCCAATCCGAGAACTTTATTTCTGCACAAAAAACAACACTGCGGTAGTTCTGCTAAAAACAACGTCAATCCGAGTTAGTTCCATTCAAATCATACCAAAACCATATAAAATTGTTGTAAACATGGCATGGATACTTCATAAATTATAGATACGTTGGAGACGTATCACCCTTCGCAGAGAGAAGCAGGGATTTGCAGAGGTGCCAGAGCTCAAAGCTTAAAACAGATATGAATACAATTTTGAGAGGCATGCCTTTCTTGTCAACGTCACGACCAAGGATTTTCAATATCTTCCATGCTAAACACATTATCGGTGGTTCCCAAGCGGAAAGGTAAAGTTTACTCCCCCTCCATCGTACAAACACAAGCCATGGCTAGCCGAATTCATGGGTGCCCTCCATACAATCAACTTTACTGGGGAGTTTGTTTCATTATATTTTTCTCTATTTTGATTACACGAATGGGCATCCCAATTACCAGCCTGTCTCGTGCAATGACAAGCGAGTAAACACCCATCGTGAGAATAACCCACTTAACATGGAAGATACTGACCGCCCCCATGTCGCTCCATAAGCGGTACGGGGACACAAAACAGATGCTTATTGGAATGATTAGAGGTGGCACATGCAAATTTACTTGGAATGGCAGAGTAATACCGCATATAGCTAGATATAGTAGTGGACTCATCTATAACAACTTTGGTTTTAAGGATTTGGATGCACAAGCAGTATTCCCGCGTAGTACAGGCGAAGGCTAGCAAATAGATTGAGAAGCGACCAACTAAAGAGCGACAACGGTCATAATCATGCATTGAGAATAATTAACATTGAATACGAGCATGAGTAGCTAGGGTATAAACACCATGAACATAAATATCATGGAGGCTATGTTGGTTTTGAATCAACTACATGTGTGAACATGTGCCAAGTCAAGCCACTTGAATTGTTCAGAGGAGGATATCATACTAACATACTACATAGTAACTATTTTAATGCATGTTGACACTCAAGATAAATCATTATCCACTCCTAGTTATTTAAACATGGCACGAGCAACTATAATCTCTAATTCAAACATGTTTACTCATAATATGTTGAATCAAGATTGACCGAGCTAAACATATTTACAAAAACAAAAAACAAGAAGAGTTCATAGCAGCTTTCCATCACCGCAATCACTTCATCAAATCACCGTCATTATTGCCCTTCACTTGCACGACCGAATGATGTGAAAATAATAATAGCGCAAGTGTGCCATGGACTAAGCTGGAATCTGCAAACATTTTATCCAGAGGAGAAGACAAGGTAGTATGCGCTCTTCATTAGATGAACAATAAAGCATATGAGAGCGATTCAACATTTTCATCATGGTCTTCTTCTTTTAAAAGAATTTCAAAGAAACACACTAAAATATTTTTGGAGTTTTTAGTTTTGAAGAAAACAAATTAACAAAGGAAAACAAGAAAACGAGAAAAACTACTTACACGGGAAAGCTCCCTACAAACAAAAGAAGAAACAAGAAATCTTTTTGGGTTTTCTTTTACTACTACAAACTAACTAAACAAGAAGGAAAAACCAAAAAGAAGCGAGAAATATTTTTGGATTTTTGAAGTTTTTCAAACACACAAGAAGAAAGTGGAAAATAAACTAACACGGATATACAATGAAAAAGGATGAACACCGACAACTGAAATGAATGTGTGATACACGAATGTAATGTCGGTGAGAAATATGTATTCCCCCAAGCTTAGGCTTTTGGCCTAAGTTGGTCTACGACAACAGGTCGAAATAGCCACCTCCTGGGTAATACTGAGGCTCCTGAGGCTCCCACTGATAGATAGGCTCCTCGATGGGCTCAGGCTCCGGTGTTGGCTCTGGCTCAGGTGCTGGCTCTGGCTCAAGTGTTTGGGACAGTGTCAAGCCCCAATAAGCGTAAATGTCCTCGGGCATGATAGTGTATTTGCCCCTGAAAAGATCAAACAAGGCAGGCGCAGGCAAAGTAATAATCTCACGAGTACCCTGTCTGAATACTAAGTTATATCGGAATAGCCTTGGGCCATCATCAATAATGTTATGCCCAACCATGGTACCATAATCAAGAAATTTAGAAGGGAAAAGCGTCTCTTTCGCCTCGTCATGCCTAATAGGAATCTCGAAGTGTTTGGCGAGGCGGGAAGCATAAATACCACCATAAATAATGCCCTTCGAACGGTTAGTGTGTAACCGTCGAGCGATCATAGCACCCAAACTAAAAGTTCTATCACTATAAAGAGCATGGCGCAAAATAACAAGGTCGGGTGAACTGAGAGTTCCACTCTCCCACCGACCAGTCAAACACCTCCAGGCAAATAATGAATAATAACGCAAAACAGGAAAAATGCAAACTAGTAACCCTAGCCTCAGGAACTCCTCTCAACTGCCCCACAGTTACCTCAGATATGAAATCTGAGACGTCTCTAGGACGTGGCTCTATAGGGCTGCCCTCGTTGGGAATCATGCAAACTTCACAAAATTCCTTAGGTGTCATCTCTTGTCGGTGTACTAAATATTGGGCCTTTAGTACCCCATACTTGTGCATGGGCAGTTGTAGCCATACCTGCGGCAAGGCTTGTCGGGGGAACAACTGAAGATCAATCCAAGGTTATCAAAGAGACATTCAAGATAAGGAGAACTAGAGACCAGGGGCTCGGCTCCCGGCAAGATCTTGCCGGGGTAGCCTGTGGAGCCCGACAAGAGTTGCACCCGGCAAGGTTCCGCCACTGTGCCACCGCTCCAGCGCAGCGACCAGCCTGGCATTCTGGTCCCATCTCTGGATGCGTGGCAAGGCGCTAGTGGAGGCGAGCTTAAGCGGTGCTGATGGGATGGCCCCTTTTTCCATCCCCAAGAAAGTAAGGACACCTAAACGGACACCTCATGGTGCATTAAATGCATTTGTCCTAAACGGTCAGTGGTTAGGTATGATAACCATGTAGCTACTTTACACCTCGCATATGAGCAGTTTGCCACTGTGGTGACCCCTTTGATCATATAAAAGGAGGCCCAAGGCAACTGCTATAGGGAGGAGAACTCAGGAGAAAGCACTCTCGGCCCATTCTGCATGCGTAGCTGCTGCACGAACACACTGTTCATCACAAGCGCTCCAAGAACTGGGACGGAAACATTGATAATAAACTAAGGCAGGAGTAGGGTTTTATGCTGATCAGCGGCCCGAACCTGAGTAAAAATCCCCTCGCGTTGATCATCGGTTATGCTCTTTGTGCATACCTCTCTCCCTGCCGAACCATAAAGGGGTCCTTCGGATCCCATAGGTGTCGTATGCCGACATCTTTGGCGCGCCAGGTAGGGGATCAAGGTTGCGCGAACCTAATCTGGTGATCAGCGCGTCAGTTTCTTCACCGTGTTTTTCACCATGCCACCCAAGAAGAAGGGTGCAGCAGCGGTTGTTCCGTCTACGTCCGTCTTGCCCATGCCTACTCGGACGGGTGACGGCGTGGATGCAGGAGGTGGAGGTTTAGAGCTTCCACGGTGTTCTGGTGATCCGAGCCAGGTGAGCGGCGTCGTTCGCAGCGGCGACGGCAACCCGCACGCCGCTAGATCCAGAGATGGAGCCGTGCTGCCTACGGGCGGCGTAGCGAACTCCAGAGATCGGAGGACACCTCCTAGGACTTATACGCCAGCGCAAGCGTTGCGGCCTTCCCAGGTCGCACGCGATGAACAGCGCCGTGGCGTTGGTGGTTCTGAACGTCCCCATGGAAAGACTTCTGCGTATCGATCCCAAGGTGCGCAGGCCCAGCATGCACGCCAAACTGCCGGTGGAAGTGGCGCGCGGTCGCGTGATCGTGACGATGCTCCTTCTAACACTGTTAGGAGTCAGAGCACCTCACATACCTCGCACCTGTCGCCGCCGCCTATGCCAGCAGAAGCTTTGGCACGTGCGCAGCTGCTCCTCGATTTTCCTCCTACTCCGGAGAAGATGGAGGAGTGGCGATCTACTATCCAGAGCCTCATCGGCTTCGTCAACAAGGATGGGCCGCAGCAAGCGGGGCCCTCGTGGCAGCGGTCTATCGATCTGGCACGAGCCAATGGTGAGAAGACTGGAGGCGGTGCGACCATGGTGCACTCCCCTCCACGACACCAGTGGCGGTCGTCAACCCGGCGGGCCGACGGCCGTGATGACGATTCCACGGCGTTGTCCGATCCGCAGATGCGCTGCGATCAACGTCAAGTTCTTCAGGAACGAAGCAAAGAGGATGCTCGAACTACCATCGAGCGGCGACGGGAGGCACGTCATCAGTCCGATAAACGCGCAGGGCCTACTATTGACAAGCCTGCGCCGGGGGACGCTGGCGACTTGCCCTATGAGGTAGGTTGTCCAGCATTTACCCGTGAGCTACGGCGAGTCCAGTGGCCCAACTCCCGAACGTTCAAACCAGAGGTCCCGGAGAAATATGACGGCAAGACTCACTCCTCGGAGTTCCTGAGCATCTACACCATTGCGGTGCAGGCTGCCGGGGGCCGAGATGACAAGATACTTGCCAACTACTTCCCGTTGGTGCTCAAACCCAACGTCAGGTCGTGGTTGATGCATCTGCCGGAGAATTCCATTTCTTCTTGGTCAGATTTGTGCCATCAGTTTGTTGGCGCCTTTGTCGGAGGCCACCAAGCTCCTGGCCAAGAAAGTGATTTGCATCTCCTCCCTCAAAAGGAGGGCGAGCTCCTGCGCAAGTTTATCCAGAGGTTTAGCCGGGTGCAGTACAATATTCCAGATGTTCATCCTGCTGCTGTTGTTCGCACGTTTCATCAGAACATGCGTAACCGCAAGATGCGCGAAGAGCTGGCGATGAACAAGGTCAGGAGTATTGCCAAGCTTTATGCTTTGGCCAACAAGTGCGCTCGAGCTGAAGAAGGGAGAAAACTCCCCGGTGAGGGTGTTGGCGCAGGGGGCGAATCTGAGGATGAAGATGCTGCAACCCCGTCGAAGAAAGGCCGGCAGCGGAACAAGAAGCGCAAAGGCAAGGCCGTGCTTGCTGTCGAGGAATCCGGCAACCCCGGCACCGTCAAGAAGGCCAAGGTTGATGACCCCGGCAATGAGGTTGCCGGGTGCGCTTCTTGTCAGGCCTTGGCGGCTGCCCACAAGCCGGAAGGCTCCAGCAAACAGTATTGCAGGATCCCTCGCACCAAGGGCCATGATCTCCAAAACTGCCGGCAAGTTGAGCAGCTTGTCGAGAAGCAGAGAGCTGAGTATGAAAGGGGAGACAAGGAGAAGGCCCAGGATAGTGTTGAGGGATCTGGCAAGAAGCGTGGTGGCCGAGGAGGCCACCGCGGCAAGGCTAAGCAACAGAAGGAGAGGCCCGCCCGAGGCCGCGACAAGGATGAGGGAGGCGATGATGATGAGGAAGACGACGAATCCAGTGAGCACGAGTTTCAGAAAGCCACAGAGGCCATGTGTATTGACGGGGGCGCCTTGTTGCATTCTTCTCACCGCCGACTCAAACAGTGGGTGCGTGAGGTTAATGCAACGGAGCCGTCGTTTGATGCACGGAAACCTCTAAAGTGGTCCAACATGCCTATCATTTTTTACGCCGAGGATCACCCTGATCTCACAACTGCGGTCGGGTGCTTGCCCTTGTTGGTCTCACCAATGATCCACAACCTCAAGGTAACAAAAATGCTGGTTGACGATGGGGCCGGGCTGAACTTAATCTCGCCGGACGTGCTCAAGAAGCTGCAAATTCCTGATGAAGATCTCGAGGAAACGGGCATGTTTCAAGGGATCAATCCAGGAAGGACCCAGCCAAAAGGCAAGATTACGCTACCGGTAAAGTTTGGTAGCAAGCTCAATTACAGGACAGAGAAGGTAGTGTTCGATGTCGCCAAGATCCCCATGTCATACAATGGGATCCTTGGCCGCCCAGCGCTGGCCAAGTTCATGGCGGCATCACACTATGCGTATAATGTGTTGAAGATGCCCGGACCGATTAGTGTCATCACTATCCACTCCGACAAGAAGGATGCACTAATCTGCACCGACCAACTCTACCGGGAAGCAGCCGCAGCACCTGCCATCAAGGCATCTGCTCCTGCCGCTGGAACTCCCGGGGGGAAGGAGAAGAAGACCGACAAGATCTCTGGTGCAAACCCCGGCAAGCGCACCTCTTCGGAGTGCTGCGCTTCCGTTGAGGACGCACCAGAGAGTTCCACCGGCAAGAACAAGAAGTCCAAGGCTGCTCCACTAGAGACCAAGAAGGTGCCCGTCAAGGAGGACGGAACGGGAGGAACTTTCACTATAAGTTCCACCCTAGATGACAAATAGGAAAGCGCGCTCATTGCCTTCTTGCGGGCGAATGTCGATGTGTTTGCATGGCAACCATCTGACATCCCTGGTGTCCCCAGGAAGGTAATTGAGCACCACCTTGCTGTCTGTCCTCACGCGCGGCCCATCAAGCAGAGGGTGAGAAAGCAAGCCTTGGAGCGGCAAGAATTTATTGCCGAAGAAATCAGGAAGTTAGAAGCGGTAGGTTTGGTCAGAGGAGTGCTTCACCCAACATGGTTGGCCAATCCGGTTGTAGTGCGCAAGGCGAATGGGAAATGGAGGTTGTGTATTGATTATACAGACATCAATAAAACCTGTCCAAAAGATCCTTTCCCCTTGCCGTGCATCGACCAGATTGTGGACTCCACTGCTGGTTGTGATCTACTGTCGTTCCTTGATGCCTACTCGGGATATCATCAGATCTTCATGGCAAAAGAAGATGAAGAAAAGACCGCATTTATCACCCCATGTGGTACATATTGTTTTATACGAATGCCTTTCGGGTGGAAAAGTGCTGGTTCTACATTTGCGAGAGCGGTCCAAATTGGTTTTGAGCCTCAGCTACATAGAAATATGGAAGCATACATGGATGACATAGTGGTCAAAACCAAGGATAAAGCGACGCTCATACAAGATCTAGAAGAAACATTTACAAATCTGCGCAAGATCAATTTAAAGCTCAATCCTGAGAAGTGTGTGTTTGGCGTCCCTTCCGGCAAGCTTCTCGGGTTCTTTGTGTCTCAGCGAGGGATCGAAGCGAACCCCGACAAGATCAAAGCTATTGAGCAGATTGAAGCGCCAAGACGCGTCAAGGATGTACGTCGTCTTGCCGGCTGCGTTGCTGCCTTAAGCAAGTTCATCTCCAAATCCGCTAAGCGCGCCCTGCCCTTTTTCAAAATTTTGAAGAAGGCAGGTCCAATGAGATGGACTCCGGAAGCGGAGGCAGCGCTGCAAGATTTGAAGAGGTACCTCTCCTCTCCGCCGACGCTAGTCGCGCCTAAGCCACAAGAGCCATTGCTGTTGTATTTAGCGGCAATAAATCAAGTGGTTAGTGCTGCGTTAGTGGCGTAGAGAGAAGTCAACGAGGGGGCAACGGCAGCGGCAGGACCATCGAGTGATGTGCCGGGATCTTCCCCGGCAAAGTCTCGTGCCGGCAAGACAGGATCTACGCAGTCAGAGGAATCAGTGCAAAAGAGGAAGATGGTGCAGCGTCCAGCTTATTTTGTCAGCTCCCTTTTACAGGGAGCTAGGTCAAGATACTCTGGTGTGCAGAAATTGCTCTTCGGCCTTCTCATGGCCTCGAGGAAGCTGCGCCATTATTTCCAAGCGCATGAGATTACCGTCGTCACTTGCTTCCCGTTGCAGCGGATTTTGCGAAATCCAGAGGCAACCGACAGGATTGTGGAGTGGGCGTTGGAACTATCAAGCTTTGGTCTCAAGTTTGAAAGTACTTCAGCAATTCAGAGCAGGGCCTTGGCGGAGTTCATTGCGGAATGGACCCCAACGCCAGACGAGGAGATTCAAGAAACGACTCTTCCCGGCAGGGAAACAGATCGAGAATGGATTATGTACTTTGACGGCGCTTTCTCGCTGCAAGGCGCCGGTGCTGGCGTGCTGCTTGTCGCACCCACCGGAGAGCACCTCAAGTATGTAATTCAGATGCATTTTCCTCGGGAGAGCTCGACAAACAACACTGCGGAGTACGAAGGCCTGCTTGCCAGTCTCAGGATCACGGCAGACCTTGGTATCAAGAAGCTCATCATCAGAGGCGATTCGCAGCTTGTTGTCAGGCAAGTTAACAAAAATTATCAGAGTCCATTGATGCAAGCCTATGTAGATGAAGTGAGAAAAATGGAAGAGCGCTTTGACGGTCTGCAAACAAAGCACATTCCTCGTGCCGAAAACAGTATTGCTGATGACCTGTCAAAGCACGCTGCCCTCAAGTTACCTGTGGAACCAGGAACTTTTGTGCTCCATTTAACTCATCCATCTGTAGCGCCATCAATGAGGCAAGAAAAGAGAAGGAAGTTGAATTCTGGTCAGTACTTTCCGGCAGAGCTCCCGGGAGCCGCCGGCAAGGAAGTCGTCGGGATCAGCGGCAAGTCTGCCGGGGAACGACAGGCTCCAGCAGGGGCTCAGGTCCTTGCCGTCGAGACAAACGTTCCCCCGGCAGAAGAGATGCCTTTAGTCCTAGTTGTTGAGCCCCAGGCTCCAGCTTGGGCACAACCCATTGTCCATTTTCTTCAGACAGGAGAACTCCCTGAGGAGCAAGAAGAAGCGGAAAAAGTAGCCCGTCAGTCTAGCATGTACTAGTTCATCGATGGCGTTCTGTACAGGAAGAGACTGGACGGTGTGAAATTGAAGTGTATTCCTCGGGAGGATGGACGGGAGCTGTTGGCAGAGATACACGGAGGCATATGTGGCTCTCACATAGGATCAAGAGTGCTTGTCGGAAAGGCATTCCGACAAGGTTTCTTTTGGCCCACTGCTCTCCAGGATGCAGCTGCACTAGTAACCAAGTGTGAAGCGTGCCAGTTTCATTCAAAGAAATCGCATCAGCCAGCTCAAGCTCTTCAGACAATCCCTCTCTCCTGGCCATTTTCGGTCTGGGGGCTCGACATACTGGGCCCTTTTCCCCATGCTACCGGGGGCTTTGAGTACTTGTACGTAGCAATCGACAAGTTCATAAAGTGGCCGGAGGTGGAAGCGGTGAGGAAGGTGACAGCACAATCAGCCGGCAAGTTCTTTAAAGGAATAGTTTGCCGTTTCGGTGTGCCCAACAGGATCATCACCGACAACGGCACGCAATTCACAAGTCGCACCTTCATGCAATACGTCCAAGACCTTGGCGGCAAAATTTGTTTTGCCTCTGTTGCTCACCCGAGAAGCAACGGCCAAGCGGAGAGGGCTAATGCTGAAGTGTTGCGCGGTCTCAGGACCAGGACTTTTGACAAGCTGAAAAAGTGCGGAAGGCGCTGGATTGATGAGTTGCCGGCGGTTCTTTGGTCAATCAGAATGACACCAAATCGAGCCACTGGCCAGACACCCTTCTCTCTGGTTTACGGAGCGGAAGCAGTTCTCCCCACGGAACTCATATACGGGTCACCTCGAGTGCTCGCTTATGATGAGCTTGAGCAAGAGCAACTGCGACAAGATGACGCTGTGCTCCTTGAGGAGGATCATTTCAAGCTGCTGTGCGAGCTGCATGCTACCAGCAAGCTTTGCGCCGCTACCATAGCCGCAAAGTTCATGCCCGAAGCCTTGAGGAAGGCGACCTTGTTCTTCGGCAGATTCAGTCCGCCAAAAATTCAAACAAGTTGACACCAAAGTGGGAGGGCCCTTATCGGGTAGTACGAGTCACCAGGCCCGGCGCTGTCCGCCTAGAGACCGAGGATGGCGTTCTAGTGAGCAACTCCTGGAATATCGAACATCTTCGCAAGTTTTACCCATAAGGCGCGGTTGCCGGGGGCCCCCAGCAACCTCCTTTTGTACGAGTCTTGCGGGCAAGGCATATAATCCTTTGTACAAAGCCAGGCATAGACCCTGTGCGCAGTTGAATAAGCTTAAGTGTTATGCATTTCTTGTTGATCTCCATGTTTATATATATGCATGCTTGTCTGAGATATTAAGGTTCCCTCGCGCACAAGTTTGCCGGGGGGGGGAGGGAAGGAAGGAAGGTACGGATACCAATGGGCGATGTTCAGAATTGATGTCTTGCCAGAAGGAGTACAACGATAGAAAGTTAAGTTGTGAAAATTTTGAGCAAGTTTTTCAATTTTTACTATCAGGCTATTTTCTTTGGACGATTTCGGCCCTTGTATGGAAAACCTGCACGCGAAGGAACCCTTGTCGTAATTGGTTGCGCCCTTATTTTGTTTCGAGTCCGCTGAACAGTCTAAGTGGCTGCACCAAGAACGCCAAGGTGTCTTGCCGGCTGCTGCATCTCCAGCAAGCTGCTGAAGTCCCGCACCCAGCGCTTGCGGCAGGTTGCACGCCAGCAAGTTTCCAGTAAGCGTAGGGCGTATATCATACGGAAAGAAATCGGACAGGGGAAATAGCACGCATGTACTCAATCATAGCAAGTTATATTACATCGATTGTTGCCGCAGTTCTAACTTAAGACTAAATTGTCCTTGGCATGGAATGGTGGCAGCAAGGAAAAGTGAGACGGCTAGTCCCTGTGCTGGCCTTCAACCCTCTTGATTGAATCTACCTTCTCAAGGATGGGCGCGACAAGCTCCTCAAGTGCCTTGAGATCTGCATCCTTCGGCAAGTGGTCGAGCACGTTGGTGAGGTCAATGCCAGGGTTCTTATGCACCACCTTGATGAGTACCTTGTGGAGGACGGCCCGGCAAAGCTTGTGGGATTCATTGGCCAGTTGGGTCGCTCGGTTGGACTGGAGCAGCTTCAGAGCATCAATGATGCTTTCGAAGAACATGGTCAGCCTGGCGCTCGGGGATATCCTTTCTTTAGAGAAATACCTGAAGTTTTACAGGCCATCCCGGCCCATGGTTGATAGTTGTGCTGTGAGCTTCTCCGCGGTGTCGACAAGGCGATCAGTCCAGATTTTCACACCCTTCTCATAGTCAATTTGGGCGGTGGCAGCGCTTTTAAGCAAGTTCCTCTCATCTTGGAGATCTTTACTCAGGGCCTTCTCGCGGGCCCTGCCGTCCTCAAGAGACTTTTCTAGCGTGGTCAGCTTCAGCCTCAGATCAGCAATGGCATCGTTTGCTGAAGAGAGCTGCTTGGTCTTGTTAGATATAGCAATTTGCATCTCCGCCAGGCTGTGGAGAGTTTTCTCCCTGTCACCTTTGAGCGTCGAGAGTTTCTTGCTGTGTTCCTCAAGATCCGCCTCCAGCTCCTTCACTTTGTTGCTCAGCTCATTCTTGGCAGCCTCTGCGACCTCGGCGGCATCGATGGCTTCTTTGAGCTTGTTGGCGTGATCTACAGTTGAGGCTTTGAGCGCCTCCTTGTGCTTTTGCTCTAGCTCCTGGGTCCGCTGTGCGACAAGCTTTTCAATTTCTTCATCCTTGCCGCAGAGTTTGGCGGCAAGTGCCTGCTCACGCGTGGCAAGATCTTCTTCATGAGCTTCAAGTCCAATGCGGCGCTGCGTCAAGAGAGCATCCTCAGCGGCAACCCTTTGTGCAGCTTCCTCTTGCGCCCTCTCTATGTCAGATTGCCTCAGGAGGAGCTCCGTCCAGCTTTGGCTCACTTGTTCCCGGCTGGCAGTCAACTCCTGAAGGGCCTCGGCGTACCAGATCTGCATTTGCTCAATGCGCTTCTGGAAATCCGCCTCGGCTGCTTCAACAACTGCAGCTCTGGAGTCTCCCTTCTCCTTTCGGGCACGGTGGAGCGCTTGGAGCTTGCGGAAATTATCGCCCATGGCCTGGAGAAGCTGATCTTCTTCAGATTTGCCGCTGCCGACACTTGGTTCATCGACGATCTCGAGCCCGGCAGCAGTGATGATTTCTTCATCAAAAGTTTCCCCTTCGGTCGGTGCTCCAATACTTGCCATCCCCGGCAAGGTGACGAATAGGTTGTCGCCAACCTTGAGATGTTTGCTCAATGAGGGAGCCTCAGATGTCGATGGTTGATCCTCGACAATCGTCTCACCAGTGGCTGGGGGCTCTGTGGCTGGTGTAGCGCCTGGCGCTCCTGCGGCAGGAATGCCGTCAGTATGGTCATCAGTCTCCTCGCCGGCCCTCTCGGCAAGTTCCTTGGCGGCTTCCTCGGCAGCAGCTTCGCTGACCTCGACAGTGGCGTCTTTGGCGGCCTCGCTAGCAGCGATCTTGTCAGCTTCGGTGACAGCGTCTCTAGCGGTCTCCTCAATGACAACGTCGACCTCCATGTGTTCCATCACAGGGAATTCTGAAGGACGAAGGAGGGAAGCAAAATCAAATCAAGATTGAAGTTCAGAAAGATAAAGGAAAGAATAACAAGTGCTCTGAGGCAAGCAGTCACCTGCGTCGAGCTGTTGAGGGGTAGCTTCACCCCTCCTGGCAACATTGGTTGCCGAGAAAAGGTTGTCGGTGCCCATGTTTGCCGGCTCCTCCTCTTCCAAGGTAGGCTCGTCGGTAGGAGCTCTTGCCGGAGATGCGCTTGCGGGCGGCATGGTTGACGGAGGCGGCACGACATGGGCATCCTCCAATGACTCTCCCTGTTGCTGTTCTTCTCGTGCAAGCCCAAAGATATAAGCGGCAAAGGTAGAAACCTCTGCACCCGCCAGCGGAAAACGAGTAGTGAACTCACGCTGGGGGCTGCGTCGAGGGCTAAGCTCCGGGCTGATGATGATAGTTTCTAGCACGCTTGCAGAGCTTGTCAGGGGCTCGTTGCCCGTGGAGGTCTTCGCCCTCTTCGCCATCCTTTCCGCCAAAGTTTCTGCCTCACTTCAGAGACAAGACAAAGCAAGGCAATAAGATCAATCGAATTCAGAATTTGGGAGATAAAGACTGTGACAGGATACTTACTCTTCCTCTCCTCGTTTCGGGCTGAAACCGGAGATGTCGAAATCGACCTCCATTGCGGTGTCCGTATGGGGAGGCGGAGGAGGGGTCCTGGGTCGCTTGGCTGCAGCAGGTGCAGGAAGTTGGCGTGACTCTGCCGCCTCAGCCTCCGGTGCTGTTGTGTGAGACGCCCCTGCCACCCCAGTGGTTGCCGCAGCTGTGTGTCTCGTGCACCACACGGGTTGCTGTCGAACTCCTTGCCGCGATGCAGCCTTTCCAGCCGCCTTCTTGCCAGGAGCCTCGCTGCTCGAAGAAGTTTGGTTTGCTGGGACGCTAGAGGCGGCTTTCCGAAGGACACGCTTTGCCTTCTTTGGAGCTGGGGGCTCCTCCTGTGGCTGTTCTTCGGCTGCGTCCTCGTCAGATGAGCTCTCGGCAACTGCGCCGCTCTGTTCCCCGGCAGCCTTATCCTCCCCGGCAGGATTCTCCTCCAATATGACTTCTGCGTCGCTAGTTTCCCATTCCGTGAAGCCGACGCTGCCGGCCTCCGTGGCAAGATTCGCCTCTTCCACCCTAGTGGCAATATACGCCACTTCTTCATCAGTGGTGGCACGGACGAGGTTTGTTTCTTCCCGGATGGCCCTCTCCGACAAGTCGTCGAAGAACTTTTGTGCCTGCTCCGCAGATGGCTCGACGCAAGTCGCGTCAAGGCCATGGGCGTTGAACATTGGCATTGCGGCGATGATTGACCCCAGGGCGGAGTTGTTGCACAAAGGGATAATTCTTGCCGGCAACTTATGCTTGTCCTCGCGCTGAAATAGCCTGTGGCGGAGAGCGCCAAGCTACATAATTGTCAAGTTATTGTTCAGTCCGGGGTGCAGCCTCATGATGTATGCCGCGTTCCGGAACTCCCAAGCCGGTCTCCCCTTATTCTGCAGAGGGGCGATGTGGCGGCAAAGGAAGTCAGAGCCAATCATCTTTATTGTGAGCCCGGCAGCTTTCAAACGGAGGATCCTGGTGGTGGCGATCGTGAGCTTGTCATCTTGAGCATCGAGATCACTCCAGTCCTCGCCACGGACCACCTTCTGCCGTCAGGGCGGACAGAATGGATGGGGATCTGCTTCCTTAATCAAGCACCACTCGGACCACCATTCTTCCCACTTCTCGCGGTAAACCCCATCTGGATATATCTCCTTGTTCCATGCCCTTGGGATCCAGGCGATAGAACCGGAAAGGGCTTCCCCTTTTTGGAGGCGAGGAATAAAGTAATGGCGGAAGAGGGCAGTGTTGGGAACTACTCCGGCAAAGTTTTCGCAAAGATGAGCAAAGATAGACATGCATGTTACGGCATTCGGCGTGAAATCCAGGAGATGGAAGCCGTATGTGTACATGATGTCAATAAGGAAATCGGAGAATGGAGGACAGTGCCCACAATAAAAATAAGCAGCGAAGAAGGGATATCTATCTGGCCTGCCTTTGGAAGAAGAACCTGGGGCCACGCGAGTCGCGGGGTGAGCCTTCGTCTCCCTCGCCCACATGCACTGGTACCGGTTCTTCAAGGCTGTCGCGTCGAGCGTCGGAGTGAAGACGACATACTTCTTCCGCATCTTCGCCAGCTCGCTCTCCGGGACATCAGCTTTCATCTCCTTGCCCTTGCCCTTGCTCTTGCTAGCCTTGGGTGGCATGGTGGTTGCGAAGGCGGAAGCCGAGGATAGAGCGGGTGCGGAGACGGTGAGCGGATGAGGAGAAGTTCTGCTCTGGGCTCGGGAGAGAGAAGGTAATGGTGGATTCCAGATTGGAAAGAAGAAGGGGTAAATGGGCAGCGCCTTTGCAGATTCCTTTTTATGGGGAAGGAGCGAGGCTGCCTCTTTTACTGCCCAATGTGAATACGCCTATACGAGCGCACTGCGGCCGTGGCCGTTCAGCGCACGCTTCCCACATCGCGCATTCAACGCGTGTAGTGGGGGGGCGCAGTAAGCGGAATAATTACAAGCAGTTAACCCCTGCCACGCATGCCCGTGCACTGTTTGGGCCTAGCCCAACAATGCCTCGCACTCGTGTGTGGCCTAGGCCCGGGGACTCCTATCGGTGTACTAAATATTGGGCCTTTAGTACCCCATACTTGTGCACGGGCAGTTGTAGCCATACCTGCGGCAAGCCTTGTCGGGGGAACAGCTGAAGATCAATCCAAGGTTATCAAAGAGACATTCAAGATAAGGAGAACTAGAGACCAGGGGCTCGGCTCCCGGCAAGATCTTGCCGGGGTACCTGCGGAGCCCAACAAGAGTTGCACCCAACAAGGTTCCGCCACTGTGCCACCGCTCCAGCGCAGCGACCAGCCTGGCATTATGGTCCCATCTCTGGATGCATGGCAAGGCGCTAGTGGAGGCGAGCTTAAGCGGTGCTGATGGGATGGCCCCTTTTTCCATCCTGTTGGGGATATAACTATTGAGTATAAACCGCCCAGGAGGGGCCGGGTTATGCTCATAGTGATTTACCTGTATTGAAGCCCATGAAGACATAGAAGATGGCGACTTATGAAGGAGACTTAATAAGAAGGCCCAAAGCCCAAAGGCGAGTTAGGGCCCATAGATGTAAACCGCCATAAGTATATGACTTGTATTGTAAGATAGGAAAGAGTGGATACCGAGCCGGACACGTTTATGAGCCGGCCGGGATTCTGTGAACCGCCGGGCGTCAACCTGTGTATATAAAGGGACGACCCGGCGATGGTTTAGGGACAAGGGATAACAGATCGAGAGTCAGGTTAAGCGTATTCGCTCCCTGGTCATCGGAACCCTAGCAATACCACCTTAAACTGGATTAGGCCTTCACCTTCACCGCAAGGGGCCGAACCAGTATAAACTCCCTGTGTCCTTTGTCCTGATTAACCCCTTTAAACTAACCTCATTGCGATGGCTCCATGACTAAGTCCTCACACTAGGACATCTGCCGTGACTATTCCACGTCAGTTGGCGCCCACCGTGGGGCCAGCGCACGGTGGTTTTGAGTTCTTGAAGGGTAACTTCGAAGGGATCAAGGGATACGCTGTGGGCCGGATGACTAAGAGTCGTCGCGGCAAGATCTACATCGACGATGAAGGCTGGGGCCCCGAGGCCGGCTCAATTGAGTACGGGTACCGGGTCCCCTTCGGTGGAATTCACGTCTTCATTGGCAAGATCGGCGAACCGGGCCCTGAGCCGGACACCTGCACCGACATCATCGAGATGGCTCAGCGTGCAAAACCCGCCCGAGTTCAGCCCGCCATGAGTCGTGCCTTCGTGGGATTCATCAATGGTGTGGGATCTGAGGATAAATCAGTATCTGATGGTGAGATAGTTGTCTATTCTGATGGCGAGTCATCCACCGGTGAAACCGAGTCATTGTACCAACTGCAAGACGGTCGGCTTGGGGGCTGTTCCGATGGCGATAGTATTCCGGACCCCTACGAGCCGCCGAACCGGGTTGCAATCTTCATGGCCGGTACGCAGCCTGTGCAGCACTCTTCAACTGCAGCGGCATTGATTTCCGGGTCAGCAGCGACGGCAGCCGGGGCAGGAGGCCCTGCGCGGCCGCCGGCTCAAGTCTTGTCCGGTTTACTAGACGCCTTGGCAATACTGCTGACGACGGAGGTTAACCCAGATAATCAAGATCAGCATAACGCGGAAGTTGTGAAATTGCGAGATCAGATAGCTCAAGCTAAGGAAGACCTGGTAGCTGAAGATGCCAGGATGGCTGCGGAGCGGGTTACGTTGGATGCTCAGACGCAGCGGATTCAGTTGGAGTCTTACCGGCTCATGCTAGATCAGAACGCTTCAAACGAAGTCATGAGGAGGAGGCATCAATCTCGCCTGCCACCGGTTTACAAGGCGAGGAACCTCTTTAACATGCCAGGAGCAGGAACCAGTAACCCGCCAGTGGCGGACCGGGTTGACAATGTATATATTAAACCGGCACCCCTGCTAAAGCAGGGCCTCTGTCGTCTTTTCTTAATGAGTTTTTGGTTACTTGGGGGCTTCTGGCTTATGAGCGAAGTTATGATTACCCTTTGAACCGGCTTATAAGCCAACTGAAAAAAAAACTTGGGGGCTTGCTACCCAGGTTAAAGGTACCAAAGAGAGTCTGTTGCAAAATCACAGCTCAAACATAGGTGCCCCTTGAGCACAGCTCAAAAATATTACTTGGGGGCTCCTTGATTCTAAAGAACAAAGAGTTTGTATAACCCTTGTAATAGGCTTAAAAGCCAGGCTTGGAAGCCAGGTGTATTCACCTAAAACCCCGGGTTATCCTGCCTTTTTAAGTAAGCCACTCCGCCCAGGTATTCCTGGAATGACCCACCGAATGTTTGACAAGTCAATCTTATACAGACCCTGAACTTGTCAAAGTTAAAATGATGATTGGTTATGTGAGGTCCATCTTATAAGGTTTGTATATAGGTTTAACTCAGTGGCTGTGCGGCCCGTGAAAGCACTCGATTTTCGGCCTGGCAGCCCATGAAAAGCCTCATTTTTTCGTTGGTTTTATTCCATAGTTTTTGAAGTTTATTTGATGAGTCTTATAATGATTTATGATCATAATTCATCCGGTGTTTATTAACCCGGCCTGACTTTTGACTATAAGTCGCCAGTATGAGATAAGATAATATCCGGTGTTTATTAACCCGGCCTGGTTTTGTTCATAAGCCAAACAATCTATGATAATTATCGGTGCTCAAAGTTTGGGTTCTCCCCCTTACTACACCGGTTTGGTAAACCAACAGTGTGATCAAATATCACAGGTATGATATATTTCAAATTTGGTTATTCTGAAAGTCCAGCCTTGGGTATAAGCTATGTTAGTTTCCATGGTTTTATATTAGGCATTATGACCCGTCCAGTGGTAAACCGCCAGGACACTTTTAATCCGTTGCATGCAGGAGCAGATTCCACATTGTTAATATTATAAGCATAAGTGGCATATCTTAACATGGTGGATTAGCAGTGTCATGCAAAGTAAATATGCATGATGGCATAGCAGAACAAGAGTTTAAGCTAGCCTATTACAAGGCGTTTGGTGCCCAAAAGAATAATTGTTTTAACAAGTCTTAAAGAAAGCAGCTGCTAAACCGGCCCCCGGTTTACGAGTCCTGGCCTGGCTGACTTGAAGGTTGCGGATCGTCCAGCGCCGGTTCATCTTCCTCCTCTCTACCCAGTGGCTGGAAGTCAATGGTGGTCCAATCGATCCCAGTTAAGGCCTTGAATACAACTTCATCACTTATAAGTATAGAGGGATCAACATCAGGGGCATAGGTATGCTTACGGATTGGAGGAATAAGATTTGGAGCATCATAAGTTGGCGCGTTAACTCTCTTGTTGTTGGCATCATAAATCGACTGATAATGTGAAAGATCGGTTTCTTCAACCAATTTGCTAGCCAATGGGCGCATTTCCCTCGTCAAGGCTCTGAGGTCATCGTTATTAAACTCTGACCCGTCCTCCTTTATGCTCGGGTAGCCGTTTCCCACATCAGCCGGATCAGGATCAGATATCCAAGCTTTGGCCCGAGTCAGTGCAGTAAGAGCACCCGCCCTGGCAGCTGACTTCTTTAGCTCTTCAAACCGTGCAGGCATCATCGCCAGCCTTTCCAACATCTCCTTGATCAAGGTTGGGGGCAGTTTATTATGGGAAGCTATGCAGATAACCCATTGTACGCCGGTATATAATTGCTCTATAAGTGTATAGGCGGCTTTCAGTTTTTGCCGCATATCTGAGCCAAGATGAGCAATGCGAGTTCCTGCATCATCAAAAACATCGGTAAACCGGCAGTCTCTTACATAATACATGTTCAAAGCTTATGAAGAAGTTATTTACCAATCACGGCAGCGGTCATGGCATTTATTTGTTGTTTCAAGCCAGTCAGCTCCTCAGCTACCGGATTAAGGGCAGCCTCAGCATCCTCAGCCCTCTTCAGCAGAGTTGACTTTTCTGTATCCCAACCTGCCCGCTCGTTCTTAAAGCTCTCCTTCAGTTTTTCCATTGCTGTTAAGGCACTGGTCAGTTCTTCCTTGGCTTTGGAGGTCTCGGCTTGTTGCGACTTGATATTTTCTTGAAGGTCAGCGATTTGAGATTCCTTCTTGTTAAGATCAGCCTGCAAGAGACATGTAATTAATTAGATAGCAGTGCATATTCAAAGTCCCAAGCACATAACAAGTAATATACTTGGCACTTGGGGGCTAATGTCTATTGCTTCTTATCAAAAAAAAATTACAAGTCCCAAGCACATAACAACTATCAGCTTGATGGTCAACCGGATTATAAAGGTCCTAAGTAAGAATTTTGAGCCTTACAGCATAATTAGTCTCAACTTAACATATTTGTTAAGTCGACCCTTGGGGGCTACACAGGCGAAATTGAAGAGTTATTATTCTAAAGTCCCGGTTCATATTGACATTATAAACCGGCCCTTGCGGGCTAGTGGAGTTAATCTATATGGTTCTTGAAAGTTTGCAGAACATTCTATTCTTTTATGTCCAGTAAACTTGGCGGCTAAGGGAAGAATATTTATGCAGAGTTAACAACATTTACCTCATATCGCTCCTTCATCATGTTCAGTAAACCGGCTTCATAATCACGGCTTGTGTGCAAATGGTTTAAAAACCCAGAATGAATATCTTGGGCGCTGAGGTGGGCATAGCTTGCCAAGTCCACCTTCCACTTGCCCTTGTCAACAGCAGAAAATTCTTCTTTGGCACTATGTTTTGACAGAGCAGTGGGGTTGCCTGGGGCTGTACACCCGACACCGGTAACTACAACATCGTCGGCTTTATCATCAGCAGCCTTAGTTGGGCTTGGCGGTTTATCAGCATGACCCATCGGATCAATCTCCATCTGTTCAACAAAGGTTTCATGATCTTGTGGTGGCGGATCATCAAGAATAGCTTCAATATTTGGTTCAAACTATTCCGGGTTCTTTTTCGGATCAGTTGGCGCGCTGTCATCAGCTGGTTTGTTCAATTTGGCCTTTTTACTGGGTCTGGCCTTGGCTCTAACAGAGATGCAAATAATAGGTTGGTATAATGATCAAGCATAAGGTATAAGGGGTTAGTTAAAAATTCTCACCCAGGAACAGTTTTGAGGGTTGGAATTTGTGTCCCTGTGGACTCGCCAGAGGATGAATGGGAAGTTCCCTGATAGTTTGAATCAGACGGATTAAGAGGTTGTCGGAAATAGCCCGCCTTGGGATAAGATGTGTCAGAAATAGAAGAGACCTCTGGGTGGCGTTTACGAACTGGCGAGTTCGGTAAACCGGAAGAAGTGACCACATGGCCGCTATGCCGAGTTGTGCGGCGAGCTTCGTGTTGCTGCTTCTTCAAAAGAAAGTTTGGATCCAAGTAAGCTAGGGGGTGAGAAAATCTTATTTTCCGGCTTGCTTGTCGGGTTTTCTGTGTGGGCAGAGGTTCTGAACCGGATGAGAGAATAGTTACCTCTACGTCGTTTGCGTGGCTAGCTTCTGCGTCGTCCTGATAAAAATCATCGTCAATGAGATGTATGAAAAAAGAGCCAAGTGAATCAAGTTCTACCTCTGACTCCGGATTATCATCGTCAATGTTTAACTCGGTAGGCTCGGTGTTTTTCTTCTTAGCGGGCTTCTTGTTGACCTTGGTCTTGACACGAGGTATTTTGGCCGGTTTATCCTACGGTTTCTTCTTCCAGAACGGATCATCACCCTGTTTAAAGATTGAAAAAATCATAAGGGAGTATTAAGAATATGGATTAAAGCAGGAGTGGGGCAATTCTTACAGCTGGCGGTTTATTTGAAGCGCAAAAAGGACTAAGTCCTGTTTTGCTACAGTCAGTCACCGGTTCATCCAACATCTTCTTGACAGATTCAGTAATTTCAGCATCAGTCAGCTGAATATCAGTGTGGCGTTGAGGGTCTTTCACATCCCCTGTGTACTCACACATTAAACCGGGGCGACGGCTTAAAGGCAAAATGCTCCAAGATACCCAGCAACGGACAAAATCAATGCCTGTCAAACTGTTTGCCACAAAGGCTCTGAGCTTTGAAAGCTATGGTGCATATTTGGACCATTCCTTTGCATTGAGTCTTTGGGGGAATGGACGTGCATCGGTAAGCCGGTGAGCACGGTAACCCGACAGAGGATTCTCGCCAGCTGGAGATGTATCTTGGCAATAGAACCAAGTTTGATTCCAATCTTTGGGATGGCTATGATGCTTAGCGTGAGGGAAGCTGACATCTTTTCTCTTCTGAATTGAAATCCCGCCAAGTTCAGTATTGGGCCCATCCGTAAATTCAGTGCGGCGGTTTAAATAGAAGAAATCTTTGAACAGGTCGACTGTGGGCTCTTCTTGCAGGTAGGCTTCACAAAACACTTGAAAATTGCAAATATTGGACACGGAGTTAGGCCCAAGATCTTGAGGGTGAAGTTGGAAGAAGTGAAGCACGTCACGGAATTTTTTTGATCTGGGAGGGCTGAACCCTCAACTCAGATGATCAACAAAAATGATCACTTCCCCATCCTTGGGCTCAGGAGGATTTTCTGGACTGGGGGCTCTCCAGTGGATGTCTTCCTTTTTCGCTAAAGCGCCGGTTGCAACATACCCGTTCAGTTCTTCTTCTGTAACCCGGGATTGAACCCAGTTACAGGAATAAAAGGATTTGGCCATTTATATGATAACCTGGAAAAGATTTGTGCCGGTTTAAGGTTCATGGTTAACAGGCAGAAAGTGTTGAAGCATGCATAATTGTTAAACTGGACAGTGACGTTATCAAATTACAAAGACGAGCACTTGGCGGTTTAAGAGGGGACTAATGGTACCTGGCAGGTTATTATTTTCTGAAGTTAAACCGCCTATACGGATATTGAAAGTATAGATCTGAAGTTGGAAAATGGCTAAGTGATGAAAAACAAGTTTCACAGATTGGTATTGCAATTTTGGATCTACCGCGTGTCAGAAAATGAAAATATATTCAGACCTAAAATACTGGTACTTGAGAAGTTTATGAAGGTCCAAATCGGATATTTCTACCTAAAAGAGATGCTCTAATGAGGAAAAAGGGGCTAGGATTATTGCCGCACAGGATAAATATCAAGCTTGAATCAAACCTCATGCTACAGCGAAGAACAGGTGAAGAAACAGTGCCGAACCTCCATGAACTTGTTCGAACCCTAATGAGATCTACGGAGGGGGAAGGAGGAAGAACTTACCAAGGCTATTGAACGGCGGAGGCGCGTGAGCAAACTCTGGACCAAGTCAGGTTGATGCAGCGGCCAAGGGTGATGCAGAGGAGAGGGTCGATGGCGGCGGCTGGACTCGAGAGCAGTGCGTCGCGAGGAAGACGAGGAAGACGAAGAGGCCGAGGGGGAAAGTGAAAAGGACCCCTGGCCCTATTTATAAGGTGAATGGATAAGTGGCATGCGCGGGAATCGAGGAGCTCCAAATTGGATATGTGACAGGGCTGACGTCTCGATTTTTGGAGGTTCATTAAAAAGGAGATGCATATATGATTTCTGGATGTTTATAAAATTAATGACATGTGATGTCATGGCGGGTTATCATGATCTCGGAAGATGACATCACGGCGAGTTACAAATTTTTGCGAAGGTAATGAAGAAGGAATTTTCCTAAGTGTTGAAGATTGACATGAACAAGTTCAAATCAACCTGGGGCCTAATGTTGGGGATATAACTATTGAGTATAAACCGCCCAGGAGGGGCCGGGTTATGCTCATAGTGATTTACCTGTATTGAAGCCCATGAAGACATAGAAGATGGCGACTTACGAAGGAGACTTAATAAGAAGGCCCAAAGCCCAAAGGCGAGTTAGGGCCCATAGATGTAAACCGCCATAAGTATATGACTTGTATTGTAAGATAGGAAAGAGTGGATACCGTGCCGGACACATTTATGAGCCGGCCGGGATTCTGTGAACCGCCGGGCGTCAACCTGTGTATATAAAGGGACGACCCGGCGGCGGTTTAGGGACAAGGGACAACAGATCGAGAGTCAGGTTAAGCGTATTCGCTCCCTGGTCATCGAAACCCTAGCAATTCCACCTTAAACTGGATTAGGCCTTCACCTTCACCGCAAGGGGCCGAACCAGTATAAACTCCCCATGTCCTTTGTCCTGATTAACCCCTTTAAACTAACCTCATTGCGATGGCTCCACGACTAAGTCCTCACACTAGGACATCTGTCGTGACTATTCCACGACACATCCCCAAGAAAGTAAGGACACCTAAACGGACACCTCATGGTGCATTAAATGCATTTGTCCTAAATGGTGAATGGTTAGGTATGATAACCATGTAGCTACTTTACACCTCGCATATGAGCAGTTTGCCACTGTGGTGACCCCTTTGATCATATAAAAGGAGGCCCAAGGCAACTGCTACAGGGAGGAGAACTCGGGAGAAAGCACTCTCGGCCCATTCTGCATGCGTAGCTGCTGCACGAACACACTGTTCATTGCAAGCGCTCCAAGAACTGGGACGGAAACACTGATAATAAACTAAGGCAGGAGTAGGGTTTTACGCTGATCAGCGGCCCGAACCTGGGTAATAATCCCCTCGCGTTGATCATCGGTTCTGCTCTTTGTGCATACCTCTCTCCCTGCCGAACCATAAAGGGGTCCTTCGGATCCCATAGGTGTCGTACGCCGACATCTCTCTAGGTACATCATAAAGGTGGAATGAAACAGTGGGTATATCTCTCCTAAAATGGAAATGAAAGTGTTGCACAAAAGTATTAGTGAGGATGAGGTATTGGTTACACTTATCTTCGTGGAAGGGAATGATACTGACATTGTTCGCCAAATAATAGAAATCATAAAAAATTCCCGCATCCCTCGAGAACGTGTCAAATGGCCATTCACACGGCCGCACCTCGGCCTAGTGAGGAAGGTTGTACTTGGGCTTCGGAGCTTCCTTAGGACTCCGGCTCGAGGAACCTCTCAACCTCCACTTGAGCATTTTATTTTTCTGAAATTTTTAGTAACTCAAAATAAAAGTAAACAAAACTTAACCAAATCTATAGCAACTACTCCCACAAGTGTCTAGAGGCTATATCATGCATCAAAACTACTTTGAACCATATAAATTCAACATGCAAGCTCGAAAACATGGTCATCACAACAGCAAAAATTTGCAAAATATAAAGCACTAGAATAAAAACTAATTGGACCATTGGAGGAGTCACATACCAAGGAGTAATCCCCCAAAACAGTTTTGAAACGGAGCTCCGAGCAGGGAGATCAAAATTTGTAGGAAAATGAGCAAGAACATGGGTTTGAAGGCAATGGTGATTTTTTCTGGAGGTGGAAGAAGGCAGTGGGCGATTGGGTTAAGTGAGGGGGTCCCTATGGGACCCACAAGCCCACTAGGTGCGCCCAGGGGGTAGGCGCGCCCTGTGAGCTTGTGGCTCACGGGTGCACCCCCCGGGGTGTGTTCAGTGCCAAAAATTCTTAAATATTACAGAAAAAATCAAACTAAATTTTCAGGTCATTCCGAGAACTTTTATTTTCGGGATATTTTTTTATTGCACGGAAAATTCAGAAAACAAGATAATCATGACATTCTACTTTATTGAACTTTAAATAATAGAGAGTAAATAGTAGGTACATTAGGTTGAGCTTACTAGATTCATCGACCACATGCCCCTCAAAAAGAATCTATTAATAAGGTCGATCAAGTCTTATTAACAAACTATTTCCGAGTAACATGAAACCGAAGAATCTTCATATAACACTAAGTTACCTCAACGGGGATACGCATATCCCCAACAATAAGAGTTTCATATTTCTTTTTGACTGGCGGGAGAGGAAATTCAAAACCTCCATGTGGCACCCCGGCTCAGAGAACCGGTTTACTAGTGTTTCCAACCCAGAGATCATGTCTTCTGGAAACACACAACAACTTGGAACAGAACATAGCTGAACTTTTATTGATAATAGTTGAGTACAAGCTTATATATTACATGATCATCGAGGCCAGAAGCACATCTAGTGCTATGACAATATCTACATTATTTATCTAACATATCAGGGCCTCGGTATTACTGCGGAATACTACAGCGAAAGACTACTGCGTAGAGGAACATGATAGTAACTCCATCCACAGGGACACTGCTGAGGACACATCCTAGGCATCGCAACACGGACCTTCGAGACCTCCGTCTCAGTCTTCTCCTGCATCTGGCATGATACGCCAGGTGAGTACTTTGAATGTACTCGCAAGCACATGACAACCAAATATGCAGCAAATAATAGCATGGCAATCAACTTGTTAACTCTAAACCGATTCACTTACTGTTATTAACTTACTCATATCCGGGTTGTCTCACAACCCTTGGAATACTCGATGCCACGAGTACTTCCGCTCTTAAGACAAGTTCTTCCATCATTACTATGGTTATTATGGTTGATCACCTAGAGAGGTCTGGACGGGCTGTCCAATACCATGGACGTGGCTATTCGAATAGATTTTACACTCTGCAGAAGTTGCACACTTTACCCACACCATGGAGCACCTGACCTCGTGATCCCATTCGGGTGGACCAGCGTTGCTCCAACGAAACCCGCCTAACCCATGACTCTTCCATCGTACCACCGGCAATCATCCTCCCCCGGAGTCAAGCCCTGGGTGGCCCCGTGTCACCTCGTGACACCTGCCACCGTTGTGGCCCAACTAAACTGTCCCAACGGGGACTCCGGCACAAAACTCAACTGGGCTCACAGGGTTATCGCCGTCTACCTGATCAGGGCATCACGCACGCATAACCCTCCCTGTCTGGAGGTACCGGTGAAAGAACACGGAGCCAGACCAAGTCAAGGCCGTCCCATACCGGCAAATGTGGCTGCACGGGTAAGCCCGGACAGGTGACTCTTGATCAACCAACTAAGTTTCTCTTAGCGATCAGGGTCATTCATCATATCAATTTAAGTTTTCAACAATAGGCATTTAAATACTTCACTTGAATTATCTTATGTTAAATAAATGCGGGACATGAATATGAATTATGCAATGATATGAAATGCCTCATAATATGGATGTCCTGGCTTGCCTTGATCAGTTGGGTTGTTCAGAAACTCCCGGTCTTCAAATCCACAAGAATCTCCTTCTGAAAACATTTTTAAATGGCAAAGGAAAATGTCACATAAAGCCTTTTTATTTACCAACAATTCTGTGTGTATTGGAAAAATACCAAACTTGGTCAGAAAATAAAGGACTTTGATACAAACACAATGCAAAAAGAATCAGGTCAATTGGACCTTTCTATAAAAAGTTATTAGTGGTCAAAGCTACTGGTCAACTCTGTTAAATAATTCAAAATTAGAAAAAAAACAGAACGGGCTAGGTCGAAGGCGTAAAGGGAGAATGCGCCTCCACTTACCCCTTCGCGCGCACGCCCACAGTGGCTGACGGGTGGGGCCTGCTCGGTTTAAATAGAGAGGGGAGAGAGGGAAACAGAGTGTGGCGGCTCACCGGTGATAGGGGCGGCGGCGGCAGCGGAGCTGGGAGTCGATGGAGATGGGTCGGGCGTGAGGAGACGAGCCTCCCTGTACCCGTAGCTTAGCCGGAGACGGCCAGACGGCGTCGCTCCCTTCCTCTCCGGCGGGTGACAGCTACGGGACTCGTCGGCGGTGGCGATTCCGGCAGCGATTCGCTCGGGCAAGAGGTCGAGGAGCACTAGTGGAATGCACTGAGCTCGTGGGTGCAATCAGGCAGAGCTGGGAGTGACTGGGGAGTGCTGGCGTTGAAAGGGGATCGGGCGGCGGAGCTTCTGTCGGAGCTGAGGGAGACGAGCTCCCGACCCTCCTTGGGCGCTCTGGAGGTGGCTGTGGGATGTTGTGGTGAGGTGGTGAGGAGAGGAGAGCCTGGCCGTGCCCTTTTATAGGCCAGAGCAAAGCTCGGCCGAGGTCTCCCGAAGCGGCACGATGCAGGCCACGTCGCCGGCGCCAGGATGCCTTGCTGGCTGGCTGCTTGTGGGCGACGGGACGGGAGAGGGCAGAGGAGAGTTAATGCGTGGTGGAGCTTAGCGGAGGAAGAAGACGAGCTACAGAGGAGCGGCGCAGCCACGGGCGGCACAGTGCACGGGAACGTGGCGGCTGCCGATGAGGATCCCGGCGAGGGGAAGGTACGGGAGTGGGTTACGTGGACGGCATCGACAATGTCGGCACACCAGGACACCGTCTGGCAACGCGGGACGGCCGGTGTGACAACTCCAAATGCGGGCGAGCTACAGAGCGCGCGCACTGGCATGCCAGCACCGCGCTCACCACGGTGCCCGGCACGTGGAGGCCGTGCAGGTCCAGCGCAACATGTCTGGGAGCTTCTCCTTTGATCATCTAGTGCCTCTGCACCTCTATCTTAGCTAGATACAAGCTGGCTCGAAGGGTAGCACCAACTGTAGTTTCTGACAGAGAACTTGGGAGAGATCTAGAGAGGTGGTGAGCTGAGAATGAAGCCAATGGAGATGTCTGGGAGGGTCTAGGTTGGAAGGACTCCAAACTGGCAAAATTTGAAGTGGTTTGGAAAAGTTTTGAATGGGGTTCATGTGAAAACTGCCATACTGGTCCAGAAACTAAATATGCTTGGTTCACTCACATGGTTGATCTGGTGGAGCTGAATTTTGGTGTGTGAGAGTCATTTGAGGTGTAGGAGATGCCATAAAAATTTCAGCTCAAGGGGATACCTCTAGATGGTACTTCCTTCACAGAGGTTCAAAATGAGCAGAAACTTGGCAAAGCTTTGTTACTAAAAAGTTACTTTGGCCAAGTTGATATTTTTGGATATTGTGGCTAGATAGGTTCTCTAGTACCTCAGAGAATTTATTTGGGGAGTTTCTGAGTTAGGAAAATAAGGGCTGCTTCACAAATGAACAATTCTGGCCAGAGAGAAAATAATTATTCTGGCCATTATTTAATATTGGGCAGTGGAATATTTTTGAAGATTATGGGGCTATATGATGATGAGGAGGTGTGGCATGAGTTTGGGAATTGATTGATCATCAAACTATAGGTTGCTTCACAACCATAGTGATGAAATAATTCCCAGAGCAATAAAAGAATTAATGGAAAAATATTAGAAGAATAGATTGTGGTCCAGAAGATATGTGACATGGTGTTGGCAAGGTGTGGAAGGATTTGGATCACTAAGGAAAATACTCAGAGGGTTCCTAGGTCCAAATCAACTGAAAAGATTCGAAAATCCAACCAATTTGCAAATAAAACCAAAGGGTTTCGAAAAGAAAAAGTTGGCAAAAACCAGGGTGTCACACTCCAATAGTGATTGTAGCAATTTTTTCAATAATGTTGATACTATTCACCAAACTTTGTTTCCTCGGGAAATAAACCATATGATCATTACCATTGGCTTGAAAAGTAACCTTGCTTTTGTTGCAATCAATAACAGCGCAATATTCAAAAAGGGTCTACCAAGAATAATCGACATAGCATCGTCCTCGGGTATATCAAGTATAACAAAGTTTGTTAACATAGTAATGTTTGCAACAACAACAGGCACATCCTCACAAATTCCAATAGGTATAGCAGTTGATTTATCATCCATTTGCAAAGATATTTCAGTAGGTGTGAGTTTATTCAAATCAAGTCTTCTATATAAAGAGAAAGGCATAACACTAACACCGGCTCCTAAATCACATAAAGCAGTTTTCACATAGCTTCTTTTAATGGAGCATGGTATAGTGGGTATTCCCGGATCTCCTAACTTCTTTGGTACTCCAGCCTTAAAAGAATAATTTGCAAGCATGGTGGAAATTTTAGCTCCATGTATCTTTCTTTTATTAGTGATAATATATTTGATGTATTTAGCATATGGAGGCATTTTCAAAATATCAGTCAAACGCGTGCGCAAAAGGACAGGCCTAAGCATTTCAACAAATCGCTCAAAATCTTCTTCATCCTTATTGAGGTTTAGTTGGGAATGGCATGGGCTTCTGAACCCATGGTTCTCTTTCCTTGCCATGTTTTCTAGCAGTGAAACCACTTTTATCATATCTTTTATTCTTAGGAGGTGGGTTATCAAGATCAACGGTAGGTCCTATTTCAACATCATTATCAGGTTCTTTATCCTTATCTGGTTTAGCATCATCATGAACATCATTATCATTATCATCACCACTAGGTGGATGTTCATTACCATCAGAAATAGAAACATCATTATGATTCCCTGAAGGTTTTTCTACCACAGGTTCATTAGAAGCATGCAAAGTCCTATCATTTTCCTTTTTTCTTTTTCTTCTTAGATGAACTAGGCACATCATTATTAGTTCTCCAAGAATCCTGCACAATTCTCTTAGGACGAAATTCAGGATATAGAGGATCCTAAGTCATTTTACCTCCTCTAGTCATTACCCTAACAATATGATCATTCATTTTATTATTCATTTCATTAAGCAAATCATTTTGTACTTACCAATTTGTTCTAACTGGGTATGAACCATGGATGAATGTTTACTTAAGCCCTTAACATTGTTAGCAATTCTAAACATCAAATCACTGAAATGATTAATCATGAAAGCATTACGTTTCAACTACTTGCTAACATACATAATGAAATGTTCTTGCTTAACAATGTAATTATCAAATTCATTCAGGCATTGGCTAGCAGATTTATTATAAGGAATATCACCTTCATAGAACCTCATAAGAGAATTTACCTCTACTACCTATGTCATGGTGTCGAGTCCATGTATTTCTTCAATAGGGGGTAAATTTTTAACATCTTCAGATTTAATACCCTTTTCTTTCATAGATTTTTTGCCTCTTACATATCTTCTGGACTGAGAAATAGAATATCTCTCTTCTTCGGATTGGCTTAGGTGGTGGTTCAGGAAGTGTCCAACATCGACATTTCTTAATATATTATTCAGTAGTTCTTCAGCTTGTCCAATAGGTCGTTCCCTGAAAACAGAACCAGCACAACTATCTAGGTACTCCCTAGAAGCATTGGTTAGTCCACTCTCCATTGTAAAGGATATCAAGTATTTCATTTTTCTTAAGAGGATGATCAAGCAAATCATTAAGTAGTTGGAGAAGCCTTCCCCAAGCTTGAGGGAGATTCTCTTCTTCGATTTGCACAAAGTTAAATATTTCCTGTAAGGCAGCTTGTTTCTTATGAGCAGGAAAATATTTTTCAGAGAAGTAGTATATCACACCCTGGGGACTACGCACACAACCAGGAGCAAGAGTATTAAACTATTTCTTAGCATCACCCTTTAATGAGGAAGGAAACGACTTAAGAATATAGTAATAGCGATTTTTCCTCATGAGCAAATAGGGTGGCCATATCATTTAATTTAGTAAGGTGTACCACAACAGTTTCAGTTTCATAACCATGAAAAGGATCAGATTCAACCAATGTAATTAACTTGGGATCGACAGAGAATTCATAATCCTTATCGGTAACAAAGATAAGAGAAGTAGCAAACTTAGGATCATATTTCATCCTCTCTATCATAGATTTTTGTTCCAGCTTACTCAGTAACTTCTTAACATCATATCTATCATTACAAGCAAGAAATTCTCTAGCTATCTCCCCATCCATAACATAACCATCAGGTATTTCAACTCTAGTAGGAGAGCTAGGCATAATAGGTGAATCATAATTTTCATCAGTTTCAAGTTTTTAGCTTTAGCAAGTTGTTCATCAAGAAATTCACCTAGTGGCACAATATCATCAAGCAGATACTAGCATCATCACAAGTTTCATTTATAGCAGAAGTAGTATCATCAATTACTTGCGAAATATCAGAATGAATAACAGGTGGTGGTGTCGCAAGCCTACTCAAAATAGATGATGAATCAAGTGCAGAGCTAGACGGTAGTTCCTTACCTCCCCTCGTCTTAGAGGGTACGATCTTGGTCCTATCGTCTTTCAGATTCTTCATACTGATCAACAGATAATTCCCAAGTGACTCAACAAATAGAGCTATGCTCCCCGGCAACAATGCGAGAAAAAGGTCTTAATAACCCAAAAGTATAGGTGATCGCGATAGTCTTTTTGGGTAGTATTTCATCCAAATTTATTGGTTCGACAAAAGGGGCGCCAAAGAATACTCGCAAGTATTAGTAGTTGAGTTGTTAATTCAACCACACCTGGAGAACTAAATATCTACAACAAAATGTTTAGTAGCACAGTAGTATGCTAGTTTGATAGCAGTGGTAACAGTAGCAATAGTATCGGTAACAGTGACAGTAGCAGTTTTGTAGTAACTTAGCAAAGATCAATATGCGAAAAGCGTGGGCATTGGATCAGTGATGGATATTTGTGTTGGATGACATTCATCATATAACAGTCACAACCTAGAGCAATACACAATAGCTTCAATTCATCAATGTAATGTAGCAATGGTTTTCGTATATAGTCATACGTGCTTATAATAGGAACTTGCATGACATCTTTTGTCCTACCCTCCCGTGGCAGCGGGGTCCATAAGGAAATCTAAGGGATATTAAGGCCTCCTTTTAGTAGAGAACTGGAACAAAGAATTAGCACTTAGTGAATACATGAACTCCTCATACTACGATAATCACCGGAAAGAATCCCAATTATTGTCACCTTGGGGTAAGCGGATCATAACATGTAATAGGTGCATACAACTTGCAAGATAGGATCAAGAACTCAAATATATTCATAAAAACATAAAGGGTTCAGATCTGAAATCATGGCACTCGGGCCCTAGTGACAAGCATTAAGCATAGCAAAGTCATAGCAACATCAATCCCAGAACATAGTGGATACTAGGGATCAAGCCCTAACAAATTGACTCGATTACATGACAAATCACTGGTACAACAAGCTGCTATACAAACAATTTTTAACACCTTTTTATGATGGAGTTTTAAACCGCAGCCTTGCATGTGTGTGCAATAGGGGGGTCCTTCCCACATGATCCAGAAACCATTGGGGATAGGGAGCGTTGATGCAGACGCGTTGCCAAATGTAATCGTATGCGACGCAGCAACATATCACACACACTACATTTTGTCACACATGTGGGATTGGTGATCAATCGCCCACGTCTCTCATGAGTCAAATGTTTCTAATTATGCAGTGAAACCAAATGGTGTTTCATATTGGACCATTTGCGAAATAGTACCTAAGGCACACGAGCCATCATAGAAACTGTGTGTGATATGTGCCCCATCGCACACGAGTATTCTATGGCAATCGTCTTCCATGCATGACACCATCGCACACGTTTCTCGAACAATTACCGTGTGCGATAATGTGCTATCACAAACGGTTCAGGAGCCCCTTCACACACATACAAGTGCTGCAAATCGTCTGTGATTTGTTGTGTATCACCGACGGTTGCGGTATGAGTGACGTGTGCTTTCCGTTTGGGATCGCACATGTTTCCTGAACAATTTACGAGTGGGATTGCATTTTCCATTGGGCACGATTTCCTATAAGCTCTTGTGTGCGATAATGTCCTATCACAAATGGTTCAGGAGTCCCTACGCACACGTAGAAGTGCTGCAAATCGTCTGCAATTTGTTGCATATCACCGACGGTTCTGCTATGATTGATGTTTGATTTCCATTCTGGATCACACATACCCATTTAGTTAAACCGTGTGTGCATCAATGGCCTGGTTAAAGCAAAAATATCGCATTTGAATCACCATGCAAAAAGCAAATTCACCATAATATGCAATTGAACAAATAGTGTCCACAGGAAGAACATTCATCAGAATTCGCAACAATATGCAATTGAACAAATGGTAGCTAAATTCCACTGATTTATCGACATATGTAGTACATAATCATAGTGTGCAAAATACGATGAGGTCATCACATGGAAAACAATGCATCCATGCGTATATGTTTAGCGGCTAACTCTTACTCATTGTTTCAGAAAAACCATGCTGAAATCTTCATTATCACCAGTGGGCTTGATGTAGTGATTCTGGAAGAAGTTGCTGATAAATCTCCTAACCATTAGCAATTCACCAGCGGGGAGCGGTTCAGGGGTCATCAGTTCAAAGATGAGCTGCAGGATTTTTAAGATCAGAATATGCCATATGAGTGGAGTAGAAGATATTAATTAAGACAGACTTACTGGTACTAATTCACGAGCATCTTCACAACAATCAGCAGATTTGTAGAAAGAGATCATGTGTCTGCAAACATAGTATTCACAAAGGTTGGTCCCTGCTATTAGTTGTGACGCCCCCGGCTTAATCATGCACTAATCATACACGCAAATGCACACGATCAAGCCTAAGGACTCACTTGAAGGAATCACAACACAACTCTAAAACATAAATAAAGTCATACAAACTTTATATTACAAGCCAGGGGCCTCGAGGGCTCAAATACATAAGCTCACTTACAAGCGTCAGCAGAAGCATCAGATATCTGAGTACAAACATAAAAGATAAAACAGATAACCCTTTAAGATGACAGGGCAAAAGAAAACACTATGATCGAAAAGGCGCAGGCCTCCTGCCTGGGACCCTCCGATCCTACTCCTGGTCGTCGGCAAGCTCAAAGTAGTAACCACCCTCGGGGTGGTAGTAGTAGTCGACGGCGGGGGCAGCTGTCTCAGGGGCTCCGTCATCTGGTTGCATCAAACAAATATGGGGAAAACGAGGAAGCAAAGCAACTGTGAGTACTCATCCGAAGTACTCAACAAGCAAGGATCTACACTACATATGCAACATTATCAAAGAGAGGCTGTATATGTGGACTGGGCTGCAGAAATGCCAGAATAGAGAGAAGGCCTAGTCCTATCGAAGACTAGCATCTTCAGCGGTCTTGCAACATTAGAAGAGTGTAGATTAGTACATCATAAAGTAGTAGTAACATTAAGTATCAACCTCGGCCAGAGATCCTTTCTCGACTCCCTGCGATAAAGCAATCCCAGAGCCCTAGTATCCATTTCTCATCATTAAGTTCTAGTTGTATCGATCGGGATATAACTCCGAGCATCCATTACCGAGGATCCGACTATGCATAGATTAGTTCTTCCCTGCAGGGGTGCACCAACTTACCCACCATGCTCGATTAACTCCGGCCGGACACACTTTTCTGGGTCATGCCCGGCCTCGGCCAAACGATACGCTGCAACCCGACCTAGGCTTAACAGAGAGGTCAGCACACCGGACTAAACCTATGCGCCCAGGGGTCTTGGGCCTTCGCCCCGGGAACTCCTGCACGTTGCGTACGCGGCCGGTGAGCAGACCTAGCAGCCTCCATTACAAAGGAGGGTGCTTAATTCAGTCCAACCCAGCGCGCGCCGCTCAGTCGCTGACGTCCATTAAGCTTCGGCTGATGCATACGACACAGAGTGCCCATAACTGTTCCCACGTGATGGTTAGTGCTATCGGGCCAAAGGCCCACTCGGATCAAATATCCAAATCGTTAGTGAATTGGGGGTGTGCGGTAATGAGCAGAGACTCACGATCGATGTGACCCCGTCGCCCCGTCTCGAGGACTTGTGGCAAGGGCTAAGAATGCCCGGCCACGCCTCATACATATCTCACGGGTACCCTCCAGGTCAACCAGTCTCCACATCACTCGCGGGTACCACTCAGGGTCGACCCGCCTTTCCAAGTAACAGTTGTAAAGTCCAGGTATCCATGTGTCCATAACATCAGGGAATCCGAGGCATCACCCTCGTTGGATTCCTACTCGATGTATCCGTCAAGGTGAACTTAGGAGGAATCACCCTCGAGGTTCACACTTGAGGTGTTGCACGACAGCGTCGTTATCGGGAGTGGTGAAGGAGGACTCACCCTCGATGACCACGACCGAATAGCTACTCTACAGAGTTAACATCAGAAGTGCTAAACGAGGTATCACCCTCGGCACTCGATAGTAACGCTGCAGTATCGTACGACTAAGGGGGGTGATGTGCGGTGCTGGGGCCTGGTTGTCGATTACATTGATCGAGTCATCTGATAATCCAGCGGGGCAACTAGGACAAAGTGGGGTCTCTGGTGGGTCTCTATTCAGCCTATACTAAGCAGTTTAGGATAAACAGGTAGGTAACAATAGCAGGTTACAAAATCAGGCTATGCATCAGAAATAGGATAAACAGTAGCAAGAACAATTTCTAATGCAAGCATAAGAGAGAAAGAATAGGCGATATCGGCATGTTCAAAAAGGGGGGTGCTTGCCTGGAAGCTCTGCGGCAAAAGCAAGGTCATCAACAGTGTCGTCGGGCTCCTGAGCTGTGTCGGTCTCGGGAACTGCGTCAGTACCGGGATCTATCGAGAGAGAAGAGGGGGAGGAAACAAATAAATACACAGCAAACATATGCAATACAGAGCATGCGATGCTAACGTGCAGTGCAGGGTTGCCTAAAGACATGTCTAAATCATTTTAGTTATTTTAGGATTAAAATTGGATTTATTAATCGGTATGTATGCACTATTCATCTACCAGAAACAGGCTAAAAGTTGCGGGTTCACCTCCGTAGAGGGTCCCGACACGGAAACAGATAGCACGGTTGGATTCGTCTCGTCGTTCAGAGCAACTTTCATGTATAAAGTTTTTCGATCTGAGCTACGGTTTATTTTCTATGATTTTCTAAAGTTTTAAACATTTTCTGGAATTATGTTATTTACTAAAATCAACATTATCCAGAACAGTAGCAGTGACGTCAGCATGACGCAATGATGACATCATCAATCAACAGGACGACTGACCAGGTCAAACCTGACCAGTGGGTCCCACCTGTCAGCCTCTGTTACTTAACAGAGTTTATTTTAAACTAATCTGAGGTTAATTAGCTGCTGGGCCCCACATGCCAATGACTGATTAGACTTATTAATTAAGTTTATTTATAAAATCATTTTAATTAGGTTAATTACGCGATGGGGCCGCATGTCAGTGGCACTGAGTGCCCAGTCAGCATAGTTAACCACGGTCAACGTGGTCAACTGGGTCCAGGGGGCCCATGGGCAGTGACTCTGGGGGTGGCCCTAGGTCAGCCAGCATGGCGATGGCCGGCGGCTCAACGCCGGCGACGTCAAACGCGGCGGCGCGCTCGGAAACTCATCGGAAATCACGTACGGTGGCTCGATTCGAGCGCGGTTGCTTGCGTTCGAAAGCTGGGAGAGTGCTGTGAAGCTAAGGGGCTAGGCGAGTGCTACGCGACGCGGTGAAGCTAACGGGCGCGAGCCCGTGACCATTTGGTCACCAGAGCCTTGCCAGCGACGAGGCCTGCGGCGTCGAGCTCGGGCACATGTGGAACAACGTCTACGGCGCGGAAACAAGAGAAAGAAGGATGGGAAACTTCGAGGAGCTCACCGTGGAGGCGCACGAGGGCCCGGTGACAGCTTAGTAGCAGTAGCGGCGCCGGAGCGGACGAAGATTGCCGGCGACCGAAGCAAAGGGGGCAGCCCGATTCACGTGATGTAGTGGCTCTCGGCTGGGGTTCGAGGGCGCAGACAATGTGGTCGAAGACGAGGAGCACGAAGGCGAGGCGGGTAGACATTGCTGGCCACGGGAATGACGGCGGGCGGCGACGGATCCGCTCGGTGGAGGTGGGAGCGAGCGAGAGGAGGGAGGAGAGCGAGCGAAGCGAGGGGGAAATGGATGAGGATGGCCAGGGGGAGGGACGGGGCCTCCTTATCCCCTCGTCGTCGCTGTAGCGGTGCCGTGTCGTCATCTCGACGGCGTTCGCCGGCGCGGTCAGACGCGCACCGACAGCGCGAAGGAGAGAGAGGGAGAGGAGGGAGAAAAGACCGGCTGGGCTGGGCCAGGTGTACTGTGCACTTAGGCCCAGTCCCCTGTAGTTGCTTAGGCCTTTTCCTATTTCTTTTTCTATTTTATTTTTCAGAGAGGGTTTTTGAATTAAAATGAGCTTCCAAATGATTTTGTTCAAATGTGAAACTTGGTCACATAAATGCAATGGAATATTTTGCACTGCCACATAAAGTGTGGGCAATTTTGGAATTCATTTGAATTTTTCAAAAATGAATAGGGCATTAATAGTGCTGTTTTGGCACTGTTTAAAATGCTTAGGCCCATTTTGTAGTTGATGGAGATGTTGTTTTCCTTAACAACATTTGTTTTGGAAGATTTGTTAGATGATGAGCATTTTTCTAGCAAGTTTTGGGCAACTTTATTTTGCAGTTGAATTTGAATAGAATTCAGAGAAGGAATTTGAAATGAGATATTATCCCAACATGATTATTATTGCAAATCACAGTAGCTTAGCATCACCATGATGGATTACTGTAGCACCATTACATAGAGGTGTTACAATTTTCCTCCTCTAAAAGAAATTCTCGTCCCGAGAATTCAGGAGGTAGAAGAAAAGAGGTCGGGGTATTCTTCCCAAAGATGATCCTCGCGTTCCCAAGTGGCTTCATCTTTTGTATGATTCGACCACTGTACTTTCAGGAACTTGGTCGTCTTCTGACGGGTCCGATGTTCAGCTTCATCGAGAATGCGGATCAGATGCTCCTTATAAGATAGGTCATCTTGCAAATCGATCATCTTGTGATCCACTGCTCAGTGCGGGGACTCCTTGAAGCAACGACGAAGTTGCGACACATGGAAGACGTCGTGGATATGAGAGAATTGCGGTGGCAACTCCAGTTTATATGCCACCTGACCACGTCTTGCAACAATGCGGAAAGGACCAATGTAGCGTGGAGCTAACTTGCCCTTAATTCCGAAACGGTGAGTGCCCTTCATAGGAGTGACACGTAGATAAGCTTGATCACCAGGGTGATAAGTCAAACCCCATCGTTTGCGATCGTAATTGCTCTTTATGCGGTCTTGAGCCGCCTTCAGATTTTCTCGAATGATACAGACTTGCTCTTCAGCGTGTCGAATAATATCCGGACCCACGAGTGGTCGTTCCCCAGTTTCTGACCAGTTCAGAGGGGTTCAACACTTACGTCCATAGAGTACTTCGAAGGGGGCCATTTTCAAGCTAGCTTGATAGCTGTTGTTATAAGAGAATTCGGCATACGGGAGAGATTCTTCCCACTTCTTGCCAAAAGAAATAACACAAGCACGAAGCATGTCTTCAAGCACCTGATAGACTCGCTCGACTAGGCCTTGGGATTGGGAGTGATAAGCTAAACTCCAGGTAATATGAGTTCCCATAGCCTCTTGGAAACTTTCCCAGAACATAGAGGTGAAAAGGCCGCCACGGTCTGAACTGATCTCTTTCGGAATACCGTGGAGTGAAACAATTCTGGAGATATACAACTCTGCTAACTGACTAGCAGTGATAGTCTCCTTGACAGGCAGAAAGTGTGCAACCTTAGAGAGTTGGTCGACGACGACAAGAATAGCATCGTGACCCTTCTGTGACTTGGGAAGGCCAGTAATGAAATCCATTTGCACTTTATCTCATTTCCATAAAGGAATAGGTAACGGTTGCAGAATTCCAGCAGGCTTGTGATGTTCTGCTTTAACACGATAGCAAATGTCACATTCAGCAACGTATCGAGCAATATCCTGCTTCATTTTGGACCACCAGTACCTTTGACGGAGATCACGATACATCTTGGTGCTACCCGGATGGATAGACAACAGTGTATCATGTGCCTCCTTCATGACTTTGTCATTCAAAAGCTCGAAGCGAGGTACCACAATGCGGTCTCTGAAATACAAGGTTCCATCTTCAGACAACGAGAAATCCCTGTACTTTTCAAGGTGAAGATCTTTCTTCATCAGATCAATTTCAGCATCTTTAGCTTGCGCACTCTTAACAGCTTTCTCAAGATCTGGCTGTATCACAAGGTTACTAATAGAACCCTGTGGAACAATACGCAGATTCAGCTTGCGCAATTCTTCATAAAGATGTGGTTGAGCTCGCTTAACCATGAGGTTGTTACAATAGGACTTGCGGCTTAAGGCATCAGCCATGACATTAGCCTTGCCAGGGGTATATGAAATACCACAGTCATAGTCCGTAATTGTTTCCAACCATCGCTGTTGATGGAGATTGAGATCCGGCTGAGTAAACAAATACTTCAGACTTTGATGATCAGTATATATCTCACAACGATTACCAAGAAGGTAGTGTCGCCACTGCTTCAGTGCATAAATCACCGCAGCAAGTTCAAGATCATGCACTGGATAGTTTTCTTCATGTGGACGCAATTGACGCGAAGCATACGCAATTACTCTTTGTTCTTGCATTAGGACACAGCCTAATCCTTGACGAGAGGCGTCGCAATAAATCACAAAGTCTTTGCGAGAATCCGGAGGAGCAAGCACTGGAGCAGAAGTTAGCTTGTCCTTGAGGGTCTGGAAACTCTCCTGACATTTGTCTGTCCACTCAAACTTAACACCTTTGTGAAGCAGGTTAGTCAGAGGCTTAGCAATCTTGGAATTTTTTTTGACAAATCGCCTGCAATAGCTTGCGAGGCCGAGAAAACTTCTCACTTGCTTGACGTTCTTCGGAGGAGTCCAGTCAAGAATAGCCTGAACTCGTTCCGGGTTAATAGCAATTCCATCTTGGAAATCACATATCCAAGGTAGGTTACTTCAGAAAGCCAGAATTCACATTTGGAGTATTTGGCATACAACTGGTGTTCACAAAGCCTTTCCAGTACAAGTCGAAGGTGTTCATCATGTTCTTCCTTATTCTTCGAATATAACAGAATATCATCTAGATATACCACGATGAACTTGTCGAGGTAATCCATGAAGATGTAATTCACCAGGCAGGAGAACGTAGCTGGAGCATTTGTTAAGCCAAATGACATGACAGTGTACTCATAAGAGCCATAGCGAGTAACAAATGCAGTCTTGGGAATATCCTCTTCGCGGACACGGATCTGGTGATAACCCAACCTCAAGTTGAGTTTAGAGAACACCGATGATCCAGCAAGTTGATCATACAAATCATTGATCCGAGGAAGTGGATACTTATTCCGAATGGTTGCCTAGTTGATAGGACGGTAATCTTGGACCAACCTATTCGTACCATCTTTCTTCTTACAAAGAGAGAAGGTGCTCCCCAGGTAGAGGAACTTGGACGGATAAAGCCTTTGCGGAGTGATTTGTTGATTTCCTCCTTAAGCTCTAGAAGTTCATGCAGATGCATCTTATAAGGACGCTTCGCAATGGGAGTTGTGCCTGGCTTCAAGTCGATGGCAAACTCAACAGCTCTAACAGGAGGTATTCCTGGAAGTTCTTCTGGAAAAACATCCTGGAAGTCACGAACGACTGGAATGTTTTTGATCCCCTCAAGCGAAGAAGCATTTAACGCATTTAGAGCATATATTAGGGCCTCGACATTTTGAGTGATATGAGCATGGTAATTCACTAGCTCATCTGATGGGTGCTGGAGGAGTACAACCTTAGTGGCACAATTGATTGAGGCGTAATGAGCCTTCAACCAATCCATTCCCAGAATAAGATCAATTTTGGAAGATTTCAGGATAATGGGAAATGCCTGAAACTTCAACCTTTCAATCTCAATAGTGACTTCGGGGTTGAACAAGGAGGCTTGGCACCGACCCGCAGGAGTGTTTACCACTAAAGGATGGTGCAGCATTTCACATTTAACGTCATGCATGAGTGCGAAATGTTCTGACATGAATGAATGCGATGCTCCTGAATCAAATAAAATAGATGCTGGTGCTGAATTAACAAAGCGAGTACCCATCATAGTTTTAGGTTGATCCTGAGCTTCAGCCATATTGACATGGTAATTCTGTCCACGACCATAAGAAGGCCTGACATTGTTGTTGCGGGGTTGATTGTTGCCACGGGTATTAGCAGGCAGAGTCAGTTGATTCTGATTCTGGTAGCAGTTCCTGGCAAGATGACCTAGTTTGCCACACTTGTAACACAGCCCATCATTGGAATTGGGAGCAGGAGCTCGGGGTGGTGCAGCTCGAAGAGGCTGCCTCGATGGTGGAGGGGGCAGACGTGGTGCAGCATGGTACGGACTTGGTGCAGGTGCAGTTGGACGATACATGCTCTGAGGGATCCATATGCGGCGCTTCTGTGAAGACGAGCCCGAAGATGAGCCAACATCATGATAGCGCTTCTGTGACTCCTTGTGCTTGATTTGAGCGGTCTCAACCAAAATAGCCTTGTTCACAAGGGTAGCAAAGTCGGTGAAGTCTTGAGCAGCAAGTGCAAGCTCGATGTCTGGGTGGAGTCCATTAGGGAACTTCTCTTGTCTACGAGCATCGGTGGCGATGTCTTGTTCAGCATAGCGGGATAGGTCAAGGAATTCCCGCTGATAGGCTTCGACAGTCTTGTTGCCCTGAGTGAGGTTGCGGAACTGGGTTTTCATCCGGTCCATGATTCCCTAAGGAATATATCGGGCATGAAAAGCAGCCTGGAACTCAGGCCAAGTAACGGCTGTTCCAGCAGGCAGTGTACGCTTGTGTGTGTCTCACCATTGAGCAGCGGGACCCTTTAAGAAAAAGGTCGCGAAGGTGACAAAGTTGGCAGGGGAGACATTTGCAGAATCCATCTCGTGAGTGATGTCGCGAATCCAGTCATCAGCATCTAGTGGCTTATCAGAGTTGCGGAACTGAGTGGGGTTAAGACGCACAAATTCCGTCAGAGTTATTGAAGCAGGGTTCTGGTTCTGGTCGTTCTGATGCGGGAACTGAGCCATAATCCCAGTCATGAACTGACCGTTGAGCTCGAATTGTTGCATCATAGCTGCCATATAATCTGGCTGTGGTGGGTGTTCAGGGGCACGACCACGACCATGACCACCTGGTCTAACCATCCTGTTAAGTTTCAACAGGGGTAGTTTAGTAAAAGCAATTGCAAGTATTTAGCGACAAGCATGATGTAACATGACAATAATTAAGCAGTGTAATAGATACTTAACAGTAGTCAATTAAGACGTACAGATCCATACACTGAGTCGGGTACATGCGGACAGCATAATGGTGCAAATTTAAAAGCTAGACATGCTAGGCAGCGCGCAGGCACGCGGTAAGGAAGTACACAACGAGACATAGCAAAGGCTACAGCAACGTCGGAGAAAAACTGTTGGAGCGAGGAACCTGCAAGTGACAACACAGGGTGCCCTCGATAAAAGGATCCTGCAAGCAGAACTTGGCCCACAATCTTGAAGAAAGGGGGGGGGGGGGGGTAATTTCAGAACTCCGGGTGGATGTGATCACGAGAACCTAATGTTGGAGTTAGTAAAATTTTAACCCGAAAGGAAGAGAGATCAGAGTCCCAGAGTAAGGAAGAGGAATAAAAGATCCTAATACCACCCAGTTGGCGACGTTGGCCCGTAAGCCACACAGCCAAGTTAGTAAAATAGTTTTGGACGACTAGACTCAACTTCGGCCAAGGAGTTGGAAAAGGGGGATCCTACAGACAGTCGGCTCTGATGCCAACCTGTGACACCCCCGGCTAAATCATGCACTAATCATACACGCAAATGCACACGATCAAGCCTAAGGACTCACTTGAAGGAATCACAACACAACTCTAAAACATAAATAAAGTCAAACAAGCTTTATATTACAAGCCAGGGGCCTCGAGGGCTCGAATACATAAGCTCACTTACAAGCGTCAGCGGAAGCATCAGATATCTGAGTACAGACATAAAAAGATAAAATAGATAAGCCTTTAAGAAGGCGGGGCAAAAGAAAACACTACGATCGAAAAGGCGCAGGCCTCTTGCCTAGGACCCTCCGATCCTACTCCTGGTCGTCGGCAAGCTCGAAGTAGTAACCACCCTCGGGGTGGTAGTAGTAGTCATCGGTAGGGGCAGCTGTCTCAGGGGCTCCATCATCTGGTTGCATCAAATGGATATGGGGAAAACGAGGAAGCAAAGCAACCGTGAGTACTCATCCGAAGTACTCAGCAAGCAAGGATCTACACTACATATGCAACATTATCAAAGAGAGGCTGTATATGTGGACTGGGCTGCAGAAATGCCAGAATAGAGAGAAGGCCTAGTCCTATCGAAGACTAGCATCTTCAGCGGTCTTGTAGCATTAGAAGAGTGTAGATTAGTACAGCATAAAGTAGTAGTAACATTAAGTATCAACCTCGGCCAGAGATCCTTTCTCGACTCCCTATGAGAAAGCAATCCCAGAGCCCTAGTATCCATTTCTCATCATTAAGTTCTAGTTGTATCGATCGGGATACAACTCCGAGCGTCCGTTACCGAGGATCCGGCTATGCATAGATTAGTTCTTCCCTGCAGGGGTGCACCAACTTACCCACCACGCTCGATTAACTCCGGTCGGACACACTTTTCTGGGTCATGCCCGGCCTCGGCCAAACGATACGCCACAACCTGACCTAGGCTTAACAGAGAGGTCAGCACGCCGGACTAAACCTATGCGCCCAGGGGTCTTGGGCCTTCGCCCCGGGAACTCCTGCATATTGCGTACATGGCCAGTGAGCAGACCTAGCAGCCTCCATTACAAAGGAGGGTGCTTAACACAGTCCAACACAGCGTGCGCCGCTCAGTCATTGACGTCCATTAAGCTTCGGCTGATGCATACGACGCAGAGTGCCCATAACTGTTCCCATGTGATGGTTAGTGCTATCGGGCCAAAGGCCCACTCGGATCAAATATCCAAATCGTTAGTGAATTGGGGGTGTGCGGTAAGGAGTAGAGACTCACGATCTATGTGACCCCGTCGCCCCATCTCGAGGACTTGCGGCAAGGGTTAAGAATGCCCGGCCACGCCTCGTACTTATCTCACGGGTACCCTCCAGGTCAACCGTCTCCACATCACTCGTGGGTACCACTCAGGGTCGACCCGCATTTCCAAGTAACAGTTGTAAAGTCCAAGTATCCGTGTGTCCATAACATCAGGGAATCAGAGGCATCACCCTCGTTGGATTCCTACTCAATGTATCCGTCAAGGTGAACTTAGGAGGAATCACCCTTGAGGTTCACACTTGAGGTGTTGCACGACAGCGTCGTTATCGGGAGTGGTGAAGGAGGAATCACCCTCGATGACCACGACCGAATAGCTACTCTACAGAGTTAACATCAGAAGTGCTAAACGAGGTATCACCCTCGGCACTCGATAGTAACACTGTAGTGTCGTACAACTAAGGGGGGTGATGTGCGGTGCTGGGGCCTGGTTGTCGATCACGTTGATCGAGTCATCTGATAATCCAGCGGGTCAACTAGGACAAAGTGGGGTCTCTTGTGGGCCTCTATCCAGCCTATACTAAGCAGTTTAGGATAAACAGGTAGGTAACAATAGTAGGTTACAAAATCAGGCTATGCATCAGAAATAGGATAAACAGTAGCAGCAGCAATTTCTAATGCAAGCATAAGAGAGAAAGAATAGGCGATATCGGCATGTTCAAAAAGGGTGGTGCTTGCCTGGAAGCTCTGCGGCAAAAGCAAGGTCATCAACGGTGTCGTCGGGCTCCTGAGCCGCGTCGGTCTCGGGAACTACGTCAGTACCAGGGTCTACCGAGAGAGAAGAGGGGGAGGAAACAAATAAATGCATAGCAAACATATTCAACACAGAGCATGCTATGCTAACGTGTAGTGCAGGGTTGCATAAAGACATGTCTAAATCATTTTAGTTATTTTAGGATTAAAATTGGATTTATTAATCGGTATGTATGCACTATTCATCTACCGGAAACAGGCTAAAGTTGCGGGTTCACCTCTGTAGAGGGTCCCGACACGGAAACAGATAGCATGGTTTGATTCATCTCGTCGTTCTGAGCAACTTTCATGTATTAAGTTTTTCGATCTGAGTTATGGTTTATTTTCTATGATTTTCTAAAGTTTTAAACATTTTCTGGAATTATTTTATTTACTAAAATCAACATTATCCAGAACAGTAGCAGTGACATTAGCATGATGCAATGATGACATCATCAGTCAACAGGACAACTGATCAGGTCAAACCTGACCAGTGGGTCCCACCTGTCAGCCTCTGTTACTTAACAGAGTTTATTTTAAACTAATCTGAGGTTAATTAGCTACTGGGCCCCACATGTCAGTGAATGATTAGACTTATTAATTAAGTTTATTTATAAAATCATTTTAATTAGGTTAATTACGCGGTGGGGCCCGCATGTTAGTGGCACTGAGTGCCCAGTCAGCATAGTTGACCATGGTCAACGTGGTCAACTGGGTCCAGTGGGCCCACGGGCAATGACTCTGGGGGTGGCCCCAGGTCAGCCAGCGTGGCGGCGGCCGGCGGCTCAACACCGGCGATGTCAAACGCGGCGGCGCGCTCGGAAACTCGCCAGAAATCACCTACGGTGGCTCGATTCGAGCGTGGTTGCTTGCATTCGAAAGCTGGGCGAGTTCCGCGTCGAGTAGACAACATGGTCGAAGACGGCGAAGACGAGGAGCACGATGGCGAGGCGGGTAGACATCGCTGGCCACGGGAACGACGGCGAGCGGCGACGGATCCGCTCTTTGGAGGTGGGAGTGAGCGAGAGGAGGGAGGAGAGCGAGCGGAGCGAGGGGGAAATGGATGAGGATGGCCTGGAGGAGGGACGGGGCCTCCTTATCCCCTCGTCGTCGCTATAGCGGTGCCGTGTCGTCGTCTCGACGGCATCACCGGCGTGGCCAGACGCGCGCCGATAGCGCGAAGGAGAGAGAGGGAGAGGAGGGAGAAAAGGCCGGCTGGGCTGGGCCAGGTGCACTGTGGACTTAGGCCCAGTCCCCTGTAGTTGCTTAGGCCTTTTCCTATTTCTTTTTTTGTTTTCTTTTTCAGAGAGGGTTTTTGAATTAAAATGAGCTTCCAAATGATTTTGTTCAAATGTGAAACTTGGTCACATAAATACAATGGAATATTTTGCACTGCCACATAAAGTTTGGGCAATTTTGGAATTCATTTGAATTTTTTAAAAATGAATAGGGCATTAATAGTGCTGTTTTGGCACTGTTTAAAATGCTTAGGCCCATTTTGTAGTTGATGGAGATGTTGTTTTCCTTAACAACATTTGTTTTGGAATATTTGTTAGATGATGAACATCTTTCTAGCATGTTTTGGGCAACTTGAATTTGCATAGAATTCAGAGAAGGAATTTGAAATGAGATATTATCCCAACATGATTATCATTGCAAATCACGGTAGCTTAGCATCACCATGATGGATTACTGTGGCACCATTACATAGAGGTGTTACATTAGTCATGTAGTTGCCCTGTTAGGAACAACCTAACCAGTGTAAGATGTAATTTTTTTCTTTGGACAAAAATAGCAATAGGTTTATTTAGAAACTTGAACATTTGACTAGCGTAAGAAAAGGTATTTGCAAACTTTTGGATGCATTTTTTGAAAATAACGGATTTCGATGTCTTACCGGAGAAACAATCTCGTGTTGCAGAGGTAGTTCCCTCTTGAACAGGTTCATGATACGTCTCCAACGTATCTATAATTTTTTATTTTTCCATGCTGTTATATTATCATTCTTGGATGTTTTATATTCATTTTATAGCAACTTTATATCATTTTTTGGGACTAACCTATTGACATAGTGCCCACTGCCAGTTGTTGTTTTTTGCTTGTTTTTCAGTTCGTAGAATATCCATATCAAACAGAGTCCAAACGCAGTGAAACTTTTTGGAGATTTTTTTCAGCCTAGAAAACAACTTGGGAGCCAAGGAAGTGCACAAGGGGAGGACCATGGGGCCCACCACCCACCTGGGCGCGCCCTCATGGGTGGTGGGGCCCACGGATGTCTCCTCCACCGCCTCTTAGCTCTATAAATACTCAGATATTCCAGAAACCCCAGCAGAGTCGTCGAAACACATTTCCAGCCACCGCAAGTTCCAGAACCACGAGACCCAATCTAGAGCCCTATTCTGGCACCCTGCCGGAGGGGAACACGATCACGGAGGGGTTCATCATCCTCATTGGCGCTCCTTCGATGATGCGTGAGTAGTTCACCATAGACCTACGGGTCCATAGGCAGTAGCTAGATGGCTTCTTCTCTCTTTTTCATTCTCAATACAATGTTCTCCTCGATGTTCTTGGAGATCTATTTGATGTAATGACTTTTTGCGGTGTGTTTATTGGGATCCGATGAAGTGCGAGTTTATGATTAGATCTATCTATGAATATTATTTGAGTTTTATTTGATCTCTTATATGCATGATTGTTATAGCCTCGTATTTCTTCTCCAAAACATTGGTTTGGTTTGGCCAACTAGATTGATTTTCTTGCAATGTGAAGTGGTGCTTTGTGATGGGTTCAATCTTACGGTGTCCTCACCCAGTGACAAAAGGGGTAGCGAGGCACGCATGTATCGTTGCTATTAAGGATAAAAAGATGGGGTCTATTCCTACATGAATAGATCTTGTCTACATCATGTCATCGTTCTTATTGCATTACTCTGTTTCTCCACGAACTTAATACACTAGATGCATGCTCGATAGCGGTCAATGTGTGGAGTAATAGTAGTAGATGCAGGAAGGAGTCGGTCTACTAATCTTGGACGTGATGCCTATATACATGATCATTGCCTTGCATATCGTCATATTTATTTGCTCTTCTATCAATTGTCCAACAGTAATTTGTTTACCCACCATATGCTATTTTCTCAAGAGAAGCCACTGATACGTCTCCAACGTATCTATAATTTTGATTGTTCCATGCTATTATATTCTCATTCTTGGATGTTTTACAATCATTTTATAGAAACTTTATATCATTTTTTGGGACTAACCTATTGACATAGTGCCCAGTGCCAGTTGCTGATTTTTGCTTGTTTTCTACTTCGCAGAATATCCCTATCAAACGGAGTCCAAACGCAGTGAAACTTTTTGGAGATTTTTTTTGGACCGGAAGACAACTTGGGAACCAAGGAAGGACCATAGGGGATGCCCGTGGGGCCCACAAGACACCAGGGCACGCCCAGGAGCACAGGCATGCCCTGGTGGGTTGTGGGGCCCATGGGGGTCTCCTGCACCGCCTCCTCACTCTATAAATACCGAAATATTCCAAAAACCCTAGAGGAGCAGATGAAACACAATTCCAGCCGCCGCAAGTTCCAGAACCACGAGATCCAATCTAACACCATCACGGAGGGGTTCATCATCCTCATTGATGCCTCTCCGATGATGCGTGAATAGTCCACCATAGGCCTACGGGTCCGTAGGCAGTAGCTAGATGGCTTCTTCTCTCTTTTGACTATCAATACAATGGTCTCTTGGAGATCTATTTGATGTAAACCTTTTTGCGGTGTGTTTGTTGGCATCCGATGAACTTTGAGTTTATTTATGATCATATCTATATCCATGAATATTATTTGATTTTCTTTGATCTCTTATATGCCTGATTATTTATAGCCTCATATTTCTTCTTCGAATCTTTGGTTTAGTTAGGCCAACTAGATCGATTTTTCTTGCCATGGGAAGAGGTGCTTTGTGATGGGTTCGATCTTACGGTGTCCTCACCCAGTAACAGAAGGGGTAGCGAGGCACGTATGTATCATTGCTATTAAGGATGACAAGATTGGGTCTATTCCTACATGAATAGATCTTGTCTACATCATGTCATCATTCTTATTGCATTACTCCATTTCTCCATGAACTTAATACACTAGATGCATGCTGGATAGCGGTCGATGTGTGGAGTAATAGTAGTAGATGCAGGCAGGAGTCGGTCTACTAATCTTGGACGTGATGCCTATATATTGATCATTGCCTTGGATCTCGTCATAATTATTCGATCTTCTATCAATTTCCCAATAGTAATTTGTTTACCCACCGTATGCTATTTTCTCGAGAGAAGCCACTAGTGAAATATACGCCCCCCAGGTCTATCTTTCATCATATTGCTTTTAGATCTATCTTTTATCGTATTTGTTTTCATATCTATTATTTCGAAAACCCAAAAATACTTTGCTGCACTTTTTATTTACATCTTTTATTTCATGTTTTATTCAGATCTATTTATCCAAACACATACAAACCGATCTATCTTTTTACCGAGGAGGGATTGACAACCCCTCTTACGCGTCGGGTTGCGAGGATTTGTTCTTTGTGTGTAGGTACCGTTTACATAGTGTTGCTTGGTTCTCCTACTGGATTGATACCTTGGTTTCATAACTGAGGGAAATACCTACCGTAGCTGTTCTGCATCATCCCTTCCTCTTTGGGGAAATACCGACACAGTTTCAAGCCGCATCAAAAGGAATTTCTGGCGCTGTTGCCGGGGAGGATCAAGTCAAGATAGTCTCCCGTCAACTTGCCAATTTCTGGCGCCATTGCCGCGAAGGATCAAGTCAAGATAGTCTCATGTCAACTTGCCAATTTCTAGCACCGTTGCCGGGGAGACATCATCAACATCTATCAAGTTCCTAACCACAAATCTCATCTCCTTGCAATTTACATTATTTGCCATTTGCCTCTCGTTTTCATCTCCTCCATTTCAGACAAATTTGCCTTTTTATTTGCCTTCTTTTCCGTTTGCCTTTTTCTCGTCAGATCTAATTTTTTTGCTTGCAATCTTGTTTGCGTAGTTGCGATGTCTCAAAGAAAGTACTATGATGTTCCTTACCCCAATATTTTGCTTGAAATTGAGAAAACTACCAAGGAATATATGACTACACAATTTGAGCATAATAAGTATGTTATCGAAGAGCTTAAGGAACACTCTGTTGTGCTAGATGCTAGTAGAGAAGTTTCCAACCTCCAATCCAAGTATGCTCATGCTGAAAATTTGTCAGGCAAAATATCTGATGCACAAGCTACACTAGTAAATCAGATGGCTGCTAAGCCAATTTCTCTAGAGGATAAAAATGATGAAGATCTTAAAGTGATTGGTGTTTCTTCTATTGACTCCTTGTTTAGTAAAATTAAAATTGATGATAAAGGGACTGAAGAAGAGTCAACTTTAGGTAGAGGGCGTCCCGATAATTTGGAGGGTGAAAATCTTGATGAAAAAATTGATAAAAGTGGGTTTGGAGAGGTCAAAACTTTAACTAGTGATGTTCCCACTCTTTTGGATTACAAAGACTTTAATTATGATAATTTCTCATTGATTGAATGTATTTCTTTATTGCAATCCATGATAAATTCACCCCATGCTTATGAACAAAATAAAGCTTTTACTAAACATATCATAGATGCCATGATGAAAGCTTTACAAGAAAAGTTGGAGTTAGAGACAATTCCAAGAAAATCACATGATGTATGATAACCTACTATTAAATTCAAGATTAAAAATTATGAGTGCTTTGCCTTATGTGATTTGTGCTGTGGTTCGACACAATCACCTATGGGGCCATCGACCCCTTTGTGGTTCGGCAAGGGGGAAGGGCACATTGCACAAAGAGTGAAGGTCATAGAACAGCACGGCAATGGTGACGCGGGTGGTTTTTACCTAGCTTCGGGCTGCCGCGAGGCGTAAAACCCTACTCCTGCTTTGGTGGATTGAGTGGAAGACCGTGGCGAACACGCAGTGCTTAAGCCCGGCAAGGTCGCCTCGGGGAGAGCAGCTACGCGCGTATGAGTGTACAAGGGTCCGAATCCTATCTAAGGTTTCCTCGGCCCTCCTTTTATAGGTAAAGGTGTTACCACAGTAGCAAAACAGTCATTATCCAGTGATTAGATAGCCACAGTGCTATCATACCTAACTCTGCAGACAGGACAAGGTGCATTAAATGCACCGCTTAGTGTCACGTCGTGGATGCAGCCCGGCAAGCCTTGCCGTGCCATTCAACCACCTTCTCACCTGTCTGCGTGACACGCCCATGGACGGGTGTCATTTTGGGGCGATCTTCCTCAGGAATGGCTGCCACATGCTGAATGACTGCCACTTATTCACTTGAGGGCTCGACACCGCATCGATAAGCGACTTGTGTCACTGTAAGGTGGAGCGGTGGAGCCTTGGTGGGATAACAGGCCGCCAGCGCCCCGGCAACCCTTGCCGGGGAGGTCTTGGGACTTGCTCTTAGGGTGGCCTCGACCTGACCAGGCTCGCCTGCCCGGCAAGGGGGGCTTTTTCCCTTGGTGATATCTTGTTGTCTAGGCTTGTCTTGGTCTTCTTGATCCGCCCTTTGATTCTTCAAAGAGCTATTCTCTCCTGCTTGGCCTTGTCTTGGATGCTGGAACCTTGCCCTTGTGCCTGTGTACAGTCAGGGCAACATACACCAGGGTTTGTTACACCGACAGGAGCCCCCGGGCCTGGCCCGAACACACTGCTGAGCGTCGTCGGGGTAGGCCCTATCTAGTACACAGGCGAAGAGTTTGTGGTAGCTCATTCTTTGATATTTTCTCTGCCTCTTTATGAATCAGTGCTTGAGTCAGTTTCTAGTTTTTTCGTGCGTCGTGCAAGATGTTATGGGGGGAGTTTTAAGCCACGATCCGTGGCTACCCACGTCCCACGTTCACGGAGTGGAAACTGCCATTCCACTAGCTTCTACGCTTCTGGCGTTTCTGCCACGTATGCTGCATGCATTGCGCATGGTTGGTGGCGAACGCGGGGAGCATGGAAATGTGCGCCATGGCAGAAAGCCAGGCGCCTTGGATTGGCGCACAGGGTCGGCCTTGATTCCATGAGCCGTTGGAGGTGCAGAGGAGTCGGATTGGCAGAGCGGGGCGGTTGGCCCCTTGGTGAGGGGCCAGCCCCCGACCCTGTTCGCCTATAAAGAGGGAACGTGGGCAAGGTGCTGGCTCACACCCATCTCCTCTTCCTCTCTCCTGGCATCGCTTTTCCATCATGGTGAGGGGGAGAGGTCGTGGAGGCACTCCAGTGGCGGCGACGAGGGCTTCTGCTCGACAGGTCCTCCCTCCTCCTATTGGGGACGCAGGAGCAGAGCCCATTATGAGGGGAGGCGGGAGAGGACGAGGTCGTGGTCGCCGCGTCGCTCGGGGTCGAGGAGGACGAGGCGGTGCTTTGATCGCACCTCCTCCGGCTACTCAATACCCTAATGAAGGCCACGTTGGGAACTAGCCGCTGGAGTTCATCGTCAAGCTGCGAGGGCCCCCGCGCAGCCGTCTACGGCTTCCTACTCCATTTGCAAGGGTGATGGAGATTGAGCAGCCGCCGGGGTTGAGGCTGCACATGAGGGGTTGCTGTAATGGCAGCATGCAGGCGGACATGGAGTTCCCCGCTCCTCATGTCATGCTTCTCCGGTGTGGCTGGAAGGCCTTTGCCCATGCCCATAGCTTGGAGGCCGGGCACATCTTCCATTGCAAGTTAATGGATGCCACCCTGCTCTCCGTCAAGGTCTTCGGATGCTCGGGTGCTCGCTTAGGGTGCTGTGCAGAGAGCTTGACTGATGACGAAAGCTCCTCCTCAAGCGACATCGACAAGGAGGACAATGACGGCAATGACGACGGAGCCGGTGGGGAGGACAACGGCTCCGACTCCGGCTGAACACCAGCCGCACCGTCACCGTCAGCCGGTGGCACCGCCATCTGCACCTGCATCTCTTCCTCGACAAGGCTATTTGCCGGGGTGTTGGGTGCGGGTGGCACCCTTGCCTCCTCCAGCAGTCTTCCAGCTGGACCCCAGCAGGCTTCCTTGTGGCGTCGGCTTCGTTCGCCCTACCGCGTCCTGCTGGCCCTGGTGGTGGTGATCAGGGTGTCGCCTAGTCGCTCCCCCCATCCATCACCTTCGCCCGTGCCCTCTCGATCTTGTCAGACTCCATCTCGCGGGTTCTAATGAGGTCAGGCTGGGCTTCTTCCCAGGCACTTCTTTTGCCCTCTTCGCCTCCTGCGGTAGTTCCTAGGAGGAGAGGGACAAGAAAGGGATTATGGGGTACTTATCTTTTTCAGTCTAAGACATGTAGGCATTTGCCAAACTTTAGCCTCAAATATGCAATCTTCTTTATCTATGTTTGTGTTTTGTAAGATATGTACTTGCTTATTCGCATATTAATGAAAAAGACAAGCTTTGCCGGATAATTGTGCGTGTATTATGTCCATGCAGAGGTGAGATGCCTCTATACATTTAAGTAAACAAGTTATCTCCGGCAAACTATCCTGCCGGTTCCTTCCGTTTGTTGCCGCGGGGCTTAGCCTGCCGGGCTCAAAACTATGGAAAGGGACCAGCCCCTTGTCAAACCTCCTTCGTCAAAGGCCACTACAACCACCTTGACCGAAGCAACGTTTGGGATAAAGGATGGGAGCACCTATGCTTCGAAGGCGACAAGGTTTTCATATGCACAAGTTTTCATCTTACAGAACATTTATGGACAAGAAGGAACTTATCTGTTTGGCTTGTTGGGGACCGATATGTAGGCTTGTCTTCGTTTCTTCTCATTGGGACCGAGTCCGTGGCAAGAGCCCAACGGTTAAACGCAGAGGAAAACAATGCTGCATATGCTCTTATCTACATGATCATGCCATGCTTATGTTATGCTATGCATGCATGCAAGTTTTTGGGGCCCCCAACGCTTCATTTATTTATCTGCTACTCAGGGTCTGTGCCTGGCTTTGTACAAAGGGTTACATGCAGCATCGGCAAAGCTTGTACAAAAGGGTGGCTGTCGGGCAGGGCCCAACAGCCGTGCCTTACGGGTAGAACTTACGGAGATGCTCAATATTCCATGAGTTTTGCAATTGAATGCCATCTCCGGTCTCCAGACGGACTGTGCTCGGTTTGGTGACTCGTACCACCTGGTAAGGGCCTTCCCACTTTGGTGTCAACTTGTTTGTACCCTTGGCGGACTGAACACGCCTAAGGACAAGGTCACCTTCCTCAAGGCTCCGGGGATGAACCCTGCAGCTGTGATAGCGGCGCAGGGCTTGCTGATAGCGTGCAGCACACGTAACAGCCTAGAGACAGTTCTCCTCGAGGAGCACGGCATCGTCATGCCAGTGTTGCTCTTGCTCTACTTCATCGTAGGCAGGTACTCGAGGTGACCCGTATATGAGTTCCGTGGGGATCACTGCTTTTGCCCCATAGACTAGGGAGAAGGGAGTCTGGCCGGTAGCTCGATTTAGTGTCGTACGGAGGGACCAAAGAACCACCGGCAGCTCATCAATCCAGCGCCTACTGCATTTTTGCAGCCTATCAAATGTTCTTGTCTTGAGTCCTCGCAGCACTTCAGCGTTCGCCCTCTCAGCTTGTCCATTGCTTCTGGGATGAGCAACAGAGGCAAATGAAACCTTGCTTCCAAGGGCTTGAATGTATTGCATGAAGGCGCGGCTAGTGAACTGGGTGTCGTTGTCAGTGATGACCCTGGCGGGTACTCCGAAGCAGCAAACCAGTCCTTTCAGAAACTTGATAGCTGACTGTGCGGTCACCTTCCTCACAGGCTCCACCTCTGGCCACTTTGTGAACTTGTCGATGGCGACGTACAAGAAATCAAAGCCCCCGGTAGCATGGGGGAAGGGGCCCAAGATGTCGAGCCCCCAGACTGAAAAGGCCATGACAAAGGGATCGTCTGGAGAGCTTGAGCAGGTTGATGGATATTCTTGGAGTGGAACTGGCAGGCTTCACATCTGGTGACTAGCTCGATTGCATCTTGGAGGGTCGTGGGCCAGTAGAAACCTTGCCGGAAAGCTTTTCCAACCAAGGCCCTTGATCCAATATGCGAGCCACAGATGCCTCCGTGTATCTCTTCCCCTTTTCCCGGCAAATGCACTTCAATTTCACACCGTTGGGCCTCCTTCTGTATAGTGCGTCATCAACGAACTGATACATACTGGCCCTTCGGGCTACTCTTTCAGCTTCTTCTTGCTCTTCGGGAAGTTCTCCTGTTTGGAGGTAACGGACTATGTGTCGCACCCAAGTTGGAGCCTGAGCCTCGACAACAAGGATCAGCGGCACCTCCTCATTCGTGGGAGCGCACGCCTCAACCACGAGGATTGGTAGTTCGGCGGGAGGGCGCTGCTTGCCAAGCGAAGTGGAGTTGTTCCCGCCAACCTCTCTACCGGGGGCTTCTGGAAGCTCTGCCGAGAGAGGCTTGCCGGAGTCTAGTTTCCTCCTCTTTCTGGCCATTGTTGCTGGGGATACAGAGGGCTGAGTCAAGTGGAGAACAAAAGTCCCTGGTTCCACAGGAAGCTTTTGCGCAGCGCACTTTGATAGATGATCAACAATGCTGTTTTGCGCACGGGGTACGTGCTCTATTTGCAATCCGTCAAAGCGCTCCTCCAGCTTTCTCACTTCCTCTACGTATGCCTCCATCAATGGACTCTGATAATCCTTTTTCACTTGCCTCACCACAAGCTGCGAGTCTCCTCGTATGATCATCTTCTTAATCCCCAACTCTGTCGCAATTCTGAGCCCGACAAGGAGTCCTTCATACTCTGCAGTGTTTTTGGTTGCCTTTTCCCGGGGGAAATGCATCTGGACCACATACTTGAGGTGCTCTCCAGTGGGTGCGACGAGGAGCACGCCAGCTCCTGCACCTTGTAGTGAGAAGGCACCGTCAAAGTACATGATCCATTCTTGGGGTGCTTCCTTGCCGGGGATAACCGTTTCCAGTGCCTCTTCATCTGGGGTAGGTGTCCACTCCGCAATAAACACTACCAGTGCTCTGCTCTGAATGGTTGATGTGCTCTCAAACTTCAAACTAAAGCTTGACAACTCCAAAGCCCATTCCACTATTCTGCCGGTGGCGTCAGGGTTCCTCAGTATGCGTTGCAAGGGGAAGCGGGTGACAACTGTGATCTCGTGGGCTTGGAAGTAATGGCGCAGCTTCCTTGAGGCCATGAGGACGCCAAAGTTCAACTTTTGCATGCCAGAGTACCTTGACCTAGCCCCTGTAGTAGGGAGCTGAAAAGTACACTGGCCGCTGCACCACCTTCTTCCTTGCCGTGATCCTGGAATTGTCTCCGTCGCTTCGCTCCCCTTTGTCCTGATCTGCATCTGACCTTGCCGGAACGAGTTCACTTTCCCCTCCGAAGAGGACGGTAGCCACGGCTGCTCCCTCATCTACCTCCCGCTGCGCCACCAGTGCCGCACTAACCACTTGATTGGTGGCTGCTAGGTATAGCAGCAACGGTTCTTCTGGTTTAGGAGCGACTAAGGTGGTAACAGAGGAAAGATAGGTCTTCAAATCTTGCAGCGCAGCTTCTACCTCCGGGGTCCACTCCATGGGCCCTGCCTTCTTCAAGATTTTGAAGAACAGCAAGGCGTGCTCGGTAGACTTGGAAATGAACCTGCTTAGCGCGGCAACACATCCAGTCAGATGCCTCACATCTTTAACTGTTTTGGGTGCTTGAATCTGCTCGACCGCCTTGATCTTGTCGGGGTTGGCCTCTATCCCCCAATGGGACATGAAGAAGCCAAGTAGCTTGCCAGAAGGAACACCAAACACACACTTCTCTGGGTTCAGCTTCGAGTTGATCTTGCGCAGATTTGCAAAGGTCTCTTCCAAGTCCTGAATGAGAGTAGATTTGTCCTTGGTTTTGACCACTATGTCATCCATGTAAGCTTCAATATTCCTGTGCAGCTGGGACTCAAAACCAATTTGTACTGCTCTTGCAAAAGTGGCTCCAGCGCTCTTTAATCTAAAGGGCTTCCGTACGAAGCAGTACGTGCCACAGGGGGTTATGAACGCTGTCTTCTCTTCATATTCTTTGGACATGAATATTTGGTGGTACCCGGAGTAGGCATCCAAGAAGGAAAGCAGGTCACACCCGGAGGTGGAGTCCACGATCTGGTCGATGCACGGCAAGGGGAACGGGTCCTTCGGGCATGCTTTATTCAGATCTGTAAAATCTATGCAAAGCCTCCATTTCCCATTCGCCTTGCGCACCACCACTAGATTTGCCAACCATGGCAGGTGCAATACTCCTCTGACCAAACAAGCCGCCTCAAGTTTCTTGATCTCCTCGGCAATGAACTGCTGCTGCTCCAAGGCTTGCTTCCGGACCTTCTGCTTGGCGGGCCGGGCATGAGGGCAGATAGCAAGGTGGTGCTCAATTACCTCCCTGGGAACACCGGGGATGTCAGATGGCTGCCAAGCAAACACATCGACATTCGCCCGCAGGAAGGCAACAAAGCGCGCTTTCCTATTTGTCATCAAGGGTGGAGCTGATAGTGAATGTACCATCAGCGCCAACCAGCCCTGCCGGGACCTTCTTCATAGCGGGTGCAGCAACCTTGGATCTCTTGCTAGTAGAACTCTCTGGCAATTCATCGACGGGTGCAGCATACTCCGGAGAAACGCGCTTCCCGAATTCCTTGTCGGCATCCTTGCTAGCTTTTCTCCCTTGTTTGTATTCCTTGTTTGTATTCCTTGGCGGGGACTGCGGCCTCCGCGGCCTCGGCAGCGACCGCATCCCAGTACATCTTGTCCGCGCATGTAATTGCGTCCTTCTTATCTGATGGGATGGAAATAACGCCCATTGGTCCTGGCATCTTCAAGGTATTGTAGGCATAGTGGGATGCCACCATGAACTTTGCCAGGGCAGGTCGTCCAAGTATCCCATTGTACGGCAACGGAAGCTCAACCACATCAAACACAATTTTCTCAGTCCGGAAGTTCAATTCTCCTCCAATTGTCATCGGCAGCGTGATCTTCCCCTTTGGACGACTCCTGCCGGGGTTGATTCCTTGAAATGTGCCTGTAACCTTGAGCTCTTCATCTATTATCTGTAGCTTGTTGAGCACCTTGGGGGAAATCAGATTCAACCCGGCCCCGCCGTTAACCAACATCTTTGTGACCTTGAGGTTGCGAATTGTTGGTGAGACCAACAACGGTAAGCACCCTACCACAGTGGTGCGGTCAGGGCGATCCTCTTTGTCAAAGATGATGGGCGTGCGAGACCATTTGAGCGATGTCCGCGAATCTGCCATTGGCTCCACAGCATTGACCTCACGCGCCCATTGTTTCAGCTGGCGGTGGGAGGAGTGCAAGGACGCACCCCCGTCAATGCACAGGGCGTCAGTGGCTTTCTAGAACTCTTGCTTGCTGGTTTCCTCTTCATCCCTCTCACCACTTTCGTCACCACATTCCTTCTTCTCAAGACCTCTGGCAGGTTTCTCTTGATGTTGGGGAACCTTGCCGGGGCGGCCTCCTTGGCCGTCTTGGCCCTTCCCACCAATGCCATCTTGGTCTCTCTCCTTGTCATGCTTCTTGTACTCAGCTTTTTGCTTCTTGACGAGTTGCTCAACTTGATGACACTCTTGGACATCATGGCCCTTGGTTCGATGGATCTTGCAGTACAGCCCATCTGCCTTCCCAGCCTTCTCGGCAGCCGCAGCTTCCCGGAAATCAGTGCACGCGGCAACTTCCTTGCCAGGAGCCTCGGTCTTGGCCTATTGCTGGAACTAGGAGCGCTTGATCCTTCAACAGTTGGCACTGCTTTATCCTTGTGCTTCTTGTTGTGTTTTTTGTTCTTCTTCTTCTGGCTGGCAGCATTGTCGTCATCTTCTGAGTCGACGTCGACGCCATCCTCTTCTCCGGGGAGACGCCTCCCCTCCTCCGTACGGGCACACTTATCCACCAAGGTGTAAAGCTCGTTCACAGTCTTGGGCAACCGGACGTTCATTTTAGAACGTATCCTGCGGTTGCGCACGTTGGACTGGAATGCGGCAATCACAGCTGCCGGGTGGATATCTGGAATGTTCCTGTGCACCCGGCTGAACCTCTGCATGTACTTCCGTAAACTCTCCCATTCCTTTTGTGGAAGGAGCTACAAATTGCTAGGCCGCCCTGGTTCTTGATGGCCGCCCGTGAAGGCACCAACAAACTCGTGGCACAGATCAGCCCAAGTCGAGATGGAGTTCTCCGGCAAGTGCATCAGCCACGACCTCACATTTGGCTTGAGCGCCAAAGGGAAGTAGTTGGCGAATATCTTTTCATCTCTTCCCCCGGCGGCTTGAACAGCAATGGTGTAGATGCTCAAGAACTCTGCCGGGTTCAGTCTTCCATCGTATTTTTCTGGTATCTCTGGCTTGAACGTACGGGCAGATGGCCAACAGACTCGCCGCAGCTCACGAGTGAAGGCAGGACACCCAACCTCGAAGGGTAGGTATCCGTCTCCACCGGGCACAGGCTCATCGACATTGGGGCCATTGCGCCTGTCGGACTACCGATGGGTTTCGCGGCGCCGTTCTATGGTGACGTGCGCGTCTTACCTCCGCCTGTCCTCCAGGACCTGCCGCTGATCTTGATGGGCTCGAGGATCAGACGAAGCCATCGACACCTTGTCGTGTTCCTGGTTGTGCGACTCTGGCCGCAGCCCCTGCGCTGGCTGTCACGGGGGGACTGCACCGTGAAGTTGGCCCCTTCAGTACAGCCAGCGGCTCAGGCCGTTGCCGCTGCCTACGGATGCCGTGGCGAGCCCACCCGTTGCGATCCCCCTGCCTCAGAGAAACCAATCAAACTCTGAATGGTGGCTCTTCATTCATCCATTTGGTCAGCAGCTGGCAGGAATCTCAATAGGAGTTGGGCTCGAGCCATGGCCTCCAAAGCAGTGCTTGGCATGGAAGACGACGCAGATCGCGATGTCGCCCGACTCCTGACGGTACCGGCCATGGTGGCGTCGTGCTCTCGTCGTCGCGAGCCAGTCGCAAGGGCGGCGTGACGACGAGAAGGACGCGCTTGGGGGTTGACGGCTCCGTTCGGCGCTTCGTCTTGATTGCCTTGTCCTGGGGAAGGCGTGCGTCTCGTAGCTGCACCCATAGCTGGGGCAGCTAGGAGGTTGTGATTCGCACCGGAGCAGGCGCCATCACTGCGGCTGTGTTCTCTAGTGAGGTGGAGAGGCGGGAATTGGATGTTCTCCCCTCCCGCATCTTCTGGAGCGTGCCCGCTAGGATGTTGTTGACACCATTCTCCTCCGGCACCTGCCACTCCCACCTCAGCTGTGGGAGGAACAACGATGGCGCCGCCTGCGCTGGTCGCGTCCCCTGCGGCATTCGTGTCCCCCGACACCACCGCAGCCCCCATGGGATCGGTGGCCATGTGCGAGGGGGCCTTCGAGGTGGAAGGACGGGCTGCTGCACCGGACTTTTTCTTGGGCGCCATGGGTGATGACGCCATCGTCAAAGGAGATGGTGATGAAGATCGACGCGCTGTTTTCGTCCTCGGGTTCGCAAAAGCGCTTCCCTCTACCTGGCGCGCCAAAGACGTCGTGGTTCGACACGATCACCTATGGGGCCATCAGCCCCTTTGTGGTTCGGCAAGGGGGAAGGGCACGTTGCACAAAGAGCGGAGGTCGTAGAACAGCACGGCAATGGTGACGCGGGTGGTTTTTACCCAGGTTTGGGTCGCCGCGAGGCGTAAAACCCTACTCCTGCTTTGGTGGATTGAGTGGAAGACCGTGGCGGACGCGCAGTGCTCAAGCCCGACAAGGTCACCTCGGGGAGAGCAGCTACGCGCGTATGAGTGTACAAGGGTCTGAATCCTCTCTAAGGTTGCCTCGGCCCTCCTTTTATAGGTAAAGGGGTTACCACAGTGGCAAAACAGTCATTATCCAGTGATTAGGTAGCCACAGTGCTATCATACCTAACTCTGCAGACAGGACAAGGTGCATTAAATGCACCGCTTAGTGTCACATCATGGATGCAGCCCGGCAAGCCTTGCCGTGCCATTCAACCACCTTATCACCTGTCTGCGTGACACGCCCATGGACGGGGTGTCATTTAGGGGTGATCTTCCTCAGGAATGGCTGCCACATGCTGAATGACTGCCACTTATTCACTTGAGGGCTCGACACCGCATCGATAAGCGACTTGCATCACTGTGAGGTGGAGCGATGGAGCCTTAGCAGGATAGCAGGCCGCCAGGGCCCTGGCAACCCTTGCCGGGGAGGTCTTGGGACTTGCTCTTAGATTGGCCTCGACCTGACCAGGCTCACCTGCTCGGCAAGGGAGGCTTTTTCCCTTGGTGATACCTTGCTGTCTAGGCTTGTCTTGGTCTTCTTGATCCGCCCTTTGATTTTTCAAAGAGCTATTCTCTCTTGCTTGGCCTTGTCTTGGATTATGGAACCTTGCCCTTGAGACTGTGTACAGTCAGGGCAACATGACGAGGACAAGTACCTGGGGTAGGGTAATAAGCCTGACCTAGACACCCTTCCCAAGGACATTACCTTAAAGTCAAGGATATTCAAGGACAATACCATTCACTCGACCAGAAGCATTCCACTCAGAAAACCCAATTCCATTCGACCGGAGTGTACTCACTCGACCACATCAGAAATCACTCGGAAGACAGAAGATCTAAAGTCACTCAGAACGGCAACAGTCAGGCGTTCACTCCGGAGTCTTAATGATCATTTATATGCCTTTATTGCTGGCGTTACCAGTAACGTCCCATCTTTATGTACCTTAAATCCTGTGTAACTGAGGGCTGGAGGGGTCTGGCGAACTCTATATAAGCCACCCCCCTCCTCAGGCACAAGGGTTCGCACCCCCTGTAACTTCACGCATAATCCAATCGACCGAGCCCCCGGGCACTGAGACGTAGGGCTGTTACTTCCTCCGAGAAGGGCCTGAACTCGTAAACCTTGCGTGCACAACCTCACCGTAGCTAGGATCTTGCCTCCTCATACCTACCCCCTATTCTACTGTCAGACTTAGAACCACGACAGTTGGCGCCCACCTTGGGGCAGGTGTCTTATCGACTTTCCGGTGAGGTTGCGATTTTTTCCGATTCCCATCATCATGATTTCTGGTGGAGGTTCGGCTGAGGACCGCGAGATCCGTCTCGGCGCTCTCGTCTTCATCGCCGACAACTCCGCCTGGCTCCAGGAAGCCCCCCTCGACGTCGAGACACTCCCCGTCCGCGGGGCGACGCACTTTTGCGCGTGTGTCCGCGGCGTCCTTCTGCGGCAGCCGTCGACCCAGTATCGGTCGGCTCCCGCAGTAACTTCGTTCCCCGCCATTCGCCGTCGCAAGCGATCCGGTCGGTCGTGGCTTCAGCGGTGGGTGAAGCATGCGGTGGCGCGTCAGTCGGCTACCCCTCAAGTCGCGGCAATCGAGCCCGATGAATCTCTCTACGGCCTGTTCGATCTGTCGACTGGCTCCGTCGAGACCCTGTCCGAGTGCGACAGCAGCGACCCTGCAGTAGAGGTCCTGATGGTCGACACACCGCGCGGCCCACGTGGCAAGCGTCGCGACGGTGGTGACGACGGCGGTGGCGATCCGTCGCATGTTCACGAGGAATATCACCCCGAAACCCTCTCTTCGCAGCGGAGGGAGGAACTCCACCGCCGTAATGAGGAGGCACTCCACATGCCCATTGTCGGAGAGACCTCTGAGGCTCGGGCCTTGGAGGCAGCGCGCTTGGCCACTTTGGCTGAACGCACTCGACTGGAGAACCTTCAGCATGCACTCGATGAACGTGCTCGGCAGCAGATTCCTGAGTCCAGTCGACGGCGGCAATTGTTCCCGCCTCAACCTCAGGTATACCACACTCCTATTCAGAATCTTATGGCCACAGCTCGTATAGCAGAGTCCATCCAACCATCCCAGTCGAAGGCTGGACGAGGTTTGATGCAGATCCGGGCTCTGCTCCGGGCAGCAGGAGAGCAAAACACTGCAGTATCTCAGTCACGTATCAGAATCCATAGCAGATCTGTGGTGGCCGACACAGTCCAAACGGCTCACAGCCCAAGATCGCCTCCGCGGTGTGAGAGACGTGGGCATCGCCAAGAGCAGTACTTGGGTCGGAACCACAAGCAGTACGATCATCGGCTCGGCCGTGGTGACCACCGTCGAGTGCCTACTCCCCCTCTGAGAGGCGGATCATATGTGCCCCAGCGTTATGATGACAGGCGCCCGTACAGTGAAGAGCGGAGGGTGCCAGTCGACCCAAGAGAGCCAGGGTTTGATGTGAGGTCAATTTTGGTGCAAGGTTTGGTCGACAGGAACCGAGCACACAAAGAAGGGCAAGACAGAGATCGCCCGAGTGGAAGTAGAGTACATGTTTTAGGCCCCGAGTGTTTTAGCAGAGCCACCAGAGCTGCTGAGATCCCCTCCAACTTTAGGTTGGCGACTGGGGTTAGTAAGTTCACCGGTGAGTCGAAGCCTGACACTTGGCTGGAAGATTACCGGGTGGCTGTTCAGATCGGTGGTGGAAATGATGAGGTAGCTATGAAACATCTTCCTCTCATGTTGGAAGGATCAGCCAGAGCATGGCTGAATCAGTTGGCTCCAGGCAATATATTCAGCTGGGAAGAGTTAGCTCGAGTGTTTGTCAGGACATTTGAGGGCACATGCAAACGACCTGCAGGGTTGACAGAATTGCAACATTGTGTACAAAAGCCGAATGAAACTCTGAGGGATTACATCCAAAGATGGACCACTTTACATCACACAGTAGAAAATGTATCCCAACACCAAGCAGTTTGCGCCTTCAAGGAGGGCGTTCGGTATCGAGAGCTTAACCTGAAATTCGGTCGGACAGGAGATATGTCTCTGACCCGCATGATGGAAATAGCCACTCGGTACGCTAATGGTGAAGAAGAGGATTGACTCCGCAGTGGAAAGGGCAAGCCAGTCGCCCAAGACACCGGTGGAGGTCGAAAGCAGAAACGCAAAGCCGAGCCAGCAGGTCCTGGTGAAGCTGTAGTTGTAACTCAAGGAAAATTCAAGGGGAAGCCCAAAGGGCCCTGGATCCCCAAGAAGGTGAAAGATCAAGCAGGGAATGATGTGTTGGATTTGCCATGTCACATTCACACCAAGAAGGATGAAGAGGGTAATCTGATTTATCCCAAACATACCACTCGACAATGTCGGCTCCTAATCCAGCAGTTCCAAGAGAAACAACCCAATGAGAAGGAAAAAGAGTCTGACAAGGATGAGGACAAGGAAGAAGATGATGACGGTTTTCCTAACGTCAATTCCACTTTGGTGATTTTTGCTGACATTGAAAGCAAAAGTCGACTGAAAGTCATCAACAGAGAAGTAAACATGGTTGCTCCGGCAGCGATGACATATTTGAAATGGTTAAAGACTCCCATTACATTCGACCAATCTGACCACCCACCGCACGTTGCCACCCCTGGTCGACCCAGTCATTGGGGGCACCCGACTGACCAAAGTCCAGATGGATGGTGGCAGCGGCTTGAACATTTTGTATGTTGAGACCCTCCGTGGGATGGGCATTCCGATGTCCAAGCTCAGTGAGAGCAACATGCGATTCCACGGTGTCATTCCAGGAAAGAAAGCTGATTCACTCGGCCAGATCGCTCTTGACGTGGTTTTCGGTGATTCAAAGAATTACCGTAAGGAGAAGTTGACATTTGAAGTTGTGGATTTTCACAGTGCCTATCATGCTATTTTGGGCAGAACTGCATATGCCCGTTTCATGGCTCGACCGTGTTACGTGTACCTCAAGCTGAAGATGCCTGGCCCCAGGGGCGTGATCACAGTCACTGGTAATCGGCAACGAGCAGAAGAGTGCCTCCAGAAGGGCTCTAAGATAGCCGATGAACAGATGGCAGCAGTAGAAATGGAAGAATATAAGAAGACTGCAGATCCGAGTGATTTGTTGTGTGCTAAGAAGCCTGCTTCATAGTCTGCATTTCAGTCGTCCGATGAAACAAAGCGTGTTCACATTCACCCGACCGATCCCAGTGCTGCTCCGACTCATATCTCAACAACACTCGACAGCAAATAGGAAGAAGCGCTCATCCAGTTCCTCCGTGAGAACTGGGACATCTTCGCATGGAAGCCGTCTGGCATGCCGGGTGTACCCAGGGGACTGGCTGAGCACCGTTTGCGAGTTGATCCAAAGGCAAAACCTGTGAAAGAGCATCTCCGTCGGTCCGCTGTGGAGAAGAGAAAGGCAATCGGCGAAGAGGTGGCTCGGCTTCTGGCGGCTGAGTTCATCCGTGAAATTTACCACTCCGAGTGGCTCGCCAATGTTGTCATGGTTCCCAAGAAGGACGATTCACTTCGTATGTGCATTGATTTCAAGCATATCAATCGGGCCTGCCCGAAAGATCATTTTCCTCTCCCCCGCATCGATCAGATAGTCGACTCGACTGCGGGATGTGAGCGATTGTCCTTCCTGGATGCATATTCCGGGTACCATCAGATCCGACTGTATGGACCTGATGAAATAAAAACAGCTTTTATCACCCCATTCGGGTGCTTTTGCTACGTCACCATTCCCTTTGGTCTCAAGAATGCTGGTGCCACATTCATGCGCATGATACAGAAGTGCCTGCTAACTCAAATCAGTAGGAATGTGGAAGCATACATGGATGACATCGTGGTTAAGTCGCGTAAAAGTTCCGACCTGCTGACTGACCTTGCTGAAACCTTTGCCAATTTGAGAAGATATGATATCAAGCTTAATCCATCAAAGTGTACATTTGGAGTTCCAGGTGGAAAGTTACTCGGTTTCCTCATTTCCGAACATGGGATTGATGCAAACCCAGAGAAAGTTGGCGCAATCCTCCGAATGAAACGCCCTGTGCGTGTACACGACGTTCAGAAGCTTACTGGTTGTTTGGCCACTTTGAGTCGATTCATCTCTCGTCTCGGTGAAAAGGCATTGCCTCTTTACCGACTGATGAAGAAATCTGATAAGTTCGAGTGGACTCCTGAAGCTGACGCAGCGTTTTAGAGCTCAAAGCCCTGCTTTCCACCCAGCCGGTGCTTGCTGCTCCAATCAGCAAAGAGCTTTTACTGCTTTATATAGCAGCCACTCGACAGGTTGTCAGTACAGTACTCACGGTCGAGCGGGAAGAAGAAGGTAAAACCTACAAGGTTCAACGCCCAGTGTACTATATTTCTGAAGTCTTAACCCCATCCAAGCAGAGATATCCACATTATCAGAAGCTTGTCTATGGAATTTACTTGACCACAAAGAAGGTTGCACATTACTTCTCAAATCATTCGATTACAGTCATCAGCGATGCTCCGTTGTCAGAAATTTTGAACAACAGAGATGCAACTGGTCGAGTGGCAAAGTGGGCGATTGAACTCCTTCCGCTGGATATCAAGTTTGAGGCAAAGAAAGCGATCAAATCTCAAGCAATAGCAGATTTCCTCGTCGAGTTGGTTGAACAGCAGCTATCGACCTAGATACAGTCGGAACATTGGACTATGTTCTTCGACGGGTCCAAGATGTTGAATGGTTCAGGCGCTGGAGTAGTCCTGGTATCTCCACCAGGCGACAACCTCAGATATGTTCTCCAGATTCACTTTGATTCCTCCAACAATGAAGCTGAATATGAGGCACTTCTGTACGGGTTGCGTATGGCCATTTTACTCGGCGTCCATCGCCTAATGGTTTACGGCGACTCAGATTTAGTGGTTAATCAAGTGATGAAGGAGTGGGACGTCAGGAGCCCAGCTATGACTGGTTATTGCAATGCAGTGAGAAAGTTAGAAAAGAAGTTTGAAGGGCTAGAGCTCCACCATATACCCCGACTGAAGAATCAAGCAGCTGATGACTTGGCGAAAATAGGTTCCAAGCAGGAGCCTATTCCCAGCAATGTGTTTTTGGAGCATATTCACGCACCATCAGTTCAAGAAGATCCCTTCACTGAAGAGCCCCCACAGCCTAAGAGCTCCACTGACCCGACCGAAGTTGAAATCCCAGCTGTGGTCGACTTGATCATGGAGGTTTTGGTCGTCATTCCCGATTGGACAGTGCCATATATTGCATATATTCTCAGGAAAGAGCTTCCAGAGGATGAAGAGGAGGCTCGTCAGATTGTCCGTCGATCCAAAGCCTTCATGGTAATGGGTGGACAACTCTACAGAGAGAGTGTTACTGGGGTCGTTCAGAAATGCATCACTCCAGAAGAAGGTCGAATGATCCTCAATGATATCCACTCAGGGACCTGTGGTCACCATGCGTCCTCTCGGGCCATCGTGGCCAAAGTATACCGAGCAGGGTTTTACTGGCCACGGGCAAATGAGATGGCAAAGGAAATAGTTGACAAGTGCGAGGGTTGTCAGTTCTACTCCAACATGTCCCACAAACCTGCTTCAGCCTTGAAGACTATTCCACTCATCTGGCCATTTGCTGTTTGGGGATTAGATATGGTCGGACCTCTGAGGACTGGCAGGAGTGGCTTCACCCATGTGCTTGTAGCAGTCGACAAGTTCACTAAATGGATTGAACCTAAACCTATCAAAAACCTGGAAGCAAGTACTGCTGTCAGCTTCATCAGAGGGTTAACATTTAGATATGGAGTTCCGCACAACATCATCATGGATAATGGGTCAAACTTTGATTCAGATGAGTTCCGAGCTTTCTGCGCTTCCCAAGGTACTCGGGTCGACTATGCTTCAGTCGCCCACCCTCAGTCGAATGGACAAGCAGAAAGAGCGAACGGTTTGATTCTCAAAGGGTTGAAACCTCGATTGATGCGCGACCTCAAGCATGCAGCCGGCGCTTGGGTAGATGAGCTACCGTTAGTCCTTTGGGGATTAAGAACAACACCAAATCGGTCGACCGGTCGAACCCCCTTCTTCATGGTCTATGGGGCTGAGGCTGTGCTGCCGAGTGACTTGCTTCACAATGCACCCCGAGTAGAACTTTTTTCAGAAGCCGAAGCAGAACGGGCTCGAGAAGATGTTGTTGATCTTCTGGAAGAAGAAAGAGAGATGGCCTTGATCCGATCGACTATTTATCAGCAAGACCTTCATCGATTATATGCCAGAAATGTGAAGGGTCGAGCATTTCAGGAAGGGGACCTTGTGCTCCGAGTGGACCAGCAACGGCCTCACAAACTTGCCCCCGCTTGGGAAGGTCCCTTCATCGTCACCAAGGTGCTCCACAACGGAGCGTATCACCTCTACAATGTGGAGCAGAATAAAGACGAGCCACGCGCTTGGAATGCGGAGTTACTCCGCCGTTTTTATACTTAAGTGTTCAGACTGATGAGATGTAATAAGGAGTACCTTTCAGTTCGTTTATCAAAGACATGGTTTTACAGTCTCCTAAATGATTGTTGTTACTAATACATGTGTCCAAAATCCCCCAGTGGGTGGCTTAGCCACGAATCCGATTCGCCTAAGTTTAAAAAAAAATCCTATAGAGTGATGAGCAACCCTCTCACTCGGAGGCTTAGCTGCAGTCCTGTACTCGCCTAAGTTTAAAAAAATCCTACCGAGTGATGAGCAACCCTCTCACTCGGGGGCTTAGCTGCAGTCCTGTACTCGCCTAAGTTTAAAAAAATCCTACCGAGTGATGAGCAACCCTCTCACTCGGGGGCTTAGCTGCAGTCCTATACTCGCCTAAGTTTAAAAAATCCTACCGAGTGATGAGCAACCCTCTCACTCGGGGGCTTAGCTGCAGTCCTGTACTCGCCTAAGTTTAAAAAATCCTACCGAGTGATGAGCAACCCTCTCACTCGGAGGCTTAGCTGCAGTCTTGTACTTGCCTAAGTTTGTAAAATCCTACCGAGTGATGAGCAACCCTCTCACTCGGAGGCTTAGCTGCAGTCCTGTACTCGCCTAAGTTTGTAAAATCCTACCGAGTGATGAGCAACCCTCTCACTCGGGGGCTTAGCTGCAGTCCTGTACTCGCCTAAGTTAAAACACGCTCCATCCTGATCCTTTAGGACAATGAAGTGCAGGTCGACTGCAACCTTCTCTTCAGAGCTACGCCACAAGTACAATGTGTGCTCCATCCTGATCTGCAAGAATGACGAGGTGCAGGTCGTCCGCGATCCTCTCCTCAGAATTGCATCACAACAACAAAAGTCTGTTCCGAGTGAAGATACAAGTTCCACTCGGAAATAAAAACAAGCATATTTAAGGGAAAACTAAGTTCGGACAAATCCCCATGAGGTTCCGGACCGCAGATTAATGTACTCGGGCATCCGGCCCGAAGGAGTTTAACGGTTACAAAACCACTCAGCATACCGAGGCAAATTTAATCGGATCATAAAAATTTTGTTCACTCCGCAAGAGGGCTGGCAGGCTCGATGAACTCATCCAGGTCAATTCCATCTGCAATTCGAGTAGCAGCACAAATAAAAGTCTCCATGAAGGACTGGAAGTCAAGTTTCTTGGTATTGGCAACCTTGATTGCTGCTAGCTTCTCTTCTTTGGCTTCCTTGCAATGAACACGAACCAGGGACATAGCTACGTCGGCACCGCATCGAGCAGAGGACTTCTTCTATTCCTGCACTCGACCAGGAATCTCATTGAGTCGAGTCATCAAAGACTCGAGATCATTTTCGAGCGTTTCCCTTGGCCAGAGTGCCGTGTCGATCCGCGACACCGCAACCTTCAGTCGAGCAAGGTAATTCATGGCGCTGGCAAGGTGAGACTCCAGTCGGAGCACGTTCATGGCAGCTTCATCTTTAACAGGGGAGATGATGGGGTCCAAGCTTGTCTCGACTCGTCCAGTCTCTTCCTTGAAGTTTTGACAGAATTCTGCACTCACAGAGAAATAATGAGTCGACAGTTATATGATGAGTCAACGAAAGCAAATCAATCGGACAGGGAAAAGTACCTTCAAGCATGAGGAATAACTTCTTGGCGAGTCCTCCTAGATAACTCTCTAGCTCGTCCCTCTTGCGGGTGATGTCTTCCACTTTGTCAGTCAGGGTCCCTTTATCCTTCTTCAGTCGAGTTACCTCTTTGTTGGCTTCATCGAGAGCAGCCTTCAGCTTGGTAATCTCTCCCTCCAACTTTCCGACTGAGGCCAGCTTTTGGTCAGCGAGTGCCGTTTTTTCTTCTGCTATTTTCTTCGCAGCCGCAAGGTCAAGGTCCTTCTTCTCCAAAGCCTGTCTCATTGTTTCTAGAAAGAATAACATTCGAATCAGAAAAAGGAGGAGAAAAGATGGCAAGAGAACCAGTCGACAAGCTTTCCTTACCAGCAGCGTCATCCTTAGCCTTCTGCAAGTTATTCTGAGCCAACTCCAGATCAAGATTGAGCTGGATCTGCTTTTGCTCCAAGTCAGCGAACCGGGCTCCAAGATCACAAGATTTCTGTGTTCAGAAGATAGTCAGTCGGCAGACACAAAGATTGGTTGCTTCCGAGCAATAAAGTAACAAGTTCAAAGAGTTCTAAGACTACTGCCGAATCAAACATTCAACAATAGTCTCGGGGACTACACCCAGTGGGTGCACTCAGCGTGCCCCCACTGGTTCGACTTTTCAATTGACTTGGTCCGTCCAGTCAGAAAAAAAAAACTCAGACCATAGCCGACAGCCCGCAGTCGACTACGGTCTCGGGGACTACACCCAGTGGGTGCACTCAGCGTGCCCCCACTGGTCCAGGTTCCACTCGACATGATCTGCTCAGACCGAGTGGAAAAGTTATGTTCAAAGACCACCACGGAATCAAACATTCGACGACGGTCTCTGGGACTACACCCAGTGGGTGCACTCAACGTGCCCCTATTGGTTCAGAGATTCAATCGACACAACCTAGTTGACTCAAGTGGAAAAACTACTCAACAGAAATTAAAACACCCAGTGGGTGTACAGACTGACAATGGGTGTGCAATTAAGGTTCCAAAACGCTCATCCACGGACGTCTTGTAGATAATAAAGCAGCAGTTTCTAAATATCATATCCTAACAGAACAAGCGTCAAGATGGAGTTCAGTCGGAAGTAAGTTAGCCTGGACATTAGCCTGGAGTGCTGAGCTGGCATCATAGGCAGCTTGACTGGCCTCGCGCACCACTTTCATCTGCTCCATCATAATGCCTGCCTGGCGTATGGCTTCCTTGGCAGCACTCACTTGGTCCTCTGGGATGTGATGGGCGGTGAAAAGTGGAGACGGTGTATCAGCTGCAGCAGCTTGAGAGCTTGAGGCATGAAGTTGCACAGATGAAGCAGGGGCATGTGCAGTCGATGCTGAAGGACGACCACTCGACAAGGGAATCACAAAAGTAACAGAAGCACGGTTGAGGTCCCCGGGCTGCTGGATAGCTAGTTCTGCCGCTGGCGTCGACTGAGGCATCTTGCTAGCTGGTGCCTTTTTGCCCAAGGTCCTGCTCCTCTTTCCCACGAGCTTCTGTGGCACATCTTCATCGTCATCTGGAAGTTCAATAACATTTTGCGGAGCTACAAAAGAATCGACCACAAGAGTTCAGTCGACTATAGAAGTGGTTAGCAAAGAAAGGGCAAGATAACAGGAGTCATACCCGCATTGGATGTGACCGCGTCCTCCATCTCCTCGTCATCATCATCTTTGTAAGCAGAAGTCCCAGAGGTAGCAGCACTGCAAATTTCAAGGATCACTCGGTCAAGCAAGAGAATGGGTCGACAACTGATATAAGATTCTTGGAGCAAAGGGTGAAAACGAAACACTTACGCAGAGGCAACGGGAACATCAACCTTGATCTTGGGCAAGGCCTTCCGTGGCTTTGACGGCGCAGTCTTGAGCTGCTTCGGAGCCTTCTCAGTCGGCACCGGAGAAGATGTCTGAGTGCGCTTCGAAGTTTGTCCAGTCGGTGCCGCCACTTTACCCCGGATACTTGCTGGGTCGTGCTTCTGCTTGGAACGCTTTTCCACGCGAGGTGGAGAATCGACCTCCTCACCACTGCTCGAGTCTTCGCGCTCTTCATCACTCTCGTCATCAGAGTTCCAATCGCCGCTGTCGCCTCCGCTCTCCTCTCCTTCCTGGATCTGCTCCCCGTTGGGCATCGAGTACATCTCAGTATATATCTGCAGAGCAAAGAATCATACAAATATCAATCAGATTGAAGCCTAAATAGGAAATCAGAGCAAAGGACATTCGGCACTGAAGATTGTACCTTATCCGGTTCGTTGGTCTTGTCGAATGGTGGGACCCTCTTGGACCCCCTGGGGTTATCTTTGTTACCAGTGATGCCTTGCAGCCACCGCTCCACTACCTCCCCGATGACCTCCTCCGGGTGGATCCGAGTGGTCTCATCAATACCCGAGTACATCCACATAGGATGATCATGAGCCTGGAGTGGCTGGATGCGTCGACTGAGAAATATTTCAAGCAAGTCCATACCAGTCACCCCATCGCGGACTAACCGGACTACTCGGTCAACTAGCATATTCACTTCTACTTTCTCCTCTGGGTTCACTTTCAAAGTAGAGGGCGGCTGGACTCGATCCATGGAAAAGGGAGGAAGCCCAGTCGACTGACTAGGAGTCGGCTGGTCTTTGCAATAGAACCAGGTCGACTGCCACCCTCTAACTGAATCGGGGAGCATCATAGCCGGAAAAGTGCTCCTACCCCTGATCTGAATTCCCAGACCCCCGCACATCTGGATCACATGTATTCTCTCATCACTCGGATTGGACTTTTTTACGGCTTGAGAGCGGCATGTGAATATATGTTTGAAAAGACCCCAGTGCGGTCGACAGCCCAAGAAATTCTCACACAGGGAAACATATGCAGCAAGATAGGTGATGGTGTTGGGGGAAAAGTGGTGAAGTTGAGCTCCAAAGAAATTCAAGAAAGCCCGGAAAAAGGGATGTGGAGGCAAGGAGAAACCACGGTCGACATGAGTCGCGAGGAGGACGCACTCACCCTCTTGCGGCTGCGGCTCGGTCTCGTTCCCCGGCAATTACCAGGACTGGTGGGCAATTAAGCCCCCTTCGACCAGATCCTCCATGTCTTCCTTCCGGATCGTGGATCTGATCTAGTCGCCCTGGATCCAGCCAGGTGGCAGGCCGGACCTAGATGACGACCCGCCCCGACTCATCTTCTTGCCCTTCGCTGCCGCCGTCACCTTCTTCGCTCGCTCCAGGGCCGCCGTTTTCTCCTTCCCCATTGCAGCAGGCTGCGCTTGGACGGGGCGGTGGTGTCGAAGGTGGTGGCGAATGCAGTGGAGAAACAGAGGAAGAAGGGGATAAAGAGCACAGTGCCAAACGCACCGGCCCGGACGCCTTATATGGACTTGTTACCGAGTGACTGACTTGTGGGCCCAAGCAATCCCATCGAATCCCGCAGCAGTCGCGCACTCGGTACGTGGCGAGAAAGGTGGCGCGAGGATCGAGGCGTCCCTACCAAATCTGTTCCGTTTACTGCGGGCCTCTCCGTCCCGCGCACTTCTCCAAATTTCGAATCCCATGAGATCTGGGAACGACAGTGCAGTCAATCGCGCCATAGATCTCATACCATGTCCACAATTGAAGCTTATCAACAAAATTCACTCGACAATTTAGGAATGGATCAAGGCGACTGAAAATGAAGTCGAAGTCGTTACGTGGTTCATTAATCTAAGCAAAACGCTCCCGAAGCGTGAAAACTGGGTCGGAACCATCTTCAACTCCTTTTGTCACTCGAACCCTAAACCATTCGGGGGCTAATGACGAGGACATGTACCTGGGGTTGGGTAATAGGCCTGACCTAGACACCCTTCCCAAGGACATTACCTTAAAGTCAGGGATATTCAAGGACAATACCATTCACTCGACCAGAAGCATTCCACTCGAAAAACCCAATTCCATTCGACCGGAGTGTACTCACTCGACCACATCAGAAATCACTCGGAAGACATAAGATCTAAATTCACTCAGAACGGCAACGGTCAGGCGTTCACTCTGGAGTCTTAATGATCATTTATATGCCTTTATTACTGGCGTTACCAGTAACGTCCCATCTTTATGTACCTTAAATCCTGTGTAACTGAGGGCTGGAGGGGTCTGGCGAACTCTATATAAGCCACCCCCTCCTCAGGCACAAGGGTTTGCACCCCCTGTAACTTCACGCATAATCCAATCGACCGAGCCCCCGGGCACCGAGACGTAGGGCTGTTACTTCCTTCGAGAAGGGCCTGAACTCGTAAACCTTGCGTGCACAACCTCACCGTAGCTAGGATCTTGCCTCCTCATACCTACCCCCTATTCTACTGTCAGACTTAGAACCACGACACAACATACACCAGGGTTTGTTGCACCGACAATTTGGGTGCTAGTGTTTCCACAATTCCGAAATCTTTATGTGATGTGCTTGGTCTTACCGATATTGAAGAAAGTTTTCTTAATTTGCACTTGGCGGATTCTACTATTAAAAAGCCTGTGGGAAGAATTAATGATGTCCTTATTCTTGCAAATAGGAACTATGTTCCCATAGATTTTATTATTCTTGATATTGATTCAATCCGTCTTGTCCAATTATACTTGGTAGACCGTTTTTACGTACTATAGGTGCCGTGATTGATATGAAAGAAGGCAATATTAAATTTCAATTTCCACTAAGAAAGGGTATGGAACACTTCCCTAGAACAAGAATTAAGCCACCATATGAATCGATCACGAGGGCATCCTATGGAGCAAAAACTAAAGATGGCGATACTTGAATCTATGCATTATGCCTAGCTAGGGGCATAAAACGATAGCGCTTGTTGGGAGGCAACCCAATGAATAAAATTTATTTTTGCCTTTTTCTTTCTGTTCTTGAGTGTTTGCACAATTATGCTACTGTTATTATTGTGTTTTTATGTTTTAATTAGTGTTTGTACCAAGTAAAGCCTTTGGGATAGCTTTGGGTGATAGTTGATTTGATCCTGTTGAAAAACATAAACTTTTGCGTCCAGTAACAGAATTGTTTAAATTCACAGAAGCCATGAAACATTCTGTATTTTTTACACAAGATTGATATACAAATTTCCTCTGTTGTCCTAATTTTTCAGAATTTGTGGAGTTACATAAGTATGAGAACAATTCGCATCTTTATAGACCATTCTGTTTCTGACAGATTCTGTTTTCTTTGCATTGTGTGCTTATTTTGATGAATCTATGGATTGTACTGGGGGGGGGGGTATAAGCCATGGTAAAGTTAGAATAAAGTAGGTATAATTCAATAAAAAAAATTGAATGGGTTTGCAACAGTACTTAAAGTAAAGATTAGTTTTCTTATACTAACGGATCTCACGAAAGTTTTGTTAAGTTTTGTGTGATTTAAGTTTTCAAGTTTTGGGCGAGATCATGATGGATGAAGGAATAAGTAGTGTCAAGAGCCTAATCTTGGGGATACCCCATGGCACCCCAAGTTAATATTCAAGGAGAACCAAGCAACTAAGCTTGGGGATGCCCGGAAGCCATCCCCTCTTTCTTCTAACGACCATCGGTATTTTACTTGCTGCTATATTTTTATTCATCACATATCATTAGTTTTGCTTGGAGCGTCTTGTATTATATGAGTCTTTACTTGTTTTGCTTTTTAGTTTGTCACAAGTATCCTTGCTGGACACACCTATTTGAGAGAGCCAAAATTATGCTATGATTTGTTAGAATTGCTCTATATACTTCACTTAAATTTTTTGAGCCATGGAATTGCTCTAGTGCTTCACTTATATCTTTTTGAGGATGGTGTGCTTTGAAATTTTTGAAGAAATACTCTCATGCTTCACTTAGATTAATTTGAGAGTTAGTAGATTTTGAAGAAATTCTCTCATGCTTCACTTATATTATTTTGAGAGATGAAAATTTTTATGCTCATGTTCTTCACTTAAATTTATTTGTGTTTGTCAAAAGCAATTGCAATATATGAAATTAGTCCTAAAGTGATAGATATTCAAAAGGGATATAATAAAAACTTTCATGAATATCATTGGACAAAATAAACTTGATTCTTTGTAATAGTTTTGAGATATGATGATAGTAATATATGAGTCATGTTGGTGAGTAATTATGCTCTAGTAAGAATATTGATGTTAAGGTTTGTGATTCCCTATGTAGGCACGAAAGTCAATAGTTATGCAATGAAGTTACATCCTACTTGTGGTGCATTATTTGGTGTTAGTTATGCTTAATGCTTGTTTATGAGAATTTTCGTTTCTTGGTTGGTTGCTTCTCAATCTTTTTGCTAGCCTCCACTTGTACTAAGTAGAAATACTACTTGTGCGTCCAAAATCCTTAAACCCAGTTTTGCCATATGAGTCCACCATACCTACCTATATGCGGTATTTCCGTGCCATTCTAAGTAAATTTGTATGTGCCAACTCTAATTTTCAAAATGAATTTCCTTTTTGTGTGCCCGTACCGCTCATGAAGCAACAGGGGGTTTCGATGCTAGATGTGTTATTCTCAAGATGAGTGCTTATTCACTTGTCATTGCACGAGAGTGTGGCGGTAATAAGGATTCCCAGTCCTGAAATGAAAAAGAAATTTACTTTATGTTGTCAAATAATAAATTCCTTGGAAAGTGTTGGTATGGACGGTACCCATTGATACGGCTAGCCGTGGAGTGTGAAAGTAAGGTGGAAAAAGGAATAAACTTTATTTTATGTTTGGGAACTGCCTATGATATATCTAGCATGAAAAGTGTTGGGAATTACTCATTCGTTTTCGTTGACGGGAAAAGCATGCCTCTCAAAATATTTTATCTTTCAATTCAAGCTTTGAGCTCTGGCACCTCTACAAATCTCTACTTCCCTCTGTGAAGGGCCTATATATTTACTTTTATGCAATTTTATTTTTATTTGAGTCTCCATCTTCTCTTATAAAGCACCAACTAGGGAGCACTATGATCATACTTGTGCATTGGATGTAGCTAATATTCAAGTGTGTTTCATAAATGGATCAATGATTGAGCATGATGGGCTAGGGATAACTTTCTTTAGTGTTGATATTTTGAAACACATGGTTGCTTATTGATATGCTTGAGTATTGAAGTTATCATGTCAAATATAGACTATTGCCTCGAACCATTTAAAAGTCCAAATGTCCATGCTACAAAAGAAAAGAATATGTGATGAACATGTTAGGCGGCATTCCACATCAAAAATTCCATTTTTATCATTTACCTACTCGAGGACGAGCAGGAATTAAGCTTGGGGATACTGATACGTCTCCAACGTATCTATAATTTTTTATAGTTCCATGCTGTTATATTTTCATTCTTGGATGTTTTACAATAATTTTATAGCAACTTTATATCATTTTTTGGGACTAACCTATTGACATAGTGGCCAGTGCCAGTTGCTGTTTTTTGCTTGTTTTTTACTTCGCAGAATATCCCTATCAAACGGAGTCCAAATGGAGTGGAACTTTTTGGAGATTTTTTTGGACCAGAAGACAACTTGGGAGCCAAGGAAGGACCAGAGGGAAGGCCCGTGGGGCCCACAAGACACCAGGGCGCGCCCAGGAGCCCAGGCGTGGCCTGGTGGGTTGTCGTGCCCACGGGGGTCTCCTGCACCGCCTCTTTGCGCTATAAATACCAAAATATTCCAGAAACCCTAGGGGAGCAAACGAAACACAATTCCAGCCGCCGCAAGTTCCAGAACCACGAGATCCAATCTAACACCATCAATGAGGGGTTCATCATCCTCATTGGTGCCTCTCCGATGATGCGTGAGTAGTCCACCATAGACCTATGGGTCCGTAGGCAGTAGCTAGATGGCTTCTTCTCTCTTTTTGATTCTCAATACAATGGTCTCTTGGAGATCTATTTGATGTAAACCTTTTTGCGGTGTGTTTGTTGGGATCTGATGAACTTTGACTTTATGATCAGATCTATATCCATGAATATTATTTGAGTTTCATTGATCTCTTATATGCATGATTATTTATAGCCTTGTATTTCTTCTTCGAATCTTTGGTTTAGTTAGGCCAACTAGATCGATTTTTCTTGCCATGGGAAGAGGTGCTTTGTGATGGGTTCGATTTTACGGTGTCCTCACCCAGTGACAGAAGGGATAGCGAGGCACATATGTATTGTTGCTATTAAGGATAACAAGATGGGGGTCTATTCCTACATGAATAGATCTTGTCTACATCATGTCATCATTCTTATTGCATTACTCCGTTTCTCCATCAACTTAATACACTAGATGCATGTTGGATAGCGGTCGATGTGTGGAGTAATAGTAGTAGACGCAGGCACGAGTTGGTCTACTAATCTTGGACGTGATGTCTATATATTGATCATTGCCTTGGATATCATCATAATTATTCGATCTTCTATCAATTGCCCAACAGTAATTTGTTTACCCACCGTATGCTATTTTCTCGAGAGAAGCCACTAATGAAATCTATGACCCTCGGGTCTATCTTTCATCATATTGCTTTCACATCTATCTTTTATCATATTTGTTTTCAGATCTATTATTACAAAAACCCAAAAATACTTTGCTGCACTTTTTATTTGCATCTTTTATTTCGCGTTTTATTCTGATCTATTTATCCAAACACATACAAACCAATCTATCTTTTTACCGAGGAGGGATTGACAACCCCTCTTACGCGTCGGGTTGCGAGGATTTGTTCTTTGTGTGCAGGTACCATTTACATAGTGTTGCTTGGTTCTCCTACTGTATTGGTACCTTGGTTTCATAACTGAGGGAAATTCCTAGCTGTACTACATCATCCCTTCCTCTTTGGGAAAATACCGACGCAGTTTCCTGCCGCATCAGCCACTAGTGAAATCTACGACCCCCGGGTCTATCTTTTATCATATTGTTTTCAGATCTATTATTCCAAAAACCCAAAAATACCTTGCTGCACTTTTCTTTACTTATTTTATTTTGTGTTTTCGCTATATCTATTTGTCCAATCTCATACAATTTTATCTGTCGTTTTACTATGGAGGGATTGACAACCCCTCTTACGCGTTGGGTTGCAAGTATTTGTTCTTTGTGTGCAGGTACCGTTTACATAGTGTTGCTTGGTTCTCCTGCTGGATTGATAACCTTGGTTTCATAACTGAGGGAAATACTTACCGTTGCTATGCTGCATCATCATCTCCTCTTCGGGGAAATACCAACGCAGATACAAGCAATCAGGAAGAATTTCTGGCGCCTTTGCCGGGGAGACATCACCAACATCTATCAGGTTCCTAATCACAAATCTCATCTCCTTGCAATTACTTTTATTTGCCATTTGCCTCTCGTTTTCATCTCCCCCACTTCATAAAATTATTTGCCTTTTTATTCGCCTTCTTTTCGTTTGCCTTTTTCTTGTTTGATCTTTTGTTTGCTTGTGTTGCCATGTGCCTTCTATATGCTTGCATCTTCGCTTGCTAAAAATCTATTGATATGGATCCCCGTCCACTTGCTAATCTTTTTAAAAGATCCAATCATGATGAACCAATTGCTAGTGAGTTGAGTGCACTAGATTATCTTTATGAAGATTTGCTTGAGTTTCGTGAATCTAAAAATTGTGATGAAGAAATCTTATGCCTAGCTAGGGGCATAAAACATTAGCGCTTGTTGGGAGGCAACCCAATGAATACAATATTTTTTTCTCTTTTTATTTATGTTTTTGTGTGTTCACACATTTATGCTACTGTTATTATTGTGTTTTTTATGTTTTAATTAGTGTTTGTGCCAAGTTAAGCCTTTGGGATAGCTTTGGGTGATAGTTGATTTGATCCTGTTGAAAAGCAGAAACTTTTGCATCCAGTAACAGAATTGTTAAAATTCACAGAAGCGACGAAAAATTCTGAATGTTTTACACAAGATTTATATACAAATTTCTTATGTTATCCGAATTTTTAAGAATTTTTGGAGTTACAGAAGTATGAGTAAATTTCGAGTCTTTACAGACTGTTCTGTTTTTTATAGATTCTGTTTTCGTTGCATTGTCTTCTTATTTTGATGAATCTATGGATTGTATCGGGGGGTATAAGCCAAGGTAAAGTTAGAATACAGTAGGTATAATGCAATAAGAAAATATGAATGGGTTTTCAACAGTACTTAAAGCAAAGATTGGTTTTCTTATACTAACGGATCTCACGAAGGTTTTGTTAAGTTTTGTGTGATTGAAGTTTTCAAGTTTTGGGTGAGATCTCGATGGATGAAGGAATAAGGAGTATCAAGAGCCTAAGCTTGGGGATGCACATGGTACCCCAAGGTAATATTTAAGGAGAACCAAGCAACTAAGCTTGGGGATGCCCCGAAAGGTACCCCCTCTTTCTTCTAACAACCATCGGTAATTTTATTTGGAGCTATATTTTTATTCGTCACATATCATGAGTTTTGCTTGGAGCGTCTTGTATTATATGAGTCTTTGCTTGTTTTGCTTTTTAGTTGGTAGCAATCATCCTTGCTGGACACACCTATTTGGGAGAGCCATAATTATGCTATGATTTGTTAGAATTGCTCTGTGTGCTTCACTTAAATTTTTTGAGCTATGGAATTGCTCTAGTGCTTCACTTATATCTTTTTGAGCACGGTGGTGCTTTGATTTTTGAAGAAATATGCTCTCATGCTTCACTTAGATTATTTTGAGAGTTGGTAGAATTTTGAAGAAATTATCTCATGCTTCACTTATATTATTTTGAGAGACGAAAATTTTTATGCTCATGTTCTTCACTTAAATTTGTTTGAGGTTGTCAAAAGCAATGGTAATATATGAAACTAGTCCCAAAGTGATAGATATTCAAGAGGGATACAATAAAAACTTTCATGAAGATCATTGAACAAAATAAACTTGATTCTTTGTAATAGTTTTGAGATATGATGATAGTAATATGTGAGTCATATTGGTGAGTAATTATGCTTTAGTAAGAATATTGGTGTTAAGGTTTGTGATTCCCTATTCAAGCACGAAAGTCAATAGTTATGCAATGAAATTACATCCTACTTGTGGTGCATTATTCGGTGTTAGTTATGCTTAATGCTCGTTTATGAGAATTTTTGTTTCTTGGTTGGTTGCTTCTCAATCTATTTGCTACCCTTTCCTTGTACTAAGTGGGAATACTACTTGTGCATCCAAAATCCTTAAACCCAGTGTCAGTGTCAAAACCGGCAGACCTCGGGGTAGGGGGTCCCGAGCTGTGGATCTAGGGTCAATGGGTAACAAGGGACGACGAACACAGTGTTTACCCAGGTTTGGGCCCTCTCGAAGAGGTAATACCCTACGTCCTGCTTGATTATATTGGATGTATGATGTGGTTTACAGAGTAGATCTACCTCGAGATCAGCATAAGCTAACCCTAAGGCTATGAGGTGATGAATGTAGCTCTAACCCTAATGGCTACCACCCTCGGTTTATATAGACACCGATAGGGTTAGGGTTACCGAAGATAGATTACAACAAGGGTTTAAAGAGATACTGCATCTTCTTGACTTGGAAGGCACACCACGGCTTCATAGATCTCCTGTCAATATAGGGCTTCACCAGTCCGGCCCACGTACAATGGGTCATCGCCCCGAGGACCCCTTAGTCCATGACTCCCTCCGTAGCCCCCGAACTTGCCTCCAACACCGGGGATTGTCCTCCGGAATATTCACATCATTGGCTTGCGAGACGAGTTCTTTTATTCCTTTATGAAGCTATATCAATTTCGCCGAACATTATCCGGAACCCGCTCTAATATACCCGGGTCCAGACAGTTTTCAAGATTCTGGGATCCGAAGATATCTCGAGATCGAGGTGGGACCATCAGGGTTTAATGCCATTCCTTGGGGCAAGGGTTACGCACACCTTTCTAGAGGGCGTGCAGCCCAATGCCGTCCTTCCACGCACCCGTCCTTTCGACTTCATGATAAGAAGCCTATTTATAGATCTAGAAGGTGCTGAGAACATTTACCTCCCCCTTCGCCAAGAACGACACCGAAAAAATTCTCCAAAGTCATGGCCGATATCCCAGGTTCCTCCTCGCACCCTCACGGCCCACTCCGAGGCGATTGGTCGAGCTGTTCGGTCTCGCATATCCAGCTGAGTCGCCTACAGACGCAGCGCTTCCTCCCTCCGGTCGATCTAGTCCCAATCCGCGCCAGTCTCATCTCCATTGATGGTTGCGCCCTTGCCGAGAACTCCCCCGCCCCAAGCAAGGAGGAGAGGGTATGTCTCGTGCCCTTCCTTCTAAGAGGTTTGGGTTTTCCTATTCATCTCTTTCTACGGGGTCTTCTAGAGTTCTATGGGATCCAGCTCCACAATCTCACCCCGGGGCCCATATTGCACATTTTCGGCTTTATAGCCTTGTGCGAGATATTTCTGAGTTGCGAGCCCCACTTTGACTTGTGGAAGAAGTATTTCTGTCTTGTCCCTCGCCTTCATGAGGGATCTATATTTGAGGTAGGCGGTGCTGAAGTATGGCGAATAGCTGGGACAGGGTACCCAATCGGGACCCCACAGAAAGATCCCGAAGGATGGACTTCGGAGTGGTTTTATATTGAAGATGTTCCCCTCACCGATCCAATTTGGCAAGGGCTACCCGAATATTCAAATGACCCGCCTAAAAAGCGGTACAACTGGCGGCCTAGTGGTCCTTCCCAATAGGACAGCGAAGAAGTGCGTGCGCTGTCGGCCAAGATCAGGCTGCTAACTAGCAGCAAGCTGACCATGGTCGAAGTTATGGCTATCGCCATTTCCCGATGCGTGCAACCCCTCCAACAGCGGGGTCACCCTTTATGGTGCTATAAGGGGACCAACGATGTGACACGTCACCAGCGACAAGGGCCAGACAACAAGGCAGCCCTAGCTAAAATACTAGCCGATCTCTTCAAGGGAGACAAAGCAGAGTTCGCTCACATGAGTATTCGAGAAGGCTACTCCGGATACAATCCGGCGGACTGGGTAAGCCACAATACATTATTTTGAGCCCACAGACCACGCAGAATTCTTACTGATTGCTACTTGAACAGGGATGGAGGTGTCAGGTTGCGTCCATTAGTTGTCCTCCTCCTCAACCAGAGAATCACTCTCATGACGGTGATCTGGGGTATCATGACGACCCAGAGACGTCAATCGAATTTGAAGATGGGGTGTTCTACCAGGAGGGCCTTGATGGCGGCAAAGTGGTTGTAACAGCCGATCACCCCGGGGCTCTTCCCTCTTCCACAGTAAGTGAAAAGATGACCATCTCCCGAACAGGGCGCTTGTCTCGCGCCACCCCCCACGTGCTGACTTCTACTCCCAAGGGTCGCCGCGCTATGCGCAAGAATGTCTCAGGAGGGGTGCGGACCGTGCCAGCTTCGGCCCTTGATGGAAGATCAAAGCGGAAAGCTTCCGTCGAGGTGGGGGCACCTGCCCCCTCGGCCCAAAGGTAACAAATTTTGGAATTGCAGCGAGGGTTGCCGTTGGCACTTTCTTATTAGAGCTTGCTCAATTCTGCAGAAGGCGTATGCCCCTACACCAATCCGAAGATCACCCGGATGCGCCGAACCGCAACTTCGGTCTCAGGTCTTCAGCACAAGCAAGAGCCTCCTCCGAACACGCGGCAGCTGGTGTACCTTCGGCGGACTCCGATGATGTTTCGGTCACTAATTCTGAGGTTGAGAGCGTAATGAACCATCACTGCCGGAGGGAGACTTTACGTCATACGACCTTTGCAGAAGAAGAATTTAATGCTTTTAATCTGGTGGATGCGTACCTTGGAGCGGCCCAGACAGGTCTTGATGGGATTGCCGGTCTATTTGCCACCAAGGTGTAGGTATAAAGCTTAAAAGCAGATATTGTTCCCTAACCAACTAGCCCCCAAGCCTTAATTCGGGCGGGACAGCCGAGTTAAGGGTGTATAATGATATTGTTGTTGTAGGCCGCAAGAGAGCAGAACAAAAAGCTGTCCGAGGACCTCGAAGTGAGTCGGACACAATTGGTCGAAGCCAAGGCCGAACTGGATGTGGCTCAAAAAGCTAGCAGCGAATTGTCTGGTGAGTAGGAAAGACTGCTTTTGTAGGTATACATTGTATGCTAAGCATTAACATTGTATTCTTCGTACAGCCGCGGGAGCTGTAAGTGAGCTGCGGAGGGATCTGGAGGCTTGTAAATGAGTACTGACGCGAAGTCAGGAGGAGAAAAATGAGCTCAAGGCAGAAAATCAACGGCAAGCCAAGGAAATCAAAAGTTTGAGAACTCAGCTGGCCCAAACCGCAGAGGAAAGCCTGAAGCTAAAAGGTGGCATATTCGGTAAGTATTGATCATACCGTGCTATTGACAAGTGTCATTGATGTGTTAATGATGATGTGCAACACCTGCTTGTTTGGTCTCCTGACTGGGCGGCCTAAGGAAGAAGTAAGCACTTATGACGGGAACCTTCTAAAGGAACTGTCGAAGTCCTATGAAAAGGCCAGGAAAGCCATGAAGAGCATGGCGAAGGTGTTATGGCCGTCAGATGCGCCACCAGAGAGTATGGCCGAACTAGCTAGTTGCTTTAAAGGGGCTCAACAAAGGTTTGAATTATGGAAGATCTCGGCCTATCGAGAAGGAGCGCGCGAGGCGTGGGCTATGGTAAAGACCCGCTTCACCAAGCTAGACCCGGTGCATATGGCCCGGGTTGGTCCCATGGGCCCTAACGGCCAAGAGATACCACTAAGCTTGGTGTATGATGACGTGATGCAAGCCGCTCGCTATTCTCAAAAGGATTGTGCGTTAGAGCAATTGATAGACAATGTCGAGAAGGAGTAATTTTGTCAATTCTATGTATCTATGTACTTTACGTTGACCGTGCTAAATCTGTGCTCTTATTTTTTTTTAAAGAATGTTGTCTTAGCCGGCCATCGGCTTCTACCTCCCCAATCATAGATCGGGAAGTGTTCCGTACGATGTGCCATGGAAAACAAGGCAACTCTTCGGGAACGAGGCAATCCGGCCATCTGGTTTAAACAGATGAAACATGTGCGGAGAACGATGTTATCTTACTGTTTGACGTAAGAAACATCTTCTGGTGAAAATAGTTCCTCCAAGGGTTCCTTTCTTCAGGTAGAAAGATAATCCTTACGTAAGATCAACGGAAACCAATTGGTGCGAAAAAACCTTGGTGATAAGCGCGAGGCTATATTCACTTCCCGTAGGCCGACTTATTGTATTCTGTAAGAACGCTAGCTTTCGGCTTCACCCGTCTGAGGTATGGTCCCGGATGGCCCGGTCGTAACAATCACAGAGGTGCTCCCTTTACTCCCTAGCCGAACAATCGGGAACGTAGGGGTAACCACAGGAGCCAGGCAACCTGGCTTCGCAAAGATCTTAAGTCAAACAAGTGCATATGTTAGCTTAACAAGTATGAGAAGGATGTAATCAGGACGAATGCGATTTATACATATGTTAGGCTCTTATAAGGGAGCCGCCAAGCAAAGCTGGGTATTACATTTAATGGTGTATATAGTATGAGCTTGGCATGGTTCGGTTTAGCCGAACTAGCACCACGGCGAAAGATAGAAAAAGGGTAAAAAAATAAAAAGAAAGAAAAGGCGAAAATTTATGTCGGACTCAGGCGTAAAAACACCGCAGCCTTGCTGCGTTCCACGGGTTCGGCTCGAGGCCGTCGTTGAACAGGCGGCAAAGACGATACTCTCCTCCTATGAGTACTTCATCGATGATGTACGAACCCTCCCATTTAGGTGATAGTTTATTCTTCTGTTTTTCAGGGAGTCGGAGGACTAGGTCTCGCACGTTGTATGTCTTTGCCCGGACTTCACGGTTGTGGTAATGTCATGCTTGCTGCTGATAGAACACGGACCGAGCTCGAGCTATGTCTCGCTCTTCTTCCAGAGCGTCCAGATCATCCTGCTGATCGAGCTCGGCTTCCTTTTCTTCGTACATGCGCCCTCTAGGCGCGTCATGGATAAGGTCGCATGGGAGAACTGCTTCGGCACTGTATACCATAAAAAATGGTATGTATCCGGTTGACCGATTAGGAGTAGTGTGCAACCCCCATAGTACGGAATCGAGTTCCTTGACCCAATGGTAGTCTGATTGTTCAAGGGATCGAACTAGGCGAGACTTAATGCCGCTCATGATGAGTCCATTGGCTCGTTCGACCTGCCCGTTGGTCTGTGGGTGGTACACCGAGGCGTAATCGAGCTTGATGCCCATTTTGCCGCACCAGTCTTTAACTTCCTGGGAGGTGAAGCTGGTACCATTATCGGTAATTATGCTGTGGGGGACATCATAACGGTGTACGACATCGGATAAGAAGTTGACGACTGGTCCAGATCTGCCGAAGTGATGGGTCTTGCCTCGATCCACTTGGTGAATTTGTCGACCATGACCAATAAGTACTTCTTTTTGTTTGTCCCCCCTTTGAGTGGCCCGACCATGTCGAGACCCCAGACCGCAAAAGGCCATGAGATCGTTATCGTCCGAAGAGTTGTGGGGGGCATGTGGCTTTGATTTGCGAATAGCTGGCATTCGACGCAATGTTGGACTAGTGTCCGGGCATCTTCACGGGCGGTAAGCCAGAAAAACCTGCTCGAAAAGCTTTGCTGACCAGGGCCCGAGCTGCCGCGTGGTGTCTGCCCATGCCCGCTTGTCTGTCTGCCAAGAGCTGCTACCCCTCTTCTTCGGAGATGCACCTTTGTAAAACTCCTGTGGTACTCTTCCTATAGAGTTCACCCTCATGGACCTTGTATGCTTTAGAGTGGCGAACTATGCATCGTGCTTCGGTTTGATCCTCCGGAAGCTGATGTTGTGTGAGGTAGGCTAGCAGGGGTTCTGTCCAGGGTGGGATTACGGCCATTACCTCATGTGCGGAAGGCGTTTCCTCGAGCGCGGAGCCGTCGATGATGTGATCTTCTTGTTCATTTTCGGGCGAGGTGTTGTGGGCGGGCTCGTTGGATAGTGTACCAGTGGTGTCATCCTACCACACAACGGAGGGCTTAAAAAGCCGCTCGAGGAAGGTGTTTTTGGGAACCGGGTCACGCTTGGCGCCCATGCGGGCGAGGACGTCGGCTGCTTGATTGCTGTCTCTAGCACATGGTGAAATTCTAGGCCCTCAAATCGAGCTGATATTCGGAGGACCGCGTTTCTATATGCCGCCATCTTGGGGTCTTTGGCGTCAACGTTGCCGTTGACTTATGAGATCGCCAAGTTTGAATCTCCCCTTACCTCGAGGCGCTGCACGCCCATTGATGCGGCCATGCGAAGACCGTGCAGTAGTGCTTCGTATTTGGCTGCATTGTTGGAGTCCGTGTACATTATTTGGAGGACGTACCGAACAGTGTCGCCCATGGGGGAGATTAGGATGACCCCAGGCCCTAGTCCGGCTAACATCTTTGAGCCGTCGAAGTACATTGTCCAGTGTGAGTATGTAGAGTACTCTCGGGGTTGTTCGGCCTCAGTCCATTCGGCTATGAAATCGGTCAGTACCTGTGATTTAATGGCTCGGCGTGGCTTATATGTTATCTCGAAGGGGAGAAGCTCGATGGCCTATTTGGTGATGTAGCCTGTGGCATCCCTGTTATTGATTATATCGTTCAAAGGGACCTCTGATGCCACTGTGACTGAACATTCTTGAAAGTAATGACGTTGCTTTCGAGATGCCATGAAGACCATGTAAGCTGTCTTTTGATAGTGCGGGTATCATGATTTGCATGGCGTAAGCACTTCGGACATGTAGTAGACCAGCTTCTGGACTTGGAACTTGTGGCCCTCAGATTCCCACTCTACGATGAGCACCGCGCTGACCACCTAATTGGTGGCTGAAATGTATAGTAGTATGGGTTCGCCGATGCCGGGTGCGGCGAAGATAGGGTTACCGGTGAGGAGTGTTTTAATCTCCTCGAGTGCCATGGTTGCTTCATCTGTCCACTGGAAGTTCTTGGCCTTTTTAAGCAGTTTGTAGAGTGGCAATGCCTTTTCTCTGAGGCGGGATATGAAGCGGCTCAAGGCGGCCACGCATCCCGCTAGCTTTTGGACATGCTTAAGCTCTGTTGGTATTGCGAGCTGAGATAGCGCTCTAATTTTGGCCGGATTGGCTTCGATTCCTCTATGGGAAACTATGAATCCGAGTAGCTTTCTGGCGGGGACCCCGAAGACACATTTCTCCGGGTTGAGCCGTATGTCGTAGGCCCGCAGGTTGTCGAAGGTTTGGCGTAGGTCGTCTATTAGTTGGTCGATGTGTTTGGTTTTGACAACCACGTCGTCCACGTATGCCTCAACTGTTCTGCCAATTTGGTTTTTGAGGCATGTTTGAATCATGCGCTGGTATGTGGCTCCCGCATTTTTTAGTCCGAACGGCATGGTGTTGAAGCAGAAGGGGCCGTAGGGGGTGATGAATGCGGTTGCTGCCTGATCGGATTCCTTCATCTTGATCTGATGGTATCCGGAGTATGCGTCAAGGAAGCAGAAGGAGTCGTGTCCGGCGGTGGCATCGATGATCTGGTCTATCCTTGGCAGAGGGAACCGATCCTTAGGGCAAGCTTTGTTGAGGTCTTTGAAGTTGACGCAGAGCCGCCAGGACCTACCCTTCTTGGGTACCATAACCAGATTTGCTAACCACTCGGGGTGCTTGATCTCGCGCATGAATCCAGCCTCTAGCAGTTTTGCCAGCTCTTCGCCCATGGCCTGCTGTTTGGGTTTGGAAAATCGGTGCAGGATTTGTTTCACTGGCTTGAAGCCTTTTAAAATATTGAGGTTGTGCTCTGCTAGCCTTCGTGGGATTCCTGGCATATCTGATGGGTGCCAGGCAAATATTTCCCAATTTTCACGCAGGAAGGTCCTTAGCACCTCGTCGACTGCGGGGTCCAGCTGTGCTCCTATGGATGCCGTTTTATTGGGATCTGTTGGGTACACTTGAAATTTAACTATTTCGTTCGCTGGCTTGAATGATGTGGGTTTTTGTCTTTTACTGAGAACCACGTCGTCCCTGTCGACTGTAGTGCGTAGCGTTGTCAACTCTTCGGCCGCGAGGGCTTCGGATAGTGCCTCTAGGGCGAGGGATGCCATCTTATTTTCGGCTCGCAAGGCTTTGCTCGGGTCGCTTTTAAGAGAGATCACCCCGTTGGGCCCTGGCATCTTGAGTTTCATATACCCGTAATGTAGATGGCTTGAAATCTTGAGAATGCCTCACGTCCTAGAAGGGCGTGGTATCCGCTATGGAAGGGCACAATGTGAAATAGTAAGGGTTCGGATCTATAGTTGTCGGGTGTACCGAACACAACGTCCAGGGTTACGCGTCCCGAGCAGTGTGCCTCCCTTCCGGGTATTATACGTCAGAATGTGGTATGACTGCGTTCGATGCAAGATTTATTGAACTGCATTTTGTCTAGAGTATCCTCATAAATGAGGTTGAGGCCGCTGCCTCTGTCCATCAGCACTTTAGTCAGCCGGAAACCGTTGACAATGGGGTCAAGGACTAGTGCGGCCGGTGCGTGGTTGTTACGGGGGGTTGGCTTGTCCTTCTTGTTGAAGGTGATAGGCGTGGTCGCCCATGGCTGTGCGTCCGTCACTTGATATATTTGATTGAGCTCTCGAAGAGCCTTTTTCCTTTTATTGTTTGAGGCGAATGTCTCGTATGCCATAAGGACATTGTGCTCCTGTGGTGAAGCCGAGGACTGTTTATCTGGGGGTGTAAGGCCCAGGATTGGCTCGCCATATTTGGCCACTTGTCTTACCATCCAACAGGCTCGAAATCTGTGGGTTGGGTTTGCATCTAGCAAGACCGAATGTATTGGGCATGGTTTATCTAGCAACTCGTCTAACACCGATCTGGGCCTAGTTTTCTTTTCATTAGGCTCGCGCTTCGGTGACCGATTTGTGTAAGCCCGTTTAAGGCGAGGCCTTCCAAGATGCACGGCGGGCTGTGGCCCCATGTTCAGCTGTTGCGCCCTCCACGTGTTCTCCATGGCGCAATATTTGCGTACCATGTCTGATAGTCCGGTGAAGCTTTGAATTTGGCGACGCGCGAGGGCGTTTAAGAGGCCCTCGTCCCTACAGTTAAACTGGAAGGCTTTAATTATTGGGACAATTGCATTTTTTCCCCTAGTTAGAACCTACCCATGGGTTTTGCCCTTACTTTTCCACTCTGCTCAGTTTTACCCTTAGATTTGCCCTCGAGGTCACCCGAATGCCCTTTGACCGTTTGACCAATACTTTGAAAATTCATAACAATTTCATATGAACTTAGAAAAATGTGAATAAGATATCAAAGTGTTCAGATAAACATTACCTTTTTATGCATATAATTTGCATTCAGGAAAAAAGCACCGTTTAAACTGCCCGAGGTTATTAATGGCATTAACATAATTAAAAATGAAAAGGGATAAACAATATTTTTTCATGAATAAAATTACATGCAAATGTAGGTGATGTTTTCTGAACATCCCGATATCTTATTTGCATTTTCTTGAGTTCATATCAACTTGTTATGAATGTTCAAACAACTTTGACCATTATTTTGAAACTTCATAACAAGTTGATATGAACTAGGAAAAATGCACATAAGATATGAGGTTGTTCAGAAAACATCACCTACATTTACATGTATTTTTTGTTCATGAAAAAGTATTGTTTATTCCTTTATATTTTTAATAATGTAAATAACATTAATAACCTTGGGTAGTTTAAACGGTACTTTTTTCCTGAATGCAAATGACATGCACATAAAGGTAATGTTTACCTGAACATTTTGATATCTTATTTGCATTTTTTCGAGTTCATATGAATTTGATACGAATTTTCAAAGTATTGGTCAAATGGTCAAAGGGCATTCGGGCGACCTCGGAGGCAAATCTAAGGGCAAAACTAAGCAGAGTCGAAAAGTAAGGACAAACCCCATGGGTAGGTTCCAACTAGGGGCAAAAATGCATTTGTCCCTTAATTATTTCTTTGTCACAACAGGGTGCCATCCTGTTCTTTACCAGGAGAAATCTAGCCCAATAATGGTGGACTGTCTCGTTTGGCAGCTGTTTGACGTACATGAGGTCCCATATGTCTGGGTTTCCCAAATCCGGAGAGTATTTCGTGTGGTGGGCGGGCGGGAAAATTTCGAGAATTCCCTCCTACCGCGGACCCGGACTATCCTTGATGGGTGTGTGAGTAATGTCTGGTTCTGACCGCACAGGGCTCGGATCCGAACTGGTGTGCGGCCGGATAGGCTCGAGGCCGGGACTTGTGCTGGGGGTTATGTCCGGACGTACATCCGGGCTGGTGTCTGACTCCGAGCTGGAGATTCGAGTGTACACCATCTATAGCTTACAAGGCTGTGGCCCCTCCTGGGCCTCTTTGACTGTGGTGACGAGGTGCGTGACCGGAGGGGTGTTGATTTCTCGGTCGTCAGGTTTAAGCCCGATCCGATCGTAGGCCGTGGGCCTGATAACAGATATTCCCATTGCACGGAATAGACCTGCCAACTGATCTGCCGGCTGGGCACATGGGGGTGCCAGGCACTCCGGTGACTCGGCGGGAGACCTTGCGGGTGGTCTGTCGAAGTCGGGCTTTAGGGCCAGACTCTGAGAGATGCCAGATTTTTGTGAGTTCGCTGGTCCTGGGGTCGACGCCCCTGAACCAACGAGTACTTCAATGGGGGTGAAGCCTTTAATCTGGTCGAGGCGACTAGTGGGATCGGCGTGCACTAATATGCCACAGAAGACGAGGAGGCGGCCAGGGGTGATGAAGCCCTTGGTACGGGTGTGGTCTCCATCAACCAATTGAACCATCGACTCTTCTGGCGATCTCACACTGGAACTCTCAATGAAAGCACCAATGTCGGTGTCAAAACCGGCAGACCTCGGGATAGGGGGTCCCGAGCTGTGGATCTAGGGTCAATGGGTAACAAGGGACGATGAACACAATGTTTACCCAGGTTCGGGGCCTCTCGAAGAGGTAATACCCTATGTCCTGCTTGATTATATTGGATGTACGATGTGGTTTACAGAGTAGATCTACCTCGAGATAAGCATAAGCTAACCCTAAGGCTATGAGGTAATGAATGTAGCTCTAACCCTAATGACTACCACCCTCGGTTTATATAGACAACGATAGGGTTAGGGTTACCGAAGATAGATTACAACAAGGGTTTAAAGAGATACTGCGTCTTCTTGACTTGGAGGGCACACCACGGCTTATAGATCTCCTACCAATATACGGCTTCACCAGTCCGGCAACGTACAATGGGCCGTCGCCCCGAGGACCCCTTAGTCCATGACTCCCTCACCTAGTTATGCCATATGATTCCACCATACCTACCTATATGCGGTATTTCCATGCCGTTCTAAGTAAATTTGTATGTGCCAACTCTATTTTTCAAAATGAATTTCCTTTTTGTGTTCCCGTCCCGCTCATGAAGCGGCAGGGGATGGCCAATATTTTTCCATGCTAGACGTGTTATTCTCAAGATGAGTGTTTATTCACTTGTCATTGCACGAGAGTGGCGGTAATAGGGATGCCCAGTCCCAAAATGAAAAAGAAATTTACTTTATGTTGTCAAATAATAAATTCCTTGGAAAGTGTTGGTATGGAAGGCATCCGTGGATATGACTAGCAATGGATTGTGAAAGAATGGTGGAAAAAGGAATAAACTTTATTTTATGTTTGGGAACCGCCTATGATGTATCTAGCATGGAAAGTATTGGGAACTACTCGGTCGTTTTCGTTGACGGGAAAAGCATGCCTCTCAAAATATTTTTTATCTCTCAATTTAAGCCTTGAGCTCTGGCACCTCTACAAATCTTTGCTTCCCTCTGCGGAAGGCCTATCTATTTACTTTTATGCAAATTTTTCTTTTTATTCGAGTCTCCATCTTCTCTTATAAAGCACCAACTAGGGAGCACTATGATCATACTTGAGCATTGGATGTAGCTAATATTCGAGTGTGTTTTATGAATGGATCAATGATTGAGCATGATGGGCTAGGAATAGCTTTCTTTAGTGTTGATATTTTGAAAGACATGGTTGCTTGTTGATATGCTTGAGTATTGAAGTCTTCATGTCAATTATAGACTATTGCTTTGAACCATCTACAAGTCCAAATGTCCATGCTACAAAAGAAAAGAATATGTGATGAACATGTTAGGCAGCATTCCACATCAAAAAATATGTTTTAATCATTTACCTACTCGAGGACGAGCAGGAATTAAGTTTGGGGATGCTGATACGTCTCCAACGTATCTATAATTTTTTATTGTCCCATGCTGTTATATTATCATTCTTGGATGTTTTATATTCATTTTATAGCAAATTTATATCATTTTTTGGGACTAACCTATTGACACAGTGCCCAGTGCCAGTTGCTATTATTTGCTTGTCTTTTACTTCACAGAATATCCATATCAAACGGAGTCCAAACACAGCGAAACATTTTGGAGATTTTTTCAGCCCATAAGACAACTTGGGAGCCAAGGAAGTGCACGAGGGGAGACACGTGGGGCCCACCACCTACCTGGGCACGCCAGAGGCCCCTGGCGTACCCTGATGGGTGGTGGGGCCCGCGGAGGTCTCCTCCACCGCCTCTCAGCTCTATAAATACTCAGATATTCCAGAAACCCTAGCAGAGTCATCGAAACACAATTCCAGCCGCCGCAAGTTCCAGAACCACGAGATCCAATCTAGAGCCCTATCCCGGCACCCTGCCGGAGGGGAACATGACCACGGAGGGGTTCATCATCCTCATTGGTGCTCCTCCGATGATGCGTGAGTAGTTCACCATAGACCTCGAGTCTGTAGGCAGTAGCTAGATTGCTTCTTCTCTCTTTTTGATTCACAATACAATGTTCTTCGAGATCTATTTGATGTAATGACTTTTTGTGGTGTGTTTGTTGGGATCCAATGAAGTGCGAGTTTATGAACAGATCTATCTATGAATATTATTTGAGTTTTCTTTGATCTCTTATATGCATGATTGTTATAGCCTCGTATTTCTTCTCTGAAACTTTTGTTTGGTTTGGCTAACTAGATTGATTTTTCTTGCAATGGGAAGAGGTGCTTTGTGATGGGTTCGATCTTGTGGTGTCCTCACCCAGTGATAGAAGGGGTAGCGAGGCACGCATGTATCATTGCTATTAAGGATAAAAAGATGGGGTCTATTCCTACATGAATAGATCTTGTCTACATTATGGCATCATTCTTATTGCATTGCTCCGTTTCTCCATGAACTTAATACACTAGATGCATGCTGGATAGCGGTTGATGTGTGGAGTAATAGTAGTAGATGCAGGCAAGAGTCGGTCTACTAATCTTGGACGTGATGCTTATATACTTGATCATTGCCTTGGATATCGTAATAATTATTTGCTCTTCTATCAATTGCCCAACAGTAATTTGTTTACCCACCGTATGCTATTTTCTCGAGAGAAGCCACTAGTGAAATCTACGACCCCTGGGTCTATCTTTTATCATATTGTTTTCAGATCTATTATTCCAAAAACCCAAAAATACCTTGCTGCACTTTTTCTTTACTTATTTTATTTTGTGTTTTCGCTAGATCTATTTATCCAATCTCATACAATTTTATCTATCTTTTTACCGTGGAGGGATTGACAACCCCTCTTACGCGTTGGGTTGCAAGTATTTGTTCTTTGTGTGCAGGTACCATTTACATAGTAATGCTTGGTTCTCCTACTGGATTGATAACCTTGGTTTCATAACTGAGGGAAATACTTACCGTTGCTGTGCTGCATCATCCTCTCCTCTTCGGGGAAATACCAACGCAGATACAAGCAATCAATTCACTAGTTTAGTTTTGCACAATGCCAACACACTGCAAATGAAGATGAATTTTCACATACTCAATTCTTGAACCAGATAATGCAAATTTCAACATCATAGAATGCAATAGCTATCCATGAATTGCTGAAGATGCATCAGATCATGAGTCTTTATTGACTCTCTGAGAGAATCTAGGTAGTAAACTATGTTCTTGTTTGAAACAATGACTACCAAGATCTAGTGAATGCTACGGATTAAGAAAACCATGAACTTATGAACTATGTCAAAATCTGAAAGATAATCAATGTATGCATGGTTGTTTATTTGACTTACCCTTCATGATATGGCCAGAGAAATAATTATGTATGGGACGTGTTTTCGAAGATACCGGTTACCATGTTAATGGCCCACTCCCTTTCATCCTTATCACGTAATAATGTGCCATTTGCTACTGCATGATCTATGAAATACACACTCTGCCTTTTTCTTGTCTATGCGATCAATCCCTTGAGAGGAATACAATACAGTTAGCTTTTTACCATTTACAGCCTTGTATGGAGAAGTTGATCAGAGTTTGTGAAGTACTTACAAAATCAAGCATTTAACAAGAGTGCCATTGAGCACATTGAAGATGAAGAAGAGATGTAAGTCCTCGAAACCCACACTGATGGAACCCAGATCGTGACGAAAATGATCTCTGTCATAGTGGACTAGTAGAACCTCATGACCTTTTGACATTTGATCCATGCAATATTTATTTAACGTGCGGCAACTGGAACTGCACTCCTCAAAGTATTCGCCAACAAGAAATGGCTGGCCATGGATGTAATTGCGTACTTGAAGCACATCTGCTTTATTTTTAGCAAGCATCATATCTAATTCTTCATCCTTCATGTTGTTAGAAACAATTTTACTCTATGGTTCAAACAACTTGTTGGTAATTTGGTTTTGGGCGATGAGTGCCTTAAGTAAGAGGCTATTTTTCTCATTCCTCCTTGGTCTTGGGGCCCGCTTCCTCGGGGGTGCAACTTTTTTGCCCACTTCCTTCATGGTACTTGAAGCACTTCTGGTGCAAGGTCTGGATGGTTGGAATGCGGATTGCTGAGCAAAGGGTGAAGCTATGATGGACTACTGAGTAGACGGTTTACCTACACTGGACTGCTGAACTGGTGGTCCTGCTGTGACGGACTGCTGGACTGTAGGAGCAGAGACAACAGACTGCTGACCAGGCGTTGAAGCTATGTCAGGTTTCTGCGTAGGTGGTGCCAACTTGTCAATGTGCTGAGAAGGCTGTGCCAACGTGTTGGTTTGCTGAGCACGCAGTGCTGACGCATTGGTATGCTGATCACATGGCTGTGAACCGACAGACTGATGAGCAGCCGGTTATGGACCTTCGGATTGCTTAGCAGGAGGTTCCGAAGCATCGGACTGCTTAGCAGTCCATTCCACCAGGTTGGTCTACTGAGCATGCGGTGCCGGTGAGTCTCCCCCTGCTGCTTCAGTGGCCGGCATCTGAACCGGTGGTGGGAGTTTAGCAGTTGTAGGCCTTGCCACTGGCTGCTCAGGGGCGGATAATGACATCGCCTGTACGGCACAAAGTCGGGCGGGCTGATCACAGGTTGGTGCATCAGCCGTCGGATTACGAGTATTAGGTTCCTCGGGGGAAGCACGCGAGAGCTATTGTGGCAACGAGAGAGTCAACGGTTGAAGGGTGACATTGGTTGCTCTTGGCGGGGGCTTGAGGGATCTCATCCATGAAGTCTATTTCCTTTCGTGGCCACTAGATATGATGTAACAGTGTTTCTCCCAAGGTCCTCTGCTCATCATAGTCCCCTAGGACATTCTTTAGGGCAAATTCATTGAATACAGGCTTTACTTCAATCACGTAGCACTTTACATGGCCCGACTTCAATTGCACATTGTCCAACAAGAGGCCCCCTTCCAAGCAGGGGGCAAACCCAGGCTATTGCACATTTTAATGTACCTTCATAATGTGTAAGCACGCCCCTCAGTCTGTGTGTCATTCTAGATAGATCAGATATGGCATCATCATGCGCAACTGCACTCTCAGTGTCGCTGGGGTTAGCTGATGCACATGTACTCTTGTGTGGTGTTGTCACGCAATAAGCAGCATCCTCCATGCCCACTGTCGGTGTCAAAACCGGCAGATCTCGGGTAGGGGGTCCCGAACTGTGGATCTTGGATCGATGGGGAACAAGGGACGTGTGACACAATATTTACCCAGGTTCGGGCCCTCTCTAAGAGGTAATACCCTATGTCCTGCTTGATTATATTGCTTGTGTATATGTGGATTACAGAGTTGATCTACCATGAGATCAGATGAACTAAACCCTAAGCTAGTAGGATGGTGATTGTTCTCCGCCCTCTATGGACTAAATCCCCTGGTTTATATAGACACCAGGGGTATTAGGGTTACACAAAGTCGGTTACAACAGGGGAACTAGCATGCAGAATCTTCTATCTTGACTTGGAGGACACACCAAGGAACAAAACGTCTCCCGCTCGGATACAATGCCGCTCCGTAGTTTGATCCACCAGCAGTCATAGTGCGGCCCAGCTGTCCGGCCCATGTGAGATAGGCCGGCATCCCGAGGACCCCATAGTCTAGGACTCCCTCAGTAGCCCCCGAACTAGCCTCCAACGCAGGCTTCTTGTAACTTCCACATCTGTAGTCTCCAGCTTGTAGGCGAGTTCCTCCTATGTATTCTTTTCCAGCCGAGCCTTTAGAGGGTATCCGGCCCACACGTAGAGTCACGCCGTATCCAGCGTTCGAACTATCAATTTTACTTAACCTTGAAGGCCAACCACTCAAATATATCCAGTACCTTCTAAACGAAATATGCCCTAGAGGCAATAATAAAGTTGTTATTTTATATTTCCTTATTCATGATAAAGGTTTATTATTCATGCTAGAATTGTATTGATTGGAAACTTAAATACATGTGTGAATACATAAACAAATACCGAGTCCCTAGTAAGCCTCTACTAGACTAGCTCGTTGATCAAATATGGTTAAGGTTTCCTAACCATAGACATGTGTTGTCATTTGATAATGGGATCACATCATTAGGAGAATGATGTGATGGACAAGACCCATCCGTTAGCTTAGCATATTGATCGTTAAGTTTTTTGCTATTGCTTTCTTGATGACAAATACATATTCCTTCGACTATGAGATTATGCAACTCCCAGATACCGGAGGAATACCTTGTGTGCTATCAAACGTCACAACATAACTGGGTGATCATAAAGATGCTCTAGAGGTATCTCCGAAGGTGTTTGTTGAGTTGGCATAGATCGAGATTAGGATTTGTCACTCCGAGTATCGGAGAGGTATCTCTGGGCCCTCTCGGTAATACACATCATAAGAAGCCTTGCAAGCAAAGTGACTAAGGAGTTAGTTGCAAGATGATGTATTATGGGAGATTGAACTAGGTATGAAGATACCGACGATCGAATCTCGGGCAAGTAACATACCGATGGACATAGGCAATTACGTATGTTGTCATAACGGTTCGACCGATAAAGATCTTCATAGAATATGTAGGATTCAATATGGGCATCCAGGTTCCACTATTGGTTATTGACCGGAGAGGTGTCTCGGTCATGTCTACATAGTTCTCGAACCCATAGGGTCCGCACGCTTAACGTTCATTGACGATATAGTGTTATATGAGTTATATGATTTGGTGATAGAATGTTGTTAGGAGTCCCGGATGAGATCATGAACATGACGAGGAGCTCTGGAATGGTCTGGAGGTAAAGATTGATATATAGGACGATGGTATTCGGACACCGGAAGTGTTTCGGAGTGTACCGGGTAGTCATCGGAATACCGGAGGGGGTACCGGACATCCCGGGAGGGTAATGGGCCTATTGGGCCATTAGAGGGGAGCACACCAGCCCACAAGGGACTGGTGCACCCCCTATGGCAGCCGGCCAAGTGGGAGAAAGGAAAGGGGGGATTCGGCCTTCCCCTTCCTTCCCTCTCCTCCCTTTCCCTTTTCCCCTCCGACAAATATGGAAGGGGGTGCGGCCAAGGGAAGGAGCCCAAGTAGGATTCGGCCCTACTTGGGGCGCCCCTTGGCCTCTCCCCTCTCCCCCCCACCTATATATATGTGGGAGGGGGGCGCCACACATAACCACGACAATTGCTTAGCCGTGTGCGGCGCCCCCTCCACCGTTTACACCCTCGGTCATATTTTCGTAGTGCTTAGGCGAAGCCCTGCGGAGATAACTTCACCATCACCGTCACCACGACGTCGTGCTGCCGGAACTCATCCACTACTTTGCCATCTTGCTGGATCAAGAAGGCGAGGATGTCAGCGAGCTGAACGTGTGCTGAACGCGGAGGTGCCGTACGTTCGATACTCGATTGGTTGGAGCGCGAAGAAGTTCGACTACATCAACCGCGTTAACAAATGCTTCCGCTTACGGTCTACGACGGTACATAGACAAACTCTCCCCTCTCGTTGCTATGCATCGCCTTGATAGATCTTGCGTGTGCGTAGAATTTTTTTTGTTTTCCATGCAACATTTCCCAACACCTTCAACTGACAGCTTTCGGCGAATGGTCGCGGCCGATCATAAACATGAGAACTCGATGCGCGGCTCGAGGCAGCCCCTCCAATGGCATGTCCCATCAAGGTGGAGATTGTATCCCACTTTTCAAGGGATTTGATCAATGATTCCCAGTATCCCACTCGCGCATAACGTCATGAGTATATTGGGAAGTGGCGAGCCCAGCGGCATGTTTAAAGGACTCTTGGTATCACAACTGCTTATAAAAAGAGACCAGCCGCAGTCATACCCTCACGCCTTCTTCTTCCTTTTGCCACAGCCTTCCGCGAAGCTCCAGCATCCCAACTCAACTCCCCTCAAAATATCCCCCTTCCCCGTGCTCGGCCATGGCCGGATCCGGAGCAAAGGGCAAGTGGGAGGCCTCAAGCGTCTCCAACAACGACATCGAGAACCTGAAGTGAGCGGGCTACCTCTCCCGCAACATCGTTCATCAGGCCCCCGAGGAGGGCCAGGTTGTGCCGATGCCCCGCGCCGGTGAGTGGGTGGTGTTCATTCCCCACTTTATCCGGGGACTGGGTTTCCCACTCCACCCGTTCGTTCGAGAGTTGATGTTCTACTACGGGCTCAACTTCCACGACCTGGCTCCGAATTCTTTTCTCCACATCTCGGCCTTCATCACCATATGCGAGGCCTTTCTTCGGGTCCGGCCGCACTTTGGCCTATGGCTGAAGGTATTCAACGTCAAGCCGAAGATCATCGACGGCCAGCATGCGGATTGTGGGGGAGCTATGGTGAGCCGGCTCACCCGACTCGGCTGGCCGGAGGGCGTGTTCATAGACATAGTCAAGATCTAGCAAAAAGAATGGTTTTACATCACAGAGCCTCGTGACGCAGCCTGGGCAGCTGTTCCGAAATTTAGATCCGGACCCCCTGCGAGGTTAACCTCGTGGACCAAGAAAGGCCTTGACTGGGGGTCTACTTCCGAGGTGGAGGCGCTACAAAAGCGTGTCTCACTACAAAAAAAGACACATCCGTGACATTTTGGGCCGAACGAATTTTTTGCTATCATGCTTATGACACTTCTATGACGATAATTGTGACAAAATCACGTATCATCATAGATGTGGTGGGCTCCTACTTCTATGACAAAAAATCATGACAGAAAATGGGCTTTTCGTCCTGGGCGGGCCGGGGACGCACCTGCATGACATTCTTTGGGCCGTCCATGACGAAAAAAATCATGCTAGAAGCAATGGCGGGGAAAATTTCGGGGAGTTCCCGGTTACGGTGGGTGGTCGGGGCCGAGCGATGCACGGAGGGATTGCGCGTTTCTCTCGTACACGTACGCGCGTGTGTGCGAGGCGTTGGGCTCTAACTGAACCCGAGCGAGGCGTTCGCTTACTGAACCCGAGCGATTGCACTAGCTACGTTACTGAACCCGAGCGATCGATCCCTGGCTGTTAACTGAACCCGAGCGATTCCTTCGCTACTGCTGCTAACTGAAGCCGATCGAACCAGCTGCTGTTGCCTCTTGATGAACAGTGACCGTTGTTGGGGGTTGGATGAACAGTTCCCGATGGGGGTTGGATGAACAGGCCCCCGTGGTAGTAGAGGCCGTTGCAGCTGGATGAACAGGACCCCGATCGAGCCGGTTGGGGGTGGATGAACAGGACCCCATGGAGGGCTGGTTGAACAGTAGCCGATGGAGGGTGGATGAAGGGGACCCCATGGATGAACAGTGGCTGGTGGAGGCTAGAGGAAGTCGACGGTGGATGAACAATAGCAGGTGGAGGCTGGAGGAAGTCGACAGTGGATGAACAGTAGCCCGTGGAGGCTGGAGCGAGGCAGTAGACGGTGGATGAACAGTAGCTCGTGGAGTCCTGTTTTGCGGTACGCCACACCCTCCCGATGAACAGGACCCTGTTTCGACCATAGGTGCTCCAACACAAGTCCATTTCCTCCGTTTTGCAGTACGCCACACCCCTCCCGATCAACAGCACCCTGTTTCGACCGTAGGAGCTCGAACACAAGTCCGTTTCCTCCATTTTGCGGTACGCCGGACCCTTCCCGATGAACAGGACCCCATTTCGACTGTACGCGGTCGAATAGAAGGCCATTTCCTCCATTCTGCGGTACGCCAGACCTCATTTCGGCTGTTCCGTCCAAGCCGGTAGGCTCCCGATGAACACGACGCATTCTGTTGCCTCCCGATGAACATGGCGCAGTTTCTCCGTTCCGACCCAGCCGGTTGGCTACCGATGAATAGGAAGCCGTTGCTACTGTCCGTTGCCTCTCCATGTACATGGGCCCTGGCCGTACATATGCACGAGTAGGCGTTCGAGACCCGCCCGTAGTATGTACGATGTACGTACGTGTACACGGTTTAGAAGGGACTGCCTGAACTGCTACATTGGGGGCTCTACTACTACACGTGCCGCTGCTTGCTCGGCCATGGTTCATCGTTGCAGAGAGACCGATCGACTAGTATGTATGTACACGTTCACGACCAGACAGACAACGCTACGTACGCTTCGACCGGATAGGTCCCAGCCGTCAGGGAGGATAAGGAGGCACTCCCTTGCGTGCAAAGATATATGTGGTGGGTCCCAGCTGTCAGGGGGAGGAATCATTTTTTTGCGCGTAATAAGGAGGAACTTCCTTGCGTGTGAAGTTGTAGCTGGTGGGTCCCAGCTGTCAGGGGGCAAACATTTTTTTCGCAAAATACAGAGGCCCTTCCGGTGGGTCCCCGCTGTCAGGTGGATGAATCATTATTTTGCGCGTAATAAGGAGGCACTTCCTTGCTGCGGCCGTGGACCCAGCTGTCAGCCTCTCCACGTACAGTCCTCTTCCGATGGAAGTCGTTCCTTGACCATGTTGACCACGCCGCGTCGAGAGCACCAAGGCGGTGGACGACGGCGAGGCCTAGGAAGGGAATGACCCGGAGCCAGGGAAGACTCGATAGTTGTTTCCCACGCGGAGGGGAGTACGAGGGTTTACTGGTTCGGCTGCAGTGTGAGGTTGTCATCGCCGGAGAATAACAGGAGGTCTGGGTGAGTACAGGGATGGCCAGGCCAGCGATGGGAGTAGGGTGGGGCGGTGAGGCCTGCGTGGCAGCACAGTCGCCCACGGGAGGCAGGAGCAGGCGGCACGGCCGGCGCTGGTTTTGGCGGCTGGAGCAAGAAGACCAGAGGTTGAAGAAGCACGACGACCGTTGGATGGACATTGTATGGTCACCGCAGCTAGAATCGTTTATATTGACTAAGTTGACAAAGCCATACATCCGCGTCAACTTACTAGGCCCACAGGTCAGCCTCCAAATATGGTGGGACCCACCTAGCAGCGGGGGTATTCATTTTGTGTGTGCGTAATAGCTGGTGGATCCGAGCTGTCAGCGGGGGGAATATTTTTTTCGTGAAATACAGAGGCCCTTCCGGTCGGTCCCAGCAGTCAGGAGGAGGAATCATTATTTTGCACGTAATAAGGAGGCACTTCCTACTCACAAAAAAAAGGAGGCACTTCCTTGCGTGCGGCCGTGGACCCAGCTGTCAGCCTCTCCATGTACAGTCCTCTTTCGACGGATGTCGTTCATTGACCACGCCGTGCCGAGAGCACCAAGGCGATGGACGACAGCGAGGCCGAGTAAGGGAACGACCCGGAGCCGACGAAGACTTGGCAGTTCTTTCCCATGCGGAGTGGGTACGAGGGTATACTGGTTCGGCTGCAGTGTGAGGCTGCCGTCGTCGGAGAATAACAGGAGGTGTGGGTGAGTAGAGGGATAGCCTGGCCAGGGATGCGAGTATGGTGGGACCATGAGGCCTGCCCGACAGCACAGTTGGCCATGGGAAGCGGGAGCAGGCGATTCCGCCAGTGCTGGTTTGGGCGGCTTGAGCAGGAAGATCAGAGACTGAAGAAGCACGATTGCCGTTAGATTGACATCTAACGGTCTGACGCTGGTAGAGTTGATTGTTGACTAAGTTTCTTTTTTTGAGAAACCTTGTGTACGCATGAACTTAGTAGGCCCACAAGTCAGCCTCCAAATCTGTGGCAGACAACATAGAGCCCATTTGCTATTATTTTTTTAATAATTTGCAGCCCATTTGCTAATTCTTAAGGAATTTATTATAGCCCATTTTCTGCCCAGGACCACGGTCAAAAAGTTCAACCTAATTTTGCATATTTCGGTGGAGTCCGAACTATTTTAATCCATAAATGATAAACATTTATTTTTTAAGAACTTATTGATTTGCCAAATAAAATATTGTTTTATTTTTGTAAGCTAATAAGACATGGGACAATTGAGTTGGTTTTAGGGAAAACCAGTGGTAAAAAAATCAGCACTGGGAGGGGAAAAAACAACAAAAAATAAGGATGTAAAGATGAAAATGGAACTTTATGTATTTTTAATATAATAATACATGTATATGAACTAGTAAAACTATAGGTAGAGATTAGAAAACGGAAGTAGGACATGGCGTTTCAAGAGGAAAATAGAATTGGGTTATGTGTTTTCTTCAGTACAAAAACTGCCTGCGGATGTTCTAAGAGAAAATATAACTAAGGCTGGCGGGCCAGAGGCCAGTTGATACCTGCTGGATCTTTGTGCCCCATTGTCGTCATGGGCTGGGCCTGTTAAAAACAAAACCAAGCCTGGGCAGTCTACGGTGCAGTTGAAACTTGCTCGACCTGAAAAAACAATATACCTGCTGGATCCCAGTTATCAGTCTGTATTTGCAGAATTCTCTCGTTTATTGACTATGTTGAAAACTTCATGGGTTTCACTGTCTCAGACGTCAGCATTATTTTTCCATCGTGATAATAATTGCATGCACTTGCTTGCATATGGCCATGGACCTGCTGGTTCCGTACGGTTAGGCTCTGTATGGACAACCGTCTTGTGGTTCCACTGACGAATTTCATGCAAATCGGATGGTTTTCAGTGAAAGCGGACTAAATTCATTGCATTTTACATATTTCTTTTTATTATGGAATATTTTACATATTTCAACTAATAATAACCGACTAGGCCTTTTTTTAGTCCATGGGAGGCGCTTCACGATCGAGGTCACGACACTTAACTGTTCTGGAAGGCCAAAATCCATCACTCCTCTCTTTTAACAATTTGCAGCTGGGCTTGGCATGCCACAACCCAGTTCCAACGTGTTGCATCCAACTATCAGCCTGTGAAACTGGATGGATCCCGTGTGTACTTTGAAGATGTAAAAAATTTGGAGAACTGGGAATTCGAACGGCAGGTGCTTATGCTACCCATCAAATAAAAATCATGTGCCTGATAATTTGTTTCGAAACAAATGATTCAGCTTTATATCGACGTCGACCCAACATGATGGTTGGAAGCAAATGCCAAGTTCATACCGAAAGATCCTTAACAACAATACCAACTTGCAGATGACCAGGTAGTACAAGTACCAATACCAAACTAACTTATAATCTTTTTAGTCCTGGCCCTAGTGTTCGTCTGGTAGAAAATCTTGCAGACGACCAGCTCCCGCTCCTTCTCTTGCTCCAGGTCCTTGAGGTGGTGCTGGTGCATCACCCAGTTGGTCCTCTGCTGGTTGAAGTTCTTGTTGGTGTGCAGCACCAGAACCTTTTTGGTGCCCGTCTGCCGGCCGTTGACCATCACCGGCAAGGTATTGCCGGTCTTGTGCCACATCGCGTGCATGCTGCACTCCAACTGTATCTTGCGACGCGTTCGCGTGCCCCTTTTAAATGCCCAGGAGTTGCACTGGAAGAAATGCTTGCTTAGGCCACTCAGTGTGATACCTGCAGTATTGGCGAATACAGGTTTTAGGGTACGTAGTTGGCATTTTCATAACATCTTTGGCATGTTGCAGTCACTTGTTTCACTTTTTATTAACTGTCAAATTGTAATTGCTTCACTAGGTCTGCATCTAAAAAGAAAAATAGAGCTATAAACAAAGGAATATGTTTATGCAAGTAGACGGCAGATCGGTGTCTCACCTGGAAGTTTCTCAAGATGGGTGTAGCATATGCCGTGCTCGCTGTTGATGGTTGGTATGAACAAATCGATGAGAGGGTGAGATCTCGCGCTGTCAACACTCACTTTGGCCTCAAGGTGCTCGATCAGCTCCTGATCTGTGGGATCGAACTTGACGCCAGCCGGCAGCACCGGCCAATCCTTCTTGGACTTGCATCGGTTAATTCCAGTTAAATGGTACTCAATGTATGATCAATCAACTATTTTAAGTAAATGATGAAAGATTTCGACAGATAAGTGGTACTCCAAATCTGAAGTCCACAATACCCGAACAAACTGGGGTCTTGGCTTCATTACTACATGCAGACTCTATAGACTAGAAAACCCCCATAAAGATCGAAATCATAATACAGGGCGACAGGACGAATACTCATAGGAGCGGCCTCGCTGGTTCCTTCCTTCATCCGGCTAGCTTGAAGAGCATCCTTATTGAGATCGATTTTTTCAGCGTCTTCCTTTTGACTACTTGCAATGAAGTATAGCAACTCCAGTAGCTCATCGCTCATCGTACCAAATGGATCGGAACAAGGTGGCGACTGGGAGGCGGGGAGACCGGGAGAGAATGGGAGAGTGATCTCTACTCTTATAAAAAATGAAGTTGGTGATGATGGTGTGCCTACCATCCTGCAATATAGGCCGTCTGATTTATATCTGACGGACAGGAAGGAAACTATGGCAATTTTGCAAAAACATACCCACACCCCTCTCCACATTTGCAAATAAGGCCTTCCCTTGTTCATCCTTTTCTCCCACAAGATAAACTACTCATACAAATGCATCTTGACGTTCCGTGCAACGCATGGGCATCTTGCTAGTTTTGTAGAGAATGCGAGAGTATTGTTGTAGTATGAGAGGGGTGAGGCTCACTTTGGTGAACCGAACATGCCGTCGTGACTCTTGTGTCACCTCACGCGCAGCGTGTTGTCACGTCAATTCAATGTGAGGACATGATGAATAATTTGACCGACGTATACTAATACTACTGTACTACTTACTAGTCGTAGTTAGTGTCACATTTTAACCATAGGTTTAACTAACAAAATGTCAATGCATGTCACCGAAAATTATACCATTGGAAACTATGTTCAAATACGAATCCAATGATATAATTTTTTGTGACATGCATTAACATTTAGTTAGTTAAATTTATGGTCAAAATTTGACACAAATTACGAAGGGGACCAATAAATCAGGAGGGAGGTAGTAGTACGAGTAGCGCAATATACGGTATAGAGGACTAGTACAAATTTAGAAATGGAGTACGAAGTTGCAATGCTGTGCGGCAGACTTTGTAGGCTACATGAGTAATACAAAATATAATTCCCATTGGACAACACTTTCACCAACAAGTACGCACTTGAAGCCTAATTGATATATATGGCTTCTGCACAACATCTCCATCATCATTATCAGTACATCCTATGCAGGTCAGTTAGGATGCACTTGATCCCTGAAAGGTATCTATCTTTCAAACTAACTATAGTACATAATATCCAACAAAAGAGGGTCGTGCTATAGCAGTAGGATACATGGCTCAGTCTAGATATCACTATGAATCAAGTTGTGCATATTTGCTGTTGGCATGAACCACATCGCCGCATGTCGGGTTTGCAAAAGCCATTCATCGCTTGGAAGCTTGATGCCTTTCACACACTGAAGATCATCTGGCAACAAGCTGTGTCGACGAATCTCTGGATATGGTGATTCATGAAACCCATGGTATGAGGTGTAAACACAGTTCCCCCTGGCGAATGTAAGTTGCATAGCACGGTAATCATCGCCGGTTGGATGATCGGATAATTGAGCCTGAGGAACATGGAGTGGTTGCCGAGGCTGTAAACCCGCCTCCAGTTGAATACGCCTGGCCCAACGGAGCTGGGATCTTTCTTGAACATGAAGCAGCCATAGCCATCACAGTCACGAACGCCCCAGGCATTGTACTACATGTGGTTTGATGAAATGGTTTGGTCAATTTGGTACGAGCGAATGATCATCAAATGACCGCCGTCAGTTGAACGAGCGATAAACCACAACCCATTGACTTGTATATTTCTAGATCCTGGAATTATGAAGGCCAGCGCATTTGCGTCTGCTGCAACAAATCAAATTGGGGACCAAAAGGACAAAAAATATACAATCATGTTCAGAGTATGTGTGGAATTAAGATTATTATAACAGTGACACAGATCATAGCCAGAGAATTGCAATGCCGTAGTCATAATCATACCCCAAGTTAAAAAAAATTAAGCCAATGACTTTCATATTCTAGCAATATGTCATGGTTCAAACATCATGTAAAAATGAGAGGAAAATAGCTATGACAGGGCCTACTCATATTCTACCATAGCAGTTACTACTGTTCTCATATCAAGTCTAACAATAACATGCGTGGTTATAAAAATCTTGGAAATGAGAGTAACATATAGCAATCATGAGGTTATACTCATAATATCTATTCTAACAATCATTAGATGCCAATTGTTCTCATATCAACTCTAACAATAACATGTGTGGTCATAAAAATCTAGGAAATGAGAGGAACATATAGCAATGATGTGGTTATAGACATACTATCTATTCTAAATTTCTAACAATCAACAGGCTGTCGTATTCATAAGGTATAGATGAGATGAGATAGAACAATTACACGACGATAGATTCTACCAGTATATGCAGCCAATCTGTGCGTCGACCGCGTAAACGATGCCATCGTGCACTATAGCATCAGACAAAAATGTAAGGTCAACATGATTGATGATGAGCCATAACCATGTATGGCGACCGGATTCCAGATAGACTAATCCCATGTCAAACAAGGCAATGAGCTTGTAATCCATGTAGTCTTCTGATGGTGTGGGCACTTCGTAAATTACAACCTTCAGCAAACGGAGGTCGCACCAAAAGCTCGACGCATCTCGTGTGTAGTAGGCAGGAGTGTCCGGCGGGCCACGAGGCTCGATGCTGGCGGTATCCAACAATGGAAGAGTGATCTCTCGCTGGGTGTAGATATACACGAGACGCCACGGACTACCGGATTGGTGGATGAGGACGATCCAGTTGGCCTTCATTCCCGCCCAGTAGTGACCGCGCATGAAGGATAGGTGGGCGGGTAGTGGTAGCATGTCAAGGGGCACCATGGCAACCTCGGTAGGATCGTCAAGTTGGTGTTTGGGCCACCTATGAGGATCGGGCATCAGCAAGCAGGGTGTCTTGAAAAGGGCCGGCCGGTTGCAGACGAGTAGACGGTACATAGACACCGAGCATGCGGCCAGACGCACAGTGCTGAGCAGGTCCATACGATTACAGATCTGCTCCAAGAGAACATCGGGGAGGGAATTCCAATCGCGCCTCTGCGTGTCAGTCGGTTCTGCCATAGGGTTTTTTAGGGCGCTGAGTGATTGGGGTTTTCGGTGCCTGCGAGCGAGCGGGGAAGTGGATTCAGGCGGGCGAGCAAAGAAGATGGCGTGTGTGGCCGAGCAGTGAGTGGGGGGGATATGGTACACGCGAGCTACCGAGGAAGATGGCGCGGCGGGCGAGCAGTGAGCGGGGGGAAATGGTGTGCGGCCGATGATGCGGAAGAGAGGAGGAAGAAGAAGAGAGGAGGAAGAAGAGGGAAAGACGGGCAAGAAAGTGCATTAAATCTCAATTCTACTAGTACTACTACCAGGATATACTGTCCTTTGGAGTGTAAATAGTTAAGCCGATGACATGTGGGTCTACCTCAAGAGGGCCCATATGTCAGTTAATGGAAGAGAGAGGTGCGTAGGCGTATTTGCGGAAGTGTGCTCCACTGGCAAACATGATGGCAGTACAGGGTAAGGCTGATTTAGTAACACCAACACGCTGGTTCAGCTTACTAATTAAGTGTCCCATCAGCTGCAGCGTGTATTGTCACTTCACTATGAAGACTAGTTGAATAGTTCTCTCTGACCGAGATGGGGAATAATGGATCGCCAAGACTTCCTATCTATAGTATCCCTATGCCTCTACTCTGATCCTGTCCAACAAGATGAAACATTGGCCAAGGCACCCAGCGCCAATAATGTAGGAGTACTACTAGTATTTTGTGTCAAACTTTGACCATCTATTTAACTAATAAAATGTTAATGCATGTCACCAAAAATCATATCACTGGATTCGTATTTGAACATAGTTTTTAATGGTATAGTTTTTTATGACATGCATTGACACTTCGTTAGTTAAATTTACGGTCAAAATTTTACACTAAATACGAAGGGGACCAATAAACTAGGACGGAGGTTTATATACAGGTCAATAAAAAATCATCAACCAAGGTAGTAGTAAATGATGAGTACCCGAAGATTTTTTTCCAAAAGTACTCAATAATGGGCTCGTTTTCCTCAAGAAAATTCTGTTTACGAACGTATTAATTGGAATGCATGCGTGAAGAACAAAAGACCAGAACTTTTACACGCATTGGTGATTTTTCTGTTAATTCTTGCATGCAACATTTTAATGAAGCTTGAAATATGAACATGTCAATGGGAGGGAGTAGAAGCCTCATGCATGCATGCAATACTCACACGTACACATGCACGCACGCAACACTCACGCATCCATGCGGCACACAGCACACAACACAACACACATGCTCACGCTCAAGTGCTCAACCTACTCCCTCCGTCCATGAAAAACTGTACATATAGAGATTTACACATTGACCAAGAGGAACCAGAACTCCATGGCATAATTAATGCCCAAAAGTAGCAGACTTATGTGTGCATGCGACCATTGAGAGAAGAAGATTAAATGAAGGTTGTTGCATGCTGTAACTACGGATAGACATGCAACCTATAGCTAGAGCACAAGTTGGTGCATTAGTCAATCAATACCGATTAGATTAAAGGCTAAGTGCATTGGAAGTGTAGATGTACACTCTTTGTTCGAAAATTTTCTAAGGCTGGTCGTAATGGGAGTATCATAGCTAGTATCATGCATGCCAACTAGGCAATTTAGATGAGGTGGCATGGAATTAAATGAAGAAAGAGAGGGTTGAGTATCATATCATGATACCGTATCATAATAAATGCTATACTACTATGTGTCATGGATGGCAATAAATAAAGTCATATATGATACTATGCATTAGAGAGGTAGTATCATACACTAGTATCATAAGCATGATACTAACTTATGATACTACCCATTACAAGCAGCCTAACTTATGATACTCATGTCGCGCCTGCATAAAGTTTTGTTTAACTGATTTCTTTGCTCTGCCAACTGATAGGTGGGACCCAGAAACCAGGTGTCAATTTAACCAGTCAACAAAGTGCCATATCAGCTATGTGGCCGGTCAGCAGGGTGCAATACGGTGCTCTATGGTGAGCTAGTGACCGAATAATCACCGCAAAACTATATAGTGACCGTAATGAGCGTATTGTTACATACATTGACCACCAGTGTATTTTTCTCATTTCAAATTAAGTCATATTAACCGGAAAGGACGCAGTATGGACTAGTACTACTTTGATGTGTCCCGTCAACTCGCAGAACAAGGAGAAGCTTGCTAACTATGCCCTCTCCCTCGCCCACGCGCGGTGGCTCACAGGACAAGGAGAAGCTTGCTTACTACGTGCGCCTACGCCCTCTCCCTCGCCCACGCATGCGGTGGCTTGCAGTACGAGGAGAGGGTTTTGACTACAATGCCCTCTCCCTCTCCCTCGCCCTTGCCCTCGCGGTGGACATGCAGCAGTTCATTCGGTGTCAAATTACCAGAAGCATATTGTACTGACATTGTTGGACCTTCCGAAGAGGCGAAGAGCCAAGTGCAAGGTTCACAGGAGTACGAACGGTTGAACCTCCCGAAGAGGCGAAGAGCCAAGCGCAAGGTTCATAGGAGTTATCGTCCTAGTACTACAACTATAGCGAACGATTGCTACTGTATGATGCCGCCATGTCACCTATAGCCAAAGTTGTGCAACCTTTTTTTCTTTTCACAGCGTGTCGTGGATTTGTCACAGCAGATGTCCTAGCAAAAGGACTTAGGTGTGGAGCCATCGCAACTAGGTTAGCTTGAAGGGGTTGGACGGGACAAAGGACACAAGGAATTTACCCAGGTTCGGCCCCTCTCAATGAGGTAAAAGCCTACGTCCTGCTCTTATTTGTATTGGATGGGTTTCGATTACAAGGGAGCAAATATGCTTGACCTAATTCTCGACTTGTTGATTCTCCAGTTCACCCGCCGCCGGGTCACCTCTTTATATACAGGTCGATGCCCGGCGGCTTACAGAGTCCCGGCCGGCTCACACAAACGTGATCAGCTCGGTTTCTAACTTAACCTTCATTACAGAACAAGTCATTACATGGCGGTTCACACCTTCGGGCCTTAAGCCACCTCCGGGTCTTGGGCCTTCAGTCTTCTTGGGCCTTCTCGCCTTAAGCCGCTAACGGTGTGACCCGGCCCATCCTGGACGGGCCATGCCTCGGAGTTATATCCTCAACAATAGGCCCCAGGTTGATTTGAACTTGTTCCCATCAATCTCCGCTATTTGACTTAGCAGAATTTTCCATTATCAATTTCTTTCCATCCTGCTGTAACCCGCCATGACGTCACATAGCAGAACCATGGTAACCCACTATGACATCATGCACATTAACTCTGCACAAAACTCGGGATACCTCAACGGATCTTTATCTTAATGGACCTTCCGAAAATCAAGGCGCCCGCTTTGCTAGCATAATCATTTTTGCCTCCTCGATTCCCGTGCATGCCATCTCGTCATCTCCTTATAAATAGAGACAGGGGTCCCCCTTTTTACTTTTTACCCCTGCCTCCTCTTCTTCATCTCCTTCCTCCTGACAACACCGCAACAGAGCTCCGCCACCGCCGTCTTCCCAGCGACGTCAGCTCCGGCCGCTGCCTCGACCTAAACGGACCGGAAAAATGCGGTGCTCCTCCGCTGTTCCTCAACATCAGTAAGCGCTCATCTCCCCTCACACCAAATCTGCATTAGGGTTACGGCCGTTCATCGGCGTTCTTCGCTGTTCGTCAACGCTTCCTTCTAGAATGCTCAGCTTGATCTGGAAATAGCACTGACGTCGCGCAGAAACAGTTTAACACCATCTTCCGACTATAGAAATACCCCTTCTACCCAAGATTCAATCTCAGTTTGCAAATCTTTCCTCCGCCGTGATTCTAGGTTTACAAATTATTCTCATTTTCCGGACGGCCATAGATCCAAAATCATAAGTGAAACTTGTAAAACCTGTTTATCCAGCACTTAGCAAAATTTTACTCCACTTCAGATCTATAGATAACCATCCTATCACTGCCATGGGGGCGGCTTAACTGAATTTTCGTAATCCGCCAAACGCCTGCCGGCTTATTTCTGAACCTTTAAACCGCCAGTATATATTCTGTGTATGCATCACCTAACGGTGTCTTACCGGTTTAATCATGCCAATCTTCATAGCACATATTCTTTTCATACGAATTGATCTTGTATGATACACTTGCTTTCTGATCATCGGATGGCTTAACATCATAATCTTGACCCGGCAATATTTCCCTCTCTCGGTTCTTTCATCAACAAAAATGACCAAGACCGTCACTTCATGCAACTGGATCGTTTCCACTGTCACGGAAGAAACTCTCAATGAATATGTTAAATAAGGCGTCTTAGCAGCCAAAAATGTGATCAACTGGAGAGCTCTGGGTCAAGAGGCCATACCCGCCCCAAAGGAAGGCGAGGTCACAGTATTTGCTGATCACATGTTCCGAGGCTTTTCCCCACCCGGCTCAAAAAATTTCCGTGACGTGCTACATTTCTTTCTACTTCATCCGCAAGACATTGGACCCAATTCAGTCTCCAACATCTGCAATTTCCAAGTCTTTTGTGAAGCATATCTTCAACAAGAACCCACTGTGGATTTGTTCAGAGAATTTTATTATTTGAACCGCCAAACTGAGTTCACAGACGGCTCCAGCTTAGAACTTGGCAGAATTTCCATTCAGAGACGAAAAGAAGCTGCCTTTCCTGCCGCCGCACTTCCCAGCCATCCGAAGGACTAGAACCAAACTTGGTTTTACTGCCAAGATACATCTCCGGCTGATGAGAATCCTCTGCCAGGTTTCCGTGAGAACCGGCTTAGCTCAAGACATCCCCTCGCAGACTGGACCAGCACCGAAGAACGGTCTAAGTATATGCCCATCTTTTCAAAGACAAGGGCCTTGATGGCCAACGGGTTAACCGGAGTTGACTTAGTCCGATGCTGGGTCGCTTGGAGAATTTTACCATTGAGCCGCCGGCCCGGTTTAATGTGTGAATATACCTGCGGTGTCAAAGACCCACAGCGTTACTGCCAAGAGCGACTGAACGATGATGAGATCAACAGGATGACCAAAATGCTGCTTAATGAGAGCTTGGCAACTTGTAGCAAGACGGGACTGAACCCCTTTTGCACTCTCAACCCGGCTCCGGCTGTAAGTATTTCAAACTTCTTTATCATCTTATTCCTCTCAAAAATTGTCTTCTTACGATTACTTGTCTTCTTCAGGCTGATGATCCTTTCGGAACAAGAAGCTTCAGGATAAGTCGGCCAAAAAGGTCAGAGCAAAGAACAAGGCTCCCAAGAGGCCTGCTAAGAAGAAAACAGACACAACGGAGCTATTTACACTGAACGACGATGAGTCGGAGGTAGAACTTGATTCCCTTGGCTCCTTTTTTGTACATCTTATTGATGCTGATTATTGTCAGGATGACGCGCAGGCCAGCCATGCAGACGGTGAGGAGGTAACTACCCTTTCCTCTGACTCAGAGCCTTTGCCAAGACAGAAAGTTTGACAAGTGAGCCGGAAAGTAAGGTTTTCTCACCCTTTAGCTTACTTGGATCCAAACTTTATTTTGAAGAAACAATAGCGTGAAGCTCGATGCACAACCCGGAACAGCGGCTGTGGAAACCTTTCCTCCTGCTTACCCAACACATCGGTTCCTCGGAAACGCCGAAATGAGGTGCCATAGAATCCAACCTTATCTTTTCCAAAGGCGGGTCTTATTCGTCAACCGCTTAACCCTTTCGACTCAAACTATCAGGGAACCTCTCACTCCTCCTCCGGCGACTCAACTGGGACTCAGATTCCCCTCTTCAAAGTCGCTCCCAGGTGAGAACATTAATTTCTTTGCTTTAACACTTTACCAACTGACATAATAACCTCTTCATATGTCTTATTTTCAGTGGCATAGCCAAGCCCAGCAAAAAGCTGAAGGTTAATAAACCGGCCGAAGACTCCAAAGTTAATGAACCGGAAATCCAAAACATATCTGAGGCTTCTCATCACAACTCTGAGGCTGCTGCTGATGACCTGCCACCAGAGACTCGTGAAGTCATGGTAGACCCAATACATGTTGATCCATCCAGTGCTAAACCGCCAAGTCCCATAAGACCTGCTGACGAAACTCCTTCCCAGCGAGATGCAGAGGATGTTGTCATTACTGGTGCTGGCTATACTGAACTGGGGAACCCCACCATTCTAGCCAAGCACTCTGCCAAGGAAGAGCTGATTGAAAAGAACAAGGCCAGGTTTGATGTTGCCAAGTAGTCAAACTTGGGTGTTAATGAGTTATACTCTGGCTATCTGAGCCAGCTACACACGGGTCGTGATCTGGAGGCAGACTTGGTCAAGAACTTGCGCCAAAAATATGAGGTATGAACATTTGTTTCCTTTACATATATAGTCATCCAGCCCCCAAGTCTTATCCGTAGGAAAAGATACTTTGAGTAGGGTTAAGGCTTTGTCCATTTATTTCTTCAATCTTTCATAGTCGTAGCCCTCATGGGCCGGCTTATCTTGATAAAGATGAGCCGGTTCATTTATATGGAAAGAACTTTAGACCATAGCCCTCATGGGCCGGCTTATCTGTAATAAAGATGAGCCGGTTCATCACTTTGAAAGAACTCCAGATTATAGCCCTCATGGGCCGGCTTATGTTGATAAAGATGAGCCGGGTCAAAAGAAATATAAGTGGGAAAAAGAACTTCCGCACACATTAGCCCCCAAGTGTCAAGTGCTTTGCTTGCAACGTGCTTGAGACTTATCCATAAATTGTGTCTTGGCAAATATGTATATAATTTTGTTGAACTCTTATTTGCAGGATGCGTTAACCTAGGCCAAAAACCAGGCGGCCGATTTGAAGACCCGGCTTGAACGGCAAGAGGCGGAAACACGCGAAGCTGATTCCAAGCTCAAGCTTAGTCTTGAAGAGAACGAGAAGCTCAAAACTGGGTTTTCCACAGAAAGAACCGCCTGGGACAAAGAGAAGGCCTCCTTGGTTCAAAGAGCAGAAACTACCGAATCTTCTTTGAAGGAAACGACTGTAGAATTGACCGGTTTAAAACACCGCATATCCCACATGACAGCTGCAATCTTTGGTAAGCAACTCAAGATGTTTTGCCCACTTCCACTTTTTAACCTTAACTCGCCCGGCGACTCATTTGTGCACTTATTCAATAGGCCCCAGGAGTACCAACCTCGGCCAAGATATGTTGGTAAAGCTCAAGGCGGTTTACACTCTGGTGGAACAGCTATACACAGGCACACAGCGGTCACTAGCAGCTATCTCGCATAATAAACAGCCCCCTGCACTTATCAAGGATGTATTAGACAAGTTATCTGCCATGCCCAAAAGGATTGAAGAGATCAAGCGATCCGCAGCTCGAGCCGGTGCAATTACTGCTTTGAGCCGGGCTAAAGCCTGGCAAGCAGAGTTGGACCCTGAGGAGTTGGCCACTGGCTGCCCAAGCTTCAAAGAAGATGGGTCTCCCTTCGAAGCGAACAACTTCACAAAATGCGTAAGAGAGATGCGCTCGCTGGCCAGTAAATTGGCTGAGGAGACAGACTTGTCTAAGTATCAGGCGGCTTATACCAAAGAGAACCAGAAAGTGAAAGCGCCGGCTTATGATATTGTAGAGCTCATTCCTCCAATACGTAAGCACACTTTTGCTCCTGATATTGATCCGTCCGACCTTATAGATGATGAAGCCGAATTCCAAGCTTTAACTGGCATCGATTGGACATCATCTAACTTCCAGACGATGGAGGGAGAAGAAGAAGAACCGGTGCAGGATAACCCGGAGGCTTCAACTCGCCAAGACCAGAACGACTGATTCAACAGGCGGCTCTCAGACTGCAACGCAGCGTTCCCTTGTGAAAAAACTCTTTAGTATTCGGGCTTTGAAGAGCCGTGTAATAGGCTAGTAAAAACAATGATCTGCCATGCCATCGTGCATGTTTAGCCTTAAAACTGCTGAAGTATGTTTATGTGTCGCTGATGAGCTTTGCAGGGAATATCATTTTTTTTGCAATGTTCCTGCACACAGTAAACAACATATACCCTAGCGGTTTATGCTAGGGCGGGTCATAATATCCAATATGATATGTTCTGGCGACTTAAAGTCTATAACCAGGGCGGGTTAAAAAACCCGAACTATTTATTCAAATATGAAGTCATACCTCTAGACCAATATCATAATGATGCTGTAAGGATATATGTCTATAAGCCGGAAGCTTAACAGGTCCAGAAGAGTCTACGTCTATTCTGTTTAAAAAAAAATCAGTTTTCACCCCGCAAGCCGGCTCTCACGTGACATAAATCCGTCGTTTTAACCTTAACTAGTTCAGGGTCTTATTGAAAAGAGTAACTGTTAAGAGTACGAATGGGCCACATGGCGGAGAGACTACGACAGCAGGTGAGTTTATCCTAGCTCTTTGTAAGCCGGCCCTCTCGTGACAAAGTCCGCCATTTTAACCTTGACTAGTTCAGGGTCTTATTGAAAAGAGTGACTGTCAAGAGTTCGGCGGGTCACCTGGCGGAGTAGCATCTTGCAAACAGGCAGGTTTAACTCAAATTCGGCTTGGAAACCGGATCAAGAGGGTGTGAACAGCTATGCTCGATGAGCAGGAAGCCCCCAAGTGACCAATGAGATGGCTTGGAAACCGGATCAAGAGGGTGTGAACAGCTATGCTCATTGAGCAGGAAGCCCCCAAGTGACCAATGAGACGGCTTGGAAACCGGATCAAGAGGGTGTGAACAGCTATGCTCATTGAGAAGGAAGCCCCCAAGTGACCAATGAGACGGCTTGGAAACCGGATCAAGAGGGTGTGAACAGCTATGCTCATTGAGCAGGAAGCCCCCAAGTGACCATAAGAGGCGGCATTTAAGCCGGACCAAGAGGGTAGGCGACGCTCGATGAGCTAGAAGCCCCCAAGTGGCCTTATGAACAAACAATAAAGGCTCAGATACTTAGAAATGAAATGACAGAGGCCCTGAATTATCAGGGATGCCTGCTTTATTATAGTGATCATGATATATATACTGAAGAAAGTATGTACAACACAAGAACCGGCGGCTCAAGTGTAATATGGCCGAAGATGAGCAATGTTCCACAGTCGGCGGGTCTCCTCCTTCGATGTGCGTGAGTCCTTGTGTTTTCAAACATCAATAAGATAATATGACCCATTGTTCAGGTTTTTGCTGACCACAAAAGGCCCTTCCCAAGGTGGGGATAACTTGTGCATATCTGTTTGATCCTGGATGAGCTGGAGCACCAAGTCGCCTTCTTGAAATGTCCGGGTTTTAACTCGACGGCTATGATAACAACGCAGATCTTGCTGATAAATCGCCGAACGAGACACCGCGAGGTCATGTTCCTCATCCAACATATCCAGAGAATCTTGACGTGCTTTTTCGTTGTCAGTTTCAACATAAGCCGCCACACGGGGCGAGTCATGACGGATGTCACTTGGGAGAACCGCCTCTGCCCCGTAAACCATGAAGAAAGGTGTGTATCCTGTTGATCTGTTGGGGGTGGTATTTATACTCCAAAGCACTGAGGGTAATTCCTCAACCCAACAACCCGGCATCCTCTGCAAAGGGACCATAAGCCGGGGTTTGATGCCTCTCAAGATTTCCTGATTGGCCCTTTCAGCTTGACCATTGGACTGGGGGTGAGCCACTGATGAAACATCGAGACAAATATGCTCTCATTGACAGAATTCTTTCATAGCACCCTTTGACAGATTGGTGCCATTATCAGTTATGATACTATGCGGGTAGCCAAAGTGGAAGATCACCTTTTTAATGAATTGAACCGCCGTTGCCGCATCACACTTGCTGACCGGCTCTGCCTCAACCCACTTTGTAAACTTATCCACCGCCACCAAAAGGTGGGTCTTTTTGTCCTTGGATCTCTTGAAAGGTCCAACCATATCCAGCCCTCACACTGCAAATGGCCAAGTAATTGGAATCATCCTCAATTCTTGAGCCGACACGTGAGTTCGTCTAGAAAACTTCTGACAACTGTCACACTTGCTAACCAGATCCTCTGCATCAGCGTGAGCCATCAACCAATAAAAACCGTGCCGGAAGGCTTTAGCAACCAGAGACTAAGATCCGGCATGATGACCACAATCACCTTCATGGATCTCCCTTAGAATCTCACGGCCCTCCTCAGGAGAAATGCATCTCTGAAACACGCCTGTGACACTGCATCGGTGCAACTCACCATTGACAATGGTCATGGATTTAGACCGCCGGGTTATCTGCCTGGCCTCCGTTTCATCCTCTGGTAACTCACCCTGGGTCATATAAGCCAAATACGGCACCGTCCAATCGGGTATAGCATGAAGAGCCGCCACCAACTGTGCCTCCGGGTCAGGAATTGCAAGATCCTCCTCTGTTGGTAACTTAACTGAAGGGCTATTCAGTATATCAAGAAAAACATTCGGTGGTACTGGCTTACGCTGAGACCCCAGCCGGCTTAAAGCATCGGCCGCCTCATTTTTCCTTCGATCAACATGTTCCACTTGATACCTTTTGAAATGACCAGCAATACTATCAACCGCCTAGCGATAAGCCGCCATGAGCGGGTCCTTAGAATCCCAAGTTCCTGAGACTTGCTGGGCCACCAAATCTGAGTCGCCAAAACACCTGACCCGGCTTAAGTTCATCTCTTTGGCCGTCCGAAGACCATGGAGCAGGGCCTCATACTCTGCTGCATTATTAGTACAAGGAAACATCAGCCTTAAAACATAGCAAAATTTGTCACCTCATGGGGAAGTCAAAACAACTCCAGCCCCCGAGCCTTCCAATTGCCTGGACCCATCAAAATGAATAGTCCAATATGTATTATCTGGCTTCTCCTCAGGCATCTGCAACTCTGTCCAGTCGTTGATGAAATCCACGAGAGCTTGAGACTTGATGGCCGTCCTTGGCATATATTTCAAACCATGAGGTCCAAGCTCAATGGCCCACTTGGCTATCCGGCCGGTGGCTTCTCTGTTTTGAATAATATCCCCTAAGGGAGCAGAACTGACCACAATAATGGGATGACCCTGGAAATAATGCTTCAACTTGCGACTGGCCATGAACACCCCATAGACTAGCTTCTGCCAATGTGGGTACCTTTGCTTGGACTCAATTAAAACTTCACTGACATAATAAGCCGGCCTCTGAACCGGGTATTCCTTTCCTGTTTCTTCCTTTCTACAACAATGGCCACGCTGATGGCTCTACTGTTAGCAGCCACATATAAAAGCAAAGGCTCCTTCTCAACAGGAGCTGCAAGAAGCGACGGCTCAGCTAACTATTTTTTAAGTGCTTCAAACGCCTTGTTAGCAGCATCACTCCAAACAAAGTGATATGTCTTCTTCATCATCTGGTACAAAGGAATAGCCTTCTCTCCTAGGCGGCTTATAAACCGGCTTAATGCTGCAATACGACCTGCCAGACGCTGAACGTCATTAATTCATGCCGGCTTAGCGAATGAAGTGATGGCCTTGATTTTCTCTGGGTTAGCTTCAATGCCTCTCTCCGAAACCAAGAAACCCAAGAGCTTGCCTGCAGGCACACCAAAAACGCATTTGGCCGGGTTAAGCATCATCTTGTAGACCCGGAGGTTATCAAAGGTTTCCTTCAAATCATCTAGCAGAGATTCCTTCTTTCTGGATTTCACCACAATATCATCCACGTAAGCATGAACATTGCGTCCTATCTGGTTATGAAGACAATTCTGAACACAACGCTGATAAGTCGCCTGGGCACTCTTGAGCCCAAAGGGCATAGACACATAGCAGAAAGCCCCAAAAGGTGTGATGAAAGCCGTCTTCTCTTGGTCTTTAACTGCCATCTTGATCTGATGATAACCAGAGTAAGCATCCAAAAAGCTCAAACGCTCACAACCCATCGTAGCATCAATGATCTGATCAATACGGGGAAGAGCGAAAGGATCAGCCAGGCAAGCTTTCTTAAGGTTTGTGTAATCCACACACATGCGCCAAGTGCCGTTTTTCTTGAGTATGAGCACCGGGTTAGCCAACCACTCAGGATGAAAAACTTCAACAATGAACCCAGCTGCTAAGAGCCGGGCCACCTCTTCTCCAATAGCCTTGCGCCTTTCCTTGGTAAAACGGTGAAGGAACTGTTTGACCGGCTTAAACTTAGGATCAATATTAAGAGTGTGCTCAGCGAGTTCTCTCGGTACACCCGACATGTCTGAAGGCTTCCATGCAAAGATGTCCCGGTTCTCACGGATGAACTCGATGAGCGCGCTTTCCTATTTTGGATCCATATTGGCACTAATCACAAACTGTTGAGATGAGTCACCAAGGACAAAGTCAACCTTCTTGGTGTCATCCACCGATTTAAACTTTAGTAAAGGATCCTACTCTGTGGTCGGCTTCTTCAATGGGGTCATATCAGCCGGGTCAACATTGTCTTTATAGAACTTGAGTTCCTCTGTGGCACAAGCAGACTCGGCATAAGCAGCATTGCCTTCTTCACACTCCAAAGCTATCTTCCTGTCACCATGAACTGTGATGGTTCCTTTGCGACCCGGCATCTTAAGCTGCAAATACACATAACAAGGCCGTGCCATAAACTTGGCGTAAGCCGACCGTCCAAACAGAGCATGATAGGGGCTTTTGATCTTAACCACTTCAAAAGTTAATGTCTCAGCCCTGTAATCATGTTCATTGCCAAAAGCCACCTCCAAGGCTATCTTACCCACTGGATAAGCTGACTTACCAGGCACCACCCCATGAAAGACTGTGGAAGACGGCTTAAGATCTTTGTCAGCTAAATTCACCCGATGAAAGGTATCATAATAAAGGATATTAATGCTGCTGCCTCCGTCCATAAGTACCTTAGTAAACTTGTAACCTCCAACCTAAGGAGCAACCACCAAAGCCAGCTGACCCGGATTGTCAACCCGGGGCGGGTGATCCTCACGGCTCCATACAGTTGGCTGCTCTGACCATCGTAAGTATCGAGGGACCGCCGGCTCAACCGCGTTGACCGCTCACTTGTGTACCTTATGATCTCGTTTGCACAGGTTCGTGGTGAAAACATGATATTGACCACTATTTAGCTGCTTTGGATTGCTTTGATACCCGGACTACTGCTGCTGATTGCCTTGACTGGACTGCTGATTAAAACCGCCTTGATTGCCCTGGCCCTGAAATACAGAGTTTGAGACGCCACCTCCAAAGCCGGGCCCGTGAGAGCCGGAGCCTACCCTGCCGTGCGGGCCGTTACCGTTACTATGGTCCTGGTGAAAGTTTGAATTCTTATACTCCCTCATGATATGACAATCTTTCCACAGGTGGGTCGACGGTTTATCTGGATAACTATGCTTTGGGCAGGGCCGGTTCAATTTGGCCTCAAGGTTAATTCTTCACCCTCCGGTACGGGCGGGTGGTTTCCCTCTTCGACGCTGACCGTTATTTTGGGCATTGGTATTGGCCACAAAATCTGACCCGCCATCGGGCTATTTGCGCTTACCATTATTACCTTGATTATGACCTGGCATGTTGGACTGTTGCCCTTTCCCATTACCGTTTTTCTTCCCCTTGTTGGACTTCTCTTCATCGGACCCCGGATCCTTAGTATTATCAGAGTCGGCATATTTGATAAGAGCTGCCATGAGCTCTCCCATGTCATTGCAATGACGTTTAAGCCGCCCTAGCTTCTGTTTGAGGGGAATAAACAGACAATTTTTCTCCAAAATTAAAACAGCAGAATCAGCGTTGATACTATCCGATGAGTGGATAATAGCTGAGACCTGGCGAACCCAATGGGCGGTTGACTCATCCTCATGCTGGATGCAAGTGTCTAGGTCGATAATCGACAGAGGCTACTTACATGTGTCCTTAAAATTCTGAATGAAACGCGTCTTCAATTCAGTCCATGAGTTGATGGAATTAGGGGGCAATCCCTTTAGCCAGGTGCGAGCCAGCCCATCCAACATCATGGTGAAATATTTGGCGCACATAGCATCGTTAACATCCAACATCTCCATAGCCAACTCGTAGCTTTCAATCCAAGCATCCGGAGGCTGATCCGCAGTGTAATTGGGTACTTTTCGAGGGCCCTTGAAATCCTTGGGCAAATGCTCATTGCATAGAGCCGGCACCAGACAAGGCACTCCGACTGACCGAGAGGTCACTCCCGCTTCTACAGACACAGAAGGGTTTAACTGAGGCTATCTAAGAGCCGCTAACTGAGCTGCCAGCTTCGCCTCTTGGCGCGCTCTGGCTTGATCTGTTGGAACCTGAACCTCATCATTGCCACGGGGCGGGTTACGATGCCATTCACTGCTGGAAACCGCCGGCGACCCCATGCACCGGCTGTAGCTTCGGCTCGGTCGCGGAGTCGAATGGATTCGCTCACGGCTGTAGGAATAAGCCGCTTGCTGGGTCACCGCCGTCTTAAGAAGTTCCACTGCGTTCCGGGCCTCTATCGCAGCTGGCGACTCACCTTCAATTGGGAGGGACACCAGCCGTGAGGCTGCGGCAATCATATTATCCAGTGGGTTGGAGTAATGACCCGGGGGTGTCTGCACCTGCTGAGGAGGGGTCAAGTTCACACAGGGCGGTTCTACAATACGAGGCTGAGCCGCCGCCCCAGTTGCCGGTGCTTCATTAGCCCAGGTCTCACCGGGCGGGTTACTTGGCCCTGCTCTGGGTGTGATAAAAAGATTCCTCCCCTCAAATTGCGGTGGCAAGCAGCTCTGGTGCCTCCTCCGCATCACAGCGTTTGACGCATTTTGATCCAGACTTAAGCGAAAAGCCTCGGCCCTTACCCTCTGTGTTTCAGCTTCTAGGGCGGTCCGTTCTGCAGCCATCCTGATGTTCTCAGTGTTAAGTTCCTCTTTAGCCCGAGCTACTTCATCCCTTAGCTTTGCAACTTCCGCATTATGCTGTGCCTGAGTCACCGGGGTCACCTCTGCCGCTAGTAACGTTGCCAAAGCATCCAAGAGCTCGGATAAAACTTGAGCCAGTGGACGTGCAGAGCCGCTCGCCCCAGCCGTTGTAGCAGCCATTGAACCAGAGGTCACCGCTGCAGCGGTTGATGAGTGCACCATCTGCTGCGTCCCGGCCATGAATATAGCTGCCCTGTTTGGCGGCTCATAAGAGTCCGGAATACTGCCGCCATCGGAACAACCCCCAAGCCCGTCGTCTTGCAGTTTATAGATCGACTTAGTTTCGCCGGTTGAGGACTCATCACCTGAGTAGATGGCTGTCTCACCACCGGACACGTAGCCTTCCTCAAGATCCGCTCCATGGACAAAGCCGACGAAAACATGCTTCTGGGCGGGTTGAATCTTGGCGGGTTGGACTCTGGCGGATTGAACCTTGGCGGGTCTCACGCGCCGAGCCGTCTCAATGGTGTCAGTGCAGACTTCAGGCTCAGGCTCAGACTCACCAATTTTGCCAATGAACACATGGATACCACCAAAGGGGACCCAATACCCGTACTCGATTGAATCGGCCTCCGGACCCCATCCAGCATCGTCGATGTAGATCTTGCCGCGGCGACTCTTGGTCATCCGGCCCATGGCGTATCCCTTGATCCCTGAGAAGTTGCCCTTCAAGAACTTGAAACCACCATGCGAGAGCCCCACGGTGGGTGCCAACTGTCGTGGATTTGTCACGGCAGATGTCCTAGCAAAAGGACTTAGGTGTGGAGCCATCGCAACTAGGTTAGCTTGAAGGGGTTGGACGGGACAAAGGACACAAGGAATTTACCCAGGTTTGGCCCCTCTCAATGAGGTAAAAGCCTATGTCCTGCTCTTAGTTGTATTGCTTGGGTTTCGATTACAAGGGAGCAAATATGCTTGACCTAGTTCTCGACTTGTTGATTCTCGAGTTCACCCGCCGCCGGGTCACCCCTTTCTATACAGGTCGATGCCCGGCGGCTTACATAGTCCCGGCCGGCTCACACAAATGTGATCGGCTCGGTTTCTAACTTAACCTTCCTTACAGAACAAGTCATTACATGGCGGTTCACACCTTCGGGCCTTAAGCCACCTCCGGGTCTTGGGGCTTCAGTCTTCTTGGGCCTTCTCGCCTTAAGCCGCCAACGGTGTGACCCGGCCCCTCCTGGACGGGTCATGCCTCGGAGTTATATCCTCAACACAGAGCGTGTTGGAGCCCGTGCAACAGCCACACAAGTTGCACGTACACATAACACATTTACTAGTAATAAATTCTAAAGGACAAATGCCAACATGCCACACAAGTTCATCTCCACTTCATGTGATAAATTTGTGCACGACTACTCTACATATATTTACAGCGCTACCATTCACAATTTACCATACTCCACTTACATGTTATAGATGGGCTCCATGTCCATGTCCTCCTCCAGGTTCCAGTCCCAGGTGTTCTTCATAGATGGCACGATCCATAGCGGTGGGTAACGGGAATCATTGTCACAACTTTCTCGTCCGGTTCCACACGATGGAGACTCATCCAAGCTGTAGTAGCATAAATCAGGGATAGCGTGTCCCAGCATGTCATTCATCCGGCGGTGCACACTAAAGACACAACCATGCTTCTTGAACGGCAGGCCTTCGGTGTCGTGCACGGAAGGTGGCATCTGCTTCACAATGGGGTAGCTGTCCCTAATGAAAAGTGAGTTCTCTCCAAGAGTGTTCCTCGGCACCCACATAGTATCACGGGGGTCGAACTTGGTGCCGTTCATCTGGTACACGCGGCATCTTAGATCTGGACACATGGTGACATACATGGTCAAGGTCCATGCATGATAATGTTGTGCTCAAATATGGCGGTCAGTAATATTGTGCAGCAAGTAGTACTACTCCAGTATAGAGGAAGTAAAATAACCGGCTTATTATATATAGCCACTCCTGGCTACATGGATGAGATAGTAAGACATGGAAAAACAAAAATGGTGGGAGCTAGTGGGTTCAAGTCTTCAAGGGCCTAGCTAGCTATACACGTCCTCCAAGGTAAACAGTACTAGAGAAGGCGAGAGGGTTAAAAAAATAAATACCAAATTGTAGTACTAGTACTAGTAAACATGTCCCAGTCAAGAAAAGAAAAGAACTAACAAGTACTACTACTCTAACACACAGCAATGAGAAAATGGAATACCTGGGTAGATGGTGATGGTCCGATCGTGGTAGATCGTGTGACCATGTTGCACATCAGTGGTACCATGGGCAACGACTGCTAAGATAGTTGATCCTAATATGCCAAAGTCAGCTACAAGGTTCTAGGTCAGACCAAATCGCGGATGCAAATGCACATCCAGGATCGGCGATCTGATTTTGATCGGGGGATGACTGGTCCCTGCAAAATAATGGAGTACCGTTAGGGATGCAAATGATGGTTTGTGCATTCCGTTTGTAATCTCCCATACCATAGGATGGAAACTAGATGAAACAAGTCCCCTGGCTTGTCACCGCGAAGATGCGGCCTACATGGCACATGGCGTCTTTGAACGTGTAGGGGTACAAATCTGCTGGGGCCAACATGTGCCAGCTTCTGCCGTTACTGCCTTTTGCATTGATGGCAATCCTTATGTCGAACACCGCGATGAGATAGTAATCATCATAGCTGCGTCGCTTTGTCGGCGAGTCCGCAATTGCTATCTGTTCAATCTCATGTAGGCATCATCATACGTATTCAAGCCCAGCCAGTCCGGAAGGCCGATCCCCATGGTGGAGAAGGGGCCTACGGGAACGGCCGCACTGCTGTGGATGTTGTGCAAAATGATGGTGGTATCCGGCCGGAGGTATGCAAGCCAATCTCCATTGGCACCAAACCAGACCTATATATAAGACGGTGGGCAGCGGAGAAATTACGGGATGGAATAACTAAGTAGTACTATATTTAGAATATATACACTACTTGATCAAACTCCATGACTGACCTGCTCATCGGACAAAATCCAACTCCCTCTCAACGTCGGCAACTCTAGCGGAGTCAACGTGCAACCACGGCCAGGTAGCGGTGGACTGTTCGATGGATTGTCCCATAGAATAACCTTTTTCTCAAGAATGCATGGAAGATCAACAAGCATGGCCTTTTCCCAAGCCTGTTTACGCACCGTCTTAAAATAGTTGGTGCAGGAAGCACCGAGTTTTGCGGTGGTGAGGACGTCGGAGCGGCGTGCAATTTCTCCCAGAGGATCGTCGTCCAAGGTCTCCCTGCCCCGACGAGGAGGAGAACCGCCTGGCGAATCCATGGCAGCAGCGACGAACTACCTTGGTCTCTTCGGGGGGAGGGGAACTGGCGAGGAGGAGATAAGAGCGTAATCACAGGGCCTCGTCCCTTCGTTATGGAAGTTATGCGGGCACGCATAGTGGTAGTGCGATGGTGCGACTATTATTTACTTACGTAGTACTGTAGTACTTTCTCAACTAGTAGTGCGATGTACTGTACTTCTATAGTGCACCAGTTTTGAACTCTTGAATCTCAAGGCCAAGGAGCTACAGTCGCAAGTGGAGGGTACTACTGTTCGCTAGAACCATCGTTGTACTATCAATGCAGGGAAAGTACACCTGTGTAGTGCGTACTCTCCATGCTCTATTCAAGCGCGTAGCTTGCCTACGAGCAAGTACAATAGGATGGCGTAGGCGGGTTGTAAGCCTTTAAATATTATACTTTGGATGAGTTGAAGGAGAGAGAGGAGGAGAGAGAAGGGAAGCAGGCTACTATTTAACAGCCGGTTGCAGCACGTGTTCCTAGGCATGTTGGGTGAGAGAGTGGTGGGCCATGTATAAAAAAATTAGTACATATTTACATGCAACTATTGTACTTGCCGGCTATAATCTCGGCTATAGATGATGTGGCAAGACCATATAGCCAACAGCTGGCTATACTATTAACCATGCTCTACTCAGCCACTCCTCTCACGCACACACTAGCAGCCTGTTTATCAGCGATGGTTACTACGGGGGTAGAACATTTGAGTTCTTTGATACAGCGAGACTAGGGGACTGTTTGGTTCCCGGCCACAGTTTGCCAAGCCAAAATTTGGCAGCCACAGTTTAGTTGGCATGTATTTGGTTTTTGCCACACTTTGGCTTGCCACACTTTATTGCCCCTATGGCCCACTTGTCATAGAGACAATCTTTTTGCCAACTTTTGCCAAAGTTTGGCATCCAATTTCTCAGCCACACTTGTGTGGCTGGCCACACTTTGGCTTGGCAACACTAGTCTCCAACCAAACAGACCCTAGGCTTTTCGCTTCCATTTGTGGAGGTGTGATGGATCTCGTCGAACTTTGTTTGTTGGTCCTTCCTTCTTTATGAATGAGATGAGGCAAAGCTTTTTCCTCCGTTTCAAAACAAAAAAAAATCACGTCAAGAGGAATTTTTTTTATGGAGTTTAGAGCCGATAATGGAGCGAAGTCCATGCATGCAACGCCACAAGCTACAGAGTAGTAGCACTTTACGTACAGAGCCATATTGCACAGTTCCCAATGCGGTGCCAGGCTTTTCCGACTCCTCGGGCTTAATTGGGAGGTGCTAGTTTAAATATGGTAGCTGATGAGGAAGCAACAAGCGAGGTGCGGCTAGGGTGAGCACGCAGGCGAGAAACGTTGCACGGTGTGAATTGATATACAGGAGTGCTACTACTTTACGCAGTAGTACTAGTACTACTCTAGTACGCGAGCCACGAGACGATGGGAGGGAAAACCCATTCACGTGGCTGGGCTATCCAGTGCACCCACATTGTGGTGCGACACGTCCGTTCAACTTCAAAAGTCAAACTACCAGTGTACAATATTGGCTCGCATCGAGGTTAATATTAAAAAAAAAGGCTGCCGTGCGTTCGGCCGGGATCGAACCCACAAAATGAGCTATACACTCCCGCGACCACTACTAGTACAACGCAACCTAGAATCACCTTTTGTCACTAGTACATTGTTCCTTACAAGAAACCACTACCAAGAAACTACCACTTTCCAACCAGCCCTACCAAGAAACCACTACTCTACAAAAATTAGCAAAAACAGACCGAAATTTTCTTAATCCATCGCAATAAACTACCAAGTGCCGTTATAGGCACGTTTCAACCCATGTCGCCCCTTAAGTCAACGCCATCTATTTAACCGACAAGTTACGCGTTATGACTTGTGGGACCTACATGTCGGTCTGGACAAAAATCCCCGAGTGACCTCCTACCTCCGGCCCGTCCACCTAGTCATCCTCGGCCATGCGACGCAGCTACCGCTGCCGGCAGAAGGCGATGTCAAAAGCGCTGGCGGCGCGGAGCCCATCTTGCGGCAGCCCGGATGCCAGCTTCGTGCGGCGCTCGCGGCCGCAAGCTAGCCAAGCTAGCACACACCCTGCTGGATGCATCCAGCTGCTGGTCTGCAAGGTTTGCTAGCTAGGTTGGCACGGCGGTGCGACGGCTTGCTCGCGCGTGTTGCGCTAAGGCCAGCCATCTGGCTCGAGCGAAGGCCAGCGCGGCGGCTTGCTCACGTGTGAGCCACGCTCGGGCCAGCCAGCCAACCCGTGCGGAGGCCAGCGCGGCGTCCGGCCCGTCCGGCGGAGCGGCGGTCAGCTCGCTCATCACTAGCGTCACCGACGAACACGCATAAGAACTGTTTGAAGTAATGTTCAGGAAAAATAATGATTGGAGGAGGAAGAAGAGGATAGAAGGTCAGATGTGGGTCCCTCGTGTCAACGGTCAAACAAACAGTGTTGGTTTAAGGTGGCTCGTCAGCACGGACGTGTGGGCCAACCCTGTCATAAACGGGTTTAAACGAGCCTAGTTAGGAGTTTTTTGGCGCGGATTAAGAAATTTTGGGTATGTTTTGGTATGTTTTTGCTATTTTTTGTACAATAGTTTCTTCCTAGGGCTGGTTGAAAGTGGTAGTTGTTTGTTAAGTACACTACATACTGTAAGTAGGAGTGAAAGTTAAGCTTTGGAAGCTAGTAAGCACGACTAGTTACATAGTGCCTATGTGTACGTAATTCAAACTAAATATCGACCATGAGTGACTAATATCTTGATGGAAAACTCGAAACTATGGAAATACTAGCTAATTTTTTTGCATGGTTGGAAACACTAGCAATGTGCACGTGCGTTGCAACGGATCATAATTAGAATAATACTTATTCACAAACTTGATAGAAAACACTCTAATTTTGATATACATATATAACTAAAAATATATTATGTTTCAATCAGAATATATTCCTTGGCCTGTTTTGGTGAGGTGAGATAGGGATGTGGTTGGTTTTAAGATACTAATTAAGGGGTTTTCTGCAAATTGGGTAGAGAAGTGGGATGTTGTTGAGAAAAGGCAACAACTTACCTCACAGTCGTTACCTGTAGATCTAATGGTCAGAAATGATGGATGGCAGACGCACCATCATCACCAACTAAGTCTTCTGTAGGAGTACTAGCAAGATGCCAGTGCATTGCACGGAACATCAAGATGCATTTTTTTATAAAACACCTGTTGTGATTGACCCATGCGGGAGTAATCCCATGTGTAAAAACTAATGATATCTCGAGAAAGAGGAGAGATAAGGTGAGGAGGAGTGGGGTGTGGTGGTGATTGGTGGTCGGACTGAGCGGAGGCATGGGGATGGACGACGCCGGTAGCGACCACCATGCCAGATTGTTCCAGAGGCTTCCTTTTTTAATTGCTCAACAATAAGGTTGTGGGAGATAAGGATGAATGAGGGAAGGCCTTGTCTGCAAATATGGCGAGAGGTGCGGGTATCTTTTAGTTTGCTTTGTATCCGTCAGATATAGATCAGACAGTCTATATTGCAAGATGGCAGGCATACCATCATCACCAACTCGGTTTTATTTATAAGAAGAGATATAAGTATGGAGATACAAACGTATTAGCGATACTTGTTTCCATAAACTTGGATCTACATTCTATTCAACGGCTGAGCATGTGGGGCCTTAGCATGATGACTTCCTGACTGTGTAAAACAAAGGTTTTCCCGTCGCCGATAAGGAGGGATTGACGGCGGCGCTCTTTCGGGTCGCTCTAGCCCTAGTAGTCATACTAGCTGGTCTATGCACGTGTAGATTTATTCTTTTTCACGTCTCGTGTTCGTTATACTGCCACGACTGTTGATGAATAGACGGTAAGTTATTCACGAGAAAACCTTGGTTGAGCGTGTGTGCGAGAGAGAGACAACGTGTGCGTGTGTGATATGTAGAGACTGAGGCAATGATAAGAGATTCTTTGTGTCTCTGTGTGTGGAGGATAGAGAGAGACATGTGCATGGGGCTTTGTGTTGTGTAACGTGGAGACACATAGACATAATCAGAGAGTGAGTGTGTGAGATACACATGCAGACATGGGGAGAGATGTGTGAGTTAGAGAGACGGAGAATTTTGGTGTGCATGTGAGCTAGAGAGAGAGGGGGATATATATATATACCCAGAGCTGGAGAGAATATGCAAGGGTGTGTGTCTTAAAAGAAGGATCCAGATAGATGGGTGTTTATGTGTGTCTGTGTGTTTGTGCGCGCATGTGTGTGAGAGGGAGTGTGTGTATGTGGAGAAGAGAGACCACTAATGATGTAAACCTAGTAGGGAAGGGGGAATGGTGTGACATGTGCGTCCAAGAGAGAGAAAGGCATGTGTAGTAGCGGGATAGCATGGGTGCGGGCGGGGAGCAGACTATTTGGAAGAGACATCGAGTGTGTGTGGGAGAGGGGTGTGAGAGCGAGAGAGAGAGAGAGAGCAAGCGAGGGAGAGAGAGGAAGAGAGGGGGAGAGAGAGGGGTCATTTGTGTGCGGAAGTGGCGTATAGATAGGGAGACAAGGTTGATGTTGTTCGAAAGTGTCCTATGTATGGAGACGCAAGGGAAGCGAGTCATCGTGTGTGTGATAGAGACTTCATGAGAGATCTAGAATAGATGGTGTAGAGAACAACGTGCAAGATTGAGAACGACGATACGCTAGGGAGCTATGGAAAGAGTCACAACATATATGTATATAGGGAAGGAGCTGGGTCGGGTCCGCATGTGGGAGAGAGAAAGATGAGAGTGGTGCACAAGGAGACAAAGGGTGCTTGTTTGTAGCGGGGGTGATGAGTGAGGTGAGTGTGCGAGAACCACATAACTAGGGAGGTAGACGTTTGGGGGCGACGTTTTGTGTGTATGGGAAAGATACACTGCTATATAGTGCGTGTGCTTGGGAAAGAGAGATGCCGGGAGACCTAGAGAGTGGGGGAAGAGATGTGTGCATGCCCGAGAGACAAAGTGATAGAGACCTCTATTGGGGTCCGGACTTAGAAGAGAAAGGGGGGTTAATATGCTCCTGTGTTCATGTCCAGGGGAGAGAACGACTTATGGGGGGGGGGGGACAAGGTGGGTGGCTTCAGATCAAGAGTGAGGTGTCTATATTTGAGAGACTTAAGCGTAATTGAAATATATATGGTCAATAGGGTGTGCACTCATGGTTGATCAATTTGTTTCACAGTTTGGACTATGAGATAACGATACTTTTGAACATGCGTGATATACTTTGAAGTACCAGAATTATAAACCTAAGATTGGAATTTTGGAATTCAACTCCATTATTAGCTTTTGTAATTCATTTAAACAGAGGTACATTTTTTAAGCCGTGATTTCATGATTTCAACATATATCAAACCTAGAGATATACACATACTGGCATGTTCAAACCTTATAATCATCCACTTTATTCATACACATACACATTTTTGTTTTTGTCATCATATTTAGGATAAACACATTTGGAATTTTATTTGAATTGGACCATATGATGGTATTTGCTTCCACTAGCTCAATGATCCATATTTGAATTGAATGGACAATCTAAGTTTCGAGTTGGAGACATTGATTTTTGAAACTTGCACTTTTTTGCGTGCAAAACAAATAAATTCTCGGCCATGATATCATAGTCGGCCGTACAAGAGCAGAACACTTAATTTCAGCCGCCAAAAGCTTTCAAACTTCCTGCTCACATCGAAATATCTCGCGCCCAAAAGTTTAGCCCTACGATATTCCTATTTTACCCCTGCCACATGAACAGAAAAGGGCTGCTTTCGTAACTCCATTGTTTTCCCCTCTTTGCCCCCAACATTCTTCCCCAGAGCCCCTCCCCTTCCCCTCCCCGCCTCCTCCCCCCCAACCACGCCAAGCCGCTGAATCTAGTCCTCCACCGCAGCGGTGGACCTCACACCCCGCCAGATCTACCTTCCGCACCTTGGAACCCCCAACTGCCAACTCACCACTTCACCGGAGCCGCTTCAGCGACTGGCTTGTCCACCACTCCAGATCTCCTTGACCGCCATCATGGTCCACCGCATCGGATCTGCTTCACCAGCGTCCTCGTCCACCACAGTGTAGGCCCTTCACCGACTCCCTCGTCCGCCACATCGCTGGCCCTTCATACAAGCCCTCGTCCACCGCAACAGATCCACCTCACCGAAAGCACTGTACACCGCGCCGGATGTGCTTTGTCGACGCCTTCGTCCACTGCACCAGACCTGCTCCACGGACACCATATTCAATTCCACTGGCCCTGCTTTACTGACACCGCAGCCTCATCAGGTTATTTCGATTTGTACTCCTTCGGTTTTTCTCTTCTTTATAGTGGAACTATTCACTTACCACAGATGAGCTTTCTTGTATGTCAACAGGCGCCGCAACCGAAGCACCGGAGCCACTTCAGCAACGGCGACAGCCGACCCAAACTCAACCGCAACACGAGCACCATCAATGATCCTTAGCTTTCAAGTATGACAACGATACCCATACGCCACTGAGAATCAGGTACTATTATCCAACGGCTGGCGCCTACGTTCACTTTCTTAGGATAAGCATCGCACCTTCGAATTTCTTCAGGGCATCATTCAATTTTTCATGAGACACGTTATTCTGCTTGCACCTGTAGGGCCATACGTGTGGCAGTGAACAGGTTACATGTGCTAAATTACAAACCAGTGCACATATAGTTACAATGCTTTTGTTTTGTCCTAAGTATTACTTTACTTCCTAGATATCACTGCCTACTATTTTACTTCTTGCATGCTATATTTATGATAATGGTGTTGTTCTAATGCCACCTGTTGGTTACATCAGACTGCTTCTATGGCCCTGTTTGGATACTCTAACTTAGCTAGAGGTTAGAGTTAGTTTCTAGCTCATGATCAACCCTGAACTAAATCTAGCCAAAGAGGTGTTTGGATGACAGGGTTAGATTGACAATAAATGCACTAGGAGAACTAGCTCCAATTAGCACCTCTTGGGCGGGATAGTTTTTTTGGGTGGGTTAGATGCCACTAGCTCAAATTTGCCCTCATGTTTGGATACTTTAGGGCTATTTGAGCCTAAACTAGCTCTAACCCATGGATCCTAACAGGGCCTATGTTCTCTATGCTTAATTACACGTCAGCAAACTAGCTTGTGGTTCCGCTGCTTTTTGTTCGTTTTACCCTACATTTTCTGATGCTAGCTATTACATCACTGCTCTGAGCCTCTATTAATTACTTTTTTGTGCGTTCTTGATCTTCCCAAGTTGCATGACTAATTTGATGCTTCTATTCATTATGGAGCTGCCAACCCCATCAAGCAAAATATTTGTTCTTTTGGGGCTGGCACCTCGAACAAGCATAAAAATAGAGGGAAGCACATATATTGTCATGTAAGCACACACCCTTCTTTCATTAGTTTAGATTAACCATTGGTGATCAATTCGAACCAGTGCATGTGATTAAACTTAATTTTACCTAAATAGAGGGGGAAGAATAAACAACATCGACTAGATCTGCAACCATGGGATCCTGACGATATCTTCAAAGAACATTGCAACAGCAGCGAGGCTTCACAGCAACATATGGTAAGGCAGTGTGTTTTAGTACATGTGAAATGTAATGCGTGTGGGCTGCTTTCTTGGCTTGTGCCCTCAACCTGTAATCCTACAGAATAACAAATAGTTCAGTTGTCTGCTTTGCTGTATTGCTTGATTCGAATGCTTGTTTGTTACTTGTTAGGCTATACCTGAGTTGGCCAATATATCAGCAGTGCCTGCTGTACTATTGTAAAGAAATGCATGCCTAATTCATTTGACTCCTTAACTTTTCCTATGAACTTCATCTAAGACTGTCTTCATAGTTTATATGTGGCCACACTGTTTAAGTGCTTTCTCAGATTATTTCAACTGCTTAGATGCCTGGGCAACTTAAATATAGCGGTGGTACACTGCCTTTCATCTTACCATTTTAATTTGTTTCCGTCTGATGCTGCTTCGAACCATTTAAATATAGCTTGCCATGCTCGGCAATAATTCGTATGTCATTTACCATGTAAGCTTAGGGCCTGGATCATGCGATAACTATATCTTACTTATGTCCAGCAGAAACCTTTCAGGATGCCGTTCACACTAGGACACAATGTACAACCCCAGAATCTATTTGTGGAAGCAGTGCACCAGCCATGTTACCAGATGGTAGCAGTTCAGAGGCAACACCGCTGGAGAGCAGTCTGAGCACAGATATTATAGTTCTTGAGGCTCTACTAGAGGTAGAAAGAGATGGTGTGGCTGCCATGAATGTGGTAATCTTGATCTTGAGGCTGGAAATTATGCAATTAGCTGCACGCATTATGCAAGCAACCCAAGAATTGGAGGAAGTAAGAATGTTGCATTTGAAGATGGAGGAGGTCCTGCTGCTTCTGCTATCTGAAGCCCAGGGTAATCCCAGTTCTTCTTTAGATACCAGTTGAAATTGTCATTAGATTAGTATACTTGCATGTTGTGTCATGTCTCTGAATGGATTATGTTGTAAGACCCCCTTTGTTGTCCATGTGTTGTAATGATCTGAATTTTTTAGGCGAGGTAATCCTCGGTACTTGTATGATTGACATAAGGTGAACTGTTTTTCGTGTGAGCATATTGTATTGGATGAAATAACTATTTGACTCAAAGTGTATCCAACCTACTGAATTCGAAGATCACAGCATTTCTAAATCATATTCATATATAAAGGTGGAATAAATCTTTGTCGTGGTTTTGAAGAAATAAATAACAAAACATAGAATGATGTATGGATATTCGTAATCGAATACAAATTGGATTTGAATTTAGTTGCTAGGTCCCAGGGTAAACGTGAATGCTAATTCTCCCAAATTTTGAACGAAGCGGCAAAACACCCACTATCATTTGTCAGCTGCCCGAAGCCAGTGTTTGCGAGATGGAAATTATTGTCTACCCTTGACACTTCACATCCTAATTGACCCGATTTCCACTGCTGTCGATAGGGGTAGACTAGTAACTTCAATCAGACGTGACACGACCGCCTATCTCCCCATTCAGTCATGGTGGGTGCCAAACATGGGCGGCAAACACACATTTGATTCAAACTCGTCCGAAAGACCTCTCTCTCTCCCTCAATTCTCATTCATACACGTGGGCGGCAAAACAAACTCTCCTAGTCCGAAATCGATGTAGGCAAATATTTTAAATAGGGACAGGTGTGTAACTTCCCTCAGACGTGACACAACTGCCCTACCTGTCAGCCCCATTCATACACCGTGGGCGTCAACTGTGGGCGGCAAAAGACCCTCTCCTCGCCCGAAATCGCTATCGGCAAATATTGGGGAGATGCGAGATTACCGTCCTATCCCCAACCGACGAGATGTCCAAAATTTTAAACGAGGGCTAAGTTCGTAACTTTCCCACATTTTAGACAAGCGCGTCCCAAAGTTTGAGATCCCCTCCCCCTCCCCCTCCATTTCCCCATTCATACACCGTCGGCACCACAACAACCTCCCCACTCCGGCCAGCCTCCTCCGTCCGGCACCCCATCCTCCACCTTACCGGAGCCGCTACCCCATCGTCCACTGCAAGAGATGGACGTCTCTCATCCACGGCACCGGACCAGGATCCTTTCATCATGTCCTCTCGCTTCATCGGCGCCATCGTCCACCTTGTCGTTGCCGCTCCTACGACCACCTCGTCCACGGCAACATGACTTATCCCCCGACCCGGCTGTCTGCTATCTCAAGTCTTCTTCACCCGCAGCACCCTCAACGTATCAGAAGGGGCCTACACGGCGTCGCAAGAGAGGTGGTACTCTTTCATATCTGCTTAAGTTATTGATCTCACCCAGAAAATAGATCATAACTTGTTTACTGTACTTTTCTTGTCCATACCAAATCGTAGTGGCTAGTTGAAAGCAAACATTGGTTGTGAAGTAGCCTTTGTCTGGTTTGCACCTTCAGATCCGCCATGGCACGGTCACTATACTCGTAAAGCTTATGGTTTTCCCCCTTTATATTCACTACCATCATCGTAGGTGCTTCGTGTCGTGCTAGCACTGCTCCTCAAGACCTCAACCCATCAAGCGAAACAACATGCCACTCATAATTCCAAAGCTTAGTTGTTGATATATGAATATGCTCATATTACTAAAACAGAGAACATTTAATTAGTCAACTAATGTTCCTATATTCGTTTCGAAAAGCATGTGCACCACATATAGAGAGACAGCAGGGATTTGCATTTCTCTGTGCGCTTTGGTTCATCATGGGTGGGTAACACACATTGTATTATCTAAAATCTGCTTGCTCTTTGTTATCATGTTCCTCTTCTGTTCTTCTTAATAAGTATATTACTTCCTCCGTTCCTAAACTTCCTTGGGTGCGTGCGTGTGTTGTGGTGGCATGTGTTTGTACCGGGTGTTGTTCATCATTGCTTTATTTATAAAGCGGGGCGAAAGCCTTTTTGGGTAAAACATAAGTCTTTTTGGATATTCCAATAAGAACTACATACGGATGTATATAGGCATATTTTAGAGTGTACAATCACTCATTTTGCTCCGTATGTAGTCTGCATTCGAATCTCTAAGAGACTTATATTTAGGAACGGAGGGAGTAGTACAGAAGGTTCCTTGTCGGGAAGTGGAGCAGGGACATTTGCAGTCGACAGGTCTATTGGGTCGCTTCAGATGGATGCTTTCAATGATTCTAGATGGTCTGACATAATATCAGGGAAATGCTGGGAGCTATGTTGTCTTTGATAGTCTAGACTGATAGTAACAGTATTGTGCCTTCAGTTGAATAGAGCTGCCCCTTTTGGGGCCGAAGCCTTTCCAAACCCTTTCTTGTCGTATCGGCAATACAAGCCCATATGGTCCAGCTAGTTCCACTTTCCTGATTTTACTTTTGATGCTTAGGGTTTTCCCCTTTTATCTACCCTACTATGATCTGCGTAGGTGCTTTCTGTCGTACTAGCAGTACTACACCCTTCAAGCTAAACAACACAACACTCATAATTCCAAAGCTTAGTTGTTCAAATATGATTGTGATATGATACTGATATTAGTTAACAGACACATTTAATTGGTTAGCTAAAGGTCCCACTTGAGTTTCCAAATGCATGTCGCAACATATAGAGAGACAACAGGAATTGCATTTCTTTGTCACTTGTTGACTGTACTTTCTTGTCCATACCAAATCTTAGTTGTTATTTCAAAGCAAACATCGGTTGCTAAGTACCCTTTGCGCGGTTTGCAGCTTCAGATCTGCCATGCCACTGCCACGGTCAACACTATACTCATCATGCTTAAGGTTTCCCCATTTTATGATGACCACGATCAGCCTACGTGGTTCGTGTCGTAATAGCATTGCTCCACCCATCAAGCTAAACAAGCTTAGTTGTACAAATTCGAATCTGATATGATGCTGATATTAGTAAAACTGAGACAGATTTAATTGGTCAGCTAAATGTTCCTACTTTAGTTTCCAAATGCATGTGAGCCACATATGGAGAGACCGGAAGGAATAGTATTTCTCTGTGCGCTCTGGTTCATCATGGTTGGGCAACACACATTGTATTATCTAAAATCTGCCTGCTCTTTGTTATCATGTTCCTCTTCTGTTCTTCTTAATAAGTATATTACTTCCTCCATTCCTAAACTTCCTTGGGTGCGTGCGTGTGTTGTGGTGGCGTGTGTTTGGACCGGGTGTTGTTCATCGTTGCTTTATTTATAAAGCAGGGCGAAATCCTTTTTCGGTAAAACATAAGTCTTTTTAGATATTCCAATAAGAACTACATACGGCTGTATATAGACATATTTTAGAGTGTACAATCACTCATTTTGCTCCGTATGTAGTCCGCATTCGAATCTCTAAGAGACTTATATTTAGGAACAGAGGGAGTAGTACAGTATGTTCCTTGTCGGAAAGTGGAGCAGGGACATTTGCAGTCGACATGTCTGTTGGGTCGCTTCAGATGGATGCTTTCAACTATTCTAGATGGTCTACCATAATATCCGGGAAATACTGGGAGCTATGTCGTCTTTAAGAGTCTAGACTGATAGTAACAATATTGTCCCTTCAGTTGAATAGAGCTACCCCTTTTGGGGCCAAAGCCTTTCCGAAGCCTTTCTAGCCGTACCGGCAATACAAGCCCATATGTTCCAGCTAGTTCCCCTTTCCTGATTTTACTCGTGATGCTTAGGGTTTTCCCCTTTTATCTACACTACTATGATCTGCGTAGGTGCTTTATGTCGTACCTGCAGTACTCCACCCTTCAAGCTAAACAACACAGCACTCATAATTCCAAAGCTTATTTGTTCAAATAAGATTGTGATATGATACTGATATTAGTTAACAGACACATTTAATTGGTTAGTTAAAGGTCCCACTTGAGTTTCCAAATGCATGTTGCGACATATAGAGAGGCAGCAGGAATTGCATTTCTTTGTCACTTGTTGACTATACTTTCTTGTCCATACCAAATCTTAGTTGTTATTTCAAAGCAAACATCGGTTGCTAAGTACCCTTTGCGCGGTTTGCAGCTTCAGATCTGCCATGCCACTGCTACGGTCAACACTATACTCATCATGCTTATGTTTTCCCATTTTATGATGACCACGATCAGCCTACGTGATGCGTGTCTTAATAGCACTGCTCCACCCATCAAGCTAAACAACCTTAGTTGTACAAATTCGAATATGATATTATGCTGATATTAGTAAAACTGAGACATGTTTAATTGGTCACCTAAATGTTCCTACTTTAGTTTCAAAATGCATGTGAGCCACATATGGAGAGACCAGAAGGAATAGTATTTCTCTGTGCGCTCTGGTTCATCATGGGTGGGCAACAGACATTGTATAGAAAGACTTGTAATATCTTCAATCTGCTTGCTTTTCTGCTCTTCTTTAACATGATCCTCTTGTCTTCTTCTTTAATAAGTATGTTCCTTGTTGGGAAGAGTAGTAGAGACATTTGCGGTCGACTGGTCAGGTCGAGTTGTTCTCCCTTAGTATATTTTGAATCTGTCAGGTCAGCTCGACTTGTTCTTCTTTACTATATGTTGAAGCTGTCATCTGTGAAGTATCATCACTTCTGGAGCTCTCATATTTTGAGTAGTAGGCCACATTATATTAATGCACACACCAAATTACAGCATGCATGGCATCTCTCAGAAGAATTGCAAAGATAGCACAAAGGGGTTTACAGGGAGGCAGTATTAGATTAGAATCACTTCTGCATTACAAAGATAATCTCACTTATTTTTATGTTTTCATGCATGTCAGGTATTGAACATGATCAAAATGAATATGAGAATGGGCGCATGAGAGGAATATTGTGGAACAATCCACTGGCTAACAAACTTGGCATGGTGGAGGATGGCCTATCTTATTCACCCATCAAGGTGCTTGCTCTAACTTGGCAAGGTTGTATTGGTCGCACATATTTTGCATATGACCTCTTGCATTACTTCTACTTTGTTACACCACCATCTGCTTAGTTTAAGCATCATATATGAGTATATGCCATACCTATCCATTTTCTGTACCTATTCCATGTGTTATCATACTATGTTTTTCCTGTCAAATGTTGTTCTTTCGTAATAGATGTCCAAAAGGAAGAGGGTGAGTGCAGATCCTCAAGGAGTACAAACTAGATATTTGGAAAAGGCAGTGATACATGTTAAATCAGATAGATCAGCAGCCACTGAAAACACAGGCCCAACTGTACCACACTTTAGCCCTACTCCACTGGCCAAACCCCTATTAGAACTGCAGAGAGCCCAGCGTCAGGTACTGTCTATGATATCAATTCAAAATTTGAACTCCTACATTTCTGCATGTGCCTTACCTTCTCTCTTGTATGAAAACTAATTTCAGATGAATCTCCTTTCTAAAAGGATCATACGATCTCACAAGAATACTGGGCACTTCATTGCTCTTGTCAGTACCTCTTGCCTTTGTCAGCATACTTACACTCATTGTTGTTTGATTATGTAGCATTGTCGGGGTACACAAACAGGGGTGTATGTTTCCCCCTGACTTGTGCACGGACAGGCACGTCTCCGGCATGGCAACAACAAGGCAAGACCCACCAAGTATCCAAGACAAGGCCAAGCAGAAGAAATAGCTCTTTGAGAAATCAAAGGGCGGATCAAGAAGACCAAGACAAGACGAAGAAACAAGATATCACCAAGGGAAAAGCCTTCCTTACTGGGCAGACGAGCCTGGTCAGGTAGAGGCCACCCCAAGAGCAAGTATCAAGACCTCCCCGGCAAGGATTGCCGGGGCACCGACGGCCTGCTTCCCCGCCAAGGCTCCACCGCTCCACCTCACAGCAACGCCAGTCACTTATTGGTGCGGTGTTGAGCCCCCAAGTGATTAAGTGGCTGTCATTCAGCATGTGGCAGCCATTTCTGAGGAAGATCACCCCTAAATGACACCCGTCCAGGGACGTGTCACGCAGACAGGCAAGAAGGTGGTTGAATGGCATGGCAAGGCTTGTTGGGCTGCTTCCACGATGTGACACTAAGCGGTGCATTTAATGCACCTTGTCCTGTCTGCAGAGTTAGGTATGATAGCACTGTGGCTATCTAATCACTGGATAATGACTGTTTTGCCACTGTGGTAACCCCTTTACCTATAAAAGGAGGGCCGAGGCAACCTTAGAAAGGATTCGGACCCTTGTACTATCATACGCGTGTAGCTGCTCTCCTCGAGGCAACCTTGCCGGGCTTTAGCGCTGCGCGTTCGTCATGGTCCTCCACCCAATCCACCAAAGCAGGAGTAGGGTTTTACGCCTCGCGGCGGCCGGAACCTGGGTAAAAACCACCCGCATCACCATTGTCGTGCTGCTCAACGGCCTCCACTCTTTGTGCAACGTGTCCTTCCCCCTTGCCGAACCATGAAGGGGCCGATGGCCCCATAGGTGATCGTGTCGAACCATGACATCTTTGGCGCGCCAGGTAGGGGGAGCGCGTGCACGAACCTGAGATCGAGATCGGCGCGTTAGATCTTCATCATTGTCGCCTCCACCGGCGGCATCATCATCCATGACACCCGACACAGCAGCTCGGGGAGGGAGCGACGTCGCTCCTTCGTCCGTCCTGCCCAATTTCCGTCACCATCTCCGCCACGGCCGCAAGCAGCAGTGGAAGCAAGGGATGGTGACGGGGTGGTGACCCCGAGTGGCTCGGGCAGCGTGGCCACCCTGCGGCCCCGTTCAAGGAAAAGGGCGGAGGGGTAAGGTGCATGGTTTCCCCCTCCACCACTTTCACTTGTCAACGATCAAGCCACACTGGGTTTTTAGCATCGTCAACGTTGATAAGCCCGCGCGAAACTCGGTCCAGCATTTGCTCTGCTAAGGGAAAATCCTGAGTAGAACACCAGTGCAAATCCGTTGATTGACGCACCGGCAAGCATGCTCCGGCAAGGCCGTCCGCGCTAGCGTGACCTTTGTGCCAACTGTCGTAAGATTGTTGAAAGTGTAAAGGGAAGGAGAGCGAAACCGGCCCTGCCTTGCGCCAAGTTTTATCGACCGCAAGAGATTTGTGGTCCCCACCGGCCCTTCCCAGGGATCTAAAAATGGCTCGCGAAGTGCCATCCCCTCAGGACGTACGGATGCGACGGACGACCGCAACCAAGAAGGGAGGGAGGCGCGAACAAAAAGCTAAGTCGACATGCTCATTAGCTCTCTCCCCAGAGTTTGTGTTTGCTTATCCCTCGGACAACCAATGTTTTTTGTAAGGTCAAGTCTTTCATGTGATGGCACCTTGTCAGATTTGTCTACGCCCTTGTTCTGTTCCGAGCCTGCTCACGGAACGGGTGGATGCATCAAAGACTCCTAAAGGAAAAACCTGCCGGGGCATGTCTTCGCCAGCTGAATGCTAAGGACCCGTTCCTCGCAGCAATCGCGGCAGTATGCTACCGGCGGGAAACCAACGCACATAAGAACAAACTAGCCATATGAACATCCATGGATAAAACGCGAGAGGGTGTCGTGGTTCAACATGATCACCTATGGGGCCGTCGGCCCCTTGGTGGTTCGGCAAGGGGGAAGGGCACGTTGCACAAAGAGCAGAGGCCGTAAGACAGCACGACAATGGTGACGCGGGTGGTTTTTACCCAGGTTCAGGCCGCCGTGAGGCGTAAAACCCTACTCCTGCTTTGGTGGATTTGAGTGGTAGACCGTGGTGAACGCGCAGTGCTCAAGCCCGGCAAGGCCACCTCGGGGAGAGCAGCTACACGCGTATGAGTGTACAAGGGTCCGAATCCTTTCTAGGGTTGCCTCGGCCCTCCTTTTATAGGTAAAGGGGTAACCACAGTGGCAAAACAATCATTATCCAGTGATTAGATAGCCACAGTGCTATCATACCCAACTCTACAGACAGGACAAGGTGCATTAAATGCACCGCTTAGTGTCACGTCGAGGATGCAGCCCGGCAAGCCTTGCCGTGCTATTCAACCTCCTTCTCGCATGTCTGCGTGACACGCCCATGGACTGGTGTCATTTAGGGGTGATCTTCCTCAGGAATGGCTATCACGTGCTGAATGACTGCCACTTATTCACTTGAGGGCTCGACACCACACTGATAAGTGACTTGCGTCACTGTGAGGTGGAGCGGTTGAGCCATGGCGGGAAAACAGGCCGCCAGCGCCCCGGCAACCCTTGCCGGGGAGGTATTGGGACTTGCTCTTGGGGTAACCTTGACCTGACCAGGCTCGCCTACCCAGCAAGGGAGGCTTTTCCCTTTGTGATATCTTGTTGTCTTGGCTCGTCTTGGTCTTCTTGATCCGCCCTTTGATTCTTCAAAGAGCTATATCTTCAGCTTGGTCTCGCCTTGGATGCTTGAACCTTGACCTTGAGCCTGTGTACAGTCAGGGCAACATACACCAGGGTTTGTTGCACCGACAGGAGCACCCGGGCCTGGCCCGAACACGCTGCTGAGTGTCGTCGGGGTAGGTCCTATCTAGTACACAGGTGAAGAGTTTGTGATAGCTCATCCCTTGATATTTCCTCTGCCTCTTCATCAATCAGTGCTTGAGTCAGTTTCTGGTTTTTCCGTGCGTCGTGCAAGATGTTATGGTGGGAGTTTTAAGCCATGATCCATGGTTACCCACGTCCCACGTTCACGGAGTGGAAACTGCCATCCCACTAGCTTCTCCGCTTCTGGCGTTTCTGCCATGTATGTTGCATGCATTTGCGCAAGGTTGGTGGCGGACGCGGGGAGCGCGGAAATGTGCGCCATGGCAGAAAGCCAGGTGCCTTGGATTGGCGCACAGGGTCGGCCCTGATCCCACGAACCGGTGGAGGTGCGGAGGAGCCGGATTGGCAGAGCAGGGCGGTTGGCCCCTTGGTGAGGGGCCAACCCCCGGCCTTGTTCGCCTATAAAGAGGGAATGTGGGCAAGGTGCTGGCTCACACCCATCTCCTCCTCCTCTCTCCTCGCATCGCTTTTCCATCATGGTGAGGGGGAGAGGTTGTGTTGGCACTCCAATGGCGGTGACGAGGGTTTCTGCTCGACAGCGCTTCCCTCCTCCTGTTGGGGACGCAGGAGCAGAGCCTGTTGTGAGGGAAGGCGGGAGAGGACAAGGTCGCGGTCCCCGCGGCGCTCGGGGTCGAGGAGGACGAGGCGGTTCTTTGATCGCACCTCCTCCGGCTGCCCATGACCCTAATGAAGGCCACGTTGGGAACCAACCGGTGGAGTTCATCGTCAAGCTGCGAGGGCCCCCGCGCAGCCATCTTCGGCTTCCTACTCCCTTTGAAAGGGTGATGGAGATTGAGCAGCCACCGGGTTTGAGGCTGCACAAGAGGGGCTGCTGTAATGGCAGCATGCGGGCAGACGTGGAGTTCCCCACTCCTCATGTCATGCTTCTCTGGCGTGGCTAGAAGACCTTTGCCCATGCCCACAGCTTGGCGGCCGGACACGTCCTCCATTTCAAGTTAATGGACGCCACCCTACTCTCCGTTAAGGTCTTCAGACGCTCGGGTGCTCGCTTAGGGTGCTGCGCGGAGAGCTCGACTGACGACGAAAGCTCCTCCTCGAGCGACAGTGATGAGGAGGACAGTGACGGCGATGACGACGGAGCCGGTGGGGAGGACGACGGCTCCGACTCCGACTAAACACCAGCCGCACCGTCACCATCAGCCTGCGGCACCGCCATCTGCACCTGCATCTCTTCCCTGGCGAGGCTATTTGCGGGTTGTTGGGTGCAGGTGGCACCCTTGCCTCCTCCAGCAGTCTTCCAGCTGGACCCCGGCAGGCTTCCTTGTGGCTTCGGCTTAGTTTGCCCTACCGCGTCCTGCTGGCCCTGGTGGCGGTGATCAGGGTGTCGCCTAGTCGCTCCCCCCATCCATCACCTTCGCCCGCACCCTCTCGATCTTGTCAGACTTCGTCTCGCGGGTTCTGACGACGTCAGGCTGGGCTTCTGCCCAGGCACTCCTTTTTCCCTCTTCGCCTCCCGCTGTAGTTCCTAGGAGGAGAGGGACAAGAAAGGGATTACGGGGCACTTATCTTTTTTCACTCTAAGATATGTAGGCATTTGCCAAATTTTAGTTTCAAATATGTAATCTTCTTTATCCATGTTTGTGTTCTGTAAGATCTGTACTTGCTTATTCACATATTAATGAAAAAGACAAGCTATGTCAGGTAATTGTGCATGTATTATGTCCATGCAGAGGTGAGAAGCCTCTATACATTTAAGTAAACAAGTTATCTCCGGCAAGCTATCCTGCCGGTTCCTTCCGTTTGTTGCCGCGGGGCTTAGCCTGTCGGGCTCAAAACTATGGAAAGGGACCAGCCCCTTGTCGAACCTCCTTCGTCAAAGGCCACTACAACCACCTTGACCGAAGCAACGTTCGGGCTAAAGGATGGGAGCACCTATGCTTCGAAGGCGACAAGGTTTTCATATGCACAAGTTTTCATCTTACAGAACATTTATGGACAAGAAAGAACTTATCTGTTTGGCTTGTCGGGGACCGATATGTAGGCTTGTCTTCGTTTCTTCTCTTTGGGACCGAGTCTACAGCAAGAGCCCTACGGTTAATATGCAGAGGAAAACAATGCTACATATGCCCTTATCTACATGATCATGCCATGCTCATGTTATGCTATGCATGCATGCAAGTTTTTGGGGGCCCCCAGCGCTTCGTTTATTTATCTGCTGCTCAGGGTCTGTGCCTGGCTTTGTACAAAGGGTTACATGCAGCATCGGCAAAGCTTGTACAAAAGGGTGGCTGCCGGGCAGGGCCCGACAGCCGCGCCTTATGGGTAGAACTTACGGAGATGCTCAATATTCCATGAGTTTTGCAATTGAATGCCATCTTCGGTCTCCAGACGGACTGCGCCAGGTCTGAAGACTCGTACCACCCGGTAAGGGCCTTCCCACTTCGGCGTCAACTTGTTTGTACCCTTGGCAGACTGAACACACCTAAGGACAAGGTCGCCTTCCTCAAGGCTCCGGGAATGAACCCTGTGGCTGTGATAGCGGCGCAGGGCTTGCTAATAGCGTGCAGCACGCGTAACAGCCCGGAGACGGTTCTCCTCGAGGAGCACGACATCGTCATGCCGGTGCTGCTCTTGCTCTACTTCATCGTAGGCAAGTACTCGAGGTGACCCGTATATGAGTTCCGTGGGGATCACTGCTTCTGCCCCATAGACTAGGGAGAAGGGAGTCTGGCCGGTAGCTTGATTTGGTGTCATACGGAGGGACCAAAGAACCACCGACAGCTCATCAATCCAGCGTCGGCCGCATTTCTGCAGCCTATCAAATGTTCTTGTCTTGAGTCCTCGCAGCACTTCAGCATTCGCCCTCTCAGCTTGTCCATTGCTTCTGGGATGAGCAACAGAGGCAAATGAAACCTTGCTTCCGAGGGCTTGAACGTATTGCATGAAGGCGCGGCTCGTGAACTGGGTGCCATTGTCAGTGATGACCCTGGCGGGTACTCCGAAGCGGCACACCAGTCCTTTCAGGAACTTGATAGCTGATTGTGCAGTCACCTTCCTCACGAGCTCCACTTCCGGCCACTTTGTGAACTTGTCGATGGTGACGTACAAGAACTCAAAGCCCCCGGTAGCACGGGGGAAGGGGCCCAAGATGTCGAGCCCCCAGACCGAAAAGGGCCATGACAAAGGGATTGTCCGGAGAGCTTGAGCAGGTTGATGGATATTCTTGGAGTGGAACTGACAGGCTTCACATCTGGTGACTAGCTCGATTGCGTCTTGGAGGGCCATGGGCCAGTAGAAAACTTTACCGAAAAGCTATTCTAACCAAGGCCCTTGATCCAATATGCGAGCTACACACGCCTCCGTATATCTCTGCCAATAGTTCCTTCCCCTCTTCCCGGCAAATGCACTTCAATTTCACATCGTTGGGCCTCCTTCTGTATAGTGCGTCATCGACGAACTGATACATACTGGCCCTCCGGGCTACTCTTTCAACTTCTTCTTGCTCTTTGGGAAGTTCTCCTGTTTGGAGGTAACGGACTATGTGTCGTGCCCAAGTTGGAGCCTGAGACTTGACAACAAGGATCAGTGGCACCTCCTCGTTCGTGGGAACGCACGCCTCAACCGCGAGGATTGATATTTCGGCGGGAGGGTGCTGCCCGCCAAGCAAAGTGGAGTTGTTCCCGCCAACCTCTCTGTCGGGGGCTTCTGGAAGCTCTGCCGAGAGAGGCTTGCCGGAGTCTAGTTTCCTCCTCTTTCTGGCCATTGTTGCCGGGAATACGGAGGGCTGAGTTATGTGGAGAACAAAAGTCCCTGGTTCCACAGGAAGCTTTTGCGCAGCGTACTTTGACAGATGATCAGCAATGCTGTTTTCCGCACGGGGTATGTGCTTTGTTTGTAATCCGTCAAAGCGCTCCTCTAGCTTTCTCACTTCCTCCACCTATGCCTCCATCAATCGACTCTGATAATCCTTGTTCACTTGCCTCACCACAAGCTGTGAATCTCCTCGTATGATCATCTTCTTAACCCCCAACTCTGTCGCGATTCTGAGCCCGGCAAGGAGTCCTTCATACTCTGAAGTGTTATTAGTTGCCTTCTCCCGGGGGAAATGCATCTGGATCACATACTTGAGGTGCTCTCCAGTGGGTACGATGAGGAGCACGCCAGCCCCTGCACCTTGTAGTGAGAAGGCACCATCAAAGTACATGATCCATTCTTGGGGTGCTTCCTTGCCGGGGATAACTGTTTCCAGTGCCTCTTCGTCTGGGGTAGGTGTCCACTCTGCAATAAACTCTACCAGTGCTCTGCTCTGAATGGTAGATGTGCTCTCAAACTTCAAACCAAAGCTTGACAACTCCAAAGCCCATTATACTATTCTGTCGGTGACTTCAGGGTTCCTCAGTACGCGCTGCAAGGGGAAGCGGGTGACAACCGTGATCTCGTGGGCTTGGAAGTAATGGCGCAACCTCCTTGAGGCCATGATGAGGCCAAAGATCAACTTTTCCACGCTAGAGTACCTTGACCTAGCCCCCTGTAGTAGGGAGCTGACAAAGTACACTGTCCGTTGCACCACCTTCTTCCTTGCCGTGATCCTGGAATTGCCTCCATCACTTCGCTCCCCTTTGTCCTGATCTGCATCTGACCTTGCCGGGACGAGTTCACTTTCCCCTCCGGAGAGGATAGTAGTCACGGCTGCTCCCTCATCTACCTCCCGCTGTGCCACCAGTGCCGCACTAACCACTTGATTGGTTGCTGCTAGGTATAGCAGCAACGGTTCTTGTGGTTTAGGAGCGACTAAGGTGGGAACAGAGGAAAGATAGGTCTTCAAATCTTGCAGCGCAGCTTCTGCCTCTGGGGTCCACTCCACGGGTCCTGCCTTCTTCAAGATTTTGAAGAACAGCACGGCATGCTTGGCAGACTTGGGAATGAACCTGCTTAGTGCGTCAACACATCCAGTCAGACGCCTCACATCTTTAACTGTCTTGGGTGCTTGAATCTGCTCGATCGCCTTGATCTTGTCGGGGTTGGCCTCTATCCCCCAGTGGGACACGAAGAAGCCCAGTAGCTTGCCGGAAGGAACACCAAACACACACTTCTCTAGGTTTAACTTCAAGTTGATCTTGCGCAGATTTGTAAAGGTCTCTTCCAAGTCCTGAATGAGAGTTGACTTGTCCTTGGTTTTGACCACTATGTCATCCATGTAAGCTTCAATATTCCTGTGCAGCTGGGACTCAAAACCAATTTGCACTGCTCTTGCATAAGTGGCTCCAGCGCTCTTTAATCCGAAGGGCATCCGTATGAAGCAGTACGTGCCACGAGGGGTTATGAACGTTGTCTTCTCTTCATCTTCTTTGGACATAAATATCTAGTGGTACCCGGAGTAGGCATCCAAGAGGGAAAGCAGATCACACCCGGAGGTGGAGTCCACGATCTGGTCGATGCACGGCAAGGGGAACGGGTCCTTCGGGCATGCCTTATTTAGATCTGCGAAATCTATGCAAAGTCTCCATTTCCCATTCACCTTGCGCACCACCACTGGATTTGCTAACCATGTCGGGTGCAATACTCCTCTGACCAAACCAGCCACCTCAAGTTTCTTGATCTCCTCGACAATGAACTGTTGCCGCTCCAAGGCTTGCTTCCGGACCTTCTGCTTGACCGGCCAGGCATGAGGGCAGACAACAAGGTGGTGCTCGATTACCTCCCTGGGAACACCAGGGATGTCAGATGGTTGCCAAGCAAACACATTGACATTCGCCCGTAGGAAGGCAATGAGCACGCTTTCCTATTTGTCGTCAAGGGTGGAGCTGATAGTAAATGTACCATCAGCACCAACCAGCCCTGCCGGGACCTTCTTCATAGCGGGTGTAGCAACCTTGGATCTCTTGCTAGTAGAACTCTCTGGCAAATCATCGACGGGTGCAGCATACTACGGAGAGGTGCGCTTCCCGGATTCCTTGCTGGTGTCCTTGCTAGCCTTTCTCCCTTGTTCGTTTTCCGTGGCGGGGACTACGTTTTCCGCGGCCTCAGCAGTGACCGCATCCCGGTACATCTTGTCCACGCATATAATCGCGTCCTTCTTGTCTGATGGGATGGAAATAACGCCCGTTGGTCCTGACATCTTCGAGGTATTGTAGGCATAGTGGGATGCCGCCATGAACTTTGCCAGGGCAGGTCGTCCAACTATCCCGTTGTACGGCAACGGAAGCTCAACCACATCGAACACAATTTTCTCAGTCTGGAAGTTCAATTCTCCTCCAAATGTCACCGGCAGCGTGATCTTCCCCTTTGGTCGACTCCTACCGGGGTTAATTCCCTGGAACGTGCCAGTAACTTTGAGCTCTCCATCTGTTATCTGTAGCTTGCTGAGCACCTTGGGGGAAATTAGATTCAACCCGGCCCCACCGTCAACCAACATCTTTGTGACCTTGAGGTTGCGAATTGTTGGTGAAACCAACAACGGCAAGCACCCTACCGCAGTGGTGCAGTCAGGGTGATCCTCTTCATCAAAGATGATGGGCGTGCGAGACCATTTAAGTGGTTTCCACGAATCTACCATTGGCTCCACAACATTTACCTCCCGTGCTTAGCTGGCGGTGAGAGGAGTGCAAGGATGCACCCCCGTCAATGCACAGGGCATCAGTGGCTTTCTGGAACTCTTGCTCGCTGGTTTCCTCTTCATCCCCTTCATCGCTTTTGTCACCACATCCCTTCTTCTCATGACCTCTAGCAGGTTTCTCTGGACGTTGCGGAACCTTGCCGGGGCGGCCTCCTCAGCCACCTCGGCCCTTCCCGCCAATGCCATCTTGGTCTCTCTCCTTGTCGCGCTTCTCGTACTCAGCTTTTTGTTTCTTGACAAGTTACTCAACTTGATGACACTCTTGGAGATCATGGCCCTTAGTTCGATGGATCTTGCAGTACGGCCCATCTGCCTTCCCAGCCTTCTCGGCAGCCGCAGCTTCTCGGCAATCAGTGCACGCGGAAATTTCCTTGCCGGGAGCCTCGGTCTTGGCCTTCTTGCTGGAACTGGGAGCGCTTGATCTTTCAACAGCCAGCACTGCTTTACCCTTGCGCTTCTTGTTGTGTTTCTTGTTCTTCTTCTTCTGGCTGGCAGCATTGTCGTCATCTTCTGAGTCGACGTCGACGCCATCCTCTTCTCCGGGGAGACGCCTCCCCTCCTTCATATGGGCACAATTATCCGCCAAGGTATAAAGCTCGTTCATAGTCTTGGGCAACCGGACGTTCATTTTGGAACGTATCCTGCAGTTGCGCACATTGGACTGGAACGTGGCAATCACAACTGTCGGGTGGATATCTGGAATGTTCCTGTGTACCCGGCTGAACCTCCAAACGTTCTTCCGTAAACTCTCCCCTTCCTTCTATGGAAGGAGCTGCAAATCGCTGGGCCGCCCTGGTTCTTGATGGCCGCCCATGAAGGCACCAACAAACTCGTGGCACAGATCAGCCCAAGTCGAGATGGAGTTCACCGGCAAGTGCATCAGCCACGACCTCACATTTGGCTTGAGCACCAAAGGGAAGTAGTTGGCGAATATCTTTTCATCTCTTCCCCCGGCAGTTTGAACAGCAATGGTGTAGATGCTCAAGAGCTCTGCCGAGTTCAGTCTTCCATCGTATTTTTCTGGTATCTCTGGCTTGGGCGTACGGGCAGATGGCCAACAGAATTGCCGGAGCTCACGAGTGAAGGCAGGACACCCAACCTTGAAGGGTAGGTATCCGTCTCCACCGGGCGCAGGTTCGTCGACGTTGGGGCCATTGCGGCTGTCGGACTGGCGGTGGATTTCGCGGCGCCGTTCTATGGTGACGTGCGCGTCTTCCTTTCGCCTGTCCTCCAGACCCTGCCAGTGATCTCGATGGGCTCGAGGATCAGACGAAGCCATCGACACCTCGTCATGTTCCCGGTTGTGCGACTCTGGCCGCGGCCCCTGCGCTGGCTGTCGTGGGGGGACTGCACCGTGAGGTGGCCCCCTTCAGCATGGCCAGCGGCTTGGGCCGTTACCACTGTCCGCGGATGCCGTGGCGAGCCCGCCCGTCGCGATCCCCCTGCCTCAGCGAAACCAATCAAACTCTAAATGGTGGCTCTCCATTCATCCATTTGGTCGGCAGCTGGCGGGAATCTCAACAGGATCTGGGCTCCAGCCATGGCCTCCGAAGCAGTGCTTGGCATGGACGATGACTCAGATCGTGATGTCGCCCGACTCCTGACGGTACCAGCCGTCGCGGCGTCGCGCTCTCGTCATCGCGAGCCAGTCACGAGGGCGGCGTGACGATGAAAAGGATGTGCTTGGGGGTTGATGGCTTCGTTTGGCGCTTTGTCTTGATTGCCTTGCCCTAGGGAAGGCATGCGTCTCGTAGCTGCACCCGTGGCTGGGGCAGCTAGGAGGTTGCGGTTTGCGCCGGAGCGGGTGCCATCGCTGCGGCTGTGTTCTCCAGTGAGGTGGAGAGGCGGGAATTGGATGTTCTCCCCTCCCGCATCTTGTGGAGCGTGGCCGCTAGGATGTTTTTGACGCTATCCTCCTCTGGCGCCTCCCGCTCCCACCTCTGCCGCGGGAGGAACGACGACGGCGCCTCCTGCGCTGGTCGCGTCCCCCGCGGCATTCGCATCCCCCGACGCCACCGCAGCCCCCCCGGGATCGGTGGCCGCATGCGAGGGGGCCTTCAAGGTGGAAGGACGGGCTGCCGCACCGGACTTTTTCTTGGGCGCCATGGGTGATGACGTCGTTGTCGAAGGAGATGGTGTTGAAGATCGACGCGCTGTCTACGTCCTCGAGTTCGCACAAGCGCTCCCCCTACCTGGCACGCCAAAGATGTCGTGGTTCAACACGATCACCTATGGGGCTATCGGCCCCTTTGTGGTTCGGCAAAGGGGAAGGGCACGTTGCACAAAGAGCGGAGGCCATAAGGCAGCACGGCAATGGTGACGCGGGTGGTTTTTACCCAGGTTCGGGCCGCTGCAAGGTGTAAAACCCTACTCCCGCTTTGGTGGTTTTGAGTGGTAGACCATGGCGAACGCGCGGTGCTCAACCCCGGCAAGGCCGCCTCGGGGAGAGCAGCTACGCGTGTATGAGTGTACAAGGGTCCGAATCCCTTCTAGGGTTGCCTCGGCCCTCCTTTTATAGGTAAAAGGATAACCACAGTGGCAAAACAGTCATTATCCAGTGATTAGATAGCCACAGTGCTATCATACCTAACTCTACAGACAGGACAAGGTGCATTAAATGCACCGCTTAGTGTCACGTCGAGGATGCAGCCCGGCAAGCCTTGTCGTGCTATTCAACCTCCTTCTCGCTTGTCTGCGTGACACGCCCATGGATGGGTGTCATTTAGGGATGATCTTCCTCAGGAATGGCTGCCACGTGCTGAATGAATGCCACTTATTCACTTGGGGGATCGACACCGCACTGATAAGTGACTTGCGTCACTGTGAGGTGGAGCGGCGGAGCCTTGGCGGGAAAATAGGCCGCCAGCGCCCCGGCAACCCTTGTCGGGGAGGTATTGGGACTTGCTCTTGGGGTAACCTGGACCTGACCAGGTCACCTGCCCGGCAAGGGAGGCTTTTCCCCTGGTGATATCTTGCTGTCTTGGCTCGTCTTGGTCTTCTTGATCCGCCCTTTGATTCTTCAAAGAGCTATGTCTTCAGCTTGGTCTCGCCTTGGATGCTTGAACCTTGCCCTTGAGCCTGTGTACAGTCAGGGCAACATACACCAGGGTTTGTTGCACCGACATGAGGATAGCATGCATTCGAAATTAGTTAAAACACCAGTTCGGCACAAACAAAAGTGGTACTGGATCTAAACACGAGACATGAATAATGTTTTGTTACAGGGCAATACGGCAATGCGAATGGTTCAGGGCCGTGCTTGGCGGCCTTATGGAGCCCTGGGGACGGAGAGCACCTTGTCAGCAAAAGGGGCAGCCTTCTCCTCGGCAGCAGAAACATCAGCGCCTGCTGGCAACTTCCTGAAGCCATCTGCAAGGTTGAGATCTGGGTGGCGGTAGGCAATGTTGCTCAAGACCATGAAGAGGGCGTTACGGGCAAGCCTCTGGGACTCGCTTGCAAAATGAGCGGCTCTTCCCTCCTCATGGACCTTCAGCCCTCCGATCAACCCGTCGAAGAAGAGTGCCAGCTTGATGCTTGGGGCCTCATGCCCGCTAACCAAGAAGACTGGACCCTCCATGCCTATCATTGCGATTTGGGCAGTGAGGCGCTCGGCAATGTCGATCAGGTTCTTGATCCAAAGATCACGCTGCTGAACCTGGTTCGCCAATTTGTCCTCCGCGTCCTTCTGGAGCATCTTCTTATTTTCCAAGTCCCTTATCAGCTGCTTCTCACGAACCCCGGCAGACTCAATCTTGCTCTCCAAAGTATCGATCCTTGCCTTCATGTCAGTAATGGTGCCATTGGCGGTATCAAGGGCCTGTCCCTTAGAGGAGAGTTGCGATTGCACCTCTTTCAGAAGAATCTCCACCTTCTGCGCCTCCTCCTTAAGGGCCATAGCTTCCTTGGCACTCCCGGCAAGCTCCTCTATTAGTTTGGCCACCTGTTGATTAGGATCAGCTTTGGCAGTGGATGCAGTGGCAAGTTCGTCGGCAACCTTTTTCAGCTGAGCAGTGGAATCAAGGGTGAGCGCATCCAGGGCCGCCTTGTGCTTGTCCTCCAGCTCCTTGGTGCGTTGCTGGACAAGGGCCTCTAGTTCTCCGTCCTTGTCGCGAAGAGTGGCCTCGAGGTTCTCTTCCCGGGAAGAAACGTCCTTCTCCCTGGCATTCAGGAGTGCTGTACGTTCCACCAAACGGGCTTCTCAGGCGGCGACATCTTCCTTAGCCATGGTGATCGTCTCCTGTTGCCGCATAAGGACTTGGAATTGCTTGCCATGCCACTCGCGCAGCTCGCTACCCTTGTCCCTCAGCTTCTGATTCACGCTGTTGGTGGAGTTGTGCTGCTCCTTGAGTGCCTGCCACTTCTGGCCGTACCGGTTCTGCATCTCCTTGATGCCTGCCACCACAGACTCCAGGAAGGACAGGTCCATGACTGCGCTGATGGAGTCATCAGCTTCTTCAACTCACTGGGATAGTGGTACTATGATGCGCTGGATCTCCTCGTCAAGATCTGCGCTCACTGCCGTGGACGAGCCGGGGGCTCCCAGCTAAGGTTGGGCGAGAACCAACGCCAGACTGCTTGAAGATGGCTGTGGGGCTACGACCGAGGTGCCAAATTGGGGAGGGGGCTCATGGTCTGGAAGGGAACCTTCTATTCGACCACCACCCCCAGTCCTGGCATGCTGCCGGGGGCTTCCCCTGAGACTTCTCGGATTTCCACGGCAATGTGTCCCTGGCCTTCCGCAGCGGCGATCTTGGCTGCCTCTTCAGCAGCATCCTTGCCGATGCTGGCCACCTCTTCTAGCAGCTCTGGTTCGTCGGCTGCCAGGACTGCAAACAAGATCAGCAAGCCATGACAAGGAAAGAATATGCGTCAGAAGGACAGAGACTGGAAGCAAAATGATGAAGGCAGCAGAAAACAGAAGGACAGGTGAATTACCCGGAGTTGTTTGCTGTGGAAGGGCTTCGGTTTCCCCGGCAGTATCAGTTGCCGGGATGCGACCACTGCCCTCTTCCTCAGTAACCACGGCGTCAGCTTGGGCCGATCCTTCCGTGGAGGCCCTTCCCGGGGACCCCTCGGATTGGGTTTTAGGAAGGGTGGGCCCCTCTCGAAGAACCTCACCCAAGGGAATCTCCCCTTCCTCCTTAGCTGGAGGTGGGGCGTGTTCCTCCATGCCACCCTTAGCGGAGGAGACCTGCCCCATGCCTCCATGCTGGGGGTTGGGCTGGGGGCTTGGCGCCGGATCGTTCGTCCTACTCCCCGCCAAGCCCGTGCCCTCCGAAGGCCCCGACGGCTCCGTCTGCTTGAGCCGTTTGGACCGATGGATGAGGGTTTCCTTCTCCTCCTCTTCCCTGTCGAAGGCAGCAAACAAAATGGAATCAACAAACCAACAAATACGCAAGACTCAGACAGGAACAGAAAGTATTTTCCTTACTCCGAGTCCATGAGCATGGAGCCCAGCTCGAACTCCATGGGTGGCGGAGGTGCTCTGCCTCTCTTCAGGACCGGGGGAACAGTACTCCCCGGTAACTTCAAGTCTTGCTTGGGCGAACGGGGTTCCGGCAAGGACGAGCTGCTCGAGGAGCTCAAGTCTGTTGGGAGCTGGAGTTGACTCTTGTGACTGCTCGTCGCTTGGTGGGAGAGGTCTTGGCCTCGGAAAGGCGAGAAGAATGCCGGCGCTCCACGTCCGGCTTATCGCTCTTGGAGGCGACCTTCTTCACCTTCCTAACGGCAGGCACAGGAGCAGGAGCCGCTGGTCCCCGACTAGCCGCCTGCCTACGAGGGCGCTGGTCTAGGTCTGGCTCGGGGCCTTATGGGCCCGCTGAGAGCCAATCCTTCTCGGGCTGCTCAACCGCCTCGGCCCCGTCCCCTTCCTGGGTTTCTGCTGCCACGGCGTACAAGGCCTCAATCGCGGAAGGTTCAGCCCCGGCAGGGTCTTCCCCGGCAACCTCCTCTATGGCGTGCACCTAGCTCCTGCCATGGGAGGAGCCCTTGCCCTCGGCCTCCCCTTCCTCTTCCTCCTCCACCCTTCTGGGCCTTGCCTTTTCGGCGGCCTGGGCCGCTTTGTCCTCCTTGATCCGCCTCCTGATGAATTCTGCCTCCACCGTGGAGGTGCACTTGAACATATTACTCTCCACCCTGATGGCGCTTTCCTCTAGACCGGAGAACCACTCGACCTCTGCGTTGATATCGGGCAATTGCCAATCGCTCGCAACCCCATAGGCGTTGCAGTCGGGCATCCACTTCAGGATCTGATCCAGGGCAGAGTTGACTTTCAGTAGAACAACCCTTGCCGGTAATTTGAACGGCCCCAGGCTACCGAACAGTTGTTCACACAACCAGCCGTGGCCGTGAACCGACAAGTTGTTGGTAAGGCCTGGGTACAGACGCATTCTGTCTCCGGCGTCTCCGTACCGCCAGGCAAACCTATCCCTCTTCTGCAGTGGCGCAATGCGGCGCCGGACAAAATCGGCTCCCACCTGTTCGATGGTTAGCCCGGCAGCTTTGAGGCGAGCGATCCTATTCAGCGTCGGGTGAAGCCTGTCATCAGTGAGGCCCAATTCCCTCTAGTCATTGCCACGCACGATGCACTCTGTCCGTGCCTGGCAATACTCCGGAGCTTCCTCATCCTGGATCCAGCACCAGTCCGCCCTCCATTCCTCCCATCTGCCACACTGCTGATTAGGAAGATAATCCCAAATCTCCCTCCTCTCCCGGGGGATCCAACTTATGTTTCCCGAGCGATGAGCCTTGTTTTCCACCCGCGGGATGAAAAAGTGCCTGAACAGGTCCACATTGGGGGCGACCCCGACAAAGTTCTCGCACAAATGGGCGAAAATCACCATGCACGCCATTGAGTTCGGCATGAAGTCCAATAGGTGGAATCCATACACTACCATCATTGCCTCAAAGAAATCCGAGAAAGGGGGACAGAGGCCGCAGAAGGAATACGCGTAGAAAAATCGATAAGATTCCGGCGGATCCTTTTTCCCCTCAGGCAGAACCTTGGGCGCGCCATGCCCCTATGGGACTTCCCTTCCCCACATATATCCACACCTTGCGACCAGAGCATCGCTATCCAAGCTCGACGGGAAGAAAAGCACATCTCCCCGTCACTTCTTGTCCAGCTCCGCCACTCTCTTCTTGTTCCCCTTCGCAGCCGTCTCCTTCGCGGCGGCCGCCTGCTTCCCCTTGACGACGGCGGCTTTCTTTCCCATCCTCAGGAGCCCTGGAAGGGATGGAAGGTTGGGTGAGGCGTCAGAGGCGAATGTGGGTGCGGGAGCAGTTGCTTGGCTTGAGGAGGAAGATGGTGGAGAAACGGGTGCGAATGAGCCGCACCCCTTCGCATTTTTCCTTTTTTTATGAGGGACGAACATGGGGGAAGGGGTGACTCTTCGCTGCTTTCCCTCGGAAAGTTACCATTTTACATTAACTGCTACAGTCCCACGACCCCACGACCTGCGGTAATTACGCGGAGTGGACGTTGGTTTGACTAGTCATCACAACCGCTGCACGCGTAGCACTCCCTTGACACGTGTCCGTGCACTATTTATGGCCTAACCCAACGTGCCCGGCGACATGTATGACTCAGGCCTGGGGGCTTCTGTCGGGGTACACAAACAGGGGTGTATGTTTCCCCCTGACTTGTGCATGGACAGGCATGTCTCCGGCACGACAACAACAAGGTAAGCCCCACCAAGTATCCAAGACAAGGCCAAGCAGAAGAAATAGCTCTTTGAGAAATCAAAGGGCGGATCAAGAAGACCAAGACAAGACAAAGAAACAAGATATCACCAAGGGAAAAGCCTCCCTTACCGGGCAGATGAGCCTGGTCAGGTCGAGGCCACCCCAAGGGCAAGTATCAAGATCTCCCCGGCAAGGATTGCTGGGGTGCCGACGGCCTGCTTCCCCGCCAAGGCTCCATCGCTCCACCTCACAGCAACGCTGGTCACTTATCGGTGCGGTATCGAGCCCCCAAGTGATTAAGTGGCTGTCATTCAGCACGTGGCTGCCATTTCGAAGGAAGATCACCCCTAAATGACACCCGTCCAAGGACGTGTCACACAGACAGGCAAGAAGGTGGTTGAATGGCACGGCAAGGCTTGCCGGGCTGCTTCCATGACGTGACACTAAGCGGTGCATTTAATGCACCTTGTCCTGTCTGCAGAGTTAGGTATGATAGCACTGTGGCTATCTAATCACTGGATAATGACTGTTTTGCCACTGTGACAACCCCTTAAAAGGAGGGCCGAGGCAACCTTAGAAAGGGTTCGGACCCTTGTACTATCATACGTGCGTAGCTGCTCTCCTCGAGGCAACCTTGCCGGGCTTGAGCATTGCGCGTTCGTCACGGTCCTCCACCCAATCCACCAAAGCTAGAGTAGGGTTTTACGCCTCGCGGCGGCCCGAACCTGGGTAAAAACCACCCGCGTCACCATTGCCGTGCTGCTCTACGGCCTCTGCTCTTTGTGCAACGTGCCCTTCCCCTTGCCGAACCACGAAGGGGCCGATGGCCCCATAGGTGATCGTGTCGAACCATGACAAGCATCACTATAAATGTTCGCTTCCTTATACTCCCTTTGCTCGAAATTATAAGATCTATATTTACTCTTAGATAAATGTAGAATTAACACAATGGTTATGAAGTTTTGGATTGCTCATGTAAGTACCTGTTGTCATGTACTCACTCTGCATCGAATTAATTGTTGCTCAATTGGATGTATTTAGAACTTAATAGTGCTAGATACATCCTTTTGAGCGACAAGTAATAACGGACGGTGGTAGTATTACTGTACTTGCATTGCGAGATAGTTGATTGTCTAGCATTACTCTGCATCTTATCTGCCCTGCCCTCCACTTTCTCCAAATTATCAAATCTACATTTAATGTTACCAAAATGTTGAATAAAGCCAATGCCACTGCACACGTTGATGTCTGCATTCCTCTTGTCAGTACCTGCCTTGTAACGCTGTACTTAATTAATGGCTATTTGATTATGTATCATCACTCTGCACCTGAGCTTCATTATCCTCTATTTCTTCCAATATTATTTGATCTATATTTACTCTTTACAAAATGTAGAATAAAGGCAACGCTTATAAAGAAGTTTCTTTGGGGAATTTCTTGAATTATCCTTCCATCGACATGGAGAAGGGCTTTGTCCATCCCTGTTAACATGTAATGTAAGTTCATCCTTCTCAAGCCTTCAAACTTTGTTCTAGTATAGATTTGGATAGGCATCATTTCCTCCACTGCTATTTACTTTGGTGTTTACATATGATTGGATGTTTGCAACAACTACCAGTTTTAAATTGTAGTTGTAAAAACATGTTCCTTATGTAGAATAGATCCATTTATTTGCTTATATAATTGTGAAACCTATTACGTGTCTCATTGTTTTTCTTTCAGAGTCATATCTCTTATGCCAGGCAGAACTTTAGGGAAGATAGTGAGCCAAACCATCTTGACGAGAGCGAGATGACCCCAAGGTCATGTCTTGATGTAGACAGTGAGTTGAAGCTACTCACAAGCAGCTGTGAGACAACCTCTGTGCAGTTGTTGCCTCAATCAATTCGACTTCTTCAGTCTCAACTTAAAGCGGAAAGGCTTGCTTCAGCTCAGCAACGACTTGATGTCAATGATGCAAAGAAGACCTCAGAGGACAGCCTTGAGGGCTTTGGTGCTATACAGCTAGGGTTAGATCATCTATCATTGACACAACTGAGGTCTCATCAGCTTGTTCTGGTGCTTGCGGTGCACCTCCAGGCTAGGCCTAATGCCTTCTGAAGTGCTTTCAGTTTTGTATATTCTTTTGTCGGCGCGTTTATATGCACTGGTGGCGACCATTGATGCCCAGTGTATGTAATCCGCAGTCTTGTTGCGCTTTATTATCACCGGTGGCGAACTTTGATGCCTAGTGGATGTAATATGCCGTAATTTCTTTATTGTATAGTCTAGGTTTATTCTTAGTCGGTATGCTATAATTTAGGCCGGAAGCTTCAACGGATCTTAGTGTTGTCAGTCTTCAGGCCGGCCCAACTCGCTACGCTATATATGGGCTGAAACGTGGGCCTATAATCATTTTGGGCCATTAGCAGGTCTAAACGTATAGTGGTTTTCCGCCTTTAACAGGCCAAGGAAAGTTCTGGCCAGCTGGGCCAGAGAATACCATGGGCTTTTAACAGGCTAAAAACTAGATTGGGCTAGCTTTGAGCCGAAAAAATCACAGGCCAAGACAGGCCGAAATTGTCTTAGGCCCATGCTTGGCCCAAATAGAAAACGAGTCGTTAACAGGCCAAAATATATCTCGGGCCCTGTTTAGCCCAATAAAATTATGGGCTTTAAGCAGGCTGGTATCCACGCGGGCCGTAGGCCCAACTGTGTCATGGGCCATTAAAAGCTGGGCTGTAAGCAGGCCGGATTCAACGTGGGCATTAATTAGGCCTAACTGTTACACGGGCCATTAACAGGCCGATAGGCACGTTGGGCTGAAATTTATCCACGAAGACTAAGGGCCGTTAAGAGGCCTAAAGTCACTTCGGACAAGAAATAGCCCAGTTTCAGCACGGGCCATTAAATGGCCTAAAGTGAAACCAGGCCGACAACAGCCCATATGCACCACGGGCCGCTAACAGGCCGAAACTATTATCGGGCTGAACTGGTAAACGGGCATTTAACAGGCTGAAATACAAACCCGGCTTAGAATGGGCCCAAAAGAACAGTGGCAAGATCCAATATGGGCCTCAATATGACCCAAAACATGGCAAGCTGCTAACGGGCCGACCCACTAGTGTTTGAAAAAATATGGTGGGCCTTTAGCTGGGCCGGCCTTTTTACCTTAAATGGGCCACTGTTGGGCCGAGCCACGTGTCGACGTATCATAGGCACGTCCCGTCCATTCGCTAGATGACAACTGTCCCAACGCTGAGCCGTCACGTGGATCCGCCGGCGAATGAGAATTTTACACGTGGAAAATCCCCATTGGTCAGGGTTGTTAACGGGTTATCGGATCCAAACCGGAACCCGATAGCTTAACGGCGACCCGTTACGGTGGATGCCACGCGTCGGTTACCCTTGATGAAAACACTTCCATGATGCGCCATTTATCATCATGGAAGTGGACACTTCCGTGATGATAATTTTGGTATTGTCATGGAACACTTCTACGACAGCACATGTATGACTATCTTGATTCTGTCATAAAATCGTCATGGATGTACATGCATGACAGAAAATGTGACCTACTGTGACAAACACATATCATCATAGAAGTGTATTTTTTTGTAGTGTCTCCAATATGATAAAGGCGGGGGCCATGTTGACCAACGTGGTCCAGATCATGCTCCATCACTGTCTCCTACCTTGCCAACTTCGGGACGCCCCAATGTGGTCCTGGAAGCCCGAAGACCCCCGCACCATGCAACACTTCTATGGCACCACCCACGAGAAGCTGTGGAAGATGTTGTTCAAGCCGCAGAAGACGTGGCCGGCCGAGAAGGAGGACATCGACCTCGACGCCAAGAATCCCCCGAAGGAGGTAATGTAGTATTATTCACTTTATGTTCGGATATTCGCATACCCACCATGATCCTCAACTCCTTCTTCTCGTTTCCACGGGGCTGGCTTAAGAGGGCCGTGCAGATGAACAGTCCGGCCCCGCTGCCCGAACTCCCCAGGTCAGCTTAGCTAGAGGAGATGCTGACTGTGGCGCCTTACAAGGCGCCAGAGAAAAACAGAGGAGGCCAGGGAGGGCCTCTGCTCACGAGTCCCTCCGGACACCAAGTCCGGGGACACCCACGCCCCCTCTACACATGAGGGGGAGCAGGAAGAAAAAGAGGAGGAGAGCGACTCCTCCCGCACCAGGAAGAGAGCGGCGATGACCGAAGCCGAAGAAGGGCACCCTTCCCCGACTTCAAAGAAGAGAAGCAAGGGCAAATTGGCCCTGCTCGATGATAGTTCGGACTCCGATGAGGAGTCCGCAGCCTCCGAGAAGGTCCCGCAGAGGATTCCCATGGTCAAGCCCCGTGCAGAAAGGTGAGGATCCGAAGACTGTCCGGGTGTCAGTTTTACTAGTCCATTAAAAGTGTATACTCTCTCGTGTTGAAGCCCGCCGCGCGACCTCCCCACCGACCAGATCTCGGAGCACACTTCTCCGCCCACCGATCTGGCGGAGAGTGGAGGCGCATCGCTTTCTACGCCTCCCCCGATCATCGGGGAGACTCGGGAGGTGTTGTCCCAAAGGACACCACCCGTGCCGAACACGAGGGGCGATGGCGACATCGACATGGCCGAGGCTAACGCTTCGGCCGACGAAGACCAGGAGAAGGAGCATGGGCAAGCCGAGCCCTCCCCGAAGACGATTTCGGGGCCCTCACGGCCTTCCGAAGCATCACAGCCACCCCCCACCAAAGGGGCAGCTGGGGCCCCACCGCCGGTGCCGAACACCGGTGACCGGGTGTCATGGGAAACCACGGCCACCTATGGGGCCATGAGCCCCTTTTGGTTCGGTAGGGGGATGGGCACGTTGCACAAAGAGCGGAGAAGCGTCGCGCAGCACGGCAGAGATCACACAGGCAGTCTTTACCCAGGTTCGGGCCGCCGTGAGGCGTAAAACCCTACTCCTGCTTTGGTGGATTGATGGTGGATAATGGTGGTGGATGTAGCACACTCTCCCGGCAAGGTCGCTCTGGGGGCGAGAGTGGCTACCAGCGTATCAATATGCGAGGGTCCAACCCTTTCTACGGTCGCCATGGGCCTCCTTTTATAGATTAAGGGGTCACCATAGTGACAAATCAGTCTTTGCATACTGATTAGATAGCCAACAGTGCTATCATATCTAACTCTGCAGGCTGACAGAGCGCATTAAATGCACCGCTCAGTGTCACATCAGAGCTCGCCCGGCAGGTCCTGCCGGGCTGTTTTGCCAGCTTCGCGCCTGCTCGTTTGACACGTATCAGGACGGGTGTCATATGGAGGTGTTTGCTGTAGGAAGTGGTTGCCATGTGGCAAAAAGCAGCCACTTAGTCACCTTGGAGCTTGACACCGCTTTGATTAATGACTTGTGCCACTTGTGAGGTGGAGCGGTGGAGTGGCTTGCCTCCGCCAGCCCCGGCAGGCCTGTCGAGACGATCTGGGAGCTTGCTTCCGGGGCAAAACCCAACCCTGCCGGGCTCGCCTCCCCGGCAAGGTAGGTCCTTCCCTTGGCGATGCCTTGTTCCTCTAGCTCACCTTGGCCTTCTCGACTTGCACTTGGATCCTTCAAAGGAATTGATCCTCCTTGTTTGGTCTGATCTTGGTCTTGCAATCTTGTCTCTGGCCTATGCACAATCCATGCAATAGACCCAGGGTCTGTTGCACCGACAGGAGCCCCCGGGCCTGGCACGAACGCGCCGCTGGGCGTCGTCGGGGTAGGCCCTAACTAGTGCATAGGAAGAAATGTAAGGGCGGCTCCGCCCTTTGAGATCTTCTTTGCTTCTTCATTAACCTGAGCTCAGGTCAGTTTCCAGTTTTTCCGCGCGTCGTGCGAAACGTTTAGGGGAGAAACTAAACCACGATCAGCGGGCAGCCCACGCCCCATGATCACGGCGTAGGAAACTGCCATCCCACTTGCCACCTGCCCTGGGGCGCCTCCGCCATGTGTACCGCATGCATTGCATAGGGTAGGTGGTGGATGCGGAGGGCGCGGGATCGGGCGCCATGGCAGAAAGCCAGGTGTCGCCGAGTGGTGTAGAGGGGCGGCTCTGATTCCCTGAGCCATTGGAGGCATAGGGGAACCGCATTGGAGGAGCAGGGCGGTCGCCAGCTGGACGAGAGGCCAGCCCCCTGCCTCATTCTCCTATAAAAAAGGGGGGTAGGAGTAGTGTGTCCGCTCGCACACCTTCCTTCTCCCTTTCAAAGCTTCCCTTGCTTGCCATGGTGAGGAGGCGAGGGTGTGGTGGTACTCCGGTGGTGGCGACGAGAACTTCTGCTCGACAGCATCTTCCCCCTCCTCTTGATGATGTGGGGGCGAAACCCGCTGTGAGAGAAGGCAGAAGGGGGCGCGGCCAAGGTCGTCACGGTGTGCGCGGCCGAGGAGGCCGGGGCGGCGCCTCAATTGCGCCCGCATCGGACGCGCCTCCCCCGATGGAAGGCCACGTCGGAGATCAACCCTTGGAGTTCGTCATCAGGCTGTATAAGCCTCCGCACGACCACCTCCGCCTCCCTACTCCATTTGCAAGGGTGATGGAGCTCGAACAGCCGCGTGCACTAAGGTTCCACATGAGGGTTTGTGGGAATGGTGGCATGTGGGTGGTTGTTGACTTCCCTGCTCCTCATGTTATGTACTTCCGCCGCGGCTGGAAGACCTTTGCTCGAGCCCATAGCTTGTCGGAGGGGCACGTTCTCCAGTTTAAATTAATGGAGAGCGGCCTACTTTCCGTCAAGGTCTTTGGGCGCTCAGGAGCTCGCTTAGGGTGTTGCACAGAGAGCTCGACCGATGACGAAAGCTCCTCCTCGAGCGAAAGCGACGAGGAGGACAGTGACGGCGATGACGACGGTAGCGACCAGGAGGGCGACAACTCTGACTCCGGCTGAACGTCGCCCGCACCATCTTCATCAGGCAGCAGCACCATCATCTGCACCTGCGTTTTCTCCCCAGCAAGGTGGTTTGCCGGGAAGTTGGGTGCAGAGGTGGTGACGGTGCCCCCTGGCTTCTCCAGCAGTCCTCCAGCTGGACCCCGGTAGGCTTCCTCTCGGGCTGCAGCTCCGTTAGCCCTGCTGTGTCCTGCTGGCCTTGGTGGTGGTGGTTTACAGGTCGTCTCCGCCGGTCCCTTCACCGTCGCCTTCATCCACGCCCTCTCGCCTCCGCCGGGCAACCTCTCATGGAGCCCAACAAGGTTAGGCTGAGCTTTTGCCCAGGCACTCCTTTTGCCCTCTTCGCCTTCTACCGCCATGCCTAGGAGGAGAGTGACAAGAAAAGGCATTACGGGGCACTTATCTTTTTTTTAATCTTAAATCTGTAGGCACTTGCCAAATTTTAGTTCAAATAATGTAATCTCTAGTATCCATGTTTATGTTTCGTGAGATTTGTACTTGTTGATCAGCATATTAATGAAAAAGAAAAGCTTTGCCGGGCACTTGTGCATGTACGATATCCATGCAGAGGTGAAACGCCTCCATACTTTCATGTAAACAAGTAGATCCCGGTAAGCTACCTTGCCGGTACCCCATAGGACTGCTGCCGTGAGGCTGAGCCTGCCGGGCGCAGAACCCATTGGGAGAGACCAGCCCCCCGCCAACCCCTTTCAGCAAAAGGCCACTACGACCATCCTGACCGAAGCAGCGTTCGTGTCAGTAGATGGGAGCACCTTGGTTTCCGAGGCGGCGTGGTTTTCATATGCACAAGTCCTACTCACGGAACATGTATGGATAAGAGACATAACTTATCTGTTTGGCTTGCCGGAGACTGCAGTGCTGGCTTGTCTTCGCATCCTCTTCCTAGGACTAAGTCCACGGCAGGAGCCTGTAGTTTATGCAAATGAAGATGATGCCAGATGCAATCTATCTACATGATCATGCAACCTATCTACATGAATCATGCGATGCTTATGATATGCTTATGCATGCATGCAACTTGTCGGGGGGCCCCAGTGCTTTATTTATTTCTCTGTTGCTCAGGGTCTGCGCCTGGCTTTGTACAAGGGGTTACATGCAGCTGAGGCAAGGCCTGTACAAAATGGTGGCTGCCGGGCAGGGCCCGACAGCCGCGCCTTATGGGTAGAACTTGCGGAGATGCTCAATATTCCATGAGTTTTGCAATTGAATGCCATCTTCGGTCTCCAGACGGACTGCGCCAGGTCTGGTGTCTCGTACTACCCGGTAAGGGCCTTCCCACTTCGGCGACAGCTTGTTTGTACCCTTGGCGGATTGAACGCGCCTAAGGACAAGGTCGCCTTCCTCAAAACATTGGGCATGAACCCTGCGGCTATGATAGCGACGCAGGGCTTGCTGATAGCGTGCAGGACGCGTAGCAGCCCGGAGACGGTTCTCCTCGAGAAGCACGACGTCGTCACGCATGTGCTGTTCCTGCGCTACTTCATCGTAGGCAAGCACTCGAGGTGACCCGTAAATGAGTTCCATGGGGATAACTGCTTCTACCCCATAGACTAGGGAGAAGGGAGTCTGTCCGGTAGCTCGGTTTGGTGTCGTTCTGAGGGACCAAAGAACCACCGGCACCTCATCGATCCCCCGCCTGCCGTGCTTCCACAGCTTATCAAATGTTCTTGTCTTGAGTCCTCGCAGCACTTCAGCGTTCACCCACTCAGCTTGTCCATTGCTTCTGGGATGTGCGACAGAGGCAAATGAGGTCTTGCTTCTGAGGGCATGAACATATTGCATGAAGGCGCGGCTCGTGAACTGGGTGCCGTTGTCGGTGATGATCCGGGCAGGGATCCCAAAACGGCACACCAATCCTTTCAAGAACTTGATAGCTGACTGAGCAGTCACCTTTCTCATGGCATCTACTTCCGGCCACTTTGTAAACTTGTCGATTGCAACGAACAAGAATTCAAAGCCCCCGGCAGCTCGGGGGAAAGGGTCGAGGATATCGAGCCCCTAGACCGAAAACGGCCATGACAAAGGGATTGTCTGGAGTGCATGGGCAGGCAGATGGATATTTTTGGAATGGAACTGACAGGCTTCACACTTGGTGACGAGCTCAACCGCATCTTGGAGGGTTGTGGGCCAATAGAATCCTTGCCGGAATGCTTTCCCAACCAAAGCCCTTGATCCAATGTGGGAGCCACACATGCCTTTGTGTATCTCTGCCAGCAGTTCCTTTCCTCCTTCCCGGCAAATGCACTTCAATTTCACACCATTGGGCCTTCTTCTGTATAGTGTGTCATCAACAAATTGATACATACTGGCCCTCCGGGCTACTCTTTCAGCTTCTTCTTGCTCTTCGGGAAGTTCTCCAGTTTGGAGGAAATGGACTATGTGCCTTGCCCAAGTTGGAGCGTGAGGCTCGGCAACAAGGACTAGCGGCACCTCCTCATTCGTGGGGGCGCATCCCTCGACCGCGGGGACCAGTGGCCCGGCAGGAGGGTGCAGCCCGGCAATCGAAGGGGAGTTGTTTCCGACAGGGTCCCTGCCAGGAGCCCCGAAAGGCTCTACCGGGAGAGGCTTACCGGAGTCCAATTTCCTCCTCTTTCAGGCCATTGTTGTCGGGGATACGGAGGGCTGAGTAAGATGGAGAACAAAAGTTCCTTGTTCCACAGGAAGCTTCTGCGCAGCGCACTTTGACAGGTGATCAGCAATGCTGTTTTCCGCACAAGGTACGTGCTCTGTTTGCAACCCATCAAAGCGCTCCTCCAATCTTCTCACTTCCTAGACGTATGCCTCCATCAATGGGCTTTAGTAATCCTTGTTGACTTGTCTCACCACCAGTTGTGAATCTCCTCGAATGATTAGCTTCTTGATTCCCAACTCTGTGGCAATCCTAAGCCCGGCAAGAAGCCCTTCATATTCTACTGTATTGTTGGTCGCCTTCTCCCAGGGAAAGTGCATCTGGATGACGTACCTCAGGTGCTCTCCAGTGGGAGCCACGAGAAGCATGCCAGCCCCTACACCTTGTAGGGAGAAGGCACCATCGAAATACATGATCCATTCTTGGGGCGCTTCCTTGCCGGGGATAACTGTTTCCTGTACTTCTTCATCAGGGGTTGGCGTCCATTCTGCAATAAACTCCGCCAACGCCCTGCTCTGGATTGTTGATGAGCTTTCAAACTTCAGGCCAAAGCCGGACAACTCCAATGCCCACTCCACTATCCTACCGGTGGCCTCTGGGTTTCGAAGTATCCTTTGCAACGGGAAGCGGGTGACAACCATGATCTCATGGGCTTGGAAGTAGTGGCGCAGTTTCCTTGAGGCCATGACAAGGCCAAAGATCAATTTTTGCACGCCAGAATACCTGGATCTAGCCCCCTGCAACAGTGAGCTAACGAAGTATACTGGGCGCTGCACCACCTTCTTCCTTGCCGTATCCTCAGGGTTGTTTTCGCTGCTGTGCTCCTCTTTGTCCTGATCCGTATCTGGCCTTGCCGGGCCGCTCTCTTCCTCTTCCCCGGGTGGGACACTTGCTGAGGTGGCTGCTTCTTCTACTTCCCGCTGCGCTACTAGGGCCGCACTAACCACTTGATTAGTTGCTGCCAGATATAGCAGCAACGGCTCTTGTGGTTTGGGTGCGACCAAAGTAGGCACAGAAGACAAGTAGGCCTTCAAATCCTGCAGCACTGCATCTGCTTCCAGGGTCCACTTCATTGGTCCTGCCCTCTTCAAAATCTTGAAGAACGGCAAGGCGCGCTCGGCAGACTTGGAGATGAATCTGCTAAGCACGGCAACGCATCCTGTCAAACGCCTCATATCCTGAAGTAGAATCCATGATCTGGTCGATGCGCGGCAAGGGAAATGGGTCCTTTGGGCCTGCCTTGTTCAGATCCGTGAAATCTATGCAAAGCCTCCATTTTCCATTAGCCTTGCGCACAACCACTGGGTTTGCTAACCATGTTGGATGCAGTACTCCTCTGACCAAACCAGCTGCTTCAAGTTTCTTGATTTCCTCGGCAATAAACTGCTGCCGCTCCAAGGCCTGCTTCAAAACCTTCTGCTTGACGGGCCGGGCATGTGGGCAGACAACAAGGTGGTGCTCGATTACCTTCCTGGGAACACCGGGGATATCAGATGGTTGCCAGGCAAACACATCGATATTCGCCCGTAGGAAGGCAACGAGCGCGCTTTCCTATTTGTCATCAAGGGTGGCGCTTAAGTAGCTAGGAGTGGATAATGATTTATCTTGGGTGTCAACATGCATTAAAATGATTGTGATGTAGTATGATGATATGGTATCCTCCTCTGAATGTTTCAAGTGGCTTGACTTGGCACATGTTCACGCATGTAGTTGAATCAAAACCAACATAGCCTCTACGATATTTATGTTCATGGTGTTCATATCCTACTCATGCTAGTATTCAATGTTGACTATTCATAAAGCATGTTCATGACTGTTTTCACTCTCTAGTTGGCCGCTTCTCAACCTATTTGCTAGCCTTCGCCTGTACTAAGCGGGAATACTGCTTGTGCATCAAAATCTTTAAACCAAAGTTATTCCAGATGAGTCCACTATATCTACCTATATGCGGTATTACCCTGCTGTTCCAAGTAAATTTGCTTGTGCCACCTCTAAAATTCAAATGAACATTTGTTTTGTGTGCCTGGACCGCTCATGGAGTGACAGGGGGCGGTCAGTATCTTCCATGCTAAGCGGGTTATTCTCCTGATGAGTGTTTAATCACTCATCCTTGCACTAGAGGGGCAGTAATAGGGAAGCCCAGTCCCAAAATCAAAAATTACAAATAATTAAACAAAACTCCCCCAGGACTGTTGTTGGTATGGACGGTACCCATGGATTCGGCTAGCCATGGAGTGTGTTTGTTGGTGGAGGGGGAGTAAACCTTTACTTTTACTGCTTTGGAACCGCCGCTAATGTGTTTAGCATGGAAGATATTGATAACTCTTGGTCGTAACGTTGACAGGAAGGGTGCACCTCCCAAAATTATATTTATCTCTGATTTAAGCTTTGAGCTCTGGCACGTCTACATATCACTGCTTACCTCTGTGAAGGGACTATCTATTTAATTTTATGTTGAGTCATCACTTTCTCAAACAAGCGCCAGACCTGAGAGCACTATTGTCATCCTCATGCATTGTGTATAGTTAATGTTGAACGCATCATGACTGGATCTTTTGAATTACAATGTTTAGTTGCTGCTTGAACTTTGGAGGATCTCTGCATTTATGTTTTGCAGTCTCAGAAAGGGCTAGCGAGTTACCACTGTTGTGATATTATATCATGATTGTTTTGACAAAGTGTTTGCATTTGAGATATTTTATTATTGCTCGCTAGTTGTTTATGCTATTGATATGAGTTAATATAATTCCTAAGAGTTATTGTTGACATGATTAGTCATGATCTTTGCTGAAAACCTGGGTGCTACTTAAGCCAATATATGTAAACAAGAACAAAAGAGTTCGTAAAAGTTTTTCTTTATCACTTTCAGTTTGTCAATTGAATTGCTTGAGGACAAGCAAATGTTTAAGCTTGGGGGAGTTGATACATCTCCGTCGTATCTACTTTTCTTAATGCTTTTGCTCTTGTTTTGGACTCTAATTTGCATGATTTGAATGAAACTAACCCGGACCGACGCTGTTTTCAGCAGAAATACCATGGTGTTGTTTTTGTGCAAAAATAAAAGTTCTCGGATTTGGAAGAAACTTTTTGGAGAATTATTTCAAAATATATAAAAAATACTGGAACCAAGAACCACCGGAGGGGGTGCCCTGGCTGGCCACGATACACCAAGGCGCGCCACCCCCTCCAGGCGCGCCCTGGTGGGTTGTGGGGCCCTTGTGGCCCCTCTGACCCTCTGACCCTAATTCCAACTCCATAAATACCTATTTTTCGAGAAAAAATAAGAGAGGAAGTTTCATCGCGTTTCACGATACAGAGCCGCCGCCACCTCCTGTTCTTCATCGGGAGGCCAGATCTGGAGCTCGTTTGGGGCTCCGGAGAGGGGAATCTTCGGTCTTCGTCATCACCAACCCTCCATCACCAATTCCATGATGCTCCCCACCGGGAGTGAGTAATTCCTTCATAGGCTCGCTGGTCGGTGAGGAGTTGGATGAGATTCATCATGTAATCGAGTTAGTTTTGTTAGGGCTTGATCCCTAGTATCCACTATGTTCTGAGATTGATGTTGCTATGACTTTGCTATGCTTAATACTTGTCACTAGGGCCCTAGTGCCATGATTTCAGATCTGAACCGTTTATGTTTTCACCATTATATCTATGATCTAGATTTGATCTTGCAAGTCATATGCACCTATTATGTGTTATGATCCGTAAACCCCAGTGTGACAGTAATCGGGATACTTTCCGGTGATGACCGTAGTTTGAGGAGTTCATGTATTCACTATGTGTTAATGCTTTGTTCCAGTTCTCTATTAAAAGGAGGCCTTAATATCCCTTAGTTTCCTTATGGACCCCGCTACCACGGGAGGGTAGGACAAAAGATGCCATACAAGTTCTTTTCCATAAGCACGTATGACTATTTACGGAATACATGTCTACATTATATTTATGAACTGGAGCTAGTTCTGTGTCGCCCTAGGTTATGACTGTTATATGATGAATATTATCCAACGAATTCACCGATCCAATGCCTACGAATTTTCCACATATTGTTCTTGCTAAGTTACTATTGCTATTACTACTATCACAACTGCTACAAAATTGTTACTACTGTTACTGTTACTATTGCTACTGTTACCATTGCTATCAAAACTATCATATTACTGTGCTACTGATCACCTTGCTGCAGATATTTAATTTCCAGATGTGGTTCAATTGACAACTCAACTGCTAATACTTACAAATATTCTTTGGCTCCCCTTGTGTCGAATCTATAAATTTGGGTTGAATACTCTACCCTCGAAAACTGTTGCGATCCCCTATACTTGTGGGTTATCATGCCCTGATGGGTGCGGTTTTGCAAAGCGTTCGGTCCGTTAACAGCGGACCGAAAGAAGCTTTTGGTGGCCTCCTAACAGGCTTTGAGGTAAACAAAGTAATGCTTTCTTTTCATAAAAATGTATTCCGTGGACAAGATTTAAGCAGTCCTTATATGCAGTAGCCCCCGAGACTCTGGCAGGTTTTGGAAAAAACATGTGTGAGGCTCGAAAACCTTTGAAACAATAGTCTAAATGGGAGCCTTGGTTCGTTTTTGCAGGCCTCAGCATTGGCAGATGCCGCCAATGCCGCAGAGCTGGCCGAGATGAATCGGAAGCTCAAGAGCTCTGATGAGGAGCTTGACCTCGTCAACAAGCGGTTTGACGAAGCGCAGGGTTAGTCTGTTGGAAACATAGTTCCTTGATTTTCTTTGTCAAGCAAAGTATTTGGGGTTATCCCTAAGCAAGATGTGATTTGCAGCTGCCACCGCGGATGTCAAGGGTCTCAAGGCCGAGCTGCGGAAGGCCAAAGCGGAAGCAGCCGAACAGAAGGCAACGACCGAACAAGCAGCCGTTGACCCCACATCGGCGAAAACCGACAGTGAGAAGCATGAGGCCAGGGTGGCCAAGGTGCAACAAGAGCTCAAGGATGCCATCACTAAATGTGAGGACCTTGAGCAGAAGAATAAGGATCATGCCACCGAGCTGGCAAAGATGAAGATGGAGGTCCAGGAGGCGCGGACGGAGGCGCGAGGTGCTTGGGAAGAGCTCCGACAAGTAAAACAAATTGCAAATGGAAAGCAGTACTTACTGCAGAGTGTCTTTGGCGGCCAAAGATTCGCATTGCTTACCCGGGTCTGGCGTTCCGCAGGCACTTTTGCGGAGCTCCCGAGGAGTGCGGCAAATGCGTCAAAGCACTATGCGGCTCGAGAGGGTGACACCGAGCTGAAGCTGTTCTGGGCGCAGTTCCAAGTGCCCGAGCACGCTCCCCTCCTTATTAATCAAATGAAGCAAATGATGGAGCTGCACCGGATGGCGGAGCCAGCCATGAAGGACCTCTTTGTCCGACTATGTCCCTCCGAGCCCATACCGAGCAGCTATTTCGGCCTAGTGGCGAAGCTGTGTGATGCTCCCACCCACGTTGATGTCGTGAAGCGCTCGATGTGCATTGAGGGGGCTCGGATGGCGTTCTCGAAGACCATGGTGCATTGGCCGAAGATTAAACCCGTCGAGATGGCCACCGCCCCCCCCCCCTCCCCCCAACTGGAAAGGAGCATAGGAGCCAACTTCTCCGCCATCATGGATGGTGCTTGGGCTGTAGAGGCACTATGTTCAAAGGATTTACTCCTTGAGTAGTTGTGCCGTTTATGTATTAAACTGTGGTTGATCCTTTATGCTTTATAATGCGGTTGTGTTTTGTATGGGTTATCATACCTGCATGTGTTTATGTTAATTTTGACTCCTGTGTGGCCGTTTCAGTCTGGAAGTTACCAGTCGTCGTCTTCAGCCCCCACGTAGATACTACGAGGGGTGTTCCATCCTCCCCACTGTAACCCTTAGCCGACGTCTCGGTGCCCGGAGACGGTAGTGTAGGAGGGGAACAAGGCAATCGGACTATGCGGCTTTATTACTTCCACTTAGCCATAGGAGCTTGACTACGGGGGCTGGTAACCAGCCCCTCGTGTGGTGAGATGTTCGGCGAACCCGAGGGTCCGACATCTATCACTTGATTTTTTCAAAAACAAACCCTTCGTGTTACACGGTATATTCGCCAACGATTTTGGGGTCAGCCCCTGTCATCGGATCGCCGATCAGTTCTCGCCTATTATGACAGTCAGTTTTTGGCTTTCTCCACTGAGGTACTTGACCGAACTAGGCGGAAGTACGATCGCAGTGGTTCTCCCATTACCTTCTTAGCCGAACATGCGGAACGTAAGAAGGTAAGCACAGGAGCGGGGCAACCCAACTATAGACCCAAGACATAATTCAGAACCGATGCATATAATGCAATATCTGAGACGTTGAACACATTGGAAAATGGGGTGCTAGACTTTGATGCGTGGGGCGAGCATTACGGTCGAGCCCCGGTCTATTAGCGAATTTGCTTTTTAGAGCGAATATGTGCCATACAGGCTTAACACTACTGCAGGATGTTGCTAACGCGACACTACAATCAGAGACCCTTCGACAAAACTGTGTGCGATGCATTAATCGCAAACGGTGATGTAAAAAAACCATCAAAAAATATGCAAAACGTTTGCGATGGCGGATACATCAAACACGGTTCAGATTTTAGTTGCGTGTGCGATGCGGGGCATACGGTTGATCCATATGAACTATTTGCGATGAGACAGAACAACAGAAACGGGCATCCATATCAAGGTCTGTGCGATATACGGCATACAGTTCGCTCCGATGAACCGTTTGTGATGATCGAGTTGAACACAAACGATTCAGCGTAACAAGATGTGTGTGATACCCGGCAAATAGGTCGGTAATCAGAATTGTGTCCGATCATTATAGACAACCCATACGGTCTTTTTTTGTGAATTGTGTGCTCGACAGGGCACACAATTCAAGAAACCAACCTGTGGGTGATAATGTAAAAGATCTCTGTCGAATATGTATTACTAATCGTCTGCGATGAGATTGACAGGGGAAACAAAAATAACGAATTAATATGAGCGAACGGAAATAGAGATATATACAGTCTGCTTAATTTAGTACTTCTTCTTCTTGTCGTTGTTGTTGGATGGCCCCACGACATCGTCTTGGTGAGGATGCTTCTTACAGCTGACCGTTGGCTTTTCAACGCCGCCGCCGTCGTCATCGTCGTTCATGTCGTCGTCCTCCTCCTCATTCGACCATTCCTCCTCATCATCCTCGTCGTCCTCTTCTTCGTCCTCCGAAGGCTCCTCATCCGTCTGGTTGTCATCTGACGACTCCGGAGGCGGCGTCCCTTCCATGATCTGGATAAAATCGAGGTCTGGGCTCGACGTCGGACTCATGGAAGATGAGTGCGATGATTCGATGTTGACCTATCATCGGGCGCTAGACTACTGGCGGAACTATCGTCCTCGCTGTCGCTCGACATGGCTGTGGTACGTATAGAAACCGCGAGAAAGCGAGATTGCAGAGTGTGTGCAAGTGTGTAGTGCGGCCGGCCGGGGACGATGAAGATGGTGGACACTTAAGCGGGGTATGCACAGAAGAGGAATGCCAATTGAAGCGGGGGATTGACGTATTATATAACTGCTGATATAATCAACCGCAATTATTTGTACCCAGTCGCTCCAAATTCCCGGGGTTGCGCGGTTCTCAATGTGATAATTATGCACACGCGTTGGAGCGTCCAAATATGAAACAAGCATTTTTCATAGTACTACTCCCTCCGTACCAGCGACCTAGGTGGGAAAAAATGAGAGAACTTGATGATTATTTGGTAATCAATACGACTGCGTGCAGAGAATTGACCATTGCATGTTATGCTAAGTAGTCTGAAGTTGTTGAATGCATACTAGCCCCAGGACTCCTATTGGCTGGTTTCTTTTTTCAGGACAAAAAACAAGGAACGAGTTTTGGGATTATTTGGTTTTCGTAATGTGACTTATGCACCGGTACGAACGGAGTAGGATAGTTGGCAAGCAATATATTGATCTCTTCTTATTGATGAAGCCAGTAATAATCAAACTACAAAGGAAAATAAAAAAGACAAAGGAAAATATCTGCACGAATCTTCATGTAACATCAATGGCATAGGACCTAGATGTGCATTACTTAGAGCACATCTAGATGTGCTTTAGCAATACTGTCAAACAAAACCCCTAATCATCATTGCAAACAGTGCATAGAACATGGCTAATGCGACAACCACAACTACACATGCTAGTTCCTTCTTGTCTCTTGCTTTCATCTGTTGCCTGTGATTGATTCTTTCTTGCTTCATCGTACTGATTGTACATTCCAGATCAGTCAGTTTCTTCTTCAGCTTTATGTTATCTTCTGCGAGATTGGTGATAACACTCCGAGCCTTGCCATGCCATTTTTCATCCAGCCAGTTAACAAAGGCACAAGCCTCATATCCCTGCCAATGTTAAATAGTATTCAGGATGAGCGGTGGCATTAACTCAAGTAAAATGATGAACTTAGCACTAACCTCTAAGGGGCAACTGAGAAACCATCTGCCAATGTCGTATCCCTCCATGCATACACATCGATCGGGAGTGTGCCCATGCACACAATTCAGCTTTTGGTACTTCTCGGTGGTGCAAAACTCGGAGTCGAACTTGTGTTGCGGGAGTCTGGAGTCATGCTCTGGATCCGGCGGCTGATTACTTTCCAGGGGTGTCATTCAGGACGGATTCAGCAGGGAGCTACTTTGGACATGCTAAAAAAGATCGGGATAGATTGGAACCTGACAGGACGATTCGGATCCGTAGTACACCTGCCTTCTGATGACCTTAGGTAAGTGCTCAACGGTGACCGCTGTCGTGGCGGTGCTGCCGAGAGCGGCGATACGAGCAAGAGCAGACGCACCGAAGCCAACAACACCACTCGTCCGCATTCCCCCAATATCAGCGCCACGCGAGGGAATTCAGAGGCTATCTAGGGATTTGGGGGAAATGGGGAAACTGTGGGGATAAGCTAACGGTCGGGAACTATTTATCGCAATATATGTTGTATACGGCACACTGTTTATACATGTCGTTTGTGTTAGGTATTACAACTTCACACACGATTTCTGCACCAAACCATGTGAAAAGATAATGTAGGTGAGACACGGTTGCCGTGCCATAACCGTATGTGATGTACTACCCTGTACACATGGTGCTGCAATATAATTGAGTTACAGTAATACCTAGTGTAAACAGCCGCTCTGCGGATATCTGTCAAAAAATAAAATAGTCGCTCTGCAGATAGAGATGGCCGAGGTAGTGGCTACCGGATTAGAGGTCAATCCTTGGTCGGTGGGCGGTGGCGGCGTCATAAGAGGTCAATCCTCGGTCTGCGGTGGGAGATAGGAGGAGCTCAACCATCGAGGTCGGCGGCGGCGTGATTGGAGCACATCCATCGCGGTCGATGTCGGCGTTCTGGGAACCAGGGTACCCAGACTTTCCTACCTGCGGCCCATGGCGTGGCTTCGTCGACGGCCTGGTATGGCCCATCTACAAGACTACCAAGACAAGACCCTCGCGAGGGGCCAAGCCTCGCGAGGCAGACGACGCCAAGACCTCCTGAGGGAGCGGCCTTCCCAGGCTGCCTCCTGAGGAGCGGAGATTCCTATGCAGGTGCCCAAACCTCATGAGGCTGCGGTGATGCAAGCCATGATGACGAAGGCCAGGCAGACACCAGCGGGCGTAGAGGAGACAGTTTCCTCTTTGGTGCTAAAGAGGCAAGCGCAGGCGTGGGTTCCCGAGGACTCAGGCAAAGGTTTCCATTCCTGTGCAACGAGACCAAGACCACCAGGACGGCAGGACGGATGTCATCACCGAGCCCACCGCAGCGTCACACCAGAAGCTTTGCAGGCGAAGACCACCTTTTGTCAGGATAAGATGTACTACTTGTCCCCTTTCAAATTGGCCGTTGTGGGATCCCTTCCCGCCTAAGTTTCGAGGGAAGAGGACCAAGGCCACTATAAATATAGGTTTGCCACCACCATAGAGGAGGTCGACTCATTCTCACCCCCGAGCCCTCGTGAGGCTGTTCATCCCTTGTACTTGTTCATCCTCAGCCCCTCATGAGGCAAGTCCACCACAAAGCAGGAGTAGGGTCTTACACCGCAAGGTGGCCCGAACCTGGGTAAACTGCCGTGTTCATCTTCTTCCTTGTTCCTCGAGCTAGGCCGTAGGGCGATGAGCTGGTTGGCTAGATAGGTTGAGTTCTTCGCACACGCCCCAGAGTTCGAACCTTTCTTGGGTCTGCGAAGCCCTGAATCCGACATTTAGCGCGCCAGGTAGGGGTGTGTCGAAGCCTCTCTTCCACAGTTCGCTCTACGGCCGTTCCGTCGTTCCTATGGCCGACGCTCGCCGTGTCTGTGCCGAGCGTCGGGCCGCTCGCGTTGCCCAGATGGCTCCCACGGGCAACGGCGCTCCTCGCCGCTCTGCCTCCCAGTGGCTAACGCCTCCACCGACCATGCTGCTCGTGAACAGTAGTACTCATCGCTGCCACCATCCATGCGGCCCGACGGCCGCACCGCGACCCCATCACCAACTCCGGCTGCGGCATCGTCTTCTCATGTTCGTCGCGGGCTGGCGAACACACAGGCTGCGCTGCTCATGGTGCGTGAGCTTCTGCGCTATCGTCCGGCGAACGGCATCTACGATGACTGGCTCGCCCGCATCGCCAAGCTCGTCAACGCCGTCGGTGAGGCCCCTGCACCATCTCGTTCGCCTCGTCCTCCGCCGTCCCTGGCGGGCAACGTGGCTCACGGCACGCCTCCCCCTCCTCCTCTGCACGGCGCAGACCCCGAGCCCAGGCGTGAGGCACCCCAGCGCTACCCGCCACGCAGAGCACTGGTGCGCGATGAAGAAAGTTGCCAGGTGGTGCAGCGGCCCCAAGGAGAGGCGCGCGCACTCCCAGCGCCGCCGCATCAAGACCGCGTGCCGCCAGAGGCGATGGCACGCGGGCGCCAAGACCAAGCTCCTCCCTTGCGACCGGCCCCTGTGAATCCGGCAGGCTGCCGTGCTTTCACCCCGGAGCTACGCCGTGTCGTCTGGCCCAGCAAGTTCAAGCCGGATCTGCCTCCACGCTACGACGGCACCCCCGACCTCGCTGAGTTCCTCCAACTCTATGAGCTGAGCATCGAGGCGGCAAACGGCAATGAGAAGTTCATGGCGAACTGGTTCCCCATGGCCCTCAAGGACAGTGCGCGCTCTTGGCTCCTGAACCTCCCGGTGGGCTCGATCTCCTCCTGGGACGAGCTCCGTGAGCGCTTCATCGCCAACTTCCAGGGCACTCGCAACCGCGCTCGTGCAGCAGGCGACCTGCGGCGCATAAAGCAGCCGCCAGGCGAGACCTTGCACAAGTACATACAGCGCTTCACAAACATTCGCCTCAAGATCCCGAAGGTGTCGGACGAGGCCATCATTTCGGCGTTCTCCGAGAGCGTCCAGGATGTCAAGATGAAGGAGGAGCTCGCCATACACGAGGACTTGTGCTCGGCTCTGGAGATGTTCAACATGGCCGCCAGGTGCGCGAGGGCAGAGGAAGGTCGCCTCTCGCTGCTGGAGCTTCCGGAGGTCGATCCTGAAGACAAAAAGGGCAAGGCTAAGGAGGTAAAGCGCAAGGGCCCCGCTGTGCTTGTGGCTGAACTTGAGATGAAGCGTGGCCGCGACCACGCCGAGTCCTCCAGGGGCAGCCACCCGTTTTGCGTCTTCCACAACGTCCACAGCCACAACACCAATGACTGCCAGGAGCTCAGCGCAATCTGCGACGGGCGCCTTGGCCGCCGTCCCGAGCGCAACGACCGTGGCTACGGCCGTGGAGGAGGCCGCGATGGAGGCCGCTGGGACAACCGCGACCCCCGCCAGGACTGGCGCGATCAGCCTCATGAGGACCGCTGGCAGGGCCAGCCTCGCGATGGCCCCTGGCGTGACCAGCCCCGCGAGGACCGTCCTCAGGGCAATGTTGGCCTTCCTCCGCTGCCGCCGCCTCCAAGGAGAAATGATGACAACCGCCAAGATGATGGGGCTAGGGGCTTCTAGGAGCCACGCGCAATCGCTTGCATCCTGGGTGGTGCTCAGGCACTCGCCTCTCATCGCATCTCAAAGCAGTTCAATCGCGAGGTGAACGCAACTCTTCCCAAGCTTGAGGCTTCACGTCCCTTCAGGTGGTCCAAGTACGCCATCACCTTTGACTCTACGGACCAGCTCAAGTGCTCAGCTGCCGCTGGCGCGCTCCCGATGCTCTGCGCGCCGACCATCAGCAACGTCCTCGTCACCAAAACCCTCATCGATGATGGCGCGGGGCTCAATGTTCTTTCCGTCGAGACATTCGAGACGCTCCAAGTGCCCTATGATCAGCTTCTGCCCACCAAGCCCTTCTCAGGGGTGATCGATGGCTCCACCATCCCCATAGGGGAGATTCGCCTCCAGGTCACCTTCGGCAAGCATGACAACTACCACACCGAGCTCATCGACTTTGACGTTGCCCATATTCACCTCCCGTAAATGCCATCCTCGGGTATCCGGCCCTCGCCAAGTTCATGACGGCAACTCACCACGACTACAACGTCCTCAAGATGCCAGGAAGTGGTGGAGTCATCACAGTCGCTTGCGACGAAAAGGATGCGGTGTGCTCCCTCGAGCGCTCCTACCAAGCTGCGGCGGTCGAGAACTCAGATGGCGAGGGTGCCATCCTGCCTCCTGAGGCCATCCCCAAGAAGAAGAAGCAGCTCCTCCCAAAGGGCCATCAGGAGGCTGGGGCACCTGGCAATCGTGCCTCAGGCCCCGCGCCCACTGCTGGGGCGCCTTTCCCTCTCGCATAGGAAGGCGCGCCCGGCGCCCCTCTCAGGACGGGCTTGGGGCTCTCGTCTGGAGGGCCTCTGACCTGACTAGCATCATGAGGGAGGCGTTCGGGCACCACGTGGGGGCGTGCTTCGAAGCGGGCCTTCGTGAGCAAGGCGCAAGGTGCGGGGCGCCAGGCGCTCAAGAGTTCATCACCAAGGCAATCAAGGAGCTTCGGGAGGCGCGAGCCATGAGTGGCGAGCGTCGCCCCGCGCCATCCAGTGCAGCTGCCGCCCATGACATGGGTGGCGAACCGCGCGTCTGCATCAACATCCCAAGCCTCAACAGGGCTGCTTCGCAGGACCTCTTCTAGCCGTCCCGCGTCGGCCGGAGCGGGGGCTACCCCTGCAGCTACGTCCGCATGTCGTTCGGCCTGCTGACCGTGGCCGCCTCGTACCAGCGCCTCATGCCGGGAGCCTTGGCGGCTCACGAGGCCAGGCGCCAGGCGGTCCCGACCGAGGAGGTGACGGACCCTTGCGAGCCCCCTGGACCTCCGGAGCCTCCCGGGGCTCAGGAGCCGGTCAGCTCATGAGGAGCGATCTCTACAGTACGCATCTTCAGCTACTTCAACGCTTCTACAATGATGGTGCCAGGTGACTTTTTGGTTTATTCAACTGAGGGCGCCCCTCGGGCTGCATCATCCTCAGGCAGAACTGGCTTTGCCTTCATGAGTTTCCTAAGTATCTCAACTGCCTATCCGGTGCTTCGTCACTATGATGTCGTTGCGCCCTCGCGAATCCGCCCGCGACCACCTCATGATTAAGGACTGGCATGGCGTCTGTGCTCGGGTTCGTCCCTGCAGCATCGACAAACCCAAGCGACCGAGCTCTGTCCCATGGGCTAGCTCCCATGCATGTCACCTCCCATGGTCCTTGGTGCCTTGTTCTCGCATGAGCTAATCGCGTGTGGGCAAGTGCGGGCGCATGGCCTGGTTCGTACAACCGCAGTTCGGTGCTTCGCCATAGCGGGAGCCGTGCGCCGGCTGTTTTTCCATGGGATCGTTGCATGAGAAGACTTCGCACGGCGTGTGTGCTCGGGTCCGTCCTACAGCATCGATAAAACCAATGGGTGAGCTCTGTCTGGCGGGCTGGCCCCGTTCGCATCTCCTCCTGGGGTCATTGGTGTCCGGCCTTCTCATGCGATAACCTCTGGAGGGGCATTCAGCGCAGGACCCCCCATCGCCCCGCAGGTTTCTTACGCACGCCCCGCGCTGCAAAAATCAGGCGCAACCCGCCTTGAGGTAGGGCCTCGTGAGTCCCGTGCTGGCTCACGAGTGCCCAGATACACCTCCTCCAGTTCTGTCGTGCTAGCCACGCGTACGAATGGGGCTGTACACACCCCGGAGTCTCCCCCAGTGGGAACTCCCACCCACGTACCAGTGGAAGCCCCATGCTCCGTGCTGGCGGACGACACGGTCGAGGAGCGGCTATACCCATGATAAAGTGGAAGCACCATGCACCACGCTGGTGAATAAACAACTAAGGGCGCCCTCGCGGCCGCACCAACCTCAGGATAGCCTCTCGGCTCTACGACCGGCAACACCCCACAGCTTCCCCCTTAGGAGGATCATGCGAGGGGGCTGGATACAGAGGCTGTGCTCAGGCCCCGCCTGGCACACGCTACCCTACCAGGTCCGGGTACCTGGTCTTCTCGCATTCCTCCCAGGTGAAAGCTGGTGGTCAAAGGTATGAGGGCTGCTCGCACGTCAAGGGGGACCTCCTGAGCATCGCGACTCAGGGGCCTCACTAGTCATGTAACCACTCACTCCTTGGTGTCGTCCTGGGGATCCGGACGCCCCAACGGCAGTCGAGGTATGCGCGGGGCTGGGCCCTGCCAACGCAGAGCGCGAAGTCCTACACCCCGGCATCCACATTTCCTTCATGAGAGCTGCTCGCACGTCAAGGGGGACCTCCTGAGCATCGCGACTCAGGGGCCTCACTAGTCACGTAGCCCCTCGCCCCTTGGTGTCATCCTGGTGATCCGGACGCCCCAACGGCGGTCGAGGTATGCGCGGGGCTGGGCCCTACCGACGTAGAGCACAAAAGCAAGCACGAAGGAAACTTCGCGCAATAAGGAAACCACGGGGTCCTAATAATTATTACAAGCACAGATTGTTCCACAAGCTTAAATAGAAGTCTTACACCTCCACGAGGCAAGGTAAATGTTGCAGGGTAAAACTAAGAAGGAACGCCACCTGCCACGCTCGTTGGAAGCCCCTCGTCGACAATGCTGCCACCGTCCTCACCGCTTTAGACTTCTGCTACTGGAGCCTCAGAGATGGGAACCTCCGGAGGCAGGATCATGAGCAGCTTCGCCAACACCTCACCACCGCGGAAGGATACCGCGCTACGTGCCATGGGGCGCAACCCCTCCTAGGTAACCCCTCGGAGCCAGCCACTCTTTTCTCGTGCAAGTCGCTTGCACGTTAAAGGGGGGGCCCTTGAGCACCGTGCCACAGGGGCTCCTACCGGCCCTCGAGCCCTCACCCCCTGGCCTTGACCACGGCATCGCGACCTGGCATACCAGCGGCGGCCGAGCCTCACTCGAGAGCCGGGTCCCGAGGACGTAGAGCACCCTGATGAGCAGGAGAGATGGAGTCGGTAGGAGCCCTGCAGGGGGGCGCCATCAGGAGAAGGGCGCAGCCTAACGTCGCACAAGAAGCTCGCCCTCGCGACAAGGAAACCACCATAGGCTTGCCAAGATAAGTTGCTTCACACACCCGGGCGCGAACCCCATAATCGGCGTTTCATCTCTCGTGAATTTTCTCGGGCAAGGGAACTCCCCTTTCAGTCCTTCGGGAGCTGCTTGCGCGCCAAAGGGGACCTCCTGAGCATCGCGCCTCGGGGCTCTTACCGGACCTCGGGCCGCTCACCTCCTGGCCTTGACCACGGCATCACGACCTGGCATACCAGCGACGGCCGAAGATTGCCTAGGGACTGGGTCCTGTCGGTGTAGAGCACTAAGCTACCGCGAGAATAAAAAGGGGGAACCATGCCCAAGCGAGAGACGCAAACACAACATAAGTTTGGGACGCTAACATTAAGGCAAAAGTGTCACGATCTTTACACACCCCCGCGGGGCCCTTCATGACTTTTGCGCAGGAATGAAATGAAAGGAAAGGACCTCCTGAGGATCGTGACCCAGGCGATGTTGCCCATGATGCCTGGCCAGTGCCATTCCTCCCTCAAGCCCGAGCGTGGCGGCGCGGCGGCTCGTAGCTGTCGTCGTCGCTTAAGCTTGGTTCGGAGGAGGCGTCGCTGCTACTGGAGGAATCGCAGACAAGGCCAAGGGCAAGTTCACCGCGAGGGGCCTCACCGATTTGCCGGCCTGTGAGGGGGTCACCATCTCGATCGCCTCCCCTGGGGCAGCACTCCAGATGTCGGCCGTCCTCTCCGAAGACCTTGAAGAAGAGCGTCAACGCCCCGTCAAGCGTTGCGCATCAACCTGGTCCGCAGGCAATTGGGGCCCGCGGCGCTTCGCCCTTGCCCTTTGGCTTCGCCTCGTAGACAAGTCCGAGCGCGCCTTGGGACCGGGAGCTACTGTCGGCGTTCTGGGAACCAGGGTACCAAGACTTGCCTGCCTACGGCCCATGGCGTGGCTTCATCGATGGCCTGGTACGGCCCATCTACAAGACTACCAAGACAAGACCCTCGCGAGGGGCCAAGCCTCACGAGGCAGATGATGCCAAGACCTCCCGAGGGAGCGGCCTCCCCAGGCTGCCTCCTGAGGAGCGGAGATTCCTATGCAGGTGCCCAAACCTCATGAGGCTGCGGCGACGCAAGCCATGACGACCAAGGCCAGGAGGGCGCCAGCGGGCGCAGAGGAGACAGTTTCCTCTTTGGTGCTAAAGAGGCAAGCGCAGGAGTGGGTTCCCGAGGACTCAGGCAAAGGTTTCCATTCCTGTGCAACGAGACCAAGACCACCAGGACGGCAGAATGGATGTCATCACCGAGCCCACCGCAGCGTCACGCCAGAAGCTTTGCAGGTGAAGACCACCTTTCATCAGGATAAGATGTACTACTTGTCCCCTTTCAAATTGGCTATTGTGGGATCCCTTCCCGCCTAAGTTTCGAGGGAAGAGGACCAAGGCCACTATAAATATAGGATAGCCACCACCATCGAAGAGGTCAACTCATTCTCACCCCCGAGCCCTCGCGAGGCTGTTCATCCCTTTTACTTGTTCATCCTCAGCCCCACGTGAGGCAAATCCACCACAAAGCAGGAGTAGGGTCTTACACCACAAGGTGGCCCGAACTAGGGTAAACTGTCGTGTTCATCTTCTTCCTTGTTCCTCGAGCTAGGCCGTAGGGCGACGAGCTGGTTGGCTAGATAGGTTGAGTTCTTCGCACACGCCCCAGAGTTCGAACCTTTCTTGGGTCTGCGGAGCCCTGAATCCGACAGTCGATGGCGGGATAGTGGAGGTCGAACTTCAGGCGGTAGCTGCATTAAGCTATGCTCCTCGACCCTGCTGTCTCGGCGTGCCGCCACTTCATGCTTCTCTATCTGCTGGGTGGAGGTTGCCGCGTGATACGTCTCCAACGTATCTATAATTTTTGATTGTTCCATGCTATTATATTATCTGTTTTGATGTTTTATATGCATTAATATGCTATTTTATATTATTTTTGGGACTAACTTATTAACCTAGAGCCCAGTGCTAGTTTCTATTTTTTTTCCTTGTTTTTGAGTTTTACATAAAAGGAATGTCAAACGGGGTCCTAACGGAATAAAACTTTACGATGATTTTTCTTGGACCAGAAGACATCCACGGAGCTTGGAGAGGGGCCCAGAAGAGCCCCGAGGGCACCACAAGCCCTCAGGCCGCGCTCTAGGGGGGGCCTCCCTGGCTTGTGGGCCCCTCGGGAGTCCTCCAACCCTAATTCTTGCGCTCTAAATTCCCAAATATTCCCAAACCAACAGAAGCGTCCACCAAAACACTTTTCCGCCACTGCAAGCTTCTGTTCCCGTGAGATCCCATCTTGGGGCCTTTTCCAACACCTTGCCAGAGGGGGATTCGATCACGGAGGACCTCTACATCAACCTTGCTACCCTTCCGATGAAGCGTGAGTAGTTTACCACAGACCTACGGTTCCATAGCTAGTAGCTAGATGGCTTCTTCTCTCTCTTTGATCTTCAATACAATGTTCTCCTCGATGTTCTAGGAGATCTATCTGATGTAATATTCTTTTGCAGTGTGTTTGTCGAGATCCGATGAATTGTGGATTTATGATCAGATTATCTATGAATATTATTTGAGTCTTCTCTGAACTCTTTTATGCATGATTTAATATCTTTGTATTTCTCTTCGAATTATCGGTTTGGTTTGGCCAACTAGATTGGTTTTTCTTGCAATGGGAGAGGTGCTTAGTTTTGGGTTCAATCTTGCGGTGTCCTCACCCAGTGACATAGTAGGGGTAGCGAGGCACGTATTGTATTGTTGCCATCAAGGGTAAAAAGATGGGGTTTTCATCATATTGCTTGAGTTTATCCCTCTACATCATGTCATCTTACTTAAAGTGTTGCTCTGTTCTTATGAACTTAATACTCTAGATGCAGGCAGGAGTCGGTCGATGTGTGGAGTAATAGTAGTAGATGCAGAATCGTTTTGGTCTACTTGACACGGACGTGATGCCTATATTCATAATCATTGCCTTGGATATCGTCATAACTTTACGCTTTTCTATCAATTGCTCGACAGTAATTTGTTCACCCATCGTATTATTTCCTTTCAAGAGAGAAGCCTCTAGTGAAACCTATGGCCCCTGGGTCTATTTTCCATCATATATTTTCAGATCTATAAACCACAAAACCCAAAAATACCTTGCTGCAATTTATTTGTTTTTACTTTGTTTTATGTTTTAGTAATCTTTTATACCTATCTCTATTAGATCTCACTCTTGTTCGAGACCGTGAAGGGATTGACAACCCCTTTTTCGTGTTGAGTGCAAGTGTTTGTTAGTTTGTGCAAGTGCATAGATTGGAGACTTGCTTGTGCCTCCTACTGGATTGATACCTTGGTTCTTAACTGAGGGAAATACTTATCTCTCCTATGCTGCATCACCCTTTCCTTTTCAAGGAAAAAATCAAGCAAGCTCAAGAAGTAGCAGGAAGAATTTTTGGCACCATTGTCGGGGAGGTTCTACATCAAGCCTACCATTCTACATCAAGCCTACCAAGTACCCACCATAAACTCTCATCTCTTGCATTACATTATTTGCCATTTGCCTCTCGTTTTCCTCTCCCCCACTTCTAAAACGTTTTTAGAAAATACAAAAGGATTTTCCTTTTTATTCGCCCTTCTTTCATTCGCCTTTTTTGTTTGCTTTTTGTTTGCTACTATGCTAGATTGCTTGTTTGCCCGTATGGCTCAACCCAAAAACTTTGATCCTTATTATAGGAAGTTGGAAGAGATTGAAAATAATGCTAAAAGCTTCATGTCTTTACAATCTGAGCATAATAGTTTCTTTAGGAACGAGCTTAAAGAACAAAAAACTATGATGGAGTATATTAATAAAGAGCTTGATGATGTTACTAAGGAATTTTATGGTCTTAAATCTCAATTTGCTCATCTTGAAAATTTAGTAGACCAAATTTCTGATAAACAAACTACTTTGGTAAACAAGATGGCTACTAAACTAGAGTCTTTGAATAATGATGAAGATCTTAAAGTGATTGGTGTGACTCCTATTGAATCTTTGTTTTCTAATATAAATCTTAATAAGGATGGGACTGGAGATGAGTCAACCTTAGCTATAAGGCGTCCCAATGATTCAGAGTTTAAAGATCTTAGAGCAAAAATTGATAAAAGTGGGATTGGAGAGGTCAAAACTTTAAGTAGCGATGAACCCACTCTTTTGGATTTCAAGGACTTTAATTATGATAATTGCTCTTTGATAGATTGTATTTCCTTGTTGCAATCCATGTTAAATTCTCCTCATGCTTACAATCAAAATAAAGCTTTACTAAACATATCGTTGATGCTATGATGAAATCTTTTGAAGAAAAACTTGAGTTGGAAGTTTCTATCCCTAGAAAGCTTTATGATGAGTGGGAACCTACTATTAAGATTAAAATTAAAAATTATGAGTGCCATGCTTTGTGTGATTTGGGTGCTAGCGTTTCCACGATTCCAAAAACTTTATGTGATGTGCTAGGTTTCCGTGAATTTGATGATTGTTCTTTAAATTTGCATCTAGCGGATTCAACTATTAAGAAACCTATGGGAAGGATTAATGATGTTCTTATTGTTGCAAATAGGAATTATGTGCCTGTAGATTTTATTGTGCTTGATGTAGATTGCAATCTGACATGCCCTATTATTCTTGGTAGACCTTTCCTTAGAACGATTGGTGCAATTATTGATATGAAAGAAGAAAACATTAGATTTCAATTTCTGTCAAGGAAGGGCATGGAACACTTACCAAGAAAGAAAATTAAGTTTCCATATGAATCTATTATGAGGGCTACTTATGGTTTGCATACCAAAGATGACAATACCTAGATCTATGTTTTATGCCTAGCTAGGGGCGTTAAACAATAGCGCTTGTTGGGAGGCAACCCAATTTTTTTTTTATGTTTTTTGATTTTGGTTCTGTTTTTCAATAAATACACATTATTACCTCTGTAGTAATTGTGTTTTGGTGTTTTAGTTAGTGTTTGAGCCAAGCAAGACCTTTGGGATGGTCTACGGTGATAGTTGATTTGATCTTGCTGAAAAACAGAAACTTTTGCGCTCATTGCCCAACATTCAATAAATCACAGAAACGTGATTTTGATCTGAATTTTTTACATAAGATTTATATACAAATTTTCCAGGTTTTCCTAATTTTTCAGAATTTTTGGAGTTACAGAAGTATACGAAATGTTCAGATTACTACAGATTGTTCTGTTTTTGACAGATTCTGTTTTCTATGTGTTGTTTGCTTATTTTGATGAATCTATGGGTAGTATCGGGGGGTATGAACCATGGAGAAGTTGGAATACAGTATATATTACACCAATATAAATAAAGAATGAGTTCACAACAGTACCTAAAGTGGTGATTTATTTTATTATACTAACGGATCTTATGAGATTTTTCTGTTGAGTTTTGTGTTGTGAAGTTTTCAAGTTTTGGGTAAAGATTTGATGAACAACGGAATAAGGAGTGGCAAGAGCCTAAGCTTGGGGATGCCCAAGGCACCCCAAGGTAATATTCAAGGACAACCAAGCATCTAAGCTTGGGGATGCCCCGGATGGCATCCCCTCTTTTGTCTTCGTCCATCGGTAAATTTACTTGAGGCTATATTTTTATTCACCACATGATATGTGTTTTGCTTGGAGCATCTTGTATGATATGACTCTTCGCTTTTTAGTTTGCTAAAATCATCCTTGCTGTACACATATTTTGAGAGGGACACACATGAATCGTGAATTTATTAGAATACTCTATGTGCTTCACTTATATCTTTTGAGCTAGGCAGTTTGCTCTAGTGCTTCACTTATATCTTTTTAGAGCACGGCGGTGGCTTTATTTTATAGAAATTGTTGAACTCTCATGCTTCACTTATATTATTTTGAGAGTCTCTAAACAGCATGGTAATTTTCTTAGGTTATGAATTTAGTCCTAATATGATGCACATCCAAGAGGGATATAATAAAAACTTTCATATAAAGAGCGTTGAATAAGATGAGAAGTTTGATTCCTTGCATTTGTTTTGAGATATAAAGATGGTGATATTAGAGTCATGCTAGTGAGTAATTTTAGATTGGTAGAAATACTTGTGTTAAAGTTTGTGATTCCCGTAGCATGCACGTATGGTGAACTGTTATATGATGAAGTCGAAGCATGATTTATTTTTTGATTGTCTTCCTTATGAGTGGCGGTAAGGGACGAGCGATGGTCTTTTCCTACCAATCTATCCCCCTAGGAGCATGTGTGTAGTACTTTGTTTTGATAGCTAATAATTTTTTGCAATAAGTATGTGAGTTCTTTACGACTAATGTTGAGTCAACGGATTATACGCACTCTCACCCTTCCATCATTGCTAGCCTCTCTAGTACCGTGCAACTTTCGCCGGTGCATTAAACCCACCATATACCTTCGTCAAAACAGCCACCATACCTACCTATTATGGCATTTCCATAGCCATTCCGAGATATATTGCCATGCAACTTCCACCGTTCCATTTTATTATGACACGCACCATCATTGTCATATTGCTTTGCATGATCATGTAGTTGGCATAGTATTTGTGGCAAGGCCACCGTTCATAATTTTCATACATGACACTCTTGATCATTGCACATCCCGGTACACCGCCGAAGGCATTCATATAGAGTCATATCTTGTTCTAGTATCGAGTTGTAATTCTTGAGTTGTAAGTGAATAAAAGTGTGATGATCATCATTATTAAAGCATTGTCCCATGTGAGGAAAGGATGATGGAAGCTATGATTCCCTCACAAGTTGGGATGGGTCTCCGGACTTTACAAAAAATAAAATAGGCCAAAAGAAGCCCAAACATAAAAAAGAGAAGAAAAAAATGAGAGAAAAGAGAGAAGGGACAATGTTACTATCCTTTTTCCACACTTGTGCTTCAAAGTAGCACCATGATCTTCATGATAGAGAGTCTCCTATTTTGTCACTTTAATATACTAGTGGGAATTTTTCATTATAGAACTTGGCTTGTATATTCCAATGATGGGCTTCCTCAAATTTCCCTAGGTCATCGTGAGCAAGCAAGTTGGATGCACACCCACTTGGTTTCTTTTTGAGCTTTCATACACTTATAGCTCTAGTGCATCCGTTGCATGGCAATCCGTACTCACTCACATTGATATCTATTGATGGGCATCTCCATAGCCCGTTAATACGCCTAGTTGATGTGAGACTTTCTCCTTCTTTTTGTCTTCTCCACAACCACCATATTCTATTCCACCTATAGTGCTATATCCATGGCTCACGCTCATGTATTGCGTGAAAGTTGAAAAAGTTTGAGAACACCAAAAGTATGAAACAATTGCTTGGCTTGTCATCGGGGTTGTGCATGATAAAATACTTTGTGTGATGAAGATGGAGCATAGCCAGACTATATGATTTTGTAGGGATAACTTTCTTTGGCCATGTTATTTTGAGAAGACATGATTGCTTTATTAGTATGCTTGAAGTATTATTGTTTTTATGTCAATATTAAATTTTTGTTTTGAATCTTATGGATCTGAATATTCATGCAACAATAAAGAAAATTACATGGATAAATATGTTAGGTAGCATTCCACATCAAAAATTCTGTTTTTATCATTTACCTACTCGAGGACGAGTAGGAATTAGGCTTGGGGATGCTTGATACGTCTCCAATGTATCTATAATTTTTTATTGTTCCATGCTATTATATTATCTGTTTTAGATGTTTTATATGCATTAATATGCTATTTTATATTATTTTTGGGACTAACTTATTAACCTAGAGCCCAGTGCCAGTTTCTGTTTTTTCCTTGTTTTTGAGTTTTACAGAAAAGGAATATCAAACGGAGTTCAAACGAAATAAAACTTTACGATGATTTTTCTTGGACCAGAAGACATCCACAGAGCTTGGAGAGGGGGCCAGAAGAGTCGCAAGGGCACCACAAGCCCTCAGGCCGAGCCCTAGGGGGGCGCGCCTCCCTGGCTTGTGGGCCCCTCAGGAGTCCTCCAACCCTAATTCTTGTGCTATAAATTCCCAAATATTCCCAAACCAACAGAACCATCCACCAAAATACTTTTCCACCGCCGCAAGCCTTTGTCCCATGAGATCCCATCTTGGGGCCTTTTCGGGCACCTTGCCGGAGGGGGATTCGATCATGGAGGGCCTCTACATCAACCTTGCTGCCCTTCCGATGAAGTGTGAGTAGTTTACCACAGACCTACGGGTCCATAGCTAGTAGCTAGATGGCTTCTTCTCTCTCTCTTTGATCTTCAATACAATGTTCTCCTCGATGTTCTCGGAGATCTATCTGATGTAATATTCTTTTGCGGTGTGTTTGTTGAGATCCGATGAATTGTGGATTTATGATCAGATTATCTATGAATATTATTTGAGTCTTCTCTGAAATCTTTTATGCATGATTTAGTATCTTTGTATTTCTCTTCGAATTATCGGTTTGGTTTGGCCAACTAGATTGGCTTTTCTTGCAATGGGAGAGGTGCTTAGTTTTGGGTTCAATCTTGCGGTGTCCTCACCCAGTGACATAGTAGGGGTAGCGAGGCACGTATTATATTGTTGCCATCAAGGGTAAAAAGATGGGGTTTTCATCATATTGCTTGAGTTTATCCCTCTACATCATGTCATCTTACTTAAAGCGTTGTTCTTTTCTTATGAACTTAATACTCTAGATGCAGGCAGGAGTCGGTCGATGTGTGGAGTAATAGTAGTAGATGCAGAATCGTTTTGGTCTACTTGACACGGACGTGATGCCTATATTCATAATCATTGCCTTGGATATTGTCATAACTTTGTGCTTTTCTATCAATTGCTTGACAGTAATTTGTTCACCCACCGTATTATTTCCTTTCAAGAGAGTAGCCTCTAGTGAAACCTATGCCCCCAGGGTCTATTTTCCATCATATATTTTCAGATCTATAAACCAAAAATACCTTGCAATTTATTTGTTTTTACTTTGTTTTACATTTTAGTGATCTTTTATACGTATCTCTATTAGATCTCACTCTTGTTCAAGACCGTGAAGGGATTGACAACCCCTTTTTCGCGTTGAGTGCATGTGTTTGTTAGTTTGTGCAGGTGCATAGATTGGAGACTTGCTTGTGCCTCCTACTGAATTGATGCATTGGTTCTTAACTGAGGGAAATACTTATCTCTTCTTTGCTGCATCACCCTTTCCTTTTCAAGGGAAAAATCAACGCAAGCTCAAGAAGTAGCACCACGCGGCTAATTAATTAAGGTATTATTTTCGTGAGTGGCTTAATTAAGGTATTCAGTTCCTAAGGGGTAGTGGTGTAGTACTCTGTGTGTAAATTGACTGGCCATTAATTTTTGTCATCGCATGTCTCGATAACAATATGGAGCGCCCTCAGTAATTATGAAAATGAAATCTTGCGATTTATGCACGCATCTTTGGGCATCAGTTAATCCGTGTATTGATGTTGTTGTTTTGTTTTTAATTACCCTTGTGTGTCGTGGGAAACCACGACCACCTATGGGGCCAAGGGCCCCTTTTGGTTCAGTAGGGGTACTGAGCACGTTGCACAAACAGCGGAGGAGCACAGCGTAGCGCGGCAGAGATCACACGGGCAGTTTTACCCAGGTTCGGGCCGCCGCGAGGCGTAAAACCCTACTCCTGCTTTGGTGGATTGATGGTGGATGGTGGTGGAAATGCAGCGCTCTTGCCCAGCAGGGTTGCCTCGGGCGGGAGCAGCTATGTGCGTATGAGTGTACAGGGGTCTGAATCCTTTCTATGGTTGCCATGGGCGTCCTTTTATAGATCAAGGGGTCACCACAGTGGCAAATCAGTCATTGTGTACTGAGTAGATAGCGAACAGTGCTATCATATCTACTCTACAAACAGAGCAGTACGCATTAAATGCGCCGCTCAGTGTCACATCATGGCCTGCCCGGCACGCCTTGCCGGGCTGTTTGTGTAAGTGCATCTAGTGCCCCTTAGTGATTTTGGTGTATTGAAGACTTATAGGTTAAGGGTCTAATGTGTTTGTGAGTGTACACGGGTCTATAAGTCTATGAGGAGTTTGTTATTTACGATGAATGTCGACCCCTAAAAATGAATGTCTTCAACTGAAGACTTTGGTTTTCTTGAAGACTTTGAAAGTGAAGAAATTGGTGTGACCCTGAAGACTTGATATTCATGCGAGGATTATGAAGCGTGAAGACTTTTGTTTTCGTAGTTTCATTTTCTTCTTCTTGAGTCATAGGAAACACCGTACTGTTAAAGGGGGTCGAGGTAAAACTAAGGAAAAATTTCCAAGTGATGCTCAACTCAAAATCCTACACCTACCCAATCCTTTCGAGTGAAGCCATTGGAAATCTCATACAGATTAGTCAAGTTCTTCAGTGACAGAGACGAAGTTCTTCTGTTCTCTGAGGAATTTGTTCTGACTGAGGAGTTAGAAATTCGCCAGTGCGGATTGCCTACAAGTGAGGATTATGATAGCCCTGAGGAATTTGATACTCAAATTTTCGACCGTTGCTGTGCTACGTGCCAGCTGTCCCAAAATATCTACCCACCTAACGGTCATATCATTGAAGGGCATTTATGTCTTATCATGTCGGGCTGCTCCCTAGGCTATAAATAGCCACCCCCTTCAACCACTAGCTGGTTGGCTGCTCAAAGAAATAGATTGACACTTGTCATTTAGAGCATCCCATCCTCCGAGGACTTTGAGCGAAAATCATCAAGTGAGGAAAAACCCAAAAACCCAAACACCTACAAACCCAAAGTGATTGAGCATCACTGAAGAGATTGTTCCTGTGTGGAACCGACGCTTGTTACCTTTGAGGACTGTGCATCCTCCAGACGGTTAGGCGTCATGGTCTAGAGCATCCAAGAGAAAATTGTGGATTGCGGAGTGACCGAGTATGTGAAGGTTTGGAAGTCACCTGAAGACTTACCACGAGTGGTTGGGCGAGGTCTGTGTGACCTTAGCTCAAGGAGAATACGGTGAGGACTAGGTGTCCTGGACTGTGTGTTCAGGACTGGGTGTCCGGGACTGTGTGTCCTCAGGTTTAAATACCTAGCCGCTCCAACCAGACGTACAACTGTCACAGCAGTTGGAACTGGTCTACCAAATCAGTGTCTTCACCGAGCTACTGGTTCTATTTCCTCAACCCTTTCATTTCCTCGCATACTTGCTATGTATTTGATCATTACTGTTTGAAGACTTTGTCTGAAGACTTTCTCAATTTCCTCAGTTCAATTTCTTCAGTCAGTTTGTCTTCAGCCTGCTTATCCTGTGTTTACGCTACTCGTACTCTGTGCTTGTTTTCATTTCATCATGATGACTGTGCTACTGCTCTGTTATGCTTGCATCTGAGTACTCATTCCGCTGCTAAGTAGTTCGTCGCTTAGGAATTTCCTCACCTTGAAATTCCTCAGTGACGAATTTGTAAAAATCGCCTATTCACCCCCCCCCCCTAGTCGATATAACGCACTTTCAGTTTGGCCACCTTCTCTCCTGTCTGCATGATACGTCGCTGGACAGGTGCCATTTGGAGGCGATTCCTGTAGGAAATGGCTGCCATGTGGCAAAAGGCAGCCACTTAGTCACTTTGGGGCTTGACACCGCACTGATCGATGACTTGCGTCGCTGTGAGGTGGGGCGGTGAAGCCTTGGCGGGGTGTTTTGCTTTTGTATGCCCCGGCAGGCCTGCCGGGGCGGTCTTGAGGCTTGCTTCCGGGGCAACCTTGACCTCGCCAGGCTCTCCTACCCGGCAAGGGAGGTTTTCCCTTAGCGGTGCCTAGCTCCTTGGCTTGACTTGGTCTTCTCAACCTGCCCTTTGATTTCTCAAAGAGCCCACCTTTTCATCTTGGCCTTGTCTCGGATGTTGCAATCTTGCCGGGTTCGTGGCTCACTGTCCGTGCATCAGTCAGGGGAAAACATACACCCTTGTTTTTGTACCCCGACAGAAGCCCTCGGGCCTGAGCCATACGTGTCGCTGGGCACGTTGGGTTAGTCCCCAAACAGTGCACGGGCACGTGGCGAAAGAAGGCCGCGTGCATGGCGGTTTGTCATGATGACCAGTAAATCCAACGTCCACTTTGCGCAATTACCGCGGGTCGTGGGGGCATGGGATTTGTTGCAGTTAATGTAAAATGGTAACTTTCTGAAGAGTCGTGCCCTTCCCCGCGTCCTTTCCCTTAAGAGAGGAAAACGCGGAAGGGTACTGCTCATTCATCGTCTGCCTCGCCTCCCCACCATCTTCCTCCGCAAGCCAAGCAACTGCTCGCCTTCCCCGCCTGCACTCGCCGTCAATCCCCTCTCCATTCCCTTCCCACATCTTCGCAGCATCTTGGAGATATGGGGAAGAAAATAGCCGCCAGGGGGAAGCGGGCGACCGCTGTGAAGGAGGCGGCCGCTGAGGGGAGCAAGAGGGCGTCGGAGCTGGACAGGAAGCGGAGGGCAGATGTCGTCTTCTTTCCGTCGAATCATGACGGTGAAGTGGTTGAGGCAAGGTATGGTTATCTGTGGGGGAGGGAAGTCCCGAAAGGGCACGGCGCGAACTTTCTCCTCTCGCTACCGCTTCGCCCCACAGCGAGCGACTGGTCACGCGACCTCCCTCCTCCCTCCAGGCCCTCCCTCCCTCCTTCCTTCCCGCCGCCATCGCCGGCGCCCGTGGCCGGCTTGGCCCCGGGGCTGCTGGTGGCGGCGGCCTCCCTGCCCTTCCCCTCCCAGTCGCTCTCCGGCGCGGGCGGAGCTGCACCGGGGGGTGCACTTAGGCGGCGGCGGTCTGGCGTGGCGGCGGGGTTCCGTGGCGCGACGCAGGCGAGCAGCTGGGTGGCGGCGCCGCCGTTGGCGGCGGGGCGGCGCGGCGGCGTGATCTGGCGACGCCCGCTCAGCCCAGATCTGGGCCCTTCGGGCCCTATCTGGGCCTGGGCGGGCCGGCGACAGGGATGGTCTCCGGCGTGGCTTCCGGGAGGCGGAGGAGACGCGACAAGCGGCTGGGTGCTGGCGGCGCCGACGCCGGCCTGCTGCATCATGGCCGGCGGGGCTTAACGGGTCCGCTTCGGGCCTGGCTGGGCCAGGGGTGGCCCGGCATGCCCCGCTGCCGCGTTCGATGGTGACCGCGACGGTGCCGGAGGCACGGGCCTCCCGCACGACGACGGTGGAGGTGGTTCCCTCCCGCTCGGCTTCGGCGTTGCTGCTCCTGTCGTGGTGCGCTTCTCTCCGGTCCTCTTGGCCTCGTGGTGGTGTTCGTAGTGAGGCGACATGGGTGGCGGCGCAAGTGCGTTGGCGCATGGTGGTGGGCAACGGTTTGGCGGGTCGGCTCCGTCCGGTTGGGCGGTTGGGTTTGGAGTGCGGGAGAAATCCTTGTCGGCTTCGGCCCCGATGCGGTGACACCTGCGGGTGCCACCATTCCTTCCTGGAGGGTGTCGGTGGTATCCATCCCCCACCTCCCTCCGCGTGCCGGGGGAAACCCTAGGACTCGTCCGGGCAGCAGCGTCGTCGGCGTCGCATTCCTTCTTGGAGGTGCTGCTTGGTACGCGGCGGTTCGGAGCCTCGGACTGTGGTGGTTTGTTTCTGGTGGGCGCCGCGGTGGCGGGTCATCCGCGCTTTGCCGAGCTGCCGTGGTTGGCATTTGTTTCTTCTTCTTTTTCTTTTGGCTTGTTGTGCTGCTCGCCACAGCGATCCTTGTACTCGGTGTTGGTTGCTTTGGAATACAAAGCGGGAGGAAACCCTTTTTCGGTAAAGGGCACGGCGCGCCCAAAGTTCTGGCGGAGGGGGAACAGGACCCGCCAGATTCATACCGATTCTTTTGCGCGTATTTCATCTATGGCCTCTGTTCCCCTTTCTCGGATTTCTTGGAACCAATGATGGTGATTTATGGCTTCCATCTCTTGGATTTCATGCCAAATGCAATGGCGTGCATGGCGATCTTTGCTCACTTGTGCGAGAACTTTGTTGGAGTCGCCCCCAACGTTGATCTGTTCAGACACTATTTCGTTCCGTGGGTGGAGAAAAAAAACCACAGCTCCGGGAACATAAGTTGGATGCCATGGGTAGTGCCAAGGGAGAACTAGGATTATATCTCTGGCCAACAGCGCAGCAGATGGGAGGAGTGGAGAGGAGATTGGTGTTGGATCAAGGACAAGGAGGCCCCGGAGTTCTGCCGGGCGCGGACGAAATGCCTTGAGCGCAGCAACGACTGGAGGGAACTTGGCCTCACCGATGATAGGCTCCGCCCGGCAATAAACAGGATCACCCATCTGAAGGCTGCCGGGCTAACCGTTGAGCATGTGGGGGCCGACTTCCTTCTCCGCCGCATCATGTCGTTACAGAAGAGGGACAGATTTGCCTGGCTCTATGGGGATGCCGCAGACAAGATGAGGTTACTCCCTGGCCTGGCCAATAAATTGTCAGTCTACGACCATGCCTGGTTGTGCGACCAGCTGTTTGGCAGCTTCGAGCTTTTCAAGTTGCCCACCAACATCATCCCTCTGAACATCAACTCCGCCAGATACCAGATCTTGAAATGGATGCCACATTGCAATGCTCAAGGAGTTGCAAGTGACTGGCAGTTACCCTCGCTCGACGAAGAGCTGGCGTGGTCCTCCACCCTAGTGGAAAGAGCCACCAAGGTGGAGGCCAATATGTACAAGCGCACCTCCAGGGTGGAGGAGGCGTTCATCAGGAAGCAGCTTGAGGAGGACAGGGCATCCCGAGCTGCAGCAGCGACGAAGGCCGGGAAGGCAGCAAGGGGAAAGGAAAAGGCCGGAGACAAAAGTTCTTCCCGCGGCAGGGATGAGACGCAAGTCTCGGAAGAGGTTGTCGGGGACGAGCCTGCCAGGGGCGAGCCTTCCGGGACCGAGGCCCTATATATCACGGTGGCAAAGGCTCTAGAGGAAGAAGAGGTTGAGGAGGCGGAGCAACCTGGAGAGGAGTGGCTCGCGGAAGGCCCTCAAGCCCCCGAGCATGTCTTGGATCAACGCCCTCGTAGGCGGGCAGCCAACCGGGGAGCGGCAGTCTCCGACCCTGTGCCCGCCACCAAGAAGGTGAAAGAGACCACCTCTAGGAGTAGCGTCCCCGAAGCTGCGCGCCGCCGTTCTCCTCGGCTTTCTGGGGCCAAGGCCCCTCCCGCCAAGCAGCCAATAGTCACAGAAGACGACTCCTTCTCCCAGTTGGATTCGAGCTCTTCGCAGAGCTCATCTTCGTCGGTGCCCCCTACGTCTCAGCAAAAGCTACCGGAGAGCTCAGCTCCTCCGCCTCAGAAGAGAAGTAGGGCACCTTCTTCGCCTGTTGACTTTGTGCTGAGCTCTATGCTCATTGACGAGGAGTAAGAAAGAACTCCCTCCCTTCCTTGTTGTTATTTCCGCATGTTTCCTTGCTTGTTGACGGATCTTTGCTCGCCGTCTTTATCAAGGAGGAAGAAGAAGAAGAACAGCCCCTCATTCACCGGACCAAGCGGCTCAGACGCACGGAGCCACCGAGGACGATGGTAGGGACGGGCCCAGCAGGGGACGGTGCGAGTCCCCCGGCACCAAGCCCCCAGTCCAGCCCCCAGCTTGATCGTGCAGGGGTGGTTCCTCCCGTCGGGAGCGACGGTGGAGAGCTCCCCACTACTGAAGCCAACGGAGGAGAAGGAACCACCCCGGATGAGCCTTTCCAGGAGGGGCCCACTCCGCCCCTTGATCGGGTCGAGGGATCCCCGCCAAGGGTCTCCACGGAAGAGTCCGGCCTTGGCCCGGCAACTAATGTTGCCGGAGAAACTGAAGCTTCCGCCCGGCAGACCTCTCCGGGTTACTTATTCGCTCTTCTTTCCCCGTTCCCTTTTATTATCTTGCTTTGTACTCCTGACTTGTTAACAATCTTGTATCTCCACCATTGATTACTGGATCTGCTTGCAGCCCCCTTAAGTGAGGATCCAGATTTGCTGGATGAGGTGGCCAGCATAGGGAAGGACGCCGCGGAGGAGGCCGCCAAGATTGCTGCCACGGAAGGGCAGGAACATGCTGCCGGGGGTGCCCTAGGGCCCCTGAAGGAGTCCGAGAAATCCCCTGGTAGTACGTCTAGGTCAGGGGTGGTGATTGAAGAGAAGATACCTCTCCAAACCATGGGCCCCCTTCCCCTGTTTGGCACCCCGGCGGGGGCCCCACCATCATCTTTGAGCCATCTGGCGCTGGTGCTCGCACAGCCTGGGCTTGGAGCCCCCGGCTCGTCAATGGCAACAAGCACGGAATTTGACGAAGAGCTTCAGCGCATTCTGGCGTCACTATACCAAGGGGTCGAAGAGGTGGATGACTCCGTCGCCGTCGCTCTGGATTTGTCTTTCATGGAGTCCGTGGCGACGGGCATCAACGAGATGCGGGATCGGCACAGCCAGAAATTGCAGGAGCTCAAGGAGCAGCGCAAGTCCGCCAATGAGGTAGGTCAGAAGCTGAAGGACAAAGGCGTCGAGCTGCGCGATTGGCACGGCAAGCAGTTCCAGGTCCTCTTGAGGCAGCAGGAGACAGTCTCGATGGTGAGGGAGGATGTCATCGCCCGGGAGGCGCGCCTGGCGGACCGCAAAGTGCTTCTGGATGCCAGGGAGCAGGACATCTCTCTCTGGGAGGAGAGGCTCGAGGCTGCTCTCCGCGCCAAGGACGATGACCTGGAGGTCCTTGTGCAGCAGCGCACCAGAGAGCTGGAAGACAAGCACAAGGCCGCCCTGGATGCCCTTACTGTCGACTCTGCCGCTCGGCTGAAGAAGCTTGCCGATGACCTTGCCGCTGCCTCTTCCGCCAAGGTGGACCTCGACCAACAGGTGGCCGAGCTGACGGAAAAGCTTGCCAGGAGCGCCAAGGAGGTCGAGACTCTCAGGGAGGAGATGCGGAAAGTAGAGGTCCTCCTAAAGGATGTGCAATCGCAGCTCTCCTCCAAGAGCCAAGACCTCGAGAGCGCCAACGGTACCATCGAAGATCTGAAGGCTAGGATCGGCACCTTCGAGAGCTTGGCAGAATCCAGCGGGGTCCGTGAGCAGCAGCTGACGAAAGACCTGGACACCGCGAAGCGCCTCTGGAAGGATGCTGAGGACAAACTGGCGAACCAGTCTGAGCAGGTTGACCTCTGGATCAAGAGCTTGATTGATGTTGCTGAGCGCCTCACTGCCCAGACCGCAGCGATTGGCATGGAGGGGCCAGTCTACTTGGCCAGCAAGCAGGAGGCCCCCAGTGTTAAGCTAGGGGCCTTCTTTAACGAGTTGATCGACAAGCTGAAGGTGCATGAGGAGGGAAGAGCTGGTCGCTTCGAGGCTGACTCCCGGAAGCTTGCTCGTAATTCCCTCTTCATGGTTCTGAGCAACATCGCCTGCCGCCACCCGGACCTCGACCTTGCCGATGGCTTCAGGAAGCCGCCACGCGGCGCGGACGTTTCTGCTGCTGAGGAGAAGGCCACCCCTTTCACCGACAGGGTCCTTGGCGTTCCTATTGCTCCTTGAGGTTGCAAGGACCGGTCTTGAGTTATGCCCGCTGCTGTGTTATTCTGTAATCAAAACATGATGCATGCTCTGTGTTTAGACATCATACTATTTATGCTTGCGTGAAACTTGATGTCTTTGTTAAATCTGAATTGCGTGTTTTATCCCCTATGAATGTTACCCCATTGGTGTTCGCATGATTAATCTCTATGCACGCTCTGGTTGCCTGCCGGTATCATATTGCCGCGAAAGTCGTAAGGGTCTGGCCCTTAACATTTATCTTGGCGTGGATACGTCCCGGCAGGTTTTTCCTTAGTAGTTTCCGACGCAGCCACCCATTCCGCGAGCAGGCTCTAAACGGAATGGGGGTGCAGACACGAATCTAGCAAAGGTACCATCTTGTGGAAGATTTCTTCACACGAACACCCCGACATTCAAGGGATAAACAAACGCTAATTCTTGATTTTTAAGTAAAGCAAAGATTGTGTAAACTTAGCTCTTATCTGTGCTTCCATCTACTCCTCCCGGCTGCGGCCGCTTGCTGAGCTCGCACGTTCCGGGAAGGGTGGCGCCGTACGTATATCGACTTCCAGCTCCCCGCAAGGGTCGGCTAGAAGTATATATATCTTGTGGGCGGCAGGACGCAACGTTAGGCATGGTCGGTTCCTCTCTCCTCCTCTTCACACTTTTTGATCAATCCAACGGCAGTTGGCACGAAAGTCGTGCCAGCGCGGACGGCCTTGCCGGAGAGTACTTGCCAGGGCGTCAACCAACGGATTTGCACCGGCGCTCTACTCGGGATTTCCCCAAGCAGGGTAAATGCTGGACCGAGCATCGCGTGGGCTCATTGACATTGATGATGCTAAAACCCAGAGTAGCTCGATTGTCAATAAGTGAAAGTGGCAGAGAGGGAAATCTGGTACCCTTGCACATCGCTCCTTTTCCCGAACGGGACTCGCAGGGCATTCCTGCTGTCTGATCCATTCGGGGCAGTACTGTCGCCCTTGTCGCTAGCTTCCGCCGCCGCTGTGACGACGGCGTACGGAGGTGGCGGAGGTGGGACGAGGTCGGCGGGTGAGCAGCATCGCTCTCCTGCTCCATCCCGCCATTCCTTCGGGCGCCGTGAGTGGAGACGCCGTCAATGAAGATAACGCTGATGAAAATGACGCGCTATGTACACTTCTCGGGTTCGCGCAAGCGCACGTCCCTACCTGACGCGCCAAAGATGTCATGGGAAACCACGGCCATCTATGGGGCCAAGGGCCCCTTTTGGTTCGGTAGGGGGACTGAGCACGTTGCACAAAGAGCGGAGGAGCGCAGCGTAGCGCGGCAGAGATCACACGGGCAGTTTTACCCAGGTTCGGGCCGCCGCGAGGCGTAAAACCCTACTCCTGCTTTGGTGGATTGATGGTGGATGGTGGTGGAACCGCAGTGCTCTTGCCCGGCAGGGTTGCCTCGGGGCAGGAGCAGCTACGCACGTATGAGTGTACAGGGGTCCGAATCCTTTCTATGGTTGCCATGGGCCTCCTTTTATAGATCAAGGGGTCACCACAGTGGCAAATCAGTCATTATGTACTGATTAGATAGCGAACAACGCTATCATATCTACTCTGCAGACAGAGCAGTACGCATTAAATGCGCCGCTCAGTGTCACATCATGGCCTGCCCGGCACGCCTTGCCGGGCTGTTTGGCCACCTTCTCTCCTGTCTGCATGACACGTCGCTGGACGGGTGTCATTTGGAGGCGATTCCTATAGGAAATGGCTGCCATGTGGCAAAAGGCAGCCACTTAGTCACTTTGGGGCTTGACATCGCACTGATCGATGACTTGCATCGCTATGAGGTTGGGCGGTGAAGCCTTGGCAGGGTGTTTTGCTTTCGTATGCCCCAGCAGGCCTGCCGGGGCGGTCTTGAGGCTTGCTTCTGTGGCAACCATGACCTTGCCAGGCTCTCCTACCCGGCAAGGGAGGTTTTCCCTTAGTGGTGCCTTGCTCCTTGGCTTGACTTGGTCTTCTCAACCTGCCCTTTGATTTCTCAAAGAGCCCATCTTTTCATCTTGGCCTTGTCTCGGATGTTGCAATCTTGCCGGGTTCGTGGCTCACTGTCCGTGCACCAGTCAGGGGAAAACATACACCCCTGTTTGTGTACCCTGACAGTGTGGTGCAGATGGAATGATCTGAATGGATGAAGAATCGGAGAAGCTCAGATTTTACCAGTGGCGTGACGGAGTTCATGAATTTGGCTGGAAGTACAAAGAAGAGAATTGGTGATGAGGATTACATCATGTGTCCATGTAGTCATTGTGCCAATACAGAGTCGCATGAAGTTACAGATGTCGAGTGGCACTTACTCTCTCGGGGATTCATGGATGGATATACACGTTGGACCAGTAACGGTGAAGAGTAGGTCATGGATGAATATACCCAGGGCTGCGAGATGCCAAACCCCGGTCAGAGTCACATGGATGTTGAATCTAACATCAGGGCTGAGGCATCAAGCTACAAATGGAACACCGGAAAGCCGAAACGCCCACTGGAAAACCAAGACGGCGACGCAGACGACGACGACGATCTTGATATGCCAGATTTTGCTGCTATGATTGCAGATTTCAAGTGCCCAAAAAAGGATATGATTGGGTACACGGATCTGCCAACCATTGCTGCGGACTCCGAGAAATAATTGTATCCAGGTTGCAAAAAGAAATATTCCAAGTTGAGTGCCACCCTGGCGCTTCTCAGATTTAAAGTAGCAAACGGTCTATCAAACAAGGGCTTCACAGAGTTGTTAGGTCTTTTCAAAGAAATTCTTCCGGAAGAAAATGTGCTCCCCAGAAGCACGAACGAAGCGAAGAAAATTGTTTGCCCATTGGAACTTGAAGTACAGAAGATACACGCTTGTGTGAATGATTATATATTGTACCGTGGTGAGTACAAAGATTTGCGTGCATGTCCCATATGCAAGCATGCACGATACAAGCGCAGGAGAGCAAAGGACAAGTACAAATTGGACGACGAGATCAAGACAGGAATCTCGTTCAAGGTTGTTTGGTACTTGCCTTTAATTCCAAGGTTGAGGCGTTTGTTTGCAAACCCTAGAGAGGCAAAGAGGTTGCAGTGGCATCATGATGAGCGAACTGCGGATAAATATATGTGGCACCCGAAAGATGGGGCTCAGTGGGAAATAATCAACAACAAGTTTAAAGACTTTGCCAAGGATCCTAGAAGTATAAGGCTCGGGGAGTGTACTGACGGGATGAATCCTTTTGGCGATATGAGCATCAAACACAGCACATGGCCGGTGCTTCTATGCATATATAACCTAGCTCCTTGGTTATGTATGAAGAAAAATACATTATGATGTCAATGATTATCCAAGGCCCGAAGCAACCTGGAAATGACGTCGACATTTACTTTCAGCTACTGGTAGAAGAAATGCTGACAGTGTGGGTAAAAGAGCCTGTTGTAAAATGTTATGATGCTTACAAAAAGGAGATTTTCAATCTACATGCAATGCTGCTGCACACCATTCAAGATATGCCGGCATTAGGCAACACATCGGGGCAGAAAACAAAGGGAGATGTAGGGTGTGTCACATGCATGGGTAGGACAGATAGCAGATTTCTTCTCAACTCACACAAAACCGTATAATTGCGTCATCGTAGGTTATTATGGAGAAATCACCCATACCGAAAGATGAAAGCTGAATTTGATGGTACGGTAGAGGTAGGTTTGGGCCCAAGACCTTATGCTGGGGAGGAGGTCCACAACATGGCTAAACAAATTAATGTTGTGCTTGGCAAGAAGCACGCTTTGACGGTGAAACAAACACCCAGGAATCAAGTGTTTAAGAAGAAATCGGTGTTTTCGAAATTACCTTACTGGGAGATTCTACGTGTATGTCACTGCATCAATGTCATGCATGTAGAGAAGAACGTATGTGAAAGCATCCTTGGTACTCTGCTCAAGATTAAAGGTAAAACAAAGGATGGTGACGGTGCACGGCTCGATATGCTTGGTGATCAATCAAAACGCAAGAGTGAAGCAGACGATGATAACAAATTCATCCCCGCTCGCCAGAGTTACAATTTCAGTAGAAAAGAAGCAACATAGTTCTTCAACTATTTGTTGTCAGTTAAGACACCCTCTTCCTACTCCGCAAACATCAGAAGTCTCATGGATGTGAGCTCGGGTAAAATGAAGTTGGGACACATGAAGTCACATGATTACCACATAATGTTATCACAAATCCTCCCGGTGGCCATCAGGAATCTGATGGACAAAGATATAAGAAACACACTCATTGAGCTCTGTGATTTCTTCAACAAACTATGGCCGAAAGTTGTAGATCCTGAAGAGTTGGATCATATGCAAGAGGATATTGTAAGAATATTGTCCAGCCTAGAGATGTTTTTGCCACCGTCATTCTTTGATGTCATGGTCCATCTCACTATGCACTTTGTCGACGAGATAAAGTATTGTGGTCCTGTGTTTCTTCGCAACATGTATCCCTTCGAGCGGTTCATGGGAATACTGAAGCGCTATTGTCGGAACCAAAACAATCCACAGGCAAGCATCCTACAAGGTTATACTGCGGAGGAGGTGGTTGAGTTTTGCACCGAATACATGAAACAAAGACCTATAGGTTTGCCCCTCTCTCACCACGAAGGAAGACTGAAAGGTAAGCCAGTCCTTGCTGGCAAGCAAAAGGCTGCACCCAGAGATTTGGCCGAGAAAGCCCATTTGACGGTACTGCTTAACAACCCAGTTCTCAGCGCTTATGCTGACGAACACTTGGCGGAGATTCGCCAAAGCTTCTTACCAATGGTGTATCCATTAGATATGGAGTTGAAGGAGCACACTAAGAACTACGCCGGATGGCTGAAGAATCATTTGGCACAAGGATCCATGGATGACATTGCTACGTGGTTGACACAAAAGCCATCACCTATGGTGTTGATGTACCAAGCATATGACATAAATGGCTACACGTTCTACCCAAGGAACGTGATGAGAAGACCTCATATCAGAACAACTGTGTTTGAATAGAATGCATGACTGTAGATGAAACTGATAAAAGGGTATACTATGGAACCATCAAAGAGATTTGGGTGCTTAACTATGTGAAAGTTAAGGTGGCATTATTCAGGTGCACATGAATCCCTCTTAGTCAGGTAAAGGTTGATGATTACAGGAAGACCTGTGTTAACAGGACAACGATGGCATATCACGCGGACCCGTTCATTCTTGCCAGCGATGCTTAGTGATGCGTGGGAAAAGGAGGGTATTGGGCGTCGAGGATGTTGCCGATGAGGACGAGTACGATGAATTTACTGAATTGCCGGCCAAGGGATCACGCACCCCTCAAATAGAGAAGCGTAAAATCATCAGAAAACCCAAGTTCATTCGGGGTCAACGTAATGATCCCAGTTCCCCCATGTACATGGGAATTAAGCCGTAAGACTAGTTTTTATGCCTACCCTACAACTTAATTCGTTCAATTTAGAATGATCGCGTGTACTAAATTTGTGAGTTATGCCCGGTTTTCTGTTGATGTAAGAACCGTTAATATGTTGACCTTGATATGCTGTCAGCTCAGGTAATGAATTTGAACTGTTTATTATTATTATTATTATTATTATTATGAAAATTGCCCGTGCGTTGCACTGGGAGATAGGCTTAACATGTGCTATGTGACCCACAAGAGCATCTTCACTGCCTAACAAGGATATAAGCCCCCAACCTGAAGAAAACCAAAAGTATGAATGTAAGAATGTCATAATAGAAAATTACTCAGAAATTTATAAAAACAGGCCAGCCGATCAGCAATAGGAACAAATCAAAACTCATGAAAGGAAAATAACAGCAGCAGTTTTCAGCGTAAGTGAAACATGCTTCTAACCATCAGGATTCGATTAGTTGCTACTAATTGGTGGCACAATGAGTATTCTTTTCTAAATGTAGTAAGTTCGGTCTCCAACATAACAGTAGCTAGCTTACATGCATGTTATGTTTCACCAGGAAAAAAATCAATAGCAGGTCTCGTACTGAAAACACAAGCAACTCACACTTTAAATTGAGATGGCTCTTCTTCACAGAATAAAAATAAAAATAAGATGGCTCTGGCTTAACTGTGGCAGCTTCAAGCACTCTTATCAATGTGCCTATGTCAAACCGATGTAGATTTTCCAACATGGATTTAGTGACAGCAACAAATGATTCACAATGAGTAAAAATGAAGCAGGGAAATAGAAGGAAACTGAAAACTCAAAAAAGAGCAGTTAATCAAACCTTATTCATTTGCAGGTAATTAACATGAATTTTGTAGCGATTCTGCAAAGAGCAGTTGACATATTTACGTTGTATGATAGGCCCGGACTACTCTCCCTCTCTTGCAAGGCTGGCGGTTGCTTCACTTTATTGAGTGTCAACATGGCTGTGTTCTCTCCTTAAATGTAATCTTGAACCTCTCCTGAAGAACATCAAATAGAGCGCTTGTGCCATCAGAGGTGAGGGTGATACCATGTACATCTAAAAGTTTTATCTTTTTGCATGAACCTATCCAAAGCACTAAAATCAAATGATGGTCTACACATGGGTGTGCCAGTCTTGCCTTAGGCCCTTAACTTTTGTCTGTTTGCTAATTTCCCCCATGGCTTAGGAGCACGCATTCTTCTATGGATTGACCACTTTTGGCATAGTATAAAAATGTTCTCATGCCTTATCAAGTTATCATACAGGACAATCCCATATGAACAAAAAATGGTTCTGATTACATAGTAATTACATATTCTAACACAAAAGCAAAATGCAAAACGACCAGCATAATAGGGCCAAGGGATGACTGAATATAGTTCCCCAGATTAGCACGCACAAGTGAGATCTTTGGGAAAATAAATGGGTTCTACAAGCTCAAAAGATGCATACAAATACAAAAACAATCAGAAGCGGCCTCTCAAATACATGGTCAATAAAGGGCATTAGAGTATCCATGATCCTGGGACAAAGCAAATCCAGTTTGTTGCTGAATCCATGAATAGCTGGCAAATCACTGAATAATCAAGGAGTCAACACAAACTACCTAAGCCAGGGCAGACCAAAAGGCATGCCATGGTCAGAAGAATAAGAATTCTCATATGCGGAAGTATCAGTTCCCCTTGAGCAGAATACCGAGTGATAACAAATGTATCATATGAACAGAGTGAAACTGTATGTAATGGAAACTTTAAACTGAAAGCGTATGGGGAAACAATTTCTTCTCCCACAATGGACAGTTTTTCTTCCTCGCGTTATCACCCTTGAAATCTTCTGCTGCAATACGCTTCTCTTGAACCACACAGGAAAATTACGGAAAACATCAGTATGTACCTTATCATTCTTGTCTATTTCCTACAAATCATTTTTATGAGTTGTTCACTATGAGAAACAATCTGAGGGAAAAGGTAGATTAATGACCAAAGAAATGAAATTATAGACCAGTACGCAGTATGATTGAATTATTAGAGAATCCGCCTGCTATAGAAAATGCATTTAGTGAAATTGGATTGTTATCTTCTTAAACCAAAAGAGAATGTATGCCTATAACAAAAAGGATCCAAGATGACAAAAGAAATAACATAATGATCAAGAAATGACGAAGGCAGAGGAGATACAAACACAAACCTGATGTTGCTAATAGATGGTTACAGATGCATGGCTCTATACCCGATTTCGTAAGCAACATCTGTAGATTGCATAAGTTGGGTCGTTTAGGCTCTTTCCTATAAAAATAGTAGCATGTACTCTAGTTACTTCCCTAGCAATCCTCTTTTTTGTGACGCTACTCTTCTAGCAAAAATAATAACTTAACAACTATTCTTCATTTCAAAATCGTTCATGAAAACTCACAGAAGTCCAGAATTCTTTGCCTATGATTAGCCCTACAACCTGAAGACTTGCACTGAACTCATCATCCTGTTGCCTGAAGGAAATTTGGTGCGAACATCAAGCAGACTGTATGAGCTTCAACCACAATAGTAGAGTACATAACTTGGTAGTTTCATATTTAACATCTTCTACTTTGATATTGTTTGGGCAACTCGATGGAAAAGCTCGACGGAATAACATGGTTACAACTAACAGTCTAACGGTCAAACGCAAGCATTTCCTACTGATAGGGAACCGACTCCACTGTAGGTTCAAGAGCTTCCATGGGAGGCCACCATCGAGGGAGGCCGTTTCTAAAAGGAGGGACTGAACATGGGCGAGCAGAGACTACAATTGATAAGGACGGTCTGAGGGAAGCCTGAGGGCACGGTTGCAGGTGGTGGCGGTTTCGCCTACAAAGCAGCTGGAGTACTAAAAGTGCAAAGTTGAGCAACAGGTAACAACACTAACCTTCAATATAATGTCAAGGGAGGTATCCATGGAGGTGTCTAGTTGAAACTGAGTATGGATGGCACTTCAAGCTAATACCATTACTAACTGAACTGAGCAAGACACCGGCATATACTTCAAGCTTTGTCGAGATACCAGTGAGAGCAAAATCACTGGAAGCTAATACGCAACCTTATAGCAATATACTACACTGGGTATATCCACTATCATCTGGTCCAGCCATTCAGGTGAAGTGAGCGCCAGTAGAACAATGACCTACAGACCACAAGAGTTCCAAAGCACCAATAGTCAGAACATGTACAAAGAAACAAAGGAGTAATCAACAGCCAAAAAATAGGCTAAATTACGAACCTGAGAATCAGGTCATGGAGTCCAAGGGGGAACTCCTCCATGCCCTCCTGGAAGGAGTTGAGCACGACCGCCGACTCATCAGGGTCGTCGAAGCTGCAGAACATGTTGCTGCTACTGCTCGACGTCGGGCTGCTGTCACTTGCAAAGTATTATTCTGAACACGCTGCAGAACGCCCATCTGAATTTCTACGATGGCACGAAACTGAAAGTAAGTAATATTGCTGTAGGAAAATCTACACAGGAGTACTAAAAGAGTTGCAGCGACATAATTCCGCATGTAGTACGCTTAAAATTGCCCTGTTCATCTATTGCATAGTAATTTGTGTACTGCTTAACTTCGGATGTAGATTATGCAGATATATAAAAGTTCAGTACCCTATTCCTTCTTTCCAAATCTGCATTTCATAACAACAGAAAGGTAAATTTCTCAAGTTCAGTACCTTGTTCAGAACAGAAAAATAAATCTGCTTAATGGGGATGTACCTTATGCAGATGTATAAATGTTCAGTGCCCTGTTCCTCCTTTCCAGATCTGCAATTCCTTTCTTTCCAAATCTACCAGACTGCTTAATTTACAAACAAAGAAACTTGTGCTGCTTGCCATGGAAGAGATGGAGGCGGGGGAAACAAAACCATAGAAAACATGATGCTGATGTTGCTTGCCGTGGAAGAGATGGAGGCTCAAGATGCAGCATGTGTCGCTACCGTGGAAGAGACAGGGGCTCACGGGCTCAGAAGCAGAGCACATTGAGTGGGCGTTTGAGTTGGAAAAGGACATGCGCACTAGTGGCCGTGGAATAGGAGCGACGAATCCACAGGAGGGAGGGGTACCGCCATACCAAGCCAACCGCGCCAGTCCGCCGTCGCCCGGCTCCAGCGAGCTGCTGCCTAGGTCGCCACGCCGCCCCTCCTTTCTCACTTCTTCTCTCCCTCACCTCCCTAACTTCTTTCTGCCGACGAGCCGCGGATGCCATGGATCCGCCCGTGAAGCCACGCTCCGGCCTTCCTCGTCATCACGGCGGCCCCCGTCTCGCCGCCCGCCGCCGGATCCGCCTCCCCAGGCGCGCCGCTCGTAGCCGCTCGAGTGTCGGGGCCGGATTTACCAGGACATGAAATCCCAGCAGCAAATGGCCCTCGTGTCATCACCAGCCACAGGATTACCGTTGCCAGTGGACACCTTCTTGATACAGAATTCCAGACAATTACAAGAAATAGAGTACAAGACCATAAGGTCCAATGAATATAACAGGGATCTCTAGTGGTGGATGACGGAAGCGATTCGTGGATCTCCAACGCTGATGGGACTCCATTTCCACAGAAACAGCTGACTTGGTTAACTCCTATCTCGCGTGGCTGTTATCTCCAATTCCTAGGTTGTGGGGGCTTCGTGTTGCTCCTCTCTGAAACATGATCTGGCCAAGACAATAGCCAGGGACAAGCCTGTGAGTACGTTTAAATGTACTCGCAAACATAATGAACAAAAGATATAACGAATGCATATGCTCATGTTTGATCCTACTACATGTTCATGCTGACTAAAATCTTAGGCATGGCATGATAATAACAAAATGATACGGAAGTAAATATGGCATGTCAGTCATAATCAAGTTTAATAAAAATAGAAGCTAACGAATGTCACGGGTAGTCTAGCCAGCCCAGGTGACATTCAGAAAATAAGGGAAATGTCAAACGGGTGTCTAAAAGAGAGTCGGGCGAGACAGGACCGCCCGAAAACTCAAGCGACGCCACGAAAGGTCTTGAAAAGAAATGCCAGTCGGGTGTCAAAAGTGACGCTATGGTCGGTCTTGAAAAGAAATGACAATCGGGTATCCACAAGAATAGTGGCGTGATAGACCGCCTATGACCTCGAGGGACGCCACGAAGAGGTCTTGAAAAGAAATGCCAATCGGGTGTCCACAAGAGTAGCGGCGTGATAGACCGCCTGAGAACTCGAGGGACGCCACGGAGAGATCTTGAAAATAAAACTGAATGCCCGGGGTAGTCTAGCCAGCCCCTAAGACACTCGGGAAAATAAAATAAGAGAAACGGGTTAGTCCACAATAATATGCATAACCATAATAAGATAAATATGCATGGCAAAATATTCATGGTATCATCAGTGTGTCAATAATTATCCTGCAAAATATTTCAAGCATATTATAAGTATTTCCTCCGGAGACCGACACTTGACCCACCCAGCTACGCCCTTGACCGCGGACAACGACTATTCGAATAAGTTTAAACTCTGCAGAGGGTGTACTCTTTACCCACGTGTATGAGATTTCCTTAGTTAGCACCGTGACGCTGACTAATTCCCATTACGGTCTTTGGGTTGAAAACACACCTGACCAGCACACACCAGAATAACCGTCCGGATGCCAGGAATCACCCAAAGCATCATTCCAGAAAAACTCTAAGTCGGGGGACAACAATCTCGAGTAGCATGGGATCACTATTAATACGCGTGGATTCCAAGGGGTGCCCCCCTCTCAGTTACAACCGGAACACCCATGCCCCCTGACCCGATGACAGGATTTAGTCCATGGCCATGGAAACCCTCATCATGGCCCTCTGTACGGTGTGTACCTAGATAGGGTTTAACAACTTACTCAGCCGTACCTTCCTTGCGGAAGGACTCGTGTTAGCACGGTATCCAGCTAGGTGTAACAGAACAAGACTCGATCTAGGCCGACTCAGGAGGTGTTAATTATCATCACCGGTATGTTCCACATATGTCACATGACACCACCGTGTCAAAACAAGGCCCGTGCCCACCGGCACGTCCAAGGCAGGAGTACACTCCTGGTTTCTCACAATCTTCCTGCATGTCAAAACTTGAGTGGAATGCATGCAAGAGAAAATATACATGACCATGCATGTAGGAATGTCTCTACTCATATGGTGCAAACTCTACAGATGTAACCACGTCATGCAAATGCAATCATGGTATCCCAAGTTCAAATATACTTGCCTTGCTCAAAGTAGTCAGGAAAAACCCCTCCAAATTTCCGGCAAAGTTTTCCCCCTCTTTTTCTGAAAAACACAAATTTGAATTCAATCAAAAACTCATCACAGTACAAAAACTTGTCTAAAAATATTTTGAAATAAATATTAAAAAAACTAGAGAGAAAAATAAGAATTTCAAAAAAAGAATCAAGTCATTTGGACTTGTGGTTAAAAAGTTATAAAGGTTTTTAAACCAGGGACCTTTCTGTAATTAAAACAACTACTATCGGGCCCTTGCTGCAATAACAGAAAACGCCCCGGGCAAAAGTACGTCTTCCTGTGCGGGAAGCGTAAAGAGGCAGAAGACGTTTTCGTTTTAAACGGAGAAAATAATAAAACGCGTACGGGTGGGGTCCACCCGTCAGGTTTGAATTCACACGTGCTCGCGCGCGTTGACAGTAAGGAGGCGGCGATCGCCGGCGATGATCGCCGGCATATCAGTGGTTGGCGATGGTGCAGTCGTGTTCGGTGAGTGGTCCCGCACCGGTGGGTGGTGGTGGTGGTCGCCGGAGAGCAGCAGAACGCCGGCGAGGTCGACGGCGGCGGACGGTGGCTCGGGAGATTTTGGATTTCACCGGAGAGAGCTCGGGAAGCTGAATTGGAGCGCGGAATCGATCGTTTGGTGGATGGTATGGCTACTGGTGAAGTTTGAGCTGTGGAGGTGGAGTAATGGCGATGAACTGATCGCGGACAGAGGCGGCGGAGCGGTGGTCGAAGGGGAAGGAGACGACCTCCTCGAGGTCAGGGGAGTGGCATGGGGTCGATTGGAAGGTGGTGGAGGCGATGGGTGGTGCAAATGGAGCTCGGGAGCCACTATTTATAGGCCGCCGAGGTGGTCAGTGGCTTGTGGGCGACGCCGGAGTTACTCCGGCTGCCGAGGTTGTTAGGGGCGGTGGTCAAGGGCGGCGAGGGGTAAATGAGGGCGGCGGAGCCTTCTGGAGATGCCAGCGCCATCGATATCGAGTTCTTCGGGCTCATCCACGGAACGAGTCCCGTACGGGTGTGGCGGCGCTGCCTGGCTCCGGCGACTGCCAGTGGGGCCAGGGTGGCGAGGTCAGCGCGCGGAGCCGTGGTGGAACTGCCGCGTGGAGCAGGAGTAGGTGGGGAGGGCATTGGAGCAGTGATGGTGGTCGGTGGCCGAGCTGATCCTCTTGGCTTGCCGCCGCCGAGGACGGAGGCAGGTGCACCGGCCTCCTCCTGTGCTGTCGGCGGTGAGGCACTGACGAGGAGGGTCCCGGCGAGCTCAGTTAAGGCGAGGGTGGCGTGGAGGGAAAGGAGTGAGGATGGAGTGGTGTGCACGGCGCCGTCTGCCTCTGCCTCTGAACCAAATTCAGTTTAACTGAATCTTATTCAGTGATGAACAGTAAGCACATGAGGTATATGACATAATGCCAGGAGGTGCTTGGGGATTTTGGACTTTTTGTGGATTTTTGTGGTGATGTACTGATGCAAGACAAGAGTGATGGTGAAGTTTCAGAATTTTTGGAGAAGTTTAGAATGGGTTTTGAACAAGGAATCTGTTTCTGGTCCAATTTTGAATTGATTGAATTTTGAAAATTTTGAATTGTGGAACCCAATGTTTTTGGTGAAATGGGTTGTAGGTACCATCTAGTTGATAGGATAATTTTGGTGGAGGCAGAAGAGTGGTAGAAAATGTAGTTCCTTTGTAACTCAAAGAAACTATGAATAATACAAATTGCAACTTTGGAATTTATCTAAAATATGAAAAATATTTTTGTGGGGTGGAAAGGGGTTGGATACTGTCCTAGAAGGTGTGAATGACTTGTGGGATAATTGAGGGGTGGTAGAAAAATTATTGGATGAATTTTGGAAGTGCTAGAGAGAAAAGGAAAGGCCATATTCTTGAAACAATTTTAATTCTTCAAAACTTTTCTAAAAGAAAATTATTTTTGATCCCTCAAAAATAATTACCCAATCAATAATTCATGCAAAACAGAACCATTCAAAAAATTTGAAACCCAGTTAAAAATTAAAAATATTTTTCAGAACAGAGGAACTAGAAAGAGAATAAAGTCAAAAATAATTAAAAGTATTTTATTTTAAGGAAAAGATTTTGAAAATCCAAAAGAAATATTTTTGGGGTGTTACATCGAGCCGCTGCGTTGACCCGATCCAGAATGAACGCTTGAGCTTCGTGCGTGTGTAGCCGGTTCGTGGGTTGAATTCTCAAAAATAGAAGGGCCTTTTTGTAAAACTGAAATGTTTTCTCAGATTAGTCATTTGAAAGAGGACTGCGGGTTGAATACCAAAAACCACAGGGACATTTTTGTAAAAAGACCGCGACGGTGAGCGGGCAGAAGCAATAGCTGCTTTATTATTAGGGAAAGATTATACCATAGAGGTAGCACACTCAATTGATATCACTCCGGTATGTATGAACAGAAGATATGCAATCTGGTTTGCGAATAGCACATGGTTCATTCATGAAAGCCGTGTGCCGACCAAACCGCACGCGCGATCTGAGTCTTGCGTTCTGATTGGCCAGAACCCAAACCCCACGGATCGTACGTCTGCACCGTTGGATGCTCCCTGCTTGAACGACAATCCTCATCCCTTTTGACAGCACATGCAGTTCCGGTTGTGATTTTATTTATATGCACAAAATGCATGTTGAATTCAAAAAAGGTCTTAAATATAGCAAACGATACCTGAAATGCGCCAGAAAATCAAACCCGTGGTATAATGATGATTGCGTACCGTGGAAATTTTTATGAGGCCAAATGATGAACTCACGTCTTCATTTCAAAATTAGCACGTCTTCATTTCAAACGAAATTATGTTGTTTGTGCACACGAGCGCTTAGAGGCAACCGTTTGCATAGGCCTTTCCGCGGGGCGACCGGGGATATTTTTTCACCCTTTTCACCTAGGCCGCCAACACCCCCCCCCCCGCCCCCGCGTTTCACTCAATAGTCCACCCAATCTCCATCGCCAGCTCCCCCTCCCCCAGATCCACAGCAGAACCCTCTCCAGCGCCGGTGTGCTCAACCTGACCGTGTGCCCACTCTTCGGCGTCAACCCTACCTCCACTACCGTTCCCAACACGCGGTTGCCCGCACCTCGCCGTCTTCGTTTGCTCGCCAGCCACCCTCGAGCATATCAATCCTGTAACCCTCGCCTTTCCTGTGGTCCTGCTGGGTTTGCATTAAGAAACCTATTAGTTACTGCTCTCCATCATGGTGAGGCATGTTTCCTCGCAATCCCTCTTCCTATTTCGTTCTGTATGTTCCCAAATTGGCTATAAAACAACGGAGAGCGTATATATGTTCATTATCTACCTTCCTAACTAGTACATATAAGCTGTATTTGTTCCAATAAGTTACTGTCGATTTACAGATCATGGGCGCTCGAGTCACACAAACTTAACAAATTAGCCGTACATTTTCTAAATTATTGCATGACTTGTTTAGACAGCTTGATACCAAGTTGTTAGCTTTATGCTTATCCTCCTTTCCTGAGTTTTGCATGTGTTCTCTGTAGATGCCGAATAACAGCGACAACACTCATGCTTCAGGCGATGTATCTTCATCTGAGTCCGACAACCCTACGTCTTCAGCAGATGGTGAGGGATCAACTAATCTGGAATGAGATAGAGCTGCAGCAATTACCCTTCCTGTCAGGACACGGAGGAACGCTCCAAGGAAGCCCACACACCAGCCTAAAGGTGTATATGAAGTAACCGACATTGATTTAAAGTCTTGGGCTCCAACTAAACCAGATAAAGCACGCACGAGGTTCAGGAGTGTGTGTGGATTTGTTGGCAGGGCAAGTCTCAACATTAATCTGCCGGGGTTTCGGAAGGCTGACACAGAAACACGGCAAAGGATAGTCTGGGAGATCATGGATCACTTCAACGTTCCAGAGCAGTGGAGAATGCAGGTGGAACACGCTGCACTAAAGAAGGCTAGGGATGCTTGGAGAAACTGGAAGCACATGATGTACAAGAAGTACTTGAGTGAAGGCAAGAACCCAATCCCTGCATACCCCCAAATTACAAAGGCAGACTGGGCAGAATTCAAAAGGGTCAGGGCAACTACAGAGTTTGCTGAGAAGAGTGCCAAGCAATCAGAACTTCAGAAGAGGAACACACACCCCCACCGTATGGGTGTGGCAGGATACTACGGCATGAAACCGATATGGGACCAGGAGGACAAAGAAGTAGTAGCTGCGGGTGGGAAACCAGCCTTTAGTGAAATCGGGGAAGAACGCGCTAGAGACTACTTGCGGGCACATGCAAGGAGGCGTGATGACGGAACTTATTACTTGGAAAACTCACAGATGAAGAACTGTATCGCGCGATGTTAAAGGCTTCCTAGATCCCTGGAAGGTCCTATAGGAACTTAGGGTCATGTGACATTTTGTCCGATGCTCTGGAAACAAGATAGCCCCTGGCCGTGCAAGGGATATAGGTGTTAATGTCCCGCACAAGAGGGCTTTCACACTTAGCAAAGAAGAGAGGCTCAGCATGAATAAAGTGAGGAGTGAAATGAAGCAGAATGAATTGTATAAAAGGTTGAGGAAGGACATATATCCAACTGTTCAAAAGGAAATTGAGGAGTCAATGATGATGCAGAAGACTCTAACACTGATAGATAGCCAGCGGATGGGAGGGGAGGCGGGCATGGAAGATGCTGGTTATTGCGCGACAACACCGCACAAGAGTAGATGTGCATCAGCTGACCCCAGCGACACTTAGACTGTAGCTACTCATGATGATGCTATATCTGATCTATCTGGAATGAAAGACAGACTGAAGGGCATGCTTACACATTATGAAGGTACATTAAAATGTGCAACAGCCTGGGTTTGCCCACCCTTCTTGGAAGAGGGCCTCTTGTTGGACAATGTGCCATTAAAGCCAGGCTGTGTGAAGTGCTACGTGACTGAAGTAAAGCCTGGATTCAATGAATTTGCCCTGAAGAATGTCCTAGGGGACTTTGATGAGCATAGGACCTTGGGAGAAGCACTGTTACATCACATCCAGTGGCCACGAAAGGAAATAGACTTCATGGATGAGATCCGTGAAGCCCCGCCAAGAGCAACCAATGTCGCCCCTCAATCGGTGACGCTCTTCTTGCCACAGCAACTCTCGCGTGCTTCCCCCAAGGAACCTAATACTCGTAATCCGACGGTTGATGCATCAACCTGTGATCAGCCCGCTCGACTTTGTGCCGTACAGGCCATGTCATCGTCCGCCCCAGAGCAGCCAGTGGAAAGGCCTACAACTGCTGAAGACACACCACCGGGTCAGATGTCGGCCGCTGAAGCAGCGAGGGGAGACCCAGCTGCACCACATGCTCAGCAGACCAACCTGGTGGAACGGACTGCTAAGCAGTCTGATGCTTCGGAACCGCCTGCTAAGCAGTCTGTAGGTCCAGAACCGACTGCTCAGCAGTTTGTTGGTCCGCAGCTGCGTGATCAGCCTACCAATGCGTCAGGACTGCCTGCTCAGCAAACCAACGCGTTGGCACGACCTCCTCAGCACACCGACAAGTTGGCACCACCTATGCAGAAACCTTACATAGCTTCAACGCATGGTCAGCAGTCCGATGCCTCTGCTCCTACAGCCCAACAGTCCGTCACAGCAGCACCGCTAGCTCAGCAGTCCGGCATAGCTAAACCGTCTGCTAAGCAGTCCGTCGAAGCTTTACCGTCTGCTCGGCAGTCTGCCTTTCAGCCATCCAGACCTTGTACCAGAAGTGCTTCAAGTACCAAGAAGGAAGCGGGCAAAAAGGCTGCGCCCATGAGGAAGCGCGCCCCGAGAGCGAAGAGGAAAGAGAACAATTGCCTCTTACTTAAAGCACTCATTGCCCAGAACCAAATTAACAGCAAGTTGTTCCAATCGGAGAGTAATATTATTTCTGACAGCATGAATGATGCAGAAATAGATTTGGTGCTTGCTAAAAATAAAGCAGACGTACTTGAAGCACGCAATTACGTCCATGGCCAGCCATTTCTTATTGGTGAATACTTTGATGAGTGCAGCTCCAGTTGCCGCGAGTTACATAAATATTGCATGGATCAAATGTTAGCAGGTCATCTTGTTCTGCTAGTCTGCTACAACAGAGATCATTTCCGACACGATCCTTGTTCCATCAGTGTGAATTTCGATGACTTACATCTCTTCTTCAACTTCAAAGAGCTCGATGACACTCTTGTTAGATGCCTAATTTTGTAAGTATTTAACAAACTCTGATCAACTTCTTCATACAAGGCTGTAAATGATAAACAACTAACTGCATTTTATTCCTCGCAGGGGATTGAATGCGCAGAGAAGAAAAAGTGAGAATGTGTATTTCATAGATCCTGCATTAGCAAATGGCACAACATTACATGGTAAGGATGAACGGGAGTGTGCCATTAACACGGTCGCCCGTATCTTCGAAAACACGTCCCATGCAAAATCATTTCTCTGGCCATATCATGAACAGTAAGTCAAATAAACAACCACGCATACACTGATTGTCTTTCAGATTTTGACATAATTCGTAAGTTCATGGCTTTCTTAATATGAAGCAATCACTGAATCTTGGTATTCATTGTTCCAAACAAGAACATAGTTTACTACATGGATTCTCTCAGAGAGTCAATAAACGCTCAGGATCTGACGCATCTTCAGCAATTCATGGATAGGTATTGAATTCTATGATGTTGAAATTAATTTGCATTCATATCTGGTTCAATAATTGATGCTATCAAAATTCATCTTCATTTGCAGTGTGCTCGCATTGTGGAAAACTAAACCAGGGAACCTGTTCAAGAGGGAACTACCTCTGCAGCACAAGATCGTTTCTCCGGTAACACACCGAAATCCATTATTTTCGGAAAATGTATCCAATAGTCTGCAAATACGTTTTCTTACGCTAGTCAAATGTTCAAGCTTCTAAATAAACCTTTTTCTATTTCTGTCCAAAGAAAAAATACATCTAACACTGGTTAGGTTGTTCCTAACAGGACAAATACATGACTAATTATGTACAAAATATTTCAGTGTCCTCAGCAACAAGCAGGGACCAACCTTTGTGGATACTATGTTTGCAGACACATGATCTCCATCTACAAATCTGCTGATAGTTGTGAAGATGCTCGCGAATTAGTGCCAGTAAGTCTATCTTAATTAATATCTTCTACTCCACTCATATGGCACATTCTGATCTTAAAAATACTGCAGCTCATCTTAGAACCGAGGACCCCTGAACCGCTCCCCGCTGGTGAATTGTTGATGGTTCAAAGATTTATCAGCGACTTCTTCCTCAATCACTACATCAATCCCACTGGTGATAATGAAGATTTCAGCATGCCTTCTCCTGAAACATTGAGTAAGAGTTAGCCGCTAAACATATACGCATGGATCCATTGTTTTCCATCTGATGAGGTCTTCGTATTTCGTACACTATGATTAATTATGTAATGCATATATATGTCGACAAATCATTGGAATTTAGCTACCATTTGTTCAATTGTGATTGTTACGAAATCTGATGAATGTTCTTCCTGTGGACACTATTTGTTTAATTGCATATTATGGCAAATTTGCTTTTTTGCATGCCGATTCAAATGGGATATTTTTGCTTTAACCTGGCAATTGCTCCGCACACCGTTCAACTAAATGAGTGTGTGCAATCCACATCGGAAAGCATACGCCAATCGTAGCGGAACCGTCGGTGATACACAGCAGATCGCAGACGATTTGCAGCACTACTACGTGTGCGTAGGGCTCCGGAACTATTTGTGGTACCACATTATCGCACACGAGAGCTCAGAGTAAACCGTGCCCAATGTAAAATACAATCCCAGTCGTAAATTTTTCAGGAAACGTGTGGGATCCCAAATGAAAAGCACACATCACTCTTACCGCAACCATCGGTGATAGACAACAAATCACAAACGGTCTGCAGCACTTGTATGTGTGCGAAGGGGCTCTTGAACCATTTGTGATAGAACATTATCGCACACGGTAATTGTTCGGAAATATGTGCGATGGAGTCATGCATGGCAGACGAGTTCCGCAGAAAACTCGTGTACGATGGGGCACATATCATACATAGTTCATATGTTGGCCCGTGTGCCTTACATACTCTTTCCCAAACGGTTCATTACGACACACCGTTTGGTTTCACTGCATCATTAGAAATGTTTAATCACCGATCCCACACGTGTGACAGAATTTAGTGTATGCTACATCGCATACGATTACATTTGGCAAGGCCTCTGCATCATGGCTCCCTATCCCCGGTGATTTTTGGGTCGTGTGGGAAGGACCCCCCTATCGCACACACTCACTAGGCGACGGTTTAAAATGCCATCGCGAAAAGGGTTTAAAAACCGTTTGTATAGCAGCTCGTTGTACCAATGTAAGGCAAGATCGAAGAGCGGGAAAAAAGGTGCAGTATGGATAACTGTAGAGGGACCTCAAAAGGTTTGCTTTATTTCCCATGAGCTCATGACGTTTAGTCGTACAATTCGAACTGCCGAACAAAGCTTCGGATAGGGATACATTGTAAAAAAAAGGAAAAAGAGAAATTTACACATGAAAGGTTTACGTAGGGCCTTGATGTGTGGGTTAACACCCTAATTGTGCCCTACTGCACGCCTGCGCCTTTGCCTCTGTTTGGAAGGGACAAATCCATGGGGAAGGTGGTTGTTCGATGATGGGTCCTTGACAAGGATCTTCGAGAGGTCGCCGCACTGGTGGGGCTTGATGCCAGATAGGTCCTTGATGGTACCTGTTCGTCGTCCGAAGACGCGTTATTCCATGATACGGTTGAACCGAATTCTTGGTGCTTAAGCCCCGCTGTCGGTGTCAAAACCGGCAGACCTCGGGGTAGGGGGTCCCGAGCTGTGGATCTAGGATTGATGGGGAACAAGGGACGATGAACACGGTGTTTACCCAGGTTCGGGCCCTCTCGAAGAGGTAATACCCTACGTCATGCTTGATTGTATTGGATGTATAGTATGGTTACAGAGTAGATCTACCTCGAGATCAGCATGAGCTAAACCCTAAGGTGATGAATATAGCTCTAGCCCTAAAGACTACAACCCTCGGTTTATATAGACACCAGTAGGGTTAGGGTTACCGGAGATAGATTACAATAAGGGATAAAGAGATCCTGCCTATCCTTGACTTGGAGGGCACACCATGGCTTCATAGATCTCCTGTCACTATATGGCTTCTCCAGTCCAGCCCATATTCAATGGGCCGACGCCCCGAGGACCCCTTAGTCCATAACTCCCTCAGTAGCCCCCGAACTAGCCTCCAACGCCGGGGATTGTCCTCTGGAATCTTCATATCATCGGCTTGCGAGACAAGTTCTTCCATTCCTTTATTCAGTTTGGAGCCGTATCCACCTCACTGAACACTATCCGGAGCCCGAACTAATGTGCTTGGGCCCGGATAGTTTCAAAATTCTGGGATACGAAGATATCTCAAGATTGAGATGGGACCATCAGAGTTTAATGCCATTCCTCGGGGCAAGGGCTTCGTGCACCTTTTTAGAAGGCGTGCGGCCCAATGCCATCCTTCCACGAGCCCATCCTTCCAGCTTCATGGTGAGACGCTTATTTATAGATCCAAAGGTGCGGGGGACAGCTTACCTCCCCCCTTTCGCAAAGAACAACACCGAAGAAATTCCTCGACGCCATGGCCGACCTCCCAGGTTCATCCTCGCACCTGCATGACCCACTCCCAGGGGATTGGTTGAGCTGTTCAGTTTCACACCTTTAGCTGAGGCGCTTGCAGACGCAGTGCTTCCTCCCTCTGGCAGATTTGGTCCCTGTCCGCGCCGGTCTCATCTCCATCAATGGCTGCGCCCTTGCCAAGAGCTCCCCCGCTCCGAGCAAGGAGGAGAGGGTATGTCTCGTGCCCTTCCTTCTAAGAGGTTTGGGCTTTTCCATCCATCCCTTTTTGCAGGGTTTGTTGGAGTTCTATGGGATCCAGCTCCACAACCTCACCCCAGGGTCCATATTGCATATCTCTGGCTTTGTAGCCCTTTGCGAGATATTTTTGAGTTGCGAGGCCCACTTCGATTTTTGGAGGAAGTATTTCTGTCTTGTCCCATGCCACCAGGGGGGATCCATATTCGAGGTGGGCGGCGCCGAAGTATGGCGTATAGCTGGGACAGGGTACCCAGTTGGAACCCCACGTAAAGATCCTGAAGGATGGACCTCAGACTGGTTTTATATTGAAGACGTCCCCCTCACCGATCCAATTCGGCAAGGGTTGCCCGAATACTCAAATGACCCACCTATAAAGCGGTTCAAGTGGTGCCCCAAAGGCCCTTCCCAACAGGACAGCGAAGAGGTGCGTTCGTTGGCGGCCAAGGTCAGGCTGCTAACTAGCAGTAAGCTGACCATGATCGAAGTGATGGCCATTGCTATTACCTGATGCGTGCAACCCCTCCAGCAATGGGGTCATCCTTTATGGTGCTATAACCGGACTAATGACGTAACCCGCTACCAGCGACAAGGGCCAGACAATAAGGCGGCTCTGGCCAAAATATTGTCCGATCTCTTCAAGGGAGAGGAGGCAGACTTTGCTCGAATGAGTATTCGGGAAGGTTGCTCCGGATACAATCCAGTGGACTGTGTAAGCCACAATTCACTGTCTTGAGCTCACGGATTACGCCCGAACTTTGACTGGTTGTATTTGAACAGGGATGGAGGCGTCAAATTGCGTCCATTAATTGCCCTCTTCCTCAACCGGAGGATCATTCCCGTGACGACGATCAGAGTATCATGACGACCCAGAGACGTCGATTGATTTTGAAGACGGTGTGTTCTATCAGGAGAGCCTTGACGGCACCAAGGTCGCTCTGACAGCCGATCACCCCGGGGCTCTTCCCTCTTCCATAGTAAGTGAAAAGAAGACCCTCTCCCGAACAGGGCGCTCATCACGCGCTATTCTCCACGTGCTGACTTCTGCTCCCAAGGATCGCCGCACTACGTGTCGGACCATCTTGGGAGGAGCGCAGACCGCGCCAACTTCGGCCCCTAACGGGAGATCAAAGCGGAAGGCCTCCGTCGAAGTGGAAGCATCTGCCTCCTCGGCCCAGAGGTGACGTATTTCGAAATTACCATGAGGGTTGCTTTTAATACCTTTTTATTAAAACTTGCTTAATTTTGCAAAAGACGTGTGCCCCTGCATCAGTACGAAGATTCCCCGGGTGCGCCGAATCGCAGCTCCGGTCCTAAGTCTTCAGCACAAGCCGGAGCTTCCTCCGAACACGCGGCAGCCGGCGCAGCTCCGGCGGATTCTGATGATGTTTTGGTTACCAACTCCGAAGTCGAGAGCGTGATGAATCATCACCGCCAGAGGGAAACTTTACATCATACTGCCTTTGCCGACCAGGAATTTAGTGCCTTTAATTCGGTGGATGCGTACCTTGGAGCAGCCCGGATAGGTCTTGAGGGGATCGCGGGTCTTTTTGCCGCCAGAGTGCAGGTATGTAACTAAAATAGCTTGAAAGCCGATCATGTTCCCTAACCAACTAGCCCCCAAGCCTTAATTTGGGTGGGACGGCCGAGTTAAGGATTTCTAATGATATTATTTTTGTAGGCCGCAAGAGAGCAGAGCAAAAAGCTATCCGAGGACCTTGAGGTGAGCCGGACACAGTTGGTCGAAGCCAAGGCTGAACAAGATGCGGCTTGAAAAGCCAGCATCGAATTGTCTGGTAAGTAGAAAGAACTGTTTCCCAACGCGTAGAAAGGTATATGGTGTATTCTATGCATTAAGACCTTTTTTCTCCATATAGCCGCGGAAGCCGTAAGCGGATTGCGGAAGGAGCTGGAGGCTGGTAAACGAGTGCTGACGCGAAGTCAGGAGGAGAAAAATGAGCTCAAGGAAGAGAATCAACGGAAAGCCGAGGAAATTGAGAGCTTGAAAACTCAGCTGGCACAAGCCTTGGAGGAAAACCAGAAGCTAAAAGGTGGCATATTTGGTAAGCACTGATCTGACTGTTCCGTTGGTCAAGTACCATTGGCGTTGTAATGACAATATGCAACACCTGCTTGTTAGGTCTCCTGACTGGGCGGCCCGAGGAAGAAGTCAGCACCTATGATGGGAACCTTTTAAGGGAGCTGTCGAAGATTTACGAGAGGGCCCGAAAGGCCATGAAGAGTATGGCGAAGGCGTTATGGCCGTCAGAGATGCCGCCAGAGAACATGGCCGAACTAGTCAGTCGCTTTATGGGAGCTCGGAGAAGGTTTGAATTATGGAAGATCTCATCTTGCTGAGAAGGAGCGCGCGGGGCATGGGCTATGGTAAAGACCCATTTCACCAAGCTAGACCCGGAGCATATGGCCCGGGTTGGTCCAGTGGGCCCTGACGGCCGAGGGATACCTCTAAGCTTGGTGTATGATGATGTGATGCCAGCCGCTCGCTATTCTCAGAAGGATTATGCTTTAGAGCAATTGATAGACAATGTGGATCAAGAGTAGTTTTGTCAATTCTATGTATCTATGTACTGTACATTGACCGAGCTCATCCGCGGTCTTATTTTTAAAAGAATGTTGTCTTAACCAGCCATCGGCTTCTACCTCCCCGATCAGTGATCGAGAAGTGTTCCGTACTACGTGTCGTGGGAAACAAGGCCACACTTCAGGAACCAAGCAATCCGGCCATCTGGCTCGAATGGACAAAACATGTGCGGAGAGTTATGTTATATTACTGCTTGACGTAAGAAACATCTTCCGATGAAAATAGTTCCTCCAAAGGTTCCTTTCTTCGGGTAAATTTATAGTCCGGATACGTGAGATCAACGGAGACCAATGGCTGCGAAAAAACCCTGGTGATAAGCTCGAGGCTATATTCACTTCCCTTAGGCCGACTTATTGTATTCTACAAGAACGCTAGCTTTCGGCTTCACCCGTCTAAGGTACGGTCCCGGATGACCCAGTCGTAACAATCGCAGAGGTGCTCCCTTTACACCCTAGCCGAACAATGGGGAACGTAGGGGTAAACACAGGAGCCAGGCAACCCAGCTTGGCAAAGATCTTAAGTCAAATAAGTGCATATGTTGGCTTGAAAGATATGGGAAGGATGCAGTCGAAACGAATGTGATGTATACTGATTATATTATTCGGCTCCTCTAAGGGAGCCCCCATGCAAAGTTGGGTGTTACATTCCATGACGTATACGGTATTGGCTTGGTATGGTTCGGTTCAGCCGAACACCTGCCATGTCAAAAAAATAAAAAGAAAGAACAAAGAGAGGTGAAGATGTATGCGGGTGACGATGTCTAACTCAGGCGTAAAAGCGCCGCAGCCGGGCTGTGTTCCACGGGTTCGGCTCGAGGCGATCGTCGGACGGGCGGCGAAGGTGGTATGCTCCTCTTGCTAGTACTTCGTCAATGATGTACGGGCCCTCCCATTTGGGCGAGAGCTTATGCTTCTGCTTTTCGGGGAGCCGGAGGACGAGGTCGCCCACGTTGTATGTCTTCGCCCGGACTTCGCGGTTTTGGTAGCGCCGTGCTTGCTGTTGATAAAGTGCGGATCGAGCCCGAGCTATATCCCGTTCTCCTTCAAGAGCGTCCAAGTCATCCTGCCGATCCAACTCGGCTTCCTTTTCTTCGTACATGCGCACTCTAGGCACGTCATGGATGAGATCGCATGGGAGAACGGCTTCCGCATCGTATACCATAAAAAATGGTGTGTATCCGGTTGACCGGTTAGGAGTAGTGCGCAGCCCCCATAATACAGAATCGAGTTCCTCGACCCAATGGCAGTCTGATTGTTCAAGTGATTGGACCAGACGAGGCTTGATGCCACTCATAATGAGCCCATTGGCCCGTTCAACCTGTCCATTGGTCTGTGGGTGGTACACTGAAGTGTAATCGAGCTGAATGCCCATTTTGCTGGACCAGTCCTTGACTTCTTGGGGGGTGAAGTTGGTACCGTTATCGGTAATTATGTTGTGGGGGACACCATAGCGGTGTACGGCGTCAGATAAGAAGTCGACGACCGGTCCGGATTCTGCCGAAGTGACGGGCCTTGCCTCAATCCACTTGGTGAATTTGTCGACCATGACCAATAGGTACTTCTTTTTTTTTGTGCCCCCTTTGAGTGGCCTGACCATGTCGAGACCCCAGACCGCGAAAGGACATGTTATCGGTATTGTCCGAAGAGCTGTGGGGGGCATGTGGCTTTGATTTGTGAATAGCTGACATCCAACGCAACGTTGGACGAAAGCCCGGGCATCCTCACGGGCGGTAGGCCAAAAGAATCCTGCTCGGAAAGCCTTGCTGACCAAGGCCCGAGCTACCGCATGGTGGCCGCCCATGCCCGCGTGTATTTCTGCCAGGAGTTGATGCCCCTCTTCTTCGGAGATGCACCTTTGCAAGATTCCTGTGGTGCTTTTTTGTAAAGCTCGCCCTCATGGACCTTTTATGCTTTAGAGCACCGGACTATACGTCGTGCCTCTGTCTGGTCCTCCGGGAGCTATTGTCGAGTGAGGTAGGCGAGCAGAGGCTCTGTCCAGGGGGCAATTATGGCCATGATTTTGTGGGCGGAAGGTGTTTCCTTGAGTGTGGAGCCGCCGATGATATGGTCGTCGGGCTCCTTGTCCGGGAAAGCATTGTGAGCGGGCTCATTGACTAGTGCGCCGGTGTCACCATCCTGCCATACTACGGAGGGCTTGAAGAGCCGCTCGAGGAAAGTGTTTTTAGGAACCGGGTCGCGCTTGGCGCTCATGCGGGCGAGGACGTCCACGGCTTGGTTGTTGTCCCTAGAGACATGGTGGAATTCTAGGCCCTCGAATCGGGCCGATATCCGGAGAACCGCATTTCTGTATGCCGCCATCTTGGGGTCCTTGGCGTCGAATTCACTGTTGACTTGAGAGATCGCTAGGTTTGAATCTCCCCTTACTTTGAGGCGCTGCACCCCCATTGACGTGGCCAGACGAAGACCATGTAGTAATGCTTTGTATTCGGCTGCGTTGTTGGAGTCCATGTACATTATTTGTAGGACATACCAAATAGTGTCGCCTGTAGGGGTGATTAGGATGACCCCAGCCCCCAGTCTGGCTAACATTTTTGAGCCGTCGAAATACATCGTCCAGTGCGAATATGTACTGTACTCTTGGGGTAGTTCGGCTTCGGTCCATTCGGCTATAAAATCGGCCAGTACCTGAGATTTAATAGCTCGACGTGGTTTGTATGATATCTCGAAGGGAAGGAGCTCGATGGCCCATTTGGCGATGCGGCTCGTGGCGTCACTGTTGTTGATTATATCATTCAAGGGGACCTCTGACGCCACTGTGACCGAACATTCTTGAAAGTAGTGTCGTAGCTTTCGGGACGCCATAAAAACCGTATAAGCTATCTTTTGATAGTGGGGGTATCGTGATTTGCATGGCGTAAGTACCTCGGACACATAATAGACCGGCTTCTAGACTTGGAACTTGTGGCCCTCAGACTCCCGCTCCACGACGAGCACCGCGCTAACCACCTGATTGGTGGCTGAAATGTATAGTAGCATGGGCTCGCCGAGGCTAGGTGCGGCCAGGATAGGGTTGCCAGCTAGAAGTGTTTTAATCTCCTCGAGCGCCGCAGTTGCTTCATCTGTCCATTGGAAGTTCTTGGTCTATTTAAGCAGTCTGTAGAGTGGGAGCGCCTTTTCTCCGAGGCGAGATATGAAGCGGCTCAAAGCTGCCACGCATCCGGCCAATTTATGGATGTGCTTGAGCTCTATTGGTATTGCGAGCTGGGATAGCACACTAATTTTGGCCGGGTTGGCCTCGATTCCTCTATGGGAGATGATGAATCCGAGCAACTTTCTGCCAGGGACCCCGAAGACGCATTTTTCCATGTTGAGTCGTATATCATAGGCTCGTAAGTTGTCGAAGGTTTGGTGGAGGTCGTCTATCAGCTGGTCGATGTTTTTGGTTTTGACAACCACATCGTCCATGTACGCCTCGACCGTTCTGCCGATTTGGTTTTCGAGGCATGCTTGAATCATGCGTTGGTATGTGGCTCCTGCGTTTTTTAGCCTGAACGGCATGGTGTTGAAGTAGAAAGGCCCGTAAGGAGTGATGAATGCGGTTGCCGCCTGGTCGGACTCCTTCATCTTGATCTGGTGGTATCCGGAGTACGCGTCAAGGAAGCATAGCGAGTCTTGTCCGGTGGTGGCGTCGATGATCTGGTCTATTCTTGGCAGGGGGAAAGGGTCCTTAGGGCGGGCCTTGTTAAGGTCTTTAAAATCGACACAGAGCCGCCAGGATTTGTCCTTTTTGGGTACCATAACCAGATTTTCTAACCACTCGGGATGCTTGATCGCGCGGATGGATCCGACTTCCAGCAGTTTTGCTAGCTCTTCGCCCATGGCTTGCCGTTTGGGTTCGGAAAACCGGCGTAGAGTCTGTTTCACCGGCTTGAAGCCTTTTAAGATGTTTAGGCTGTGCTCTGCCAGCCTGCGTGGGATTCCCGGCATGTCTAAGGGGTGCCAGGCGAATATTTCCCAGTTTTCATGTAGGAACGTTCTTAACGCCTTGTCGACTGCGGGGTCCAGATGTGCTCCTATAGATGTCATTTTATTGGGATCTGTTGGGTGCACTTGAAATTTTACTATTTCATCTGCTGGTTTGAATGATGTAGATTTTTGTCTTTTACCGAGGACCACATCATCCCTGTCGACTAAAGTGCGTAGTGCTGTCAACTCTTCGGCCGCGAGGGCTTTGGATAGTGCCTCTAGGGCGAGGGATGCCGTCTTGTTTTCGGCTCGTAAGGCTTTGCTTGGGTCACTTTTAAGTGAGATTACCCTGTTGGGCCCTGGCATTTTGAGTTTCATGTACCCGTAATGCAGTATGGCCTGAAATCTCGAGAATGCCTCGCGTCCTAGGAGGGACGTGGTATCCGCTGCGAAGTGGTACAATGTGAAATAGCAAGGGTTCGGATCTGTAGTTATCGGGTGTGATGAACACAACGTCCAGGGTTATGCGTCCCGAGCAGTGTGCCTCCCTACCGGGTATTATACCTCAGAATGTGGTGTGGTTGCGTTCGATGCGAGATCTGTTGAGCTGCATCTTGTCGAGAGTATCCTCATAGATGAGGTTGAGGCCGTTGCCTCCATCCATCAGCACTTTAGTCAGCCAAAAACCATCGACAATTGGGTCGAGGACCAGTGCGGCCAGTGCATGGTTGCTACGTGGACTTGGCTCGTCCTTCTCGTTAAAGGTAATAGGCGCGGCTGCCCATGGCTGTGCGGCCGTAACTTGATATATCTGGCTGAGCTCTCGAAGAGCCTTTTTCCTTTTATTGTTTGAGGCGAATGTCTCATATACCGTAAGGACATTGTGGTCCTGTGGTGAAGCCGCGGACTGCTTATCTGGATGTGTAAGGCCCAAGATTGGCTCGCCATATTTGGCCACTTGTCTTACCACCCAACAGGCTCGAAGTATGTGGGTTGGGTTTGCGTCTAGCAAGACCGAGTGTATTGGGCATGGTTTATCCAGCAACTCGTCCAGCACTGATCTAGGCCTAGTCTTCTTTTCGTCAGGCTCGTGTTCCGGCGACCGATTTGTGTATGCCCGTTTAAAGCGAGACTTTTCGTGCTGCGCGGCGGGCGGTGGCCCCATGTTCATCTGTTGCGCCCTCCACGTGTTCTCCATGGCGCAATACTTGCGTACCATGTGTGATAGTTCGGTGAAGCTTTGAATTCGAGCGAGGGCGTTTAAGAGGCCCTCGTCCTTGCAGTTGAACTGGAAGGCTTTAATTATCTCTTTGCCACAGCAAGGCACCATCCTGTTCTTCACCAGGAGAAATCTAGCCCAATAATGATGGACTGTCTCATTTGGCAGCTGTTTGACATACATGAGGTCCCATATGTCTGGGTTTCCCGAATCTGGGCAGTATTCCGTGTGGTGGGTGGGTGGGAAAAATTTGAGCATTCCCTCCTGCAGCGGACCCGGACTATCCTTGATGGGTGGTTGAGTCATGTCCGGTTCTGATTGTGCAGGACTCGGATCCGGACTGGTGCGCGGCTGGATCGGCTCGAGGCCGGATCTTGCAATGGGGCTCAAGTCCGGGCATATCTCTGGGCTGGTGTCTGACTCCGAGCTGGAGACTCGAGTGTACACCGTTCTTAGCCTGTAAGGTTGCGGCCCCTCCTGGGCCTCTTCGACGGTGGCGACGAGGTGCGTGACCGGAGGGGTGTTGATTTTTCGATCGTCGGGTTTAAGCCCGATCCGATCATAGGTCATGGGCCTGATAACGGAGATTCCCATTGCACGGAATAGACTTACCAAGTGGTCTGCCGGCTGGGCACAAGGGGGTGCCGGACACTCCGGCGATTCGGCGGGAGATCTTTTGGACGGTCTGTCGGAGTTAGGCTTCAAGGCCGTACTCTGAGAGATACCTAATTCTTGTAAGTCTGCTGGTCCCTGGGTTGATGCCCCTGAACCGGTGAGTCCCTTTATGGGGACGAAACCTTCGATTTGGTCGAGGCGACCAGTGGGATCGGTGCGCACTAATATGCCGCCGAAGACGAGGAGATGACCAGGGGCGGGGAAGCCCTCAGAGCGGGTGTGGTCTCCAACGACCGGTTGAGCCATCGATCCTTTGGGTGATCCAACAGCGGAACTCTCAATGAAAGCACCAATGTCAGTGTCAAAACTGGCAGACCTCGGGGTAGGGGGTCCCAAGCTGTGGATCTAGGATCGATGGGGAACAAGGGATGATGAACACGGTGTTTACCCAGGTTCGGGCCCTCTCGAAGAGGTAATACCCTATGTCCTGCTTGATTGTATTGGATGTATAGTATGGTTACAGAGTAGATCTACCTTGAGATCAGCATGAGCTAAACCCTAAGGTGATGAATATAGCTCTAGCCCTAAAGACTACAACCCTCGGTTTATATAGACACCGGTAGGGTTAGGGTTACCGGAGATATATTACAATAAGGGATAAAGAGATCCTGCCTATCCTTGACTTGGAGGGCACACCACGGCTTCATAGATCTCCCGTCACTATACAACTTCTCTAGTCTGGCCCATATTCAATGGGCCGATGCCTCGAGGACCCCTTAGTCCATAACTCCCTCACCCGCAGCTGCCCATGGTATTTTGAGCGCGAAGTTGTGATGTCGAGGCGCGTAATGTACCGCTGGGGTGGGCATGCTGTGGGGGGCGTATCCCTATGCACGTCGAACACTGGGAGGCCCCTTGGCTGGATATAAGGCCCGCGCTCGCTTGCTTGCCTCTCGCGCCTTGACGGCGAGCTGACACTTCATCCCTTCGTATTCGGCCGCCAAGGCCGCAGTGTGTTCCTCGGTCCGGAGAGAGCGCTCCATGTTGCCATTAACTGTGATGACGCCTCTTGGTCCGGGCATCTTCAATTTGAGGTAGGCATAATGGGGGACGACGTTGAAGCGAGCGAACGCCATTCGGCCTTGGAGGGCGTGATAGCCGCTGCAAAAGGGGGCGATGTCGAAGATCAAGTCTTCGCTCCGAAAGTTATCCGGAGAGCCGAATACTACTTCCAAAGTGAGGGTGCCCGAACAGCGGGCTTCAATGCCGGGGATGACCCCCTTGAAGGTGGTGCTGCTGGGCTTGATCCTTGACGGGTCAATTCCCATTTTCCTTACTTTATCTTCATAGATCAGGTTGAGGCTGCTACCACCATCCATGAGGACTCTGGTAAGGTGGTATCCGTCGATAATGGGATCTAGGACCAAAGCCGCTGATCCTCCATGACGAATACTAGTCGGGTGGTCCTTGCGGTCGAAGATGATCGAACATGCATGCCGACCATGGAGTAAATTTCGGGGCTACATGCTCTATGGCGTAGACATCCCGAAGTGCGCGCTTCCTCTCCTTCTTGGGTATATGAGTGGCATAGATCATATTCACTGTTTTGACCTCAAGAGGGAATTGTTTTTCGCCTCCATTGTTCGACCTGCGAGGTTCCTCATCGTCCTTGCTGCGCCCGCTGTCGGTGTACACAAACAAGGGTATTTATTTCCCCCTGACCTGTGCGTAGACTTGCAAAGCCTCTAGGCTAACTGCCCTTGCCGGGCATGCCAAGGCCCAAGAAGGACAAGCTAGCAGAAGGCCACCTTGGGAAGGCCTCCCTTGTCGGGCAGGAGAGCCTGGCCAGGTCGAGGTCGCACCCAGGGTCAAGTCTAGTTCGCCTCGGCAGGGTTGCCGGGACCGCCAAGGCCAGAGCCCGCCAAGCTCCTTTGCCTTGGAACCTTCACCAAGACGCCACCGCTCCACCTTATCGCACCCAGATCGCTAATCAGTGCGCTGTGATACGTCTCCAACCTATCTATAATTTTTTATTGTTCCATGCTATTATATTATCTGTTTTGGATGTTTTATATGCATCAATATGCTATTTTATATTATTTTTGGGACTAACCTATTAACCTAGATCCTAGTGCTAGTTTCTGTTTTTTCCTTGTTTTTGAGTTTTACAGAAAAGGAATATCAAACGGAGTCCAAACGGAATAAAACTTTACGGTGATTTTTCTTGGACCAGAAGAAACCCACGAGACTTGGAGAGGAAGCTAGAAGACCCACGAGGCGGCCACAAGCCATGGGGGCGCGCCCCTGGCTTGTGGGCCCCTTGTAGACCGTCTTGGCCTATTCTCTGCACTATAAATCCTCAAATATTCCCCCTATACCAGAGGGCACACCAAAAATATTTTTCTGCCACTGCAAGCTTCTGTTCCCGTGAGATCCCATCTTGGGGCCTTTTCTGGCACCCTGCCGGAGGGGGATTCGATCACAGAGGGCCTCTACATCAACCTTGCTGCCCTTCCGATAAAGCGTGAGTAGTTTACCACGAACCTAAGGGTCCATAGCTAGTAGCTAGATGGCTTCTTCTGTCTCTTTGATCTTCAATACAATGTTCTCCTTGATGTTCTTGGAGTTCTATTCCATGTAATCTTCTTTTGCGGTGCGTTTGATGAGATCCGATGAATTGTGGATTTATGATCAGATTATCTATGAATATTATTTGAGTCTTCTCTGAACTCTTTTATGCACGATTAAGATATCTTTGTATTTCTCTTCGAACTATCGGTTTGGTTTGGCCAACTAGATTAGTTTTTCTTGCAATGGGAGAGGTGCTTAGTTTTGGGTTCAATCTTGCGGTGTCCTCACCCAGTGACAGAAGGGGTAGCGAGGCACGTATTGTATTGTTGCCATCAAGGATAAAAAGATGGGGTTTATGTCATATTGCTTGAGTTTATCCCTCTACATCATGTCATCTTACTTAAAGCGTTGCTCTGTTCTTATGAACTTAATACTCTAGATGCAGGCAGGAGTCGGTCGATTTGTGGAGTAATAATAGTAGATGTAGAATCGTTTTGGTCTACTTTGTCACGGACATGATGCCTATATTCATGATCATTGCTTTAGATGTCTTCATAATTATGCGCTTTTCTATCAATTGCTCAACAGTAATTTGTTTACCCAACGTATGTTTTCTTTAAGAGAGAAGCCTCTAGTGAAACCTATGGCCCCCGGATCTATTTTCCATCATATATTTTCAGATCTATAAGCCAAAAAAACAAAAATACCTTGCTGCAGTTTATTTATATTTACTTTAGTTTGCTCTTTTATTTATCTTTTTACCTATCTCTATTATATCTCACTCTTGTTCATGACCGTGAAGGGACTGACAAGCCCTTTTTTGCGTTGTGTGCAAGTGTTTTTTAGTTTGTGCAGGTGCATATATTGGAGACTTGCTTGTGCCTCCTACTGGATTGATACCTTGGTTCTTAACTGAGGGAAATACTTATCTCTACTTTGCTGCATCACCCTTTCCTCTTCAAGGGAAAAATCAACGCAAGCTCAAGAAGTAGCAAGAAGAATTTCTGACTCCTTTGCCGGGGAGGTTCTACATCAAGCCTACCAAGTACCTATCATAAAATCTCATCTCTTGCACTTCCAACGGAATAAGGAGTGGCAAGAGCCTAAGCTTGGGGATGCCCAAGGCACCCCAAGGTAATATTCAAGGACAACCAAGCATCTAAGCTTGGGGCTGCCCCGGATGGCATCCCCTCTTTTGTCTTCAATCCATCGGTAAATTTACTTGAGGCTATATTTTTATTCACCACATGATATGTGTTTTGCTTGGAGCGTCTTGTATGATATGATTCTTTGATTTTTAGTTTGCCACAATCATCCTTGCTGTACACACCTTTTGAGAGGGACACACTTTAATCGTGAATTTATTAGAATACTCTATGTGCTTCACTTATATCTTTTGAGCTAGGCAGTTTGCTCTAGTGCTTCACTTCTATATTTTTAGAGCACGGCGGTGGTTTTATTTTATAGAAATTGTTGAACTCTCATGCTTCGTTTATATTATTTTGAGAGTCTTAAACAGCATGGCAATTTGCTTATGTTATGAATTTAGTCCTGATATGATGGGCATACAAGAGGGAAATAATAAAAACTTTTATATAAAGAGCATTGAATATATGAGAAGTTTGATTCCTTGCATTTGTTTTGAGATATAAAGATGGTGATATTAGAGTCATGCTAGTGAGTAATTGTGGATTGGTAGAAATACTTGTGTTAAAGTTTGTGATTCCCGTAGCATGCACGTATGGTGAACCGTTATGTAATGAAGTCGTAGCATGATTTATTCTTTGATTGTATTCCTTATGAGTGGCGGTCGGGGACGAGCGATGGTCTTTTCCTACCAATCAATCCCCCTAAGAGCATGCATATTAGTACTTTGTTTCGATGGCTAATAAACTTTTTCAATAAGTATGTGAGTTATTTATGACTAATGTTGAGTCCATGGATTATACGCACTCCCACCCTTCCACCATTGCTAGCCTCTCTAGTACCGCACAACTTTCGCCGGTGCATTAAACCCACCATATAACCTTCCTCAAAACAGCCACCATACCTACCTATTATGGCATTTCCATAGCCATTCCGAGATATATTGCCATGCAACTTCCACCGTTCCATTTTATTATGACACATACCATCATTGTCATATTGTTCTCATATGCATGAGACATTCATATAGAGTCATATCTTTGTTCTAGTATCGAGTTGTAATTCTTGAGTTGTAAGTAAATAAAATTGTGATGACCATCATTATTAGAGCATTGTCCCATGTGAGGAAAGGATGATGGAAGCTAAGATTCCCTCACAAGTTGGGATGAGTCTCCGGACTTTAAAAATAATAATAAAAGAGGCCAAAGAAGCCCAAATAAAAAAAGAGGCCAAAGAAGCCCAAACAAAAAAAAGAGAAAAGGAGAGAAGGGATAATGTTACTATCATTTTCCACACTTGTGCTTTGAAATAGCACCATGTTCTTCATGATAGAGAGTCTCCTATTTTGTCACTTCCATATACTAGTGGGAATTTTTCATTATAGAACTTGGCTTGTATATTCCAATGATGGGCTTCCTCAAATTGCCCTAGGTCTTCATGAGCAAGAAATTTGGATGCACACCCACTTAGTTTCTTTTTGAGCTTTCAAACACTTGTAGCTCTAGTGCATCCGTTGCGTGGCAATCCCTACTCACTTGCATTGATATCAATTGATGGGCATCTTCATAGCCCACTAATTTGCCTAGTTGATGTGAGACTTTCTCCTTCCTTTTGTCTTCTCCACAACCACCATATTCTATTCCACCTATAGTGCTATATCCTTGGTTCACGCTCATGTATTGCGTGAAAGTTGAAAAGGTTTGAGAACACCAAAAGTATGAAACAATTGCTTGGCTTGTCATCGGGGTTGTGCATGATGAAATACTTTGTGTGATGAAGATGGAGCATAGCCAGACTACATGATTTTGTAGGGATAACTTTCTTTGGCCATGATATTTTGAGAAGACAAGATTGCTTTATTAGTATGCTTGAAGTATTATTGTTTTTATGTCAGTATTAAACTTTTGTTTTGAATCTTATGGATCTGAATATTCTTGCCACAATAAAGAAAATTGCATTGATAAATATGTTAGGTAGCATTTCACATCAAAAATTCTGTTTTTATCATTTACCTACTCGAGGACGAGCAGGAATTAAGCTTGGGGATGCTTGATACGTCTCCAACGTATCTATAATTTTTTATTGTTCCATGCTATTATATTATCTGTTTTGGATGTTTTATGTGCATTAATATGCTATTTTATATTATTTTTGGGACTAACCTATTAACCTAGAGCCCAGTGCTAGTTTCTGTTTTTCCTTGTTTTTGACTTTTAGATAAAAGGAATATCAAACGGAGTCCAAACGGAATAAAACTTTATGGTGATTTTTCTTGGACCAGAAGAAACCCACGAGACTTGGAGAGGAGACCAGAAGACCCACCAGGCGACCACAAGCCGTGGCGGCGCGCCCCCTTGCTTGTGGGCTCCTCGTAGACCAAATTGACCTAATCTCTGCACTATAAATCCTCAAATATTCCCCCTATACCATAGGGCACACCAAAAATACTTTTCCGCCGCCGCAAGCTTCTGTTCCCGTGAGATCCCATCTTGGGGCCTTTTCCAGCACTCCGCCGGAGGGGGATTCGATCATGGAGGGCCTCTACATCAACCTTGCTGCCCTTTCGATGAAGCGTGAGTAGTTTACCATGGACCTAAGGGTCCATAGCTAGTAGCTAGATGGCTTCTTCTCTCTCTTTGATCTTCAATACAATGTTCTCCTTGATGTTCTTGGAGTTCTATTCCATGTAATCTTCTTTTGCGGTGCATTTGTTGAGATCCGATGAATTATGGATTTATGATCAGATTATCTATGAATATTATTTGAGTCTTCTCTGAACTCTTTTATGCATGATTAAGATATCTTTGTATTTCTCTTCGACTGTCGGTTTGGTTTGGCCAACTAGATTGGTTTTTCTTGCAATGGGAGAGGTGCTTAGTTTTGGGTTCAATCTTGCGGTGTCCTCACCCAGTGACAGAAGGGGTAGCGAGGCACGTATTGTATTGTTGCCATCAAGGATAAAAAGATGGGTTTTTTGTCATATTGCTTGAGTTTATCCCTCTACATCATGTCATCTTACTTAAAGCGTTGCTCTGTTCTTATAACTTAATACTCTAGATGCAGGCAGGAGTCGGTCGATGTGTGGAGTAACAGTAGTAGATGCAGAATTGTTTCGGTCTACTTTTCACGGACGTGATGCCTATATTCATGATCATTGCCTTAGATGTCTTCATAATTATGCGCTTTTCTATCAATTGCTCAACAGTAATTTGTTTACCCACCATATGTTTTCTTCAAGAGAGAAGCCTCTAGTGAAACCTATGGCCCCCGGGTCTATTTTCCATCATATATTTTCAGATCTATAAACAAAAAAAACAAAAATACCTTGCTGCAGTTTATTTATATTAACTTTAGTTTGCTCTTTTATTTATCTTTTATACCTATCTCTGTTAGATCTCACTCTTGTTCGTGACCGTGAAGGGATTGACAACCCCTTTTTCGCGTTGTGTGCAAGTGTTTGTTAGTTTGTGCAGGTGCATATATTGGAGACTTGCTTGTGCCTCCTACTGGATTGATACCTTGGTTCTTAACTAAGGGAAATACTTATCTCTACTTTGCTGCATCACCTTTCCTCTTCAAGGGAAAAATCAACGCAAGCTCAAGAAGTAGCATGGTGTCAAGGTGCCAAGCAACCAGGTGGATCCTGTCAGGCATGTGGCAGCATGATGAGGAAGAGATTAGGTTTATTGACACCGTCCAGAGGACGTGTCACGCTAATAAGAAGAGGCGGATAAGCGGTGCGGCAGGCTTGCCGGGCTTCAACCTCAGCACGACACCTAGCAGTGCATTTAATGCACTTTGTCCTAATTGCCAGAGTTAGGTATGATAGCACTGTTAGGTATCTAATCACATTCAAATGACTGTTTCACCATTGTGGTCGCCCCTTGAGCTATAAAAGGTGGCCCGAGGCAACCTAGCAAAGGGTTCGAACACCTCGACCCCCTCACACTTGTCCGCACGTAGTTGCATTCCCCCAGGCACCCTTGCCGGGCTAGTGCACCTCGTGTCTTCGCCTTCCTCAAGTTCAATCCACCATAGCAGGACTAGGGTTTTACGCTGCAAAGCGGCCCGAACCTGGGTAAAGAGAGTTGTCCATCACTGTGTTGTCACCTGCTGCTTGTACTCTTTGTGCAAAACGGCCATCCCCTTGCCGAACCACAAAGGGGCACCCCTGCCCCATAGGTGATCGTGCTTCCACGCCGACATCTTTGGCGTGCCAGGTAGGGGGTGTCGTTTGTGCGAACCTAAAGCAGTAGTCAGCGCGTTGATCTTCGTCAATCTTCATTGTCTATGTCTCTCAAGAGAAGAAGAGTGGAGCGGCGGCGCCATTACCTATTTCATCAGTCCCTCCGCCTGCGGCTACGAGCGCTACGGGCACCGCGGCCGCGGCGGATAAGTTGGACGCCATGGGCGGCGCATCCATCGTAAGTAGTGTTGTTATCGCTCCTGCCACGATCTCTTTCGTGCGTAGGATGCGGCGGCAGCGGTGCAAAGACAGAGGATCCGGTCATTGATAAGCTGCACCCGGTGATGCCAACGTTCTTTCCACAGGAAATGAACGTTCAGCTAAGCCATGGGCCGCGGCGAATCCATCGGGTCTCCACCCCCAGCCCCGCGGAGCTGCATTGCTATGAAAGGGAATCGATGTAGGGCTTATTTTCATCCTACCCCGGCAAGTCTCGCCACACATGGTGGTGCGTTGCAACCCTGTTGTAGACAAGTTGAGCATCACCTCCGTGTGTGGGGCTTCCGGGGAAAAGAGGGACTCGCACCCCCGCAGTAGCAATCACCAGATTAATAAAAGATAAGTTGTAGAACCCACTTCCGGTTTCGAGGTTCTTTTTGTGTATCCTTTGCGACTCTTTTGGTTTAGACCCTAGCGTTCTGTATGGTATATCTGTAACGCGAAGGGACACTTCCATTGTCGCTTGCATCCTCGTCTATTTCGAGTCTGCTCAATAGACCAGGCAGCCGCATCGATAACGTCGAAGGGTAACTTGCCGGTGGCGCCTATGCTTGCAAGAATGCTAAGGGCCCGTCCCCACAGCAGCATAGCTAGTGCTTGCCCCGGCAGGCTCCCAGCATGCGCATGATTTGCAATCATACAAGAACGATGGGCAAGATAAACTTAAAGGATAGCATTGGTCCATACAACTACTTAAGAGTGCTATTACATCACAAGAAGTAGCAAGATCTGACATGAAGTTGAAATATGTCTTTTTGTCTGGCAGCATCCTAACGAACGGAGCAAGAGAAGCTAGTCCCGGTAGCCTTCTTGGACCCGAGGCACTCGAAGAACCTTGTCGGCCAAAGTCCCAATAACTTGAGCAGCGGCAGAGGTGTCCGTCCCAGCCGGCAGCCTCTTGAAAGCATCGAAGAGGTCGACGTCAGGATGGCACTGCACAGAATTAACAAGGAGGGTGAAGATGGTGTCCCGGGCAAATTTCCGAGATTCACTGGTGAAGCAAGCTGATCTGTCGTCTTCATACGTCTTCAGCCCTTCAATGAGACCCACAAAGAAATGTGTCAGCTTGACGCTCGGGGCCTCATGCTCATTGACGGAGAAAGTCCAGCTCTTCATGTTCATCTTGGCAATCTGGGAGGAGACACACTCAGCTATATCCACCAGACTCTTTGACCAGAGGCTGTACAGATCGACCTGCTGGAGGCGGTATTCAAATCCTGGTCCTTGGATGTAAGCTGTGATTGCAGCCCCTCTAGAGTGGAGGCTGTTTTCCGCGCTTCTTCCCAGAGGGCCTCGATCTCTTTCTTGTTCCCACAAGCTCTTCCTCCAGTTTCCCCATTCGGACCTCAAGCTCCGTCTTGGCTCTGGAGATTGTGGCAAGGGTGTCAAAGACCTCCTTGAGTTTGGTTGCTGCATCTTGAGCCTGCGAGTCGATGGCCTTTTCGTGGCTTTCCTCCAGGTCATTGGTGCGCTGCTGGACAAGGTTTTCCAAATCATCATCTTTGGCATGGAGGGTGTCGGCCAGGGCCTGCTCGCGAGCGGCAATATCTCTGGCTTGGGCATTGAGCTGCGTCTTGCGCTCTGTCAGCCTGGCATCATGAGTTCTTGCTCTCTCTGCGGAGGCCATCATCTTCTCCTCTTGGGCCCTGAGTTCGCTGGATCGAGAATTGTACCAAGAGCGCAGTTCTTCTGCCTTATATTTCGGTTGTTGGGTGGCTGCGTCCTGGGCCCTGTGCTCTTCTTGGACTGCCTGCCGCCTCCGGCCATACCTCTCCTGCACCTGCTTAAGCCTGGCAGCCACCGTCTCCAGAAAGACCAAGTCCTTGGAGCTATCACCGGGGTCTCTCGCTTCCTTGGCCCTCTGGGTCAAGGGAGCCAGTATGCGGCTGATTTCGTCATCAAAGTTTACCTCATCAATGATTGACGAGTTGGGGCTGTCGGAGTGGGATGAGCCTCTATCATGGCCAAGCTGCTTGTGCGGAAAGTCGCCCTCAAACCTGAAGCGTCACTCTGAAGGGGCACTTTTTCCTCAACTTCCATGACGGTGCCGATCGTGCTGCCAGAGATTTCCTCTTCTTCCTCTGGGATTTCTTAGATGTCCTTGGGGGCCCCGGTACGACCTTCTTCGGTGGCAATCTTGAGGGCTTGAGCAGCAGCATCCTTCCCTATGACAGCCACCTCTTCCAAAAGCTCCTTCTCTTTGAGCCCGGGGGCTGCAGGAGGATAGAGACAATGATAGTGCAAGGATAAGAAACTAGAACTAGGAGCCAAAGAAGCAGAAAGTTCCCAATGTGAATTCAAAGAAGAATGAGTTACCTGTCGGCGATTGCTGAGGAGAAACTTCTCCTTCCCCGGCAGTATCTGTTGCTGGCGGGCGTCTGGCATCATCTTTATCCATGGGGGTGGCCTCAATGCAGGCAGACCCGGCAGAAGGAGCCCTTGCCGGGGACCCCCCCTCCTTGGGGGTCGCGTGCGGAAGGAGCTGAAGTGGTCACCGCTTGCTGCCGAACTTCCCTCTGGGGGCTCCCGTCGGTTTCCTTGGCGGGCGACAGAAGAACTTCAGCATGGCCACCGGCGGACGCGGTCTGACCCATGCCTTCTCGCAGGGGGCTGGCCCGGGGGCCGAGTACGGGGTCACCTCCGGCATCCCTTGCCGGTTCAGCACCTGACACCAATCCCAGCTCCTTCGTCGTCATGGCCCGCTTGGCCCGTTGAGCCAGGGTCTCTTTGTCCCTGCCAAGGCCAACATCACAAGATCAGCTAAGAATCAAGGGAAAGCCAATTGGAATCAAGGAAAGCAAATGATCGTCCTCACTCTGGGTCGTCGAGCATGGCTTCCATCTAAAAAACCAAAGGTGGGGATGATTCCCTAGCCCTCTTGAGTGGCGGTGGGGTCATGCTCACTACTGGGACTGGACTTGATGGCGGCGTGGGGTCAACACCTTCACCACCCACTGTCGGGGAGGCAGAGTCGGGACCGGTACAAGGCGGGCTGAGTGGCGGCGCACTACGTCCTCCTTGCTGCTCTTGGTGGTCCTCTTCTTCACCTTGGGCCCAGCCCGAGACGAAGACGCCACCACCGGCTCTCGGCTCCCTCTCCTGCGAAGCTGACGCTTCTGCTCTGGGGCTTGAGGGCCCGTCTCAAGTCCCTCCTCTTCTTGGGGCACTTCGGCCCCCTCTGCCCTGGCGGCATCTGCTCCGGAAGTCTCGCCCCCGGCAGCCTCGGTCCCAGCAGCCTCAGACCCGGCAGCTCCTGTCCTGGCAACAGCGGCCCCTAGTGCCTCAAGTTCGGCGACCTCTTCATCAACATGCTCCTCCTCCGAGGAGTTTCGTTCATCATCATCACCAGCTGCCACAGCGGCCTTGAGCCTCCGGGCTTCCTCAAGCCTGCTGCGGATGTAATTCTGCTTGTCCTCAGTGGTGCATATGGTGAAATCCGTCTCCTTCCTGGTGGCTCTCTCCTCTAAGCCAGAGGCCCAGTTCATCTCATCCTCTAAGCTGGGCAACTCCCAGTCTGCCTTGACTCCATCGGCATTGTAGTCTGGCATCCACTTGAGGATCTGGTCCAATGCGGAGTTGATGTGCAATGGAACAATCCTTGCCGGCAAATGGAAGCTGCCGGCCTTGTGGAAGAGTTGCTCGCACAGCCAGGCATGACTCATGACTGTCAGATTGTTGGCAACACCAGGATACTGCCGCATCCAGTCCGCTACGTTCTTGTACTCCAAAGCGAAGCGATCCCATTGGTGCAACAGAGCAATGCGACACCGGAGGAAATCTGCCCCCACATGTTCAATGGTGAGCCCGGCAGCCTTGAGGCGGGCAACCCTGTTCAGCGCGGTGCGAAGTCTTTTGTCAGTTTCTCCCGAGTCGCTCCAATCCTTGTCACGCACCACGCTCTTGGTCCGCGACTGGCAGAACGAAGGGGCTTCTGGGTCCTTGATCCAGCACCAATCCCCTCTCCACTCCTCCCACTTGCCATGCAGTTGCCCTCCAAGGTAATCCCAATCTTCTCTCTTCCCCTGTGGAATCCATGATATGTTTCCCGAAAGGGATTTATCCTCGATGCGGGGGATGTAGAAGTGGCAGAACAGATCCACATTGGGGGCGACTCCAACAATTTTTTTGCAGAAATGGGCAAACACCGCCATGCACGTCATTGCATTGGGCGTGAAATCCAGCAAGCGAAATCCAAAAGCATACATCATTGCGCTGAATAAATCAGAGAAAGGGGGAGAAAGCCTGCAGTAAAAATAGGCGCAGAAGAATGGATATGAGTCACTCGGAACCTTGGATCCGTCCGGGATAACAACTGGTTCTCCATGGCCCTTGGTTCGCCTCCCCCACATATAGGCGTACCTATGGATCAAGGTGTTACCGTCCAAGTCTGACGGCGAGAACACCACATTCTCTTGCCGCCGCCGGACCAAAGCTTCCGCCTCCTTCTTCTTCTCCTCTCCCCTCGGGTCTTTCAGCTTGGCTGTTTGCTTCCCCTTCATGGTGCTCTTCTTTCACCCCATTTCCTATGGGTGGTGAGGAGGGGAAGATCTGGAGGCAAGAGAAGAGGGAATGACGGCGGACGCAGTTTCCGTCGAGAGGAAGAAGACGAAGCGAGAGGGGCGGAAGGTGCGAATGAGCAGCGCTCCTTCGTGTCTACCGTGTTTTATTGGGACCAGGTGAGAGGGGGGTTGGCCCTCCACTATTCCCTGCAAAACAGCCTTTCTACAGGCGCCCAGTAACCGCTGCAAAGCCACGGTTGCACGACCCGCGGTAACTGCGCGGATCGGATGTGTGATTGACAAGATAGTAAAATCATTATGCGTGGACAGATGATTTCTACCACGTGTCTATGCACTGCTTGGGGCCTAACCCAATGCACCCACAACACGTTTAGCTCAAGCCCGGGGCTACTATCGGTGTGCACAAATAGGGGTATTTATTTCCCCCTGACCTGTGCATAGACTTGCAAAGCTTCTAGGCTAACTGCCCTTGCCGGGCATGCCAAGGCCCAAGAAGGACAAGCTAGCAGAAGGCCACCTTGGGAAGGCCTCCCATGCCGGGCAGGCGAGCCTGGCCAGGTCGAGGCCGCACCCAGGGTCAAGTCTAGTTCACCCCGGTAGGGTTGCCGGGACCGCCAAGGCCAGAGCCCGCCAAGCTCCTTTGCCGTGGAACCTTCACCAAGACGCCACTGCTTCACCTCATCGCACCCAGATCGCTAATCAGTGCAGTGTAAAGGTACCAAGCAACCAGGTGGATCCTGTCAAGCACGTGGCAGCATGATGAGGAAGAGATTAGCTTTATTGACACCCGTCCAGAGTGTCGGCATTCTGGGAATGGGGGTACCCAGACTTGCCTGCCGCGGCCCACGGCGTGGCTCCATCGACGGCCTGGTACGACCCAGCTTCAACGACAATAACTCAAGACCCTCGCGAGGGGCCAAGCCTCGCGAGGCGGACGACACCAAGACCTCCACGAGGAGCGGCCTTCTCAGGCTGGCTCCCGAGGAGCGGAGATCTCTATGCAAGCCTCACCTCGTGAGGTCCGGATGACGTGAGCCATGACGACCAAGGTCAGGCGGGCGCCAGCGGGCGCAGTGTACCAGTTTCCTCTTTGGTGCTAAAGAGGCAAGTGCAGGCGCGGAGTCCTGAGGAATGAGCCAAAGGTTTCCATTCCCGTGCAACAAGACCAAGACCGCCAGGACGGCAGGACAGAGGTCATCACCGAGCCCACCACGGCGTCACAACCAGAGGCTTTTGCAGGCGAAGACTACTTTTGTCAGGATAGCATGTACTAGTTGTCTCCCTTCGAATTTGGCCGTTGTGGGATCCCTTCCTGCCTTTCATTTGGGAAGAGGACTAAGGCCACTATAAATAGGACTTAGCCACCACCATAGAGGGAACAAGTTCATATCAGAGGGACGGATCATTCAGATCACCCTCACTCCACTAGCTCACTCGAGCTCAAGAACACCTCTCCTCCTGAGGCTGTTCGCCACTGTACTAGTTCATCCTCAGCCCCTCGAGGCCAATCCACCACAAAGCAGGAGTAGGGTTTTAGACCGCAAGGTGGCCCGAACCTGGGTAAACTGCTGCGTCTCTTTTCCTTACAGTTCGTCGAGCTGGGCTGTGAGATTAGCGAGTAGGTAGACTAGAGAGGACGAGTTCTTCGCACGCACCCCAGAGTTCGAACCTCTCAAGGGTTTGCGGAACCCGAAATCCGACATTTGACGCGCCAGGTAGGGGTGCGTCGGAGGCTCTCTTCTGCCAGCAGATTCGCCACCAACCAGCAGTTCTCATGGCCGACGCCCCGAGGGCTCATGTTGAGCACTGGGTTGTTCGGCCTGCCCGAGCAGTGCCGTCAGCCCAAGAGGATCTCCACTTCTCGCTCCTCGCAGCCCGCTCGCTGCCCGGTGCTATCGGTCGCGGGCGGCAGGGGCTGCCATCGCCCGCCCTCGTGCCACGCTGCAACCGTGCCACCACACGATCTTCGAGCTATGCCACGGCGATGGCGCCACACTCTCGCCGGGAGCAGGCGAACATGCGAGCCGCGCTCATCGTGGCACGAGAGCTGCTACGGTGCAGGTTGGCGGAAGGCGACCATGATGCCCTGTTGGAGCGGGTCGCCGAGCTGCTTGACGCCGCCTGTAGGGGCGCGGCGCCTTTCTGCACCCTGCCTATGTCGCAGGATGTGACAGGGGCGCGCGGGGGCCCCCGCCGCGCCCGCGCGCCCCTCCCTGGAGCACCTGAGGGACCTAGCGGCGCCAACCCGGCCCGCAGCGCTGATCGTCCTTTCTCGACCACGCTACCCCCGGGCGAGGCGAGCTAGGGCGGTCCCGCCTGGGGCCGCACCGGGGCGCCACCCTGCGGCCATCAGAGCCTGGCACCGAGCCTGGTGGCCAACAACGCGGGGCACCCAGACAACGACCCTGGCGCGGCAGTCCCAGACGCCTACGTACCCCCCATGATGGATCTACAGTACGCGTCAAGAGAATGCCCCGGCGCCCCTCTCAGGCTGGGCTTAGGGGCTCTCCTTTGGAGGGCCTCTGACCTGGCCAACATCACGAGGGAGACGCTCGGGCACCATGTGGAGGCGTGCTTCAGTGCGCGTTTCCGCCAGGAGGGCACAAGGCGCGAGGTGCCAGGTGCTCAGGAGTTCATCACCAAGGAAATCGAGGAGCTTCAGGAGGCAAGAGCTATGCGAGGCGACCATCGCCCACCACCCGGCGCGGCTCCTTGTCCCGGCGAGGACAGCAAGCTGCGCGTCTGCGTCAACATCTCAGGGCTCAACAGGGCCGCATCTCAGGAGCGCTTCTGGCCGTCCCGCGCTGGCCGGTGCGAGGGTCCCCCTCACAGCTATGTTCGCATGCCTTTGGGCTTGTCGAGCGCAGCTGCTGCATGCCAGTGCCACATGCGGGGCGTCCTGGCGGCTCATGAGGCCAGAAGCCAGGCGATCCTGTTAGAGGAGGAGATGGATCCTCGCGAGCCCCCCGGGCCCCCAGAGCCTCCCGAGGTTCAGGGCCTGGGCGGCTCATGAGGAGCGACTTCTACGGCACGCGTCTTCAGCTACTCCAACATCTCTTCAGCAACAGTGCCAGGTGACATTTTCTGGTTTGTTCAGTTGGGGGCGCCCCTCGGGCTGCATATCCCCAAGCCACGTGGGTCCGTCCCTGTGGCATGTATCGTTTTGCATCTATCAGAACTAGCTCTACCCTATCCATGAGTTTATTTATGATTATCACTTGACTATCTGGTGCTTCATCACCACGAACGTCGTACGCCCTTGCAAGCCCACCCACGACCACCTCATGATTAAGGACTGGCACGGCATCTGCGCTCGGGTCCATCCCTACAGCGTCGCTAAACCCAAGTGGCTGAGCTCTGGCTCGCGGGCCAGCTCACATGCATGTCACCTCCCATGGTCCTTGGTGCCTTGTTCTCGCATGAACTAATCGGGGGCGGCTAAGTTAGGGCGCGTGACCCGGTGCCTCGCCACCGCGGGAGCCGCACGCCGGTTGTCTTTCTTCAGGACATTCGCATGAGAAGACTGGGCACGGCATCTGTGCTCGGGTCCGTCCCTGCAGCGTCGACAAACCCAATGGCTGAGCTCTGTCTGGCGGGACGGACCCGTTCATGTCACCTCCTGGGGTCGTTGGTGTTTGGCCTTCTCATGCGATAACCTCAGGAGATTCACTCGGCGCAGGTTGCCTAACCATCTCGCAGGACTATCACAAGTGTTACGAATCAAATTCAGGCGCAACCCACCTTGAGGTAGGGCCTCGTGAGTCCTGCGCTGGCTCATGAGTGCCCATACACACCTCCTCTAGCCCTGCCGTGCAAGCCACGTGTCAGGGCGGGGCTGTACATGCCCCGGGGTCTTCCCTCAGAGGGAGCCCCCACCCACGTACTAGTGGAAGCACCATGCTCCGCGCTGGCAGTCGACACGGTTGAGGAGCGGCTATGCCCATGCAAGAGTGGTAGCGCCATGCTCCGCGCTGGTGATAAACAACTGGGGGCAGCCTAACGGCTGCACTAACCTCAGGAGAGCCACCAGGCTCGGTGTTAAGCCTCACCGCGCTGCTTTCCCCTCGGGAGAGTAGCGCGAGAGGGCTGGGCACGGGGGCTACGCTCAGGTCATGCCTGGCGTACGCCACCTTGCCAGGTCCCTCGGACCTGGTCTTCGCACATCCCTCCCGAGCGAAAGCCCGGCGAGGACAGGTATGGGGGTTTTTGTTTGTACGTCAAGGGGGACTCCTGAGCATCGCGACTCAGGAGCCTAACTGGCCACGTAGCCCCTCACCCCTTGGTCTCGTCCTGGCAATCCGGACGACCCAACAGCGTCTGAGGTACGCGCGGGGCCGGGCCCTGCCGACGCAGACTGCCAAGACCCACTCTTGCGTCTCCTTCCTGAGGGCTGTTCGTACGTCAAGGGGGACTCCTAAGCATCGCGACTCAGGAGCCTAACTGGCCACGTAGCCCCTCACCCCTTGGTCTCGTCCTGGCGATCTGGACGACCCAACGGCGGCTGAGGTATGCGCGGGCCCGGGCCCTGCTGATGCAGAACATCAAAGCAAACGGAAAGGAAACCGCAGAACCTTAGCAAATTATTACAAAACATACAGTCTCTTAAAATCCCAAAGCATAAGTTCTTACGCCTCCACGAGGCACGATACATGTTGCAGGAATAAAACAAGGGGAAAGCGCCGCCATCTCCTTCAGCCTTGGATGCCACCGTTGCCCGCTTGGGGAGTCCCGTCACCGACGACGTCACCGCCGTCCTTGCCGTCAGACATAGGCACGGGGTCAACGGCGAGGAACTTCCGTAGCAGGGCCTCCACTTGACCCTTCACGGCCTCGGCAGCAGCGTCTTGGAGCTCAGGGTCCACGGGCTCGAGCAGGGCACCAAAGTCGAAGCTGGAGTCCCAAAGATGGAGGTGGCTGAAGACGCGCGTTGCAGCCGAGGCCGAAAGCACGCGGGCTTCTCCCTCCACCATGGGGCCCACTCCGATGACGATGCCCTTGAGCGCCGCGACGAGCTTGGGGAGAAGCTCGGAGGGGCCTTCCTTCGGAGTCACCAGCGGCTCCTTGTACCCGCTCCCGTAGAGATCCTGCAGTGCCTTGCGGGACCTCTGCTCGAGGGAGTCGAAGGCGGCACGCCCCGCGTTGGCCGCCTCCTCAGCCTTGGCAAGGAGTTTCTCCCTAGCCTCCCGCCGAGCCTTCTCGTCGGAGACAAGCTGGGCGTGGGACGCCTGGGCCGCCTCCACCTCCTCCTTCAGCTTCTCTAGGCGGCCGCGCTCCGTGGCCTGCTCCCGAGATGCCTGCTCTAGCTCGGCGTCACGACCGGCGACCGCAGACTCCCACTCCTTCAGCTTTTCCTCCTGCTCCTCGAGTTGGCGGGCGCGGGTGGCCTGTTCGTCGAGGAGGGCTTCCAGCTCGGCCTCCGCCGCGCAGCAGTGCTCCTCAGTGTCCTTCACGTCCTTCAACACCACGTCACGAGCGGCGGCGGCCACGCTGGCCACCTTCTGGCCCTCCTCTTCAGCAGCATCGGCCTGGTCCCAGGCCGCCCTGACAGACGAGTCAGTCTAGAGCCACCCCGAGACCAGCTCCAGGCGCCCCGACGCCCGGCGCTGGTCGGGGCCTCGAAGATCGTTCCAGAGTTGATCCAATGCGGAGAAGGCCTGCTCTAGAGCATCGGGCGTGGTAGAAGAGCCGCAGCCCGTCAGCGTGACAGCTGGAAGAGGAGGCGGCGACGGCATCAAGACTGGCGAAGCAGCAGCAGCAGCAAGGATGGCCGGGGGCTCCGGAGCCCTCGGGTCGTTAGTAGGCGCGCTGAAGGCAAGCATCCCTGAAGCCGGCGCGGCCGTAGAGGCATCCTTCTCCTGAGGCTGCGCCCCTTAGCCTCGCAAGGGCAACCCTGCGGCAGGAGGACGCGAGCTAGCCTTGTCCGTCTGCGCCAGAACCTCCGGGGCCGAGGCGGGCCGCTTGGCCTTAGAAGCCCTCGCCTCCTCCTTCTTCCTTTTCGCCGCCAGCATTGGCCTGGCCGCAGAGAGGAAAATGTCAGAGCACTACGTCAAGAGCAGGAAGCAAAGACAAGATGGTGCGCTTACTGATCCGTGGCGACGTAGTCCCTCGTCCTCTTCAGGAGCATGATGCCCATAGGCTTCATGGGCGCGAGCCCTGCCGCGCTCTCGGGAGCGGATGAGCGCGGGGGGGCCGGATCTACGGCAGCGGCGGCCGACGGCGGGGCTGAGGCGCCACCTCGGGGAAGCAACAACGACCTATCCTTCTTCGGGACACCCTGCTTCAGCTTCTTCGATGGGGTGCCCCTGGACCTCGTGGTGACCCCGGTGGAGCACGGCGACTCCCTGACTGGGTGCTCATCGGTGTCGTCATCAGAGAAGGCGTGGAGGAGCTCGCTCCGTCATGGGGGAGAAGTCTCCCCCACCTCCTCCAAGGTTGCCTCCGAGCTCTCGTTCCCCTCCTCCCCGGAGGGATCACCGGAGGACACCGGCACCGGGGAGCCCGCGGGCAGGGAAGGCTCCAGCGGCACGAGCCCCCGCTCGTTGAAGACAGGCATGGCGGCGGCTATCTTCTCCTCATCGGCGCGATGGTACAACGGGAGATGGGCATCCGAGGGGCCACCCTGGTCCTTCCCGAGCAAGGTGCGCACGACCTTGCTCAGCTACTCGTCAGACAAGTTATCCGGGCGCAACCGGAGGTCGTCTTCCATGCCCTTGAAGCTCCACAGGGGGCGCGAGTGCGCCTGGAGCGGAGCCAGGCGCTGCGTCAGGAACTCCTTGACAATCATGGCCCCTGTCAGCTTCTCCGCCTTCGGGTCCTCCGCCTTCAGGTCGGCCGTCATCCTCTCCAGCAACTGCTTCGCCCTGGGGTCGGTGAGCTTCTCATGAGCCCATCGATCCAGGGGCCTCGGCAGCTCCAGCCGAGCGTGGGAGCGCTTGGCGTCCATGAAGATCCACTTGTTCCTAAAGTCCTCCACCTTCTTCCCGGCCCGCGAGATCGTGTTGCTGCCGTTGGCCGCGATGAAGCTGGCGCACCCAGAGCACTGGCCGCTACTTATCCGGAGGTAGAAGAAGTGGCGGAACATCGCGACGGAGGGCGTCACCCCCATGAACGCTTCGCAGTAGAAGGCAAAGATCGACAGGAGGAGGATGGAGTTGGGATGAAGATGGAGGGCGTGGAGACCATAGTGGTTGAGGACGGCGTAGAAGAAACGGGAGAAAGGGGGAACCAGCCCAGCGAAGACGCTGTGCAGGAAGAAGGGGTAGAAGGTGTCACCCAAGGCTTCCGGCTGGGCGGAGCCGACCCGGAGCGCCGTCTCCCCTCCCTCATTGTCGGTGCCCGCCGTCAGCGGGAGCACGGCGGCAAGGTGCTTCTCCTCGGCAATGGAGGACGCGCTCAAGGCTGGCTCAAACCAGGGAGCCGAGCGCGCGGTGGAGGCCGATGACTTTGCCTTGTCGGTGGCCATCGGTGGCAAGTCCGGGGAAAGGATTCAGCAGATCTGGTGGCGCGCTAAGCAGAAGGAGAAGGGGATCTGGAGCAAGATGGAAGAAAGGCAATGAGGGCTCAGCGGCAAGCGCCAGCCTTTTTGTCAGCCAGGGATAGTTGCCGAGGCGGCGTGGAGAAGCGGAGACGCCCACGTCCCATCAATCGCCACGCGTTGACCAAGGCCGCAGGCGGTTAGGGCCCGCGGCGCTCAGCACTTGCCCCTTGGCTTCGCCTCGAAGCCAAGTTCGAGCGTGCCTTGGGCCCGGGGGCTACTGTCGGCGTTCTGGGAATGGGGGTACCCAGACTTGCCTGCCTGTGGCCCACGGCGTGGCTCCATCGACGGCCTGGTATGGCCCAGCTTCAGCGACAACAACTCAAGACCCTCGCGAGGGGCCAAGCCTCGCGAGGCGGACAACACCAAGACCTCCACGAGGAGCGGCCTCCTCAGGCTGGCTCCCGAGGAGCGGAGATCTCTATGCAAGCCTCACCTCGTGAGGTCCGGATGATGTGAGCCATGACGACCAAGGCCAGGCGGGCGCCAGCGGGCGCAGTGTACCGGTTTCCTCTTTGGTGCTAAAGAGGCAAGCGCAGGCGTGGAGTCCCGAGGAATCAGCCAAAGGTTTCCATTCTCGTGCAACAAGACCAAGACCGCCAGGACGGCAGGACGGAGGTCATCACCGAGCCCACCACGACGTCACAACCAGAGGCTTTTGCAGGCGAAGACTACTTTTGTCAGGATAGCATGTACTAGTTGTCTCCCTTCGAATTTGGCCGTTGTGGGATCCCTTCCCGCCTTTCATTTGGGAAGAGGACTAAGGCCACTATAAATAGGACTTAGCCACCACCATAGAGGGAACAAGTTCATATCAGAGGGACGGATCATTCAGATCACCCTCACTCCACCAGCTCACTCGAGCTCAAGAACACCTCTCCTCCTGAGGTTGTTCACCACTGTACTAGTTCATCCTCAGCCCCTCGAGTCCAATCCACCACAAAGCAGGAGTAGGGTTTTAGACCGCAAGGTGGCCCGAACCTGGGTAAACTGCTGTGTCTCTTTTCCTTACAGTTCGTCGAGCTGGGCTGTGAGATTAGCGAGTAGGCAGACTGGGGAGGACGAGTTCTTCGCACGCACCCCAGAGTTCGAACCTCTCAAGGGTTTGCGGAACCCGAAATCTGACACAGAGGACATGTCACGCTACTAAGAAGAGGCAGATGTCGGTGTCAAAACCGGCAGATCTTGGGTAGGGGGTCCCGAGCTATGGATCTAGGATCAATGGGGAACAAGGGACGAAGAACACGGTGTTTACCCAGGTTCGGGCCCTCTCTAAGATGTAAAACCCTACGTCCTGCTTGATTGTATTTGATGTGTATGGTATGATTACAGAGTCGATCTACCTCAAGATCAGGCGAGCTAAACCCTAGGTTGAGGAGGGATTGGATGTTGCTCTAACCTTAAAGACTAAAAACCCTTTGGTTTATATAGACACCAGTAGGGTTAGGATTACAGGTGATCGGTTATAATGAAGGAAAGATCATGCCTAATCTTGACTTGGAGGCACACCACGGCTCCGAAGATCTTCTATCCGGACATGGGTCCGCGTTCTAGCTTGGCTCCATAGTAGCCCACCAATCCGGCCCACAAGCAATAGGCCGGCGGCCCGAGGACCCCTTAATCTAGGACTCCCTCAGTAGCCCCCGAACTAGCCTCCAATGCCAGAGCTTGTGTCCGGCATCCGCATATCCGATGGTCTTCGGATTGCGAGCCGAGTTCTCCATCCTGTCCTATCCATGCTCGGAGTTGAGTGGTGTCCGGAATCTGGAGCATTTGTTTTACTTAGCCTCGAAGGACAAAGTGCTCAAGTGCGAACAGTGCCCTCGTCTGACAACTTTTTGGTGAAGGGTCACGTCCGGTCATAACACCGAATGGCTGGAATTTCTCGATACACGGCTCGAGGCTGCCCCTCTATTGGCATGTCTCATCAAGGCAGAGATCGTGCCCCATTTTTTAGTGGATATGATCCATGATTTCGATTCCCCCACCCGCGCATAATGTCGCGAGCGTATCGGGCAGTAGAGAGGCCCGCGACATGAAAATAGGAAACCTCAGCTCCTCCGGGGCCCATAAAAAAGCAGAATAGCCACAGTTACCAGCCTACGCCTTATTCCACCTCTCGTTGCCGCCTTTCCAATCTCCGGAGCTCCAACGCCCTGCTCTACTTTTCCGCGGAAGGTCTCCTTCCTAGCTTCTCCCTAGCTTCGGCCATGGCCTAATCCGGTGCCAACAGCAAGTGGGAAGCTTCCATCATCACCAACAGCGATATCGAGGAGCTGAAGCGAGCCGGCTACTTGCCGGCCAATGTTGCTCACCGGGCCCCCGAAGAGGGCCAGGTCAACCCCACGCCCAACCCAGGCGAGAGGGTAGTGTTCCTCCCCCACTTTATCCGGGGGCTGGGTTTTCCTCTTCACCCCTTCGTGAGGGGGCTAATATTCTTTTATGGGGTGGATTTCCATGATCTAGCCCCCAACTCCCTCCTCCACATTTCGGCCTTCATCATCGTTTGTGAGGCCCTCTAATACGTCTCCCACATATCTATAATTATTGCTTGTTCCATGCTGTTATATTATCATTCTTGTATGTTTTACAATCATTTTATAGCAACTTTATATCATTTTTTGGGACTAACCTATTGACATAGTGCCCAGTGCTAGTTGCTGTTTTTTGCTTGTTTTTTACTTCACAGAATATCAGTACCAAACGGAGTCCAAATGCAGCGAAACTTTTTGGAGATTTTTTCTGGACCAGAAGACACCTAGTGGGCCCAAGAAGTACCAGAGGGGAGGCCCGAGGTGAGCACAAGACACCTGGGCATGCCAGGAGGCCCAGGCACGCCCAGGTGGGTTGTGCCCACCTCGGAGCCCCCCTGCACCGCCTCTTCGCCCTATAAATTCCCAAATATTCCAGAAACCCTAGGGGAGTCAACGAAACACAATTCCAGCCGCCGCAAGTTCCAGAACCACGAGATCCAATCTAGACACCATCACGAAGGGGTTCATCATCCTCATTGGTGCCTCTCCGATGATGCGTGAGTAGTCCACCATAGACCTAAGGGTTCGTAGGCAGTTGCTAGATGGCTTCTTCTCTCTTTTTGATTCTCAATAAAATGGTCTCTTGGAGATCTATTTGATGTAACTCTTTTTGCGGTGTGTTTGTTGGGATCCGATGAACTTTGAGTTTATGATCAGATCTATATCCATGAATATTATTTGAGTTTTCTTTGATCTCTTATATGCATGATTATTTATAGCCTCATATTTCTTCTTTGAATCTTTGGTTTAGTTAGGCCAACTAGATAGATTTTTCTTGCCATGGGAAGAGGTGCTTTGTGATGGGTTTGATCTTGCGGTGTTCTTTCCCAGTGACAGAAGGGGTAGCAAGACACGCATGTATCATTGCTATTAAGGATAACAAGATGGGGGCTATTCCTACATGAATAGATCTCGTCTACATCATGTCATTGTTCTTATTGCATTACTCCATTTCTCCATGAACTTAATACACTAGATGCATGTTGGATAGCGGTCGATGTGTGGAGTAATAGTAGTAGATGCAGGCAGGAGTCGGTCTACTAATCTTGGACGTGATGCCCATATATTGATCATTGCCTTGGATATCGTCATAATTATTTGAAAGCACAAGTGCTCCCTGGGTGATTTTGGTAATTAATGTCAACATATCTCTTGTTGGACTAATGTTTTTATCTAGTGTATTTCAGACAAGTTCAACAATGGCGTGGAAAGGACAAGAGGATGTGGAACCCCTTAAAGGTGTCAAGGACATGCATTGGCTAAATCTCAAGCCTCTTCATCTTTGTTTTAGTGATCCAAGATCACATTGAGTCCATAGGAAATCCAATACTATTAAACGGGGATGAGGTGTTGCTTAATGGCTTGCTTCCTCAAAATGCTTAGTGATATTGCTCCAAAGCCCTCAACCACTTTCTCCATCCAAATATGTCAAAACCCAAAACTCCAACTCGGCCCCACCGAGTTCATATGACATAGCCACAGCCAGAAACCCTAACAGTTCGGTCACACCGATACGGATCTCGGTCTCACCGAGATGGCCTTGCAACCTCCCTATTATCAGTTGCAATTATTTCGGTCTCACCGAAATTGCAATCGGTCTCACTGAGTTGATGCGATCAGCACCACCGAGATTAGGTTTGCCCTAAGCCCTAGCACATCAGTCCCACCGAGTTGTTCCAGTCGGTCCCACCGAGATTCCTAACGTTCACATTTTGAACTAATTGGTCCCACCGAGTTTAGCTATTCGGTCTCACCGAGATGGGTCAAATGTGTGTAACGGTTGGATTTTGTGTGGAGTCTATATATACCCCTCCACCCCCTTCTCCATTTGAGAGAGAGCCATCAGAACGTGCCTACACTTCGACCATAAATTTTCTGAGAGAGAACCACCTACTCATGTGTTGAGATCAAGATATTCCAATCCTACCACAAGAATCTTGATTTCTAGCCTTCCCCAAGTTGCTTTACACTCAAATCATCTTTCCACCATATCCAAATCTGTGTGAGAGAGTTGAGTGTTGGGGAGACTATCATTTGAAGCACAAGAGCAAGGAGTTCATCATCAACACACCATTTGTTACCTTTTGGAGAGTGGTGTATCCTAGATTGGTTAGGTGTCGCTTGGGAGCCTCCGTCAAGTTGTGGATTTGAACCAAGAAGTTTGTAAGGGCAAGGAGATCACCTACTTCATGAAGATCTACCCGAGCGAGGAAAGTCCTTCGTGGGTGATGGCCATGGTGGGATAGACAAGGTTGCTTCTTCGTGGACCCTTCGTGGGTGGAGCCCTCCGTGGACTCACGCAACCGTTACCCTTCGTGGGTTGAAGTCTCCATCAACGTGGATGTACGATAGCACCACCTCTTGGAACCACGCCAAAAATCTCCATGTCTTCATTGCATTTGCACACTCCAATCCCATCCCTTTACTTTCTTGCAATTAGCATGCTTTATCCTTTCCACTGCATATACTCTTGTCATGCTTGCTTGAAATGTATTGTGAATGCTTAAACTTGTGCTAAAACTGCATCTCAACTTGAAGAACTTAAAAACTACCACTTCTACTTGTTGAGGGTCTAATCACCCCCCTCTAGACCCCTCTTCTTGATCCTTTCATTATTCGATCTTCTATCAATTGCCCGACAGTAATTTGTTTACCCACCGTGTGCTATTTCTCGAGAGAAGTCACTAGTGAAATCTACGGCCCCCGGGTCTATTCTTCATCATATTTGCTTGAGATCTATTTTTATTCGCTTTTAGTTTTAGATCTATTATTCCAAAAACCAAAAAATACCATGCTGCACTTTTTTATTACTTATTTTATTTTGCATTTTATCGAGAGCTATTTATCCAATCTATCACAAATATTTTCCCGTTAACTTGCCAATTTCTGGCACTGTTACCTAGGAGGGATTGACAACCCCTCTTACACGTTGGGTTGCAAGTATTTGTTGTTTGTGTGCAGGTACCGTTTACATAGTGTTTTCTTGGTTCTCCTACTGGATTGATACCATGGTTTCATAACTGAGGGGAATACCTACTGTAGCTGTACTGCATCATCCCTTCCTCTTTGGGGAAATACCGACGCGGTTTCAAGTGACATCAAAAGGAATTTCTGGCACCGATGCCGGGGAGACATCATCAACATATATCAGGTTACTAATCACAAATCTCATCTCCTTGCAATTTATATTATTTGCCATTTGCCTCTCATTTTCATCTCCCCCACTTCACAAAAATTTGCCGTTTTATTCGCCCTATTTTTCGTTCGCCTTTTTCTCGTCAGATATGTTTTTTGCTTGCAATCTTGTTTGCATAGTCACGATGTCTCAAGAAAACACCAAGTTATGTGATTTTTCCAATACCAATAACAATTATTTTATTAGCACTCCGATTGCTCCTCCCGCCACTAGTGCGGAATCTTGTGATATTAATGCCGCTTTGTTGACTCTTGTTATGAAAGATCAATTTTTCGGTACTCCTAATGAGGATGACGCATACCATCTAAACACATTCATAGAATTGTGTGATATGCAAAAGAAGAAAGATGTGGACAATGATATTGTGAAGTTGAAATTATTTCCTTTCTCTTTGAGGGATCGTGCAAAAATTTGGTTTTCTTGTTTGCCTCGCAATAGTATCGATTCTTGGGATAAGTGCAAAGATGCTTTTATTACTAAATAATTTTCACCCGCGAAAATTATTTCCCTTAGAACTCAAATCATGAATTTTAAGAAACTTGATCATGAACATGTTGCACAATCTTGGGAAAGAATAAAGTTGATGCTAAGAAATTTTCCTACTGATGGTTTAAATCTTTGGATGATCATACAAATTTTTTATGCGGGATTGAATTTTGTTTCTAGAAATCTTTTAGATTCCGCCGCGGGTGGCACTTTTACGGAAATTACTTTGGGTGAAGCCACTAAATTGCTTGATAATATTATGGCAAATTATTCACAATGGCATACCGAAAGAGCACCTACTAGTAAAAAAGTTAATTCGGTTGAAGAAATTAGTACTTTGAGTGAAAAAGTTGATGCTCTTATGAAATTGGTTGCTAATAAAAGTGCTCCTATTGATATTAATGATGTGCCTTTGTCTACTTTGATTGAGCAAAATCGTGATCCCATAGATGTGAATTTTGTCTCGCGAAACAAATTTAATAACAATGCTTATAGAGGTAATTTTAATCCTAGGCCTTTTCCTGGAAATTCCTCTAATAATTATGGTAATTCTTCTTACAATAATAATAGGAACCCCTCTGATCTTGAGAATAATATTAAGAAGTTATCAATGCTCAAAAAGTTTTCAATACTACGATAGAAGAAAAGTTGAATAAGATTGATGATATGTCTAGAAGCATTGATAGAATTTCTCACGATGCAGAAAATCTCAAGTTCAAAACTTTTGCACCCAAGGTTGATGAATCAATTAAAGCTTTATATGTTTCTATGGATGAAAGTAAGAAAAGAACCGCTATGCTTAGAGCTAAAAGAGAATTTTTAGAAAGTGCATTTTCTAGTGATTGCTTTCATAAAAATGATGAAGATCTTAAAGTGATTGGTGTTTCTTCTATTGATTCCTTGTTTAGTAAAATTAAAATTGATGATAAAGGGACTGAAGAAGAGTCAACTTTAGCTAGAGGGCGTCACGATAATTTGGAGGGTGAAAATCTTGTTGAAAAAATTGATAAAAATGGGTTTGGAGAGGTCATAACTTTAACTAGTGATGTGCCCACTCTTTTGGATTATGAAGACTTTAATTATGATAATTTCTCTTTGATTGAATGTATTTCTTTGTTGCAATCCATGATAAATTCACCCCATGCTTATGAACAAAATAAAGCTTTTACTAAACATATCATAGATGCCATGATGAAAGCTTTAGAAGAAAAATTGGAGCTAGAGATTTCAATTCCTAGAAAATTACATGATGAATGGGAACCTACCATTAAAGTCAAGATTAAAAATTATGAGTGTTTTGCTTTGTGTGATTTGGGTGCTAGTGTTTCCACAATTCCTAAATCTTTATGTGATGTGCTTGGTCTTACCGATATTGAAGAATGTTCTCTTAATTTGCACTGGGCGGATTCTACTATTAAAAAGCCTTTGGGAAGAATTAATGATGTTCTTATTCTTGCAAATAGAAATTATGTGCCCATAGATTTTATTGTTCTTGATATTGATTGCAATCCGTCTTGTCCAATTATACTTGGTAGACCGTCTTTACGTACTATTAGTGCCGTGATTGATATGAAAGAAGGCAATATTAAATTCCAATTTACACTTAGAAAGGGGATGGAACACTTCCCTCGAACAAGAATTAGGACACCATATGAATCAATCATGAGGGCATCCTATGGATCGAAAACTAAAGATGACAATACTTGAATCTATGCATTATGCCTAGCTAGGGGCATGAAACGATAGCGCTTGTTGAGAGGTAGCCCAATGAATAAAATTTATTTTTGCCTTTTCTTTCTGTTCTTGAGTATTTACACAATTATGCCTGTGTTATGATTTTGTTTTTTATGTTTTAATTAGTATTTGTGCCAAGTAAAGCCTTTGGGATAGCTTTGGTGATAGTTGATTTGATCCTGTTGAAAAACAGAAACTTTTGCGTCCAGTAACAGAATTGTTTAAATTCACAGAAGCGACGAAAAATTATGAATTTTTTACACAAGATTTATATACAAATTTCCTCTCTTTTCATAATATTGCAGAATTTTTGAGTTACATAAGTATGATAACAATTCTCATATTTACAGACTATTCTGTTTTTAACAGATTCTGTTTTCTTTACATTGTGTGCTTATTTTGATGAATCTATGGATTGTATCGGGGGGTATAAGCCATGGAAAAGTTAGAATAAAGTAGATATAATGCAATAACAAAATTTGAATGGGTTTGCAATAGTACTTAAAGTAAAGATTGGTTTTCTTATACTAACGGATCTCACGAAGGTTTTGTTAAGTTTTGTGTGATTGAAGTTTTTCAAGTTTTGGGTGAGATCGCGATGGATGAAGGAATAAGGAGTGAAAAGAGCCTAAGCTTGGGGATGCCCATGGCACCCCAAGTTAATATTCAAGGAGAACCAAGCAACTAAGCTTGGGGATGCCCCGGAAGGCATCCCCTCTTTCTTCTAACGACCATCGGTATTTTACTTGGAGCTATATTTTTATTTGTCACATATCATGAGTTTTGCTTGGAGCGTCTTGTATTATATGAGTCTTTGCTTGTTTTGCTTTTTAGTTTGTCACAAGTATCCTTGCTAGACACACCTATTTGAGAGAGCCAAAATTATGCTATGATTTGTTAGAATTGCTCTTTATGCTTCACTTAAATTTTTTGAGCTATGGAATTGCTCTATTGCTTCAATTATATCTTTTTGAGCATGGTGTGCTTTAATATTTTTGAAGAAATGCTCTCATGCTTCACTTAGATTTATTTGAGAGTTAGTAAATTTTTGAAGAAATTCTCTCATGCTTCACTTATATTATTTTGAGAGACAAAAAAATTTACGCTCACGTTCTTCACTTAAATTTGTTTGAGATTATCGAAAGCAATTGCAATATATGAAGCTAGTCCCAAAGTGATATATATTCCAGAGGGATATAATAAAAACTTTCATGAAGATCATTGGACAAAATAAACTTGATTCTTTGTAATAGTTTTGAGATATGATGATAGTGATATGTGAGTCATGTTGGTGAGTAATTATGCTTTAGTAAGAATATTGGTGTTAAGGTTTGTGATTCCCTATGCAAGAACGAAAGTCAATAGTTATACAATGTAATTACATCCTACTTAAGGTGCATTATTCGGTGTTAGTTATGCTTAATGCTCGCTTATGTGATTTTTCGTTTCTTCGCTGGTTGCTTCTCAATCTTTTTGCTAGCCTCCACTTGTACTAAGTAGAAATACTACTTGTGCATCCAAAATCTTTAAACCCAGTTTTGCCATATGAGTCCACCATACCTACCTATATGCGGTATTTCCATGTTGTTCTAAGCAAATTTGTATGTGCCATCTCTAAATTTTCAAAATAAATTTCCTTTTTGTGTGTCCGTACCGCTCATGAAGCGGCACGGGGTGGCCAATATTTTCCATGCTAGATGTGTTATTATCAAGATGAGTGTTTATTCACTTGTCATTGCATGAGAGTACAACTGTAATAGGGATGCCCAGTCCCGAAATGAAAAAGAAATTTACTTTATGTTGTCAAATAATAAATTCCTTGGAAAGTGTTGGTATGGAAGGCACCCGTGGATACGGCTAGCCATGGATTGTGAAAGAATGGTGGAAAAAGGAATAAACTTTATTTTCTATTTGGGAACCGCCTATGATATATCTATCATGGAAAGTGTTAGGAATTACTCGCTCGTTTTCGTTGACGGAAAAAGTATGCCTCTCAAAAAAAATTATCTCTCAATTTAAGCTTTGAGCTCTAGCACCTGTACAAATCCCTACTTCCCTCTACGAAGGGCCTATCTATTTACTTTATGCAATTTTTTTATTTGAGTCTCCATCTTCTCTTATAAAGCACCAACTAGGAAGCACTATGATCATACTTGAGCATTGGATGTAGCTAATATGCGAGTGTGATTTATGAATGGATCAATGATTGAGCATGATGGGCTAGGGATAACTTTCTTTAGTGTTGATATTTTGAAAGACATGGTTGCTTGTTGATATGCTTGAGTATTGAAATCTTCATATCAAAACTAGACTATTGCTTTGAACCATATAAAAGTCCAAATGCCCATGCTACAAAAGAAAAGAATATGTGATGACCATGTTAGGCAGCATTCCACATCAAAAATTCTGTTTTTATCATTTACCTACTCGAGGACGAGTAGGAATTAAGCTCGGGGATGCTGATACGTCTCCAATGTATCTATAATTTTTGCTTGTTCCATGTTGTTATATTATCATTGTTGGATGTTTTACAATCATATTATATCAACTTTATATCATTTTTTGGGACTAACCTATTGACATAGTGCCCAGTGCTAGTTGCTGTTTTTTGCTTGTTTTTTACTTTGCAGAATATCAGTACCAAACATAATCCAAATGCAGCGAAACTTTTTGGAGATTTTTTTCTGGACCAGAAGACACCCAGTGGGCCAAAGAAGTACCAGAGGGGAGGCCCGAGGTGAGCACAAGACACCTGGGCGCGCCCAGGTGGGTTGTGCCCACCTCGGAGCCCCCCCTGCACCGCCTCTTTGCCCTATAAATTCCCAAATTTTCCAGAAACCCTAGGGGAGTCGACGAAACACAATTCCAGCCGCCACAAGTTCCAGAACCACAAGATCCAATCTAGACACCATCACGGAGTGGTTCATCATCCTCATTGGTGCCTCTTCGATGATGCGTGAGTAGTCCACCATAGACCTAAGGGTCTGTAGGCAGTAGCTAGACGGCTTCTTCTCTCTTTTTGGTTCTCAATACAATGGTCTCTTGGAGATCTATTTGATGTAACTCTTTTTGCGGTGTGTTTGTTGGGATCCGATGAACTTTGAGTTTATGATCAGATCTATATCCATGAATATTATTTGAGTTTTCTTTGATCTCTTATATGCATGATTATTTATAGCCTCATATTTCTTCTTCGAATCTTTGGTTTAGTTAGGCCAACTAGATCGGTTTTTCTTGTCATGGGAAGAGGTGCTTTGTGATGGGTTCGATCTTGCAGTGTTCTTTCCCAGTGACAGAAGGGGCAGCAAGACACGCATGTATCGTTGCTATTAAGGATAACAAGATGGGGGATATTCCTGCATGAATAGATCTCATCTACATCATGTCATCGTTCTTATTGCATTACTCCGTTTCTCCATGAACTTAATACACTAGATGCATGCTGGATAGCGGTCGATGTGTGGAGTAATAGCAGTAGATGCAGGCAGGAGTCGGTCTACTAATCTTGGACGTGATGCCTATATATTGATCATTGCCTTGGATATCATCATAATTATTCGATCTTCTATCAATTGCCCAACAGTAATTTGTTTACCCACCATGTGCTATTTCTCGAGAGAAGCCACTAGTGAAATCTACGGCCCCCGGGTCTATTCTTTATCATATTTGCTTTGAGATCTATTTTTATTCGCTTTTATTTCCAGATCTATTATTTGAAAAACCCAAAATACCTTGCTGCACTTTTTTATTACTTATTTTATTTTGCATTTTATCGAGAGCTATTTATCGAATCTATCACAAATATTTTCCCGTTAACTTGCCAATTTCTGGCGCTGTTACCTAGGAGGGATTGACAACCCCTCTTACGCGTTGGGTTGCAAGTATTTGTTCTTTGTGTGCAGGTACCGTTTACATAGTGTTGCTTGGTTCTCCTACTAGATTGATGCCTTGGTTTCATAACTGAGGGAAATACCTATCGTAGTTGTACTGCATCATCCCTTCCTCTTTGGGGAAATACCGACGCAGTTTCAAGCGACATCACCCTCTTGCGAGTTCAGCCGCATTTCGGCCTGTGGCTAAAAGTATTCAACGTCAAGCCGAAGGTGGTCGGCGGCGCCCAGGCAGACTGTGGTGGAGCATTGATCAGCAAGCTCAGCCGAGTTCAATGGCCGGAGGGCACGTTCATCAACACCGTCAAGGTGTGGCAGAAGGGATGGTTCTACATAACGGAACCACGGGATGCGGCCTGGACGGTGGCTCCCGAATTCAGATCTGGACCCCCAGCGAGGCTGACCTCATGGACCAAAAAAGGTATCGACTGGAGGTCTGCCAACGAGGTGAATGTGCTACAGAAACACGTTGCCAATGTGATGGAGACCGGCGCCAAGCTGACCAACATGGTCCAGATAATGCTTCATCACCGTCTCCTTTCTTGCCAGCAAAGGGCCACTCCAATGTGGTCCTACAACCCTGAATACCCGGCCACCATACAATACTTCTTCGGCACCACCCACGACAAGGTGTGGAAGCTGCTGTTCAAGCCCCAGAAGGAATGGCTGGCCGATGAAGAAGACATCGGTCTCGACTCTGCAAATCCCCCGAAGGAGGTTATCGATCTTTTGCCCGATTTATATTCGGACTGCACAAAGTTTGGTCTAAGTCTCTTTTTGTTGCCTTCACAGGGCTGGCTTGAGAAGGCCAGGAAGATCAGCAGTCCGGCTCCGCTGCCCGAAGAGCCTCGGTCAGCTCAACTGGCGGAGCTGCTGGTCGTGGCGCCTTACAAGGCGCCTGAGAAGAAAGGGAAGAAGACGAAGGATCTGCCGGAGGCCAGGGGAGGCCTTCGCTTGAGAGGTCATCCGGACACCAAGTCTGGAGACGCTGCAGCTCCGTCTGCCCAAGACAGGGAGGAGGAGGAAGACAAGGAGGAAAGCGCCTCCTCCCACTCCAAGAAGAGGGCGGTGTCCGAGGACGTCGAGGAGGAGCAACCTCCTCGGGCCCAGAAGAGGCAGTGCAGACCCAAGCTGGTCTTACCTGATAGTTCGGCCTCCGATGAGGAGTCCGTGGCGTCCAAAGAGGTCCCGGAGAAGGAACTCAGGGTCAAGCCCCTCGCCATGAGGTGTGAACCTTGACATTTCTTGCTTACTTCATTTTACCAGTCCCTTACTGATGGAAACTGATTATGTGATATCACAGCCCACCGCACAGCCAGCCTACCGAGCAGACCTCGAAATGGACCTCTCCGCCCGCCGAATTGGTGGACAGCGGATCGGCGTCGCACTCCGCGCCTCCCCTGGTCCCCGAAGAGGCCGGGGAGGTGCTGTCCCGAAGGACCCCTCCCCGTCCAAACACGGGGGAGGGGGGCGATGCAACCATGGCTGAGGCTGATGCCTCGGTCACCAAAGACCAGGAGGGTGTGTCCCTCCTGGCGAACACGGGAGGAGAGTCCGGACCATCCGGGCCCTCCCAGTTAGCCGCACCTGAGCCCCCAAGGCCATCACAGGTGTCGTTCCCTCCTTCCGATGGAGGGGGGTTGAGGTCCCGCCGCCCGTGCCGAACACCAACAGCCAGGCGGCGGCGGGCTGGACGAACGCGATGGAGGAGTTGGTGAACTACTCTGTTATTGTCGACGAGCACCGCGCCCTTATGGGTGCGGTTCTACGGGGTGTTCGGTCCATCCATACCGGACTGAACGATGCCGTCTAGGGCCTTTTGATGGGCTTCGAGGTGAGTCAAGTAATTCTTTTTTCCCCTCAAAGCAGATTTAACTTTTTTAATCAAAGTTTAAGCAGGCCTTATGTATAACAGCCCCCGAGACTCTGTAAGGATTGCAAAAACCTTACAGAGGGTCGAATATCCGTAGGCCAGTATTTAAAGTGTCATGATTGATTTGATATCGCAGGCATCATCCTTGGCTGTGGCTGCTAATGCCGCTGCCCTGGAGGAGATGGATCGGAAGCTTAAACCCTCCGATGAAGAGCTTGACCTCGTCAACAAACGGCTTGATGAGGCACAAGGTAAGCCCCTATCGAAATGCATATTGAACATCGCCGGACACCTACGTTCCAGATTGTATGCTGAGCACATGGTGTTTCGTGACTGCAGCTGCCGCCGCGGAGGTCGAGGGCCTCAAGGCTGTGCTGAAGAAGGCCGAGGCCGAGGCGGCCGAAAAGAAAGCGGCTGCCAAAAAGGCGGTGGCCGAACTTGAGACGGTGAAGACCGCCGGCGAGAAGCACGAGGCTCGAGTGGCCGAAGTGCAAGTGGATCTCAAGGATGCCGTCACGAAATGTGAGGACCTTGAGCAGAAGCAGAAAGAGCAGTCCTCCGAGCTATCCAAGGCGGACAAAGAGCTCCGGGAGGCCAGAACGAAAGTGCGGGGTGCCCGGGAGGAGCTCCGCCAAGTGAAGCAAATCATAGATGGTAAGAAATACTTACTACAAAGTGTTTTTGGCAGCAACAGGTTCGCCTTGCTGACGCGGGTCTGGCGCTCCGCAGGCGTTTTCACCGAGCTTCTAAAGAGTGCGGCGGCTACGGCGGAGCACTACGCCACGTGGGAGGAGGACTCCGAACAGCGGCTTTTCTGGTCGCAGTTCCAGGCGCCCGAGCACCCTTCCCTCCTCAGCAACCAGATGAAGTAGCTGATGGAGCTGCATCGGATGGCTGAGCCGGCCATGAAGGATCTTTGCGTCCGGCTGTGGCCCACAGAGCCTATTCTGGATAGCTACTTCGGCCTGGTGTAGAAGCTGCATGATGCATCACCCTGGATTGATACCGTGAAGCGTTCTGCGTGCCTTGAAGGAGCTAGGCTGGCCTTTGCAAAGACCATGGTTCATTGGCCTAAGATCAAGCCAATGGACATGGCCACTGGTCCCCCCCCCCCCCCCGTTGGAAAGGAGCATCACCGCCCCGAACTATATTTCGCACAAGTTATGGATGGTGCTCGGCTGGTAGAAGGCCAGTGCTCAAAAGATGTAATCATTGGCTGATTATATTAAGTTGTCAACTGGACCTTGTGCTTTATAATGCGGCCCGTTTGCATGCTTTGAACTATGATGATATTATTTTGACTCCTGTGCGGCGGTTTTTTTATTCTAAAAGTTACCAATCGTCGGCTTCAGCCCCCAAGTGAATAATACGAGGGGTGTTTCGTCTCTGCACTATGGCCCTTAGCCGACGTCTCGGTGCCCGAAGGTGGTAGTGCGTGAGTGAGACTAGGCAATCAGACTATGCGGCTTTATTGCTTTCACTTAGCCATAGGAGCTTGACTGCCGGAGCTAATGACTAGCCCCCAATGCTTTGTGATGTGCTAGGTAGCCAAGGCATGCCTTTGTAATCACGTGATTCGTGCTAGGACGAACCCTGCGTATGACACGGATAAATCGCCAATGATTTTTTAAGTTTACCACTTGTCATCGGATCGCCGACCAGTTCACGCATACTATGACAGTTAGTTTTCGGCTTTGTCCCCTGAGGTGCTTAACTGGGCTAGCCAGAAGTACAATCACAGGGGTTCTATCTTTACCTTCTTAGCCGAACGTGCGGAACGTAAGAAGGTAAGCACAGGAGCCAGGCAACCCAACTATTGACCCAAGACATAGTTCGGAACTGATGCATATAGTGCAATATCCGAGACGCCGAACACATAGCGGAAAGCGGTGCCGGACTTGGTACGTGGAGCTGATGAAGAGATCAAGCTCCTGGTCAATTAACCGATTTGTATTTGTTACACAATGTGTGCATGCCCAGCTGTTCGAAGAGCAGGAAAAAGAGAAAGAGAAAAAAGAGGGCTAGATAATGCGGATGCCCGAACACCGTAAAAGATGATTTTATTTTCCATAAGCTCTGGACGTCTATCCGTACAATTCAAACTGCCTAGGCGTTTATGATATGTAAAAAAAGAAAAATTTACAGAGAAAGGTTTACACAGGGCCTTGATGCGTGGGTCGAAGCCTCAACTGTGCCCTGCTGCACGTCTGCGCCTTTGCTTCTGCTGGGTAAGGGGTTCGTCCGTGTAGAAAAATGCATGCTGGCAGGGGGGCCTTGAATAAGAACCCTGATGGGTGGCCGTGTTGACACAACTTGATGCTGGGTGGGTCCGGAGTCGTCCCCCTTGTTGTGCGAAGACGTGGTAATTGATTAGTTCGGTTAAGCCGAGCATATGGTGTTTGTTTGTTTGATATAGGCCTCACGGCTACCCATGGTATCTTGAGCGCGAAGTTGTGCTGACAAGGCACGTAGAGCGCGACTATGTTGGGCGTGCCGTGGGGCACGTGTCCCTATTTGCGACGAACGTAGGCGGGCTCCCATGATGGGGATCGGGCTCGAGCCCGTTTAGTTGTATCTCTGGCCTTTACGGCGGGCTGATACCTAGGCCTGTTGGCGACGACTTGGTCTTCGGCTGCTAGGGACGTGGTATGTTCCTCGGTCCGGAGTGAGCGCTCCGTATTGCCGTTGATTATTATGACGCCTGAAGGGCTAGGCATCTTCAGCTTGAGCTATGCATAATGCGGGACGGTGTTGAATTTAGCAAACACCGTTCGTCCGAGGATGGCATGATAGCCGCTGCGAAAAGGGGCAATATCGAAGATCAAGTCTTCACTGTGGAAGTTGTCTGGTGAGCCGAATACTACTTCCAGAGTCACCGTGCCTGAGCAATGGGCCTCTACGCCCAGAATAACCCCCATAAAGTGGTGTTGCGGGGTTTGATCCTTGACGGATCGATCCCCATCTTCCTCATAGTGTCTGCATAGATCAAATTGAGGCTGTTGCCTCCGTCCATGAGAACTCTTGTGAGGTGGTATCCATCGACAATGGGGTCGAGTACCAGGGCCGCCGATCCCCCATGACGGATACTGGTCGGATGGTCCCTACGGTCGAAGGTGATCGGGCAAGCCGACCATGGGTTGAACTTTGGCGCTACGGGCTCGATGGCGTAAACATATCGTAGCGCGCGCTTCCTCTCCTTTCTTGGTATATGGGTGGCGTAGATCATGTTCACCATCTTGACCTTCGGAGGGAAGGGCTTTGGCCTCCACTGTTCGGCCTGTGGGGCTCCTCATCATCCTCGCTTCGAGGGCTTTTGCCAGGGTCTTCGGCTGTGAGCTTGCCGGCTTGTTTTATCACCCAATAGTTACGATTGGTGTGGTTGGCGGGCTTCTCAGGGGTGCCATGGATCTGGCAAGGCCTGTCTAGGATTGCATCCAACTTGGTTGGGCTATCCTGGTTGCCTTTAGAGGGCTTTTTCCGTGGCCCGGACTTCGGGTTACGGAATCCGTCATTTATTGCCATCTCGTCAGCTTTGCCGTCGTTGTGGCGGCATTTGTTCTTGTTCCGTCGTGGCTTCCCATTCCTGTCCCAGACTTCCGAGGTGCCGGGGGTTTCGGGGTTGGTGCTTCTATGAGCCACCCAACTATCCTCTACGGCGTAGAAGCGGGTCATCAGGGAGGTGAGCGCTGACATTGTTCTCGGCTTGTCCTGGCCGAGCTAACGTGCTAGCCATTCATCCCGAATACTATGCTTAAAGGCGGCTATAGCTTTGGTGTCCGGACAGTCAACGATCTAGTTCTTCTTGGTCAAAAACTGGTTCCAAAATTGCCGAGCTGACTCGTCGGGCTGTTGGATTATGTGGCTCAGGTCATCGGCGTCCGGGGGCCGGACATAAGTGCCCTGAAAGTTAGCTTGGAAGGCGTCCTCGAGCTCCTCCCAACATCCTATGGAGTCTTCGGGGAGGCTATTTAACCAGTGTCGAGCTAGACCCTTGAGCTTTAACGGTAGGTACTTGATGGTGTGGAGGTCGTCTCCGCGTGCCATATGAATGTGTAGCAGAAAATCTTCAATCCATACGGCTGGATATGTTGTCCTGTTGTATGGTTCAATATTCACAGGTTTGAATCCTTCCGGGAATTGGTGTTGCATAACCCTATCTGTGAAGCACAGAGGGTGAGTAGCGCCCCTGACTCGGGCTACGTCACGCCGGAGATCGTCTGTCATTCGGGCTCGTTGTTGTTCCCGAGCTCTGTCATTTCTGTCTAACCAGGCTTGGTAACCCTCTCGTATAATGGGGGGATCATCTTTGGGTCCGTAAATGGACCTCGTCAGACCCGCCCGAGCGTCCAAGTCGCGTCGTAGGTCATACTCATAGACTGGCCGTAAGGGTTCCTTGCCTTGACGGCGAGGCGGAGCGGGAGGCTGTTCGGCTTTATCAGTTGTCATGTCCCGTCCTCAAGGGGGGCGGTCCGGCTACTCTGCCTGAGTGTGCCTTGGAGGTTCCTGCTCTATGGCCTCGTCGTCGAATTGCGGCAATAGTTTTCGCTTTGGGTAGCTCTTGGTCTGTTGTTTGTGGCCATACTCCTCTTCGGCAGTTAGGACCTTAGTCCATCTGTCATTGAGGGTGTCTTGTTCAGCTTTTATTTTTTGCTGTTGTTTCTTCAGGCTACGCGCGGTGGCAATGAGCTGCCGTTTGAACCGCTCTTGATCCAGCGGGTCTTCGGGGACGATGAAATCTTTGTCACCCAAGCTGACCTCCTCTTCGGAAGGGGGAGGTAGTTGTTGTCTTAGGAGTCATTGAGGTCTTCGAGATTGAGCGGGTCCTCATGCTTCTCGTGATCGTCTTGTGGTTCTTCGTCGGCACCGGGGTCGCCAAGGTTGTCCGTATTGTCCGGAGTGCCGTTCTCTCCGGTGTCCGTGTTGCTCGCATTGCTTCGACGTGCCCTGGAGTGGCAGTGTTGTCTGCGGTGTTTTGGCGGCTTAGCGTTGTGCTTGCCATTATCCTTCCGGGGGGTGACGTCGTCTTCTTTCGGAGTGCCTACCATGTAGACGTCGTAAGTGGACGTGGCCATCCAGTGGCCGGTGACGGGGGGAGCGGCATCATTATTGGCCATGGCTCCACTGTCCTCGTCCATGGAATCGATATTTTCTGAGGTGTAGTCCAACATGTTGGTTAAGTCCTCGACTGTGGCCACTAGGTGGGTGGTGGGTGGGACGTAAAATTCCTTGCAATTCGCCTCGGGGAGCTACTGAACACATGCCGAGGGTGAGTCATCTCGAATGGCCATTATCCGGATTCGGTCAAGCGCCTCATTTAACAAAGCGAGGCTTACCGAGCTGGCGTATGGTGGCCGCTCAGGACCGGTCTCTGTTGTGGTAGGGCGAGGGGTGATCCAGGCCCGAACTGAATTCTGGTCTTCCTCGGGCCGAGTTGACCTCGGGGCCCAGGGTCGGGCTTGCGGCCGGATAGGCATGAGGGACCAAGGATGAAACCTGGTCTTCGGATGCTATCTCCGTATTGGGGCTCAAGGCCAAGTGGGTGAGAGGGAGTTCGGCCAGGGATGATTCCTGATTTCCGAACGTTGACCCATCAATAGAGCTCAAGGCCAGATCTGCTTCAGGAGGAGCGGGTTCGGCCGAGGGTGACTCTTGGCGTCCGAACACTGCTTCTGTGCTGAGGCATGAAGCTGGGTCCTTGGCGAGCATCATTGGTGCGGTTGAAGGGGATTCATGGCCTCCGGACAAGGTGGAGCCGTCTGAGCTCGAGGCCGGCTGAGGGGTTGAGGCCGATCTGTAGATCGGATCGAGAGAAGGCTCCGGAGTGGGCACAGCGGGGCCCATAGGGGTATAGGGAGAGGCTGCGAATCCGGCAAAGACCAGATCGCCTCGGGCGTCCGCGAAGTACTCCAAGTTGCCGAATCTAATCCGGTGCTCAAGGGCAAAATTGTTGATTTGGTCTAGATGACCAGTTGGGTTGGCGTGCAACACGATGCTGCCGAACACGAAGAGTTGGTCGGGGACAAAGAGGTCCCCGGAGCTGACACAATCTCCGATGATCAGGCGAGCCATTGATCCTTCGGTGACCCAACAGCGGAACTCTCAATGAAAGCACCAATGTTGGTATCAAAACCGGCGGATCTCGGGTAGGGGGTCCCGAGCTGTGGATCTAGGATCAATGGGAACAAGGGACATAGAACACGGTGTTTAGCCAGGTTCGGGCCCTCTCTAAGAGGTAAAACCCTACGTCCTGCTTGATTGTATTTGATGTATATGGTATGATTACAGAGTCGATATACCACGAGATCAGGCGAGCTAAACCCTAGGTTGAGGAGGGATTGGATGTGCTCTAATCTTAAAGACTAAAATCCCTTTGGTTTATATAGACACTAGTAGGGTTAGGGTTACAGGCGATCGGTTATAACAAAGGAAAGATCATGCCTAATCTTGACTTGGAGGACACACCACTGCTCCGAGGATCTTCTATTCGGTCATGGGTCCGCGTTCTAGCTTGGCTCCACAGTAGCCCAACAATCCGGCCCACAAGCAATAGGCCGGCGGCCCGAGGACCCCTTAATCCAGGACTCCCTCAGCCGATAAGCGGCGTGGCAGGCTTGCCGGGCTTCAACCTCAGCACGACACCTAGCAGTGCATTTAATGCACTTTGTCCTAATTGCCAGAGTTAGGTATGATAGCACTATTAGCTATCTAATCACATTCAAAAGACTGTTTTGCCATTGTGGTCGCCCCTTGAGCTATAAAAGGAGGCCCGAGGCAACCTAGCAAAGGGTTTGAACTCCTCGACCCCCTCACACTTGTACACCCTTGCCTGGCTAGTGCACCTCGTGCCTTCGCCTTCCTCAAGTTCAATCCACCATAGCAAGAGTAGGGTTTTACACTGCAAAGCTGCCTGAACCTGGGTAAAGAGAGTTGTCCATCACCGTGCTGTCCCCTGCTGCTTCTGCTCTTTGTGCAACATGGCCGTCCCCTTGCCGAACCACAAAGGGGCACCCCTGCCCCATAGGTGATCGTGCTTCCACGCCGACATCTTTGGCGCACCAGGTAGGGGGCGTCGTTTGTGCGAACCTGAAGCAGTAGTCAGCGCGTCGATCTTCGGCAATTTCATTGTCTAAGGCTCCCGAGAGGACAAGAGCGGAGTGGCGGCGCCGTTACCTGTTTCGTCAGTCCCTCCGCCTACGGCTACGAGCGCTACGGGCACCACGGCCGCGGCAGATAAGTTGGACGCCATGGGCGGCGCATCCATCGTAAGTAGTGTTGTTATCGCTCCTGCCACGATCTCTTCCGTGCGTAGGACGCGGCGGCGGCGGTGCAAAGACAGAGGATCCGGTCGTTGATAAGCTGCACCCGGTGATGCCAACGTTCTTTCCGCAGGAAATGAACGTTCAGCTAAGCCATGGGCCGCGGCGAATCCATCGGGTCTCCACCCCCAGCCCCGCGGAGCTGCATTGCTATGAAAGGGAATCGCTGTAGGGCTTATTTTCATCCTACCCCGGCAAGTCTCGCCACACATGGTGGTGCGTTGCAACCCTATTGCAGACAAGTTGAGCATCACCTCCGTGTGTGGGGCTTCCGGGGAAAAGAGGGACTCGCGCCCCCGCAGCAGCAATCACCAGATTAAGAAAAGATAAGTTGTAGAACCCACTTCCGGTTTCGAGGTTCTTTTTCTGTATCCTTTGCGACTCTTTTGGTTTAGACCCTAGTGTTCTGTATGGGATATCCGTAACGCGAAGGGACTCTTCCATTATTGCTTGCATCCTCGTCTGTTTCGAGTCTGCTCAATAGACCAGGCAGCCGCATCGATAACGTCGAAGGGTAACTTGCCGGTGGCGCCTATGCTTGCAAGAATGCTAAGGGCCCGTCCCCACAGCAGCATAGCTAGTGCTTTCCCCGGCAGGCTCCCAGCGTGTGCAGGATTTGCAATCATACAAGAACGATGGGCAAGATAAACTTAAAGGATAGCATTGGTCCACACAACTACTTAAGAGTGTTATTACATCACAGGAAGTAGCAAGATCTTACATGAAGTCGAAATATGTCTTTTGTTTGGCAGCATCCTAATGAACGGAGCAAGAGAAGCTAGTCCCGGCGGCCTCCTTGGACCCGGGCAATCGAAGAACCTTGTCGGCCAAAGGCCCGACAACTTGAGCAGCGGCAGAGTTGTCCGTCCCGGCCGGCAGCCTCTTGAAAGCATCAGAGAGGTCGACGTCAGGATGGCGCTGCTCATAATTAACAAGGAGGGTGAAGATGGCGTCCCGGGCAAATTTCCGAGATTCACTGGTGAAGCAAGTTGATATGTCGTCTTCATACGTCTTCCGCCCTTCAATGAGACCCTCGAAGAAATGTGTCAGCTTGACGCTCGGGGCCTCATGCTCATTGACGGAGAAAGTTCAGCTCTTCATGTTCATCTTGGCAATCTAGGAGGAGACACACTCAGCTATATCCACCAGACTCTTCGACCAGAGGCTATACAGATCGACCTGCTCCATGAGCTTGTGCTCTACATCCTTACAAAGAGTTCCGGCGGTATTGACTTCTTCCACTTGAGCCCTCTCGCGGTCTTTGGCCTATGCAAGATCCTTCTCAAGCGTGGCGAGCTTGGTGTTCAGATCCTCGATGGTGCTGGAGGCGGTATTCAAATCCTGGTCCTTGAATGTAAGCTGTGATTGCAGCCCCTCCAGAGTGGAGGCTATTTTCCGCGCTTCTTCCCAGAGGGCCTCGATCTCTTTCTTGTTCCCCGCAAGCTCTTCCTCTAGTTTCCCCATTCGGACCTCAAGCTCTGCCTTGGCTCTGAAGATTGCGGCAAGGCTGTCAGAGACCTCCTTGAGTTTGGCTGCTGTGTCTTGAGCCTGCGAGTCGATGGCCTTTTTGTGGCTTTCCTCCAGGTCCTTGGTGCGCTGCTGGACAAGGTTTTCCAGATCATCATCTTTGGCACGGAGGGTGTTGGCCAGGACCTACTCACGAGTGGCAATATCTCTGGCTTGGGCATTGAGTTGCGTCTCGCGCTCTGTCAGCCTGGCATCATGAGGTCTTGCTCTCTCTGTGGCGGCCGTCATCTTCTCCTCTTGGGCCCTGAGCTCGCTGGATCGAGCATTGTACCAAGAGCGCAGTTCTTGTGCCTTATCTTTCAGTTGTTGGGTGGCTGCGTCCTGGGCCCTGTGCTCTTCTTGGACTGCCTGCCTCTTCCGGCCATACCTCTCCTACACCTCCTTAAGCCCGTCAGCCACCGTCTCTAGAAAGACCAAGTCCTTGGAGCTGTCACCGGGGTCACTGGCTTCCTTGGCCCTCTGGGTCAAGGGAGCCAGCATGTGGTTGATTTCCTCATTAAAGTTTACCCCGGCAAGGACTGATGAGCTGGGGGCTGTCGGAGTGGGATGAGCCACTATCATGGCCAAGCTGCTTGTGGGAAAAGTCGCCCTCAAACCTGAAGTGTCACTCCGAAGGGGCACTTTTTCCTCAACTTCCATGACGGGGCCGATCGTGTTGCGGGGGATTTCCTCTTCTTCCTCTGGGATTTCTTGGACATCCTTGGGGGCCCCGGCATGACCTTCTTCGGTGGCAATCTTGAGGACTTCAGCAGCAGCATCCTTCCCTATGTCAGCCACCTCTTCCAAAAGCTCCTTCTCTTTGAGCCCGGGGGCTGCACAAGGATAGAGACAAGGATAGTGCAAGGATAAGAAACTAGAACCAGAAGCCAAAGAAGCAGAAAGTTCCCAATGTCAATTCAAAGACGAATGAGTTACCTGTCGGTGATTGCTGAGGAGAAACTTCTCCTTCCCCGGCAGTATCTGTTGCAGGCGGGCGTCTGGTGTCATCTTTCTCCATGGGGGTGACCTCAATGCGGGCAGACCCGACAGAAGGAGCCCTTGCCGAGGACTGATACGTACGTCTCCAACGTATCTATAATTTATGAAGTATTCATGCCATGTTTACAACAATTTTATATGGTTTTGGTATGATTTTATTAGAAGTAACCCGGACTGACACTGTTTTTAGCAGAACTACTGTGGTGTCTTTTTTTGTGCAGAAATAAAAGTTCTCGGAATGGGCTGAAAATTTACGGTGATTTTTTATGGACCAAAAGAGACACTCGAAGCACCAGAGCTGGGCCAGGAAGTGACCGAGGAGGCCACAAGCCTGCTAGCCGTGCCCTACCCCCCAGGGCGCTAGCTCCAGGCTTGTGGGCCCCTCGAGCACCCCCTTGACATGGGACCAACGCCAAAAATTCTTATAAATACCCAAACCTCTGAAAAGAACCCTAGATCGGAAGTTCCACCGCCGCAAGCCTCTGTAACCACGAAAAACCAATCGGGAGCCCGTTTCGGGACCCTGCCGGAGGGGGAAACCATCACTGGAGGCCATCTTCATCATCCCGGTGGTCTCCATGACGAGGAGGGAGTAGTTCACCGTCGGGGCTGAGGGTATGTACCAGTGGCTATGTGTTTGATCTCTCTCTCGTGTTCTTGATTTGGCACGATCTTGATGTACCGCGAGCTTTGTTACTATAGTTGAATCATATGGTGTTTCTCCCTCTCTATCTTCTTGTGATGAATTGAGATTTACCCTTGAGGTTTCACTATTATCGGATTGAATGCTTTTATGGAATTGAGAACACTTGATGTATGTCTTGCGTGGGATACCCGTGGTGACAATGGGGTGTTCTATTGATTCACTTGATGTATGTTTTGGCACTCAACTCGCGGATTCCCGAGGTGACATTGGGGTAATCTATGCATAGGGGTTGATGCACGTTTTCGTCCTTGTTTCTTCGATAGGAATCTTCGGGCACTCTTTGAGGTTCTTTGTGTTGGATTGAATATTATGAATCTGAAGTTGTTTGATGTATATCATATAATTGACCCACGGATACTTGTGGTGACATTAGGGTTGATTGATGTGTATCATATGGTGTTATTTTACTACGAACTCTAGGGCTGTTTGTGACACTTATAGGAATAGCTCAATGGATTGATCGGAAAGAATAACTTTGAGGTTGTTTCGTACCCTACAAACAATTTCATCTTATGTTCTCCGCGATAGGAACTTTGGAGTGACTCTTTGTTGCATGTTGAGGGATTGTTATGTGACCCAAATATGTTATCATTGTTGAGAGACTTTGCACTAGTGAAAGTATGAACCCTAGGCCTTATTTTCAAGCATTGCAATACCGTTTGTGCTCACTTTTATCGCTTGCTACCTTGCTGTTTCTATATTTTCAGATTACAAAAACCTATATCTACTATCCATATTACACTTATATCACCATCTCTTCGCCGAACTAGTGCACCTATACAATTTACCATTGTATTGGGTGTGTTGGGGACACAAGAGACTCTTTGTTATTTGGTTGCAGGGTTGTTTGAGAGAGACCATCTTCATCCTACGCCTCCCACAGATTGATAAACCTTAGGTCATCCACTTGAGGGAAATTTGCTACTATCCTACAAAACTCTGCGCTTGGAGGCCCAACACGAGTCTACAAAAAGAAGGTTGCGTAGTAGACATCAAGCTCTTTTCAGGCGCCGTTGCCGGGGAGGTGAGTGATTGAAGGTATATCTTTAGATCTTGCAATTGAATCTTTTAGTTTCTTGTTTTATCACTAGTTTAGTCTATAAAAGAAAACTAAAAAATGGAATTGAGGTTGCCTCATATGCTTCATCTTTTTATTGTCTTTTGTGAAAATGATGGAAAGGAAAATTGTGCTCAAGTGTTAGAAGAAGAAGTTAATAAAATGTTTGGCATAAAATCTTTGAATGATGAGCATGATTGCAATGTTGTTAGTGTGCTTTCTATGAATATCCATGATGCTAATGATATGCAAAGCCATAAGTTTGGGGATGCTATGTTTGATGAAGATGATATTTTTAGTCCCCCAAGTTTTGATGAGAATATTTACTATGATGATAGCATGCCTCCTATTTATGATGATTATGTTGATGAAAGTGGGTTTGGAAGAGTGTCACCTCTAGTTAATGATCCCATTATTTTGGAGGGTCTTGAATCGTTTCACAATATTGATAAAAGTGGATTTGGAGAGGTCATGAGTTTATTTAGTGATGAATCCACTATTTTGGAAGAGGTTCCAATTGATTATGAGAACAAAGTTGCTATCTATGATAATTATTGTGATGAAATGTATGTTATAAAGAATAATGATAACCATGAAACTTGTCATCATGATTTTAATTTTCAATTGGATTATGCCTCACATGATAGTTATTTTGTTGAGTTTGCTCCCACTACTATTCATGAGAATAAATTTGCTTATGTGGGGAGTAATAAAAATTCTATGCTTGCGAATCATGAAAAGAATGCTTTATGTGATAGTTATATTGTTGAATTCCTTCATGATGCTACTGAAAATTACTATGAGAGAGGAACATATGCTTGTAGGCTTCTCAATAATATCAAGTTTCCTCTCTATGTGTTGAAAGTTTTGAAGTATTGCTTGTTTTACTTTCCTATGCTAGTTGATTCTTGCTCCCAAAAAATATTTGCTCACAAAATCCATACGCATAGGAAGTGGGTTAGGCTTAAATGTGCTAGTCATATGCTTCATGATGCTCCCGTTATGTTTCAATTCTTATCTTTTATGTGAGCATCATTGAAATCATCATGCCTAGCTAAAAAGGCATTAAAGAAAAGCGCTTGTTGGGAGACAACCCAATATTTACCCCTACTATTTTTGTGTGTTCACATGATTAAGCTACTGTATTAATCATGTTTTATAGTTTTTGTTTGAATAAAGTGCCAAGTAAAGCCTTTGGGATAGTGTGGTTGATAGTTGATTTCATTCTGTGCAAAAACAAAAAGTTTTGCTTCCAGTAACAGAATTATTAAAATTCACTGGAATGCGGAAAAACTCTGAATTTTTTACAGAGGATGATATACAAATTTTCTACGTTGTCCTAATTTTTCAGATTTTTTGGAGTAACAGAAGTATGAGCATAATTCAGATCTTTATAGACTGTTCTGTTTTTGACAGATTCTGTTTTCGATGCATGGTTTGCTTGTTTTCTAGTTTCTATGGCTTATATTGCTTAATATAAATTGGGGAAATCATAGAGTACACTAGGAATTATGTGTAAACAATTATCAATCTTGTCTTTGACAATACCCAAGTGAATTATTTATTTTACTATACTAACCCATCTCATGAAGTTTCGTTAAGTTCTGTGTGATTGAAGTTTTCAAGTTTTGAGTGAGATATCGATATGAGAAGAATGAAGAGTGGGAAGAACCTAAGCTTGGGTATTCCCAAGGCACCCCAAGTTAATATTCAAGGAAGACCCAAGCAACTAAGCTTGGGGATGCCCCGGAAGGCATCCCCTCTTTCGTTTTCAACATTATCGGTAACCTCACTTGGAGCTATATTTTTATTCGTCACATGACATGAGTTTTGTTTTGAGCGTCATTTTATTTTATTGGTATTTGCTTGATGTTATTTAGATTAATGTTTTTCATCCTTTATTTCAATAAAAATGTCAAGTATAGCCTTTACCATGCTTATTTTGCAAGTCTATATGTGGCTGTTTGAAAACAGAAAGTTGCACGCTAGTGCGTGAATTCTTGAGAAAAGTAAGAATGTGATAAAATGTTAAAAAAATGCACAACAATATATGACAAATTTTCTACAGTGTGGTAAATTTTCAGCATTTTTGGAGTTATGAATGTGTGAGTAAAATTGCACTCTTTACAGACTGTCCTGTTTAGACAGATTGCTGTTATGTTTGCATATGTTTGCTTGTTTAATGATTCTATTTGAGGATAGGAGTATTAAATATGCAGAGGCATTTAGTATGCAATGTTAAATAATAATTTTAATGATTTGCTACAGTAGAGAAGGATAAGGTGTTGCATTGATTCATACTAACTTTTCTCACGAGTTCTTGTTGAGTTTTGTGTGGATGAAGTTTTTAAGATTTAGGGAAACCGTGATATAAAAGGAATTAAGGAGACACAAAAGCTCAAGCTTGGGGATGCCCAAGGCATCCCAAGATAATATTTCAAGAAGTCTCAAGCATCTAAGCTTGGGGATACCCCGGTAGGCATCCCACCTTTCTTCATCAAGAATTATCGGTTAGTATCGGTTGAGCCTAAGTTTTTGCTTCGTCACATGATGTGTGCTATTTTTAGAATGTCTTTTTATTTTGTTTTTCATGCTGTTATAATAAAATACTTAGATCTGAAATTTTTAAATGAGAGAGAGTCTTCACATAGCTACTTAATTATTTGACTACTCATTGATCTTCACTTATATCTTTTTGGAGTAGTTTGTCAGTTGCTCTAGTGCTTCACTTATATCTTTTTAGAGCACGGCGGTGGTTTTATTTTGAAGAAATTGATGAAATCTCATGCTTCATTTATATTATTTTGAGAGTCTTATAAATAGTATGGCAATTTGTTTAGGTTGTGAATTTAGTCCTAATATGATGGGCATCCAAGAGGGATATAATAAAAACTTTCATATAAAGAGCATAGAATAATATGGGAAGTTTGATTCCTTGCATTTGTTTTGAGATATAAAGATGGTGATATTAGAGTCATGCTAGTGAGTAATTTTGGATTGGTAGAAATACTTGTGTTAAAGTTTGTGATTCCCATAGCATGCACGTATGGTGAACCGTTATGTGATGAAGTCAGAGCATGATTTATTTTTTGATTGTCTTCCTTATGAGTGGTGGTCGGGGACGAGCGATGGTCTTTTCCTACCGATCTATCCCCCTAGGAGCATGCGTATTAGTACATTGCTTTGATGGCTAATATTTTTTTGCAATAAGTATGTGAGTTCTTTATGACTAATGTTGAGTCCATGGATTATACACACTCTCACCCTTCCACCATTGCTAGCCTCTCTAGTACCGCGAACTTTCGCCGATGCATTAAACCCATCATATACCCTTCCTCAAAACAGCCACCATACCTACCTATTATGCCATTTCCATAGCCATTCCGAGATATATTGCCATGAAACTTCCACCGTTCCGTTTATTATGACACATACCATCATTGTCATATTGCTTTACATGATCATGTAGTTGGCATAGTATTTGTGGCTTGGCCACCGTTCATATTTTTTTATACATGTCACTCTTGATCATTGCACATCCCTTTACACCGCCGGAGGCATTCATATAGTCATATTTTGTTCTAGTATCGGGTTGTAATTCTTGAGTTGTAAGTAAATAAAAGTGTGATGATCATCATTATTAGAGCATTGTCCCATGTGAGGAAAGGATGATGGAAGCTATGATTCCCTCACAAGTTGGGATGAGACTCCAGACTTAAAAAAATAAAAAGAGGCCAAAGAGCCCAAAATAAAAAAGAGAGGCTAAAGAGCCCAAACAAAAAATGAGAGAAAAAGAGAAAAGGGACAATGTTACTATCCTTTTTCCACACTTGTGCTTCAAAGTAGCACCATGTTCTTCATGATAGAGAGTCTCATATTTTATCACTTTCATATACTAGTGGGAATTTTTCATTATAGAACTTGGCTTGTATATTCCAATGATGAGCTTCCTCAAATTGCCCTAGGTCTTCGTGAGCAAGCAAGTTGGATGCACACCCACTTAGTTTTCATTTTGAGCTTTCATACACATATAGCTCTAGTGCATCCGTTGCATGACAATCCCTACTCACTTGCATCGATATCAATTGATGGGCATCTCCATAGCCCATTAATTTGCCTAGTTGATGTGAGACTTTCTCCTTTTTGTCTTCTCCTCACAACCTCCACCATACTCTATTCCACTTATAGTGCTATATCCATGGCTCACGCTCGTGTATTGCATGAAAGTTGAAAAAGCTTGAGAACATTAAAAGTATGAAACAATTGCTTGGCTGGTCATCGGGGTTGTGCATGACGAAATATTTTGTGTGATGAAGATAGAGCATAGCTAGGCTATATGATTTTGTAGGGATAACTTTCTTTGGCCATGATATTTTGAGAAGACATGATTGCTTTATTAGCATGCTTGAAGTATTATTATTTTTATGTCAATATTAAACTTTGTTTGGAATCTTATGGATCTGAATATTCATGCCACAATAAATAAGATTGCATTGATAAATATGTTAGGTAGCATTCACACTTCATAAATTCTTTCTTTTATCAATTACCTACTCGAGGACGAGCAGGAATTAAGATTGGGGATGCTGATACGTCTCCAACGTATCTATAATTTATGAAGTATTCATGCCATGTTTACAACAATTTTATGTGGTTTTGGTATGATTTGATTAGAAGTAACCCGGACTGACGTTGTTTTCAGCACAACTACCGTGGTGTCTTTTTTGTGCAGAAATAAAAGTTCTCGGAATGGGCTGAAAATTTACGGTGATTTTTTATGGACCAAAAGAGACCCCCGAAGCACCAGAGCTGGGCAGGAAGTGACCGAGGAGGCCACAAGCCTGCTAGCCGTGCCCTACCCCCAGGGCGCTAGCTCTAGGCTTGTGGGCCCCTCGGGCACCCCCTTAACGTGAGACCGATGCCAGAAATTCTTATAAATACCCAAACCTCCGAAAAGAACCCTAGATTGGAAGTTTCGCCGCTGCAAGCCTCTGTAGCCATGAAAAACCAATCGGGAGCCCGTTCCGGCACCCTGCCAAAGGGGGAAACCATCACCGGAGGCCATCTTCATCATCCCGGCAGTCTCCATGACAAGGAGGGAGTAGTTCACCCTCAGGGATGAGGGTATGTACCAGTAGCTATGTGTTTGATCTCTCTCTCATGTTCTTGATTTGGCACGATCTTGATGTACCGCGAGCTTTGTTACTATAGTTGGATCATATCGTGTTTCTCCCTCTCTATCTTCTTGTGATGAATTGAGTTTTACCCTTGAGGTTTCACTATTATCGGATTGAATGCTTTTATGGATTTGAGAACACTTGATATATGTCTTGCGTGGGATACCCGTGGTGACAATGGGGTATTCTATTGATTCACTTGATGTATGTTTTGGCACTCAACTCGTGGATTCCCGAGGTGACATTGGGGTAATCTATGCATAGGGGTTGATGCATGTTTTTGTCCTTGTTTCTCCGGTAGGAATCTTGGGGCACTCTTTGAGGTTCTTTGTGTTGGATTGAATATTATGAATCTGAAGTTGTTTGATGCATATCGTATAATTGACCCACGGATACTTGTGGTGACATTGGAGTATCTAGGTGACATTAGGGTTGATTGATGTGTATCATATGGTGTTATTTTACTACGAACTCTAGGGCTATTTGTGACACTTATAGGAATAGCTCAATGGATTGATCGGAAAGAATAACTTTGAGGTGGTTTCGTACCCTACAAACAATTTCATATTATGTTCTCCACGATAGGAACTTTGGAGTGACTCTTTGTTGCACGTTGAGGGATTGTTATGTGATCCAAATATGTTATCATTGTTGAGAGACTTTGCACTAGTGGAAGTATGAACCCTAGGCCTTGTTTTCAAGCATTGTAATACCGTTTGTGCTAACTTTTATCGCTTGCTACCTTGCTGTTTTTATATTTTCAGATTACAAAAACCTATATATCTACTATCCATATTACACTTGTATCACCATCTCTTCGCCGAACTAGTGCACCTATACAATTTACCATTGTATTGGGTGTGTTGGGGACACAAGAGACTCTTTGTTATTTGGTTGTAGGGTTGTTTGAGAGAGACCATATTCATCCTATGCCTCCCACGGATTGATAAACCTTAGGTCATCCACTTGAGGGAAATTTGCTACTATCCTACAAAACTCTGCGCTTGGAGGCCCAACACGAGTCTACAAGAAGAATGTTGCATAGTAGACATCAGGGACCCCCCTCCTTGGGTATCGCTTGCGGAAGGAGCTGAAGTGGTCACCGCTTGCTGTCGGACTTCCCTCTGGGGGCTCCCGCTGGTTTCCTTGGCGGGCGACAGAAGAACTTCAGCATGGCCACCGGCGGACGCGGTCTTACCCATGCCTTCTCGCAGGGGGCTGGCCCGGGGGCTGAGTACGGGGTCACCTCCGGCATCCCTTGCCGGTTCAGCACCAGACACTGATCCCAGCTCCTTCGTCGTCTTGGCCCGCTTGGCCCGTTGAGCTAGGGTCTCTTCGTCTCTTCCAAGGCCAACATCACAAGATCAGCTAAGAATCAAGGGAAATGCAATTGGAATCAAGGAAAGAAAATGATCGTCCTCACGCTAGGTCGTCGAGCATGGCTTCCATCTCATATACCAAAGGTGGGGGTGATTCCCTGGCCCTCTTGAGTGGCGGTGGGGTCATGCTCGCTGCTGGGACTAGACTTGATGGCGGCATGGGGTCAACACCCTTCACCACCCGCTGCCGGGAAGGCGGAGTTGGGACCGGAACAAGGCGGGCCGATTGGCGGCGCACTACGTCCTCCTTGCTGCTCTTGGTGGTCGTCTTCTTCACCTTGGACCCAGCCCGAGATGAAGACGCCACCAGCGGCTCTTGGCTCCCTCTCCTGCGAAGTTGATGTTTCTGCTCTGGGGCTTGAGGGCCCGCCTCAAGTCCCTCCTCTTCTTCGGGTGCTTCGGACCCTCTGCCCCGGCGGCTTCTGCTCCAGCAGTCTCGCCCTCGACAGCCTCGGTCCCAGCAGCCTCGGACCCGGCAGCCCCTGTCCCGGCAACCGTGGCCCCTAGTGCCTCAAGTTCGGCGATCTCTTCATCAACACGCTCCTCCTCCGAGGAGTTTCCTTCATCATCATCACCAGTTGCCGCAGCGGCCTTGAGCCTCCGGGCTTCCTCAAGCCTACTGTGGATGTACTTCTGCTCCTCCTCAGTGGTGCCCTTGGTGAAATCTGTCTCCTTCCTGGTGGCTCTCTCCTCTAAGTTAGAGGCCCAGTTCATCTCATCCTCCAAGCTGGGCAGCTCCCAGTCTGCCTTAACTCCATCGGAATTGCAGTCTGGCATCCACTTGAGGATCTGGTCCAATGCGGAGTTGATGTGCAATGGAACAATCCTTGCCGGCAAATGGAAGCTGTTGGCCTGGTGGAAGAGTTGCTCGCACAGCCAGGCATGACTCATGACTGTCAGATTGTTGGCAACACTCGGATACAACCGCATCCAGTCCGCGGTGTTCTTGTACTCCCAAGCAAACTGGTCCCGTTGCTGCAACAAAGCAATGCGACGTTGGAGGAAATCTGCCCCCACATGTTCAATGGTGAGCCCGGTAGCCTTGAGGCGGGCAACCCTGTTCAGTGCGGTGCGAAGTCTTTCGTTAGTTTCTCCCGGGTTGCTCCAATCCTTGTCGCGCACCACGCACTTGGTCCGCGGCTGGCATAACGAAGGGGCTTCTGGGTCCTTGATCCAGCACCAATCCCCTCTCCGCTCCTCCCACTTGCCATGCAGTTACCCTCCAAGGTAATCCCAATCTTCTCTCTTCCCCCGTGGAATCCATGATATGTTTCCCAAAAGGGATTTATCCTCGATGCGGGGGATGTAGAAGTGGCGGAACAGATCCACATTGGGGGCGACTCCAACAAAATTTTCGCAGAAATGGGAAAACACCGCCATGCACGTCATTGCATTGGGTGTGAAATCAGCAAGCGAAATCCAAAAGCATACATCATTGCGCTGAAGAAATTCGAGAAAGGGGGAGAAAGCCCGCAGTAAAAATAGGTGCAGAAGAATGGATATGATTCACTCGGAACCTTGGATCTGTCCGGGATAACAACTGGTTCTCCATGGCCCTTGGTTCGCCTCCCCCACATATAGGCATACCTATGGATCAAGGTGTTACCGTTCAAGTCTGACAGCGAGAACACCATGTTCTCTTGCCGCTGCCGGACCAAAGCTTCCGCCTCCTTCTTCTTCTCATCTGCCCTCGGGTCTTCCAGCTTGGCCGTTTGCTTCCCCTTCACGACGCTCTTCTTGCGCCCCATTTCCTATGGGTGGTGAGGTTGGGAAGATCTGGAGGCAAGAGAAGAGGGAACAATGGCAGAGGCAGTTTCCGTCGAGAGGAAGAAGACGAAGCGAGAGGGGCAGAAGGTGTGAATGAGTAGCGCTCCTTTGCGTCTGCCCTATTCTATTGGGACCACACGAGAGGGGGGTTGGCACTCCACTATTCCCCTACAAAACCACCTTTCTACAGGCGCCCAGTAACCACTGCAAAACCACGGTTGCACGACCCGCGGTAACTGCGCGGATCGAACATGTGATTGACAAGACAGTAAAATCATTACGCGTGGACAGATGATTTCTGCCACATGTCTGTGCACTACTTGGGGCCTAACCCAGCGCACCCGCAGCGCGTTTGGCTCAGGCCCGGGGGCTACTGTCGGTGTACACAAATAGGGGTATTTATTTCCCCCTGACCTGTGCGCAGACTTGCAAAGCCTCTAGGCTAACTGCCCTTGCCGGGCGTGGCAAGGCCCAAGAAGGACAAGCTAGCAGAAGGCAACCTTGGGAAGGCCTCCCTTGCTGGGCAGGAGAGCCTGGCCAGATCGGGGCCGCACCCATGGTCAAGTCCAGTTCGCCCCGGCAGGGTTGCTGGGACCACCAAGGCCAGAGCCCGCCAAGCTCCTTTGCCGTGGAATCTTCACCAAGACGCCATCGCTCCACCTCATCGCACCCATATCGCTAATCAGTGAGGTGTCAAGGTACCAAGCAACCAGGTGGATCCTGTCAGGCATGTGGCAGCATGATGAGGAAGATATTAGCTTTATTGATACCCATCCGGAGGACGTGACACGCTAATAAGAAGAGGCGGATAAGCGACGCGGCAGGCTTGCCGGGCTTCAATCTCAGCACGACACCTAGCAATGCATTTAATGCACTTTGTCCTAATTGCCAGAGTTAGGTATGATAGCACTGTTAGCTATCTAATCACATTCAAATGACGGTTTCGCCATTGTGGTCGCCCCTTGAGCTATAAAAGGAGGCCCGAGGCAACCTAGCAAAGGGTTCGAACTCCTCGACCCCCTCACACTTGTATGCACATAGTTGCATTCCCCCAGGCACCCTTGCCGGGCTAGTACACCTCGTGTCTTCGCCTTCCTCAAGTTCAATCCACCATAGCAGGAGTAGGGTTTTATGCTGCAAAGCGGCCCGAACCTGGGTAAAGAGAGCTGTCCATCGCCGTGCTGTCCCCTGCTGCTTCTGCTCTTTGTGCAACATGGTCGTCCCCTTGCCGAACCACAAAGGGGCACCCCGGCCCCATAGGTGATCGTGCTTCCACGCAGACACCCGCGTCCTCGATTGTGAGTTTGCCAGCCTGCTTGATTACCCAACAATTACGGTTGGTGTGATTAGCAGGCTTGTCCGAGGTGCCATGGATTATTCAAGGCCTGTCCAGGATGACGTCCAACTTGGTGGGTCCGTCCTGGTTTCCTTTAGAGGGCTTTTTCGCGGCCCTGGCTTGGAATTGCGGAATTCGGCATTTACTGTCGTGTCGTCGGCCTCGGCGCCATTGTGTCGACGCTTATTTTTATTGCGTCGTGGCTTTCCGTTGCCATCCCAGACTTCCGAAGTGCCGGGATCTTCTGGGTTGGTGCTTCTACGAGCCAACCGGCTATCTTCGCCTGCGCAAAAGCGGCTCATAAGGGAGGTAAGAGCCGCCATTGTCTTGGGCTTATCCTGGCCGAGCTGGCGTGTGAGTCATTCGTCCCGGATATTGTGTCTGAACGTGGCTATGGCTTCGGCGTCTGGGCAATTGACTATCTGATTCTTTTTGGTTAAAAACCGATTCCAGAATTGTCGGGCCGACTCACCGGGCTGTTGTACTATGTGGCTCAGGTCATCGGCATTCGGAGGCCGGACGTAGGTGCCTTGAAAGTTGGCTCGGAAAGCATCCTCGAGCTCTTCCCAGCTCCCTATGGAGTCTTCGGGGAGGCTGTTCAACCAATGTCGGGCTGGTCCCTTGAGCTTTAATTGCAGATATTTGATGGCATGGAGGTCATCTCCTCGTGCCATATGAATGTGGAGAAGAAAATCCTCAATCCACACGGCCGGGTCTATAGTTCCATCGTATGGCTTGATATTTACGGGTTTAAACCCTTCTGGGAATTGGTGTTGCATCACCTCATCGGTGAAGCACATTGGGTGAGCGGCGCCCCTTATTCGGGCCACATCGCGTCAAACCCCGGATTCCATCCTGGCCCGATGTTGATCCCAAACTCTATCGTTTCGGTCGAGCCATGCTTGGTATCTGTCTCTTCTATTGGGAGGGTAACCTATTGATCCATAGATGGACCTTGACTGATCTGCTCTAGCGGCCAGGTCGTGTCGAAGATCGTATTGATATTCTAGCTGTGCCGCCTTCTTGCCTTTACGGTGAGGGGGGGGGGGGTAGGTGGGTATTCGGCCTCGCCAGCTGGCCTGTCCCTTCCTCGAGGGCGCAGTCGGGCTGGTCGCCTTGAGTTCATTTGGGCGATGCTGGCTCGAAGGCCTCGTCATCGAATTGCGGCAACAATTTGCGCTTGGGGTAGCTCTTTGTTTGCCGTTCATAGTCGTACCCTTCTTCGGCTGCTAGGACTTTCGTCCATCTGTTGTTGAGGGTGCCTTGTTCGGCTTTTATCTGTTGCTGCTTCTTTTTCAAGGTTCACGCGGTGGCTATGAGCTGTTGCTTGAACCGCTCTTGTTCCAATGGATCTTCTGGGACGATAAAATCTTCAGCTCCAAGGCTGACCTCCTCTTCGGAGAGAGGCATGTAGTTTCTATCTTCGGAATCATCGGGGTCCTCGGGGTTATACTAACCCTCATGCCCCTCTAAGTCGTCCGACTGGTGCCCGGGGGCGGGGTCATCGGGGTCTTCTGCGTTGTCTAGGGTGTCGCCTTCTCTGGTGCTCGTGTTGCTTTCCCTGCCTCATCGCCCTTTGGATCGGCAACATTGCCTCTGGTGTTTGGGGGCTCCTCTCCAGGCTTGTTACTATCCCTTCTAGGGGTGCCGTCCCCATCAGCGCCATCGCCGTCATCCTTGGGGGTGTCCACCATGTATACGTTATAGGTGGATGTGGCCGTCCATCGGCCGATGACGGGAGGGGGGCGTCCGTGTGGGCCGTGGCTTCGCTGTCGTCGTCCATGTCGTCGGCCTCCTCGGAGGCATAGTCCAGCATGTCGGTTAGTTCTTCGACATTGGCTATTAAGTGGGTGGTGGGTGGGACGTAAAATTCCCTGTGGCCCGCCTCAAGGATCCGCTGAGCGTGAGCCAAGGACGGGCCATCGACAATAGTCATCATCTGGATCCGATCGAGCACCATGTTTAACAAGGCGAGGATGGCCGGATTGGCATATGAGGTTTCTTCGGAGCTGACCTCTGTCGTCATGGTGGGGTGAGGCATGAGTCTAGCTAGGGCGAAACCCTGGTCTTCGGATGCCTTTCTTGTGTCAAGGCTCAAAGCCGAGTCTGTAGTGAGGAGGGCGAGTCCGGTTGGGGTTGACTCCTCGTCTTCGGACGCCACACTCCCGTTAGGGCTCAAAACTGGATCCACGGTAAGGCGGAAAGGTCCGGACGGAGTTGAATCCTGGTTGTCGGACGTAAGAGTTGCTCCCGAGCTCGAAGCTGATAGTGAAGTAAGGGCCGATCCGGAGATCAGATCGGGGAGAGGCCCCAAAGTTAATGCTTTGGAGGCCGTGGTTGTTCCAGGTAAGGCTGAGAAGCCAGTGAAGATCAGATCGCCCCGAGCGTTGGTGACGTACTCAAAGTTACCAAACCTGATCTGATGCTCAGGGGCGAAACTGTCGACCTGGTTGAGATGACCGGTCGAGTCGGCATACAGGACAATGCTGCCGAACGCGAAAAGCTGCCCAGGGACAAAGATGTCCCCAGTGTTAATGCCGTCTCCGATGATCAGGCGAGCCATCGATCCCTCGGCGATCCAACAGAGGAACTCTCAATGAAAGCACCAATGTCGGTGTCAAAACCGGCGGATCTCGGGTAGGTGGTCCCGAACTATGGATCTTGGATCGATGGGGAACAAGGGGCGTGGGACACGATATTTACCCAGGTTTGGGCCCTCTCTAAGAGGTAATACCCTACGTCATGCTTGATTACATTGCTTGTGTATATGGGGATTACAGAGTTGATCTACCCCGAGATCGGATGAACTAAACCCTAAGCTAGTAGGATGGTGATTGTTCTCCGCCCTCTACGGACTAAATTACCTATTTATATAGACACCAAGGGTATTAGGGTTACATATAGTCGGTTACAACAGGGGAACTAGCATGTCGAATCTTTTATCTTGACTTGGAGCACACACCAAGGCACAAAATGTCTCCCGTCCGGATGCAGTGCCGCTCCATAGTTCGGTCCACCAGCAGTCATAGTGCGGCCCAGCTGTCCAGCCCATGTGAGATAGGCCGGCATCCCGAGGACCCCCTAGTTCAGGACTCCCTCACCCGCCTCCCCTGCCGTCTCCTGGCTATCTCTCAGTGTTAGAGTCTTCTGCATCATCAATGACTCCTCAATTTCCTTTCGAAGCCATGGATACATGTCCCTCCTCAACCTTTCATACAATTGATTCTGCTTCTATTCACTCCTCACTTTTTTCATGTTGATCCTCTCTTATTTGTTGAGTGTGAAAGCCCTCTTGTGTGGGACATTGACACCTATACCCCTTGCACGATCAGGGGGCTCTTTTGTTTCTAGAGAATCGGACAGAATGTCACATGGCCCTGAGTTCCTGTAGAACCTTCCAGGGATCTTGGAAGCCTTTATCATGACGCGATATAGTTCTTTGTCATGTGAGTTTTCAAAGTAATAAGTTTCATCGTCACGCCTCCTTGCACGTGCCCGCAAGTAGTCTCTAGTGTGTTCGCCCCTGATTTCACAAAAGGCTGCTTTCCCACCCGCGGCCACTGCTTCTTTGTCCTCCTGGTCCCATATCGGTTTCATGCCGTAGTATCCTGCCACACCCATACGATGGATGTGTGTGTTTATCTTATGAAGTTCCGATTGCTTGACACTCTTCTCAATGAACTCTTTAGTTGCCCTGACCCTTTTGAATTCTGCCCAGTCTACCTTTGTAATTTGGGGGTATGCGGGGATTGGGTCCTTGCCTTTACTCAAGTACTTCTTATACAACACGTGCTTTCAGTTCCTCCAAGCATCCCTGGCCTTCTTCAGTGCAGCATGTTCCACCTGCATTCTCCACTACTCTGGAACATTGAAGTGATCCATGATCTCCAGGACTATCCCTTGTCGCATTTCTGTGCCAGCCTTTCTGAAACCCCAGCAGATTAATGTTGAGCCTTGCCCTGCCAACAAATCCACGCACACTCCCGAACCTCATGCGTGCTTTATCTAGTTTAGTTGGTGCCCAAGACTTTAAATCGATGTCGGTTACTTCATATACACCTTTAGGATGGTGTGTGGGCTTTCTTGGAGCGGTCTTCTGTGTCCTGGCCGGAAGGGTGATTGTGGCAGCTCTATCCCGTTCGACCGTTCCAGATTACTTGATCCCTGACCATCTGCTGGAGACCTAGGTTTGCCAGACTCAGATGAAGATACATTGCCTAAAGCATGAGTGTTGTCACTGCTACTCGGCATCTACAGAGGACACATGCGAAACTCAGGAAAGGGGGGTAAGCATAAAGCTAACAACTTGGTAGCAAGCTATCCAAGCATGTCATGCAATAATTTTGAAAATGTATGGCTAATTTGTTAATTTTGGGTGACTCGGGGGCCCACGATATGTAAATCAACAATAACTAATTGGAACAAATACGACTTATATGTACTAGTTAGGAAGGTAGATGATGAACATATATACGCTCTCAATTATTTTATAGCCAATTTGGGAACATACCAAACGAAATAGGAAGAGGGATTGCGAGGAAATATGCCTCACCGCAATGGAGAGCAGTAACTAACAGGTTTTTGTGCAAACCCGACAGGACCACAGGAGAGGCGAGGGTTACAGGATCGATATGCTCGAGGGCGACTAGCGAGTAAACGAAGGCGGCGAGGCGCGGGCAGCCGCATGTTGGGAACGACAACGAAGGTAGGGTTGATGCCGAAGAGCGGTCACACGGCCGGTTTGAGCACGCCAGCGGCAGAAAGGGTTCTGGTGTGGATATGGGGGAGGGGGAGCTACACTACAAAAAAAAGACACATCCGTGACATTTTGGCCTGAACGATTTTTTTTTCTGTCATGCTTATGACACTTCTATGATGATAATTGTGACAAAACCACATATCATCATAGATGTGGTGGGCTCCTACTTCTATGACAAAAAATCATGATAGAAAATGGGCTTTTTGTCCTGGCGGGACGGGGACGCACCTGCATGACATTCTTTGGGCCGTCCATGACGGAAAAAATCATGGTAGAAGCGAGGGCGAGGAAAATATTGGGGAGTTCCTGGTTACGGTGGGTGGTCGGGGCTGAGCGATGCACGAAGGGATTGCACGTTTCTTTCGTACACGTACGCGCGTGTGTACAAGGCATTGGGTGCTAACTGAACCCAAGGGAGGCGTTCGCTTACTGAACCCGAGCGATTGCACTAGCTACATTACTGAATCCGAGCGATCGATCCCTTGGCTGTTAACTGAACTCGAGCGATTCCTTCGCTACTACTGCTAACTGAAGCCAATCGAACCTGATGCTGCCTCTTGATGAACATTGACCGTTGTTGGGGGTTGGATGAACAGTCCCGGTGGGGGTTGGATGAATAGGACCCCGTGGTAGTAGAGGTCGTTGCTGCTGGATGAACAGGACCCCGATCTGTCCACGTACGACACCTATGGGATCCGAAGGACCCCTTTACGGTTTGGCAGGGAGAGAGGTATGCACAAAGAGCAGAACCGATGATCAACGCGAGGGGATTTTTACCCAGGTTCGGGCCGCTGATCAACGTAAAACCCTACTCCTACTTTAGTTTATTATCAGTGTTTTCGTCCCAGTTCTTGGAGCGCTTGCAATGAACAGTGTGTTCGTGCAGCAGCTACGCATGCAGAATGGGCCGAGAGTGTTCTCCTCTGTAGCAGTTGCCTTGGGCCTCCTTTTATATGATCAAAGGGGTCACCACAGTGGCAAACTGCTCATATGCGAGGTGTAAAGTAGCTACATGGCTATCATACGTAACCACTGACGGTTTAGGACAAATGCATTTAATGCACCATGAGGTGTCCGTTTAGGTGTCCTTACTTTCTTGGGGATGGAAAAAGGGGCTGTCCCATCAGCACCGCTTAAGCTCGCCTCCACTAGCGCCTTGCCACGCATCCAGAGAGGGGACCAGAATGCCAGACTGGTCGCTGCGCTGGAGCGGCGGCATAGTGGCGGAACCTTGCCGGGTGCGAATCTTGCCGGGCTCAGCGGGCTACCCCGGCAAGATCTTGCCGGGAGCCGAGCCTCTGGTCTCCAGTTCTCCTTATCTTCTGATCCTTGGATTGAATTTCTCTTTGAGAACCTTGGACTGATCTTCAGCTGTTCCCCCGACAAGCCTTGCCGCAGGTACGGCTACAACTGCCCGTGCACAGGTATGGGGTACTAAAGGCCCAATATTTAGTACACCGACAGGAGCCCCGGGCCTAGGCCACACACGAGTGCGAGGCGTTGTTGGGCTAGGCCCAAACAGTGCACGGGCACGTGTGGCAGGGATTAACTGCTGGTAATTATTCCGCTTACTGCGCTTCCCCACTACGCGCGTTGAATGCGCGACGTGGGGAGCGTGCGCTGAACGGCCACGGTCGCAGCGCACTCGTATAGGCATATTCACATTGGGCAGTAAAAGAGGCAGCTTCGCTCCTTCCCCATAAAAAGGAATCCACAAAGGCGCTGCCCATTTACCCCTTTCTTCTTTCCAATCTGGAATCTGCCATTACCTTCTCTCTCCCGAGCCCAGAGCAGAACTTCTCCTCATCTGCTCACCACCTCTGCACCCGCTCCATCCTCAGCTTCTGCCTTCGCAACCACCATGCCACCCAAGGCTAGCAAGAGCAAGGGCATGGGCAAGGAAACAAAAGCCGATGTCCCGGAGAGCGAGCTGGTGAAGATGCAGAAGAAGTACGTCGTCTTCGCCCCGACGCTCGACACGAAAGCCTTGAAGAACCCGTACCAATGCATGTGGGCGAGGGAGACGAAGGTTCACCCTGCGACCCGTGTGGTCCCAGGTTCTTCTTCCAAAGGCGGACCAGACAGATATCCCTTCTTCACCGCTTATTTTTATTGCGGGCTCTGTCCTCCATTCTCCGATTTCTTTATTGACATCATGTACACATACGGTTTCCGTCTCCTGGATTTCACGCCGAATGCCGTAACATGCATGTCTATCTTTGCTCATCTTTGCAAAAACTTTGCCAGAGTAGTTCCCAACACTGCCCTCTTCCGCCATTACTTTATTCCTCGCCTCCAAAAAGGGGAAGCCCTTTTCGGTTCTATCGCCTGGATCCCAAGGGCATGGAACAAGGAGATATATCCAGATGGAGTTTACCGCGAGAAGTGGGAAGAATGGTGGTCCGAGTGGTGCTGGATTAAGGAAGCAGATCCTCATCCATTCTGTTCGCCCCGGCAGCAAAAGGCGGTCCATGGCGAGGACTAGAGTGATCTCGATGCTCAAGATGACAAGCTCACAATCGCCACCACCAGGATCCTTCGTTTGAAAGCCGCCGGGCTCACAATAGAGATGATTGGCTCTGATTTCCTTCACCGCCGCATCGCCCCTCTGCAGAATAAGGGGAGACTAGCCTGGGAGTACCGGAACGCGGCAGACATCATGAGGCTGCGCCCCGGGCTGAACAATAACTTGACAATTATGCAGCTTGGCGCTCTCCGCCACAGGCTATTTCAGCGCGAGGACAAGCATAAGTTGCCGGCGAGAATTATCCCTTTGTGCAACAACTCTGCCCTGGGGTCAATCATCGCCACAATGCCAATGTTCAACACCCATGGCCTTGACGCGACTTGGGTCGAGCCATCTGCGGAGCAGGCACAAAAGTTCTTCGACGACTTGTCGGAGAGGGCCATCCGGGAAGAAACAAACCTCGTCCGCGCCACCACTGATGAAGAAGTGGCGTACATTGCCACTAGGGTGGAAGAGGCGAATCTTGCCGCGGAGGCTGGCAATGTCGGCTTCATGGAATGGGAAACTAGCGACGCAGAAGTCATATTAGAGGAGAAACCTGCTGGGGAGGATAAGGCTGCCGGGGAACAGAGCGGCGCAGTCACCAAGAGCTCATCAGACGAGGGCGCAGCCGAAGAACAGCCGCAGGAGGAGCCCCCAGCTCCAAAGAAGGCAAAATGTGTCCTTCGGAAGGCCGCCTCAGGCATCCTGGCAAGCCAAACTTCTTCGAGCAGCGAGGCTCCCGGCAAGGAAGTGGCCGGCAAGGCTGCACCGCGGCAAGGAGTCCGACAGCAACCCGTGCGGCGCACGAGACACACACCTGCGGCGACCATTGGGGCGGCAGGGGCGTCTCGCACAGCAGCACCGGAGGCTGAGGCGGCAGAACCACACCAACCCCCTGTACCCGCTGCAGCCAAGCGACCTAGGACCCCTCCTCCGCCTCCTCATATGGACATCTCAACGGAGGTCGATTTCGACATCTCTGGTTTCAGCCCGAAACGAGAAGAGGAAGAGTAAGCATCCTGTCACAGTCTTTATCTCCCAAATTCCGAATTCAATTGATCTTATTGCCTTGCTTTGTCTTGTCTCTGTAGTGAGGCGGAAACTTTGGCGGAGAGGATGGCAAAGAGGGCGAAGACCTCCACGGGCGACAAGCCCTCGACAAGCTCTGCAAGCGTGCCAGAAGCTATCATCATCAGCCCGGATCCTAGCCCTCGACGCAGCCCCCAGTGCAGCCCCCAGCGTGAGTCCACTACTCGTTTTCCGCTGGCGGGTGCAGAGGTTTCTATCTTTGCTGCTTATATCTTTGGGCTTGCAGGAGAAGAGCAGCAACAGGGAGAGTCATTGGAGGATGCCCCCGTCGTGCCGCCTCCATCAACCACACCGCCCGCAAGCGCATCTCCGGCAAGAGCTCCTACCGACGAGCCTACCTTGGAGGAGGAGGGGCCGGCAAACATGGGTACCGGCAACCTTTTCCCGGCAACCAATGCTGTCGGGAGGGATGAAGCTACCCCTCAACAGCTCGACGCAGGTGACTGCTTGCCTCAGAGCACTTGTTATTCTTTCCTTTATCTTTCTGAACTTCAATCTTGATTTGATTTTGCTTCCCTCCTTCGTCCTCCAGAATTCCCTGTGATGGAACACATGGAGGTCGACGTTGTCATCGAGGAGACCGCCAGAGACGCCGCCGCCGAAGCTGACAGGATCGCTGCTAGCGAGGCCGCCAAAGATGCCACTGTCGAGGTCAGCGAAGCCGCGGCCGAGGAAGCCGCCAAGGAATTTGCCGAGAGGGCCGACGAGGAGACTGATGACCATACTGACGGCATTCCTGCCGCAGGAGCGCCAGGCGCTACACCGGCCACAGAGCCCCCAGCCACCGGTGAGGCGATTGTCGAGGATCAACCATCAACATCTGAAGCTCCCTCATCGAGCAAATACCTCAAGGTTGGCGACAACCTATTCGTCAACTTGCCGGGGACGGCAAGTATTGGAGCGCTGACTGAAGGGGAAACTTTTGATGAAGAAATCATCACTGCTGTCGGGCTCAAGATCGTCGATGAACCAAGCACTAGCAGCGGCAAATCTGAAGAAGATCAGCTCCTCCAGGCCATGGGCGATAATTTCCACAAGCTCCAAGCGCTCCACCGTGCTAGAAAGGAGAAGGCAGACTCCAGAGCTGCAGTTGTCAAAGCAGCCGAGGCGGATTCCAGAAGCGTGTTGAGCAAATGCAGATCTGGTACGCTGAGGCCCTTCAGGAGATGACTGCCAGCCGGGAACAGGTGAGCCAAAGCTGGATGGAGCTCCTCCTGAGGCAATCCGACATAGAGAGGGCGCAAGAGGAAGCTACGCAAAGGGTTGCCGCTGAGGATGCTCTCTTGACGCAGCGCCGCATTGGGCTTGACGCTCATGAAGAAGATCTTGCCACGCGTGAGCAGGCACTTGCCGCCAAACTGCGTGGCAAGGACGAAGAAATTGAAAAGCTTGTTGCGCAGCGGACCCAGGAGCTAGAGCGAAAGCACAATGAGGCGCTCGAAGCTTCAACTGTAGATCACGCCAGCAAGCTCAAAGAAGCCATTGATGCCGCCAAGGCCGCAGAGGCCGCCAAGAATGAGTTGAGTAACAAAGTGAAGGAGCTGGAGTCGGATCTTGAGGAACACAGCAAGAAGCTCTCGACGCTCAAAGATGACAGGGAGAAAACTCTCCACAGCCTGGCGGAGATGCAAGTTGCTATATCCGACAAGTCCAAGCAGCTCTCTTCAGCCAACGATGCCATTGCCGATCTGAGGCTGAAGCTGACCACGCTGGAAAAGTCTCTTGAGGACGGCAGGGCCCACGAGAAGGCTCTGAGCAAAGCTCTCTAGGATGAGAGGAACTTGCTTAAGAGCGCTGTCGCTGCCCAAATTGACTATGAGACGGGCATGAAAATCTGGACTGATCGCCTTGTCGACACCGCGGAGAAGCTCACAGCACAACTGTCAACCATGAGCCGGGAAGGCCTGCAAAACTTCAGGTATTCCTCTGAAGAAAGAATATCCCAGAGCGCCAGGCTGAGCATGTTCTTTGAAAGCATCATTGATGCTCTGAAGTTGCTCCAGTCCAACCGAGCAACCCAACTGGCCGATGAATCCCGCAAGCTTTGCCGGGCCGTCCTCCACAAGGTACTCATCAAGGTGGTGCATAAGAACCCTGGCATTAACCTCACCAACGTGCTCGACCGCTTGCCGAAGGATGCAGATCTCAAGGCACTTGAAGAGCTTGTCGCGCCCATCCTTAAGAAGGTAGATTCAATCAAGAGGGTTGAAGGCCAGCGCAGAGACTAGCCATCTCACTTTTCCTTGCCGCCACCATTCCATGCCAAAGACAATTTAGTCTTAAGTTAGAACCGCGGCAAGCATCGATGTAATATAACTTGCTACGATTGAGTATATGCATGCTATTTCCCCTGTCCATTTTTTTTTCCGTATGATTTACGCCCTACGCTTACTGGAAACTTGCCGGCGCGCAACCTGCCGCGAGCGCTGGGTGCAGGACTTCAGCAGCCTGCTGGAGGTGCAGCAGCCGGCAAGACACCTTGGCGCTCTTGGTGCAGCCACTTAGACTGTTGAGCGGACTCGAAACAAAATAAGGGCGCAACCAATTACGACAAGGGTTCCTTCGCGTGCAGGTTTTCCATACGAGGGCCGAAATCGTCCAAAGAAAATAGCCTGATAGTCAAAATTGAAAAGCTTGCTCAAAGTCTCGCAACTTAGCTTTCTATCGCTGTACTCCTTCCGGCAAGACATCAACTCTGAACATCGCCCATTGGTATCCATACCTTCCTTCCTCCCCCCCCGGCAAACTTGCGCGTGAGGGAACCTTCTATCCTTTGAGAAAAAGAAAGAAGAGAAAATAAAGATATGGAACCCTAGCGGTTCGTTAGTCTTACCGGGAGCAAGTGTCATACAATATCTCAGACAAGCATGCATATATAAACATGGAGATCAACAAGAAATGTACAACACTTAAGCTTATTCAACTGCGCACAGGGTCTGCTCCTGGCTTTGTACAAAGGATTACATGCCTTGCCGGCAAGACTCGTACAAAAGGAGGTTGCCGGGAGCCCCCGGCAACCGCACCTTATGGGTAAAACTTGTGAAGATGTTTGATATTCCAGGAATTGTTCACTGGAACGCCATCCTCGATCTCCAGGCGGACAGCGCCGGGCCTGGTGACTCGTACTACCCGATAAGGGCCTTCCCACTTGGGCGTCAACTTGTTTGAATTCTTGGTGGACTGAATCCGCCGAAGAACAAGGTCGCCTTCCTCAAGGCTTCGGGCATGAACTTAGCGGCTATGGTAGCAGCGCAAAGCTTGCTGGTAGCATGCAGCTCGCACAGCAGCCTGAAGACGATCCTCCTCAAGGAGCAGAGCGTCATCTTGTCGTAGTTGCTCTTGCTCAAGCTCATCATAAGCGAGCACTCGAGGTGACCCGTATATGAGTTCCGTGGGGAAAACTGCTTCCGCTCCGTAAACCAGAGCGAAGGGTGTCTGGCCAGTGGCTCGATTTGGTGTCGTTCTGATTGACCAAAGAACCGCCGGCAACTCATCAATCCAGTGCCTTCCGCACTTTTTCAGCTTGTCAAAAGTCCTGGTCCTGAGACCGCGCAGCACTTCAGCATTAGCCCTCTCCGCTTGGCCGTTGCTTCTCGGGTGAGCAACAGAGGCAAAACAAATTTTGCTGCCAAGGTCTTGGACGTATTGCATGAAGGTGCGACTTGTGAATTGTGTGCCGTTGTCGGTGATGATCCTGTTGGGCACACCGAAACGGCAAACTATTCCTTTAAAGAACTTGACGGCTGATTGTGCTGTCACCTTCCTTACCGCTTCCACCTCCGGCCACTTTGTGAACTTGTCGATTGCAACGTACAAGTACTCAAAGCCCCCGGTAGCACGGGGAAAAGGGCCCAGTATGTCGAACCCCAGACCGAAAATGGCCAGGAGAGAGGGATTATCTGAAGAGCTTGAGCTGGCTGATGCAATTTCTTTGAATGAAACTGGCACGCTTCACACTTGGTTAATAGTGCAGTTGCATCCTGGAGAGCAGTGGGCCAAAAGAAACCTTGTCGGAATGCCTTTCCGACAAGCGCCCTTGATCCTATGTGGGAGCCACATATGCTTCCATGTATCTCTGCCAACAGCTCCTGTCCATCCTCCCGAGGAATACACTTCAATTTCACACCCTTCAGTCTCTTCCTGTATAGAACGCCATCGACGAACTGGTACATGCTAGACTGACGGGCTACTTTCTCCGCTTCCTCTTGCTCCTCAGGGAGTTCTCCTGTCTAAAGAAAATGGACAGTGGGTTGTGCCCAAGCTGGAGCCTAGGGCTCGACAACTAGGACTAAAGGCATTTCTTCTACCGGGGGAACGTTTGTCTCGACGGCAAGGGCCTGAGCCCCTGCTGGAGCCTGTCGTTCCCCGGCAGGCTTGCCGCTGATCCCGGCGACTTCCTTGCCGGCGGCTCCCGGGAGCTCTGCCGGAAAGTACTGACCAGAATTCAACTTCCTTCTCTTTTCTTGCCTCATTGACGGTGCTACAGATGGATGAGTTAAATGAAGCACAAAAGTTCCTGGTTCCACAGGTAACTTGAGGGCAACGCGCTTTGACAGGTCATCAGCAATACTATTTTCGGCACGAGGAATGTGCTTTGTTTGCAGACCGTCAAAGCACTCTTCCATTTTTCTCACTTCATCCACATAGGCTTGCATCAATGGACTCTGATAATTTTTATTAACTTGCCTAACAACAAGCTGCGAATCACCTCTGATGATGAGCTTCTTGATACCAAGGTCCGCTATGATCCTGAGACCGGCAAGCAGGACTTCGTACTCCGCAGTGTTGTTTGTTGAGCTCTCCCGGGGAAAATGCATCTAAATTACATACTTGAGGTGCTCTCCGATGGGTGCGACAAGCAGCACGCCAGCACCGGCGCCTTGCAGTGAGAAAGCACCATCAAAGTACATAACCCATTCTCGATCTGTTTCCTTGCCGGGAAGAGTCGTTTCTTGAATTTCCTCGTCTGGCGTTGGGGTTCATTCTACAATGAACTCCGCCAAGGCTCTACTCTGAATTGCTGAAGTACTTTCAAACTTGAGACCAAAGCTTGATAGTTCCAACGCCCACTCCACAATCCTGCCGGTTGCCTCTGGATTTCGCAAAATCCGCTGCAACGGGAAGCAAGTGACGATGGTAATCTCATGTGCTTGGAAATAATGGCGCAGTTTCCTCGAGGCCATGAGAAGGCCGAAGAGCAATTTCTGCACACCAGAGTATCTTGACCTAGCTCCCTGTAAAAGGGAGCTGACAAAATAAACTGGACGCTGCACCATCTTCCTCTTTTGCACTGATTCCTCTGACTGTGCAGATCCTGTCTTGCCGGCACCAGACCTTGCCGGGGAAGATCCCAGCGCGTCGCTCGACGGTCCTGCCATTGCCGTTGCCCCCTCGTTGACTTCTCTCTGCGCCACTAACGCAGCACTAACCACTTGATTTGTTGCCACTAGATATAGCAGCAACGGCTCTTGTGGCTTAGGTGCGACTAGCGTCGGCGGAGAGGAGAGGTACCTCTTCAAATCTTGCAGCGCTGACTCCGCTTCTGGAGTCCATCTCATTGGACCTGCCTTCTTCAAAATTTTGAAAAAGGGCAGGGCACGCTCAGCAGATTTGGAGATGAACCTGCTTAAGGCAGCAACGCAGCCGACAAGATGACGTACATCCTTGACGCGTCTTGGCGCTTCAATCTGCTCGATAGCTTTGATCTTGTCGGGGTTCGCTTTGATCCCTCGCTGAGATACAAAGAACCCGAGAAGCTTGCCGGAAGGGACGCCAAACACACACTTCTCAGGATTGAGCTTTAAATTGATCTTGCACAGATTTGTAAATGTTTCTTCTAGATCTTGTATGAGCGTTGCTTTATCCTTGGTTTTGACCACTATGTCATCCATGTATGCTTCCATATTTCTATGTAGCTGAGGCTCAAAACCAATTTGGACCGCTCTCGCAAATGTAGAACCTGCAATTTTCAACCCGAAAGGCATTCATATAAAACAATACGTACCACATGGGGTGATAAATGCGGTCTTTTCTTCATCTTCTTTTGCCATGAAGATTTGATGATATCTCGAGTAGGCATCAAGGAACGACAGTAGGTCACAACTAGCAGTGGAGTCCATAATCTGGTCGATGCGCGGCAAGGGAAAAGGGTCTTTTGGACAGGCTTTATTAATGTCTGTATAATCAATACATAGCCTCCATTTCCCATTCGCCTTGCGCACCACAACCGGATTAGCCAACCACGTTGGGTGAAGCACTCCTCTGACCAAACCTGCCGCTTCTAACTTCCTGATTTCTTCGGCAATGAATTCTTGCCGCTCCAAGGCCTACTTTCTCACCCTCTATTTGATGGGCCACGCGTGAGGACAGACAGCAAGGCGGTGCTCAATTACCTCCCTGGGAACACCGGGGATGTCAGATGGTTGCCATGCAAACACATCGACATTCGCCCGCAGGAAGGCAACGAGCGTGCTTTCCTATTTGTCATCTAGGGTGGAACTTATGGTGAAAGTTCCTCCCGTTCCGTCCTCCTTGATGGGCACCTTCTTGGTCTCTGGTGGAGCAGCCTTGGACTTATTGTTCTTGCCGGTGGAACGCTCTGGTGCATCCTCAACGGAAGCGCAGCACTCTGAAGAGGTGCGCTTGCCGGGGTTCGCGCCAGAGATCTTGCCGGTCTTCTTCTCCTTCCCCCCGGGAGTTCCAGCGGCAAGAGCAGATGCCTTGACGGCAGGTGCTGCGACTACCTCCCGGTAGAGTTGGTCGGTGCAGATTAGTGCATCCTTCTTATCTGAGTGGCTAGTGATGACACTAATCGGTCCGGGCATCTTCAACACATTATACGCATAGTGTGATGCCGCCATGAACTTGGCCAGCGCTGGGCGGCCAAGGATCCCATTGTATGACATGGGGATCTTGGCGACATCGAACACTACCTTCTCTGTCCTGTAATTGAGCTCGCTACCAAATGTTACCGGTAGCGTAATCTTGCCTTTTGGCTGGGTCCTTCCTGGATTGATCCCTTGAAACGTGCCCGTTTCCTCGAGATCTTCATCAGGAATTTGCAGCTTCTTGAGCACGTCCGGCGAGATTAAGTTCAGCCCGGCCCCACCATCAACTAGCATTTTTGTTACCTTGAGGTTGCGGATTGTTGGCGAGACCAACAAGGGCAAGCACCCGACCGCAGTTGTGCGATCAGGGTGATCCTCGGCGTCAAAAATGATAGGCGTGTGGGACCACTTTAGAGGTTTCCGTGCCTCAAACGACGGCTCCGTTGCATTAACCTCACGCACCCACTGTTTGAGTCGGCGGTGAGAAGAATGCAACGAGGCACCCCCGTCAATGCACATGGCCTCTGTGGCTTTCTGAAACTCATGCTCGCTGGATTCGTCATCTTCCTCATCATCATCGCCTCCCTCATCCTTGTCACGGCTTCGGGCGGGCCTCTCCTTTTGCTGCTTAGCCTTGCCGCGGCAGCCTCCTCGACCACCACGCTTCTTGTCAGATCCCTCAGCACCATCCTGGGCCTTCTCCTTGTCTCGCCTTTCGTACTTAGCTCTCTGCTTCTCGACAAGCTGCTCAACTTGCCGGCAGTTTTGGAGATCATGGCCCTTGGTGTGATGGATCTTGCAATACTGTTTGCCGGAGCCTTCCGGCTTGTTGGCAGCCGCCAAGGCCTGACAGGAAGCGCACCCGGCAACCTCCTTGCTGGGGTCGTCAACCTTAGCCTTCTTGGCGGTGCCGGGGTTGCCAGATTCCTCGACAGCAAGCACGGCCTTGCCTTTGCGCTTCTTGTTCCGCCGCCGGCCTTTCTTTGACGGGATTAAAACATCTTCATCCTATGATTCGCCCCCTGTGCCAACACCCTCGCCGGGGAGTTTTCTCCCTTCTTCAGCTCGAGTGCACTTGTCGGCCAAAGCGTAAAGCTCGGCAATACTCCTGACCTTGTTCATCGCCAGCTCTTCGCGCATCTTGCGGTTACGCACGTTCTGATGAAACATGCTAACAACAGCGGCAGGATGAACGTCTGGAATATTGTACTTCACCCGGCTAAACCTCTGGATAAACTTGCGCAGGGGCTCACCCTCCTTTTGAGGGAGGAGATGCAAATCACTTTCTTGGCCAGGAGCTTGGTGGCCTCCAACAAAGGCGCCAACAAACTGATGGCACAGATCTGACCAGGAAGAAATGGGATTCTCCGGCAGATGCATCAACCACGACCTGACGTTGGGTTTGAGCACCAACGGGAAGTAGTTGGCAAGTATCTTGTCGTCTCGGCCCCCGGCAGCCTGCACCGCAATGGTGTAGATGCTCAGGAACTCCGAGGGGTGAGTCTTGCTGTCATATTTCTTCAGGACCTCTGGTTTGAATGTTCGGGAGTTGGGCCACTGGACTCGCCGCAGCTCACGGGTAAACGCTGGACAACCTACCTCATAGGGAAAGTCGCCTACGTCCCCCGGCACAGGCTTGTCGATAGCAGGCCCTGCGCATTTATCGGACTGATGACGCGCCTCCCGTCACCGCTCGATGGTAGTTCGAGCGTCCTCTTTGCTTCGTTCCCGAAGAACTTGACGCTGATCGCTGCGCATCCGCGGATCGGCCGCCGCCGTGGAATCATCATCACGGCCGTCGGTCCGCCGGGTTGACGACCGTCGCTGCTGTCATGGAGGGGAGTGCACCGTGGTCGCACCGCCTCCAGTCTTCTCACCATCGGCTTGCGCCGGATCGATAGACCGCTGCCATGAGGGCCCCGCTTGCTGCGGCCCATCCTTGTTGACGAAGCTGATGAGGCTCTTGATAGTAGATCGCCACTCCTCCATCTTCTTCGGAGCAGGAGGAAAATCGAGGAGCAGCTGCGCACGTGGCAAAGCTTCTGCTGGCGTAGGCAGCGGCGACAGGTGCGAGGTACGTGAGTTGCTCTGACTCCTAACAGTGTTAGAAGGAGCATCGTCACTATCACGCGACTACGCGCCACTTCGACCGACAGTTTGGCGTGCATGCTGGGCCTGCGCACCTTGGGATCGATGCGCAGAAGTTTTTCCATGGGGACATTCAGGACCACCAACGTCAAGGCGCTGCTCGTCGCACGCGACCTGGGAAGGCCGCAATGCTTGCACCGGCGCGGGAGTCCTAGAAGGCGTCCTCCGATCTCTGGAGTTCGCTGCGCTGCCCGTAGGCAGCACGGCTCCATCTCTGGATCTAGCGGCGTGCGGGTTGCCGTCGCCGCTGTGAACGACGCCGCTCGCCTAGCTCGGATCACCAGAACGCCGTGGAGGCTCTAAACCTCCACCTCCTGCATCCACGCCATCACCCGTCCGAGTAGGCATGGGCAAGACAGACGTAGACGGAACAACTGCTGCCACACCCTTCTTCTTGGGTGGCATGGTGACAAAGACGGTGAAGAAACTGACGTGCTGATCACCAGATCAGGTTCGCGCAACCTCGATCCCCCTACCTGGCGCGCCAAAGATGTCGGTGTACGACACCTATGGGATCCAAAGGACCCCTTTACGGTTCGGCAGGGAGAGAGGTATGCACAAAGAGCAGAACCGATGATCAACGTGAGGGGATTTTTACCCAGGTTCGGGCCGCTGATCAGCGTAAAGCCCTACTCCTGCTTTAGTTTATTATCAGTGTTTTTGTCCCAGTTCTTGGAGCACTTGCAATGAACAGTGTGTTCGTGCAGCAGCTACGCATGCAGAATGGGCCGAGAGTGTTCTCCTCTGTAGCAGTTGCCTTGGGCCTCCTTTTATATGATCAAAGGGGTCACCATAGTGGCAAACTGCTCATATGCGAGGTGTAAAGTAGCTACATGGCTATCATACCTAACCACTGGCGGTTTAGGACAAATGCATTTAATGCACCATGAGGTGTCCGTTTAGGTGTCCTTACTTTCTTGGGGATGGAAAAAGGGGTCGTCCCATCAGCACCACTTAAGCTCGCCTCCACTAGCGCCTTGCCACGCATCCAGAGAGGGGACCAGAATGCCAGACTGGTCGCTGCGCTGGAGCGGCGACACAGTGGCGGAACCTTGCCGGGTGCGAATCTTGCCGGGCTCAGCAGGCTACCCCGGCAAGATCTTGCCGGGAGCCGAGCCTCTGGTCTCCAGTTCTCCTTATCTTCTGATCCTTGGCTTGAATATCTCTTTGATAACCTTGGACTGATCTTCAACTGTTCCCCCGACAAGCCTTGCCGCAGGTACGGCTACAACTGCCCGTGCACAGGTATGGGGTACTAAAGGCCCAATATTTAGTACACCGACATGATCAAGAGGAGGCCGCCACACACCACCCGATCGAGCCGGTTGGGTGTGGATGAACAGGACCCCATGGAGGGCTAGTTGAAGAGTAGTCGGTGGAGGCTGGATGAATAGTAGCCCGTGGATGAACAGTGGCTGGTGGAGGCTGGAGGAAGTCGACGGTGGATGAACAGTAGCAGGTGGAGGCTGGAGGAAGTCGACGATGGATGAACGGTAGCCCGTGGAGGCTGGAGCGAGGCAGTAGACGGTGGATGAACAGTAGCTCGTGGAGTCCCATTTTGTGGTACGCCACACCCCTCCCGATGAACAGGGCCCCGTTTCGACCGTAGGCGCTCCAACACAAGTCCGTTTCCTCTGTTTTGCGGTACGCCACACCCCTCCCGATCAACACTACCCCATATCGACCGTAGGAGCTCGAACACAAGTCCATTTCCTCCATTCTGCGGTACACCAGACCCGTCCCGATGAACAGGACCCCATTTTGACCGTATGCGGTCGAACAGAAGGCCGTTTTCCTTCGTTTTGCGGTATGCCAGACCCCGTTCCGGCTATTCCGTCCAAGCCGGTTGGCTCCCGATGAACAGGATAACGTCGTTGTACGCGTTAGAGACCCCGCCCGTATGTATGTATGTAGCCGTATTTACTATCTTGCAGCATGGTTGTACATACGTGTACACGATATAGACGGGACTGCGTGACATGCTATGTCGGCGCCTCTACTTCAACATGTGCTGCTCCTTACTCGGCCACGGTACATCGCTGCAGAGAGACCAATCGACCGCTATGTACGTACACATTCATGGCCAGACAGATAACGCTACCTTCGCTTCAACCTAGTGGATCCCAGCCGTCAGGGGGTAAGAAGGCAGTTCCTTCCGTGCGAAGATAAAGCCGGTGGGTCCCAGCTATCAGGGGGAACATTTTTTCACGGAATACAGAGGCCCTTCCGGTGGGTCCGAGCTGTCAGGTGGAGGAATCATTATTTTGCTCGTAATAAGGAGGCACTTCCTTGTGTGCGGCCATGGACCCAGCTGTCAGCCTCTCCACTTACAGTCCTCTTCTGATGGCTATCGTCCATTGATCACGTTGACGACGCCGTACCGTCCGAGAGCACCAAGGTGGTGGACAACGGGGCGACCTAGGAAGGGAATGACCCGGAGCCAGGGAATACGCAGCAGTGGATGCCCATGCGAAGGGGAGTACGAGGGTTGACTAGTTCGGCTGCGGTTGAGGCTGCCGTCGCCAGAGAATAACAGGGGGTGTGGGTGAGTAGAGGGAAGGCCTGGCCAGCGGTGGGAGTAGGGTGGGGCGTTGAGGCCTGCGCTGTAGCACAACCGGCCACTGGAGGCAGGAGTAGGCGGTCCCGCCGGCGCTGGTTTGGGCGGCTGGTGCAAGAAGATCAGAGATTGAAGAAGCAGCAGAACCGTTCGATTAAAATCCAATGGTCACTGCTGCTAGAATCGTTTGTTGACTAAGTTGACAAAGCCCTACGTACGCGTCAACTTAGTAGGCCCACAGGTCGGCCTTCGAACCGGTGCGCCCCAGATGTCAGTGGGAGGAATCATTTTTTCACGTAATAAGGAGGCAGTTGCTTGCGTGCGGCCATGGACCATGGGGGTCCCTACTGTCAGCCTCTCCACGTACATCCCTATTCCGATGGCTGTCGTTTGTTGAATGTTGACCACGTTGAGCACGCCGCGCCTAGAGCACCAACACGTTGGACGACGATGAGGCCTAGGAATGTAACAACCCGGAGCCGGTGAAGGCACAACAGTGGATGTGCACACTGAGGGGAGTACGACGGTTGACTGGTTCAGCTGCGGCGTGAGGCTGCCGTCACAGGAGAATAACAGGAGGTGCGGGTGGGTAGAGGGATGGCCAAGCCAGCGAGGGAGTAGGGTGGACCGGTGAAGCCTACGCGGCATCACAACCGGCCACAAGAGAAGGTAGCAGGAAGTCCTGCAGGTGCTGGTTTAGGCGGTTGGAGCAGGAAGATCAGAGATTGAAGACGCACGTCCGCCGTTGGATGGACATCCAACAGTCACTGCTGCTAGAATCGTGTGTTGACTATAAGTTGACAAAGCCTTGCGTAAACAAGTCAGCCTCGAAATCTGTGGCATGTACAGCCCATTTGCTATTATTTTTATAATTTACAGCCCATTTGCTAATTCATATGGAATTTATTGCAACCCATTTTCCATTTTTAGAATTTCTGCCCATTTTCTGGTCAGTACCAGGGTTAAAAAATTGAACTAAAAAATATGCGAAATATTAAAAATTCACATATTTTTGCTGGGGAACAAAATATTTTTAATCCAAAAATTAGTAGCCATATTAAAACTAATTTAAAAATAAAGTAATACTATGTTATGTTAAAATCCAATGAAATATAAAATATCAGTGAAGAACAAAAACAGAAAACGAAACTAATTGCCCATTTGCTATATATTTTTTTGGAATTTGTAACCACTTTCATATTACTTTTAAGATTTACTGCCCATACTCTCTGGCCAGGCCGGAATGCATCCCTCCTCGTCTTCAAAGATTTGCAGCCCAGTAAGTCGGATAAAACAAATAGGCCTAGCTTGGGTATTCTTCAAAAAGAAATAGTGGGCTACCTATTTTTCCAAAGAAAAACTGCTGGGCTGGTCATGTTGTTAGACAGGCCACAGAGACCACACAACCCAGTTTATAGCCTGCTCCTCTGAACAAATCCTAAAAAAAAGTGTTGTGCAATTCTGTCATAAATTGACTATACGTTGATAGTGATGTGGGTCCCAGATATCAGCAGGGTGGATTAGAGTAAAAAAATCAAGGGGTGCATCTGAGTAGTAAAGAGGCGCTTGCTTGTATTCGGGAGTGGACCTAGTGGGTCCGTACTGTCATACTCACAACTACAGTCCTCTCCCGATTCACTATGTTAACAGGGCTGGACGGCGGTGCCGCTGCGAGCGCACCAAGGAGAAGGATGACGGCGAGGCCTTGGACGGGAATGAACAAGAGCCGGGGAACATGCGGCAGTATGGCCATAGACGGAGGGGAGTATGAGGGTTCACTGGTTCTGGTGCGGGGTAGGCTACCGTCACCGGAGAAGAATAGGATGTCGGGGGGGAGTAAAGGGATGGCCTGGCCAACATTTCAGGGTACGACAGGGCGGCGATGCGTGCACGGCAGCGCAACCAGTCGTAGAAGGCGGGAACAGGCGCTCCCACTGGTGCAGGTTTGGTTTTGGCGGCTGGACCGGTCAGACCCAAAAACTCATTATGTTGGATTATAAGAATTAATTTTATATGGCTACAACTTATTGTAAAATGCTGCGGAGCACCTTTTTCTTCTTGAGGTTTTTTTTAGACAATTTTCTTCTTGAGGTGTGAAGCCGAGCACATTCAGAAGCCCTGGGATAAAGTGGTCTCGCCAGTGTGTTGGGCTGGGCATTCTTATCGAAAAATAATAATGGACCAGAACTATTTACTACGTTGACTACGATTTGCATGGGTCTGCTGGTTGCAGGAAGAAAATGGTGGGAGAAAAGAGACTGGTCGCTATCTTTGCCTAAGAATAATATCGACTGAATGTAATGACACTCTCATAGCAAATAATATCCTCCTGTTAAAATTTGACTTTTCAAATCGTAAACTTAAAGAACTGGTGCATGAGCATTTAGCTTTATTTATTTATGTTTAGGGGACCATGAGCATGTACCTGGGCCGGATTCATGTGAGAGCCTCCCTTCCAGTTAATTATGGGCTCCTCTATTGGGCCTTCATCAATGGGCTGCATGTGATCGACAAGTGGAAAGTGTGTTCCGTACCAAAAATAGTATGCGCTACGTACGGGGCACTAAAGGATCGGACCGTGCAACGACTTCCAAAACATTGTGTTTGTCGTTCTAACAACACATTTATTCAACCAACAGACATAATATATTACTGATTGTACATTGAAAACAGCAGTAGCAGCAACCAGGGCTGGGGGTGCAACAGAAGCAATAAGCAGGCCAGAAGAGTAAAGACACAGCTCTCTCTTCCAAACCAAACATCAGCCAACATTATAAAAGGGCTACCAAAAAAGAACAAGTGTATGCATCAAACTAAATAAAGATCCTACTACACCAAGTGTATGCATCTAACTAACTGGCTCAGTTAGACGTTACTATTTATTAAGCTGTGGAGATTGGCTGACGGCTTGAACCAGATGGGTGCCTGACGGGGGAAACTCCAGCCAGCAGGTCGAAGTCTGATACTTGCGACCCTCTCTCCTCTTTGGGCTGCAGAGCGTGGCGGCACATATTAGGGTATGGTGCATGGAGAGATGCATGGTACACTGTGTACACACAGTTTTGCCTGATGAACAAAACCGTGCTACCATCATGATCCTTGCCGTCGGTTATCTCCTGGTTAATCGGATAATTCAGTCCGAGAAACAGAGAGCATGTACAAAGGCTACTTACCGGCATCCAGTCAAAAATTCCTGAAGGCCCAGAGAAGCTGGGATCCTGCTAAAAGACCTTGCAGTGACTGTGATTGTATTCCGCGAAACAACACGTCCGGTACGTACGAACGATCATCAATCGTTCGCCGTCGTCTGATCGAGCTAGGAACCACCTGCAACTGCCATGCTGCTTTTCTTTGAAAGGTTCTGGGATTAGGAAGGGTAGGGACACCAGGCGGCCTACATCATCATATCAAGTTGGATTCAAATAAAAAAGGGCTCGTACTGTAGTCAATCATAAGAACAGCATGTTATGAGCATGAATATTTTTTCAGTAAATGTTGATAGTAATATAAGCAAGCCATCATGATATCATAGGAAAGTAACATACTACTGTAACAGCCATTTGTAGCGATGACTGGAGTAGGCCAGCAGTACGTCCAGCCATAGAAGGAGTCCACAGCGTAAATGAAGCCCTTGTGTTCAATAGCATCAGAGAACCATGGAGGATGTATGATCCTGCGATGGACGTGCAGATTTATCCACTTGCCGCAATGACCTATCAGATAGGCGAGACCGCGGTTGAAGAACGCAATTAGCCTGAAGTCTTTATAATTCACAGATCTTATGGGCACTTGGCAGATTACAACCTTGAGCAAATCAAACTTGGTATCATGTTGGCTACTGTAAGATTCGAAGTATTCTGGGCCGCGGTGCCAAAGCAGTGCAGTGTTAATCGAAGGAATGTGGATCAATCGTCGGGTGTAGACCTCCATGAGCATTCAGCTGCCGCGACCGTCGACGAGCACCATCCAAGACGTGTTCATGCCGACCCAGTACATACCGTTAATGTAGTTGAGGGTGACAGGGATCGGATCGCAGTCGAGGGGGTTGATGCTCGCCACCCTACGATCATTATGCTGCATGACACGCCATTTCTGGAGATCAGGCGGCATCAGCAAGCAGGGAGCTGGCTTAAAAAGCTCCGTCCCGAGGGCTTTGAGTAAATGGTACAGCCCCGACGAGCACGCGGAGAGCGGCATGGTACTGAGATTGCCCACATGCGAAACAATGAGCTTGATTACCTCTGTGGGGAGAGAATTCCAGCCACTCTTTCGGCGGACGCTGCTCAGGTCTGCCATTGTTAGTGTTTGGGTTTCGGAAGAGGGGGGAGGCGCCTAGCGGGGATGGAAGATTGGATGATTATGTGTGGACGAGGATGGAGAAGCGAATATGTGCTGCGAGAAGTGGACAGGTGATGATGACAATGTAGCAGCAGCACGCCGCTTGACTTACGAGACACATCCCAGCAGCGTAGGGTCGTATCGATGCCAGACAACTTGCTTGAGTGATCACAGTACTAGTACAATAAACTATAGTACCTACTACTATGCCCGAGTAGTATAGTGGAGTAGGACTCTACTCTACTACTAGCACCGGAGGAGTAGTATTATATTGTAAAATAGTTACAAACTTCAATGCCCGAGCGTGGAACGACTATGAACCGCCATCGGTGCTAACTCGAATCCCCAGCAAATGTTCGCTGGGAGACATGGCAGTTGCAAACGCCCGCAACGCAGTTACAGTACGTGTATAAGGGTGGCGGTTTTGTCAAATACTATGGCTTAAAAACAGGCCACCGTCGGATGGAAATCTGACGGTTATGTGGGATTCGCCAGGATTGGGCTCGTGGCAAACAACCGCCAGATATCATTACTAAAAAAAAGGTTAAAACACCCGGGGCTAGAACTTGCACCGGCTGACCACTAACAACGATACTAACATAGTTGTAAAATGGTCAGAGAACATGCCTACGTGGTGTTTGGAATTATATGCAAACTAGCAAGATGCCCATGCATTGCACGGAACATCAAGATGCATTTTTTTACAAAACACCTGTTGTGATTGACCCATGCAGGAGTAATCCCATGTGTAAAAACTAATGATATCTCGAGAATTTCATCAAAAAAATGGTATCTCAAGAATTTCATCGAAAAAATGATATCTCGAGAAAGATGGGAGATAAGGTGAGGAGGAGTGGGGTGCGATGGTGATTGGTGGTAGGACTTAGCGGAGGCATGGGGATGGACGACGCCGGCAGCGGCCACCATGCCAGATTGTTCCAGAGGCTTCCTTTTTTAATTACTCAACAATGAAGTTGTGGGAGATAAGGATGAACGAGAGAGGTGTGGGTATCCTTTTGCAAAATTGCCATAGTTTGCTTTCTATCTGTCAGATATAGATCGGACGGTCTGTATTGCAAGATGGCAGGCACACCATCATCACCAACTCGGTTTTTTATAAGAACTAGCAAGGTGCCCATGCGTTGCACGGAACATCAAGATGCATTTGTATGAGTAGTTTATCTTGTGGGAGAAAAGGATGAACGAGGGAAGGCCTTATTTGCAAATGTGGAGAGGGGTGTGGGTATCTTTTTGCAAAATTGCCATAGTTTCCTTCCTATCCATCAGATATAAATCGGACGGACTATAATGCAGGATGGCAGGCACACCATCATCACCAACTCTGTTTTTTATAACAGTAGAGAAAAGTAGAGAGTAGAGATAGAGAGTAGAGACTAGTAAAAGAAACAGAGGGAGTACTAGTAAGTACACCATCTACCGATTCGTGTGCTACTCCTGCGCTCCATGCGGTGGGCGCAACGTCCCCTACAGCCACTCCCATTTAATGGATGGCCTGGTCGATGCCTGCAAGGTGCCCTGCGCCTACAAGAGTTTCGACTGCGAGAGATACGTCAACCAGCACTAGCTGGTGGAGCATAGTTCCAGATGCGCGCATGCGCCCTGCTAGGGCTATGAGTGCACGCCGCCGTTTGAGGGCTCGCCGGCGAGCCTCGTGCATCACCTCATGGCACCGTCCGGCAATCACTACTGGCCCGCGATGAACATCAAGTACAAGACGTGCTACCCGTTTCCCGTGCCGGAGCCGCTTGAGGATCGCCATCGCCTGCTAGTCGCGGAGGAGGACGACAGCGTCTTCCTCTTGGCCGTGGGCACCGGCAAGGCCCGCGCAGGCTGCCGCCCCATCTCGGTAGTGTGCGTCAGGGGTTATGCCGCTGACGCTGACACGAGGCTGTTGTACTAGTGCGTTCTCACTGTTACTGCCCCTCCGGTGTACGAGGGCGACCTCGGCGCCTCCCTCACGCTGAATGGGACTGTGCCGAGCTGCTCCGTTCCCGGCAATGTGGACATGGAAGAGGCCTGGTATGATTTTCACCCCAAGATGATGCATGGGGACTCCAAGGAGGTTCACCTGGGCATATGCATTACCAAGTTAACTAGAGGACTAGAAAAAAGAAACAAAATCGATACTCAAAAAATAATTCTTAAAGATCATTTCTTGCAAAGCACAATAAGTGTTATTTCTTCAAAAGCTTTGGATGCAGGTTGAACAGTTGAACGCTTTTGTTTGCAAAAGATACTTTTTTATCTATTTAGCCTACATTTACTATTCACCCGGATGCTTGTGAGCTCTAGAGAAGAAATAATATCCGAAGAAACCTATCGATACTCGTTACACATGAGATGACCCCCACATACTTTGTCAAAATAAACAACTCCTCGATCAATGCATTTCACTGTTCCGTGCAATGCACGGGCACCTTACTATATATAGTACGACCATAAATTTAACTAACATTATATATAGTACGATAAATGCTCATGCATGTCACCAAAAATTATATTATTGAAAACTATGTTCAAATACGAATCCAACGATATAGTTTTTGTTGACATGCACTAACATTTTGTCAGTTAAATCTTCAGTCAAATTACATGGGGGACTAATAAACCATGACGGAGGTAGTACTAGTGTAGAGGGCGGCGCTGCACGGGAGTCTCACCCCGTTCGTGGCGCGGCAGTAAAGCCGTCATATCACAAAACCCCACCACTCCCAGTAATAAGTGGCCTGGTAAAATAAACGGACAAGCAATCATCACATCTCTCTGTCCTTTTTGCATTTCATCTCTCTACATTTACTTTGTTCGGTTCATCTCGCATAGTCGATCCCTAGCTACTACTCCTAGTATCTCAAGCTACTACTCCTAGTACTCCTAGTAGTAGTACTCAAGTTGGAATTCCAATTGCACGGCACAACTTGTTAGGCAAAAATTTTGATACAGGGTGTACGAAATAGTTTGGGAATTTGCATGCCTTGCCGACCAGTGAGATACTCCGTACAAAGTACGATAGAGAAATAACCACAGAAAGAAGGAAGCTAAAGTAAACATTCAAATGAGCGTTTTTGCATTTCTTTTGCATTGAATCGTTTCACAAGCTTGACTAGTGTTGTTCTTCTACTTTTACAAAAACCGCATCGTAATGTTAAAACTTGCATTTTGCACGTGTGTGTATACATAATAGTAGTAGTACATTCTACAAGCATATATAGAGAGAGACGTGTACTGCGATATATAGTTAAGTTTGTGCTATATGCACGTACTTACAAATGCTTACGGATACACAAGGTTTCCAAACTTTTCCTTTTAGCTCGTTTAAAAAAAAACTTTTCCTTTTACATACTTAATTAACGACGCTAATAATTCCCGAACATTCGGGATTTATCATTTCCGTCCCAAAACTAATGAGATTGCCTTACGACACTAAAGTATTCCTAATAAAAGCCACGACGCTGGGTGGAGCGGTTGCGGCGCGCCACGAGTGCCCTGGTGCACGGCCGTTTCCCAGCCCGGCGACACAACGCCTCTTCCTCGGCCTCGCAACTCATGAGGTGCTGATTGGCGGCTTGCCGGCGGGTGAGCGCGATCTCACCGGTCTGGTGATCCGGCGCCAATAGGTACTCCTCCTTGCTAGAAGCGTGCACCCGGTCCATGTACCGCCAAGCGTAGATGAGGCGCTTGGGCCTGACTATACTCAGGGCTTTGGCACGGGCGTTCTCCGCCACCAACACGGCCCTCGCACGAGCCTTCTGCCAAAGAGCCAATTGCCTGACTCTCTCGGACATGACATACGCCTGCCAGGCAGCATGCCTCATGGCGCGCTTCTCTTCCTCGGCCTTCTTCTCCGCCTCTCTTTTGGCGCGCTCTGCTGGAGGCAAAGTCTCCCACAAGGCGACCTCCATTTCTTTCCAAAGCTCCTCCAAGCTGGCGGGGGGGGGGGGGGGGGCTCGGCGGGTGGCGCGACGTTCTTCTCGTAGCGGGGAGCTGATGCGTCCTCCGATGCGCGTGGTGGCGAGAGTGGGAACGCCGACGCGTCCACCTCGACGCGTCGCGGCGAGGAGCGGAACACCGACGCGTCATCCTCGACTGGTGGCAGCGAGGAACGGAACATCGACGTGTCCTCCTCGACTAGTGGCGGCGAGGAACGGAACGGCGACGCGTGACCCTCCGTGCGGGCAAGCGAGGGGCGCCTAGGGCTTGGGAGGGGCGATGCCATGGTGGTCGACGGGTCCTTAATTAAGAGGGAGGAGGAGGAGATAAAGGCGATGAACGTGAGCGTTCTTCCGAATGTCATGGGAGGCGGAGTAATTATAGTCTACGTAAGATATGTTGCGTGATTAATGTAACAGCTATGTGGGCATATTTTTGTTGGAGTAAATTATGGGGGAGGGAAGGGTGGAAATACTGCTGGTCACAACGGATTGGACGAGCGCGGGGGGAGGAGAGTCATGCATGCAGATTGTTTTCACACGGGAAGGAGTGGTGGGACTGCCGGAGGGAGACGGAGAGTCAAGCATGCAATTGTTTTCACACATGATGGAGAGGAAAAGATTTGGAGATTTGTGAAGAACGAGAGCATTAATTGAGTACTTTTGCAGACTACAAAAACTATTCCACCGCCTCTATCTTCGTAAAGAGTAGGTGAGATTTTTGAATCGAGCCCTTTAAACAAGAAGGGAGGTAGTAGTAGTACTCTAACCTTGTTGTGATGACTATATATGACATGGCAATATCATAACTCACCTGGACGGAGGAACTAGTCTGCATAGTGCATATAAGTTTTGTCTGAAGTCAAAGTACCTCTACTTTGACCAAACTTATAGAAAAATGTATCAACATTCAAAATGTCAAATCAATATTTTTTATATTAATTATGAAATGTAGTTTCATAAAATATATATTTGGTATTATAGATATTGATATTTTAAGTATAAATTTGGTCAAACTTTGCAAACTTTGACTTGACACAAATCTTACGCGGAGTAAAAAGGACCAGAGGGAGTATCATGCATGCGGAGTAGGCAAAAAAATTGCTCGTTTATAGTCGTCCGAAGTCTCAAAGGGCGCAACCGCGCGAGGGAGGCGAAGGTCGTGGGAGGCGCGATGGTTGACGGAATTAAGTGAATGTTAGATGCACGCGCCGGCATGGCGTGCGAACACGCAGAAGCTATACTGTCAGGCCTATGATGTGGGTCTAGTAGACATCACATCTAGTGGGTCCCGCATAGTACTCGAGAACTCTTTGGGGGCATGCAGCCGTTTATCCACCGGGCAAGCCACCACCCCACGCCATTCGCACGCCCTACTCATCCCCGTCTTCTACCTTACAATCGTTCGCTCCCAGTCGTCTTGTCCTTTCACATTACACCAGTTCCACTTCTCCTAACCCGCCTCCAAAATCCATGGCTGTCACAACCCTAGTTCAGTAATGCACTTGGGTTAGATTTGCATGTTGCATCATGTTTAAATTTTAATTAAAGTTGAAATGGGGATTGATCAAACCCTAGCACCAGAAAGAATTCAAATAGGTTCAAATAAAATCTTTCTCAAAGAACCCAAAATGCCCTTTGAAAATGTTCATGATTTCTGATAAAGGTGAAAACCTCCGCCAAAAATGATGAGCATGTTTCTTGGCCATTTATGGATTTTTGAATTAACACAAAAGTATTTGAATTGGAGCCATTTAAATGCTATATATATTTTGAAGTTATTTGTGGAGCTCTGTAATAATTCAGTTAACCTCCAAAATAATTTTCAGAATTTATTTAAATGATTTAGTGCCTAAACTAAATCATAACAGAGTAAATAAAATAGAAAACAGAAACAGAATTAACAGAGAGAGAGAGAGAGAGAACAACACCTGGGCCACTTACCTGGCCTGGCACTGTGCCGGCCCAGCCCATTGGCCCAACTGCCAGTCGTCGTCTCCACCGCGCCAGTCGGACGCCGAGCGCGTGCCCGACGTGCGCGCATGGCCGTGCTGCCATGCCACCTGCCTGCCTGCGTCCCCGGGACAGCGCAACGCTGTAGGTCTTCCTCCTCGGTGCCGTCTTGATCGATCCGGCCTCTCATTCCTCCCCCTGCTCTCTCCTTCACCCCCCTGACGCCATGGCCGACGCGTGCTTGAGCTCGCTGCCACCATAGCCGAGCCCACCGTGCTCCCCTCGCCGCCCCTCTGTGTCTGCAGGAACCGCCGATGACCGCTGCTTCACCCCACCCTGGCCCCGAGCGCTGGGACGGCCTGCATCACTGGCTACTCCACCTTCTTCCTCCTCGGTCGCCGAAGGCCGCACCAATCGATTCGCCGTCGTCTCCGCCTCCTCGAGCTCGCCGTCTACCCCATCCGACCCACCGTGAGCTCCTACTTGTTTTCCCCCTAACCCCGTGGCTTGCCGCTCGCCGTAGCCATTGTTTCGTAGATGGCCGTAGCAAGCCGCCGCCTGAGCTCGCCGTCGGCGTAGCTCTGGTGACCATTTGGTCACCCCGGCGAGCCCAATGCGTTCGTGGTGCCCCGTAGAGCATGCCTAGCGCGAGAACTAGCCCGCTTGCTCACTGCAGCATCTAACCCGTGGTCGCCCGAGCTCCGGCCGCCGCGGCCGAGCTCCCTGCCGTCGCTTCCGACCACCTCAGCACCTCCCACTGCCACCACTTGATGCGCGCGAGCTCCAGCTACTCGTAGATGGGCTCCGCCGTTGATTTGGTCGTCGGAGGAGCAATCCCGAGCACCACCGCCGCATTTGACCCCGCCGGCGGCTAAACGGCGGCGAGTTTGACCCAGTTGACCAGGGGTTTGACCTCCCCTGGCTCACTGACATGTGGGCCCAGGCCCCTGGCTAATTAGTGTTAGGTTTAAATTAGTGCTAATTAACTTAGTTAATTAGTTGAGACACTGACAGGTGAGACCCGCATGTTAGGTTTGACCTGGACCGGTCCTGCTGACTGGCTGATGTCACAGTGATGTGGTGGTGACGCAGTAATCTATTTTCTTGATTTTAAATAAATCTGTAATGATTTATTTATTTCAGAAAATGTTTCAAACTTCATAAAATCATAGAAATTAAACCGTAACTCCAAATGAAATAATTTATATATGAAAAATTATCAGAAAAATCCAATCTATCCATTGGTACTGTTTTCATGCATGTTTGAACAACTTATATCTGCTGATCAAGTCAAACCAATTAAATGGCATTTGAAAAATCACATATGGAGTTTGAATTTGAATCTTGTATTCAAACCAACTCCATTTAAATTGTTGCTAGCTGCATTAGCTCAAATCACAGCATATTGCCATGTCACATTCATGCATCATATTGTTGCATTGCATTGATTGTGTTCATCTCTGTTGCCAGTGTTTGTCCCCTCTCCGTAGACGTTGTTTCGACGATGTGATCGATGACACTGATGAAGACACAGTGCTATCTTCTGAAGTGCCAGGCAAGCAAAACCCCCTTGTTCATTTCGATACAATCCCATTCTCTCGCTCCTACTCTCTGTTATTGCATTAGGACAACAATGATTCAACTGTTACATGCTGCGGTAGTTTAACCCCTTTTCCTCTGCATGACCTGTCTTTGCCATAGTAAATAGTTGAAACCCACTAGCATGAGTAGGAGTTGTTTGAGCCATGATGTGCCTACTCATTCATGCTTGTTTGTCATGCATGCTACTGCTTAGAGTTCAGTCAGGTTGATTCATCGAGGATGAATTGGAATGTGGTCATCATGTCCTACTATTGAGAGCTAAGTGTGTGAACACGATTTGGTAAAGGTATCGATGAGAGGCCATGTAGGAGTACATGGTGGGTTGTCTCATTGAAACCGTCCTCAAGAACTGAGTTCTGTGTTTGTGATCCAAGAACAACTACTACCACGCGTTGCGCCCGAAACCAATGGACCCTCTCGACTTATTAACCGCCCTTGTCCTCTGTCCAGGAGTTGCAAGTAGTTTCTGGTGTTTGTAGTATGCTGGAGGCAGTGCACAGCGCTGACCCTAGGGGTGGGCTGTGATGCGGTAGGCACGTGGCCCGGTGTACCGAGACGCCCGTTTGGTGCCTCGGGAACCCTGCACACATCGTTCGGGGCCGTAGTGGAAACCTCGGCCGGACTCCCTGGGGATGGAACCTGAATAGGCGATAAACCTGGACTAGGGACTTGTGTGGTTAGTCAGGTCGTGGCCGACACCCTCGCCAGGCTTCCGCTTGAAGGTTGTCGAGATACATGACTTGTACATGGCGGTAAGTGGCGAGAGCGTGTGTGAAGAAGTACACCCCTGCAGGGTTAACATGATCTATTCGAATAGCCGTGTCCGCGGAAAAGGACTACTGGGTTGCTTGTGCAGTTTATAGACAAGTGAAAGTGGATACTCTAAAATGCGCAAGATAAGCATGAGTGCTATGGATGGCCTTCTCGTACGGAGACGGGAGCGGATCCATAGTGGTGTATTGATATGGTGAATATGTGGACTCGTGTGCGCCACCTCAAAAGAGTTACCAGCAGTCATAGTACAGGATAGCCACCGAGTCAAAGCTGGCTTGATGCAGTTAAACTCCACCACCCCTTTGTTGATACTGATGCATATGTAGCTAGTTCTGATGTAAGTCTTGCTGGGTACAATTGTACTCACGTTTGCTTAATTTATGTTTTTGCAGAGAGACTTCAGTCTCACTAGTAGTACCGCGTGGACTTCGATGTTTAGCTTGTTACCTCAGCTACGATCCTGTACCATTGGGAGGGTCTTGTAGATAGTCAGGCTTCTCAGCCTTTTTCATTTGTAGTTGTCTGTACTCAGACATGTTATGCTTCCGTTGCTTGTATGCCATGTATGTTGGGTCATGTGACCCCTGTTTGTAATAAATGCTATGTGGCTCTTCTGGGCCTTTATCTATATGAGTTGTTGAGTTATGTTGTGATGCCATGTTGTATCTACACATATCGTGCATGTTATGCGTACGTGTACCGTGTATTGGTATGTGTGGGATCCGACAACCTAGTTGTTTATCCTTGGTAGCCTCTCTTATGGGGAAATGTCTCCTAGTGCTTCCACTGAGCCATGGTAGCTTGCTACTGCTCCGGAACACTTAGGCTGGCCGGCATGTGTCCTTCTTCGTTCCTGTGTCTGTCCCTTCGGGGAAATGTCACGCGTTGTTCCTTTAAGTCCCTGTAGCTTGCTACGACTTGGGTTCATACGTTGATGATCAACACGTTCGTTGCTGGGTCATGTATGCCTGTCCCTGTAGGTTAGTGCCACTTTGGGTTCACGACTAGTCATGTCGGCCCGGGTTCTCTGTCATATGGATGCTAGCGACATTATCATATACGTGAGCCAAAATGCGCAAACGGTCCCGGGCCAGGTAAGGTGGCACCCGTGGGAATACCGTGCGTGAGGCCGCAAAGTGATATGATGTGTTACATGCTAGATCGGTGTGACTTAGGATCGGGTTCCTGACAGCTTTGGTATCAGAGCCTGACTGCCTGTAGGATTACCAAGCCAAACTAGTCGAAGTCGAGTCTAGAAATTCTTTAGTTATATAAGGGAATTGATTGTGGAAGGGAACGTAAGGCTCTTTTTACTCCTTTACCTTATGTCCTTCTGATCTGAGTCACCCTCTTCTTTCCTGCGGGGTTTAAGAACTAGGCTTCTCATTTTTCTACCGGGATCACGTGTTACTAATCCGTAGACTTATAGGATTGATGGATTCAAGCCTTAGTTCAGTTCCTACTACTTTCGTGTGTTCATAGCTGGCCTCAGAACCTTGATATTGTGATGTTAAGTGGTTATGCCACCACTTTGCAGGATGTCTCAAATCTTTTTGAGCATTTACAGCCGTTATGCTGTCCGAGTCATCCCAGGTTTCTAAACAATCTGATGCATTTGCAAAATCCTTTCCCTCTGTTTTCGATGTTCGTTTGGGGCAGATTAACCACGCTAACCAGTGTATTGAGGTACCCTATTGCCTCGACATATATGTTGAAGCTATTACTATGACACTAGACCATCTTAGAGAACCACCCAGTAACCTAGCAATGCTTATATTCCCAGTGTGATAATTCTGGCCATCATCCTCGAAAGCATCCTGTGATGCCATTTAGTTAGTAGGCATTCCATTCCTGGGTTCTTGAACCCAAGATTCACTCCACTTACTTCCTGTTGATAGTGTTGCTCATTCCTTTAGGATATTAGTAACCTTTGCGATAGTCCTCGAGGTCTGTGGTATATCCTTCTTCCAAATACCATGAACTGCTTATGGCAGAAGTTCCTCGTTGAACCGAAAGATCACAACTAGAGTGCTCTTGATGAGTTCTCGATTCTATGTTGTGACTCTGCCAGTTCTACCTTTCTGCATGGGTTATCCGGAAGAAATATGTTGAACTCGTTCGACATGCTAATCTATGCATCCACAACTCAGAAAGTTATATGACCTTGAGTTGTCCCTCATCAGACGTATTCTGACCTTCTTCTATTAGTTGATAGTCAGGAGTATGTGTGCATTTATGCTCATCGATACCTCATATCCCTGTGGTCCGTCAAGCCATTCTATTCCGGAATGACTAGGAGAAATAAACTCCAGCACCTCATCCATTTCTTGGACTGGTCAAAGTAGCTGTATTCCGCAGATCAAAAGGCCAATCCAGCTTTTGCTCTGTTCTACCTTGGAGTGTTACCCTCTTATGTCAAGATTGTCATGGGAACCACCTCCTATGACTCCTTGATATAGTGATACTTCTCGCCATCATTATTCATTCCTCGGTTCCGTGTTGTTGTGACTGGAATATCGACAAGTGAACCGTGATGTGTGAAATCAATACTCCTAGCAACTTCGTTGCTTGGTAGTTAATGGACAATAATCTCATTCTTAGTGTGTTGGTTATTGAATCATCATCCTAAGATTGATCGTGCGACCTAGTCCATTTTCCTGGTGAACACTTCGATCAATGAGTTAGGATTTTGTAAATCTCATGCTTATTTGATCACATCATCTTGCCTCGAAAGCAAGATTGTTCTCGAGCTTAATAACATAGCGGTGGTCCGTGATTTTCCGAATATCTTCTTGGAAGTATCACCAGGTTGTTCCCTGGCCGTTATGTTGAGTTCGTGATTAAGTTGGTTTTCTTGTAAACCACCCTTTTCTCCAAGAATCTATGTTGGATACCTCTGAACTAATTGGTTAAGCTAAACAACAACTTGGAGAGTTGGAAGATAAAAGCTTGCCTGACTTAGTTCCTTCCAAGGGATATCTCTCTTTGTGCATGTGTGTGTTGAAGAAAGATGATATCTTCATCGATTGGTCCTCGTGATTAGTTGTTGGATTCTATTGTCTTGTCAAAACTTTGATTTGAGTGTGGGCTATCATCAAATCAAAACCAACGATTATCGTAATGTTGTCTTACTCGTGGTTGATCCTCGAGCATGCACCATTATATCTTCTGGTCTGACCAATGCTATCACCTTATTCGAATAATTATGGAATTCCATCTTCATGGAAATTTGGATGAATTGTTGTTGAGCCCATCAGCAACATTTTTATCTTCTCCATGATTCGTGTTGAACATCCAGCTAGTATTGGAAACTTTTATAAGCATCATCTTCATGTCCCGTTCATGAAGCATATGTTGGATGAAAGCAGTGACTTCCTTTGATTCACGTGCATTCAGTGCAAGTTGCTGCCGTGAATTCGAGAAAGTCAATGTTGCTTCCTCTGGAATCATCCTAAGTCAGTCATGCATGTGTGAAGTATTCCATGGTTTGATAGGCTCGCTACCTCCACTCCATGTGTAATTCCTAACACCTCAAGCCACTGATTGATTTGTTCAAGGAGAAGAAGTTCCTTCTTAAGAATCATGACTTATGCTAGGACTTCGATATCCTCGATGATGGTTCCCCACCTGAACTCGGTAGTGTTTTGTTGTAAGACTTCTACGTGGTCATGCTTGTCTTGGACAGCGTGTTCACATGTATGTAGCAGAACCAGCTCACGTTTTGGAGCTTACTACCATAGTCCATTTCCCGAGAATCTCGCAATGTTATCTCGTTGATTTGTGTTGCAACTCTTCTTTTCAGACATGTTAAGTTTGAAGTATCCTGTTACTAACCAGATCTGAATCTCAGGCGGATATGATGGTTGGAACATTCCCAACATTTGCATTTTGTTTCCAGCTTGCACCGCCATTGTGCCAATTTCCCATGGGCTGTCCTCCTCAGTAATTGATGTTCAGGATCATCTTTAAAAGTGGTCCTACCATGGGTCCCATCCATTTCTGATGATACGCAAAAAGCATCCATTGCATTGTCTTCAACAAGGTAGTCCACATCATCCATTCTAGTCGGAGTATGCCATTCTTTCGAACTCCTTCAAACGATCAATGGTGAATTGCCTTAGGCTGGTATAGAGAGTTTTGATGATCTATGTATCAAAAGTAATTCTTTTTGCCACTTAAGGGAATAGTTCTACAAGTCACCTCCTCTAAGGTGCCCCGTTATGGAATCATGGCAATTATTTCATCGCTATCTTGAAACCATGCACCATCTTCTTCAACGTGGAATTTTTGCCTACCCAATTGAACCCTTGTCATCTACTTCTTCCCATTGCACCTGATGTGTGTTTTATGTCTCAACTCAAGAGATGTTCCTACGTCTCACTTCATGAGTTGATCTTGAGTGCTTGATCTTCGAGGAGATCGATTCCTGTAGAGTTTCCTTCTGTCGTCATCGTGTTGGATGAAGATCTCGAAAGCAAAGACGTCAAGATCAATTTGAAGCAATGAATCAACACCTTCGAGAAGGGAAAATGGATCATGAAGATTGTGATAGTTTTGTCACCACCTTTCCTCTTACCTCACGTCTTGAATCTCGGGACGAGATTCTTGTTTAGTGGGGGTGAGTTGTCACAACCCTAGTTCAGTAATGCACTTGGGTTAGATTTGCATGTTGCATCATGTTTAAATTTTAATTAAAGTTGAAATGGGGATTGATCAAACCCTAGCACCAGAAAGAATTCAAATAGGTTCAAATAAAATCTTTCTCAAAGAACCCAAAATGCCCTTTGAAAATGTTCATGATTTCTGATAAAGGTGAAAACCTCTGCCAAAAATGATGAGCATGTTTCTTGGCCATTTATGGATTTTTGAATTAACACAAAAGTATTTGAATTGGAGCCATTTAAATGCTATATATTTTAAATGTTCCAAATATTCTGAAGTTATTTGTGGAGCTCTGTAATAATTCAGTTAACCTCCAAAATAATTTTTAGAATTTATTTAAATGATTTAGTGCCTAAACTAAATCATAACAGAGTAAATAAAATAGAAAACAGAAACAGAATTAACAGAGAGAGAGAGAGAGAGAACAGCACCTAGGCCACTTACCTGGCCTGGCACTGTGCCGGCCCAGCCCATTGGCCCAACTGCCAGTCGTCGTCTCCACCGCGCCAGTCGGACGCCGAGCGCGTGCCCGACGCGCGTGCACGGCCGTGCTGCCACGCCACCTGCCTGCCTGCGTCCCCGGGATAGCGCAACGCCGCGGGTCTTCCTCCTCGGCGCCGTCTCGATCGATCCGGCCTCTCATTCCTCCCCCTGCTCTCTCCTTCACCCCCCTGACGCCATGGCCGACGCGTGCTTGAGCTCGCTGCCACCATAGCCGCGCCCACCGTGCTCCCCTCGCCGCCCCTCTATGTCTGCAAGAACCACCGACGACCGCTGCTTCGCCCCACCCTGGCCCCGAGCGCTGGGACGTCCTACATCACCGGCTACTCCACCTTCTTCCTCCTCGGTCGCCGAAGGCCGCGCCAATCGATTCGCCGCCGTCTCTGCCTCCTCGAGCTCGCCGCCTACCCCATCCGACCCACAGTGAGCTCCTGCTTGTTTTCCCCTAACCCCGTGGCTTACCGCTCACCGTAGCTATCGTTTCATAGATGGTCGTAGCAAGCCACCGCCTGAGCTCACCGTCGGTGTAGCTCCGGTAACCATTTGGTCACCCCGGCAAGCCCAACGCGTTCGTGGTGCCCCGTAGAGCATGCCTAGCGCGAGAACTAGCTCGCTTGGTCACTACAGCATCTAACCCGTGGTCGCCCGAGCTCCGGCCGCCGCGGCCGAGCTCCCCGCCGTCGCTTCCGGCCACCCCAGCACCTCCCACTGCCACCACTCGACGCGCGCAAGCTCCAGCTACTCGTAGATGGGCTCCGCCGTTGATTTGGTCGCCGGAGGAGCAATCCCGAGCACCACCGCCGCATTTGACCCCGCCGGCGGGTAAACGCCGGCGAGTTTGACCCAGTTGACCAGGGGTTTGACCTCCCCTGGCTCACTGACATGTGGGCCCAGGCCCCTGGCTAATTAGTGTTAGGTTTAAATTAGTGCTAATTAACTTAGTTAATTAGTTGAGGCACTGACAGGTGGGACCCGCACGTCAGGTTTGACCTGGACCGTCATGTTGACTGGCTGACATCATAGTGATGTGGTGCTGATGCAGTAATCTGTTTTCTAGATTTTAAATAAATCTGTAATGATTTATTTATTTCAGAAAATGTTTAAAACTTCAAAAATTCATAGAAATTAAACCGTAACTCCAAATGAAATAATTTATATATGAAAAATTATCAAAAAAATCCAATCTATCCATTGGTACTGTTTTCATACATGTTTGAACAACTTATACCTGCTGATCAGGTCAAACCAATTAAATGGCATTTGAATAGTCACATATGGAGTTTGAATTTGAATCTTGTATTCAAACCAACTCCATTTAAATTGTTGCTAGCTGCATTAGCTCAAATCACAACATATTGCCATGTCACATTCATGCATCATATTGTTGCATTGCATTGATTGTGTTCCTTCTCTGTTGCCGGTGTTTGTCCCCTCTCCGTAGACGTTGTTTCGACGATGTGATCGATGGCACTGATGAAGGCACAATGCTATCTTCTGAAGTGCCAGGCAAGCAAAAACCCCTTGTTCATTTCGATACAAACCCATTCTCTCACTCCTGCTCTCTATTATTGCATTAGGACAACAACGATTCAACTGTTACATGCTGCGGTAGTTGAACCCCTTTTCCTATGCATGACCTGTCTTTGCCATAGTAAATAGTTGAAACCCACTAGCATGAGTAGGAGTTGTTTGAGCCATGATGTGCCTACTCATTCATGCTTGTTTTTCATGCCTGCTACTGCTTAGAGTTGAGTCAGGTCTGATTCATCGGGGATGAATTGGAATGTGGTCATCATGTCCTACTGTTGAGAGCTAAGTGTGTGAACACGATTTGGTAAAGGTATCGATGAGAGGCCATGTAGGAGTACATGGTGGGTTGTCTCATTGAAACCGTCCTCAGGAACTGAGTTCTGTGTTTGTGATCCAAGAACAGCTACTACCACGCGTTGGGCCCGAAACCAATGGACCCTCTCGACTTATTAACCGCCCTTGTCCTCTGTCCAGGAGTTGCAAGTAGTTTCTGGTGTTTGTAGTATGCTGGAGGCCGTGCGCAGCGCTGACCCTAGGGGTGGGCTGTGATGCGGTAGGCACGTGGCCTGGTGTACCGAGACGCCCGTTTGGTGCCTCGGGAACCCTGCACACATCGTTCGGGGCCGTAGTGGAAACCTCGGCCGGACTCCCTGCGGATGGAACCTGAATAGGCGATAAACCTGGACTAGGGACTTGTGTGGTTAGTAAGGTCATGGCCGACACCCTCGCCAGGCTTCCGCTTGAAGGTTGCCGAGATACATGACGTGTACATGGCGGTAAGTGGTGAGAGCGTGTGTGAAGAAGTACACCCCTGCAGGGTTAACATGATCTATTCGAATAGTCGCGTCCGCGGAAAAGGACTACTGGGTTGCTTGTGCAGTTCATAGACAAGTGAAAGTGGATACTCTAAAATGCGCAAGATAAGCGTGAGTGCTATGGATGGCCTTCTCGTAGGGAGACGAGAGCGGATCCATAGTGGTGTATTGATATGGTGAATATGTGGATTCGTGTGCGCCACCTCAAAAGAGTTACCAGCAGTCGTAGTACAGGATAGCCACCGAGTCAAAGCTGGCTTGCTGCAGTTAAACTCCACCACCCCTTTGTTGATACTGATGCATATGTAGCTAGTTCTGATGTAAGTCTTGCTGGGTACAATTGTACTCACGTTTGCTTAATTCATGTTTTTGCAGAGAGACTTCAGTCTCACTAGTAGTACCGCGTGGACTTCAACGTTTAGCTTGTTACCTCAGCTACGATCCTGTACACTTGGGAGGGTCTTGTAGATAGTCAGGCTTCTCAGCCTTTTTCATTTGTAGTTGTCTATACTCAGACATGTTATGCTTCCGTTGCTTGTATGCCCTGTATGTTGGGTCATGTGACCCTTGTTTGTAATAAATGCTATGTGGCTCTTCTGGGCCTTTATCTATATGAGTTGTTGAGTTATGTTGTGATGCCATGTTGTATCTACACATATCATGCATGGTATGCGTACGTGTACCGTGTATTGGTATGTGTGGGATCCGACAACCTAGTTGTTTATCCTTGGTAGCCTCTCTTGTGGGGAAATGTCACCTAGTGCTTCCACTGAGCCATGGTAGCTTGCTACTGCTTCGGAACACTTAGGCTGGCCAACATGTGTCCTTCTTCATTCCTGTGTCTGTCCCTTCGGGGAAATGTCACGCGTTTTTCCTTTAAGTCCTTGTAGCTTGCTACGACTTGGGTTCATACGTTGATGATCAACACGTTCGTTGCTGGGTCATGTATGCCTGTCCCTGTAGGTTAGTGCCACTTTGGGTTCATGACTAGTCATGTCGGCCCGGGTTCTCTGTCATATGGATGCTAGTGACACTATCATATACGTGAGCCAAAATGCGCAAACGGTCCCGGGCCAGGTAAGGTGGCACCCGTGGGAATACCGTGCGTGAGGCTGCAAAGTGATATGATGTGTTACATGCTAGATCGGTGTGACTTAGGATCGGGGTCCTGATAATGGCCTCCCAAATCTCCATGATCGGTGGTGAGTACAAGGTTAGAACCATCATCAGCGATGAGTTCATCGTCATCTACACCCGTAGATCCGCGACGGTGGAAGCATGCCTTGGTCGCTTCCTACACATGTTCGAAAGTTCAAAGGATGAGTGGGTCGCTAGGCTAGATGTTGAGTACACCACAGTCCTGGAAAAGGCGAAGCTTCTAAAGGTGGCAGAGATGAAGAAGCCCGTCGTGATCCAGGTTTGCATGCATAATGTGTGCTTGGTCTACCACATATGCCATGCCGACGTTAGGTGCCAGGATTTTGAGTTCTTCCTCAAGGACAAAAGAGTGAAATTCGTTACTATAGACTTTACGAACGACAGGACAGTCCTGGATCGGATAGGCCTCATTGTAGGCCAGCCCTTTGATCTCCAGAAGGAAAACTTGGTGTCCTCCTCTCAGCCTTCAATGCTAACCCTGGCAGCAGCCATGATTGATCCTTCGTACGCTGAACTTAAGAAACCTCACCCCAAGTTTAATCATGCATGGGAGTCGAAGACAATAGATGAATATCACATTGTGTACGCAGCAACGGATGCCTACCTTTGCTTAAATATCTACAAGGGTTGGATGAAGAAGCAGAGCCAAGTGTCCGGTTCAAGCAAAGAAGTGTCAGCGACGAGGAAGAGGAAGAGGGACGAGGACGAAGTCGAGGACATGGACGAGGACTCCGAGTAAGGTGGCAGTGCCATTGCTCATGCTGGTTCTACTGCAGTGTCAAGCGGACTAGTTGCTTAGTTTTATTTCAGGGGTGTGTTGTGCTGAGCCCCCAGCAGAACTATGTTATGTTCTTTCTCGTTATTTGAACTCTTTAGTATGTACAGTAGTACCAGTATGTCTTACTACTATTCTTCTTGTAGTTGGTACTACTACTCGTCTCTTCGTGTTCCTACTGTACTTAATACATACTAGTAGTATAATTTGGGTCAGTCGATTTGTGAAGGAAGTTCGACGGAGCGAAGGAAGAAGACGACAGAGAAGCTACCCCAATATCTATATTAGGGTGGCAGGGTGCCCATGATCTATCATATGAGTGTTGGGTGTGGAATGCAGTTCGCCGAAAGAAATGGATCATGCCCGGGGTTAAACGGATGGCGGGGATGGGGGGATGGCGGTCGCAGGCAGTTTAGGGGAGGGCGGGGCAGCGGTGGCAGGCGGTTAGGCTTGTGGCGGGCTGGCGGCTCGATGGTTGAGAGAGAAGATGAACAGTGCATCATTTTCGAAGGTTGAAGAAGCCCTTCTGGCCGTCCATGTTGAATCCAATGGCTCACAAGAGTCAACTGACCCAAATTGTTCCTTCAGATTGCATGATCCATGTGGCATTGAAGGTCTCGAGGGTAGATTCCACGTCTGCACCTGGTTTGCGGGCTCGGCGCGGGCGCGACCGGCTTCCGCCGCGACAGCCACCATGCGAGCCTCCTCCGCGCGGGCGGAGATGCCAATGACATGCTAGCTCCTCCTCGCCGACGTACTAGAGCACGCGCTCGTCCTCCTCCTCTTCGTAAGCTGCGGGCATAGACGTGGCTCGACCTGCTCGCATGCTTGGCAGTGCGGCATCATCGTGAGGAGGGACTGCAGACGACGTGAGGGGTTTAGATCCTCTGCAGTACCGTACGGTGTTGTAGTGCGGATGACATGTGGGGCCGGGTCCGACATGGAAGCGATAGTACTACACCGTACAGTACTCAGCGACTGTACGCATGAACGGCGGCGACATATTGATGAGTGAGCTTATGGGAGCTTGGTTGTAGGGTTGGTCAAACTTAAAAGAACATCATACTAGTACACGTAATAATGTGCAAGCGCGTGCATCGCGGCCGCGCCTATACACCACATTAGTTAGCATAACATTGATACGGAATCATGTGCAAGCGCGTGCACTGCAGCCGCACGATCGATCGAAAGGTGCGTCACGGTGTCACGCTGGAAGGACATGGACCGAACCTTTTTGTGTGTGTGAAAACAATCCCCGAATATTACTCCACTTTTTTTTGCTGGAAAAGTTCCTCACGCTACAATATTTCCGTATATTTGTATTTAGCTTCAGTTTGTGATTATTTGGATTTGGGCATTTTAGGTGCCCCCTACAAAAAAATGACATAGAGATATACTTTATTTGGATTTGTGTTTTTTGTGTGTGCGTGTGAGAGAGAGAGGAGCATCCGTAACACAACAACCATCTCTCTCGATTCGACCGTCCCTCACACAATCGCATGTAACACATGCATCAACGCACACGTTTTGACACCCTCACCCAGCCCCTGCCGCCTCAAGGCCCCCTACATCACTCTCTATCTCGCACACACAATCTCTTCATGAAAACCCTATTTGGCATGCATGTACCTCTCTGTCACATACACACCATGTACCACGCACACACAGATTTCTCTCTCGCTATGTCTCTTTGCCTAGCAAACACACTCCCCATAGTCCTATCTTTGTATCCCGCACATGATGTCTCTATATTGCTTAAACATTGACACACACGATGTATCTGTCTCGCACCATTAGCCTCTCTCGCATGCTCACTATGCACACACATTCTCTCCATAGGTTTGATTTCTCTCAATATTTGACACACACACAACCCCCCCCCCCACACACACACCACACTATCCATCCCCATCCAAGGTTATATAGCGACCCTTGTCGCTTGTGCTTATCTGCACCCCCACATGCACACCACCTTGATCTTCAAGGATGGCATCGGGAAGAACGAAGACGACGACCAGACCGCACTAGAGACCGCGGGGCCATTTGGAAGCATGATGATGTGGCAATGGCTGAGTAACTCCTCCCCTCTCTCTCTCTTTCTCTCTCTCTCTCCCTGTCGATCCCTCCCGCACAAAATTATCAATCCCTCAACCCACAAGATTCCCCTCTATTCCATGTTCTTTTGAGCCCTCTCATCAAACCTTTTTGTCTCTTCTCCTTCCACATGTACAAAATCTTGATGCACACGCATCTCACTCCCTATATATTACATGTCTCTATCTTACTCACAGACCTAACTTCTTCCTCTGTATACATCCCTCTCTCGCACACTTCCTCTCTCTCTCTCTCACACTCTCCTACTCTCTCGCCCATATATATATATACAATCTTTCCCGCCCTCTGTCTCTTTCTTCCACTGGGTGTACATCCTGTGTGTTGAGTGCACACATCTCTCTCCCGCCATTGTTCCATGCATCTCCACAAACTCTCTACGTTTCATTCACACCTTGGGATGTGTTCTGAAAATTGCTTTAGACCGGATCATGTAGAGTTATGGTTGGTTTTGTTGCATCCAACAAATTAATAACTATGAAATGCATTTAGATTTTCATTTGAGTTGGATTATGTGAGTTTGAGCATATTGTGAAGTACTGTAGACCTGGTATTCATCTTGGAATTCAACAACGATTCTAAATTCTGAATTGTACAAACCATTACATTCGAAGTCAATAGCTTAATATATTTATTTCACAATTACAACAAATAATTAATGGCACAACAAACTAAGAAAACAGATGTGTACTCCCTCCGTTTTTATCGAAGTCCGCGTATTAGCATTGGTCAAAGTCAAGTTTTGTAAACTCTGACAAAGTTTATAAACAAAAATATTAACATATACAATAACAAATCAACACCATTAGATTCATTATTGAATGTACTTTCACATCATATAGATTTGTTATGGTAAATGTTTATATTTTTTCTATAAACTTGGTCAAACTTTAGGAAGTATGACTTCAGTCAAACCTAATATGCAGAGTAAATAAAATCGGAGCGAGTACTAGAAGTACTCGTAGCTGCTCAGCCCAATCACCCAACACACCAGACGGGGAGCACGGAGTACTAGTACAGTGTTACAAATTTTCAGGTCGGCAGCAAAATCTCCCGCTTCCATCGAGATCTCCCGCGACTCAGATTCGACCAATGCAAAGTTACCATCATACCCTTGGTCGAACAGGCTGATGGATGCTGGTTGGTCGAGGGCTGTTTTGGTAACTTCACGTTCACCCCAACCATCCAACCCCAGCCCGGCACCCAGAGTACTCCTCATTACTCCCCATTTTCTATCCCCACCGCAAAATAGACTTCTCCACGGCACCGCAGCACCTTCCCTTCGCGCCCCTCCCCTTCTTCATCGGCGCACTCATCCACCACAGCGCATTTGCCTCATCGATGACGTCGTACTCCGCACTGGAGCCGGTTCGCCATCGCCATCATACACGGAGCCGCTTCCCCGGCGCCGTCTTCCATGGTCTCGGATCTGCTTCCCGGAAGCCGACGCCAAGCACAGCAGCACCACCATCATCGACAATGAACTGACTCCCGTTGCCGACCATGATGCATAGACGCCGCCGCGAGCTTCGTACTCCTCCTCGATTGGTAATGTGTATATTAATTCTCTAAGCAGTACATTTGCAGTTCCGATTATGTTCATACCTACCCTTCTAATTCCTGGCTGCTATTGTTCTGGTAAAAGTAATTGGTTATAGCTTGCATTGTCCAACGGAATATCATCTTGTAGTTGTGCGTCGCTCCTGTATTGCACTGTGCTTGGGTAGGTTCTTCATTTGTAACCAGTAGTGTCGCAAATGATGGAAAGTTTTTTAGAATAGCAAGGAGGTGACCCCCCTGTTCTATTCACTCAAAATGAAACCACAACGTAGTTCTAGCAAAGTTGAAGAGCCACATAGTAGGATATTAAAAATAACTCGTGCTAACATGGCAGATGAGTGCTTTAATGTTGCCCACAAGATGCATGAGTATTACTATATTTTTCTTGCCATGTTGAGATTTTAAAACTACGAATGCGAACATGCAGAGGAGCAATGAAGACCAAATACGGGATGTTGGGGACATCTTCAAGGAACGTCGCAAGTTAAAGAGGAGCTGCACCGAACCTGTAAAACGAGCTTTTGTAAGTAACAACCTTTAAATTTCTTTGACATTGAGAACCTGACTACCAGTGGTGGATGTTTTGTGTGTCCTTGATGGTTTCATTAATGAAATCGGAGGGAGCCCCCTCTTTTGACCATTTTTTTTTACTTTGACATAGTATGTGTCTGGCAGCAGTAGTGAACACAGGACCAGACCAGGCCCTGGGCAAGCCCCGAGTCGAAAGCAGTGTCAAACCATGTTGTCTGCTTGGCTAGGGTTCTTGCCATGTAATCCAGCAGTGTGGCAGATTATTAAACAATAATAGGCGAGACAACAATTTCCTGTACACTTGATTAGGCTCTCAATCATTTGTAGGATCTCAATTTACTCAGTGGACCCACCATGTCGTAGGATGAATCTTTTGCAATTTAGTGTTGAAGCTAGTCAGTGAAACGCGCCTACAGACGCCCTGGAGATCATCTAGTTGCCGGTTGTTTTGCTGCAGCAACCCTTGGCTTAGTGCACCCCTCTACTGGTTTTTCTATTTCTCTTAGCCTTGTGTTCTTTGATGTATATGTCGTAGTTTCTATAAGCTGGCTCTGTTTGATATGTAATAAGCACAGTCTTAATCATCCTAATGCTTTCCTTTTTAGCTTGATGTAGGAAGTGGGTGTTCTCACCTTGCAGTCTGTTTTTATATTACTCCTTTTGAATTCACTTCTCCTAGTCCTGTTTATCGGGCTTCTACTTAATGGATCTGGGGAGCTCTGACTATTGATCTAAAAAAGAAGTAACTTCTTCATGTCAGGAAGCAGTTCCTGCGAGGAGGGAAGTATGGTCAACCTCGAGATCATGTTTCCAAAATGAGGCTGGATTACACACAAGGTGCCATTTCCCTAATGATGCCGGATTAGACACAAGGTGCAAATTCCCAGATGATGCTAGATTACTCACAAGCCAGGTGGAGTCATCAAGTGTTCAGGTCCTCGTTGCTCTAGTAAAGGCTGAAACAAAGTGTGCAACAGCCCTTGAGAATGTAGCTGAGTTCCTGAAGAAGCAAAAAGAGCAATCAGATGCTCTCTTCACCCAAGCCAAAGAAGAGAGGGAAGAAGCCAGAAAGAAGCTAGCAGAGGCAGAGCAGGCTAGGCGTCTCCTGCTATCTAAAGCTGTTGTCAATACAATTTTCATTCATAATAGCTAGGTTCAAATGTTTATCCAGTCAGCATGCCTGTTATGATGTCCGTGCATCTACTGAGATGTATGTAAGTCTGTGATGCCTAGATGTGGCACAAAATATATATATTCCGGGTCATGTAATAACAGCCATTACTTTTCGAACAATAACAGATGAACCATTGGACATGGTATAGTTCACACGCAAGCCCAACATTCCAAGTTCAACTTCCACATCAAACTCATGTTCACAGGTATCTGCACATTCATAGATAATGTCCACAACCATGATTCACTTCAAAGCCAAATAAATGTGAGGAGAGTTATAAATAAAGAAAAATCTCTAGTTCCTACTACCAGTGCAAGCACAAAAAGTCAAGACCATACATAATTAATTATTTTTTGGACATTTTTTGACTAAACGCGAATAACTTCTGGAAGCAGGTATAATTTCTAATGCCTGTCGTGGCTGGGGTCCATGATGTTTTGAGCCAAACTAGGCAACACACCGGGTGTCTATGCCGGTGACGCGATGGTCGTAGCATTCGTGGGTTCCGAGCGGCGGCGGCTCCCGTGGTCTACTATTCCTCGGTGTTGGTGGTGGCCGCAGACATGTTGGCCATCTTCACCAGCATGCCGCGGTTCCGCCAACGTTTGCGTCGGATGGTGCGGCCGACCATGGTGCACTGGATGCCGTGGTCCCCCGTGTGCCGGCGTGCAGTAACTAGCCACTCCTCTGCAAGCAGGCTTGGAGCGCCGAGTTGATGCACCAGGGGCCAGCTTGGAGCGGCGGCTTGCTCCTCCGCTTGCCCGCCTGCAGCCTCGCCCATGGTACCGACGGCATGGGGCAGGGAGGAAGGTGGGGCAACGAGTTGCCTGGCTCGTCGGGGCACCCAGCCGGCTTTTATGCCGGAGAACTCGTCTTCCTGCTCACCGGATGCTATGGAGAGTGTGGAGAAAATGGTGCAAGGAGGATATGGGGAGCGGCGGTGTGGTGCGGTTCTTGCCAGGCGTCTGGCCTTGTTTAAATAGCGGGTGGACAAGAGGAGCCAACTGACGTTGTGTTCTAAAATGCCGGCCGGCTCGCGGAAGGACATGTTGCCGGCACATGCGCGGATTCAATGGAGGTAGGCGGGGCAGCCTGAAGCCGGTTGCATGCGGCGAGGAGGCGTGTTCAGCCTGGCGTGCAGCGAGTGGGGCCCTCTTGGTCGGCGTGCCGGTTCAATGCCTGCGCTATGAGAGGTCGCATCCGTGTCAGAGCAATCACTCCCTCCGGTCCTTTTTTGTTTGGGTATAACAAAATCTCATTTTCCATTCATTTTTTACAAGTAAAATTCGTGGACAAAATTTGACCCAAAATACGATGGGGACTAGTAAACCAGGACGGAGGTAGTAGTGATGAATTCCATTTTTGCTCCATACCAATCGTTCTAAAAACTAGTATAACACGCCACTGAAAATTGGAACTCTTACCCCGCTAAAAATGATGTTTTAAACGTGGCAACTCGATCAGTGGCGACTGGCGAGCCACCGCCTCCAGGTCGTTCACCTGTGGTCCCCGATCATCAACTCCTACGGATCAAATTATCATGCAAACTGACTATTCCTACAAAGGTGCGCTCCACCATGTACCCGGTACCCACGCATGCAGTAATCATGCACCTATGGGTTTATTTGTTTACCGTGCCTTACGCAACTCTCATGTCTGCGAGACAGCGAGAGACCGACTGTGTGCGTGCGCCTCTTCTCTTTGTATATGTACTCCAGCGTTTGTCTGGTGTCCGAAAAATAATATTGTAATAACTAGCAATGTGCCAGTGCGTTGCAACGCATCCAAAGTAGAGTAATACATATTCACCAATTTGATAGAAAACAGTCTAGTTTTGATATACATATATCACTAAAAATATCTTATGTTTTGTTGGGGAACGTAGCAGAATTTTAAAATTTTCTACGCATCACCAAGATCAATCTATGGAGTCATCTAGCAACGAGTGAGAGGGGAGTGTATCTACATACCCTTGTAGATCGCGAGCGGAAGCGTTCAAGAGAACGGGGTTGATGGAGTCGTACTTGTCGTGATCCAAATCACCGATGACCGAGCGCCGAACGGACGGCACCTCCGCGTTCAACACACGTACGGAGCAGAGACGTCTCCTCCTTCTTGATCCAGCAAGGGGGGAGGAGAGGTTGATGGAGATCCAGCAGCACGACGGTGTGGTGGTGGAAGCAGCGGGATTTCAGCAGGGCTTCGCCAAGCGCTACTGGAGGAGGAAGAGGTGTCACGGGAGGGAGAGGGAGGCGCCAGGGGCTGAGCTGTTTCTCCCATGCACCTCCTCACTATATATAGGGGTGGAGGGGGCTGGTTTCTTGCCCTCCAAGTCCATTGGGGCGTTGGCAAAGGTGGAAGGAAAGAAATCCCATCCTTTCCCTTCCCCACCGATTGTTATCCCCCTTTTTTAGGGATCTTGATCTTATCCCTTCGGGATATGATCTTATTCCTTCTAAGGGGGAATCTTGGTGTGCCTTTACTAGGGGTGTGGGGCCTTGCCCCCACTACCCACGTTCATGTGGGTCCCCCCATGCAGGTGGGCCCCACTCCGGAACCTTCTAGAACCTTCTCGGTACAATACCGAAAAATCCCGAACATTTTCCGGTGGCCAAAATAGGACTTCCCATATATAAATCTTTACCTCCGGACCATTCCAGAACTCCTCGTGACGTCCAGGATCTCATCCGAGACTCCGAACAACCTTCGGGTTACCGCATACTAATATCTCTATAACCCTAGCGTCACCGAACCTTAAGTGTGTAGACCCTACGGGTTCGGGAGACACGCAGACATGACCGAGACGACTCTCCGGTCAATAACCAACAGCGGGATCTGGATACCCATGTCGGCTCCCACATGCTCCTCGATGATCTCATCGGATGAACCACGATGTCGAGGATTCAATCAATCCCGTACGCAATTCCCTTTGTCTATCGGTACGATACTTGCCCGAGATTCGATCGTCGGTATCTCGATACCTTGTTCAATCTCGTTACCGGCAAGTCTCTTTACTCGTTTCCGTAACACATCATCCCGTGAACAACTCCTTGATCACATTGAGCTCATTATGATGATGTCCTACCGAGTGGGCCCAGAGGTACCTCTCCGTTACATGGAGTGACAAATCCCAGTCTCGATTCGTGCCAACCCAACAGATACTTTCGGAGATACCCGTAGTGCACCTTTATAGCCACCCAGTTACGTTGTGACGTTTGGTGCACCCAAAGCACTCCTACGGTATCCGGGAGTTGCACAATCTCATGGTCTAAGGAAAAGTTACTTGACATTGGAAAAGCTTTAGCAAACGAACTACACGATCTAGTGCTAGGCTTAGGATTGTGTCTTGTCCATCACATCATTCTCCTAATGATGTGATCCCGTTATCAATGACATCCAATGTCCATGGTCAGGAAACCGTAACCATCTATTGATCAACGAGCTAGTCAACTAGAGGCTTACTAGGGACATGTTGTGGTCTATGTATTCACACATGTATTACGATTTCCGGATAACACAATTATAGCATGAATAACAGACAATTATCATGAACAAGGAAATATAATAATAACCATTTTATTATTGCCTCTAGGGCATATTTCCAACAGTACTGTTGGGGATCGTAGCAGAATTTTAAAATTTTCTACGCATCACCAAGATCAATCTATGGAGTCATCTAGCAACGAGAGAGAGGGGAGTGCATCTACATACCCTTGTAGATCGCGAGCGGAAGCGTTCAAGAGAACGGGGTTGATGGAGTCGTACTCGTCGTGATCCAAATCACCGATGACCGAGCGCCGAACGGACGGCACCTCCGTGTTCAACACACGTACGGTTGGGAGAGACGTCTCCTCCTTCTTGATCCAGCAAGGGGGAAGGAGAGGTTGATGAGGATCCAGCAGCACGACGGCGTGGTGGTGGAAGCAGCGGGATCTCGGAAGGGCTTCACCAAGCACCAACGAGAGGGAGAGGTGTCACGGGAGGAGAGGGAGGCGCCAGGGGCTGGGGTGTGTCCTCCCTCCCACCCCTCCACTATTTATAGGGGGAAGGGGAGAGGGGGCCGGCCCCCTCAGATCCAATCTGAGGGGAGGGGCGGCGGCCAAGGGGGTGGCTTGCCCCCCAAGCCATGTGGAGGCGCCCCCCCACCCCTAGGGTTCCCAACCCTAGGCGCAGGGGAGGCCCATAGGGGGGCGCACCAGCCCACCAGGGGCTGGTTCCCTTCCCACTTCAGCCCATGGGGCCCTCCGGGATAGGTGGCCCCACCCGGTGGACCCCCGGGACCCTTCCGGTGGTCCCGGTACAATACCGATTACCCCCGAAACCTTCCCGGTGGCCGAAACTGGACTTCCTATATACAATTCTTTACCTCCGGACCATTCCGGAACTCCTCGTGACGTCCGGGATCTCATCCGGGACTCCGAACAACTTTCGGGTTACCGCATACTAATATCTCTACAACCCTAGCGTCACCGAACCTTAAGTGTGTAGACCCTACGGGTTCGGGAGACACGCAGACATGACCGAGACGACTCTCCGGTCAATAACCAACAGCGGGATCTGGATACCCATGTTGGCTCCCACATGCTCCTCGATGATCTCATCGGATGAACCACGATGTCGAGGATTCAATCAATCCCGTACGCAACTCCCTTTGTCTATCGGTACGATACTTGCCCGAGATTCGATCGTCGGTATCTCGATACCTTGTTCAATCTCGTTACCGGCAAGTCTCTTTACTCGTTTCCGTAACACATCATCCCGTGAACAACTCCTTGATCACATTGAGCTCATTATGATGATGTCCTACCGAGTGGGCCCAGAGGTACCTCTCCGTTACATGGAGTGACAAATCCCAGTCTCGATTCGTGCCAACGCAACAGATACTTTCGGAGATACCCGTAGTGCACCTTTATAGCCACCCAGTTACGTTGTGACGTTTGGTGCACCCAAAGCACTCCTACGGTATCCGGGAGTTGCACAATCTCATGGTCTAAGGAAAAGTTACTTGACATTGGAAAAGCTTTAGCAAACGAACTACACGATCTAGTGCTAGGCTTAGGATTGGGTCTTGTCCATCACATCATTCTCCTAATGATGTGATCCCGTTATCAATGACATCCAATGTCCATGCTCAGGAAACCGTAACCATCTATTGATCAACGAGCTAGTCAACTAGAGGCTTACTAGGGACATGTTGTGGTCTATGTATTCACACATGTATTACGATTTCCGGATAACACAATTATAGCATGAATAACAGACAATTATCATGAACAAGGAAATATAATAATAACCATTTTATTATTGCCTCTAGGGCATATTTCCAACAGTCTCCCACTTGCACTAGAGTCAATAATCTAGTTACATTGTGATGAATTGAACACCCATAGAGTACTGGTGTTGATCATGTTTTGCTTGTGAAAGAGGTTTAGTCAACGGATCTGCTACATTCAAATCCGTGTGCACTTTACAAATATCTATGTCTCCATCTTGAACATGTTCACGTATGGAGTTGAAGCGACGCTTGATATGCCTGGTCCTTTTGTGAAACCTGGGCTCCTTGGCAAGGGCAATAGCTCCAGTGTTGTCACAGAAGAGAGCCATTGGACCCGACGCATTTGGAATGACTCCTAGGTCAGTGATGAACTCATTCATCCATACTGCTTCGTGTGCTGCCTCCGAGGCTGCTATGTACTCCGCTTCGCATGTAGAACCCGCCACGACGCTTTGCTTGCAACTGCACCAGCTTACCGCTCCACCATTCAAAATATACACGTATCCGGTTTGTGACTTGGAGTCATCCGGATCTGTGTCGAAGCTAGCGTCGACGTAACCCTTTACGACGAGCTCTTCGTCACCTCCATATACGAGAAACATATCCTTAGTCCTTTTCAGGTACTTCAGGATGTTCTTGACCGCTGTCCAGTGTTCCTTGCCGGGATTACTTTGGTACCTACCTACCAAACTTACAGCAAGGTTTACATCAGGTCTGGTACACAGCATGGCATACATAATAGACCCTATGGCTGAGGCATAGGGGATGACCCTCATCTCTTCTATATCTTTTGCCGTGGTCGGGCATTGAGCCGAGCTCAATTTCACACCTTGCAATACAGGCAAGAACCCCTTCTTGGACTGATCCATATTGAACTTCTTCAATATCTTATCAAGGTATGTGCTTTGCGAAAGACCTATGAGGCGTCTCGATCTATCTCTATAGATCTTGATGCCTAATATATAAGCAGCTTCTCCAAGGTCCTTCATTGAAAAACACTTATTCAAGTAGGCCTTTATACTTTCCAAGAATTCTATATCATTTCCCATCAGCAGTATGTCATCCACATATAATATGAGAAATGCTACAGAGCTCCCACTCACTTTCTTGTAAACACGGGCTTCTCCATAAGTCTGTGTGAACCCAAACGCTTTGATCATCTCGTCAAAGCGAATGTTCCAACTCCGAGATGCTTGCACCAGCCCATAGATTGAGCGCTGGAGCTTGCATACCTTGTCAGCATTCTCAGGGTCGACAAAACCTTCCGGTTGTATCATATACAACTCTTCCTTAAGAAAACCATTAAGGAATGCCGTTTTGACGTCCATTTGCCATATCTCATAACCATAGTATGCGGCAATTGCTAACATGATTCTGACGGATTTCAGCTTCGCTACGGGTGAGAAAGTCTCATCGTAGTCAACCCCTTGAACTTGTCGATAACCCTTAGCGACAAGCCGAGCCTTATAGATGGTCACATTACCATCCGCGTCAGTCTTCTTCTTAAAGATCCATTTATTTTCTATGGCTTGCCGATCATCGGGCAAGTCAGTCAAAGTCCATACTTCGTTTTCATACATGGATCCTATCTCGGATTTCATGGCTTCAAGCCATTTGTCGGAATCCGGGCCCGCCATCGCTTCTTCATAGTTCGAAGGTTCACTGTTGTCTAACAACATGATTTCCAGGACAGGATTGCCATACCACTCTGGTGCGGAACGTGTCCTCGTGGACCTTCGAAGTTCAGTGGTAGCTTGATCATGATCATTATCAATAACTTCCTCTCTAGCCGGTGTAGGCACCACAGAAACATTTTCCTGTGCTGCGCTACTCTCCGGTTCGAGGGTCATCTCATCAAGCTCCACTTTCCTCCCACTTACTTCTTTCGAGAGAAACTCTTTCTCTAGAAAGGATCCATTCCTGGCAACAAAGATCTTGCCCTCGGATCTTAGGTAGAAGGTATACCCAATAGTTTCCTTAGGGTATCCTATGAATACACATTTTTCCGACTTGGGTTCGAGCTTCTCTGGTTGAAGTTTCTTCACATAAGCATCGCATCCCCAAACTTTCAGAAATGACAGCTTAGGTTTCTTCCCAAACCATAATTCATACGGTGTCGTCTCAACGGATTTTGACGGTGCCCTATTTAAAGTGAATGCGGCAGTCTCTAAAGCATAACCCCAAAAGGATAGCGGTAAATCGGTAAGAGACATCATAGATCGCACCATATCCAATAGAGTGCGATTACGCCGTTCGGACACACCATTACGCTGAGGTGTTCCAGGCGGCGTGAGTTGTGAAACAATTCCACATTTCCTTAAGTGCGTGCCAAATTCATGACTCAAATATTCTCCTCCATGATCTGATCGTAAGAACTTTATTTTCTTGTCACGTTGATTCTCAACCTCACTCTGAAATTCCTTGAACTTTTCAAAGGTCTCAGACTTGTGCTTCATCAAGTAGACATACCCATATCTACTCAAATCATCGGTGAGGGTGAGAACATAACGATAACCACCGCGAGCCTCAACACTCATTGGACCACACACATCAGTATGTATGATCTCCAATAAGTTGGTTGCTCGCTCCATTGTTCCGGAGAACGGAGTCTTGGTCATCTTGCCCAAGAGGCATGGTTCGCATCTGTCAAATGATTCATAATCAAGAGACTCCAAAAGTCCATCTGCATGGAGTTTCTTCATGCGTTTAACACCGATATGACCAAGGCGGCAGTGCCACAAGTATGTGAGACTATCGTTATCAACCTTGCATTTCTTGGCATTCACATTATAAACATGTGTAACATCACGTTCGAGATTCAATAAAAATAAACCATTCACCAGCGGGGCATGACCATAAAACATATCTCTCATATAAATAGAACAACCATTATTCTCAGATTTAAATGAGTAGCCATCTCGCATTAAGCGAGATCCAGATACAATGTTCATGCTCAAAGCTGGTACTAAATAACAATTATTGAGGTTTAAAACTAATCCCGTAGGTAGATGCAGAGGTAGCGTGCCGACGGCGATCACATCGACCTTGGAACCATTCCCGACGCGCATCGTCACCTCGTCCTTTGCCAGTCTACGCTGATTCCGCAGTTCCTGCTTTGAGTTACAAATATGAGCAACCGCACCGGTATCAAATACCCAGGAACTACTACGAATGCTGGTAAGGTACACATCAATTACATGTATATCATATATACCTTTGGTATTGCCGGCCTTCTTGTCCGCCAAGTACTTGGGGCAGTTTCGCTTCCAGTGACCGTTTCCCTTGCAATAAAAGCACTCAGTCTCAGGCTTGGGTCCATTCTTCGACTTCTTCCCGGCAGCTGGCTTACCGGGCGCGGCAACTCCCTTGCCGTCCTTCTTGAAGTTCTTCTTACCCTTGCCCTTCTTGAACTTAGTGGTTTTATTCACCATCAACACTTGATGTTCCTTTCTGATCTCTGCCTCCGCTGACTTCAGCATCGCATATACCTCAGGAATGGTCTTTTCCATCCCCTGCATGTTGAAGTTCATCACGAAGCTCTTGTAGCTAGGTGGAAGCGACTGAAGGATTCTGTCAACGACCGCGTCATCCGGGAGATTAACTCCCAGCTGAGACAAGCGGCTATGCAACCCAGACATTTTGAGTATGTGCTCGCTGACAGAACTATTTTCCTCCATCTTACAGCTGTAGAACTTATCGGAGACTTCATATCTCTCGATCCGGGCATGAGCTTGGAAAACCATTTTCAGCTCTTCGAACATCTCATATGCTCCGTGATGCTCAAAACGCTTTTGGAGCCCCGGTTCTAAGCTGAAGAGCATGCCGCACTGAACGAAGGAGTAATCATCGGTGCGTGTCTGCCAAACGTTCAAATCGTCTGGCAGTGCTGGGAGAGCAGGTGGGTCACCTAGCGGTGCTTCAAGGACATATGATTTCTTGGCAGCTATGAGGATAATCCTCAGGTTACGGACCCAGTCCGCATAGTTGCTACCATCGTCTTTCAGCTTGTTTTTCTCTAGGAACGCGTTGAAGTTGAGGGTAACATTAGCGTTGGCCATTTGATCTACAAGATAGATATGTAACATTTAGACTAAGTTCATGACAATTAAGTTCATCTAATCAAATTATGTAATGAACTCCCACTCAGATAGACATCCCTCTCGTCATCTAAGTGATTACATGATCCGAATCGACTAGGCCGTGTCCGATCATCACGTGAGACGGACTAGTCATCAACGGTGACCATCCCCATGTTGATCGTATCTTCTATACGACTCATGCTCGACCTTTCGGTCTCTTGTGTTCCGAGGCCATGTCTGTACATGCTAGGCTCGTCAAGTCAACCTAAGTGTATTGCTGTGTAAATCTGGCTTACACCCGTTGTATTCGAACGTTAGAATCTATCACACCCGATCAACACGTAGTGCTTCGAAACAACGAACCTTCGCAACGGTGCACAGTTAGGGGGAACACTTTCTTGAAATTTTAGTAAGGGATCATCTTATATATTCTACCGTCGTTCTAAGCAAATAAGATGCAAAAACATGATAAACATCTCATGCAATCAAAATAGTGACATGATATGGCCATTATCACTTTGCTCCTTTTGATCTCCATCTTCGGGGCTCCATGATCATCATCGTCACCGGCATGACACCATGATCTCCATCATCATGATCTCCATCATCGTGTCTTCATGAAGTTGTCTCGCCAACTATTACTTCTACTACTACGGCTAACGGTTAGCAATAAAGTAAAGTAATTACATGGCGAATTTCAAGGACACGCAGGTCATATAATAAATTAAGACAACTCCTATGGCTCCTGCCGGTTGTCATACTCATCGACATGCAAGTCGTGATTCCTATTACAAGAACATGATCATCTCATACATCACATATATCATTCATCACATCCTTTGGCCATATCACATCACAAAGCACTTGCTGCAAAAACAAGTTAGACGTCCTCTAATTGTTGTTGCAAGTTTTTACGTGGCTGCTATAGGTTTCTAGCAAGAACGTTTCTCACCTACGCCAAAACCACAACGTGATATGCCAATTTCTATTTACCCTTCATAAGGACCCTGTTCATCGAATCCGATCCGACTAAAGTGGGAGAGACAGACACCCGCTAGCCACCTTATGCAACTAGTGCATGTCAGTCGGTGGAACCTGTCTCACGTAAGCGTACGTGTAAGGTCGGTCCGGGCCGCTTCATCCCACAGTGCCGCCGAATCAAGATAAGACTAGTAACGGCAAGAAGATTGACAAATCGACGCCCACAACTACTTTGTGTCCTACTCGTGCAAGATACTACGCATAGACCTAGCTCATGATGCCACTGTTGGGGAACGTAGCAGAATTTTAAAATTTTCTACGCATCACCAAGATCAATCTATGGAGTCATCTAGCAACGAGTGAGAGGAGAGTGTATCTACATACCCTTGTAGATCGCGAGCGGAAGCGTTCAAGAGAACGGGGTTGATGGAGTCGTACTCGTCGTGATCCAAATCACCGATGACCGAGCGCCGAACGGACGGCACCTCCGCGTTCAACACACGTACGGAGCAGAGACGTCTCCTCCTTCTTGATCCAGCAAGGGGGGAGGAGAGGTTGATGGAGATCCAGCAGCACGACGGTGTGGTGGTGGAAGCAGCGGGATTTCAGCAGGGCTTCGCCAAGCGCTACTGGAGGAGGAAGAGGTGTCACGGGAGGGAGAGGGAGGCGCCAGGGGCTGAGCTGTTTCTCCCATGCACCTCCCCACTATATATAGGGGTGGAGGGGGCTGGTTTCTTGCCCTCCAAGTCCATTGGGGCGTTGGCAAAGGTGGAAGGAAAGAAATCCCATCCTTTCCCTTCCCCACCGATTATTATCCCCCTTTTTTAGGGATCTTGATCTTATCCCTTCGGGATATGATCTTATTCCTTCTAAGGGGGAATCTTGGTGTGCCTTGACTAGAGGTGTGGGGCCTTGCCCCCACTACCCACGTTCATGTGGGTCCCCCCATGCAGGTGGGCCCCACTCCGGAACCTTCTAGAACCTTCTCGGTACAATACCGAAAAATCCCGAACATTTTCCGGTGGCCAAAATAGGACTTCCCATATATAAATCTTTACCTCCGGACCATTCCGGAACTCCTCGTGACGTCCAGGATCTCATCCGAGACTCCGAACAACCTTCGGGTTACCGCATACTAATATCTCTATAACCCTAGCGTCACCGAACCTTAAGTGTGTAGACCCTACGGGTTCGGGAGACACGCAGACATGACCGAGACGACTCTCCGGTCAATAACCAACAGCGGGATCTGGATACCCATGTTGGCTCCCACATGCTCCTCGATGATCTCATCGGATGAACCACGATGTCGAGGATTCAATCAATCCCGTACGCAATTCCCTTTGTCTATCGGTACGATACTTGCCCGAGATTCGATCGTCGGTATCTCGATACCTTGTTCAATCTCGTTACCGGCAAGTCTCTTTACTCGTTTCCGTAACACATCAGCCCGTGAACAACTCCTTGATCACATTGAGCTCATTATGATGATGTCCTACCGAGTGGGCCCAGAGGTACCTCTCCGTTACATGGAGTGACAAATCCCAGTCTCGATTCGTGCCAACCCAACAGATACTTTCGGAGATACCCGTAGTGCACCTTTATAGCCACCCAGTTACGTTGTGACGTTTGGTGCACCCAAAGCACTCCTACGGTATCCGAGAGTTGCACAATCTCATGGTCTAAGGAAAAGTTACTTGACATTGGAAAAGCTTTAGCAAACGAACTACACGATCTAGTGCTAGGCTTAGGATTGGGTCTTGTCCATCACATCATTCTCCTAATGATGTGATCCCGTTATCAATGACATCCAATGTCCATGGTCAGGAAACCGTAACCATCTATTGATCAACGAGCTAGTCAACTAGAGGCTTACTAGGGACATGTTGTGGTCTATGTATTCACACATGTATTACGATTTCCGGATAACACAATTATAGCATGAATAACAGACAATTATCATGAACAAGGAAATATAATAATAACCATTTTATTATTGCCTCTAGGGCATATTTCCAACAGTCTCCCACTTGCACTAGAGTCAATAATCTAGTTACATTGTGATGAATCGAACACCCATAGAGTACTGGTGTTGATACCACTGTTGGGGAACGTAGCAGAATTTTAAAATTTTCTACGCATCACCAAGATCAATCTATGGAGTCATCTAGCAACGAGTGAGAGGGGAGTGTATCTACATACCCTTGTAGATCGCGAGCGGAAGCGTTCAAGAGAACGGGGTTGATGGAGTCGTACTCGTCGTGATCCAAATCACCGATGACCGAGCGCCGAACGGACGGCACCTCCGCGTTCAACACACGTACGGAGCAGAGACGTCTCCTCCTTCTTGATCCAGCAAGGGGGGAGGAGAGGTTGATGGAGATCCAGCAGCACGACGGTGTGGTGGTGGAAGCAGCGGGATTTCAGCAGGGCTTCGCCAAGCGCTACTGGAGGAGGAAGAGGTGTCACGGGAGGGAGAGGGAGGCGCCAGGGGCTGAGCTGTTTCTCCCATGCACCTCCCCACTATATATAGGGGTGGAGGGGGCTGGTTTCTTGCCCTCCAAGTCCATTGGGGCGTTGGCAAAGGTGGAAGGAAAGAAATCCCACCCTTTCCCTTCCCCACCGATTGTTATCCCCCTTTTTTAGGGATCTTGATCTTATCCCTTCGGGATATGATCTTATTCCTTCTAAGGGGGAATCTTGGTGCGCCTTGACTAGGGGTGTGGGGCCTTGCCCCCACTACCCACGTTCATGTGGGTCCCCCCATGCAGGTGGGCCCCACTCCGGAACCTTCTAGAACCTTCTCGGTACAATACCGAAAAATCCCGAACATTTTCCGGTGGCCAAAATAGGACTTCCCATATATAAATCTTTACCTCCGGACCATTCCGGAACTCCTCGTGACGTCCAGGATCTCATCCGAGACTCCGAACAACCTGCGGGTTACCGCATACTAATATCTCTATAACCCTAGCGTCACCGAACCTTAAGTGTGTAGACCCTACGGGTTCGGGAGACACGCAGACATGACCGAGACGACTCTCCGGTCAATAACCAACAGCGGGATCTGGATACCCATGTTGGCTCCCACATGCTCCTCGATGATCTCATCGGATGAACCACGATGTCGAGGATTCAATCAATCCCGTATGCAATTCCCTTTGTCTATCGGTACGATACTTGCCCGAGATTCGATCGTCGGTATCTCGATACCTTGTTCAATCTCGTTACCGGCAAGTCTCTTTACTCGTTTCCGTAACACATCATCCCGTGAACAACTCCTTGATCACATTGAGCTCATTATGATGATGTCCTACCGAGTGGGCCCAGAGGTACCTCTCCGTTACATGGAGTGACAAATCCCAGTCTCGATTCGTGCCAACGCAACAGATACTTTCGGAGATACCCGTAGTGCACCTTTATAGCCACCCAGTTACGTTGTGACGTTTGGTGCACCCAAAGCACTCCTACGGTATCCGGGAGTTGCACAATCTCATGGTCTAAGGAAAAGTTACTTGACATTGGAAAAGCTTTAGCAAACGAACTACACGATCTAGTGCTAGGCTTAGGATTGGGTCTTGTCCATCACATCATTCTCCTAATGATGTGATCCCGTTATCAATGACATCCAATGTCCATGCTCAGGAAACCGTAACCATCTATTGATCAACGAGCTAGTCAACTAGAGGCTTACTAGGGACATGTTGTGGTCTATGTATTCACACATGTATTACGATTTCCGGATAACACAATTATAGCATGAATAACAGACAATTATCATGAACAAGGAAATATAATAATAACCATTTTATTATTGCCTCTAGGGCATATTTCCAACATGTTTCACTCAAAATATATTCCTTTGGCTATTTTGATGAGATAAGGGAGGAATGTAGTTGGTTTCAAGATTCGAGAAGTGGGATATTGTTGCAAAAAGCCCATGTGTGTGTGAGAGAGATAGAGAGAGAGAGGGAGAGAGGAGGAGGGCAGAGTGCGTGTGTGACAAAGACACGAAGAGTGTGTGTGCGAGAGGTATTATCATAAAATGAGGCAATAGTGTGCATGTGCACGATCGAGAGGGCGTGTCTCAAGAAGGGACGAAAAATCTACATAGATACAAGGAGCAAAAGTGTGCGGTGGATGGATAAACCTATCTAGAGGCTGGTCGATCAATGTTTGTGAGAGAGATACGAGTCAAGGGTGTGAAAGCGAGAGTTTTGTGTGTGTGAGAGAGGGACGGAAGTCGGTAGGGGGATCCAAAGCTGGAGTTGTGTGTGTGTGTGTGAGTGAGTGAGAGAGAGGGGGGAGAGTTTGTCTGATCGGTAAACAAATGAATAATGTCAGTTCTGGAACGGAGATGAAGACGGAAAGGAGACCCCAACAAACAATGTGTGTACGGGAGAGTGTAATTTTAGTGGTAGGAGTCATATCTAGAAAGATATAGGGTGTGTGAGAGAACCCTGGAGAGAAAGACAAAGTGAAAGACGAGCGAGAGTGTGTGTGTGGCGGTGAAAAAGAAAGCTTAGGTAGCTATAGTGATACCAGAGAACGATAGAGATGTGAGAGATAATGAAAACCGTGTAATCTATGAAGAGAGAGAGAGTGTGACACTTCTCGAGGGAGATGATGAGAGACCGTGTTTGCAAAAAACGGAGAAGCCTGTAGTGAGCGTGCGGGTGAGATGGAGAAAAGAGAGTGATAGCTACATGAAGGAGCACGGGAGAGAGACCTAGAGAGAGATGGGCGTGAAACAAGATTCAAATATTTAGTTGTGGGCATAGAACATGTCAACATAAAAGGGATTCAAATATTTGAATTCCAGATGATGATACATGTAATTCATACTCGAACCAAAATTTGATCTATCAAACATGCATACTAATTTGAATTTGTGCGCGTGTATGTTATTTAATATATTGATATTACCGATCCATACATTTGAGCTGAACATAATTTGGTTTCAAAAATTTGAATTCAAAATCGAACATAATTTGGTTTCAAAAATTTGAATTCAACCTTATGATTTTGAGATCATTGCATTTGTAAATCATATCATGCATTCTTAAGAAGTTGATCCCCACTACTAGCAATTCTCTCTACATGCACTCTGTCCACGTCATCAATATGCCATGTCAGCATTCTCTCAACATATAGCCTCCACCTCAGAAAAAAATAATCAACGAATCGTTAGGTTCCGATCTGAGTGGGATCGATCTCTGATAAATGCCACTCTATTCGTATACCGATTCTGCAATAAACACCCATCGTCGTTACATCCCCTTCCTCTTCTCCACGATATCCGCCATTCGCCCGTCTTCCTGTAGCAGCGTCTTCTTCCCTCCCCTCCCCTTTATATTCCCCAGCCGGCAGCACTCGCCAGATCGCCAGGAACTGTCTCCATATCATCTTCTTTATTCCGGTCGTCACCAGCACAGCTAGGTGTCCCTGCTCCAGATTTGTTAATTTCTTGTGCGTGTCACCTAATCACGGCAAGATTGCTCGATGCCGCGCCACCACACTGGTCCTGGACGGTGTCGCCGGCACCTGCAGTGGTACCTCGATGCCCCGCCTCGGCTTCCCCCGGCCGCAATGCCGCACTTGGACGGCGCCTCTGCATGCCCGCAGCACCTCCGCAGTGTCAGCAATGGCTTCGCCCGGTCGGCCACTCCGACCGTCCGCATCGGCTTCGCCAGGCCCCAGCTGCGTTCCACACCCACCCTGCATCATCGCAGCAGTTCCAACAATCTTGCTGCTGCTTATTGTGCATCCCCTCAGTCCCACCTCCCTTTGCTTTTGGGTGGATCTCGGCGAAGCGGTCGGCATGGCGTGTCGTGGAAGTGGAAGAAGAGGGGCTCCTTCCTGTGTTCTTCCTTTTGGCCAGACCTTCAGAGTGACGCTAGCATCACTCGTGGAGATGGGATACTATGTGTTTCCTGACACTTGCTCTTCTCTGTTTTCTCTTAAGTGTGCTATGGCATTCCTTTCACTTAAAAATGTTCTAAACCTCTTTGCATATTCAGGTTCGGTTCAGGAATTTAGAGGCAGGTTCTTACAGTGTCATGCAGTACAAGGAAAAGGGCGGTCATCTGGGCTGTTGCCTGTTGTTCTAATACTTCCTTCTCCTATGGAGTATTTTTGTGCTAAAGTATATGTCATCACTCATCAGTACATCATTTTCGCTTAGATTTATAATAATTTCAGTTTTTAATATGCAGGAAATAATTTACTGTACAGGAAGCCATGTGAGAACATTGTTTTTTTGCAGCAGGTCATTGGTAATCAACCGCGCCACCATTTATTTCTATTATCTTTGACCATCATGGGAACTATAGTGGAGTTGAAAATAAGCATAAGGTTTCGCGGATCATCCATCAACGTGATAGTCTCAAGATCTCCAACTAAGAAAACAGATGGCTTGGGTGGTTTATCCTTATATTGAGGATCAGCTTGCTTTCTTCTTTTTGTATTCCTCCTTTTGTAACCTATTAGTATTCCCCGCAAAAAAAAAACTATTAGTATTAACCACTTTAGTAATATAATCAGGGAATTTGGAATTCCCCCTTTTCTTCTTTTCTTCTATTTGGTCTTCCGGAATCTTATAATAAAACTGAGAAATAGTATCTTCCAGAATGCACTTATCTTCCTCTACATCTGGAATGACAACACTATCATCAAGTTTTCGTGGTCCGGGGGAAAGTGTTTCTCTCTTACAAGGATGATGTAATCTGCAAAGCAGTTTGCTCATCCATTCCACTGTGCGATGATACCACTTGAAGACGTTGCTAAGGAGTTGTATCAAAAGCTATCTAAACTCAGTGATAATTACAAGTCAAATTATATTTACGCTTTGGGACATATAAATGAAAACTGCACGTTTTTTTTAACATGCATGATTGATGAGTTGACTTTACCTTATTCTGATTGTTGTAGCCTGGTAGGCCTGCTATGCAAAAGTTTCATCTATCACAGAACATTGGTCATTTATATCCATAATTTTGTTTCATAGCTCTCGTCATATCTTAGATTCATAGTAATAAACACATGAAATTTAAACTGGCTTTACCAATAGCTATCTACTGGTTGATGCTTACAGGCCGCATCTTATTATTGAAAATAAAAGAAGCCAAATATCCAAGCTCAAGCTTAGCTTTGTCAAACTTATTTATCTGATGTTAAGCAAGGTTGTGAATTAAGGCTTCTAAGCTGCATTTTGTCAGGGTGGTGCGGTGACATCACGAAACTCGAAGGGCAAACAACTAGAGTGCATCTTTCTTAGTGTTTAGCTTTATAAATTTCATGTGCTAATATCTACTTGCGACATGCAATACTGCAAATATGATGAAGGAATATTCCACAACAACCCCCTTTTTCCTACTCTATCCTATTTCTACGGTGCAATGTCACATAACACAATTGACACTCTTAGATAATCAAGATAACTTCTCGGTTACCAAGCATTTGTAACGCAAGAGGATCATAGGATGATATATACTTTGTCTATATTTTTAGAAATCCTACTCTACAACCAGTTGCTATCACATTGTTCTTCTTGGAATTTTTATTCAATTTAGCATTATATTATACTTTTACAACAAAACCCTTAATGTTAGCTAAGAGTTCCGCGGCACCGCGCGGGGTGTCATCTAGTTTTATATATAAAGGAGCAGAATTCTTTGTTGTGCTTTTCAAAGTATATAAAAAATGATGTATATAGATTTGTATTCGAATACAAAATGGATCCTGCCCGAAAAAAATACAAAATGGATTCGAATTGAGTTGGCACGGTAAACGTGCACTCTTTTTCTACAAAAATTTGAACGAAGCGGGGAAACTCGCAGTAACCGCCCGAAACCAAAATCTGCGAGATATAAATTACTGCCTATCCCTGACACGCAAAGCCTATCGCCTCGATTTCTATAGGTTTCGATAGGGGTAGGCTTGTAATTTCACTCAAATGTGACATAATCGCCTCTGCCTCTCACCTCACCGGATTCATACACGGTGGGCGCCAAAACACAGTTTCTCCTCGGCTGAAATCGCCTCTCACTTCCCCGATTCATACACGGTGGGCGCCAAAACAAACTCTCCTCGGCCGGAATCTCCGTCGGCAAATATTCGGTGTATGCGAGATTACCATCCTATCCCCAATCGACTAATATTGCTGTGATGTAGGAAATTTTAAACGGGGGCTAAGTTTGTAAATTTCCTCGCATTTGAGACAAGCGCACCCTGAAGACATGGTTCCCCCTACCTCTCTCCCTCCATTTCCCCATTCGTACTCCGTGGGCGCCAAAACACCCTCTCCACTGCAGTCTCCTCCGTCCGCCACCCCATCCACCGCCGTCCTCCTCCACCATGCCGGAGCTGATACCCCGACGCCGTTGTCCAATACAAGAGATTGACCTCTCTCATCCACGGCTTTGAACTGGGATCCTTGCATCGCGTCCTCTCGCTTCATCCACGCCGTCATCCACCTTGCCGAGGCCGCTCGTACGATCGTCTCATCCACCGCGCCGGGATATTTCCCTCGCCGCCACCATCTGCCCTCCTAGATCTGCATCCACGCCGCCGATAGCCATCACTACCGCAGCACCCTCAACACCTCAGCAGATGCTTACATGGCGCCACGCCAGAGGTGGTACTCTTTTGTATCTGCTCAAGTTATTTATCTCAGCAAGAAAATAGATCGCCACTGCTTTACTATGATTTCTTGTCCATCACTTAGAATCTTACTTGTTAGTTGAAACCAAACATTGGTTGCGAAGTTGCCTTTGTCCGGTTTGCACCTTCAGATCCACCATGGCACGCTCACCACTATACTCGCAATGCTTATGGTTTTCCCCTTTTATATTCCACATTAGCTTAAATGACAGTCGACTGAATTTCAAATTGGGGTCAGTCCATTTTTGGGAGTTCGCCGGAGGGAAGGAACGGGCTCACCGGAGGGCTGCCCCATTATCTATCTTAGGGTTTCGGGTGGGGACAGTGGTTGTGGGGAGCGGTCATCGGGCTATGGTGGTGCCTCGCCGGAGGAAAAACTCGACACCGGTGGGGGTGGGGGTGGGGTTAGCTAGAGGGATGGCCGGGGGCGGCGGAAGACCGGAGGTGGTGGGCGGGGGCCGGTGGTTCGGCTGGCGGCCCGTGTGGTGGTCTGTAGGGGAAGAAAAGAGGCGAGGAAGAAGAAGAGTTAGGAGACGTAGGATCTTCATCCAACCGCCTGAAATGGTCGACTGACCCAAATGACGATAGTCAGGCAACTGACATATAGACATTCCCTTTATATTCAGTGTACCATCATCCTAGGTGCTTCGAGACGTGTTTGCACTGCTCCTCAACCCATCAAGCTAAACAACATGCCACTAATAATTCCAAACTTTGTTGCTCAAATACGAATCTGATATGATGCTGATATTACTAAAACAGAGAATGTTTAATTGGTTAGCTAATGTTCCTACTTTACTTTCGAAAAGCATGTGCGCCACATATAGAGAGACAGCAGGGAGCTGCATTCTTTATGCTCTCTGGTTCATCATGTGTGGGCAACGAACATTTTATTATCCAAAATCTACTTGCTCTTCTTTAGCATGTTCCTCTTCTGTTCTTCTTTAATAAGTACTCTCTCCGTTCCTAAATATAAGTCTTTGTAGAGATTCCTCCATGAACTACATACGGAGCAAAATGAGTGAATCTACACTCAAAAATGTATCTATATACACCCGTATGTGATCCATAGTGGAATCTCTACAAAGACTTATATTTAGGAACAGAGGGAGTATAATAGTTATACAGTATGTTCCTTGTAGTGAAGAGGAGCAGTGACATTTGCAGTGTACAGGTCTACTCGGTCGCCTGTCATGGACGCTTTTAACTCTTTGTGTTGGTCTGCCCTAATATCCAGGAAATGCTGGGAGCTGTGTCGCCTTTGAGAGTTAGACTGGTAGTAACAGTACTGCGCCTTCAGTTGTAGAGAGCTGGTATCCGAAGCCTTTCTAGCCGTACCGGCAATACTAGCATATATTTTCCAGCAAGTTCCACTTTCCTGATTTTACTCGTGATGCTTAGGGTTTTCCCATTATATCTACACTATGATCTACGTAGGTGCTTTGTGTCCTACTAGCAGCAGTCCACCCTTTAAATCAAAACAACACACCAATCATAATTCCAAAGCTTAGTTGTTCCAATACGAATGTGACATGATATTCATATTAGTTAATAGACATACATTTAATTGGTCAGCTAATGCTCCCACTTGAGTTTCCAAATCCCTGTGGCCACATAGAGAGAGACAGCATGGAATTGCATTTCTTTGGATACTCTGATTCATCATGGGTGGGCAACCAACATTGTATAGAAAGAAACAGAATCTCCATAATATGCTTCCTCTTCTATTCTTTAAAATGTTCCTCTGCTGTTCTTCTTTAATAAGTAAAGTATGTTCCTCGTCAAGAAGGCAAGCAGGGACATCTGTAGTCGACAGGTCTATTTGGCCGCTTCTGCAAGTTGCTTCCAGCAATTCGAGTTGGTCTGCCATAATATCCAGGAAATGCTGGGAGCTGTGCGGCCTTTGAGAGACTAGACTGATAGTAACAGTAGCGCGCCTTCAGGTGAATAGAGCTGGCCGGTAGGTGATCCATAGGCTTTCGATTAGTAGTGGCAATACAACCCCATATTTTCCAGCCAGTTCCACTTCCCTGATTTATTTATGATGCTTATGGTGTCCCCCTTTTATCGACACTACAATCTACATAGTGGCTTCCTGTCGTATCTACAGCACTCCATTCTTCAAGCGAAACTACATGCCACTCATATTTCCAAAGCTTACATTTAATTGGTCAGCTAATGTTACTATGTGAGTTTTGAAATGCATGTGCGCCACCTATAGAGACATGTTGGAATACTATTTCTCTGTGCACTCTCGTTGTCATGGTTTCGCAATAAACTTTCAATACAGCATATTATGAACCTATCATCTGCCAACTATCCTTACTTCTGGAGCTCCCAACAGGGAGCCTATTTTTTGTGTAGTTGTGCCAGATTATATTATTGTACGCACCAAATTACAGCACACAAGGGATCTCTCATCAAAATCCAGTAATAGCACACAAGGGTTTACAAGGACCCCCTATTATATTAGAATACCCTCTGCATTACAAAGATAATCTCACTACTATTTATGTTGTCATGCTTCTCAGATATTGAACAAAATCACAATGAATATGAGAATGCGCACATCAGAAGAGTATCATGGAACAGTGCAATGACTAACAAACATGGCATCGAGGCATTGAGTTCCATTCTGGATGGAATGAAGCCCACACGCTCCGCACCTACAGATTCGTGTTCAGAATATGATCCTAATGACTATTCTGAGCTCAAGGAGTCAAAGGCAGATGGCCTATCTTGTTCACCCTACAAGGTGCCTGTTCTAATTTGGCAAGGTTTTATTGGTTGCACATAACTTGCGTAAGTTGTCTTGCGTTTCTTCTGCTTCTTTGCACCGCCATGTGCATAGTTTACTCATCATATATGTGAAGTTGCCATGCCCACCCATTATCAATACACATTCCATTTGTCATCATACCATGTTTTTTCATTCATATGCTGCTCTTGTGTATCAGACTTCCAAAAGGAAGAGAGTGATTGCAGAACCTGAAGGAGTAGTAGCAAAGTCCTTGAAAAAGGTGGTGGTACCGCAGAAATTAGACAGCACCCCACTTATATTGGCGATAGAACCAGCGCCACAAAACCTAGGATATCGCAACTATGCAGCTCGTTGATTTGCTCTTGTTAGTACCTGTTGTCTTGTATCGATGTACTTACATTCATACCTGGTTGATTATGTGACATCAGTGTGCATGATAACCTGCATATCCACTGTTCTCTCCTAATTATCAGATATATATTAATGCTTACATTAATGTAGAATAAACGCAATGCTTATGAAGAAGTTGTAGGGTAACGCAGCAGAAAACAAAAAATTTCCGACCTACGCACCAGCCCAGGACCACTATGGAGACTGCATACAAGGTTTGATCATTTTCGTTACCGACTCGTAGCGCAGCGGAAGTAGAGTCGATGACGATCGGCGGTGCAGATCCCCGCAGCTAGGATTTACAACCTCCCAACCGCGAGGATGTATACCCTCGTCTTCCCTTTGGACGGCCCTCCGGGAGGCGGTCGAACAGTCCCCCGGACGGTGTCGCGGACAGCCCTTTGGGAGGACCTTCAAAACTCGGACAGTCACTCGGACAGCCCTTCGGGAGGACTCGCAGAACTCGGACCGTCACTTGGACAGCCCTTCGGGAGGCACTCACGAACAGCCCCTCGGGCACTACGATTGAAACTACGACCTCTCTACAGAGTTGCACACATACGGTGTCATCTATCCGGCAGGGCTTCGCCGTCCAGAACTAGTTCCCACCGGAACCCAGACAGCCTTTCGGCTCTGCAAAACTATTTCGCGGGGAGGGAGAGAGAAGCCAGATCATGCAATGGCACTTGTATGTGAGAAGGAGTGAGTGTGGAGGGCTGCCCCTCCACCTCTATTTATAGGAAATCCCAAGGGGTAGGGTAGTTTTTCACAAAAACCCAAAAACCACATGAATGGAGTCCTTCCACAAGGGCACAAGTGTGAAACCAAGAGACAAGTGGGGGCTCCAAGGAGGAGCCCCATTGTGGCCGGCCAACACCTTGTAGGGGCCCCCAAAGGGGGCCTCATCCATCCATGTCACCCCCAAAAATATCTTGGGACAAAGCCCAAAATAATGGCTTTCTAAAAAGTAACCCAAAAAGCACTTTCACTATTCATGACGACATTTTTCAGCGTCCGTTCGAACTGAAAATATTTATGTGGGCTTAGAACATTTCCAGTACCCACTAAAATAATTTTCAACGCGTTCTGGAACAATTCCAGTTTAGTGATTTCATCTGCGAAAAGCATCTGAAGCGGTTCCGGCAGCTCCGGAACATTTCCGGTTTTTCTTCCGGAAAATTCCCAAAAGTTTCCAGAATGATTCTGGCACCCTCCAAGAATTATCAGGCATGTGCCGAAACCAATTTGACTTAATGGAATACCCCGAAACAACTTTTTAGTTTCACCGAAACTCATCTGGTGTTCTCTCTGCGGAACTTTTCCGCTGTCCGAAACTTTTTCGGTGTCCGAAACTTTTTCGGTGATTTTCTCTCAGACTCCCTGTCTAGTATTCAGCAGATAGATGACCCTTAAGCGTGTGACCCTATAGGTTCGGTGAAGTATAGACATGACACGGAACCCCTTCCGATCAATGATCAACATCGGAGCCGTGGACACCCATATTGACCCCTATACCCACACGAATGAATATTCGAGTGAACCTCCAGTTGCCGTGTGCTATTCCTGTTGCTTCGCGATATGTTACAAATACCCGAGGTGAGACATGTTGGCATTCCCATGGATCAACAACTTGTCCACTATGCTAGTTACCTCGTTACCGGTATTGTTCTCTTTTCTCATTACCGTGTTCCGGCATCCCCGTGATCAAATCACAAAGTGTCTGGCCAGACGATGATGGATACCGTAACATCGAGAGGGCCCAGAGATATCTCTCCATCGTCGGAGGAGCAAATCCCAATCTTGAGCTATCAAGTTACTTGACATACTTTCCCATGAACCCGTAAGCCGCCGTAATAGCCATCCAGTTACGGATGACGTTTAACAAACCCCAAAGTTCATGAATCAAGCACGAAGAAACTCGATACTCTCATGGTCTGAGGAAGCATGCAAACATTAACCATCTCTGTGTTATTAACCATTAACTTGTGATGAATGAATCTCATAGCATAACATCAATCGGGTCGATTCAACACAAATGTTCTTCTAACATTGTGCCCTCAAAGCTGCTGGCATAGACATGCCCATGATTGGGAAAACATAATCATCATGCAACACTTGAGCTAGTCTTAGAGGCATGACTAGGAATACTTTTTACCATTTATTATTCCACACGTGCACATGGGTTTTCCCCAGAGCCTTTATGGATATACGGCTCGGGAACCACAGCAGTTATAGCATGGAACATAAACATAATTATGAGCAAGGAGATAAATAATAACATTTATTATTGCCTCTAGGGCATATCTCCTACAGACTCCCACTTGCACTAGAGTCAATAATCTAGTTAATGCTAATGCACTTTACACCTGTGGCACACCGGTGTAAATATGCTTCGCATGTGGTATAGCCTGATGTCCAACGGATCTGACGACTTTAGCTCCGTGTGTATCTTTGCGTATCCTCGCGTTTTCACAATTTCACAAAATTCATATTTTGTGTGGACTTGGCTTCGTATGTATGTGAATCACAGGTCGAACCTGGATTCCTCAGACTGAGTTATGGAGCAACTACCTGCAGTAGTGTCCCATTGACCAAAGCCTTCTTGGAACCATACTAAGTTCATGAAAGAACTATATGATTCAGCATCTTGTTTATCGCTTTTAAAAGAGGCAACATACTTCGCCTTTGTTATAGAATTCGCAACAGTAACTTGTTTGGAACAATTTCCAACTACCGTGCCACCATATTGTGTGTTACACAAAACCCTCAATTTAAAACGAAAATCGCTTGGAGCACGGATGAAGACTGTATCGATGTAACCTTTTACAACGAACTCTTCATGATCTCCGCTTGCGAGAAAACATGTCATCGGTGCTACTATAGTACTCAATGAGCCTTTTTCACTGTTGTCCCATGATCAGAACTTTTGATCACTTTGGTATCTATACTCGCAAAAAATTTGGGAGTATTGGACATATCTGGTTGTTTTTACATACCATGGAATACATGATTAATCCAAACACAAGAGTGTGTGGAATCTCCATCATGTATTTTGCTCATCAGTGTTTTGGGACACCGAGTCTTGCAAAAACTCTTTCCATGTGACTTCGGCAAGAATCACTCCTTGACGTTTTTAATGCTAAAAGGTTTTAGCATCTTGTCAATATGTATCTTTGCTCAGCCCCATTAGGTAAATCTATCTCCATAGATCATCATGCCTAATATAAAGGCTATTTAGCCCAAGCACTTCATCGAAAAACTATTTTCAAATGAAGTCCTAATTCGTGTCAAGAAATTTATTTCCAATTAACAATGTGTCAAGCACACAATGTTTTTCAGAAATTTTATTATGCTCCCACTTACTTTCTTGAATCATAAGCATCTTCGTTACCCATTGATGAAGTCAAACCCCTTTGACTATTTCATCAAAACACGAAGATTCCAACTCCATTTTGCTCTCTTCTGTCCATTGCTGGAACTCTGAAGTTTGCATACTTACTAGCATCCTCTGGACTGACAAAATACCTTGGACTGTAACATATGCAAGTCCTTGGTTTCGTTTCCATCAGATGGAAATCCTATTATCATCCATGTTTCATATCTCATGATTGAAATATGTATTAATTGCTAGTTCAACCCGAACCGACTTTAAGCATCGCTATGATGAAACAACCTCATCGTAGTCAACTCCTTGAACTTGTTATTGCAACAAGTCGAGCTTTATGGATAAAACATTTTTATCCGTATCAGTTTTAAGTTCCATAAATATTCGTTAGACTCTAAGTCTTCCGAAAGGTGTATCAAGGTTTTAATCTTGAATCACTTATATGGAAACTAACTCGGGTTCTATTGGCATTTAGCCAATTCCGGAGTCAGGGCCCATCAACGCTTCCTTGTGTATTGTAGGTATATTGTTGTCTAACAACAATATCTCGTTTGCGCACCTGAGAGGTTTGCACGAGCTTTTGCCTACGTGGTTCAGCTGCAAGTTCGACCGAAGTCCATACATTTGATTGTAGAGACTTCCGTATCAGTCGCAGTAGGAAACTCAGGAATTACTTCCAAGGTCTCTTTTCTTTGATCTGATGACGAAGATACTGTTATCTTGTCGAGTTGCATTGTTCTCCCACTCACCTTTTTGAAAGAACCATTTTCTTCAAAAAGCATACCGTTCTTTGTGGCAAACCTTTTGCCTTGGCATAGTGAGGGAGGAATACCCAATTACTTGGGATAACCTACAAAGTAGCACTTGTCTGATTTGGAATAGGTTTGTAACCTTTTACACAAGCCCCATATTCCAAATGTTTAAGAAAAGATATAACATGGTTGGGCGTACCATACCATGGCGTCATTTCAACAGACCTGATGGAGCTCTTTTCAGTGTAAAAGCCGCAGTCTCTAAAGCATCACTCTTTAAAAGGGGTAATGGCAAATTTATTTATGTCATCTTTGATCTTACCATGTCATAAATGGTTCGATTACATCTTCACGGACTTTCCACTTGCAGTGGTGTTCCGGGAGGTGCAAGTTTATGAAACCCCTTTCACAACTCATCAGACATTCGCTAAACTTGTAACTCAAATATTCCTTTCTGCAATCGAATTGTAGAAACATAATTTTCTTGTTACAATAACTTCTACTTCATATTTGAAAACCTTTCGAATGATTTCAAAAGATCCAGACTTACGTCTCATCAAGTAAATATCCACATATCTACTTGAATCATTTTTGAAGATAGATAAATCCACTACTTGCAATAACATTTATTGAACTACATACATCAAAATGTATGATCACCAATAAGTTCTTTGCTCGTTCCTTATGGCCTGTGAACGGTATTTTAGTCACTAAACTTTTCGGAGGAAATTTGCAAGTGTCAGATGATTCAAAATCAAACGACTTCAAAATCCATCATAATGGAATTTATCCATGCGGGTTTCTCCAATGTGACTAAATGTAGTGCCACACTTATGTGGTATTCTCTTAGTCTTACGACATTTAGCGTCAGTGTTATGGATGTATCATATTACCATCAATATTCATAACATACATCCCATCGAGAATGGAAGCACGACCCTTCATGTTATTCATAATACTGAACAACAATTGTTCTTTTATGAACAACCCTTTTGCAACAAACATTTTGCAATGGGCTAGAGTATATGAAACTCTAAAATGAATTATGAAAGTAAATCCAGAGGTAATATATTAATATCATTATTCATAACATACATCTCATTCTCAATGAAAGTATGGCCCTTATGTTATTCATAACTTCGAACATAAAAAGTTCTCTTATGAACAACCTTCTTGCAAGATACCTTATGCAATGGGCTAGTGTTTGTAAAACTCTAAATGAATTATGAAAATAAATATAGACAGTAATACACCGATGGAAGGTATAGTAACATTTACTATGTTCCCTGTGTATACCTAAACCTCATCCCTGGCTAGTCTTTCAGGCCATAGTAGTTCTTACATCGAGTTGCAACAGAATGCAATCGAGCGGGTATTTTTGTGATTAACTCACAATACCCAAGAACCAGTGATTAACAATTTAATCATAATTCCCAAGAACTATATCTTTAACCAGCTTTCTATACATCAAAAACTTGTATGACATTCATACATGAGCTGGATATTCCAGTCTTCATTCTTATTGCCTTTATACTTCTAACAGTTTTAACTTTTAGTATTTCTCCTACTCTCAGAAGAAGCACCCAACTTAAGAGTGGCGTTAGCCTCGGACTTCCTAGGCGTGAAAGTTTCACTAACACCCTTCGGACACTTCCTTTCTCTTAAGTTGTTGTTTTATTCACCTTTTATCATATGATAGGCTTTCTTCTGGATCCCTCTCTTATCAGTCTAATGCATAGTAAACTTCTTTTACTAATAGTTTGCAAACAAACATTGCTTTGGATATCTCATATCTTTTAGCCTTTGTCTGTCTTTGAAAATGATTTTCAGATTCCATGAATATCACATAACTATCCAAACTTTCGAAGTTCGGGTCTCATGGAAACAAATATATTACACTTGACTGAAACGGAATTCTAGCTTTTGGATCGAAGGACGAGAGTCACATGATCCATAGCATAAGCGAGAGAATACCAAAGTATGCGATAGGACAAAGTCCTTCTTGGCACTCTTGAGGATAATCCTCACATTACGTTACCAACCGTAAAGTTTTAACCAGATATTTAACAGCTATTCAATTTTAATAGGGAAGGTGGAAACGCGAGCCATTATTCTACAACTATTATGCATATAACACTTAGACAGTGTTCACAATTAATTGCACTGAGAATTAAACAAGATAATTCTACAGTGCGCTCCCACTCAAATCAATATCTCTCATAATTGATTGTGAGTGATTCAAGACCCGTGTTTTGATTATTCATCATTGATGTTAGTCACCACTGATGACGAAAATCTCAACCGGTAGGCCAACCTGCCAATCACATCTCTATGCGACTCTTGTTCATCTTTCGATGGGCGTGTTCCGAGCTCATGACTGTCATGCCTGAACGTCAAAAACAACCAAGTGATCTCGCTGCGAGGTCTGAACTCACCCGCCTCACACATCCCTAATCGTTCGTACCCATGTTAGTCATGGCGCACCCCGAAAAGTTAGGTGCCGTGACGGTGCTACACTTGGGAGAACACTATCAACTATGACATTTTTGTGAGAGATCACCCTAATAAAAAGCGACTACCGCGCAATCAAGAAGGGTGCATCATAAGGGATAAACATCTCAGGCAATTCATAATAGCATGATATGGTATAGCCCTTTCTGACGGAGAAGTCTTGTATTTCTTCGTCTTCAGCCTTCGCGTCGGTGTTCACCTTCGCGAAGATTGCCACCACCTTGTCGATGCACCAGATAATATTGCCATCTCTATAGCTAATAAAATAAGTGCATTACACAAGGTTGACACGCAGGTCATTTAAACTGCAATCATATGGCTCCAGCCATCATGCCGAATCATGACACGCAGGTCATGTTAATTAATTTACATCATATAGTCATCTCATACATAATCAAATTATTATGAGCACTGCTATACCACATCATATGCACATGCAAACCCTCCTGCAAAACCAAGTTAGACGTCTCTAATCGGTTCAAGCAAAAACTTGTTTTACGTGGCTTCTAAGGTTTCGAAACAAACCGAAGCTACCAACGTCCATCATCAAGTATGATAATCCAAGTCGCTAGATTAACATCGCGGGGCGTATGAGACACGAGATAATAAAATCTCGAGCCCCATACTGAACTTCGTCATACGCATGACCCCCGTGCAGATCATATCTGTATTGCCCTTTCGTCTGCGAAATTTCATCTTTCTTTTTAACTACGATGGAATTCAATGAACTGTTAGCACTTCGTTGATCAATCAGGATCGCGGATTGCCAGAACATTGAAACTCCACCATGCTGTTATCAAGATCAGAAATATGCAAATTCCAGGGAAGCAACAAGAATATCGGGTAACAGATTTCATCTGCTACCCGCACAAATAATTTTCAGTAATAGAACTCATCTACTACCTAATTATATTGTGCAACACCCATACATCTCTATGTATTCTAGATCACAACCTGCATCTACGCACAGCACGGCTCATGATGCCACTGTAGGGTAACGCAGCAGAAAACAAAAAAATTCTGACCTACGCACCAGCCCAGGACCACTATGGAGACTGCATACAAGGTTTGATCATTTTCGTTACCGACTCGTAGCGCAGCGGAAGTAGAGTCGATGACGATCGGCGGTGCAGATCCCCGCAGCTAGGATTTACAACCTCCCAACCACGAGGATGTATACCCTCGTCTTCCCTTCGGACGGCCCTCCGGGAGGCGGTCGAACAGTCCCCCGGACGGTGTCGCGGACAGCCCTTCGGGAGGACCTTCAAAACTCGGACAGTCACTCGGACAGCCCTTCGGGAGGACTCACAGAACTCGGACCGTCACTTGGACAGCCCTTCGGGAGGCACTCACGAACAGCCCCTCGGGCACTAAGATCGAAACTACGACCTCTCTACAGAGTTGCACACATACGGTGTCATCTATCCGGCAGGGCTTCGCCGTCCAGAACTAGTTCCCACCGGAACCCAGACAGCCTTTCGGCTCTGCAAAACTATTTCGCGGGGAGGGAGAGAGAAGCCAGATCATGCAATGGCACTTGTATGTGAGAAGGAGTGAGTGTGGAGGGCTGCCCCTCCACCTCTATTTATAGGAAATCCCAAGGGGTAGGGTAGTTTTTCACAAAAGCCCAAAAACCACATGAATGGAGTCCTTCCACAAGGGCACAAGTGTGAAACCAAGAGACAAGTGGGGGCTCCAAGGAGGAGCCCCATTGTGGCCGGCCAACACCTTGTAGGGGCCCCCAAAGGGGGCCTCATCCATCCATGTCACCCCCAAAAATATCTTGGGACAAAGCCCAAAATAATGGCTTTCCAAAAAGTAACCCAAAAAGCACTTTCACTATTCATGACGACATTTTTCAGCGTCCGTTCGAACTGAAAATATTTATGTGGGCTTAGAACATTTCCAGTACCCACTAAAATAATTTTCAACGCGTTCTGGAACAATTCCAGTTTAGTGATTTCATCTGCGAAAAGCATCTGAAGCGGTTCCGGCAGCTCCGGAACATTTTCGGTTTTTCTTCCAGAAAATTCCCAAAAGTTTCCAGAATGATTCTGGCACCCTCCAAGAATTATCAGGCATGTGCCGAAACCAATTTGACTTAATGGAATACCCCGAAACAACTTTTCAGTTTCACCGAAACTCATCCGGTGTTCTCTCTGCGGAACTTTTCCGCTGTCCGAAACTTTTTCGGTGTTCGAAACTTTTTCGGTGATTTTCTCTCAGACTCCCTGTCTAGTATTCAGCAGATAGATGACCCTTAAGCATGTGACCCTATAGGTTCGGTGAAGTATAGACATGACACGGAACCCCTTCCGATCAATGATCAACATCGGAGCCGTGGACACCCATATTGACCCCTATACCCACACGAATGAATATTCGAGTGAACCTCCAGTTGCCGTGTGCTAATCCTATTGCTTCGCGATATGTTACAAATACCCGAGGTGAGACATGTTGGCATTCCCGTGGATCAACAACTTGTCCACTATGCTAGTTACCTCATTACCGGTATTGTTCTCTTTTCTCATTACCGTGTTCCGGCATCCCCGTGATCAGATCACAAAGTGTCTGGCCAGACGATGATGGATACCGTAACATCGAGAGGGCCCAGAGATATCTCTCCATCGTCGGAGGAGCAAATCCCAATCTTGAGCTATCAAGTTACTTGACATACTTTCCCATGAACCCGTAAGCCGCCGTAATAGCCATCCAGTTACGGATGACGTTTAACAAACCCCAAAGTTCATGAATCAAGCACGAAGAAACTCGATACTCTCATGGTCTGAGGAATCATGCAAACATTAACCATCTCTGTGTTATTAACCATTAACTTGTGATGAATGAATCTCATAGCATAACATCAATCGGGTCGATTCAACACAAATGTTCTTCTAACATTGTGCCCTCAAAGCTGCTGGCATAGACATGCCCATGATTGGGAAAACATAATCATCATGCAACACTTGAGCTAGTCTTAGAGGCATGACTAGGAATACTTTTTACCATTTATTATTCCACACGTGCACATGGGTTTTCCCCAGAGCCTTTATGGATATACGGGCTCGGGAACCACAACAGTTATAGCATGGAACATAAACATAATTATGAGCAAGGAGATAAATAATAACATTTATTATTGCCTCTAGGGCATATCTCCTATAGAAGTTTAGCTCTACATTGTTCTTGTAAGTATCTGTTGTCCTTTATCACTGTACTTATACTGTCAGCTAGTTGTTAATGTACCATCACTTTGCAGCTTATTTTCCCTTGGCATCCATTTTGTACACATCTGATCTATGTTTACTCTTACTGAAATGTTGAATAAAACCAATGCTACTGAAGATGTTTAGCTCTGCATTACTCTTGTCAGTACCTTTTGGTTGTATGATGTACCTACATTTATAGCTAGTTGATTATGTAGCATCACTCTGCATCTTAGCTAAAATACTCTCCATTTGTTCCTATATTATCACTTCTATATTTACTCTTAACGAAATGTAGAATAAAGGCAATGCTTATGAAGAAGACTCTATGGTAAACTTCTTGAATTGCCTGCCCATCAACATGGGAAAGGGCTTTATAGAGCCGGTCTTCATTACTAATGTATGTCTGTCCTTCTCGAGCCTTCAAACTTTGTTGTGTATATTTGGATAGCAATGACTACAACTGCTGTTTATTTTTGTCGTTTGCATCAAATTGCATGTTTAAAGTTTATTATGAAGTTCATAAACATAAGTTTCTCCTTCTCAATTTCAGTTTTTAGTTGTACAACCTAATTCCTTATTCATACCATGTAAATTAAACTAAACATAGCAAATGACCTTCCTTAGCACTGCATGTATGCTTGTTGATCTGTAATCCAGTGGTGTGGTCAAACTACCAACTCCGGGACAATGTCATATCCTGCTATGTCTTAACTATGAACAACGCATATTATGTTCTTGTTATTTAAATCGTGTCTCTTTATTTACCAATCTGAAATGGGATAAATTGACAGTACACTCACCATTGATGCTTATACATTCTTTAGCACTGTATCTATGCTTGTGTTCTTGATCTGTAATCCAGTGGTGTGGTGAAGCTGGCCACTCCTACACAGTGCCATTTCCTGCCATGTCTTAAGTGTGAACATTTTTTATTCTATTGTAATCCAGGTCTCTTTATTTGCCACTAAGAAATGGGATGAATCGACAACACGATTGCTTATATGTGCAAAGCATGTTATCTGTCTGCTTTTTTCTCTTTGAGGATGATATCACTGACGCCAAGTACTGCCATTGATGCTATGTAGCTAGAGTTGGATATAAATGTCAAACAAGTGCAGTCATCAGCTTGCTCAGCTGCTTGCGCTGCAGCTCCCAGCCAGGGCTAACCTTTCTTGAACTATGTTGAAGTGCTGTCGGTTCTGTATATTATTTTAGGCGGCATGTTTATTTGCACTGGTGGCGTTCTTTGATGCCCAGTGTACATAATCTGCTGTCTGGTTGCGCTTTATTATCGCTGGCGGCGAACTTTTATGCCCAGTGCATGTAATATGCAGTAATTTCTTTGTTGTATAGTCTAGGTATATTCTTCATCATGATGCTGTAATTTAATTTCTGTATATGCTGTCGTCGCTCCCTGAAAAGGCCGTAAGCTTTGACGGAGCGCAATGGGCCTAAACGTTCGGTTTATTATATAAAAAAATTATGGTACTAAAACTGGCTGGCCCGCCAATCGCTGTAAATGGGCCGAAACGTGGGCCTATAATCATGTCCGGCCAATAGCAGGCCGAGTAAACAAGTTGCCTAAGTTGGGACAGAAAAAAGAATGGGCTTTTAACAGTTCAAAAAGTAGATTGGGCCTGAACGGTGTTGGAGGCCCATGATTGGCTCAACCACAAGACGGGCCGTTAACAGGACAAAATATTTGTCGGGCCACATTTGGCCGAATAACATAATGGGCCGTAAGCAGGCTAGATGCAAAGCGGGCCATCATTAGGCCCAGTTATCTCACAGGCCTGTAATGGGCCAATAGTCAGGCTGGACTAAAATATATCCACGAAGACTACGGGCCTTTAAGAGGCCGAAAGTCACTTCCGCCCAGAAATAGGCCCACATGTACCAATGGCCATTAACAGGCCGAAAGTAACATCGGGTTGAACTATTACATGGGCCTTTAAGAGGCCATGCTTCAAATGGACCCCCAATGGGGTCGAAAGCACAGTGCCTGTTAACGGGCCAGATCATATATGGGCCGTAATTTGGCCCAAAGAATGTTAGGTAGTTAACGGGCCGAATCCTATATGGGCTGTCATTTGGCCCAAAACATGGCAGACTGTTAATGGGATGGATCTGATGTGGGCTGTCATTTGGCCCAAAACGTGACAGAAATCTAACTGGTCGGATCTTATGTGGGCCGTAATGTGGCCCAAACCGTGGCAGGCTGTTAACGGGACAGCCCAGTAGAGTATGACAAAATCTTGTGGGCCCTTGGCTGGGCCGGCCTTTTTGTCTTAAATGGGCTACTGTTGGGCCCTGCCACATGTCGAGGTAACATAGGCGTGTTCCCTCCAATGTACGGATGACATCTGTCCCAACGCTAAGCCGACACGTGGATCCTCCGGCGAATGAAAATTTTACACATGGAAAATCTCCATTGGTTTGAGCTGCTAACGGGTTATCGGATCCAAACCGGAACCCGGTAGCTTAACGGCGACCCATTACGGTGGATGCCACGTGTCGGTTACCCTTGACGAAAACACTTCCATGATGCGCCATTTATCTTCATGGAAGTGGACACTTCCGTGATGATAATTTTGGTATTGTCATGGAACACTTCTACGACAACACAGGTATGACTATCTTGATTCTGTCATAAGATCGTCATGGATGTACATGCATGACAGAAAACGTGACCTACTGTGACAAACACGTATCATCACGAAAGTGGTTTTTTTGTAGTGCTAGCGATGGAGTTTGGGTGGAATATGCGGACTATTGTGTGAAACGGGGGCGGGCAGTGGGGGGATGTTGGCGGCTTCGATGAAAAAAGTGAAAAAAAGCGCCGATCGCCGCGCAGAAAGGCCTATGCAAACGGTTGCCTCTACGCGCTCGTGTGCACAAACAACATAATTTCATTTGAAATGAAGACGTGGTAATTTTGAAACGAAGACGTGAGTTCATCGTTTCTTCTCGAATTTTTTCCACAGTAAGCAATCACCATTATACCCTAGGTTTTATTTTCTGTCGCATTTCAGGTCTCGTTTGCTATATTTAAGCCATTTTTTGCATTTACCATGCATTTAGTGCATATATATCAAAACCCTACCGCAACTACATGTAGGTGTTAGCAAAGAAGGTGTACAAATTATTTGTGTGCCGCTTTGCGAGTTTTCATTCATTATCCGAGAAACAGGAAGAATTTTCAAACATTTCGGTCGTGGGATGCAGCCACCGATGTAGGGATTGTTGGTATTTTAATTACAGGAAATGTGGATGGAGTCCAAAAATCACGAAAATCGGTGTGTCACCATGGCACAATCTCAAGACCCAGTGGAATTATTTTGGTAAAGTTTGGCACAGGTTACGATGACCACTCCTTGGAAACCGGAGCATGTCACAAGAAGGATCACAGTTTCCAAAAGGAGACACGGCAATTCGGACTCCAATCATTGGTGACTTCATCATTTCACCTCAAAAAAATTCCACGTAAGCAATCATCAATATACCCTAGGTTTGATTTTCTAGCCCATTTCAGGTTTTGTTCGCTATATTTAAGCCATTTTTTGCATTTACCATGCATTTAGTGCATATAAAATGAAAACTCTACTACAACTACATGTGGGTGTTAGCAAAGAAGGTGTACAAATCATTTGTGTGTCGCCTTATGAGTTTTCATTCATTATACGAGAAACGGGAAGAATTTTCAAACATTTCAGCTGCGAGGTGCGGCCACCGGCGTAGGCCTTGTTGGTATTTTAATTACAGGAAATGCAGATAGAGTCCGAAAATCAGTGTGTCACTGTGGCGTGCTCTCACGACCTTATGGAATATTTTTGGTAAAGTTTGGCACAAGTTTTGATGATCGCTCCTTAGAAACCGAAGCATATCACAAGAAGGATCATAGTTTCCAAAAGCAGACGTGGCAATTCGAACTCCAGTGGCCGGTGACTTCATTTTTGCCTAAAAAAATCCACGGTATGCAATCACCATTATACGCCAGGTTTAATTTTCTGACGCATTTCAGGGCTCGTTTGCTATATTTAAGGCATTTTTTGCATTTACCGTGCATTTTGTGCATATAAATCAAATCCTAACCGCAACTGCATGTGCTGATGAAAGGGATGAGGATTGCCGTTCGATCTGGGAGCATTGAACAGTGCAGACGTACGATCAGTGGGGTTTGGGTTCTGGCCAATCAGAACACACGACTCACATCACGTGCAGTAGGGGGGTTATTGGCCACGGTTTGGTAGGCACACGGCTTTGATGAATGAACGGTGTGCTATTCGCAAACACACTGCAGGATGGTCCAAATGCGACACTACAATCAGAGACCCTTCAAGGAAACTATGTGCTATGCATTAATCGCAAATGGTGATGTAATAAAACCATCAAAAAAGATACAAAATGTTTGCGATGGCGGAGACAACAAACACGTTTCAGATTATAGTTGCATGTGCGATGCGTGGCATACAGTTCACTCCAATGAACTGTTTGTGATGAGCTTAACAACAGAAATGGGCATCTAGATGAAGGTGTGTGCGATATACGGCATACAGTTCACCCGGTTTGGTTTAGGGGATACGAGATTTAGGGTTGGGCCATAGGAGTTGGATGTTGACCCCACATATCGTAGGAGTTTTTTTCATTTATTAATATTTTATGGGTGTCCATTGCGTTACCCATGGGCGCAATTTCATACACATGCCCTACCCATATATTTTGTAGGTATGGATACCCATTACCCATGGGTACAAAATCTCTCCATGTCATGCCCATGCCCACTGTATTTGGGTAGGGTACCCGTACCCATGGGTAAAACTGCCATCCCTGTGTGATACGCGGCAAACATGTCCATAATCAGAAATGTGTGCGAAGACCGATAATAACACAGACGATTGTTGCTAATAAGCTATGTGTGTTGTGGGCAAATGCTTCCTGGTATACAATTGTCAGCGATTGATGAATTCATCACCGACGGTTTCCCTAGTATGGTCCGTGTGTGCTGTGATTGCATACAGAACAACAACATATGTACTTATAAGGACATGATTGCATAACCAAATTAAACATCCAATTACATAGGTGGCTAGTACACACATGACATTTGCACACACCAAAGTAAACTATTACATGCATAATTAACTAGGATAAACGATCATCTGATCATCATCTACTTCTTGTGACGCTTGTCGCCAGTGCTCTGCTGGTGGCTCGATCCGGCCTCATCGTTTAGGGAAGGAGACACTCCCTCATGTCAATGATCTGCTTGTGCATCTCGTAGCATGTGTACACGTTCTTGGCCGCGAACTTGAGGTGAGCTTCATCTAGTTTCCCATCTAGGCTATGTGCCAGGATACGGGATGTATTCTATTGGCATCCTGCTTCATCTTTTCGTAGTAGGGGTCGATGATGGCCGAGGCGAGTTCAACAAGGGAGTCCTTCTTCATGCTGCCCCAGACCTTCTAGTGGCCACGGATTTCGACAAGGTTCTTGCAGGCCTGTAACCTTGAGCGCTTTTACATCATTGGTGGTTTCCATCATAGCGAACTTGTAGTCGGTGCTGTTGACAAACCCGGCGAAATGGTCGCTAGGCTCTGTGGCCATGCAGTACTGGTAGATGAGGACATGATGACACACGCACAACTTGGCGACTGCAACCTTCTGATCTCTCCCGGGATGACCGCCGGTGTACTGGAGGTCGATGCCGACCACTTTGTACTTGTCTTGAGCAAGCAACTGCTCCATGGTGTTGATGTAGTCGTCCACCGTGGCCGGGTCAATGGTGTACACCACCGAGGGATCTGTCTCCCTCGCGTGGGTCTCCACTTTATGCACGCCGAACTCCACTGGAGCGCCGCTAGATATCCTCTCTGTATGTGTCGTCGTGGGTGTGCTTTTTGTGTTGTGGGGCACGATCGAAAGGTTGAAGAGACCAAGGTTATAATGGCCGTGGGAATTAATGGGAAAGCCGGACGACCTGGAATGTCGGCACGCCCGGATGACAATTTTAATTTATCGCATGTGACTGCATCGTGGCGATGCGCGCGGTGCAACCGCATGCATATGGGGCCCCCAACGTGATCGTGCACCGACCCCAACCGCTGGCAGAGCACGCGCGGAGGGTCACGAGCAGAGCGCTCCGCGGCCGCCTCAACAGCAACCAACCATATATATGCATATAGCAGTTTGAACACGCGGGGAAAAGCTGTCCACAAGCCGAGCGCGTGGAGGTACGCGAGCAGAGAGCGTCGAGGGATGCGAGCAGAGGCCGACACGGTGAGGTGAACGTGGGCAACAGACAAGGGTGCACCGGCTAATTGTGTGGGAAGACCGATAATAACAAAGACATTTCGTGCTGATCAGCTATGTATGTTCTTGGCAAACGACGCTTGCTGGTAAATTATTGTTTTCCATTATTTTAGGCTCTTTGGCTTCTTTTTTAATTTTAAGTCCGGAGTCTCATCCCGACTTGTGGCGGAATCGTAGTCTCCATCATCCTTTCCTCACATGGGACAATGCTCTAATAATGATGATCATCACACTTTTATTTACTTACAACTCAAGAATTACAACTGGATACTAGAACAAAAATATGACTCTATATGAATGCCTCCGGTGGTGTACCGGGATGTGCTATGATCTAGCGTGACATGTATAAAAAAATATGAATGGCGGCCAAGCCACAAATACTATGTCAACTATATGATCATGCAAAGCAATATAACAATGATGGTATGTGTCATAATAAAACGAAACGGTAGAAGCTGCATGGCAATGTATCTCGGAATGGCTATGGAAATGCCACAATAGGTAGGTATGGTGGCTGTTTTGAGGAAAATATAAGGTAGCTTATGTGTGAAAGAGCGTATCATATCACGGGATTTGGATGCACCGGCGAAGTTTGCACCAACTCTCAAGGTGAGATAGGGCAATGCACGGTACCGAAGAGGCTAGCACTGGTGGAAGGGTGAGAGTGCGTATAATCCATGGACTCAGCATAGTCATAAAGAACTCACATACTTATTGCAAAAGTTTATTAGCCCTCAAAGAAAAGTACTAATACACATGCTCCTAGGGGGATAGATTGGTATGAAAAGACCATCGCTCGTCCCCGACCGCCACTCATAAGGAAGACAATCAAAAATAAGTCATGCTCCAACTTCATCGCATAGCGAGAGACCATACGTGCATGCTTCAGGAATCACAAACCTTAACACAAATATTCTTACTAAACCACAATTGCTCACTAGCATGACTCTAATATCACCATCTTTATATCTCAAAACAAATGCAAGGAATCAAACTTCTCATATATTCAATGATCTTCATGAATTTTTTCATTATATCCCTCTTGAATACCCATCATATTAGTACTAAATTCATAACCTAAGCAAATTGCCATACTATTTTTAAGACTCTCAAAATAATATAAGTGAAGCATAAGAGTTCATCAATTTCTTCAAAATAAAACCACCGTCGTGCTCTAAAAAGATATAAGTGAAGCACTAGAGCAACTACCTAGCTCAAAAGATATAAGTGAAGCACATAGAGTATTCTAATAAATTCACGATTAATGTGTGTCCATCTCAAAAGGTGTGTACAACAAGGATGATTGTGGCAAACTAAAAAGCAAAGACTCATATAATACAAGACGCTCCAAGCAAAACACATATCATGTGGTGAATAAAAATATAGCCTCAAGTAATTTACCGATGGATAGAAGACAAAAGAGGGGATGCCATCCGGGGCATCCCCAAGCTTAGATGCTTGGTTGTCCTTGAATATTACCTTGGGGTGCCTTGCAAGCTTAGGCTCTTGCCACTCCTTATTCCGTAGTCCATCAAAACTTCACCCAAAACTTGAAAACTTCACAACACAAAACACATAAAAAACTCGTGAGATCCGTTAGTATGATAAAACAAATATCCACTTTTAGGTACTATTGTAAACTCATTCCAATTTATATTTGCATTATGTATACTTTATTCTAACTTCACCATGGCTCATACCCCCCGATACTATCCATAGATCCATCAAAATAAGTGAACAACACAACAAAAACAGAATCTGTCAAAAACAGAACAGTTTGTAAAGGCCTGAATTATAGTCATACTATTGCAACTTCAAAAATTCTGAAAAATTAGGACAACGTAGAAAACTGTATATCAATCTTGTGTAAAAAATCATAATTTTTACATGTTCCAACAAATTTTAACAATTCTGCTACTGGACGCAAAATTTTCCGTTTTTCAGCAAAATCAAATCAACGATCTTCCAAATCATCCCAAAGGTCTTACTTGGCTCAAACACTAATTAAAACATTAAAACACAATCATAACAAAGGTAGAATTGTTTAATTATTGAAAAACAGAAGCAAAAACAAAAAAACATAAAATAAAATTGGGTTGCCTCCCAACAAGCGCTATTGTTTTACGCCACTAGCTAGGCATATAGCATAGATCTAGGTATTGTCATCTTTGGTACTCAATCCATAAGTGGCCCTCATAATAGATTCATATGGAAACTTAATTTTCTTTCTTGGAAAGTGTTCCATGTCCTTCCTTAACAAAAATTGAAATCTAATGTTTCCTTCTTTCATATCAATAATTGCACAAATCGTTCTAAGGAAAGGTCTACCAAGAATAATAGGGCATGTAGGATTTGCAATCTATATCAAGGACAATAAAATCTACGGGCACATAATTCCTATTTGCAACAATAAGAACATCATTAATTCTTCCCATAGGTTTCTTAATAGTGGAATCCACTAAGTGCAAATTTAAAGAACAATCATCAAGTTTATGGAAACCTAGCACATCACATATATTTTTTGGAATAGTAGAAACACTAGCACCCAAATCACACAAAGCATTGCACTCATAATCTTTAATCTTAATTTTAATAGTAGGTTCCCATTCATCATAAAGCTTTCTAGGGATTGAAACTTCCAACTCAAGTTTTTCTTCAAAAGATTTCATCATAGCATCAACGATATGTTTAGTAAAAGCTCTATTTTGATTACAAGCATGAGGTGAATTAAGCATAGATTGTAACAAGGAAATACAATCAATCAAAGAACAATTATCATAATTAAAGTCCTTGAAATCCAAAAGAGTGGGCTCATCACTAGTTAAAGTTTTGACCTCGCCAATCCCACTTTTATCAATTTTTTCATTAAGATCTTCACTCTCCAAATTATTGGGACGCCTTCTAGCTAAAGCTGACTCATCTCTAGTCCCTTATTTATCAAGTTTTATATTAGAAAACAAAGATTCAATAGGAGTCACACCAATCACTTTAAGATCTTCATCATGATTATCGCAAAAACTAGAAGAACATATTTTTTCTAGCCATTCTCTCTTAGCGCGCATCCTAGCGGTTCTCTCCCTACTTTCATTAATAGAAATTTGAATAGCTTTCAGAGACTCGTTAATATCAAGCTTGGGTGGCATAGATCTAATCTTAAAATAATCAATCTCATGAGAAATTCTATCAATGTTTCTAGCCAAATCATCAATCTTGAGCAATTTTTCTTCTATCATAGCATTGAAAATCTTTTGGGAGTTAATAAAATATTTAATATTATTCTAAAGATCAGAAGGTATCTTATTAGAATTTCCATGAGAATTGCTATAGGAATTACCATAATTATTAGAGGAATTACTAGGAAATGGACTATGATTAAAATTGCCTCTATACGCGTTATTACCAAAATTGTTCCTACCAACAAAATTCACATCCATAGATTCATTATTATTCTCAAACAAAGTAGACAAAGGCATATCATTAGGATCAATAGGAGCTCTCTTGCTAGCAATCAATTTCATAAGTTCATCCATATTTCCACTCAAAGTATTAATTTCTTCAATAGCATGCACTTTTTTACTAGTAGAAGATCTTTCGGTATGCCATTGAGAGTAATTTGCCATAATATTATCTAGGATTTAAGTAGCTTCTCCTAATGTGATTTCCATAAAAGTACCACCCGTGGCGGAATCTAAAAGATTTCTAGATGCAAAATTCAATCCAGCATAAAAAAATTGTATGATCATATATAAACTTAAACCATGAGTAGGGAAATTTCTTATCATCAATTTCATCCTCTCCCAAGATTGTGCAACATGTTCATGATCTAGTTGCTTAAAATTCATTATATCATTCCTAAGGGAGATGATCTTAGAGGGAGGAAAATACTTGGAAATAAATGCATCCTTACACTTATTCCATGAATCAATACTATTTTTAGGCAAGGATGAAAACCAAGTTTTAGCACGATCTCGTAGTGAGAATGGAAACAACTTCAATTTAACAATATCATTATCCACATCTTTTTTATTTTGCATATCACACAATTGAAAGTATTTAGATAGGATGCAGCATCTTCATTAGGACTACCAGAAAATTGTTCTTTCATAACAAGATTCAACAAAGCGACATTAATTTCATAAGGTTCCGCACTAGTAGCGGGAGCAATCGGAGTACTAATAAAATCATTATTATTAGTGTTAGAAAAATCACACAACTTAGTGTTTTCTTGAGACATCGTGACAAAGCAAGCAATCTAGCACACAAGCAAACAAAAATCAAACGAAAAGACGAACGGAAAGAAGGCAAATAAAAAGGCAAATATTTTTTTGTTTTTCTGAAAACGATTTAGAAGTGGGGGAGAGGAAAACAAGAGGCAAATGGCGAATAATGTAAATGCAAGAGATGAGATTTTATGATGGGTACTTGTAGGCTTGATGTAGATCCTCCCCGGCAACGGCGCCAGAAATTCTTCCTTCTACTTCTTGAGCTTGCGTTGGTTTTTCCCTTGAAGAGGAAAGGGTGATGCAGCAAAGTAGAGATAAGTATTTCCCTCAGTTTGAGAATGAAGGTATCAATCCAGTAGGAGGAACACACAAGTCACCAATGGTTGCACCTACACAAACAAACAAATACTTGCACCCAACGCGATAAAGGGGTTGTCAATCCCTTCACGGTTACTTGCAAGGATGAGATCTGACAGAGATAGGTATAAAAGATAAATAAAAGTGCAAAATAAAGTAAAGGTAAATAAATTGCAGCAAGGTATTTTTGGGTTTTTGGTTTTATAGATCTGAAAATAATATGATAAAAATAGACCCGGGGGCCATAGTTTTCACTAGAGACTTCTCTCTTGAAAGAACGCATACGGTGGGTAAACAAATTACTGTTGAGCAATTGATAGAAAAGCGCAAAGTTATGACGATATCTAAGGCAATGATCATGAATATAGGCATCACGTCCGTGACAAGTAGACCGACTCCTGCCTGCATCTACTACTATTACTCCACACATCGACCGCTATCCAGCATGCATCTAGTGTATTAAGTTAACAAGAACGGAGTAACGCCTTAAGCAAGATGACATGATGTAGAGGGGTAGATCCAATCAATATGAAATAAACCCCACCTTTTTATCCTTAATGGCAACAATACAAATGCATGCCTCGCTACCCCTACTGTCACTGGGTGAGGACACCGCAAGCTTGAACCCAATACAAAGCACCTCTCCCATTGCAAGAAAAAACAATCTAGTTGGCCAAACCAAATCAATAGATCGAAGAGAAATACAAAGCTATCTTAATCATGCATAAAAGAGTTCAGAGAAGACTCAAATAATATTCATAGATAATCTGATCATAAATCCACAATTCATCGGATCTCAACAAACGCACCGCAAAAGAAGATTACATCAAATAGATCTTCAAGAACATCAAGGAGAACATTGTATTGAAGATCAAAGAGAGAGAAGAAGCCATCTAGCTACTAGCTATGGACCCATAGGTCTGTGGTAAACTACTCACACATCATCGGAAGGGCAGCAAGGTTGATGCAGAGGCCCTCCGTGATCAAATACCCCTCCGGCAAAGTACCGGAACTGGTCTCTAGATGGGATATCACGAGAACAAAAACTTGCAGTGTCAGAAAAGTATTTTGGTATGCCCTCTGGTATACGGGGAATATTTGGCAATTTATAGAGCTGAGATTAGGGTTAGAGAAGCCACATGGGGGCCACAAGCTCATAGGGCGCCCCCCTAGGGTGCGCTTGGTGAGCTTATCGCTCACCCGTGGACTTTCTGGCCTCCTCCCGAAGCTTCCTAGTTGTCTTCTAGCCCAAGAAAAATCGTCAAAAAGTTACATTCCATTTGGACTCCGTTTGGTATTGATTTTCTGTAAAAGACAAAAACATGGGGGGAAAATAGCAACTGGCACTGGGCACTAGGTTAATAGGTTAGTCCCCAAAAAATGATATAAAATAGCATAATAATGCATATAAAACATCCAAGATGGATAATATAATAGCATGGAACAATAAAAATTTATAGATATGTTGGAGACGTATCACCCACCGGAGCCCCTCGTGGATGGCACGTTGGAGCTTATCGGCCCACCTCCACGCAGCGATGAGGCGCCTAGCGCCTTTGGCCTTCCTGGTGAAGTACCCGTCTTTGTACACCTCCTCCGCACGTCGACGCGCCCGCCCACAAAGCTCCACCGCCTCCTTTTTTTAGGCGGCCTCACGGGCTTCACATGCCGCCTGTTACATGGCTTCCTCCTTCGCCATCTCCTCCTTCAACGCCACTTGCCTGGCTTTCTCAGCCGGCGTCAGCGACTTCCACAGACAAAGATTGTACTGGCCCCAAAACCACTCCAAAGTTGGGGGGTCTGGTGCAACCTCATCCGACGGTGCATCGGGGTCCTCCTCGTTGCTGCTCTTCGACTGAACGTCCTCGAGGGGCGGCGCCTCCTCGTCAGCGCGTGCGCAGATCGGCGGTGCCATGGCAGAGATTTGTGTGTGTGAGAGAGAGAGAGGGGGGCGAGCGAGGAGAGGATGTAGATGATAATGCAGGCGGGACGACATGAGCAAGGTAGTGTTTATTAGCGGTCGGAATCTAGATTGACGGGAACAGTACACACGCTGGTCGCCGAAATTTGCGAGTACTGTAGTTTGAATTGCACACGATTCCCGCAGCAAAGCTGTGTATGAATTTAATTGCTGACGGTTTCCAATATAGGACCGCTTCTGATTAGTAACCACGCCACTCACCTTCCAAACCTCCAGGCGCGAAATAGAGTGCCAATCGTTTGGGGCCCGGATGTCTTGCAAGACATTTACATTTTCTTTCCACATATAAGGCACGAATGCTTATTTTGTGTTACCATGGTATTATTGTATAATGTAATGTAATACCTAAATGAATTTTCTAACCCATGATGGTTTGCTGTTGCATGTACATGTGGTTCAATTTTCAATTACGATCATTAAATGGCTAGAAAATCACTGAAATGTCTTAAAAAGGTCAAATGACCCCTGAGAATTTCCAAATTTTAACATGATTGTTGTATTAGTACATGCTAACAGTAGAAAGGTTTGGAGGCATTAGAGGAAGCTATCGCCGGTTCGTCATCAAACATGCATTGTTTCCCTCTCGGAACCACGAGTCTTCTAGTGAGATGCTCCAGTTTGTGAGAGGTGTGTGTCCAAACTTTCGTCAAACATGCCAATTTTTTACTACAACATCTTGGTGACATGTCATTACGTCAAGCAAGGTTTCATGTATTTCTGATCATTTTTGGATTTTTTGGAATTTAAATGCCATGACACTCGATGCTTGTGTCCAAGCCATGACACCAATATGTTTGAAAATTCCTTCCAATTTACTGCACATGGAATTAACTCGCACACAAGTACACAAATATGATTTTTCAAACCGTTATGGTTAGTTGTTGCATGTACATGTGGTTCAAATTTGAATTACGGTCATTAAATGGCTAGAAAATTACTTAAATGTATTTAAGATGTCAAATGAGCCCAGAAATTTTCCAAATTTTGACGTGAAAGTTGTATTAGTGCATGTTAATGGTAGAAAAAGTTTGAAGGCCATAAGAGGAAGCTACCACCGGTTCGTCATCAAACATGCATTGTTCCCTCTTAGAACCATGAGTCTTCTAGTGAGATGCTCCAGTTTGTGAGGGGTGTGTGTCCAAACTTTCGTCAAACAGGCCAATTTTTTACCACAACATCTTGGTGGCATGCCATTACGTCAAGGTTTCATGTATTTCTGATCATTTTTGAATTTTTTGGAATTTAAATGACATGGCACTCGATGCTTGTGTCCAAGCCGTGACACCAATATGTTTGAAAATTCTTTCCAATTTACTGCACATGGAATTAACTCGCACACAAGTACACAAATATGATTTGCCAAACCGCTATGGTTAGCTGTTGCATGTACATGTGGTTCAAATTTGAATTACGGTCATTAAATGGCTAGAAAATTACTTAAATGTATTTAAAATGTCAAATGACCCCTGAAATTTTCCAAATTTTGACATGATAGTTGTATTAGTGCACGTTAACGATAGAAAATGTTTTAAGGCCATAAGAGGAAGCTACCACCGGTTCGTCATCAAACATGCATTGTTCCCTGTCGGAACCACGAGTCTTCTAGTGAGATGCTCTAGTTTGTGAGGGATGTGTGTCCAAACTTTCATCAAACAGGCCAATTTTTTACCACAACATCTTGGTGGCATGCCATTACGTCAAGCAAGGTTTCATGTATTTCTAATCATTTTTGAATTTTTTGGAATTTAAATGCCATGGCACTCGATGCTTGTGTCCAAGCCGTGACACCAATATGTTGGAAAATTCCTTCTAATTTACTGCACATGGAATTAATTCGCACACAAGTACACAAATATGATTTTCCACCCCATGATGGTTTGTTGTTACATGATACATGCAGTTCAAATTTTAATTACGACCATTAAATGGCTAGAAACTCACTTAATGTCTTTAAAAGGTCAAATGAACCCTTATAATTTCCACATTTTAACATGACAGTTGTATTAGTGCATTTTAACAACACAAAATTTTCTCGTACATTTAAAACACCATCCGTTGCCACTGTACTCCAAATTCGTCTTTCACAGCTAATACAAAAAATCAACAACATCACACATAGTTTGTTATAGGAACCGTTTGCGATGAAAATTGGTGGGTCTATTTATGTCTTCCTCCATAAGCTTCGCCCGCTTCATCTGCTCCTAGTGCCGGTCACCCCCGAATCCCCGATCCCCATTCCTCAACCCCTTCTTGCAAAGAATGACACCATGAAGACACTTCTTGAGGGCCCGTACGATGGTCGCGTCCTCCACGAACACCGCCGCCTGCACCGAGAGCCCGGCTGCATCCGCATTGAGCGCGACCATATCAACCGAGAGGGCGTCTACGGCAGCCGACAAGGCAGCTGCAGCAGCCAAGATGGCTGCAGCAGCTACTGCGACGGCGGCTGCAAACGCCGAGAGCACTCGAGCAGCCGTCCGTGCGGCCGATGTCGCCCTGGCCCGGGTCGAGGCCATCCACGCCAAGATCAAGGACGACCACGCCAAGATATTCCAGGCCTCCTCAGAATCCAGCATGCAACCCACGTCTAAAAAGGCGGTGGAGGCCATGGAGCACCTGTTTCCTCATGAGATCGCCGAGCGGGAGCTGGAGATGCAGGAGGCGGCGGAGATTGAGGAGCGCCGGGAGGAGGAGTTACGCGTGGCTGAGGAGGAGGTAGAGAAGAGCTTGTCCATCGATGAACCGGTGGTGGAGTACCAACACGAGCTCTAGCACAGCCACTACTATGAGTACTACAACCTTGAGGATGAGGACTACGACGCGGTTGACTTCAGCTTGGGGGACGCGGAGTCCACCAACGGCGGCATATCGCCGGGACAAGTCATCAACATCTCATCTTACATCAGCGAGGCATAGGGCGGCGCGTCAGCGGCTTTGTTAAAATTATGCGTACTTAGCCTTTGTTTATAATGCTGGTTTTTTGTTAGAGCAATGTTTAGGTCAACAGGCTCTGTTTAATTACTAAAATTGCTCGATTCAGTAAGAGTGGTCTGTGTGCTGTAGGCTCTTTTGTGTACCCAAATTAGCAAGCGATGTTAAATTATGCAATGACGTGGATAAGAACAGTGCCCAGGGAAATTTCCACTAAAATTTGAATGATCAAACTCATCGCATGCGTGTAAAGCAGAAGAATCGTTTGCGATGCACACATTTGTTCAAAGTGAATGGTGTCCGGCGGCACCGCGCGCAAAGTTTTCCTCCACCTTTCAAAATATCTGGCCTACCGCCGAAATATCTAACTCTTCCCCCCTCCCACCCCTTTTTCTCCCCGATCACAAGTCACATTTCCCCTGTTTCCTCCTTCCTTCCTTCCCAAGCTATAGCTGCTTCCTCGCTTGCTTCCTCGCTCTCGCCGTCTCGCATCCGACCGCCGCGGTCGCCATGGTCTTCTTCAATGACCTCTCCAGCGGTTCCTCCTCCGACGACGACTCTTTCACCGCTAGGGTATGCCTCTCTCCTCTCTCTCGGGTTATGATTTGGAATAAAGGGTTTTAACCCGGCGGCCGATTTGAGTCATTTCTTCCTCTTGTAGCTCCCTAGGACCATCACTTGCAATGAATGGAGCGAGGTGGCTGAAGATCTGCCTGCTCATTGTCACCCTCAATCTCCATATGTGAAGTTAGTTGCGTTTGAATCTGTGGACAGTGGGAGGAAGTTTCTGGCATGTGCAGAGAAGGTTGGCCCCACTTTCGTTGTTACAAATCATTTGTTAGATGTGATTCAAACACCGTCACTGTGCTATGTTATTCTGGATGTGATTAAGATAGTGTCATAGTTTCTACCTAGTATCTAAAAATGTTGCCATCTCATCAGCAATGTCGTAGGGAAAATTATTTGGCACCGCTCCAGCAGTCTGTGCAACCAACTTTGCTCCACACATCCAAGCAGCCTAGCAGTAAAATAGTAAAACTTTATGGCACGAAGGAACTGGGCATCAGAGCAACTAGGTGCTCCAGAGTCCGGTTCCCTGAAATTTTCCTATGGCATCGGCTCGGCAGTACAGGGCACTGGTGCTAATGTAGCAATAGCTATTTTGACACCAGTTTTGGCATATATATAGTGGACGACCTTAGTGCTATTAGTTCTATGTTACTAAATTTGTGCATGTACACACCTGTTAGTATTAATTTGATGTCTTCCAAACACTGTCGCTATGTTGTTGCAATTACATTTAGCTTCCTCATAAAATGTTCAATTGGTTATTTATAGTACATGACTAAGAACTTGTAGCGTTGTTTCAATTAATTATAGCTTGTGATGTTTCTGAATTTGGTTGTTGTCTCATTAGCAATTAATTCATTTGCATATTGATCTTTTTGAGAAGATATGTCATAATTAATGTGTTTCTTCAGTTTTTCAAAATATGTATCCGGTGATTTTCTATGTTGCTAGAAACCCATTTTCCCTACAATTGTTAATGATTTAGTTTTAAATATTATAGGATGAACGGAAGTGTTCTTACCTGGAGTGGGTTGATTAAGAGTGGCCACGGTCTTTGAAGATGTGTCTAGCAAAGCTCTCGAGCATGTATGAGGAAGAGAACAGAGATAGGCTTAGAGAAAATGTTGTCAATGCTGAATGTCGGTGCAACAAACCCTGGGTCTGTTGCCCTGACTATGCACAGGCACGAGAACAAGATTACAACACCAAGGCCATGTCAAGATACAAGAGACCAAGATCTTCGAAGAACCAGCAGGCAGATTAAGTAGGCCAAGACTAAGACAGAGAAGCGAGACACCACCAGGAGAAAAGCCTCCCTTGCCGGGCAGGCGGACCTGGCAAGGACAAGGGCTCCCCCGGAAGAAAGCATTCAAGACGTCCCGGCAGGGCCTGCCGGGACTCACGAGGGCAAAGACACCTCACCAAGCCATCTCACCACGACCTACGTCGTTGATCAATGCGGTGTCAAGCCGCAAAGTGACTAAGTGGCAGCCATTCGCCACATGGCGGCCTCTTTCTACAGAAAATACCTACAGATGACACCCGTCCTGCGACATGTCAAGCAAGCAGGCATGGAGCTCGCAAGACGAGCCCCGCAAGGCTTGCCGGGCGAGCAATGATGTGACATTGAGCGGTGCATTTAATGCACTCTGTCAGCCTGCAGAATTAGGTATGATTGCACTGTTTGCTATCTTATCAGTGCATAATAACTGTTTTGCCACTGTGGTGACCCCTTAACCTATAAAAGGAGGCCCATGGCAACCATAGCAAGGGTTGGAAAGTTGAACACCCCCACGCTCGTACGCGCGTAGTCACTGCCTCCCCAGGGCGAGCCTGCCGGGCAGGTGTACTACGCTCCACCACCACTTTTCCACAATCAATCCACCAAAGCAGGATTAGGGTTTTACGCCTCGCGGTGGCCCGAACCTGGGTAAAATTGCCCGTGTGATCTCTGCCGTGCTGCCCCAAGTTCTTCTGCTCTTTATGCAATGCGACATCCCCCCTGCCGAACCAGCAAGGGGCCCCTTGGCCCCATAGGTGGCTGTGGTTTCCCACGACATCTTTGGCGCGCCAGGTAGGGGGATCGCTTGCGCAAACCTGAAAGCGTGTGCAGCGCGTCATCTTCTTCACCATCTTCGTCTTCGACAGCGCCGTCAGCAATGGCGCCCAAGAAGAAGCCCGGTGCTGCTGCTCACCCATCCACCTCGAAGGCGCCGCCGCCCGCAGCCACCAATGTTGCGGGGGACGTGTAGGCACACGAGAGTGTGGACGCTGCTGGGGCTGTGGTTGGGGCAGGCGGCACCGTCACCAGTTCCCCTGCGGTCAAAGCAGGAGCAGGAGACACCGGAGGAGATCAACATCAGCAACACCCCGATGGCCACACTCCGCGAGGTACGGGTGAAGGGGCTACTCCATCCACACTCCTTCCCCTCGCCGATGGGCACAGCCGCAGCAATGGCGCTCGTTCCGGGGTGAATCGCCGCCCTCCGGCCGCCCCCACCACGGGGGCGGCCGCAGCGCGTGCACCTCCCCCGGGACGAGTCGACCAGGCTGTTGCGCCTAGTGGAGCTACTGACCCTCAAGCGCCATCACCGTGCCACCGTGCCATCCAGGTGGCCGCCCCGCAACAGCGAGGACGTGATATGGTCACTACTGTCCCCGTCAGGAGCCAAGCGACAGCGCTATCTGCGTCATCATCGCCCATACCAAGTACTGCTACGGAGGCCATGGCGCGGGCTCAACTGCTGCTGAGGTTTCTGCCAGTGGCCGAGCAGATGGATGAATGGCATGCCACCATCCAGAGCCTGCTCGGCTTTGCCGAGGCTGGGGGCTCGCAGCGAGCTGGCCCGCCACGGGCTCCCCAAGCGACGACAATGGCCCGTGCTGCTAGTCGTACGGAAGGGGCCACCCCCACGGTACAATCCCCGCCACGGCAGCTAGCATGGGCGCAGCGGAATAAAGAACCTGATGGCGTCTCGACGGCCTTTTCTGACCCTCGAGCGCGTCTAGATCGGCAGCGTGCCCCGGAGGACAGGCGGAGGGGAGACGCGCGTGTTGTCGTTGAGCAACGCTGTGACACCCATCGCTGGGCCAATGGGTGTGACGGTCCCGACGTCGACGAGCCTACGCTCGATACTGGCGGGTACCTACCTTTCGAGGTTGGGTGCCCTGCCTTTACTCGTGAGCTGCGGCAAGTCCGTTGGCCGTCCGTCCGCATGTTCAAGCCAGAGATACCGGAGAAGTATGATGGGAGGCTGAACCAGGCAGAGTTTCTGAGCATCTACACCATCGCTGTTCAAGCTACCGGGGGAAGAGATGAGAAGGTATTCGCCAACTACTTCCCTTTGGCTCTCAAGTCCAATGTGAGGTCTTGGCTGATGCACCTGCCAGAGAACTCCATTTCGTCATGGGCTGATTTGTGCCATGAGTTCATTGGCGCCTTCACTGGCGGCCATCAAGAACCAGGTCGGCCCAGCGATCTGCAGCTTCTTCAGCAGAAAGAAGGAGAGACACTCCGGAAGTATTTGCAGAGATTTAGCAGAGTCCACAGTGACATCCCAAATATCCATCCAGTAGCTGTGATAGCCGCCTTCCAGTCCAATGTGCGCAACTGGATGATTCGTTCCAAGATGAATGTACGGTTGCCCAAGACTGTGAAGGAACTTTACATCTTGGTGGATAAGTGTGCTCAGATGGAGGAGGGAAGAAAACTGCCCAGATAGGAGGATTGCATTAATGTTGATTCAGAGGATGATGACGAGTCCACCAGTCAGAAGAAGAGCAAGAAGCGCAATAAGAAGCGCAAGGATAAGAAGGTAATGTCTGTTGAAGGGTCGGGTATCCCTAGTACCGGCAAGAAGGTTAAGGCCGAAACCCCCGGCAAGGAAGCTGCCGTGTGCTTTGACTGCCGGGAGGCCGCGGCTGCCGAAAAGGCCGGGAAAGGTGATGGACCATACTGCAAGATCTATCGGACCAAGGGCCACGACCTTCAAGAGTGTTATCAGGTTGAGCAGCTTGTCAAGAGACAGAAAGCAGAATATGAGAAGCGTGACAAGAAAAAGGGACAGAATGTTGCCGGTGGTAAGGGTCATGGCAGTGAAGTAAATCGCCCCTGCAGACCTCTTCAGAACAAAGGAAAACCCGCCAGGGATCGAGAGAAGGAAGCCTGCGGTGATGAGAGTGATGAAGGGGATGAAGAGGAAACCAGTGAGCAGGAGTTCCAGAAGGCCACTGACGCCCTGTGCATTGACGGGGGTGCGTCCCTACACGCCTCTCACCGCTAACTCAAGCGGTGGGCGCGTGAGGTTAATGCCGTGGAACCAGCACCAGGGGCCCGGAAACCACTCAAATGGTCACGCACGCCCATCATTTTTGGTGAAGAGGATCATCCTGACCGCACCACCGTGGTAGGATGTTTGCCGTTGTTGGTCTCTCCAACAATCCGCAACCTCAAGGTCACGAAGATGTTGGTGGATGGCAGGGCCGGGTTGAATCTGATTTCTCCAAAGGTTATCAGCAAGCTTCAGGTAGCAGAGGATGAGTTAAAAGTCACCGGCACATTTCAAGGAGTTAATCCCGGCAGGAGTCATCCTAAGGGAAAGATCACGTTGCCTGTGATGTTTGGGGGAGAGCTGAACTACCGGACTGAAAAGATTGCGTTTGATGTGGTTGACCTCCCCTTGCCGTACAATGGAATCCTTGGACGCCCAGCCCTGGCTAAGTTCATGGCGGCATCCCACTATGCCTACAACGTCTTGAAGATGCCAGGGCCAGTTGGAGTCATTTCCGTCCCATCAGACGAGAAAGACACAATCATTTGTGTGGACAAGATGTACCGGGACGCAGTCGCGGCAGAGGCAGTAGCAGCGGCAGTTCCCGCCAAGGAGAACAGAGGGAAGAAGAAGGATAGTAAGGGCTCCGGCAAGGAATTCGGGAAGCGTGCCTCTTCGGAGTGCGCTGCGCCTGTTGATGACTTGCCAGAGAGTTCCAACAGCAAGAGATCCAAGGTTGCTTCTCCACAAGTGAAGAAGGTCCCGGCAGGGCTGCCTGGCGTTGATGGTACTTTCACCATCAGCGCCACCCTCGATGACAAATAGGAAAGTGCGCTCGTTGCCTTCCTGCGGGCGAATATCAATGTGTTTGCCTGGCAACCATCTGATATCCCCGGTGTTCCCAGGGAGGTAATCGAGCACCACCTTGCTATCTGCCCACATGCCCGACCTGTCAAGCAGAAAGTCCGGAAGCAGGCCTTGGAGAGGCAGCAGTTCATTACAGAGGAGATCAAGAAACTTGAGGCAGCTGGTTTGGTCAGAGGAATGCTGCATCCAACGTGGTTAGCAAATCCAGTGGTTGTCCGGAAGGCCAATGGGAAATGGAGACTTTGCATAGACTTCACAGATCTCAACAAGGCTTGCCCGAAAGACCCATTTCCCTTGTCATGCATCGACCAGATCGTGGACTCCACTTCAAGCTGCGATTTGCTCTCCTTTCTGGATGCATATTCTGGGTATCATCAAATCTTCATGTCCAAGGAAGACGAAGAGAAGACCTCGTTCATCACCCCGAGTGGTACGTACTATTTTATCCGCATGCCTTTCAGATTAAAGAGTCCCGGGTCTACTTTTGCAAGGGCAGTCCAGATTGGTTTGGGGCCATAGCTGCACAGAAACATTGAGGCTTATATGGATGATATTGTGGTCAAAACCAAGGACAGATCAACCCTTATCCAGGATTTGGAGGAGACATTTGCCAATTTGCGCAAGATCAACTTGAAGCTCAACCCGGAGAAGTGTGTATTTGGTGTTCCCTCCGGCAAGCTGCTCGGGTACTTTGTATCCCATCGGGGGATCGAAGCCAACCCCGATAAGATCCAAGCCATCGAACAGATCCAAGCACCAAAGACGGTCTAAGATGTAAGGCATCTGACAGGGTGCGTTGCCGCGCTAAGCAGATTCATTTCCAAGTCTGCCGAGCGCGCCTTGCCGTTCTTCAAGATCTTGAAGAAGGCAAGGCCCATGAAGTGGACTCCAGAAGCAGATGCGGCTTTGCAAGAGTTGAAGGCCTACCTATCTTCTGTGCCCACCTTGGTTGCTCCCAAACCGCAAGAGCCGTTGATGTTATACTTGGCGGCAACCAATCAAGTGGTTAGTGCAGCCTTGGTGGCGCAGCGGGAAGTGGATGAAACAGAGAGTGAGCAAAGACCGGCAGAGTCAGATAGGGATCAGAACAGAGATGCAAGGAAGAAAGTGGTGCAGCACCAGTGTACTTCGTCAGTTCCCTGCTACAGGGGGCTAGATCGAGGTACTCTGGCATGCAAAAGTTGATCTTTGGCCTCATCATGGCCTCAAGGAAACTGCGCCACTACTTCCAAGCCCATGAGATCACGGTTGTCACTCGCTTCCTGTTGCAAAGGATACTCCGGAACCCTGAGGCTACTGGCAGAATAGTGGAGTGGGCTTTGGAGTTATCCAGTTTTGGTTTGAAGTTTGAGAGCACATCAACAATCCAGAGCAGGGCATTGGCAGAGTTTATTGCAGAATGGACGCCAACCCCTGACGAGGAAGTGCCAGAAACAGTTATCCTCGGCAAGGAGGCGCCCCAAGAATGGATCATGTATTTTGATGGTGCTTTTTCCCTACAAGGTGCAGGGGCTGGCGTGCTTCTCGTCGCTCCCTCCGGGGAAGACTTGAAGTACATCGTCCAGATGCATTTTTGCCCGGGAAGAGGCAACCAACAATACAGTAGAGTATGAAGGGCTCCTTGCCGGGCTCAGGATTGCCGCAGAATTGGGAATCAAGAAGCTGATCATTCGAGGAGACTTACAGCTTGTGGTGAGACAAGTCAACAAGGATTACCAAAGTCCATTGATGGAGGCATACGTTGAGGAAGTGAGAAGATTGGAGGAGCGCTTTGACGGGTTGCAAACAGAGCACATACCTCGTGCGGAAAACAGCATAGCTGATCACCTGCCAAAGTGTGCTGCCCAAAAGCTTCCTGTGGAACCGGGAACTTTTGTTCTCCATCTTACTCAGCCCTCCGTATCCCCAGCAACAATGGCCCAGAAAAGGAGAAAGCTGGACTCCGGTAAGCCTCTCCCGGTAGAGCCATCCGCTCCTAGCAGGGACCCTGCCGGAAACAACTCCTCACAACCTGCCGGACCGCACCCTCCAGCCGGACCCATGGTCCCTGCGAACGAGGAATGTGCCCCCTCAGTTGAGGAGGTGCCGCTAGTCCTTGTTGCCGAGCCCCAGGCTCCAACTTGGGCAAGGCACATAGTCCACTTTCTCCAAACTAGAGAACTCCCCAATGACCAAGATGAGGCTGAAAGAGTAGCCCAGAGGGCCAGTATGTACCAGTTTGTCGATGACACTCTGTACAGAAGGAGGCCCAACGGTGTGAAATTGAAGTGCATCTGCCGGGAAGAAGGGAAGGAACTGCTAGTTGAGATACACAAAGGCATGTGCGGCTCACACATTGGATCAAGGGCGCTGGTTGGGAAAGCATTCCGGCAAGGATTCTATTGGCGCACAGCCCTCCAAGATGCGGTTGAGCTAGTCACCAAATGTGAAGCCTGTCAGTTCCATTCCAAGAAAATCCACCTGCCTGCCCAAGCTCTTCAGACAATCCCTTTATCATGGCCATTTTCGGTTTGGGGGCTCGATATCCTCGGCCCTTTCCCCCGAGTGATCGGGGGCTTTGAATTCTTGTTCGTTGCTATCAACAAGTTTACAAAGTGGCCGGAAGTTGCTGCCGTGAGAAAGGTGACTGCTCAATCAGCTATCAAGTTCTTGAAAGATTTGGTGTGTCGTTTTGGAATCCTGGCAAGGATCATTACCGACAACGGCACCCAATTCACGAGCCGCGCCTTCATGCAATATGTTCATGCCCTCGGAAGCAAGATCTCGTTTGCTTCTGTCGCACATCCCAGAAGCAATGGGCAAGCTGAGAGGGCGAACGCTGAAGTGCTGCGGGGACTCAAAACAAGAACCTTTGATACGCTGCAGAAGCACGGCAGGCGGTGGATCGATGAGCTGCCGGTAGTTCTATGGTCCCTCAGAACGACACCAAATCGAGCTACCGGGCAGACTCCTTTTTCCCTGGTCTATGGGGCGGAAGCAGTTATCCCCATGGAACTCATTTATGGGTCGCCTCGAGTGCTTGCCTACGACGAAGTAGCGCAAGATCAGCACCGGCGTGACGACACTGTGCTACTCGAGGAGAACCGTCTCCGGGCTGTTACGTGTGCTCCACGCTATTAGCAAGCCCTGCGTCGCTATCATAGCCGTAGGGTTCATGCCCGGTGTTTTGAGGAAGGCGACCTTGTCCTTAGGTGTGTTCAGTCCACCAAGGGTACAAACAAGTTGACGCTGAAGTGGGAAGGCCCTTACCGGGTAGTACGAGTCACCACACCTGGCGCAGTCCGTCTTGAGACCGGAGATGGCATTCAATTGCAAAACTCATGGAATATTGAGCATCTCCGCAAGTTCTACCCGTAAGGCGCGGCTGCCGGGCAGGGCCCGACAGCCACCCTTTTGTACAAGCCTTGCCTCAGTTGCATGTAACCCCTTGTACAAAGCCAGGCGATAACCCTGAGCACCAGAGAAATAAATGAAGCGCTAGGGGCCCCCCAACCAAGTTGCATGCATGCATAAGCATTCCAAGAGCATTTGCATATGCATATAGATAGGATCGCATCCTGCATCATTCTCATCTGCATAAAGCTGCAGGTTCCTGCAGAGAACTCGGTTTCTGCAAGAAGATGGGGAGATGAACCAACGCTGCAATCCCCGACGAACCAAACAGATAAGTTCTACCTCCTGTCCATAAGTGTTCTGTAAGCTAAAACTTGTGCATAAGAAAACCCCGCCACTCTTTGAAACTTAGGTGCTCCCATCCCTGGCTCGAACATTGCTTCGGCCTGGATGGTCGTAGTGGCCTTTGATGAAAAGAAGTTGGCGGGGGGCTGGTCCCTCTATTTCTTGCCGGTAGGCTCAGTTCCCCGGCAACGAAGAAAGGGTACTGGCAGGATAGCCTGCCGGGGAAAACTCGTTTATTTTAAATAAAGAGGCATTTCACCTCTGCGTGGACATATACATGCACGAGTTCGCGGCAAGGTTCATCTTTTTCATTAATATGCTGGTCATACAAGTACAAACCTTACAGAACACAGATATGGACTTGAGAGATTACATTATTTGAACTAAAATTTGGCAAGTACCGGCAAGTTTAAGATTGAAAAAAGATAAGTGCCCTGTAATCTCATCTTTTCGTTTTCCCTCCACCAGGCACTTCGGTGGAAGGAGGGCGAGCGACCAAGACAACCAGGGGGCTCGGGACACGCCCCTCCCCGCCTTGGCGGGCAGGAAGGCGCGCCTCTCGTCGACATCATCCCCACGGCTCCCGGATGGGGCAGTGCTGGGTTTACCAACGATTCCCAGCCCTACCTCCCGGGCAGGCCCCAGAGACGCCAAGGACCCGATCGCCAAGGCCACGAGCGGCGGTGACCCAAGGCTGGACACCGCACTACCCAACGGGCAGACGACCGTGGCAAAAGGAGCAAGCATTCCCTTACAACGGGAGAGCTTGGTATCTCCCGCACTACGAGCAGCCCGTCCACGACACCTTCTCTGAGCATGGACCAGGCTCACTCCCCGAACGCCAACAATCAACAACTCTAGGCACAAGCTGGAGCCCGGAGCTTGGCCCCGGGCCCTTCTGTTCAACATGACCAACGAAAGGCAGAAACAGGGGAAGAAAGTATCCGGAGATGGATGGCTTGGCTCTCCCTCCGCCCCTCCTTTTATAGGCGGAGCAAGAAAGGGAGCCACTCCCTCAACAAGCAATCGCCGCCCCTCTCCGCCAATTCAAGAAGACCGGGCCCTCGCCTTGATGCTCTCCCACGCCACGCGTCTCCGTTACCTACCCCGCGTGATGCATGCCGCATACGTGGCTAAGGATAAGGGCGTGGTGGGAAGAGTGAATTGGCAGTTTCTACCCAGTGCGTTAAAGTCATTCACGGGCCATTGCAAAGATGGCTCCACCATGATTGGCTTTACACGACGCACGGGAAAACCGAAAACTGGCCCAGAGTCGAGATTAATGAAGAAGCAAAGAAGACTCCAAGAGATCAGCCTCTTCAGCGCCCCTGCCTGTGCACTTATTAGGACCTACCCCGACGACGCCCGGCAGCGAGATCGAGGCAGGCCCGGGGGCTTCTGTCGGTGCAACAAACCCTGGGTCTGTTGCCCTGACTGTGCACATGCACGAGAACAAGATTACAACACCAAGGCCATGTCAAGATACAAGAGACCAAGATCTTCGAAGAACCAGCAGGCAGATTAAGAAGGCCAAGACCAAGACAGAGAAGCGAGACACCACCAGGAGAAAAGCCTCCCTTGCCGGGCAGGCGGACCTGGCAAGGACAAGGGCTCCCCCGGAAGAAAGCATTCAAGACGTCCCGGCAGGGCCTGCCGGGACTCACGAGGGCAAAGACACCTCACCAAGCCATCTCACCATGACCCATGTCAATGATCAATGCGGTGTCAAGCCGCAAAGTGACTAAGTGGCAGCCATTCGCCACATGGCAGCCTCTTTCTACAAGAAATACCTACAGATGACACCCGTCCTGCAACGTGTCAAGCAAGCAGGCATGGAGCTGGCAAGACGAGCCCCGCAAGGCTTGCCGGGCGAGCAACGATGTGACGTTGAGCGGTGCATTTAATGCACTCTGTCAGCCTACAGAATTACGTATGATAGCACTGTTTGCTATCTTATCAGTGCATAATGACTGTTTTGCCACTGTGGTGACCCCTTAACCTATAAAAGGAGGCCCATGGCAACCGTAGCAAGGGTTGAAAAGTTGAACACCCCCACGCTCGTACGCGCGTAGTCACTGCCTCCCTAGGGCGAGCCTGCCGGGCAGGTGTACTACGCTCCACCACCACTTTTCCACCATTAATCCACCAAAGCAGGAGTAGGGTTTTACGCCTCGCGGCGGCCCGAACCTAGGTAAAATTGCCTGTGTGATCTCTGCAGTGCTGCCCCACGTTCTTCTTCTCTTTGTGCAACGCGACATCCCCCCTGCCGAACCAGCAAGGGGCCCCTTGGCCCCAAAGGTGGCCATGGTTTCCCGAGACACTGAAGAATATTTCAAGATGCGGGAAAAAAAGAGGTAGATGGAGAATGAACTCAGATTTTTTAAATTAGACTTTGCTAAGATGGTGTTGGCAAAGGAGGAGGCACTTTCCTAGTTGGTCAGTGCAAAATAGGTTCTTACTGAACTGAAAGCAGAGGTGGAGAAGATGAACTGGCTGATCATGCATCATTCGATTAGGGAAATGAATATATTTTTTCTAATATTGTGCTTATGAAGGTGAACTAGCTATATGATGTATTGTGTTGTTTTCATGTAGCCATCGTACTGTGATGTTAAAATATATTTATGTGCCTGATATGAAATTGGCAAACAGCTGTTCGATATGAAATGTGAATTTGCGAAATACTAGAATTATTAATTGTAAACAAATAAACCTGCTAAATGGGTCATGGAACTTTTACAAACGGTTTCTATCAGCAAAAGCATGTGTGATGGATAGCCCAATGCCATACAATTTTCTTCATCGAATCATCTGCGATATATGTGAACAAAGCAAACAGTTAACAGAGGCATAGCGTGTGTGATCGTTACACCTATCGGCTATCACACACGAGGCTATATAGAAAACTGTGTGGGATATACATAGGAACGGAAATGTTTGTCTGGTATTCGCTGTGTGGGATGTGCATATGAATGGAAACGTTCTTCTTGGATTGACTGTGTGGGATGTACATACGAACAGAAACGTATTCCTTGGATTGACTGTGTGGGATATACATACGAAGGGAAATGTTTCTCTGGGATTCACTGTGTGGGATGTACTTACGAACGGAAATGATTGGGCATGTATAATTGTATGCAATGGCTAGCCCGATCGCAGACGAGCTCATTTTGCCCAGCGTGTGTGACCAGAGGGCCTATCCTGGACGGTTTCTGGGTCGCGTGGGAAGGACCCCCCTATCGCCCACACTGGCAAGGCGACGGTTTAAAATGCTTTCACGGAAAGGGGTTAAAAACCGTTTATATAGCAACTCGTTGTACCAGTGAAACCAGATTACATATGTTCTGTTCATACATACTGGAGTGGGATCAATTGAGTGTGCTACCTCTAGGGTATATAATCATAAATAGTTCAAATTCATTGCCTGGGCCGACAACATATCAAGGTCAACATATTAACCGTTCTTAGATCAACAGAAGGCCAGCCATAACTCACAATTCAGTACACGCGACAGTTCTAAATTGAACGAATTAAGTTGCAGAATAGGCATAAAAATAGTGTTACAGATTAATTCCCATGCACATGGGGGAACTGGGATCATTAGGTTGACCCCGAATGAACTTAGGTTTTTTTTATGATTTTAAGCCTCTCTGTATGTTTGGTGCATGATCCCTTGGCTGGCAACTCAGCAAATTCATCGTACACGTCCTCATCAGCAACATCCTCGATGCCGAGTACCCTCCTCTTCCACTACATGGTAGTTCTTATGCAAGGAGTCTTTCACATAGAAAATCTGGGTAGCATCGCTGACAAGAATGAATGGGTCCTTGTGATATGCCATCTTTGACATGTTAACACAGTTCTTCCTGTAACCATCAACCTTTACCTGACTAAGAGGGATCCATTTGCACCTGAATAATGCCACCTTAACTTTCACATAGTTAAGCTCCCAAATCTCTATGATGGTTCCATAGTATACCCTTTTATCAGCTTCATCTACACTCATGCATTCTATTCGAGCATATCTGTTCTAATATGAGGTCTTCTCATCACGTTCCTCGGTGTGGAACGTGTAGCCATTTCTGTCATACGCTTGGTACATCTATACCGTAGGTGATGGCTTTTGTGCCAACCATGTTGCAATGTCATCCATGGATCCGCATGCCAAATGATCCTTCAGCCATCTGACATAATCCTTATTGTGCGCCTTCATCTCGACATCTAATGGATGCACCACGGGTAAGAAGCTTCGTCGTATCTCCTCCAAGTGTTCTTCAGTATAAGCGTCGAGAACTCGGCTATTAAGCAGTACCGTCAAATGGGCTTTATCGGTCTCATCTCCGGGTGCAGTGTGTCGCGTGCCAGCAAGGACCGGCTTACCAGCCAGCCTTCCCTCGTAATGAGAGACACTACAAAAAAGCACTTACGTGATGATACATGTTTTTCACAGTAGGTCACGTTGTCTGTCATGCATGTACATCCATGACAATTTTATGATAGAATCAAGATAGTCATACCTGTGCTGTCGTAGAAGTATTCCATGACAATACTCAAATTTCTTCTAGAGGCTATTATAGGTGCTGCGTCACCTTATTCTGGGGCCATGCCCATGTAATATCGAAATACTTCAGTATATGTTGTTTCTAGAGTCTGTATGTGTGGGGAAACAGAGTTAGGGTTAGTTTCGGACCCCTCCTCTAGGGGTCACAAAATCCCCCCCCCCCCTATTCCTCCATATATACAACCCTTAGGGTGTTGTTTAGACTTTGGGTTTGGTTTAGATTAAAGTTTACCATAGCTGCAAGTTGCGTACTTCATTTTTGTTCAACGACCAGACAAAGACGTCACAGAACCCCACTTTCATCAATAAAGCTTTCCTCTTATATTCGCAATATCCACATTGTAATCTCAGTTTCTTGCTTGTTCTTCATTTGCTCACAGGAAATATACCCTCGTGGTCAGGTTGATCGTGCTTCGGCATGGTCAATAACCCTCAGAAGGTGGTTTAGCGATTGCTAAGGTGTGACATCTCGCACGTTCATAGTCAGATCGTCAAAGTCGACTCCCACAGAAAATGATAGCTATCTCATCGAAACATCGGGACACCTTCGGCTCTATCAAGTGGTATCATATATCCAAGTTGCTCGGTGAGACTTTTTAGTTTTTTGTAGTTTAGATTGCATCTGTCTTCATACCTACAGTCCACAAAAAAGCCACACAAAAAAATTGTTAGGGTTAGTTCATCATATCCAAACCATACTGAGCCATTGCATAATCTTTTCAGTGTTTTTGCATTGTTGAATTTGTGGTTGCATCATCGTGTCAAGTTGCTGGTCTTCGGGCCTAGTCCTTTAGAGTTTCGAGTTCTGTTCACATGTTTTCACGCCGCCGCCGCACCATCTTCATCCCTGCCATATATCACCACCACACTAGATACATCATCGCTACCATATACCACCACCATACCAGATACATCACTACTACCATATACCACCACCACACTAGATACATCATCGCTCCCATATACCACCACATATCCGCCACCAATCCGAGTCCACATATACCACATATTCGCCACCAATGTGAGTCCACATATCCACCACCAATCCGAGTCCATCTCATTTTTGGGTTTGCTTTTGAGATCCATCTGTTTTCAGATTCATGTTTACTTGTCTGAGTAGGTTTCGGATTTCATTAATCTTTCTCCATCCATAGAAGAGGGTGATTTCCAAAAAAAGAGTCTGGAAACCACCCTCCGTTTAGGCCCAAAATTTTCCAAAGACGCAACTGTCAAAAAAAATCTGGCTATCCTATTTTTAGGTGTTTGCAAGCGTTTTGAGACAGTCGCCATTATAGAAAGTTTTTTTGAGCCGTTTCGAATTTTTGGTCCAGGCAGTCAAAAAAGACAAAAAAAAATAGTCAAAAAAATTCCGTGCCTATCCTGTTTTTAGACCTTGGGAAGAGTTTTGAGACGCAAGCCATTATAGTGATTTTCTAAAAAAAGGAGCGCAAAAAAAAGAGCGCCAAAAAAAGAGAAGAAAAAAATTCGGAGTGTGCTTTCCCTTGATTACATGCAGCGCCGTGATTTTGTTAGTGTTCTAGGCTCGCGTCTCTAGCACGGTCTAGCCTAGGACCAGCACCGTACCATTGTTGAGCGTCTATTCAACTTTTCATATCTGAATTGATTATTGCCGACCCTTTTTGCTACCATATATAAGCCTTCCCAGCTCCACATGCATCTACATCGTGTGTTGTGATACATCTCCGTCGTATCTACTTTTCCTAACACTTTTGCTCTTGTTTTGGACCCTAATTTGCATGATTTGAATGAAACAAACCCGGACTGACGCTGCTTTCAGCAGAACTACCATGGTGTTGTTTTTTGTGCAGAAATAAAAGTTCCCGGATTTGGACAAAACTTTTTGGAGAATTATTTTAGAATATATAAAAAAAACGGGAACCAAGAACCACCGGAGGGGGTGCCCTGGCTGGCCACGATACAACAGGGCGCGCCACCGCCTCCAGGCGTGCCCTAGTGGGTTGTGGAGCCCTCGTGGCCCCTATGACCCTAATTCCAACTCCATAAATACCTGTTTTTGGAGAGAAAAATAGGGGAGGAAGTTTCATCGTGTTTCACGATATGGAGCCACCGCCACCTCCTGTTCTTCATCGGGAAGCTAGATCTGGAGCCCGTTAGGGGCTCCGGAGAGGGGAATTTTCGGTTTTCGTCATCACCAACCCTCCTTCATCACCAATTCCATGATGCTCCCCACCAGGAGTGAGTAGTTCCTCCGTAGGCTCGCTGGTCGGTGAGGAGTTGGATGAGATTCATCATGTAATCGAGTTAGTTTTGTTAGGGCTTGATCCCAAGTATCCACTATGTTCTGAGATTGATGTTGCTATGACTTTGCTATGCTTAATGCTTGTCACTAGGGCCCGAGTGCCATGATTTCATATCTGAACCATTTATGTTTTTAGCAATAATCTATGTTCTAGATCCGATCTTGCAAGTCATATGTACCTATTATGTGTTATGATCCGTAAACCCCAGTGTGACAGTAATTGGGATACTTTCCGGTGATGACCGTAGTTTGAGGAGTTCATGTATTCACTATGTGTTAATGCTTTGTTCCGGTTCTCTATTAAAAGGAGGCCTTAATATCCCTTAGTTTCCTTATGGACCCCGCTTCCACGGGAGGGTAGGACAAAAGATGTCATACTAGTTCTTTTCCATAAGGACGTATGACTATTTACGGAATACATGCCTACATTATATTTATGAACTGGAGCTAGTTCTGTGTCGCCCTAGGTTATGACTGTTATATGATGAATATTATCCAACGAATTCACCGATCCAATGCCTACGAGTTTTCCATATATTGTTCTTGCTAAGTCACTTTTGCTATTGCTACTGTTACAACTGCTACAAAACTGTTACTGCTGTTACTGTTACCACTACTATCAAAACTATTATATTATTGTGCTACTGATCACTTTGTTGCAGATATTTAATCTCCAGGTGTGGTTGAATTGACAACTCAACTCCTAATACTTACAAATATTCTTTGGCTCCCCTTGTGTCGAATCTATAAATTTGGGTTGAATACTCTACCCTCGAAAACTGTTGCGATCCCCTATACTTGTGGGTTATCAAGACCTTTTTCTGGCGCCATTGCCGGGGAGCATAGCTATATTTGTTGAGTCACTTGGGATTATTATATATTTATCACTATGAAGAATCTGAAAGATCCAGGAACCAAGATCGTTCCCTCTAAGACGAGGGGAGGTAAGGAACTGCCATCTAGCTCTGCACTTGATTTACCTTCTGTTTTGAATAGACTTGCAACACCACCACATGATATTAATACTGATATGTCGCAACTTGTTGATGATGCTACTTCTGCTATGAATGATGTTTATGATGATGCTAGTACCTTGCCTGATGATAATGTGCCACTAGGTGAATTTCTTGATGAACAACTTGCTAGAGCTAAAGAGAATGAAATTGCTGAAACTGATGAAATTACTGAAACTGAGGAAGTCTTTGAAACTGAGAATTATGAAACACCTATTAGACCTAGCTCTCCTAGATTTGAAATGCCTAAGATACCTGAGGGTTATGTTATGGATGAGGAGATAGCTAGAGACTTTCTTGCCTGCAATGATAGGGATGATCTTAAGAAATTATTATGCAAACTGAAAGAAAAATCTTTGAACGCTAGAATGAAATGTGATCCTAAGTTTGCTACTTCACCTATCTTTATTGGGATAATTAATTTGGTGCCCTTAGTTGTGTCCCACTTGGCAGGTTTACCCCTAGTTTCCGAAAACACTTGTTCCTGCCCAAACCACTTTGCTCCTCTTATGCTTTTGCCCTTTGACTGTTTGACCATCACTTTGAAAACTTCATAAAAAATTCATACTAACTCAGAAAAATTCAAATAAGATATCAAAATGTTCAGAAAAGCATCACCTATATGTGCATGTCATTTGCATTCATGGAAAAAGTGTTGGCCAGTCCCCATCTCAGTTTTAGCTCATATGATCTTAGCATGAACAGTAAAATCTAAAAAAATTCTAAAAATTCTAAAAAAATTGGTGGCAAACTTTGACCAATGTTTTGAGTGCTTGCCAAGTTTCATAATGGAATGACATTCGTGGAAGTCATGGCAAAAAAAATCAATGCTCCAAAATTTTGTTTTTTTACCACGACTTCCATGAATGCCATTCCCTTATGAAACTTGGCAAGCACTCAAAACATTGGTCAAAGTTTGCCACCAAATTTTTTTAGAATTATTTGATTTTTTTAGATTTTGCTGTTCATGCTAAGATCATATGAGCTAAAACTGAGATGGGGACTGGCCAACACTTTTTTCATGAATGCAAATGACATGCACATATAGGTGATGCTTTTCTAAACATTTTGATATCTTATTTGAATTTTTCTGAGTTAGTATGAATTTTTTATGAAGTTTTCAAAGTGATGGTCAAACGGTCAAAGGGCAAAAGCATAAGAGGAGCAAAGTGGTTTGGGCAGGAACAAGTGTTTTCGGAAACTAGGGGTAAACCTGTCGAGTGTGACCCAACTAGGGGCATAAAATCAATTATCCCATCTTTATTACTGATAATGATTATGAATTCTCTATCGACCCAGAGTTAATTACTATGGTTGAATATGATCCTTTCCATGGCTATGAAACTGAAACTGTTGTGGCAGATCTTACTAAACTAAATGATATAGCCACCCTATTTGCTCATGATGCGAAAATTCGCTACTATTATATTCTTAAGTTATTTCCATTCTCATTAAAGGGTGATGCTAAGATATGGTACAATACTCTTGCTCCTGGTTGTGTGCGTAGTCCCCAGGATATGATTTATTACTTTTCTGAAAAATATTTTCCTGCTCATAAGAAACAAGCTGCCTTACAGGAAATATTTAACTTTGTGCAAATTGAAGAAGAAAGCCTCCCACAAGCTTGGGGGAGGCTTTTCCAATTGCTTAATGATTTGCCTGATCATCCTCTTAAGAAAAATGAAATACTTGATATCTTTTATAATGGACTAACCGATGCTTCTAGGGACTTCCTAGATAGTTGTGCTGGTTGTGTTTTTAGGGAATGAACTATTGAACAAGCTGAGGAATTATTGAATATTATATTGAAGAACTATGATGATTGGACTCTTCCTGAACCACCACCTAAACCCACTCCGAAGAAGAGGGGTATGTTATTTCTCAGTCCTGAAGATATGCAAGAGGCAAAGAAATGCATGAAGGAAAAATGTATTAAAGCTGAGGATGTTAAGAATTTACCACCTATTGAAGAAATACATGGACTTGATTCACCACCACCACAGGTGGTTGAGGTAAATTCTTTATTAAAGTTTGATGAAGGTGACATCCCTTACAAGAAACATCCTAGCCAATGCTTATATGAATTTGATAAATACATTATGAAACAAGATCACTTCAATGCAAAAGTTGTGAAACAATTAAAATACAACTCTGGTATGATTGCTCACTTGAGTGACTTGTTATTTAGAATCACCAATGATGTTAGGGGTGTAGGAAAACATGCTTCTATGGTTCAAACTCAATTAGAACAAGTTGCTAAATCTCAAAGATAATTTCTTAATAAAATGAATAATAACATGAATGATTTTGTTGTTAGAGTAGCAACTAGAGGAGGCAAAATGACTCATGAACCACTTTATCCTGACGGACACCCTAAAAGAATTGAACAAGACTCTCAAAGAATTAACACTGGTGCACCTAGTCCTTTGCATACCTCTAGTGAACCTGAAATAGAAAAACCTCCTGAGGATACTAATGATGTCTCTATCTCTGATGCCGAAACTCAATCTGGTAATGAACATTCATCTAGTGATAATGAAAATGATAATGATGATGTTCATGTAGACACTCAACCAGACAATGATAAAGAACCAGATAATGATGTTGAGATAGAACCTGCTATTGATCGTGATAACCCACAACCTAAAAATAAAAGTTATGATAAAAGAGACTTTGTTGCTAGAAAACATGGTAAAGAAAGAGAACCATGGGTTCAAAAACCCATCCCTTTCCACCTAAACCATCTAAGAAAAAAGATGATGAAGAATTTGAATGCTTTACTGAAATGCTTAGGCCAGTCTTTTTGCGCACTTGCTTGACTGATATTTTAAAGATGGCCCCTTATGCTAAATACATGAAAGATATTGTCACTAACAAAAGAAAGATACCTAAAGATGAAATCTCCACTATGCTTGCTAATTATTCTTTTAAGAATGGAGTACCTAAAAAACTTGGAGCCCCGGGGATACCAACTATACCTTGCTCCATCAAAAGAAATTATGTCAAAATTGCTTTATGTGATATAGGAGTTGGTGTTAGTGTTATGCCTTTCTCTTTATATAAAAGACTTGATTTGAATAAACTCACACCTACTGAAATATATTTGCAAATGGCCGACAAATCAACTGCCATACCTATCGATATTTGTGAGGATGTGCCTGTTGTTGTTACAAATGTTACTATCTTGACAGACTTTGTTATACTTGAGATGCCCGAGGATGACAACATGTCGATTATCCTTGGTAGACCATTTTTGAATACTGCAGGGGCTATTATTGATTGAAATAAAAGCAAAGTCACTTTTCATATCAATGGTAATGAGCATACGGTGCATTTTCCGAAGAAACAATTCCAAGTGAATGGTATTAATGTTATTGAAAAATCTCCGATACTCACTATTGGAAGTTTTCAACTACCTCTACCTACTGCCAAAAAGAAATATGACATACTTATTATTGGGGATATGCATATCCCAGTTAAGGTAACTTAGTGTTTTACAAAAGTTCTTTGGTTTCATGCTAATCGAAAATGGTTATTAATAAGACTTGATCAACCTTGTTAATGGATCATTTTTGAGAGGTATGTGGGCGATGAATCTAGTAGGCACAACCTTCTGTCCTTACCTTTTGTTTTATGCATTTCTTAGTTAAATAAAATAAAAATGCCATGTTTAGTCTGTTTTCTGATTTGTCCGTGCAATAAAAAATGACCCAAAAATAAAAGTTCTCAGAATGCCCTGAAAATTTCACACGATTTTTTCCAAATATTTGAGAATTTTTGGTACGAATAACATCAGAGGAGGGTGCCCCTGGTGCCCACAAGACACCGGGGCTCGCCAGCAACCCCAGGCACGCCCTGGTGGGTTGTGGGCCCCACATGGGCCCCCTCACTTATCTATTTAGCCCTTGTCATCTCTTACCTCCAGAAAAAAATTACCATAGCTCTCTCTCTCGTGTTCTTGCTCTCAAACCCGCGGATTTCGATCTCTTTGCTCGAAGCTCCGTTTCCGAAACTGTTTTGGGGGATTGCTACTTGGTATGTGAATCCTCCATTGCTCCAATTAGTTTTTGCTTTAGTGGTTTATATTTTGAATAATTAGTTGCTCTTGGTGCTGCTGCAAATGGGCTTGCATGTTGAATTCTTAGAGTTCTAAGTAGTTTGAATGCTTAATATAGCCTCTAGGCATTCTTATGAGTAGTTGCTATCAATCTTATGAAGTTTTGTTGACAAAATTTTTGTGGACTAAAATTTTCATAATTTTATTTATAGGAATAAGATGAGTATTTTTAGAAAGTTCTCCTCCAAGAAGAATGCTAAGGGAGCCATCAGGGAATCATCGAACAATGACCTCAACACTCCAAGAACGGTGGAGGTGTGGCCGTGCGAATGGCAGCATAATGCCTTCATGGATGGGGCCGGGTTCCATCAAGAGTTTGCCCAATTCGTTGCAAATGCCGGGTTGACTGACTTCCTCGCAGCTAAGTGTGACCAACACCACCACCTTACAAATTCCTTTGTGCAAAATTTTCATTTTCTAAGTAGGAACAATCCTCCTGAGGTGCGGTTTAATTTATATTCTGAAACTCATCAGATGCCACTCACTGAATTTTGTGACATATGTTTGATTCCCTCTGACGGGGAACTAAGGGAGCCTAAACGGCTAGAGTTTGAGGACTTTCTCCTCACTTTGATAGTGCGGGTTGAGAGAGGCGTGTCGAATGCCACTACTACTAGTTAGCAATTTCTTTCTGTGCATTACTTTGCTTTATTCATCGCGAAGCGTTTAACTGCTAGGGAGAAGGTCAGTGCACTTAGTTCACCTGACCTCGCCATTTTACGCCGTGCACTACATAATGATCACACCTTTAGCCTAGGGGCCATTGTTGCACGTCGTCTACACCTTAACAGAACTAAGGGCACAATTCATGGTGGTATTTATGCCACTCGCTTAGCGAGTCATTTTAATGTTCAGATATGCCAACATGATTATCCTTTGCCGCGAGTTTATCTAGATCACCAGGCGATGGAGGATCACCAGTTTATTGATGCCGTTGATTTATTTCATAACATTCGGTACAACTTGGTTTTCAGTGTGGAAACCCGTGATATTATCCCATTGCCTGCACCTGCTTTGTTTGATTCTATTGCCAGGGGCAGATACAGGGGCATGCCAGAGGACATCGTTGCTTATCGGAACAACCAGGCAGCGGCAGAGCAGGAGCCCCAGGAGTGGGACGCTCAAGTGCCGCCGCCACAACACTTCCACATGAATCCGGATGGCTACTACGGTGGTGATTACCAAGCTAGGCCAAAAGCCTAAGCTTGGGGGAGTATGTATTTCCACCGACATTATATTCATGCTCACACATTTCATTCCAGTTATCGGTGTCCACACTTTTTCATTGTACTATCCATGCTAGATTTATTTTCTCACTTTCTTCTTGTGTGTTTGAAAAACTTTGAGAAAACCCAAAAATATTTCTCGCTTCTTTTCGGTTTTTCTTTCTAGTTTAAATTAGTTGTAGTATTAAAAAGGAAACCCAAAAAGATTTCTCTATTCTTCTTTTGCTTGTTGGGAGCTTTCCCGTGTAAATAGTTTTTCTCGTTTTTGTTCTTCCTTCTTTAATTTGCTTCCTTCAAGAAAAACTAAAAACTCCAATAATATTTCAGTGTGTTTCTCTGAAATTCTTTTCTTTTTTATTGATTCATACCAAGGAGAAGACCATGATGAAAATGTTGAGTGGCTCTCATAAACATTACTGTTGATCTAACAAAGAGCCCAAATTACTTTGTCTTCTCCTTTTGAATAAAATGTTGCAGATTCTAGCTTAGTCCACGACACTCTTGCACTATTATTATTTTCATATCATTCGTTCGTGCAAGTGAAAGGCAATAATGACGATATTTGATGAAGTGACTGTGGCAGAGAAAAGCGGGTATGAACTCAACTTGTTTTTGTTTTTGTAAATATGTTTAACCTAGTATCCATGATTCAGCATATTATGATCAAACATGTTTGCAATGACAATTAGAGATTATAGTTGCTCATGCCATGCTTAAGTTGCTAGGAGTGGATAATGATTTATCTTGGGTATCAACATGCATTAAAATGATTGTGATGTAGTATGATGATATGGTATCCTCCTCTGAATGTTTCAAGTGGCTTGACTTGGCACATGTTCATGCATGTAGTTGAATAAAAACCAACATAGCCTCTACGATATCTATGTTCATGGTGTTCATATCCTACTCATGCTAGTATTCAATGTTGATTATTCATAAAGCATGTTCATGACCGTTTTCGCTCTCTAGCTGGCCGCTTCTCAACCTATTTGCTAGCCTTAGCCTGTACTAAGCAGGAATACTGCTTGTGCATCAAAATCCTTAAACCAAAGTTATTCCAGATGAGTCGACTATATCTACCTATATGCGATATTACCCTGCCGTTCCAAGTAAATTTGCGTGTGCCACCTCTAAAATTTCAAATGAACATCTGTTTTGTGTGCCTGGACCGCTCATGGAGCGACAAGAGGCGGTTAATATCTTCCATGCTAAGCGGGTTATTCTCATGATGAGTGTTTATTCACTCATCCTTGCTCGAGATGGGCGGTAATACGGATGCCCAGTCCTGAAATCAAAAATTGCAAATAAAACAAAACTCCCCCATGACTGTTGTTAGTATGGACGGTACCCGTGGATTCGGCTAGCCGTGGAGTGTGTTTGTTGGTGGAGGGGGAGTAAACCTTTACTTTTACCACTTGGGAACCGCCTCTAATGTGTTTAGCATGGAAGATATTGATAACTCTTGGTCGTAATGTTGACAGGAAGGGTGGACCTCCCAAAATTATATTTATCTCTGATTTAAGCTTTGAGCTCTGGCACTTATGCAAATCCCGGATTCCCTCTGTGTAGGGACTATCTATTTAATTTTATGTTGAGTCATCACCTTCTCAAACAAGCGCCAGACCTGAGAGCACTATTGTCATACTCATGCACTGTGTATAGTTAATGTTGAATGCATCATGACTAGATCTTTTCTACCATGCATTGCAATGTTTAGTCGCTGCTTGAACTTTGGAGGTGCTCTGCATTTATGTTTTGCGGTCTCAGAAAGGGCTAGCCAGATACCACTGTTGTCATATTATATCATGACTGTTTTGACAAAGTGTTTGCATTTGAGATATTTTATTATTGCTCGCTAGTTTTTTATGCTATTGATATGAGTTAATATAATTCCTAAGAGTTATTGTTGACATGGTTCGTCATGATCTTTACTGAAAACATGGGTGCTACTTAAGCCTATATATGTAAACAAGAACAAAAGAGTTCGTAAAAGTTTTTCTTTATCACTTTCAGTTGGTCAACTGAATTGCTTGAGGACAAGCAAATGTTTAAGCTTGGGGGAGTTGATACGTCTCTGTCGTACCTACTTTTCCTAACGCTTTTGCTCTTGTTTTGGACTCTAATTTGCATGATTTGAATGAAACTAACCCGGACTGATGCTGTTTTCAGCAGAACTACCATGGTGTTGTTTATTGTGCAGAAATAAAAGTTCTCGGATTTGTATGAAACTTTTTGGAGAATTATTTTAGAATATATAAAAAATACTGGAACCAAGAACCACCAGAGGGGGTGCCTTGGCTGGCCATGATACACCAGGGCGCGCCACCCCCTCCAGGCGCGCCCTGGTGGGTTGTGGGGCCCTCGTGGCCCCTCTGACCCTAATTCTAACTCCATAAATACCTATTTTCAGAGAGAAAAATAGGGGAGGAAGTTTCATCGCGTTCACGATACGGAGCCGCCGTCACCTCCTATTCTTCATCGGAAGGCCAGATCTGGAGCCCATTCGGGGCTCCAGAGAGGGGAATCTTCGGTCTTCGTCATCACCAACCCTCCTTCATCACCAATTCCATTATGCTCCCCACTGGGAGTGAGTAATTCCTTCGTAGGTTCGCTGGTCGGTGAGGAGTTGGATGAGATTCATCATGTAATCGAGTTATTGTTAGGGCTTGATCCCTAGTATCCACTATGTTCTGAGATTGATGTTGCTATGACTTTGTTATGCTTAATGCTTGTCACTAGGGCCCGAGTGCCATGATTTCATATCTGAACCATTTATGTTTTCACCAATAATCTATGTTCTAGATCCGATCTTGCAAGTCATATGCACCTATTATGTGTTATGATCCGTAAACCCCAGTGTGACAGTAATTGGGATACTTTCCGGTGATGACCGTAGTTTGAGGAGTTCATGTATTCACTATGTGTTAATGCTTTGTTCCAGTTCTCTATTAAAAGGAGGCCTTAATATCCCTTAGTTTCCTTATGGACCCCGCTGCCACGAGAGGGTAGGACAAAAGATGGCATACAAGTTCTTTTCCATAAGCACGCATGACTATTTACGGAATACATGCCTACATTATATTTATGAACTGGACCTAGTTCTGTGTCGCCCTAGGTTATGACTGTTATATGATGAATATTATCCGACGAATTCACCGATCCAATGCCTACGAGTTTTCCACATATTGTTCTTGCTAAGTCACTATTGCTATTGCTATTGCTACTGTTACAACTGCTACAAAACTGTTACTGCTATTACCATTATCACTATTACCACTGCTATCAAAACTATTATATTGCTGTGCTACTGATCACTTTGCTGCAGATATTTAATCTCCAGGTGTGGTTGAATTGATAACTCAACTGCTAATACTTACAAATATTCTTTGGCTCCCTTTGTGTCGAATCTATAAATTTGGGTTGAATACTCTACCCTCGAAAATGGTTGCGATCCCCTATACTTGTGGGTTATCAGTTGACACCACCTTACTATCACTTTATCCAAGCTTTGAGACTTTTGACTACAAGAGTTGCTGATCACCGCCTGCTTCTTGGTAAGAACTGGTAAGAATTTGAGATTGGCTTGACAGATTGGTGATTCTCGACCACACCACCACCACTTTCTAGTAGTCTGTAGGATCATATTTGTGTGTTTCTATTGCTACTAACCATGACAGGATCACAAGACGACGAGCTGGACTGGGAGAACATGACAAACAAGGTGCTCCATGATAAATTCTAGCACATGTTGGGTCAACAGTTGGAAGACGTGATGAGCAGCTTTGGCAAGGCACTAGAAAGGATAGATGACATTGAGAAGACAATTGACACCAAGTTGGATGCCAAGTTCGCTCAAGTGCTCGCGCGTCTACCACCACTTGCTGCCTCTGCTGCACCGTTGCAACAACATCAACAACCACCTCCACGTCGTGATCCAGCAGGACGAGCGAAGCGTGTTCCTCTTGAGCCCGGCCAAACTTCTGGTGCCGCTCTGCCTACTGTTGATGCTTCTGTGGCTCTGGCTCCTGCTACTGCAGAGGAGGAGGACGATTAGGAGGGCGATTACGAGGATGAGGTTGATCAAAATCAGAACTACGTGCAACCACCATTACCACCACCAGGTCGTCCACATGCAAATAATCGCAATGATAGGGCTGCACCACGACCTCAGGTACGAGATCATGACCATCTTCCTAAATTAAAATTGAATATTCCACCATTTGAGGGTAGATATGTTCCTGATATATATATCTTACTTGGGAGTTAGAAACTAAACAATGTTTTACATGTTTACAATATCCTGAGCAGAGACATGTTGCTACTGCTGTTTGTGCATTCACTAGTTTTGCTTGTGTGTGGTGGTCTGAACATTGTAGTCATGATAATATTCCTACTACTTGGGCTGCTTTGAAAATTGCTATGCATACTCATTGGGTTCCACCATATTATCAACGTGAATTACTCCAAAAATTGCAGCGTTTAAGACAAGGAAAAAATTATGTAGAGGAATATTATCAAGAATTGCAAACTGGCATGATTAGATGTGGTATTGTTGAGGATAATGAAGCTATGCTTGCATGTTTTATGGGTGTATTAAATAGAGAGATTCAGACCATTTTAGAGTATAAGGAGTATAGCATATCACTCGTTTATTCCATCTTGCTTGCAAAGCTGAACGTAAGTGCAGGATCGACAGGCATTGGCGCGACCTAATTTTTCTGCAGGTCGATCATCATCATGGACACCACGTGCATCCTCTACTTCCACACGTTCTGCTGCACCGGCACCTCCGTCAGCTACCACCTCCAACCGTGATACAAGAAAGCATGCACAACCACCACTCTCTGCCAAGAGCACACCTTCCAGCCTACACATAGCTCTTCTTCATCCATGGCATCAACAGGGCAAACACAAGATATTATTTATCGTCATTGCCAGGGTGGAGGTCATTATGTGAGAGAATGCCCATCAAAGTGTGTGATGAATGTGATACGTCTCCAACGTATCTATAATTTTTTATTGTTCCATGCTATTATATTATCTGTTTTGGATGTTTTGTATGCATTAATGTGCTATTTTATATTATTTTTGGGACTAACCTATTAACCTAGAGCCCAGTGCCAGTTTATGTTTTTTTCCTTGTTTTTGACTTTTACAGAAAAGGAATATCAAACGGAGTCCAAACGGAATAAAACTTTACGATGATTTTTCTTGGGCCAGAAGACACCTACGTGACATGGAGAGAGGGCCAGAAGAGTCCCGAGGAGGCCACAAGCCTCTAGGGCGCGCCCCAGGGGGCGCCCTGAGGGCTTGTGGGCCCCTCGGGATTCCTCCAACCCTAATTCCACCTCTATATATTCTCAAATATTCCCCAAACATCAGAAGCGTCCACCAAAATACTTTTCCGCCGCCGCAAGCCTCTGTTCCTGTGAGATCCCATCTTGGGGCCTTTTACGGCACCCTAGCGGAGGGGGATTCGATCACGGAGGGCCTCTACATCAACCTTGCTGCCCTTCCGATGAAGCGTGAGTAGTTTACCATAGACCTAAGGGTCCATAGCTAGTAGCTAGATGGCTTCTTCTCTCTCTTTGTTCTTCAATACCATCTTGGGGCCTTTTACGGCACCCTAGCGAAGGGGGATTCGATCACGGAGGGCCTCTACATCAACCTTGCTGCCCTTCCGATGAAGCGTGAGTAGTTTACCATAGACCTAAGGGTCCATAGCTAGTAGCTAGATGGCTTCTTCTCTCTCTTTGATCTTCAATACCATGTTCTACTCGATGTTCTTGGAGTTCTATCCGATGTAATCTTATTTTGCGATGTGTTTGTTGAGATCCGATGAATTGTGGATTTATGATCAGATTATCTATGAATATTATTTGAGTCTTCACTGAACTCTTTTATGCATGATTAAGATATCTTTGTATTTCTCTTCGAACTATCAGTTTGGTTTGGCCAACTAGATTGGTTTTTCTTGCAATGGGAGAGGTGCTTAGTTTTGGGTTCAATCTTGTGGTGTCCTCACCCAGTGACAGAAGGGGTAGCGAGGCACGTATTGTATTGTTGCCATCAAGGATAAAAATATGGGGTTTATGTCATATTGCTTGAATTTATCCCTCTACATCATGTCATCTTACTTAAAGCGTTGCTCTATTCTTATGAACTTAATACTCTAGATGCAGGCAGGAGTCGGTCGATGTGTGGAGTAATAGTAGTAGATGCAGAATCATTTCGGTCTACTTATCACGGACGTGATGCCTATATTCATGATCATTGCCTTAGATATCGTCATAACTATGCGCTTTTCTATCAATTGCTCAACAGTAATTTGTTTACCCACCATATGTTTTCTTTCAAGAGAGAAGCCTCTAGTGAAACCTATGGCCCCCGGGTCTATTTTCCATGATATATGTTCAGATCTATAAACCAAAAAACCCAAAAAATACCTTGCTGCAATTTATTTATATTTACTTTAGTTTGCTCTTTTATTTACCTTATACCCATCTCTATTAGATCTCACAATTGTCCGTGATCGTGAAGGGATTGACAACCCCTTTTTCGTATTGTGTGCAAGTGTTTCTTACTTTGTGCAGGTGCATAGATTTGAGACTTTCTTGTGCCTCCTACTGGATTGATACCTTGGTTCTTAACTGAGGGAAATACTTATCTCTACTTTGCTGCATCACCCTTTCCTCTTCACGGGAAAAATCAACGCAAGCTCAAGAAGTAGCAGGAAGAATTTCTGGCGCCGTTGCCGGGGAGGTTCTACATCAAGCCTACCAAGTACCCATCACAAACTCTCATCTCTTGCACTTACATTATTTGCCATTTGCCTCTCATTTTCCTATCCGCCATTTCTAAAACGTTTTCAGAAAAATATTTGCCTTTTTATTCGCCCGTCTTACGTTCGTCTTTTCATTTGCTTGTGTGCGAGATCGCTTGTTTTGCTATCATGGCTAGTCCTCCTACCATTGTTAGTACCCCTGAAAGTGAGGTTCTCAATTTTAAACAAAGGGAGGGAGAAAATTTAAAAGATGCTTGGTATAGAATTTGCAATGCTCAAAATAGATCTACTCGTAAGCAATCTACTACAATTCTCCTTTGCAATTTTTATGTGGGTGGTATAGATATGTTTTAGATGCCATTACTGGAGGTAATTTCTTGGGTAACCATACTTTGGATGCTTATAATGCTATGATAGATTTGGTAGACTCACCACCACTCATGGTTAATGAAACAGTTTTAAGTTTGGAACATGTGATACAAAGGCTTGATATTATTGAGATTAAAATTTCTAGTGTAGAGCTTATTGAAAACTTGGATAAGAAGATCCATAATCACATTACTCAAATTGGATCAAAGGTAGGAAACACTTTAAAGAATCTAAAGGAAGAGGAACCCATAGTTAATGAGAAAATAGATCAAGGTTCTACTAGAATTGATAAGTTAGAAGATATTATTACCAACTTGGGTTCCGCTTTTGCCTCTGTTAAAACTACTCCAAATTTTCCTCCTACTAAAGCTACTAAGTTTATTTATGTTCCTAAAAATAAGGGTGAATCATCTAGTAAAGGAAGCGAAGATCTTAAGATGATAAGTGTTTACCCTAGCTTTATCAATATCATTAAGGAACCAATTGCTACAAGTGAATTTCTTGATTTCTTACCTAGGAGTGTGATTATCAATAAACCCAAAGAATCTCCTAGGGGTTATAAGTGTGCAATTGAAGAGTTAAATACCAAAGATGACAATACCTAGATCCATGTTTTATGCCTACCTAGGGGCGTTAAACAATAGCGCTTGTTGGGAGGCAACCCAATTTTATTTTTATGTTTTATGTTTTTGGTTTTGTTTTCAATAAATACACATTATTACCTATGTATTAATTGTGTTTTTGTGTTTTAATTAGTGTTTGAGCCAAGTAAGACCTTTGGGATGGTCTATGGTGATAGTTGATTTGATCTTGCTGAAAAACAGAAACTTTTGCGCTCATTGCCAAAAATTTAGAAAATCGCAGAAACGTGCTTTTGATCTAAAATTTTTACACAAGATTTATATACAAATTGTCTAAATTTTTCATAATTTTTGGAGTTGCAGACATATACGAAATTTCCATATTACTACAGACTGTTCTGTTTATGATAGATTCTGTTTTCTATGTGTTGTTTGCTTATTTTGATGAATCTATGGGTAGTATCGGGGGGTATGAAGCATGGAGAAGTTGGAATAAAGTAGATATAACACCAATATAAATTTAGAATGAGTTCACAACAGTACCTAAAGTGGTGATTTATTTTATTATACTAACGGATCTTATGAGTTTTCTGTTGAGTTTTGTGTTGTGAAGTTTTCAAGTTTTGGGTAAAGATTTGATGGACTATGGAATAAGGAGTAGCAAGGGCCTAAGCTTTGGGATTCTCAAGGCACCCCAAGATAATATTCAAGGACAACCAAGCATCTAAGCTTAGGGATGCCCCAGATGGTATCCCCTCTTTCGTCTTCAATCCATTGGTAAATTTACTTGAGGCTATATTTTTATTCACCACATGATATGTGCTTTGCTTGGAGTGCCTTGTATGATATGAGTCTTTGCTTTTTAGTTTGCCACAATCATCCTTGCTGTACACACCTTTTGAGAGGGACACGCTTTAATCATGAATTTATTAGAATACTCTATGTGCTTCACTTATATCTTTTGAGCTAGGCAGTTTGCTCTAGTGCTTCACTTATATCTTTTTAGATCACGGCGGTGGCTTTATTTTATAGAAATTTTTGAACTCTAATGCTTCACTTATATTATTTTGAGAGTCTTTAAACAGAATGGTAATTTTGTTAGGTTAGGCATTTAGTCCTAATATGATGGGCATCCAAGAGGGATATAATAAAAACTTTCATATAAAGAGCATTGAATAGATGAGAAGCTTGATTCCTTGCGTTTGTTTTGAGATATAAAGATGGTGATATTAGAGTCATGCTAGTGAGTAATTGTGGATTGTTAGAAATACTTGTGTTAAAGTTTGTGATTCCCGTAGCATGCACGTATGGTGAACCGTAATGTGATGAAGTTGGAGCATGATTTATTTTTTGATTGTCTTCCTTATGAGTGGCGGTCGGGGACGAGCGATGATATTTTCCTACCAATCTATCCCTCTAGGAGCATGCGTGTAGTACTTTGTTTCGATGGCTAATAATTTTTTGCAGTAAGTATGTGAGTTCTTTATGACTAATGTTGAGTCCATGGATTATATGCACTCTCACCCTTCCACCATTGCTAGCTTCTCTAGTACCGCGCAACTTTCGCCGGTGCATTAAATCCACCATATACCCTTCCTAAAAACAGCCACCATACCTACCTATTATGGTATTTCCATAGCCATTCCGAGATATATTGCCATGCAACTTCCACCATTCCATTTTATTATGACACGCACCATCATTGTCATATTGCTTTGCATGATCATGTAGTTTCATAGTATTTGTGGCTTGGCCACCATTCATATTTTTTATACATGTCACTCTTGATCATTGCACATCCCGGTACACCAATGGAGGCATTCATATAGAGTCATATTTTGTTCTAGTATCGAGTTGTAATTCTTGAGTTGTAAGTAAATAAAAGTGTGATGATCATCATTATTAGAGCATTGTCCCATGTGAGGAAAGGATGATGGAAGCTATGATTCCCTAACAAGTTGGGATGAGTATCCGAACTTTATAAAAAAAATAAAAGAGGCCAAAGAATCCCAAATAAAAAAAAGAGGCCAAAGAAGCCCAAACAAAAAAAAGAGAAAAAAATGAGAGAAAAGAGAGAAGGGACAATGTTACTATCCTTTTTCCACACTTGTGCTTTGAAATAGCACCATGTTCTTCATGATAGAGAGCCTCCTATTTTGTCACTTTCATATACTAGTGGGAATTTTTCATTATAGCACTTGGCTTGTATATTCCAATGATGGGCTTCTCAAATTGCCCTAGGTCTTTGTGAGCAATCAAGTTGGATGCACACCCACTTAGTTTCTTTTTGAGCTTTCATACACTTATAGCTCTAGTGCATCCGTTGCATGGCAATACCTACTCACTTGCATCGATATCAATTGATGGGCATCTCCATAGCCCATTAATTTGCCTAGTTGATGTGAGACTTTCTCCTTTTTTTTCTTCTCCACAACCACCATATTCTATTCCACCTATAGTGCTATATCCATGGCTCACGCTCATGTATTGCGTGAAAGTTGAAAAAGTTTGAGAACACCAAAAGTATGAAACAATTGCTTGGCTTGTCATCGGGGTTGTGCATGATGAAATACTTTGTGTGATGAAGATGGAGCATAGCCGGACTATATGATTTTATAGGGATAACTTTCTTTGGCCATGTTATTTTGAGAAGACATGATTGCTTTATTAGTATGCTTGAAGTATTATTGTTTTTATGTCAATATTAAACTTTTGTTTTGAATCTTATGGATCTGAACATTCTTGCCACAATAAAGAAGATTGCATTGATAAATATGTTAGGTAGCATTCCACATCAAAAATTCTGTTTTTTATCATTTACCTACTCAAGGACGAGCAGGAATTAAGCTTGGGGATGCTTGATACGTCTCCAACGTATCTATAATTTTTTATTGTTCCATGCTATTATATTATCTATTTTGGATGTTTTATATGCATTAATATGCTATTTTATATTATTTTTGGGACTAACCTATTAACCTAGAGCCCAGTGCCGGTTTCTGTTTTTTTCCTTGTTTTTGACTTTTACAGAAAAGAATATCAAACGGAGTCCAAACGGAATGAAACTTTACGATGATTTTTCTTGGACTAGAAGACACCTACGTGACTCGGAGAGAGGGCCAGAAGAGTCCCGAGGAGGCCACAAGCCTCTAGGGCGCGTCCCAGGGGGGCACGCCCTGAGGGCTTGTGGGCCCCTCGGGAGTCCTCCAACCCTAATTCCACCTCTATATATTCGCAAATATTCCCCAAACATCATAAGCGTCCACCAAAATACTTTTCCGCCACCGCAAGCCTCTGTTCCCGTGAGATCCCATCTTGGGGCCTTTTCCGGCACCCTGTCGGAGGGGGATTCGATCATGGAGGGCCTCTACATCAACCTTACTGCCCTTTCGATGAAGCGTGAGTAGTTTACCATAGACCTAAGGGTCCATAGCTAGTAGCTAGATGGCTTCTTCTCTCTCTTTGATCTTCAATACCATGTTCTCCTCGATGTTCTTGGAGTTCTATCCGATGTAATCTTATTTTGCGATGTGTTTGTTGAGATCCGATGAATTGTGGATTTATGATCAGATTATCTATGAATATTATTTGAGTATTCTCTGAACTCTTTTATGCATGATTAAGATATCTTTGTATTTCTCTTCAAACTATCAGTTTGGTTTGGCCAACTAGATTGGTTTTTCTTGCAATGGGAGAGGTGCTTAGTTTTGGGTTCAATCATGCGGTGTCCTCACCCAGTGACAGAAGGGGTAGCGAGGAACGTATTGTATTGTTGCCATCAAGGATAAAAAGATGGGTTTTATGTCATATTGCTTGAGTTTATCCCTCTACATCATGTCATCTTACTTAAAGCGTTGCTTTGTTCTTATGAACTTAATACTCTAGATGTAGGCAGGAGTCGGTCGATGTGTGGAGTAATAGTAGTAGATGCAGAATTGTTTCGTTCTACTTGTCATGGACGTGATGCCTATATTCATGATCATTGCCTTAGATATTGTCATAACTATGCACTTTTCTATCAATTGCTCAACAGTAATTTGTTTACCCACCGTATGTTTTCTTTCAAGAGAGAAGCCTCTAGTGAAACCTATGGCCCCCGGGTCTATTTTCCATGATATATTTTCAGATCTATAAACCAAAAAACCCAAAAATACCTTGTTGCAATTTATTTATATTTACTTTAGTTTGCTCTTTTATTTATCTTTTATACCCATCTCTATTAGATCTCACTCTTGTTTGTGACCATGAAGGGATTGACAACCCCTTTTTCGCGTTGTGTGCAAGTGTTTGTTAGTTTGTGCAGGTGCATAGATTGGAGACTTGCTTGTGCCTCCTGCTGGATTAATACCTTGGTTCTTAACTGAGGGAAATACTTATCTCTACTTTGCTGCATCACGCTTTCCTCTTCAAGGGAAAAATCAACGCAAGCTCAAGAAGTAGCAGATTGCTACTGAGGATGGTGGGTATGAGTCCGCTAGTCACTATGATGAGGAGACTTTGGATCTTATTACCAGTGAAGAACACTGTGGAGATGATTCTGAACAAGAGACGCCATACATGGCTGCTGAAGATGCTGACAGGTATGAAAGTTTAGTTGCTCAACGTGTTTTGAGTGTGCAGGTCACACAAGCTGAGCAAAATTAGAGGCACAATTTTTTCCATACATAGGGAGTTGTGAAGGAACGTTCTGTTCGCGTCATCATAGATGGAGGGAGCTGCAACAACTTGGTTAGCATGGATATGGTGGAGAAGCTATCTCTCACCACAAGACCACATCCACATCCTTACTACATCGAATGGTTCAATAATAATGGCAAGGTTAAGGTAACACGTACTGTTCGTGTGCACTTTAGTATAGCTACATATGTTGATTATGTTGATTGTGATGTGGTACCCATGCAAGAATCTTCCTTATTACTTGGTATACCATGGCAATTTGATAAAAATTCTGTACACCATGGTAGAAACAATCAGTATACTCTTGTTCATAAGGATAAACATATTACTTTGCTTCCTATGTCTCCTAATTCCATTTTGAAAGATGATATTAATAGAGCTAGTAAAGCAAAACAGGAGCCAAATAAGAGTGAAAATTAGATTGTGGCAAAAGAATTTGAGAAACAAAAGAAGCCTAATAATAAACCATCTAGTGTTGCTTCTGAAATTAAATTGAATAGTGGATGTTTACTTGCCACCAAATCTGATATTGATGATCTAGATTTCAGCAAATCTGTTTGCTATGCTTTTGTGTGCAAAGAGGCATTATTTTCATTCGAGGACATGCCTTCCTCTTTGCCTCTTGCTGCCACTAACATTTTGCAGGAGTTCGCTGACGTCTTTCTACAAGACGTGCTGATACCTCTCCGTCGTATCTACTTTTCCTAACGCTTTTCCTCTTGTTTTGGACTCTAATGAAACTAACCCGGACTGACGTTGTTTTCAGGAGAACTACCATGGTGTTGTTTTTTGTGCAGAAATAAAAGTTCTCGGATTGGAACAAAACTTTTTGGAGAATTTTTATACAATAAAAGAAAAATACTGGAGCCAAGAACCACCGGAGGGGGGGGGCACTGGGTGAGCACAACCCACCAGGGCGCCCCCACCCCCCTCAGGCGCACCCAGGTGGGTTGTGCCCACCTGGTGGCCCCGCAGACCCTGATTCCAATGCTATAAAATCCTATATTTTCAGGAAAAAATCAGGGAGGAAGAATTATCTTGTTTCGCGATACGGAGCCGCTGCCACCTCCTGTTCTTCATCGGGAGGCCAGATCTGGAGTCCGTTTTGGGCTCCGGAGAGGGGGATCTCCAATCTTCGTCATCACCAACCCTCCATCATCACCAATTCCATGATGCTCTCCACCGAGAGTGAGTAATTCCTTCGTAGGCTCGCTGGTCGGTGAGGAGTTGGATGAGATTTGTCATGTAATCGAGTTAGTTTTGTTAGGGCTTGATCCCTAGTATCCATTATGTTCTGAGATTGATGTTGATATGACTTTGCCATGCTTAATGCTTGTCACTTTGGGCCCGGGTGCCATGATTTCAGATCTGAACCGTTTATGTTATCACCATTATATCTATGTTCTAAATCCGATCTTGCAAGCTATATTCACCTATTACGTGTTATGATCCGCAAACCCTAGAGTGACAGTATTCGGGATACTTTCCGGTGATGACCGTAGTTTGAGGAGTTCATGTATTCACTATGTGTTAATGCTTTGTTCCTGTTCTCTATTAAAAGGAGGCCTTAATATCCCTTAGTTTCCATATGGACCCCGCTGTCACGGGAGGGTAGGACAAAAGGTGTCATGCAAGTTCTTTCCATAAGCACGTTTGTCAACTTACGGAATACATGCCTACATTTTATTTATGAACTGGAGCTAGTGCCGTATCGCCCTAGGTTATGACTGTTATATGATGAATATCATCCAACGAATTCACCGATCCAATGCCTATGATTTTCTCTTATATTGTTCCTGCTAAGTTACTACTACTACTGTTACTGTTACACTTGCTACAAAATCATTGATATCACTGTTACCGTTACTATTGCTGTTGCTACTACTACCAAAACTATCATACTACTTTGCTACTGATCACTTTGCTCCAGATAATTAATCTCCAGGTGTGGTTGAATTGACAACTCAGCTCTAATACTTGCAAATATTCTTTCGCTCCCCTTGTGTCGAATCAATAAATTTGGGTTGAATACTCTACCCTCGAAAACTGTTGTGATCCCCTATACTTGTGGGTTATCAAGACCTTTTTCTGGCGCCGTTGCCGGGGAGCATATCTATATTTGTTGAGTCACTTAGGATTATTACCAATTTATCACTATGAAGAATCTGAAGGATACAAAAACCAAGACCGTTCCCTCTAGGACGAAGGAAGGTAAGGAACTACCATCACACTCTGCACTTGATTCACCTTCTGTTTTGAGTAGACTTGTAACACCACCACATGCTATTAATCATGATATGTCGCAAGTTATTAATGATGCTACTTCTATGAATGCTACTCATGATGATGCTAGTACCTTGCTTGATGATGGTGTGCCACTAGGTGATTTTCTTGATGAAGAAATTGCTAGAGCTAAAGTTATCGAGAATTCTGAAATTGATGAAATTGTTGAAATTGATGAAATGCCTGAAACTAAAAATCTTGAAACACCTATTAGACCTAGCTCTCCTAGATACGAATTGCCTAAGGTACCTAAAGGTTATGTTATGGATGAGGAGACAGCTAGAGATTTTCTTGCTTGCAATGATAGAGATGATCTTAAGAAACTATTATGCAAACTGAAGGAGAAATCTTTGAATGCTAGAATGAAATGTGACCCTAAGTTTGCCACTTCACCTATCTTTGTTGATGATAAGGATTATGAATTCTCTGTCGACCCAGAGTTAATTAATTTGGTTGAATCTGATCCTTTCCATGGTTATGAAACTGAAACTATTGTGGCACATCTTACTAAATTGAATGATATAGCCACCCTTTTTGCTCATGAAGAGAAGATTCGCTATTATTATATTCTCAAATTATTTCTGTTCTCATTAATGGGTGATGCTAAGATTTGGTATAATACTCTTGCTCCTGGTTGTGTGCGTAGTCCCCAGGATATGATCTACTACTTCTCTGAAAAATATTTTCATGCTCATAAGAAACAAGCTGCCTTACAGGAAATATTTAACTTTATGCAAATTGAAGAAGAGAGTCTCCCACAAGCTTGGGGGAGACTTCTCCAATTGCTGAATGCTTTGCGTGATCATCCTCTTAAGAAAAATGAAATACTTGATATCTTCTATAATGGACTAACCGATGCTTCTAGGGACTTCCTAGATAGTTGTGCTAGTTGTGTTTTCAGGGAACGAACTGTTGAACAAGCTGAGGAATTATTGAATAATATATTGAAAAATTATGATGATTGGACTCTTCCTGAACCACCGCATAAACCCACTCCGAATAAGAGGGGTATCTTATATCTCAGTCCTGAAGATATGTAAGAGGCAAAGAAATGTATGAAGGAAAAAGGTATTAAAGCTGAGGATGTCAAAAATCTACCTCCTATTGAAGAAATACATGGGCTTGATACACCACCACCCAAGGTGGGAGAGGTAAATTCTTTAATGATAATGACAATCCTTATAATATGCATCCTAGTCAATGCCTCCATGAGTTTGATAACTATATTAGAAAACAAGATCACTTCAATGCAAATGTTATGAAACAATTGAAATACAATTCTGATATGATTGCTCGCTTGAGTGACTTGTTATTTAGAATCTCCAATGATGTTAGAGGTGTAGGAAAACATGCCTCTATGGTTCAAACTCAACTAGAACAAGTTGCTAAATCTCAAAGAGAATTGCTTGATGAAATGAATAATAATATCAATGATCATGCTGTCAGAGTAATGACTAGAAGAGGTAGAATGACTCAGGAACCACTTTATCCTGGGGGGCATCCTAAAAGAATTGAACAAGACTCTCAAAGAATTAACACTGATGCACCTAGTCCTTCTAAAAAGAAGAAGAAAAAGAAAAATGATAGGACCTTGCATGCCTCTAGTGAACCTGAAATAGAAAAACCTCCAGATAATGATAATAATGTTTCTATCTCTGATGCCGAAACACAATCTAGTAATGAACATTCACCTAGTGATAATGAAAAAGATAATGATGATGTTCATGAAGATACTCAACCAGACAATGATAAACAACCAGATAATGATGTTGAGATAGAACCAGCTGTTGATCTTGATAACTCACAACCTAAAAATAAAAGATATGATAAAAGAGACTTCGTTGCTAGAAAACATGGAAAAGAAAGAGAACCATGGGTTCAAAAACCCATGCCCTTTCCACCTAAATCAACTAATAAGAAAGATGATGAAGAATTTGAATGCTTTGCTGAAATGATTAGGCCAGTCTTTTTGCGCACTCGCTTGACTGATATTTTAAAGATGGCTCCTTATGCAAAGTATATGAAAGACATCATCACTAATAAGAGAAAAATACCAGAAGCTGAAATCTCCACCATGCTTGCTAATTATTCTTTTAAGGATGGAGTACCTAAAAAACTTGGAGATCGGGGAATACCAACTATACCTTGCTCCATCAAAAGAAACTATGTGAAAACTGCTTTATGTGATTTAGGAGCTGGTGTTAGTGTTATGCCTTTCTGTTTATACAAAAGACTTGACTTGAATAAACTCACACCTACTAAAATATCTTTGCAAATGGCTGATAAATCAACTGCCATACCTATCGGTATTTGTGAGGATGTGCCCGTTGTTGTTGCAAATGTTACTATCTTGACTGACTTTGTTATACTTGAGATGCCCGAGGACGACAACATGTCAATTATTCTTGGTAGACCCTTCTTGAATACTGCAGGGGCTGTTATTGATTGCAATAAAAGCAAGGTCACTTTTCATATCAATGGCAATGAGCATACGGTGCACTTTCCAAAGAAACAATTCCAAGTGAATGGTATTAATGTTATTGAAAAATCTCCGACACTCACTATTGGAAGTTTTCAACTACCTCTACCTACTGCCAAAAATAAATATGATATACTTATTGTGGGGGACATTCATATCCCCGTAGAGGTAACTTAGTGTTTTACGAAAGTTCTTCGGTTTCATGCTAATCAAAGGTGGTTGTTAATAAGACTTGATCAACCTTATTAATGGATCATTTTTTAGAGGTATGAAGTTGATGAATTTAGTAAGCACAACTTTCTATTTCCAACTTTTGTTTTCTGTTCTTCTTAGTTAAATACAATAAAATGCCATGTTTTGTCTGTTTTCTGAATTTCCCGTACAATAAAAAATGACCCAAAAATAAAAGTTCTCGGAATGCCCTGAAAATTTAATACATTTTTTTCTAAATATTTAAGAATTTTTTATGCAAATAACATCAGAGGGGGGTGCACCAGGTGGGCACAATCCACCTGGGTGCGCCAACACCCCCAAGCGCGCCCTGGAGGGTTGTGGTCCCCACATGGCCCCCCTAGCTTATCTCTTTAGCCCATGTCACCACCTACCTCCAGAAAAAATTCACCATTGCTCTCTCTCTCTCTCTCTCTCTCTCTCGTGTTCTTACTCTCAAACCCGTGGATTTCGATCTCTTTGCTCGAAGCTCCGTTTCCGAAACTGTTTTGGGGGATTGCTACTTGGTATGTGACTCCTCCATTTGTCCAATTAGTTTTTGCTTTAGTGGTTTATATTTTGAATAATTAGCTACTCTTGGTGCTGCTGTAGATGAGCTTGCATGTTGAATTCTTAGAGTTCTAAGTAGTTTGAATGCTCAATATAGCCTCTATGCATGTCTATGAGTAGTTGCTATCAATCTTGTGATGTTTTGTTGACAAAAATTTTGTGGACTAAAAATTTCAGAATTTTGTTCATAGGAATAAGATGAGTTTCTTTAGGAGTTCTTCGAGGAGGAGGTCTTCGGAGGCATCATCTAGTAGTGATTCGGTGCGTCGGTCTTATGTTGAACCAAGCGCAAGTTCGATACGAGAAGCAGCTACCAAATCATGCCTATGGCCATGCAACAATTTTATGGTGAGAGCAGGTATTAAAGAAGAATTTGAGCAATATGTTCACAACACCGAGCTTGGTCCCTACCTGGAAGATAAGTGCAACCAACATCTCAGCCTCACAGAATCATTTACTAAAGAATTTAGATTTCATCCTCGTGAGTCTGGAGTGTCGTTTAAACCGTATGACAATCCATTTACCATATCTCTAGAGAGATTTGCTTACCACTGCAAAATCCCATTTTGGGGCTCGCTAGATGAACCACCTAGATCTGAGTATGAAACATTCTTGACTAGCCTCTGCTATGGTGAAACTAGAGGAGTGACACAGGGTAGAATAAAGAGCATTCATTTCCCATCGATTCAATACTTCGCACTCTTTAATGGCAAATGCATTGTAGGCAAGCAGGATTGCAGCATACTTTGTGCTCCTGACTTGAGTCTTTTACACACTGCTCTCACCGGTAATAGGTGTTATAACCTTGGAGCGATTGTTGCACGCAGATTGCAACACAATGCTGGTAGTGGATATTTTTACGGTGGGATTTATGCCTCACGTCTAGCAAGGGGGCTGGGCGTATCACCTTGGCCTAATGACCCTACTTGCCCACCCAGTAATTAGACTTTGAGGCCATGAAGCGCCATAAAATCCTCAAAGGCGATACCACTGATTATATTTATAATTTATTGTTTAATAAACATTCTGTGGTGCACACCTTTTTGCCTGCTCCTACTCTCTTTGATTATCACAGCAAGGGAAGATATTATGTTCTTGAGAGCGAGGCCCGCGCGCACAACGCTGAGGTTGTAGCTGCTCAGCGAGCTGAGGAGGCTGCACCTAGAGCCTCCGTGAGCTATCACTCCGACTACTGCGCAGGCTACTGGCGATGATCACCAAGTTAGTCCAAAAGCCTAAGCTTGGGGGAGTACGTATATCCACCGACATTACATTCATGTTCACATATTTCATTCCAGTTGTCGGTGTCCACACTTTTTCATTGTATTATCCATACTAGATTTATTTTCTCGCCTTCTTCTTGTGTGTTTGAAAAACTTTGAGAAAACCCAAAAATATTTCCTGCTTCTTTTTGTTTTTTCTTTCTAGCTTAATTAGTTGTAGTATTAAAAGAAAAATCCAAAAAGATTTCTTGATTCTTCTTCTTGTTTGTTGGGAGCTTTCCCGTGTAAATAGTTTTTCTCGTTTTTGTTTTTCTTTCTTTAATTTGCTTTCTTCTAGAAAAACTAAAAACTCCAAAAATATTTCAGTATGTTTCTCTGAATTTCTTTTCCATTTGTTGAGCCATACCAAGGAGAAGACCACGATGAAAATGTTGAGTGGCTGTCATATGCATTATTGTTGATCTAACGAAGAGCACAAATTACCTTGTCTTCTCCTTTGAATAAAATATTTGCAGATTCCAGCTTAGTCCACGGCACTCTTGCACTATTATTATTTTCAAATCGTTCAGTCGTGCAAGTGAAAGGCAATAATGATGATATTTGGTGAACTGGCTGTGGCAGAGAGAAACGGGTATGAATTCAATTTGTTCTATTTTTGTAAATATGTTTAACCTAGTATCCATGATTCAGCATATTATGATCAAACATGTTTGCAATGACAATTAGAGATTATAGTTTCTCATGCCATGCTTAAGTAACTAGGAGTGGTAATGATTTATCTTGGATGTCAACATTGCGTTAAAATGATTGTGATATAGTATGATGATATGGTATCCTCCTCCGAATGTTCGAGTGGCTTGACTTGGCACATGTTCATGCATGTAGTTGAATCAAAACAACATAGCCTCTATGATATTTATGTTCATGGTGTTCATATCCTACTCATGCTAGTGTCCAATGTTCATAATGCATAATGCATGTTCATGACCGTTTTCGCTCTCTAGCTGGCCGCTTCCCAACCTATTTGCTAGCTTTCGCCTGTACTAAGTGGAAATGCTGCTTGTACATCAAAATCCTAAAACCCAAGTTGTTCCAGATGAGTCCACCATACCTACCTATATGCGGTATCACCCTATCGTTCTAAGTAAATTTGCATGTGCCACCTCTAAAAACTTCAAATAAATATCCTTTTTGTGTGCCTGGATTGTTCATAGAGTGACAGGAGGTAGTCGGTATCTTCCATGCTAAGCGGGTTATTCTCATGATGAGTGTTTATTCACTCGTCCTTGCACGAGAGGGGCGGTAATAGGGATTCCCAGTCTCGAAATCAAATTGCAAATAATTAAACAAAACTCCCCTAGGACTGATGTTTGTATGGACGGTACCCATGGATACGGCTAGTCGTGGAGTGTGTTTGTTAGTGGAGGGGGAGTAAACCTTTACTTTTATCGCTTGGGAACCGCCACTAATGTGTTTAGCATGGAATATATCGATAACTGATGGTCGCGAAGTAAACAAGAAGGGTGCATTTCTCAAAATTTCATTTACCTCTGTTTTAAAAATTGAGCTCTGGCACCACTGCAAATCCCTGCTTCCTCTGCGAGGGACTATCTATTTAATTTTATGTTGAGTCATCACCTTCTCAAATAAGCGCCAGACCCTAAGATCACTATTGTCATCCTCATGCATTGTGTATAGTTAATGTTGAATGCATCAGGACTGGATCTTTTCTACCATGAATTACAATGTTTAGTTGCTGCTTGAACCTTGGAGGTGCTCTGCATTTATGTTTTGCTGTCTCAGAAAGGGGTAGCGAGATACCACTGTTGTCATATTATATCATGATTGTTTTGACAAGGTGTTGTCATTTGAGATGTTTCATTATTGCTCGCTAGTTGATTATGTCATTGATATGAGTTAATATAATTTTTAAGAGTTATTGTTGACATGGTTAGTTATAATCTTTGCTGAAAACCTGGGTGCTACTTAAGCTTATTTATGTAAACAAGAGCAAAAGAGTTCGTAAAAGTTTTTCTTTTTCACTTTTAGTTTATCAACTGAATTGCTTGAGGACAAGCAAAGGTTTAAGCTTGGGGGAGTTGATACATCTCTGTCGTATCTACTTTTCCTAACGCTTTTCCTCTTGTTTTGGACTCTAATTTGCATGATTTGAATGAAACTAACCCGGACTGACGCTGTTTTCAGCAGAACTACCATGGTGTTGTTTTTTGTGCAGAAATAAAAGTTCTCGGATTGGAACGAAACTTTTTGGAGAATTTTTATATAATAAAAGAAAAATACTGGAGCCAAGAACCACCGGAGGGGGCCCCCTGGGTGAGCACAACCCACCAGGGCGCCCCCCCTTAGGCGCGCCCAGGTGGGTTGTGCCCACCTGGTGGCCCCACAGACCCTGATTCCAACGCTATAAAATCCTATTTTTCCAGAAAAAAATCAGGGAGGAAGAATTATCTCATTTCGCGATATGGAGCCACCGCCACCTCCTGTTCTTCATTGGGAGGCTAGATCTGGAGTCCGTTTTGGGCTCCGGAGAGGGGGATCTCCGATCTTCGTCATCACCAACCCTCCTTCATCGCCAATTCCATGATGCTCCCCATCGGGAGTGAGTAATTCCTTCGTAGGCTCGCTGGTCGGTGAGGAGTTGGATGAGATTCATCATGTAATCGAGTTAGTTTTGTTAGGGCTTGATCCCTAGTATCCATTATGTTCTGAGATTGATGTTGATATGACTTTGCCATGCTTAATGCTTGTCACTTTGGGCCCAGGTGCCATGATTTCAGATCTGAACCGTTTATGTTATCACCATTATATCTATGTTCAAGATCCGATCTTGCAAGTTATATTCACCTATTACGTGTTATGATCCGCAAACCCCGGAGTGACAGTATTCGGGATACTTTTCGGTAATGACCATAGTTTGAGGAGTTCATGTATTCACTATGTGTTAATGCTTTGTTCCGGTTCTCTATTAAAAGGAGGCCTTAATATCCCTTAGTTTCGATATGGACCCCGCTGCCACGGGAGGGTAGGACAAAAGGTGTCATGCAAGTTCTTTCCATAAGCACGTATGACAATTTACGGAATACATGCCTACATTTTATTTATGAACTGGAGCTACTGCCGTATTGCCCTAGGTTATGACTGTTATATGATGAATATCATCCAACGAATTCACTGATCCAATGCCTACGATTTTCTCTTATATTGTTCCTACTAAGTTACTACTGCTAATATTACTGTTACACTTGCTACAAAATCATTGCTATCACTGTTACCATTACCATTGCTGTTGCTACTACTACCAAAACTATCATACTACTTTGCTACTGATCACTTTGCTGTAGATAATTAATCTCCAGGTGTGGTTGAATTGACAACTCAGCTACTAATACTTGTAAATATTCTTTGGCTCCCCTTGTGTCGAATCAATAAATTTGGGTTGAATACTCTACCCTCGAAAACTGTTGCGATCCCCCATACTTGTGGGTTATCACGTGCCGCCGGGATTACCACCTATTCGAGGGATTGAGCATCAAATTGACTTAATTCCCGGTGCATCGCTACCCAACCATGCACCATACCGTACCAATCCGGAGGAGACGAAGGAGATTATGCGTCAAGTACAGGAGCTGCTCGATAAAGGTTATATACGCGAATCCCTTAGTCCTTGTGATGTTCCTATTATACTAGTGTTGAAAAAGGATGGTACATCGCGTATGTGTGTTGATTGTAGAGGCATTAATAATATTACTATTCATTATCGTCATCCTATTCCTAGGCTAGAAGATATGCTTGATGAATTGAGTGGCTCTACAATATTCTTCAAAGTTGATTTGCGTAGTGGATACCATCAAATTTGTCTGAAATTGGGAGATGAATGGAAAACAGCATTTAAAACTAAGTTTGGATTATATGAGTGGTTTGTCATGCCTTTTGGGTTAACTAATGCACCTAGTACTTTCATGAGATTAATGAACGAAGTTTTACGTGCTTTCATTGGATGATTTCTGGTAGTCTATTTTGATGATATACTGATTTATAGCAGATCTTTGGTGCAACATTTGCGTGTTGTTTTTATTGCTCTACGTGATGCACGTTTGTTTGGTAACCTTCGGAAGTGCACCTTTTGCACCGATCGAGTATCTTTTCTTGGCTATGTTGTTACTCCACGGGGAATTGAAGTTGATAAAGCCAAGATTGAAGCTATTGAGAGTTGGCCACAACCCAAAACGGTCACAAGTGAGGAGTTTTCTTTGCCTCGCTGGTTTCTATAGGCGTTTTGTGAGAGATTTCAGCACCATTGTTGCGCCTCTCAATGAGCTTACAAAGAAGGATGTGCCTTTTGTTTGGGGTACTGCACAGGAAGAAGCCTTCACGGTATTGAAAGATAAGTTGACACATGCTCCTTTACTCCAGCTTCCTAATTTTAATAAGACTTTTGAGCTTGAATGTGATGCTAGTGGAATTGGACTAGGAGGTGTGTTATTACAAGATGGTAAACCTGTTTGCATACTTTTCTGAAAAATTGAGTGGGCCTAGTCTGAACTATTCTACTTATGATAAAGAATTATATGCTCTTGTTCAGACTTTAGAAACATGGCAACATTATTTATGGCCCAAAGAATCTGTTATACATTCTAATCATGAATCTTTGAAACGTATTAAAAGTCAAGCAAAACTGAACCGTCAACATGCTAAATGAGTTGAATTCATTGAGACTTTCCCTTATGTCATAAAACACAAAAAGGGTAAAGAAAATGTTATTGCTGATGCACTGTCTCGTCGTTATACTATGCTTTCACAACTTGACTTTAAAATATTTGGTTTGGAGACCATCAAAGATCAATATGTGCATGATGCTGAATTTAAAGATGTATTGCAGAATTGTAAAGAAGGGAGATCATGGAACAAGTTCATCATTAATGATGGATCTGTGTTTCGTGCTAACAAGCTATGCATTCCAGCTAGCTCCGTTCGTCTTTTGTTGTTGCAGGAGGCGCATGGAGGAGGATTAATGGGACACTTTGGCGTGAAGAAGACGGAGGATGTACTTGCTACACATTTCTTTTGGCCAAAGATGAGACAGGATGTTGAGCGTTTTGTTACTCGCTGCACTACATGTCAAAAAACTAAGTCACGACTCAATCCTCATGGTTTATATATGCCTTTGCCTGTGTTCCTTGGGTGGATATATCTATGGACTTTGTTTTAGGTTTACCTCGAACAAAGAAGGGGAGGGATAGCATATTTGTCGTCGTGGATAGATTTTCAAAAATGGCACACTTTATACCATGTCATAAAAGCGATGCTGCTGCTAATGTTGCTGATTTGTTCTTTCGTGGAATTATTCGCTTACATGGTGTGTGAAATACTATTGTTTCAGATCATGATACTAAGTTCCTTTGCCATTTTTGGAGATGTTTATGGGCTAAGTTGGGAACTAAACTGCTTTTTAGTACTACATGTCACCCCAAACTGATGGATAAACTGGAGTAGTCAATAGAACATTGTGTACTATGCTTAGGGCTGTTTTCAAGAATAACCTTAAAATGTGGGAAGAATGCTTGCCTCATATTGAATTTGATTATAATTGTTCACTACATTCTACTACTAAGATGTACCATTTTGAGATTGTGTATGGTTTCCTACCTCGTGCACCTATTGATTTGTTGCCTCTTCCATCTTCGGAGAAGGTTAATTTTGATGCTAAAAAATGTACGAATTGATCTTAAAAATGCATGAGTTAACTAAGGAAAATATTGAGTGCATGAATGCTAAATGTAAACTTGCTGGAGATAAGGGTAGAAAACGTGTTGTCTTTGCACCTGGAGATCTTGTTTTGTTACATTTGCGTAAGGATAGGTTTCCTGATTTGCACAAGTCAAAGCTAATGCCACGTGCCGATGGTCCTTTTAAGGTGTTAGAGAAAATAAATGATAATGCATATAAACTTGAGATGCCTGCAGATTTTGGGGTTAGTCCCACTTTTAACATTGCATATTTGAAGCCTTATTTGGGTGGGAAGATGAGCTTCCGTCGAGGATGACTTAAATTCAAGAAGGGGCGGATGATGAGGACATCAATACCATTGTTACACCCACAGCCCCTGCTGCTATAGATACTGGACCAATTACTAGAGCTCGTGCATGCCAATTAAATTATCAGGTACTTTCATTTCTTGGTAATGATTTTAATGTTCATGAGAATATGATGCTACCTAAATTGGATACATTTGTTTTGCTTACAAATGAAGGGCCTAGCTTGGACAAGAATGATGAACATTGGAGCAAGATCAAGCATGGAGATGATAGCATGCGCAAGGGGAACAAGAATGGAGTTTCAAGTGATGATTTCATGGCTTTGAAGCCACCATAATGAGTGCATGAAGGCTTGGACAAAATATACAAGATGCTACCTGATAAATTTTGTCCAGAGGCAATTATAGGTGCCGCGTCACCTTATTATTGGGCCAGGCCCATGTAATATCGAAATACTTCAGTATAGGCTGTTTTTAGAGTCTGTATGTGTGGGGAAACAGAGTAAGGGTTGCTTTCGGATCCCTCTTCCAAGGGGTCATGAAATTCCCCCTATTCCTCCATATATACAGCCCTTAGGGCATCGTTTAGACTTTGGGTTTTGTTTAGATTAAAGTTCGCCATAGCTGCAACTCGCGTACTTCATTTGTGTTCAACGACCAGACAAAGACTTCATAGAACCCCACTTTCATCTATAAAGCTTTCCTCTTATATTCGCAATATCCAGATTGCAATATTAGTTTCTTGCTTGTTCTTCGTTTGCTCGCAGGAAATAGACCCTTGTGGTCAGGTTGATGGTGCTCCAGTGTGGTCAATAACCCTTGGAAGTTGTTTTAGCTATTGCTAAGGCGCGACGTCCCACATGTTCGTAGTCGGATCGTCACAGTCGACTCCCATAGAAAATGATAGCTATCTCATTGAAACATTGGGACGCCTTCGCCTCTATCACTTCTTCTTCATCTTTTTCCTGTAACACATCATATTCACAACTATACTTATTACTACAATAATTAAATATGATGGTCACCGCATGATGCATTGTAGTAAGTATGGCACTCTCTTGATTGGCTTGAACCTCTTTAATTTCATTAAGCAGCATCCCGACACCTTCGCATAAAGCATATACTAATGTTTCCTCATCGTATTTGAAAGCGCATGTTTACTCCCAGAGGGGGGTGAATGGGAGATTTTTGGAAATTCGTCAAACTCTGAAGAATTTGATGGCAACAGTGAAGAAATAGAAACATGAGGGAACTAAATCATCATAGAGATGAAAAACATGCATACAAGATACATACAGGTGAAGAACATGCAATCATACAGGCATACAAGAATGAGGAAGATGAACTGAAGAAATGAAAGACTGCATGATGAAATTCTTCAGTTCAAATTTGTCAGAAAGTAGATCACAAATTCTTCAGCAGCGGAATAACGTAAGGTAAGGGTTGAGGAATTTGAAACCAGGAAGGCTTGTTGAAGACACAACGATTTGGTTGACCAGTTCCAATTGCTGTATCAACTGTATGTCTGGTTGAGGTGGCTGAGATGAACTCAAAGGACACATAGTCCTCACCGTATTCCTCTTGAGCCAATGTCACTTAGACCTCACCCAATCACTTGTGGTAAGTCTTCAAGGTAGACTTCCAAAACCTTCACATACTTGTTCACCGGCACACAACAATGACTCTTGGGTGCTAAGAACTTGACACCTAACCATCTGGAAGAATGGCAGTCTTCAAAGGTGACATGAGTCGGATCACATAGATCAATCTCTTCAGCGATGCTCAATCACTTTGGCTCTGGTTGGGTTTTTCCTCACTTGGATTCTCTCAAAGTCGTCAGAGGATGGGTTGCTCTCAAATGACAAGTGTCAAGTTCTCTCTAGAGTAGCCAACCAACCAGTGGTTGTGGGGGGGGGGCTATTTATAGCCAGGGCAACCCAACATGAATTACCATAAATGCCCTTCTCAGATATGACCGTTCTCAGGATAAGAATCCACTCGACAGCTGGCACGCGGTGCAGCAACAGTCGGAATTCGAACTCTCAAATTTGTCGGGGCACTGAATTTCCTCGCGATAGGCAGATCGCACTGGCGAAATCCTAACTCCTCAGAGTGACCAAATTCGTCAGCGACCAGAAGAACTTCGTCACTGTCACTAGCAAATTCGTTAGTTGTTCCAAAGATTTCCAAAGGCTTCACTCGAAGCGGCTTGTGTATGAATATGTTTGAGCATCACTTTGGAAATGTGAAATATGTTTCACCTAGACCCCCATTAACAGTATGGATTTCCCTATGTCAAAATAAGAAGAAAGAAACTACGAAAACAGAAGTCTTCAAGCTTCAAAGTCATCACATCAATTTCTTCAAAGGCCGTACCAATTTCATCACCAAATTCTTCACTTGAAGAAATACATTTTTAGGGGTCGTCTTCCATGGGTTAAACCAAATATTCAGGGACTATAACTACTATGTACACTCACAAACACATTAGTCCCTCAACCCATTTGTCTTCAATACTCCAAAACCACTAAGGGGCCACTTGATGCACTTACAATCTCCCCCTTTTTGGTGATTGATGACAAATTGGTTAGGTTTTCAACGGGAGTAAATAATGGAAGTGTAAGTACTGAGTATGAAGAAATTGGTTACAAGATATTGAGGAAATCGCCCTGAAGATGTGCATATGAAGAATTTGCTTTGGATTTCAAATGCACGTGGCAGGCTGGAATTGTGGAGATCTCCCCCTATATCTCGGAATCCAATCATGCATGTTCATAAGATATTGAAGAATTTGAATGCATGATGAAAATTGGTGTCTGACGAAAAATTGTGCATGCATGAGCATATATATTCAGGATCAGAGCATGCATATATGAAGTAGCAAAAGAGTAAGACCACCAACAGTTATTTAAGTTACAACTCATCAAAGAGCGAATCAAATAAAGTCCAAGAGTTGTAACTTAGCAAAAAAAAGGCCCATATAGAGACCCGCTTGAAGACTAACACTCAAATTTCTCCCCCGTTGTCATCAAATGACCAAAAGGAGACGAAACTGAGGACTAACGCCCCTGAAGAATGACATCATGAAGAAGTTGGAGGATCACCAACGTTGTTGTCGGTGTCGCTTGAAGCAGAGGAGCCGGCTGCAGTGTCTTCAACATCTTCATTTTCGTCAGTTGAGCGTGATGAAGACACTGAGATTGGGGCAAGAGGAGGAACTTGAACCTTTTTGAACTTCTTCCTGGGCGGAATCGACCAGTCAAAGTTCTGCTTGAAGTCCATCTCAACAAGTTCTTCATCAGTCTTCAGATGTGATAAGATTGCCCATGTTCTATCAAAGATCTCATGGGCATAGTAGTGGTTCTTGTGAATAGAGTTCTGCGTCACTGTCGTATTGGCAAAAATAGCAGGGAGTTGACGCTTTGTCCAGTTATGGTTCCTACCAACCTTTTGGTGCAAGCTGATGAGGAGTTATCGGTCAGTCATGACATGTGGTGCTTCAGGTTGAGGAATTTGCCTAGATGCCTTTGTTGTTGTGTCCTGGCTTGCAGTTTCATCACCAGTTGAGTCAGAGGCAGGTTGATGAAATTGTCCTTCCAGGGGACGAATTCCTTCACTATGACTGCCTTGCCCTTGCCAGGAACTGAGGAAATAGTACTTTGAAGAACTTCTACTTCTGGCAGAAAACTGAGATGATTCTGATAATCAGCCTTGTAGTCAATTGAAGACCGGGATTTGATGACTCCCGTGATCCATGGAGCATATGGCTTTTAATCAAAGGGTGACTGGGCAGGTTCTATCGACCACCGATACAACTCTACGCACACTTTACGTTCGCTTTATCTAGAACAAGTATGAAACTAGAAGTACTTTGTAGGTGTAAAGGGATAGGTTTGTAAGATAATAAAGAACACATAAATAAAAGATAGGGGCTGTTTAGATAAAGAAACAATTAAGTTAGTTTTGGTAGAGAGCTTTTTGTCACAAGAAAGATATTTGTCCCTAGGCAATCGATAACTAGACCGGTAATCATTATTGCAATTTTATATGAGGGAGAGGCATGAGCTAACATACTCTCTCTACTTGGATCATATGCACTTATGATTGGAACTCTAGCAAGCATCCGCAACTACTAAAGATCATTAAGGTAAAACCCAACCATAGCATTAAGTATCAAGTCCTCTTAACTCCCATACGCAACAACCCACTTACTCGGGTATGTGCTTCTGTCACTCACGCCACCCACCATAAGCGAATCATGAACATATTGCAACACTCTATAGCGGGGATCCCTCACGCTTGTGCGACATGGAGAGCATCATAGGACAACACCAATAATAAAACATACAACTCAAACTAATCATGATCATCAATCAACCCATAGGACAAAACCGATCTACTCAAACATCATAGGATAGCCACATATCATTGGATAATAATACGTAGTGTTGAGCACCATGCTTAAGTGGAGATTACAGCGGGGAGAAGAGGTGTTATACTGTTGCATAGAGGGGGAGGGAGTTGGTGATGACGGGGCGAAGTTGTTGGTGTAGATCGCCGTCACGATGATGGCCCCGGCGGCATTCCAGTGCCACCGGGAGAGAGGGGGAGAGCGCCCCCCTCCTTCTTCTTCTTCCTTGACCTCCCCACTAGATGGGAGGAGGGTTTCCCCTCTGGTCCATGGCCTCCATGGCGGCGAAGGGCGGGAGCCCCTCCGAGATTGGATCTATCTCTCTGTTTCTCTTCTGTTTCGCGTTCCTGTTTTCTGGCCCTTCACCATTTCTTAAATTCTCGGAGATCCGTAACTCTGATTGGGCTGAAATTTTAACACGATTTCCTTCCGGATATTATATTTCTTGCGGCGAAAGAAGGGCACCAACCGCCTTACGGAGGGGCCACAAGCTTGCCAGGCGCGCCTGGGGTAGGGGGCGTGCCCCTCGGGCTTGTGGGGCCCTTGGGCATCATCTCGCATTGATTCTTCTTCCCAAAAATCACATATATTCAAAATAAATCTCCATAATTTTTTATCGCATTTGGACTTCATTTGGTATTGATATTCTGTGAAACAAAAAACATGCAACAAACAGGAACTGGCACTGGGCACTGGATCAATATGTTAGTCCCAAAAATAATATAAAATGTTACCAAAAGTATATGAAAGTTGTAGAATATTGGCATAAAACAATCAAAATTTATAGATACAATGGAGACGTGTCAGTAGTTCATCTGTGTCTTGGTCCAGAAGCGCATGCGCCTTATCTTGGCTGAGTCATATGGGGACTCACCAATAAAGAAACTCTTCTCATCAAAGAACTTGGCATTGTCGAAATATGGCCGCCTGAGGCTTCTGCCAATCTTGGGCATGACCAGAACTGGTTGAAGGTTGATTTTTTTCAGCCTTACATCAAATACTGGTCGTGGAGACCCAGTAGAATCTTGAGGATCAGTGACAACAAGTGACTTGGCAATTTCTTCAGCAATGGCAGTTGGAACAGTGTTAGTATCTGCTCAAGGAATTGAATCTTCATGCTGAGGGGATGTATTGACGACATCCACCGTCAGATCTTGTTGTGCGGTCTCATTAGCTATTGCAGTTGGAAGTTCTTCATCAATGGTTTGAAGAGAAGGTTGTCTTTCTTCAGAACTAGTGTGAATTTCTTCAGTACATGTGGGCGACTGAGGCACTTGTGTCAGAGGAGTGGTGAGGGGAAATTTGGGTGAGTTGCTTCCCAAAAATCGTCATGGATTGGAGGAGGAGTTGCACCATCAATGTCCACATCCTCTTCTATTTCATCAGTCATCGGACATGCTGAGGAGTCCGCGATGATTCTTGATGAAGTGATGCATTTGCATCAACTTCAATTTCTTCATCCATCTGCTCTGTGGTAGCAGCAGAATGGGTATTGTTTCCTTCATCCTCATCAGTTGACGGAATGACATATTCCACCCCAAAGGGAACAATCTGAAGATTTTCAAGGTTGCGTGCAGGGGGCACTGATGAAATTGGAATAGCATCAATTGGTTGGACCGAAGACAATGAAGTTGTCTTTAGTTTCTTCACTGATTCAGTGGTAGTAGGAGGAGCTGAAGCCTTCCTCTTCTTGGCTTCCTTCTCAACAGCCTTGGTTTTCTTTGCTTCTGATGCAGAAGGAAGTGTGATGATCTTCAAAGATGAAGTTGTTAGAGGCGATGTTGCTGAGGAACTTGGTGGAGCATTTTCTTCAGGCACGACTGATGCAGTCACCCTGACAGTTTCTTCAGGCGCAACTTCTTCAGTTGCCCTGGCTTGTACTTGCGGAGCAGATGAGGGCGCAGTCTCACTGGCCGGAGCAGTTGGTGGAGGAGCTAAAGAACTTGATGGAGGCACAGTGCCAAACTTGGTAGCCTCACGCTTGTTGTAGTCATCAACCACTTTGGTGGTGGCGGTGATGAATCTGTCCTTGACACCACAACACTGATTGGCTTGGTGCTCATATTCTTCAGACAACTGTTGAATTTCAGACTGAAGAGTCATGATCTACTGAGGGGTTATTGAAAGCATGTTTTTCTTCAACTCTCTCTCTCCTTCTGTTATTGTTGTTTCTTCACTAGCTTTGCTTGGGCGATCTTGTGCTTCTCATTAAGTATGAAAGATGTCAGCACATGGCTTGGACCAGGAGGCAAGTCGAGGTCATCAAGAGGTGTATCAGGTTTCTTCAACCATATATTAATGAAATCGAGGATCTTCTTCGGATCCAGCATCATGGGGAGTGAAGAATTCTTGGCGATAGCAGCTTGTTCTTGTTTCCTCCTGAGGAATTCAGCAAGCTCATCTTCATCTGCTAGCCCATTTTTGTCAGCTTAAGGCACAACGGCCTTGCTCTTGGGACTTGACCTGATGCCACGGCCAGCAGTTGCCTTTGTCTTTAGCTTGGGCGTTGATGAAGTTTGCTCACTGGCTCAGGCACTTGATGCAGCAATAGTGGCTGTTGGAAAGCCTTCGGTGCGCTGGCAAGATGCGAGCACGACTAGCATTGACGCTCTTGCACTGCCATCGAAGAATTTGGGGCTGGTGGAGGCACTGAAGATTTTGCAACATTGGGCACTGAGGCCTTTGAAGCCGTTGGCTTAGCCACTGAGGGCTTTGGATCTAATGGCTTGGGCTTGTGAGCAGGCTTTTTCTGCATGGATTTCTTGGAACACTAGCACTGCCATTGGCACTTGCTTAAGCTGAGGCCTTTGTGGCCCTGCTGAATTCCTCAATGCCCTTCTTGGCCTATTTCGCCAGTTTAGCCTAACGCCTAGCCCATTCAGCGGGAAATTCTTCACCGCGTCTGATGCTTGTGGGGTCAGCAACTTGACCAGGAGCAAGTGGTGGCCTCTTGCATGGAGGATTCACAGCGAATTCCTTCATGTATTTCGGACCCACATATCTATAATCCCTCCATTCATAAGCCCATCAGTGCTTGATTCTTTACAAACGCATTTTATGCTGCTTATCAGTTTCTTTGCCATGTATATTTTCATCAGGTGTGCAGTATCCTGAGTAAATATCCTCAGGAATCTCGAAAGTTGTCTGTTCCTCTTTCTGTTGTTTTCTTCCCTTCTGAGGCTTTTTGCCATCGACCATTTTCTTCAACTGCGATTTTTGAACACATGAGGACTCTGAAGAAGTTTGAAGATTTTCCTCAAGCAACGCTGCAAATGAATTAATTTGATGAGAACCAAGTGATTCGTCGGCAGACATTTGTACCTGTGAACAGAGTATAGTTGCAAGGAAATTAGGAAGAGTCACATGCGTTCTCAGAAGTTTTTCAAAATAAACCAGTTGAGGAAATTGACCCTTATCGTCTTGAATAATTTCACTAAGTGTTCTTGACTTAGGTTCCAGAGTTGTACAGATTGAAGCAATTGCACAATTGAGGAATCTAACTTTTAAGCATAACTTAGTTGAAGAACTCAAGAGTGGCCAAAAGGAAGTGCTGAAGAATTGGAAGTGAGGTAAAAACAACACTTGAAGATTTTGAGACAGTGAAGAGATCAAACTGGGCAGTAAAAATAGCATTTAATTACCCCAAGGATGAATTCGATGAACTGGACGACGAAATGAAGAAAATCGTTAATTCAGATCTTGCATGCCCTAACTTGGCGAGGAAAGACAGCTACGGCGACGGCGGAGGTGAAGAAATCCACGGCCGGCGCGAGTACGTCGACGAAGAAGTCGAGGCAGTGAAACTCTTCTTCTCCGGTGGCGATGAATTCCAGCGGCAGCGCTAGGGTTTGAGAGCGACAGGAGCTTGGGAACAAAGTGAATTGAGGTTGAAGGAGTCAAGGCTATTTATAGCCGCCGTGAAAACCGAGTGGTCCAAAAACTTTGGACTGATAAGCCCCTGACCATTTGCATCTTCGTGACACGCGTCACGCATGCATTTTCACACCCTTATCCATGCGGGTGAAGAGTGGGATTAAGTTATTATGGCAACTGCCCCAAAAATATTTGAAAATTTAAAATGTGTTCGCAATTTCTTCAGCTGTCAAGGACACACTGATGATTTTGAATGGTGTCAAGTAGAACGCATGTGAAGAATTTGTGAACAGAATGGGTTGAGTTTAGCATAGAGGGGAGCGAGTTCGATCACATCCACATAGATGAAGAAGACAACTTGACGAATTAGCAATATGTGGATGCTGTTGAGGACATAAAAACTCATACACACACACACAAACACTATTCTGATCACGGGATGAGAATAATATTCTGATAACTACTTGACATGTCCCAGCAGTAGTAGTTGAACTTCCCCCAGTGCTAGGTTGAACTTCCGCAAACATTGCCCAAATGGGGCTTGCGATATATCGTTGGAAAGCTATGGACACGAGTATCATGACCCAAGTTAAATTTTTGGCAAAATCTAAGTGTTTTAAGAGCAGTTTTGAAAACTGTTTTTTCTTCATACAAAAAATGTGAGTCATATTTTTTATCCCATTTCTAAACCGTTTATCGGAATGAGGCAAATAATATGGCGCTGGAAAGCTGCTGCAAATCCGCTCATTCCTCATGTACAAAGTTTTCTCTAATTCCCTATGGTTAAGGAGTAATTTGAAAAATCATAGAATTTCGCAAAACGAACAGTCGAGTCAGTATTTTCGATGCCATTTCTAAACGGCCAATCCAATTGACGCAAATGATATGGCATTGGAAAGCTTATGAAAATGTGCTTCTTTTTCATGTACAAAGATTTTCTTAATTTTGAACGGTTTAAGAGTAATTTAGAAAATGGTCCAAGTTCCACCGAGTTCGTATTTTCGAGTTAATTTTTTAACCATCCATCGGAATGCAGCAAATGATATGTCATTGGAAAGCTTGAAGAAATGCGAAACTTTTTGGTATACAATGTTTCTCCATATTCTTTACGGTTTTAATTCAATTTTGAAAAAGGATAAAAACATTTTTTGGCTGTAATTTTTGCAAATTTGTCGGAATGGCGCAAATAATATAGCGTTGGATAGCTACCAAAAATGTGAAACATTTTCGTATATAAATTTTTCTCTAATTCCCAGCTGTTTTCATGTAATTTTGAAAATGGCGAGATCATGATTTCTGCCTTCATCGCCAAAGGAAATGCACTGCGTGAAGTAGTTGAACTTCTGGGGCATGTCTATTTGAACTTCACTCTGTTTTTGACGTGTTGTTTTTTTCCCGTAACTCGCACACCACTTACCGAAATTGAGCAAATGATATATCGATGGAAAGCTGTTGAAAACACGCACCTTTCCCGTGTTGGTCGGTTTTTCATACTCGCGATGGTTCAAAAGAATGTTTTGAATACATAAAAATGTGTTTTAAACGGTATACATGAAAATTTTAAACCGTTCATTGAAATGTAGCACATAATATACCGTTGGAAAGCTTATGAATAGCAACAAGTTTTTCATCTAGACAGGTGTTACAAGTTCGTTGCCGTTTGAGAGCAGTTTTTAAAATGGCAAAACAATGTTGTTTTTTGCCTTTTTTAACCATGTAAATGAACGACGGACGTCTCGCAGATGAATTTTGAACTATGCTAGGAGGATCACGTGAACTTCCTGAAGCAAACCTTTTAAGATTTTAGTTTTCTATTCTTATATTCTTATCTGAAACGCATTCCGTGTAGTAGTTGAACTTCCCGCTGTTTTCACCTTGAACTTCTGTCACATATTTTTGTTCAACCTCTCTCACAAGAATTTTTGAACTTTCTCGGGCCGAGCACTTGAACTTCTAGCAACAAAACTTTTAGCCTTTGCTTTTTCATTCTTTTTTTTCATACAAATGCACACCATGTAGTACGTGAACTTCTGGCAATTATCAATCTGAACTTCTCTCGGTTACGCGAAAATATCTGAGTTTTTTATAGACATTGAACCGCTCTACCTTTTTTATTTGAACTTCATTATGTATTTTTAGAAATCTGAAAATTGGAGGTTTTTTAGAAACATCGAACTTCTTCGTTATTTGAAATTGAACTTATTGGTTTTATTCTTTAGTAACTAGAAAAATCCTATTTTCCAAATAAATATCAAACTGCTCCGTTTTTTCCAATTGAACTTCTTGGTTTTATTCTTTAGTAACGAGAAAACCTGAGTTTTTTACATACATTGAACTACTCCGTTTTTTAAATTAAATTCTTGGGTTTAATCTTTAGTATTGGGGAAAAATGCCCAAAATGGCATTGTTTTTTGTTTTTGTTTTTTGAGCTTCTAAATCCTAGGTTTTAATATACTTCGAACTTCTGTGTCATTTTAATTTAAACTTTACATTTTTATTTTTTTATTAAATTTTGTTTTCATTTTAAAATAAACATAAATTTGACTACTTTTTATTTTTGATCTTCATGGTCGATTCTTTATAATAGGGGCTATCTGAGTTTTTTTAAAGAAGGTAAAATCCTAGTTATTTTAATAAACATCGAACCACTTCGTTATTTTATTTTAAACTTCTGGTTTTTTTAAAAAAGAAAATTCTTTTAAAACTTTTTTTAGTTTTTCCTTTTTTTAATTTGAACTTCTTCATTTTTATTATTTAGTAATGAGAAAACACCTAAGTTTTTTTAACATTCGAACTTCTCTATTTTTTTACTTTGAACTTCTTAGAAAAATATTGTTTTAAATAAGCAAACAATTTTCTAGGTTTTTAAATTTGAACTTATAGGTTTTTTGACCTTCCCGGTTATTTCAAATTGAACTTCAAGGGTTTCCAATTTGAACTTCTACGTTTTTTTTTACCTTCTCGATTATTTCAAAATTTTCTAGTTTTTTTCTGAAAATCCATTTTTTATAAACTTTTTTTGAATTGCTCTATTAATTTGAGTTGGCCTTCTCTCTTATTTTTTAGAAATGAGGAAATCTAAGTTTTATAAAATTTGGTTATTTTTTAGAAACGAGAAAAATCCAAAAGTTTAATGAGCATAAAAGTGCTCTGTTATTTTAATTTGACCTTCTTGGTTTTACTTTTTAGAAATATCGACAATCTATTTTTTATATAGACATCGAACTAATGTGTTATTTAAATTCGATCTTCTTAGTTTTATATTTTATAAAAGGAAAATTGGATTAATATTAAATTTATTTTTTTCACATTGTAAATATTGTTTCCGTATGTTTCAACCAAAAATATCTAAGCTTCTGCATTTAAACTGATAATATGAGCAAACACCGAAAAGAGCACAATCATCTTTTCCATGAACTTTTCATGAATTGCTCTGTCATTCCTGCCCATGAACTATTCCCCATTTTTCTTAACATGATGTCTACTATCTAAAACAAGTACCTTCTCCATAGTAATTGAACTTCGAGTACATTTTTTACAAAACACTTTTTATTAAGTGAACTCTCTTTTCATTTAGATGAAGTTTTCTCTTGTAGTTGTACATGAACTTTATTTCGTTTACACCTGAACTTTTGGGGCAACATACAAAATGAAACATATGAAGCCTCTGTCAATTGAAACATACAAAATAGTAATGAAAAAATACACTTTTCTCCACAAACCAATTATTTTTGAACTTGGTCTATGCTACAGAGGGATTTCAGGGGAGGGATTAGATGATTTGGTTGTCAGTACACATGAAAGAGGAGTTTGACCACCGTGGACTGCTGCTCGCGATGGAATCAGCCTCCCGGATGCTGCAGGGCTGGACTGGACACCCTTTGCACTGGAGGTTGGGGTGCTGGAGGTTGGGTGTGGGAGACGGCGCCGGAGTTAGGGCGGCTGTGGTGCCAGAGGTTGGGCCAGGGGCAGCGGCGCAGGGAGGTTGGGGCGGGCGAGGGGACGCCGGAGGTTGGGGTGGGGTGGTAGGTGGGCGGGAAGCACTCGCCAGCCCCGACAGCGGTGGCAGGCAACGGGCGGCGGATCTCCACGGCAGGAGGCCGGGCAGTGCGCGCCGAAGAGGGGGATCGACGGGATGACCCCGATCCAGACATCGGAGGTGGTTCGGAGTAATCGGGTCCCCGGGGTGGTGGGGATGTGTGGTCTCCCGGCGGCGCGCGGAGGAGTCGGGTTCCCGGTGTTGGTGGGGATGCGGGGTTCCCCGGCTGAGCGGGGGTTGCAGCGGCGAGATCCCGGCGTGGTGTTGTTGTGGGGTTCCCCGGCGGCGCGCGGGGGTTGCGGGGGTTGCGGGGGTTGCGGCGGAGAGATCCGGCGGCGGTGGGGTTGCGGGGTTCACCGGCGGAGCGTGGGGGTGGCAGGGGTCGCGACGGTGGAAGCAGGTGGAGTGGGCGTGGAGAGGGTCGGCGGCGCTGCACCGGAGGGGAGGGAGTCGGGAGGTTGGGGGAGAGATCGTGGGTGAGTTGGGTTGAGGGATTTCTTTTCCTTCCCTGTTCGGGAGTTCGGAAGGACCTCCTCGGCCCTGTATAGGGCGATCGGGATCAGCATAACTATTCTGATCCCAGGATCAGAGTAGTGCTACTATATATATATATATATATATATATATATATATATATATATATATATATATATATATATAAGCTCAAGTAATGAAGAATAACCTCAAATGACGAATTAGAAAAGTTTGACAAAATTGCAAATGACAAAAAAACTCAATTTTGAAGAAAGTCAATAAGAGGTGGTGCTGTTACCCACCGTATAAGAACTATGATGCTTTAGACACCACGTCCAATTGTCGTAGGGTTCTGAGAGTCAAGTTCTTCATTAATTTCTTCACTTAGAGGGTAAGTCTTCATTGATTGAAGAAATACGTTACTTCATGTGTTGTGCATTAAAGTCATCAAGAATGCATAAGTGTTAGGATGTGTGCCCATTTCAGAGGACATTCGAAGATTCTAGGATGTTTAGCTCACACCGCACCATGCAAAACCTTCTGTCATCCAAGGGTTTAGTGAAGATATCTGCAAGCTAGTCTTCAGTCTTCACGTGCTCGATGATGATGTCTCTCTTCAGCACATGATCACGAAGAAAATGGTGACGAATCTGGATATGATTCGTCCTTGAGTGTTGCACTGGGTTGTGGGCGATCTTGGTAGCACTATCATTGTCACAATAGAGAGGGACTTTCTTCACGTTAACGCCATAGTCCTTGAGGGTTTGCTTCATCCATAGCAACTGTGAGCAGCAGGCACCAACGGCAATGTACTCATCCTCTGTTGTAGAAAGTGCGACGTTGTTCTGCTTCTTTGAGGACCAACGGACAAGAGATCCTCCAAGGAAGTGGCATGTGCCTGATGTAGAATTACGATCCACACAATCTCCAGTGCAATCACAATCAGAAAATCCAGCTAGATCAAAAGTTGAGCCCTTGGGATACCATAATCCAAGCGTTGGTGTGTGAGCTAAATATCAAAGATTTCGCTTCACAGCCTGATGGTGTCATTCATTTGGTGCCGCTTGAAATCAGGCACACATGCAAACGCTAAGCATGATATCTGGCCTAGATGCACATAGGTAAAGTAGCGAACCAATTATGGAGCGATATACCTTCTCATTGAAATCTTTACAATTTTCGTCAGTGCAGAGTTGACCAATCGTAGGCATTGGAATTTTGAGGCCTTTGCAGTCTTACATGCCGAATTTCTCTAGGTAGTCTTTGAGGTATTTATCTTGAGAAATGAAGATGCCATTGGGTTGTTGACGAATTTGAAGACCAAGGAAGAATTTCAATTCTCCCATCATAGACATCTGATATTCTTCATGCATCATATATGCAAATTCGTCACTGGAACACTTGTTAGTGCAACCAAAGATAATATCAGCAACATATATTTGGCATATGAATAGTTCACCATCATAGAATTTTGTGAAAAGAGTAGGGTCAAGTGAACTTGGTTTAAAACCATTTTTCTTCAGGAATTCCTTTAGTGTATCATACCAAGCCCGTGGGGCTTGCTTGAGGCCATAGAGAGCCTTATTGAGTCTGAAGAATTTGATAGGATGCTTTGGATCCTCAAAACCTGGTGGTTGAGCAACATAAACTTCTTCTTCAAGCTTACCATTGAGGAATGCACCTTTCACATCCATTTGATATAAGAGAATATTGTGATGGTTAGCGTATGCAAGCAATATATGAATAGCTTCAAACCTAGCAACAGGTGGAAATGTTTCATCAAAATCAATACCCTCAACCTGTGTGTAGCCTTGTGCAACAAGACAGGCCTTATTCCTCACCACTTGGACATTTTCGTCGTGCTTGTTGCGGTAGATCCACTTGGTGTCGATGACATTGTGCTTGCGTGGATCAGGACGCTTGACAAGCTCCCACACATTGTTGAGCTCGAATTGATGCAATTCATCTTGTATGGCTTGAATCCATTTAGGCTCCAGAAATGCTTCATCAACTTTGGTGGGTGATGACCCACAAGTATAGGGGATCAATTGTAGCTCTTTTTGATAAGTAAGAGTGTCGAACCCAACGAGGAGCAGAAGGAAATGACAAGTGGTTTTCAGGAAGGTAATGTCTGCAAGTGCTGAAATTGTAAGTAATAGAGTTTGATAGCAAGATAATTTGTAACGAGCAAGTAATGATAGTAGTAACAAAAGTGCAGCAAGGTAGCCCAATCCTTTTGAGGCAAAGGACAGGCCAAAACGGTCTCTTATAATAAGCAAAGCGTTCTTGAGGGTACACGGGAATTTCATCTAGTCACTTTCACCAGGTTGATTCGATTTGTGTTCGCTACCTTGAGAATTTGATATGTGGGTGGACCGGTGCTTAGGTGCTGTTATTACTTGAACAAGCCTCCTACTTATGGTTAACCCTCTCGCAAGCATCCGCAACTACGAGAAAAGTATTAAGAATAAATTCTAACCATAGCATTAAACTTTTGGATCCAATCGGTCCCTTACGGAATAGCGCATAAACTGGGGTTTAAGCTTCTGTCACTCTCGCAACCCATCATCTACTTACTACTCCACAATGCATTCCCTTAGGCCCAAATATGGTGAAGTGTCATGTAGTCGACGTTCACATGACACCACTAAGGGAATCACAACATACATACTATCAAAATATCGAACACATATCAAGTTCACATGATTACTTGCAACATGATTTCTCCCGTGACCTCAAGAAAAAAAGTAACTACTCACAAATAATAATCATGCTCAAGATCAGAGGGGTATTAAATAGCATATTGGATCTGAACATATAATCTTCCACCAAATAAACCATATAGTAATCGACTACAAGATGTAATCAACACTACTAGTCACCCACAAGCACCAATCTATAGTTCCGGTAACAAGATTGAACACAAGAGATGAACTAGGGTTTGAGATGAGATGGTGCTGTTGAAGATGTTGATGGAGATTGCCCTCCCCAAGATGGGAGAGTTGTTGGTGATGATGATGACGATGATTTCCCCCTCCGGGAGGGAAGTTCCCCCGGCGGAATCACTCCGCCGGAGGGCAAAAGTGCTCCTGCCCAAGTTTCGCCTCGAGACGGTGGCGCTCCGTCCCGAAAGTCCTCTCCTTATTTTTTCTAGGTCAAAATGACTTATATACCAGAAGATGGGCACCGGAGGTGGGCCTGGGTGAGCACAACCCACCAGGGCGCGCCTGGGCTCCCTAGTGCTCCCAGGTGGGTTGTGCCCACCTGGTGGGCCCCCTCTGGTACTTATTTGCTCCAATATTCTTCAAATATTCCATAAAAAATCTCCGTAAAGTTTCAGCTTGTTTGGAGTTGTGGAGAATAGGTGGCCTGACGTAGCTTTTCCAGGTCCAGATTTCCAGCTGCCGGAATTCTCCCTCTTTGTGTGTACCTTGCATATTATGAGAGAAAAGGCATTAGAATTACTCCAAAAAGCATTATTATGCATAAAAACATCATAAATAACAGTAGGAAAACATGATGCAAAATGGACGTATCAACTCCCCCAAGCTTAGACCTCGCTTGTCCTCAAGCGAAAACCGAAATCGAAAAACATGTCCACATGCTTAGAGAGAGGTGTCGATAAAAACAAAATACGGACATAGAAGCATCATGTAGATTATTATAACAGCAACAAATTTAATCATAAGAATTTTATCATAGAACTTTTATCGTAGACTTCTCATGAATAAGTGGCAGTTCATCACACAATTTAAGTATAAAGCATAAACTCTATTAGAAACCAACAAACTATGTTCTCAGTCAACTTTGCAACTACAATTCATCATCTTTTCAGGAAGGGTCACGTATCGGAGCCTTTAGGCAAGTCCACATACTCAACCATCATATAGTCTTCTATGATAGCTAACACTCACCGCATACACATGAGGAAAACGTTTCAGCCAGACACATAGAAAGATAGGGGCTTATAGTTTCGCCTCCCAACGTATTCACCTCAAGGGCAATGTCAACAATAATAACTTATGCCACCCATATTCAACTGTACATATGTGCCTAGATCTTTCCTCACCACATGATGCTTGCCAAAGGATAAAAATAAAAGGAAAAGAGAGAAGAACTTTGACTCTTTGCATAAAAGTAAAAGATAGGCCCGTCGCAGAGGGAAGCAGAGGTTGCCATGCACTTATTTGTTTGTATGCTCAACCCCTTAGTGCAAAGGAACGTCACGTTGTATTGCCCCTTGTGATGGCAACCTTTATTATGTAGTCTGTCGCTTTTATTCTTCACCATCACAAGTTCGTACAACGCTCGATTTTCCTTTACACTAAATGATCTCACACTTTTAGAAGCAATTTTTATTGCCTTATTGCACCGATGACAACTTACTTGAGGGATCTTGCTCAATCCCTAGGTAGGTATGGTGGACACTTGAAAATAAGATTTGGGTTTAAGGGTTTTTGGATGCACAAGTAGTATCTCTACTTAGTGCGGAATTTTTGGCTAGCAAAGATAGGGGGCAAGCACCACATGTTGAAGGATCTATGACAATATAACTTCTATGTGAATATGAACAAGCATAAATCATTACGTTGTCTTCCTTGTCCAACGTCAACAATTTTGGCATATAATAATTTGATGGGGGCTCACAATCACAAAAGATTTCTAGGATAGTATATTTATATGTGAATCTTCTCTTCCCTTATTAATTCTTTCATGAGTCGCATCATTGACCAATGCTATGTTTGTCAATCTCTAATAAAATTTTGTACTCATACTTTTCCTTATGTGGTGCCATCACCTACCATAAGATTAGCATATGATATTTTCTTTTATTTTCTTTCCCCCTTTTTTTTATTGCAACATGAAAGTAAAGAAAGCAAAAACTCAAACTAAACTTTATTATATATCTTGCACACGATTACAAGGATAGATCACTAAGCAAACTCTCGAAAAGAAAGGATCGAACTAAACTTTTATTCATCTAAAGCAAAGGATCGAACTAAAATAAGTAAGGGCAAAAAGATAGTGGGGATGATACGATACCGGGGCACCTCCCCCAAGCTTGGCGGAAGCCAAGGGGAGTGCCCATACCCGAAACTCAATTTTCCTTTGGTGATGAAGAAGAAGGTGGTGGCGATGAAGTAGATGCAATCTTGTCCTCGGGTTTCCGTGGCAGAGGTCCACCATCGTAAGAGGAAGAATGAGTCTCACGGGTCCTGCAACTGGCAGCCAAACTCATACCTTTAAACCTCGCCTCATATTCGAAGACTTAGTTTTGAAGATCATAGATCTGGCTTTGGAGGAAGTTGATTTGCTCGTTGAGGGTGAAGACGATGTCCTTCATGGGCTTGCCATCCACCTTGAGATCACGAGTAAGGTCCGTAATCATGAGGTGATTGGCATTGAGTCCACGCTCCACCATCCCCTTGCACCGGAAGACTTCCTACTCCATAGCTTCAAGCCTGGCCTCCATGGTTCCCGTCCCCTTGGGTCCTTGCACATCGCGGATGTGCAGCACCCCCTCATGCATCTGGATGGCCTGAGGGTGCTGCACCACCTCCCGCAAATATGGGTTGATGACGTTCTTGACGAACTTGTCCTTGGAGGAGCTTGAAGCGGTCATGGTAGATGAGATCTGACAGAAAACAGCAAGGAAAAGAAAACAGAAGATTTCTCTGCGATACGGTGGTCACCAGGTTCGGGGGGTATATAAAGATTTTTTATCTTGGGAAACAAGCAAACGGACAAAAAACGGAGTCCGGAAGGTGTCCCAGGTGGGCACAACCCACCTGGGCGCGCCCTGGTGTCTTGTGCCCACCAGGGTACGCTTCCTGGAAGTTTCTTATTTTCCTAATTTTCTAAATATTCCAAACTGACAAAAAATATTTTTGCGGATTTTTCGGAGTCCGTTTACTTACCATATCACGTACCTCCTTATTTTCACGATTTTGGAGTGTTCCGGAAGGACGCTTTTATGTGTTCTTCCGGTGTCAAAGTTTGGATAATATTACTTTCAACATTAATGGGCGTACCTGAGATATAATGTTTTATTTGTTGCCCATTAACAACCTTCGGGTTAGTACCTTCGGTATTATTTATTTTGATAGCTCCAGACCGATAAACCTCCTCGATAACATAGGGTCCTTCCCATTTGGAGAGGAGTTTTCCTACAAAGAATCTGAAACAAGAGTTGTACAAAAGAACATATTCTCCAACTTTGAACTCATGCTTTTGGATTCTTTTATCATGCCATCTTTTAACTTTTTCCTTAAATAATTTGGCATTTTCATAAGCTTGTGTTCTCCATTCATCTAGTGAGCTAATATCAAATAACCTCTTTTCATCGGCAAGTTTGAAATCATAGTTGAGTTCTTTGACTGCCCAATATGCTTTATGTTCTAACTCAAGAGGCAAATGACAAGCTTTTCCATAAACCATTTTATAAGGAGACATACCCATAGGATTTTTATATGCTGTTCTATAAGCCCAAAGTGCATCATCTAATTTCTTAGACCAATTCTTCCGGGACCTATTGACAGTCTTTTGCAAAATTAATTTTATTTCTCTATTGCTAAGTTCAACTTGACCACTAGATTGAGGATGATAGGGTGATGCAATTCTATGGTTAACATCATACTTGGCAAGCATTTTACGGAAAGCACCATGAATAAAGTGTGAACCACCATCAGTCATTAAATATCTAGGGACTCCAAACCTTGGGAAAATAACTTCCTTAAGCATTTTAATAGAGGTGTTGTGATCAGCACTACTGGTTGGAATAGCTTCTACCCATTTAGTAACATAATCAACAGCAACCAAAATATGTGTATACCCATTAGAGGAAGGAAAAGGTCCCATGTAATCAAATCCCCAAACATCAAATGGTTCAACAGCAAGTGAATAATTCATAGGCATTTCTTGACACTTACCGATATTACCTATTCTTTGACATTCATCACAAGATAAGACAAACTTACGGGCATCCTTGAAGAGAGTAGGCCAATAAAATCCAGATTGCAATACCTTGTGAGCAGTTCTGTCTCCAGCATGATGCCCTCCATAAGCTTTGGAGTGACATTTCCGTAGGATTTGTCGCTGTTCATGCTCAGGTACACAACATCTAATAATACCATCTACTCCTTTATAAAGATGTGGGTCATCCCAAAAGTAATGTCTTAAGTCATAGAAGAATTTTTTCTTTTGTTGGTATGTAAAGCTAGGTGGTAAATATTTAGCAACAATGTAATTAGCATAGTCAGCATACCAAGGAGTGTTATTAGAAACATTTATTGCAGCTAACTGCTCATCAGGAAAACTATCATCAATAGGTAGTGGGTCATCAAGCACATTTTCAAGCCTAGACAAGTTATCAGCTACGGGGTTCTCAGCTCCTTTCCTATCAGTGATATGTAAATCAAATTCTTGTAGCAAGAGAACCCATCGAATAAGTCTAGGTTTAGCATCTTTCTTTTCCATAAGATATTTAATAGCAGCATGATCGGTGTGAACAATTACTTTTGAATCAACAATATAAGATCTAAATTTATCACAAGCAAACACCACTGCTAGAAATTCCTTTTCAGTAGTAGCACAATTCCGTTGTGCACTGTCTAGAGTTTTACTAGCATAATGAATAACATTCAGTTTTTTATCAACTCTTTGTCCTAGAACAGCACCAACAGCATAATCACTAGCATCACACATAATTTCAAAAGGCAAGTTCCAATCAGGTGGTTGAATAATAGGTGCAGAAATTAAGGCTTTCTTGAGTGTTTCGAAGGCTTCTAAACAATCATCATCAAAAACAAATGGAGTATCCTTTTGCAAAAGATTTGTAAGAGGCCTAGAGATTTTAATAAAGTCTTTGATAAATCTCCTATAGAAACCAGCATGACCTAGGAAACTATGAATACCTTTGATATCTTTAGGACATGGCATTTTCTCAATTGCATCAACCTTAGCTTTGTCCACTTCAATACCTCTTTCAGAAATTTTATGGCCCAAAACAATACCTTCATTAACCATAAAGTGGCACTTCTCCCAATTCAAGACAAGATTTGTTTGCTCGCATCTCTGCAAAACTCGATCAAGATTGCTTAAACAATCATCAAAAGACTTCCCATAAATAGAGAAGTCATCCATGAAAACCTCAACAATCTTTTCACAAAAGCCAGAGAATATAGCAGTCATACATCTTTGAAAGGTAGCAGGTGCATTGCATAAACCAAAAGGCATACGTCTATAAGCATAAGTTCCAAAGGGACAAGTGAAAGTGGTCTTTTCTTGATCAGGTTGAGAAACAGGTATTTGTGAAAAACCAGAATATCCATCAAGGAAGCAAAAGTGTGTGTGCTTAGATAATCTTTCTAGCATTTGATCAATAAAAGGCAGAGGGTAATGATCTTTTCTAGTTGCTTTATTTAATTTTCTGAAATCAATTACCATTCTATAGCCTGTAACAATTCTTTGTGGAATAAGTTCATTCTTATCATTAGGAACAACAGTAATACCTCCTTTCTTAGGAACACAATGAACAGGACTTACCCATCTACTATCAGCTATATGATAGATTATACCTGCTTCCAGAAGTTTTAAGATTTCCGTTCTTACCACTTCCTTCATTTTCGGATTTAACCGACATTGGTGATCAACAACGGGTTTAGCATCAGGTTCCATATTAATCTTGTGCTGACATAGAGTGGGACTAATGCCCTTTAAATCATCAAGAGTATACCCAATAGCAGCTCGGTGCTTCCTTAGAACTTTCAATAATCTTTCTTCTTCATGTTCTGAAAGGTTAGCACTAATAATAACAGGATATATCTTCTTTTCATCAAGATAAGCATATTTCAAAGTGTTTGGCAATTGTTTTAATTCAAACACAGGATCACCTTTAGGTGGAGGAGGACCTCCTAGAGTTTCAATAGGCAAATTGTGTTTAAGCAGAGGACGTTGTTCAAAGAAAATCTTATCTATTTCATTTCTCTCATGCATATGTAAATCATTTTCATGGTCTAGCAAATATTGTTCTAAAGGATCAGTAGGAGGCACAGCAATAGAAGCAAGACCAATTATTTCATCCTTACTAGGCAATTCTTTTTCATGAAGCTTTCTACTAAACTTGGAAAAATTAAACTCATGAGACTCATCACCAAAGCTAACACCGACAGTTTGTTTTTCACAATCTATTTTAGCATTAACAGTGTCCAAGAAAGGTCTACCAAAGATAATGGGACAAAAGTCATCTTGTGGGGAACCAAGAACAAGGAAATCAGTAGCGTATTTTATTTTCCCACACAAGACTTCAACATCTCTAACAATTCCAATTGGTGATATAGTGTCTCTATTAGCAAGTTTAATAGTAACATCTATGTCTTCTATTTCTGCGGGTGCTATGTCATTCATAATTTCTTGATATAAGGAATAAGGAATAGCACTCACACTAGCACCTATGTCACATAGACCATGATAACAGTGATCTCCTATTTTAACTGAGACAATAGGCATGCCAACAACAGGTCTATGATTATCCTTTTTATCAGGTTTGGCAATTCTAGCAGCTTCTTCACAGAAGTAAATAACATGCCCATCTACATTTTCTTCCAGGAGATCCTTAATCATAGCAACACTAGGTTCTACTTTAATTTGTTCATCAGGTTTAGGTGTTCTAATATAACTTTTGTTAACCACAGTTGAAACTTTAGCATGTTTCTTTATCTTAACAGGGAAAGGTGGTTTCTCAATATAAGCAGTAGGAACAACTGGATCAACATTATAAATTATGGTTTCCTCTTTAATTGGCACCGGTTCTTTAACTTCTTCTTTAATAGGTGGGTGATATTTGAACCACTTCTCCTTAGGGAGATCAACATGAGTAGCAAATGATTCACAAAAGGAGGCTACTATCTCAGAGTCAAGTCCATATTTAGTGCTAAAGTTTTGAAAAGCATCGGTATTCATAAAAGATTTAACACAATCATACTTAAGCTTAATACCTAACTCTTTACCTTCATCGAGTTCCCAATCTTCAGAGTTGCGTTTAATTCTTTCCAAAAGATCCCACCGGAATTCAATAGTCTTCTTCATAAAAGAACCAGTACAAGAAGTATCAAGCATGGATTGATCATCATGAGAAAGCCGAGCATAAAAGTTCTGCATAATAATTTCTCTTGAGAGCTCATGGTTGGGGCATGAATATAACATTGACTTAAGCCTCCCCCAAGCTAGAGCGATACTTTCTCCTTCACGAGGCCAAAAATTATATATATAATTCCGATCACGATGAACTAGATGCATAGGATAATTTTTTTGGTGGAACTCCAATTTCAATCGATTCCAATTCCAAGATCCAATATCATCGCATAGCCTATACCATGCCAATGCTTTTCCCTTCAAAGATAAAGGGAAAACCTTTTTCATAACTTCATCTCCGGGTAAACCTGCAAGCTTAAACAATCCACAAATTTGTTCCACATATATCAAGTGCATATCGGAATGTTCGGTTCCATCTCCTGCATAAGGATTAGCTAGCAGTTGTTCTATCATACCCGAAGGAATTTCATATTCAATATTTTTAGTAGGTGCAGTAGGTTGAGGGGTAACTAATTGTGGTTCTGGTCAAGGTGAAGATACCCCGAACAAACCCCTCAAAGGATTGTTTCCCATAGTAACAAGTGACAATAAATTTCAGCACACTATATAAATGTTTCCTTACCAAAGGCGCTTCACTCCCTGGCAACAGCGCCAGAAAATAGCCTTGATGACCCACAAGTATAGGGGATCAATTGTAGCTCTTTTCGATAAGTAAGAGTGTCGAACCCAACGAGGAGCAGAAGGAAATGACAAGTGGTTTTCAGCAAGGTAATGTCTGCAAGTGCTGAAATTGTAAGTAACAGAGTAGTTTGATAGCAAGATAATTTGTAACGAGCAAGTAACGATAGTAGTAACAAAAGTGCAGCAAGGTATCCCAATCCTTTTGAGGCAAAGGACAGGCCAAAACGGTCTCTTATAATAAGCAAAGCGTTCTTGAGGGTACACGGGAATTTCATCTAGTCACTTGGCACCATGTTGATTCGATTTGTGTTCGCTACCTTGATAATTTGATATGTGGGTGGACCGGTGCTTAGGTGTTGTTCTTACTTGAACAAGCCTCCTACTTATGATTAACCCTCTCGCAAGCATCTGCAACTACAAGAAAAGTATTAAGAATAAATTCTAACCATAGCATTAAACTTTTGGATCCAATCGGTCCCTTACGGAATAGCGCATAAACTGGGGTTTAAGCTTCTGTCACTCTCGCAACCCATCATCTACTTACTACTCCACAATGCATTCCCTTAAGCCCAAATATGGTGAAGTGTCATGTAGTCAATGTTCACATGACACCACTAAGGGAATCACAACATACATACTATCAAAATATCGAACACATATCAAGTTCACATGATTACTTGAAACATGATTTCTCCCGTGACCTCAAGAACAAAAGTAACTACTCACAAATGATAATCATGCTCAAGATCAGAGAGGTATTAAATAGCATATTGGATCTGAACATATAATCTTCCACCAAATAAACCATATAGTAATCAACTACAAGATGTAATCAACACTACTAGTCACCCACAAGCACCAATCTATAGTTCCGGTAACAAGATTGAACACAAGAGATGAACTAGGGTTTGAGATAAGATGGTGCTGTTGAAGATGTTGATGGAGATTGCCCTCCCCAAGATGGGAGAGTTGTTGGTGATGATGATGACGATGATTTCCCCCTCCGGGAGGGAAGTTCCCCCGGCGGAATCGCTCCGCCGGAGGGCAAAAGTGCTCCTGCCCAAGTTCCGCCTCGAGACGGCGGCGCTCCGTCCCGAAAGTCCTCTCCTTATTTTTTTTCTAGGTCAAAATGACTTATATACCAGAAGATGGGCATCGGACGTGGGCCTGGGTGAGCACAACCCACCAGGGCGCGCCTGGGCTCCCTAGCGCGCCCAGGTGGGTTGTGCCCACCTGGTGGGCCCCCTTTGGTACTTATTTGCTCCAATATTCTTCAAATATTCCATTAAAAAGTCTCCGTAAAGTTTCAGCTTGTTTGGAGTTGTGCAGAATAGGTGGCCTGACGTAGCTTTTCCAGGTCCAGATTTCCAGCTGCCGGAATTCTCCCTCTTTGTGTGTACCTTGCATATTATGAGAGAAAAGGCAATAGAATTACTCCAAAAAGCATTATTATGCATAAAAACATCATAAATAACAATAGGAAAACATGATGCAAAATGGACGTATCAGTGGGTTTTCTGATAGAGACAAATGCAAAATGCCCGCAAAAGTAAGCTAAATGTGAAGCTCTTGACCGAGTGAGGGGACCAGGTGCATTGATGTTGTCGAGGATCTTCTTAATCTGCACTTCATTTGCCACTCGTGGATGAGCTGGACGAGGGCCTTGTTGTTGTTGAGCATTTTCCTCAGAGTCATTTTCTTCGGGATCAGCAATTTCTTCTCGACGGGGAATGATCACTTCTTCATCAGCTATTTCTTCATTGGGCACAATTTCACCAGTGCCCATCAGCTTGATAGATTCCTCATGAGGTATTTCATTTGGCACAGGAGGCAGATGCTCTATTTGCGAATCGTTAGTTTCCTCGAACCGCACATCTATAGTTTCAACAACTTCATTGTGATAGTTGTTGAAGACTCTGTAGGTGTGTGAGTCCTTTCCGTACCCAAGCATAAAACCCTCATGTGCTTTCAGTGCAAATTTCGAATTGTGATGTGGATCTATAATCCAGCATTTAGCACCAAAGACTTTGAAATAACTCACATTGGGTTTCTTATTAGTGAGGAGCTCATATGAGGTTTCTTGAGGAATTTGTGAAGATATACCCGATTGATGATGTGACATGCAATGTCAATTGCTTCAGGCCACCATCGACGAGAAGTCTTGTATTCATCAAGCACAGTGTGAGCCATCTCGATGAGTGTCCTGTTCTTGCGTTCTGCAACCCCATTATGTTGAGGGGTGTATGGAGCTGACAGCTCATGAGTGATATCAAGTTCATCAAGATAGTCATCAAGGCCGGTGTTCTTGAATTTGGTGCCGTTGTCGCTTCTGATGTGCTTGATCTTGAGACCATAATTCGTCATGGCCCGATTGGCGAACCGTCTGAAGACACCCTGCACTTCAGTCTTGAAGGTAATGATATGCACCCATGTGTAACGAGAATAATCATCAACTATGACAAATCCATAGAGTGATGATGCATTGGTTAGTGTGGCATAATGAGTAGGACCAAAAAGATCCATGTGAAGTAATTCAAAGAGACGAGTAGTGTTCATGAAGATCTTCACGGAGTGCTTGGATCTGGTCATCTTTCGAGACTCACAAGCATCGCAAAGGTGATATTTGACGAATTTGACACCCTCGACGCCAAGGATATGCTTCTTCTTGATGAGTGTGCTCAAATTCCTCATGCCAGCATGTCCAAGTCGTCGATGCCAGAGCTAGCACTCTGAAGCTTTTGCCAGTAGGCATGTGGTAGGCTGTGGACCTAGTGAGAAATCTACAATGTACAAATTACCTCTCCTAAAGCCTTCAAAGACTTTGGACTTGCCAGATTCCATTAGCACAATGCATCTATATTTGCCAAAGATGACAATCATATCAAGATCAAAAAGCATTGAGACAGACATGAGGTTGTATCCTAGGGACTCGACAAGCATCACGTTTTCCATGTGTCGATCCTTTGAGATAGCAACCTTACCTAGACCCAGTACCTTGCTTTTCCTTTTTCAGCATAGGTGATATGCTTTAGATGAGACGGATTAAGGGTAGTATCGGTGAGGAGACTCCTGTCACCAGTCATGTGATTCGTGCAGCCACTGTCCAAGACCCATTCTGTGGCTTTTGGTGTGTCATCCTGTAGAAGCATTAGTTTCACTTACAAGTTCATATACTTCAAATTGAAGAATATGATTATCAATTTTTTCAGTGAATTTCATCAACAGTATACAACTAGCAGCATAAGGGATGTGTGAAATGAAGAATTCATTTCATCATGATTAGCTTGCATCCCAACAAGCATGTGTGAGGTCTTCAGCAAATTCATCAGACATTTTTTTTCTGAAGACCTGACCTTGCAGAAGAAGTAAGTTCTTCTTCTTAACCACCCACATTTGAATGGGTGGCTGAGAAGCAATGTAGCACAAAGCATTGATAGAGAATTTAGGCATTGATGAATATGCATTTCTCTTCACAGGGGGGTTATAGTACTCGAAAGAATATGCAGAGAAATTCTTTGAAGTTTTGTGCACATAGTGATTTGAAGAATAATGCACATATTCATCAGATCGACGTTTGTTTCCCTACGAAACAGAGGCATTAGTGTGACCATAAGTTGGCCTGCGTCCATTTGACGACTTTGGTCCATGTTAAGAATTTGCCCCGGGGTTTCTCTACTTCTTTGGTGGTTCCATGATGACATTTACCTGGAAATTTTGAAGAAGACTTTTGGGCACCTAGATTTTCTTCACTGGGGGACCGTTCCTACAATTAGTACCAATAAATCTGGCAAATACTTCCCCGTTCGGATTTTTGAACAGTTTATAGTTGGAGTCAAATGACTCATCTGAAGAATATGAAGTATCACAGTTGTAACCACATAAAGTGGATGGATCAACTGGAGGTCCTTTTGTAGCAACCCATGTGGTTTTGGGATACTGCTCGGGTTTCCAATATGATCCATCGGCATTGAGGTTTCTCTCAAAAGCAATACCCTCTTTTCTAGGGTTCCTGTTCAGAATCTGCTTCTTGAGCACGTCACAAAGAGTTTGGTGCCCTTTGAGGCTTTTGTGGATGGCGAGCTCCTCGCTCATCTTGACATCCGTCACGCCCTCGGTGAACGCCGAGATGATGGCTTCGTCCGAGGCCTTTGGGATCTTGAGGCGGACCTGGGTGAAGCGCCGAATGTACTTGCGGAGGGTCTCACCCGGTTGCTGCTTCACGCGCCACAGGTCGTTGACGGTGAGGGCGTGCTCACGGGTTCCTTGGAAGTTGGCGATGAACCACTCGTGGAGCTCACCCCAAGAGGAGATCGACCCCTCCGGGAAGTGCATGAGCCAGGAGCGCGCGCCATCCTTGAGAGCCATGGGGAACCAGTTCGCCGTGACCTTATCATCGTCATTGGCCACCTCGATGCTCAACGAGTAGAGCTAGAGGAACTCCACAGGGTCGGGGACGCCATCGTAGCGCGCGGGAAGATCTGGCTTGAACTTGACCGGCCAGACAACACGGCGTAGCTCAGGAGTGAAGGCGCGGCAGCCCGCCGCGGTCACGGGCGTGGCCCGCACGAGGGGGGCACGGTCCTGATGCCCACGCGCGGCGGCCTCCGGAGCGTCCGGTCTTGGTGTTGACGTGGCGGTGCGGGGAGCGCACGCGTGTCATACTGCGGCTGCTGCATGACCTGGCAGCTGGCCTCGTCCTGGGCCGGTGCCGGCGCTCCACACGGCGGGTCGCGCCTCGGCTCGGCGTCAGCGCTGCGCAGAGGAGCGGGCGGAGGCGCGCCATGAGCTACGTCGCCCGCACGAGATGGCGGGGGACGGAGTGAGTGGGAAGGTGCCGGGGCCTCTCCGGCGGCGTTGACGAGCTCGGTGATGCGGCCCAGCCAGGCGTCGTAGCCTTCGTTGGCGGGACGGTAGCGCAGCAGCTCGTGCGCCATGAGCAGCGCAACCTGCGCATTTGCCAGCCCGCGACGAGCGTGGGAGGACGAGGCCGTGACGGGAGTTTGGGAAGGCGTGGCGGTGCGGCCACCACGCTGCATGGAAGGCGGCAGCAAAGAGTCCTGCTGCTCGTGAGCAGCGAGATCGGTGGCGGCGTTGGCCGCGGGAGAAGTGGAGCGGCGTGGGGCGCCACAGCCCACCGGTGTCGTCTGAGCGACTCGGGTGGCCCGACGCTCGGCGCGAACTCGGCGGGCGTCGGCCATGGGAGCGGTGAAGCAGGGACGGAGCAAAGCGGAAGGGTGAGCTCCGACATGCCCCTAGCTGGCGCGCCAAATGTCGAGATCGGGGCTCCGCAGACCCAAACAAGGTTCAAACTCTGGGGCGTGTGCGAAGGATCTTGCCTAGCCACGACTCACTACTCACCACCTCACAGCTTGACTCCGACGAGTTCGTGCGAGCGGGAAGAAGAAGTGGACACGGTGGTTTACCCAGGTTCGGGCCACCTTGCGTTGTAAAACCCTACTCCTGCTTTATGGTGGATTGCCTCACGAGAAGGGTGAGGATGAGCTAGTACAAGTGTAAGCTGCCTCGGGCAAGCTCAATGGCCGAAGGATTGGATCCTTCTCTATGGTGGAGACTAACCTATATTTATAGTGGCCTTGGTCCTCTTCCCTCATAACTTAGGCGGGAAGGGATACCACAACGGCCAATTTGAAGGGGGACAAGAGTACACCCTTATCCTGACTAAAGGTGGTCTTCGTCTGCAAAGCCTCTGGTCGTGACACTGTGGTGGGCTCGGCGATGACCTCCGTCCTACCGAGCCAGCGGCCTTGGTCTTGTTGCACCGGAATGGAAACCTTTGGGGGATTCCTTGGGAACCCACGTATGTCCTTGCCTCCTTAGCACCAAAGAGGAAACCGTCCTCTCCTGCGCCGGCTGGCGCCCTCCTGGCCTTGGTCATCATGGCTCACGTCACCGCGCGCCTCACGAGGCGGGACGCTTTCCAAGAGATATCCGCTCCTCAGGAGGCAGCCTCGGGGGGCCGCTCCTCGGGAGGACTTGATGTCGTTCGCCTCGTGAGGTGGGGGCCCTCGCGAGGGTCTTGTCCGTGAAGTCTTGTAGTTAGGCCGTACTGGGCCCCCGACAGGGCCACGCGCTGGGCCGCAGGCAGACGGGTCTGGGTACCCCCGGTCCCAGAACACCGACAAGCGTCCTGATTACAAGTCACTTGATCTGGCTGATATTCTTGAAAGGCTCAATACTCATGAATTTCAGCAAGTTGAGAAGAGAGATATGTATGGTCCCAGCTATGGACGACCCCGCGCTCTGAAGGCAAAAGCAAAAGCCAAGGCAATTTCTTCATCTGAGGAAGAAGCATTTGACTGCACTACTGATGGTGCTAAGGAAATTAGCAGGGCGTTGGCTATGCTTGTGAGGAAGTTCCGGAAGTTTTCCAAGAGAAATTGCTTTGGAAAGTCTTCAAAGTATGGCTCGAAGAACACTGGAGAAGCTTCCGCTCGAGAGTACAACAAGAGAACTTGCCACAAATGCAAGAAGCCATGCCACTACATCGCTGACTGCCCTCTCTGGCAAAAGGGCTCAAAGAAGAAGAAATCTAGCAGAGATGATGACTCTGATGACAAGAAGAAGAAATCCTCAAGGTCTTCATCAAAATCTTCATCGCACAAGAAAAGCAGTTCTGGCAGAGCTCGTGCATTCATTGGGAAGGAAATGGATTCTGAGGAAGAATCTGAGGAATCTGAGGAGGAGTCAGACGCTGGTGTGGTGAGCCTAGCTCTTGCTACTGAGTTCATCAGCAAGTCCATCTTCAACCCTGAAGATAATGGTAACTCCAACAACAACGAGGACTATGTTGATGACTACACTCCCACCTATTGCTTCATGGCAAGAGGTGCAAAGGTAACCTCACGAGAAGCTTATTTTGATACTTCCAGTGATGACAACTCTGAATGTGAAGCAAAACCTAGCTATAAGAAATTGGCTAAAATTGCAACTAAATAACAAACTGCTATGGAAAAGATGCAAAAATTTCTAGACAAAAGTGATGATCTGTTAGATGAGGAAATGGATCGTAGTCAAGCTCTGTCTGAAGACCTAAGGCATCTTAAGTCAGAACATGATGAACTTGAAAGTTGTCATGTGGCCCTCTCAGCCAAACACAAGAAGCTGTCCTATGAATTTCTTCAAAGGAAGAAAGAACTCGAGAAGCTGAGAGCGTCTCATGATGATCTTCGAAAAGAGAACGATTCATTACTCGCCCAATAGATCAGCGTTGCTCAGGAAGAATTTGATGCTCCATGCTTAAAATGCCTTGAACGTGAAAATGCAAATTCTTCAGCTGAATGTTAAAATGATTCAACTACTACTATATCTTCAATTGTCTCTGTGGTTTCAATCCCCTCATCTAAGAAGACCACAAATGCTACTGGCGAAAATGCAGGTCTAAAGGAAATTGTATGTCATAGGCATGTACAAAAGCCTCAAAGGGCACCAAACTCTTTGTGATGTGCTCAAGAAGCAGATTCTGAACATGAACCCTAGAAAAGAGGGTATTGCTTTTGACAGAAAGCTCAATGCCGATGGATCATATTGGAAACCCGAGCAGTATCCCAAAACCACATGGGTTGCTGCAAAAGGACCTCCAGTTGATCCATCCACTTTATGTGGTTACAACTGTGATACTTCATATTCTTCAGATGAGTCGTTTGACTCCAACTATAAACTGTTCAAAAATCCGAACGGGGACGTATTTACCAGATTTATTGGTACTAATTATAGGAACGGTCCCCTAGTGAAGAAAATCTAGGTGCCCAAAAGTCTTCTTCAAAATCTTTAGGTGAATGTCATCATGACACCACCAAAGAAGAAGAGAAACCCCGGGGCAAATTCTTAACATGGACCAAAGTCGTCAAATGGACGCAGGCCAACTTATGGTCACACTAATGCCTTTGTTTCGCAGGGAAACAAACATCGATCTGATGAATATGTGCATTATTCTTCAAATAACTATGTGCACAAAAGTTCAAAGAATTTCTCTGCATATTCTTTCGAGTACTATAACCCCCATGTGAAGAGAAATGCATATTCGTCAATGCCTAAATTCTCTATCAATGCTTTGCGCTACATTGCTTCTCAGCCACCCATTCAAATGTGGGTGGTTAAGAAGAAGAACTTACTTCTTCTGCAGGGTCAGGTCTTCAGACAAAAAATGTTTGATGAATTTGCTGAAGACCTCACACATGCTTGTTGGGATGCAAGCTAATCATGATGAAATGAATTCTTCATTTCACACATCCCTTACGCTGCTAGTTGTATACTATTGATGAAATTCACTGACAAAATTGATAATCATATTCTTCAATTTGAAGTATATGAACTTGTAAGTGAAACTAATGCTTCTACAGGATGACACACCAAAAGCCACAGAATGGGTCTTGGACAGTGGCTGCATGAATCACATGACTGGTGACAGGAGTCTCCTCACCGATGCTACCCTTACTCTGTCTCATCTGAAGCATATCACCTATGCTGACAAGGGAAAAAAGCAAGGTACTGGGTCTAGGTAAGGTTGCTATCTCAAAGGATCGACACATGGAAAAAGTGATGCTTGTCGAGTCCCTAGGATACAACCCCATGTCTGTCTCAATGGTTTGTGATCTTGGTATGATTGTCATCTTTGGCAAATATAGATGCATTGTGCTAATGGAATCTGACAAGTCCAAAGTCTTCGAAGGCTTTAGGAGAGGTAATTTGTACATTGTAGATTTCTCACTAGGTCCACAGCCTACCACATGTCTACTGGCAAAAGCTTCAGAGTGCTAGCTCTGGCATCGACGACTTGGACATGATGGCATGAGGAATTTGAGCACACTCGTCAAGAAGAAGCATATCATTGGCGTCGAGGGTGTCAAATTTGTCAAAGATCACCTTTGCGATGCTTGTGAGTCTGGAAAGATGACCAGATCCAAGCACTCCGCGAAGATCTTCATGAACACTACCCGTCCCTTTGAATTACCTCACATGGATCTTTTTGGTCCTACTCATTATGCCACACTAACCAATGCATCATCACTCTATGGATTTGTCATAGTTGATGATTATTCTCGTTACACATGGGTGCATATCATTACCTTCAAGACTGAAGTGCAGGGTGTCTTCAGACGGTTCGCCAAACAGGCCATGACGAATTATGGTCTCAAGATCAAGCACATTAGAAGTGACAACGGCACCAAGTTCAAGAACACCGGCCTTAATGACTATCTTGGTGAACTTGATATCACTCATGAGCTGTCAGCTCCATACACCCCTCAACAGAATGGGGTTGCAGAATGCAAGAACATGAAACTCATCGAGATGGCTCACACTGTGCTTGATGAATACAAGACTTCTCGTCGATGGTGGCCTGAAGCAATTGACATTGCATGTCACATCATCAATCGGGTATATCTTCACAAATTCTTCAAGAAACCTCATATGAGCTCCTCACTGATAAGAAACATAATGTGAGTTATTTCAAAGTCTTCGGTGCTAAATGCTCGATTAGAGATCCGCATCACAATTCTAAATTTGCACCGAAAGCACATGAGGGTTTTATGCTTGGGTACGGAAAGGACTCGCACACCTACAGAGTCTTCAACAACACTGTAGATGTGCGGTTCGATGAAACTAACGATTTGCAAATAGAGCACCTGCCTCCTATGCCAGAGGAAATACCTCATGAGGAATCTATCAAGCTGATGGGCACTGGTGAAATTGTGCCCAATGAAGAAATAGCTGATGAAGAAGTGATCATTCCCCATCGAGAAGAAATTGCTGATCCCGAAGAAAATGACTCTGAGGAAAATGCTCAACAACAACAAGGCCCTCGTCCAGCTCATCCACGAGTGGCGAATGAAGTGCAGATTAAGAAGATCCTTGACAACATCAATGCACCTGGTCCCCTCACTCGGTAAAGAGCATCACATTTAGCTAACTTTTGCGGGCATTTTGCATTTGTCTCTATCAGAAAACCCACCAAAGCTGATGAAGCATTTCTGGAGCCTAAATGGATTCAAGCCATACAAGATGAATTGCATCAATTCGAGCTCAACAATATGTGGGAGCTTGTCAAGCGTCCTAATCCACGCAAGCACAATGTCATCGGCACCAAGTGGATCTACCGCAACAAGCACGACAAAAATGGCCAAGTGGTGAGGAATAAGGCCCGTCTTGTTGCACAAGGCTACACACAGGTTGAGGGTATTGATTTCGATGAAACATTTGCACTTGTTGCTAGGCTTGAAGCTATTCATATATTGCTTGCATACGCTAACCATCACAATATTCTCTTATATCAAATGGATGTGAAAGGTGCATTCCTCAATGGTAATCATGAGGAAGAAGTTTATGTTGCTCAACCACCAGGTTTTGAGGATACAAAACATCCTGACAAAGTCTTCAGACTCAACAAGGCTCTCTATGGCCTCAAGCAAGCACCACGGGCTTGGTATGATACACTGAAGGAATTCCTGAAGAAAATGGTTTTAAACCAAGTTCACTTGATACTACTACTACTTCTTGAGCTTGCGTTGGTTTTTCCCTTGAAGAGGAAAGGGTGATGTAGCAAAGTAGAGATAAGTATTTCCCTCGGTTAGAGAACCAAGGTATCAATCCAGTAGGAGACAACGCACAAACCACCTAGCACCGGCACAAACAATCAAACAACTTGCACCCAACGCGATAAAGGGGTTGTCAATCCCTTCACGGTTACTTGCAAAAGTGAGATCTGATAGAGATAGGTAAAACTAAACAAAAGATAAAGTAAATATTTTTGGTATTTTTGGTTTATAGATCGGAGAGTAAAAGATTGCAAAATAGTAGATCGGAAACTTATATGATGGAAAATAGTAGATTGGAAACTTATATGATGGAAAATAGTAGATCGGAAACTTATATGATGGAAAATAGACCCGGGGGCCATAGGTTTCACTAGAGGCTTCTCTCAAGATAGCAAATAATACGGTGGGTGAACAAATTACTGTCGAGCAATTGATAGAAAAGCGCAAAGTTATGACGATATCCAAGGCAATGATTATGAAATATAGGCATCACGTCCGTGTCAAGTAGACCGAAACGATTCTGCATCTACTACTATTACTCCACACATCGACCGACTCCTGCCTGCATCTAGAGTATTAAGTTCACGAAGAACAGAGTAACGCATTAAGTAAGATGACATGATGTAGAGGAATAAACTCAAGCAATATGATGTAAACCCCATCTTTTTATCCTCGATGGCAACAATACAATATGTGCCTTGCTACCCCTAATGTCACTGGGAAAGGACACCGGAAGATTGAACCCAAAGCTAAGCACTTCTCCCATTGCAAGAAAAACCAATCTAGTTGGCCAAACCAAACCGATAATTCGAAGAGAATTACAAAGATATCAAATCATGCATATAAGAATTCAGAGAAGATTCAAATAATATTCATAGATAAGCTGATCATAAATCCACAATTCATCGAATCTCGACAAACACATCGCAAAAGATTATTACATCGGATAGATCTCCAACAACAATGAGGAGAACATGGTATTGAGAATCAAAGAGAGAGAAGAAGCCATCTAGCTACTAGCTATGGACCCGTAGGTCTGAGGTAAACTACTCACGCTTCATCGGAAGGGCAATAAAGTTGATGTAGAAGCCCTCCGTGATCAAATCCCCCTCCATCGGGGTGCCTGAAAAGGTCCCTAGATGGGATCTCACGGGTACAGAAGGTTGCGGCGGTGGAAAAGTCTTTTCGTGGATGCCCCTGGTGGTTTGGGAACATATGTGAATATATAGGCAAAAGAATTAGGTCAGGGGAGTCACGGGGGGCCCACAAGGCAGGGGGCGCGCCCTCCACCCTTGTGGCCACCTCGTGGCTCCTCCGACTTCATCTCCAAGTCTCCTGGGTGTCTTCTGGTCCAAGAAAAATCATCGCGAAGGTTTTATTCCGTTTGGACTCCGTTTGGTATTCCTTTCCCACGAAGCTAAAAAACAAGGAAAAAAAACTGGCACTGGGCTCTAGGTTAATAGGTTAGTCCCAAAAATAATATAAAATGGCATATTAATGCATATAAAACTTCCAAAACAGATAATATAATAGCATGGAACAATAAAAAATTATAGATACGTTGGAGATGTATCAACTACTCTTTTCACAAAATTCTATGATGGCGAACTGTGCATATGCCAAATATATGTTGATGATATTATCTTTGGTTGTACTAACAAGCGTTCCAGTGACGAATTTGCATATATGATGCGTGAAGAATATCAGATGTCTATGATGGGAGAATTGAAATTCTTCCTTGGTCTTCAAATTCGTCAACAACGCAATGGCATCTTCATTTCTCAAGAGAAATACCTCAAAGACTGCCTGGAGAAATTCGGCATGCAAGACTGCAAAGGCCTCAAAATTCTAATGCCTACGAATGGTCAACTCTGCACTGACGAAAATGGTAAAGATTTCGATGAGAAGGTATATCGCTCCATAATTGGTTCGCTACTTTACCTATGTGCATCTAGGCCAGATATCATGCTTAGCGTTTGCATGTGTGCCCAATTTCAAGCGGCACCAAAGGAATGACACCATCAGGTTGTGAAGCAAAATCTTCGATATTTAGCTCACACACCAACGCTTGGATTATGGTATCTCAAGGGCTCATCTTTTGATCTAGATGGAATTTCTGATTGTGATTACACTGGAGATTGTGTGGATCGCAGGTCTACATCAGGCACTTGCCACTTCCTTGGACGATATCTTGTCCGTTGGTCCTCAAAGAAGCAGAACAACGTCGCACTTTCTACAATAGAGGTTGAGTACATTGTCGCTGGTGCCTGCTGCTCAAAGTTGCTATGGATGAAGCAGACCCTCAAGGACTATGGTGTTAACGTGAAGAAAGTCCCTCTCTATTGTGACAATGATAGTGCTTCCAAGATCGCCCACAACCCAGTGCAACACTCAAGGACGAATCATATCTAGATTCATCACCATTTTCTTCGTGATCATGTGCTGAAGGGAGACATCATCATCGACCATGTGAAGACTGAAGACTAGCTTGCAGATATATTCACTAAACCCTTGGATGAGAGAAGGTTTTGCATGTTGCGGTGTGAGCTAAACATCCTAGAATCTTCGAATGTCCTCTGAAATGGGCACACATCCTAACGCTTATGCATTCTTGATGACTTTGATGCACGACACATGAAGTAATGTATTTCTTCAATCAATGAAGACTTACCCTCTAAGTGAAGAAATTAATGAAGAACTTGACTCTCAGAACCCTACGACAATTGTATGTGGTGTCTAAAGTCATCATAGTTCTTATACGGTGGGTAACGGCACCACCTCTTATTGACTTTCTTCAAAATTGAGTTTTTTGTCATTTGCAATTTCGTCAAACTTTTCTAATTCGCCATTTGAGGTTATTCTTCATTACTTGAGCTGATATATATATATATATATATATATATATATATATATATATATATATATATATATATATATAGTAGCACTATTCTGATCCTGGGATCAGAATAGTTATTCTGATCCCGATCGCCCTATATAGAGCCGAGGAGGTCCTTCCGAACTCCCGAACAGGGAAGGAAAAAAATCCCTTGACCCAACTCACCCACGATCTCTCCCCCAACCTCTTGACTCCCTCCCCTCCGGTGCAGCGCCGCCAACCCCCTTCACGCCCACTCCACCTGCTCCCACCGCCGCGACCCCTGCCGCCCCCACACTCCACCGGTGAACCCCGCAACCCCACTACCGCTGGGATCTCGCCGCCGCGACCCCCACAAACCCCGCGCGCCGCCGGGGAACCCCACAACAACACAACCGCCGGAATCTTGCCGCTGTGACCCCTGCACCCCCGCCCAGCCGGGGCACCCCGCATCCCCACCAACGCCGGGAAACCGACTCCTCCGCGCGCCGCCGGGAGACCACGCATCCCCACCACCCTGGGGACCCGACTACTCCGCACCACCTCTGGTATCTGGACCGGGGTCATCCCGTCGATCCCCCTCTTCGGCGCGCGCTGCCCAGCCTCCTGCCATGGAGATCCGCTGCCCGTTACCTGCCGCCGCTGTCGGGGCCGGCGAGTGCTTCCCACCCACCTACCACCCCACCCCAACCTCTGGCGTCCCCTCGCCCGCCCCAACCTCCCCGCGTCGCTGCCTCTGGCCCAACCTCTGGCACTGCAGCCGTCCCTAACTCCGGCGCCGTCTCCCACACCCAACCTCCAGCGCCCCAACCTCCAGCGCAAAGGGTGCCCAGTCCAGCCCTGCAGCGTCCGGGAGGCCGATTCCATCGCGAGCAGCACTCCACGGTGGTCAAACTCCACTTTCCTGTGTACTGACGACCAAATCATCTAATCCCTCCCCTGAAATCCCTCTGTAGCATAGACCAAGTTAAAAAATAATTGGTTTGTGGAGAAAAGTGTAATTTTTATTACTATTTTGTATGTTTCATTTGACAGAGGCTTCATATGTTTCATTTTGTATGTTGCCCCAAAAGTTCAGGTGCAAACGAAATAAAGTTCATGTACAGCCACGAGAGAAAAAGTTCATCTAAATGAAAAGAGAGTTAACTTAATAAAAAGTGTTTTATAAAAAATGTACTCCAAGTTCAATTACTATGGAGAAGGTACTCGTTTTAGATAGTAGACATCACGTTAAGAAAAATGGGAAAAAGTTCATGGGAAAGAATAATAGAGCAATTCATGAAAAGTTCATGAAAAAGATGATTGTCCTCTTTTCGGTGTTTGCTCATATGATCAGTTTAAATGCAGAAGCTTAAATATTTTTGGTTGAAACATACAAAAACAATTTTACAATGTGAAAAAAATAAATTTAATATTAATCCAATTTTCCTTTTATAAAATATAAAACTAAGAAGTTTGAATTTAAATAACGCATTAGTTTGATGTCTATATAAAAAATAGATTCCCCGTATTTCTAAAAAGTAAAACCAAGAAGGTCAAATTAAAATAACAGAGCAGTTTGATGCTCATTAAACTTTTGGATTTTTCTCGTTTCTAAAAAATAACCAAATTTTATAAAACTTAGATTTTCCTCGTTTCTAAAAAATAAGAGAGAAGGCCAACTCAAAATAAAAGAGCAGTTCAAAAAAGTTTATAAAAAAAATGGATTTTCAGAAGAAAAAAACTAGAAAATTTTGAAATAACCGAGAAGGTCAAAAAAACATAGAAGTTCAAATTGAAAACCCTAGAAGTTCAATTTTAAATAACTGAGAAGGTTAAAAAACCAATAAGTTCAAATTTAAAAACCTAGAAAATTGTTTGCTTATTTAAAACAAATTTTCCTAAGAAGTTCAAAGTAAAAAAATAGAGAAGTTCGAAGGTTAAAAAAACTTAGATGTTTTTCGTTACAAAATAATAAAAATGAAGAAGTTCAAATTAAAAAAAGGAAAACTAAAAAATGTTTTAAAAGAATTTTCTCGTTTTTTTAAACCAGAAGTTTAAAATAAATAACAAAGTGGTTCGATGTTTTAAAAAAAACTAGGATTTTACTTCTTTAAAAAAACTCAGATATCCGCTATTCTTAAGAATCGACCATGAAGATCAAAAATAAAAAAGTAGTTAAATTTATGTTTATTTAAAAATCAAAACAAAAACTTTACTCAGAAAAATAAAAAAATGTGAAGTTCAAATTAAAATAACAAAGAAGTTCGAAGTATATTAAAACCTAGGATTTAGAAGCTCAAAACACAAAAATAATGCCATTTTGGGCATTTTTCCCCAATACTAAAGATTAAAACCAAGGAGTTCAATTCTAAAAAACAGAGTAGTTCAATGTATGTAAAAATCTCGGGTTTTCTCGTTACTAAAGAATATAACCAAGAAGTTCAATTGGAAAAAGCGGAGCAGTTTGATATTTATTTGAAAAATCATATTTTTCTAGTTACTAAAGAATAAAACCAATAAGTTCAATTTCAAATAACGAAGAAGTTCGATGTTTCTAAAAAAACCTCTAATTTTCACATTTCTAAAGATACACAATGAAGTTCAAATAAAAAAGGTAGAGTGGTTCAATGTCTATAAAAAACTCAGATATTTTTGCGTAACCGAGAGAAGTTCAGATTGATAACTGCCAGAAGTTCACGTACTACACGGTGTGCATTTGTATGAAAAAAAAAGAATGAAAAAGCAAAGGCTAAAAGTTTTGTTGCTAGAAGTTCAAGTGCTCGGCCCGAGAAAGTTCAAAAATTCTTGTGAGAGAGGTTGAACAAAAATATGTGACAGAAGTTCAAGGTGAAAACAACGGGAAGTTCAACTACTACACGGAATGCGTTCAGATAAGAATATAAGAATAGAAAACTAAAAGCTTAAAAGGTTTGTTTCAAGAATTTCATGTGCTTCTCCTAGCATAGTTCAAAATTCATCTGCGAGACGTCCGTTGTTCATTTACATGTTGAAAAAAGGCAAAAAACAACGTTGTTTTGCCATTTTAAAAACTGCTCTCAAACGGCAACGAATTTGTAACACCTGTCTACATGAAAAACTTGCTGCTATTCATAAGCTTTCCAACGGTATATTATGTGCTACATTTCGATGAACGGTTTAAAATTTTCATGTATACCATTTAAAACACATTTTTATGTATTCAAAACATTCTTTTGAACCATCGCGAGTATGAAAAACTGACCAACACGAGAAAGTTGCGTGTTTTCAACAACTTTCTATCGGTATATCATTTGCTCAATTTTCGTAATTGATTTGTGAGTTACGGGGAAAAACAACATGTAAAAAATAGAGTGAAGTTCAAACAGACATGTCCCAGAAGTTCAACTACTTCACGCAGTGCATTTCCTTTCGTGATGAAGGCAGAAATCATGATCTCGCCATTTTCAAAATTACATGAAAACGGCTGGGAATTAGAGAAAACTTTATATACAAAATTGTTTCGCATTTTCAGTATCTATCCAACGGTATATTATTTGCGCCATTCCGACAAAGTTTGCAAAAATTACAGCCAAAAACATTTTTAACCTTTTTCAAAATTGACTTAAAACGATAAGGAATTGGGAGAAACATTATATACCAAAAAGTTTTGCATTTCTTCAAGCTTTCCAACGCCATAACATTTGCTGCATTTCGATGGATGGTTAAAATATTAACTCAAAAATATGAACTCGGTGGAACTTGGACCGTTTTCTAAATTACTCTTAAACCGTTCAAAATTAAGAAAAACTTTGTGCATGAAAAAGAAGCGCATTTTTGTAAGCTTTCCAACGCCATATCATTTGCCTCAATTGGATTATCCGTTTAGAAATGGCATTGAAAATACGGAGTCAGCTATTCGGGTTGCGAAATTCTACAATTTTTCAAATTACTCTTTAACCATAGGGAATTAGAGAAAACTTTGTACATGAGGACAGAGCGGATTTGCAGTAGCTTTCCAACGCCATATTATTTGCCTCATTCCGATAAATGGTTTAGAAATGGGATCGAAAATATGATTCACATTTTTTATATGAAGAAAAAATGGTTTTCAAAACTGCTTTGAAACCGCTTAGATTTTGCCAAAAATTTAATTTGGGTCATGATACTCGTGTCCATAGCTTTCCAACGGTATATCGCAAGCCCCATTTGGGCAATATTTACGGAAGTTCAACCTAGCACTGGAGGAAGTTCAACTACTACTGCTGGGACAAGTCAGGTAGTTATCAGAATATTATTCTCATCCCATGATCAGAATAGCGTGTATATATATATATATATAGGATCGCTAACGTCCTATCTATAAAACACACTTTTACAAAGAGAAAGCATTACTTTGTTTACCTCAAAGCGTGTTAACAGGCCACCAAAAGCATCTTTCAATCCGCTATTAACGGATCGAACGCTTTGCAAAACCGCACCAATTAGGGTGCGGTGTTCTGCGACTATGGAGGAGCTCTTCACATACTCCTCCATCATGCCCAGCCATTCCGCCGTGACCCGGCTCCCGGTGTTCGGCACCGGCGGCGGGGCCCCAGCTCCCCCTTCAGAGGGAGACGACTGGGACGCTTTGGGGGGCCGAATAGGCCCCGAAACCATCGTCTGAGAGGGCTCAGCTTGCCCGAGCTACTTCTCCTGGTCTTCGACGGTCGAAGCGTTAGCCTCGGCCATGGCGATATCGCCATCTCCCCCCGTGTTCGGCACGGGTGGGGTCCTCTGGGACAGCACTTCCCCGGGCTCATCAATGACCGAAGGGGGTGCGGCGCCCGATGCGCCTCCGCTCTCCGCCAGGTTAGTTGGCGGAGAAGTGCTCTCAGACATCTAGTCATCGGGGAGGTCGTGCGGTGGGCTGCAATGCAAAAATACATATATTTTTAGTAATGGGTTAGTAAAATCCGCATCCGGATAAGTTTTGGGGTTTTTACCTTTCACCGCGGGGCTTTACCCTGGGAACCTTCTACGGTGTCGGTGTACTAAGTATTGGGCCATTAGTACCCCGTACTTGTGCACGGGCAGTTGTAGCCATACTCGCGGCAAGGCTTCTCGGGGAACAGTTCGAGGTTGACTCAGGCTACCAAAGAAATTCTCAAGTCAAAGATCTGAGGATCAGCAGATAAGAAGAGCTAGAATCCGAAATCCAGGTTCCCCGGCAAGAACTTGCCGGAGTGGTCTGCGAAGCCCGGCAAGATTCGGCGTCCGGCAAGGTTCGGCACCCGACAAGATTCGGCGCCCGGCAAGGTTCGGCGACCGGCAAGATTCGGCGCCCGGCAAGATTCCGTTGTTGTGCCACCGCTCTGGCACAGCAACAAGCCCGACATTCTGGGTCCTTCTTTGGATGCGTGGCGACGCGCCAATGGAGGAGAGCTTAAGCGGTGCTGATGGGATGGCCCCTTTTTCCATCCCCAAGAAAGTGAGGACACCTAAACGGACACCTCACGGTGCATTAAATGCGTTCGTCCTAATCCGTCAGGGGTTAGGTATGAAGACCCTGTAGCTACTTTACACCTCAATGTATATACATTTTGCCACTGTGGTGACCCCTTTGAGCATATAAAAGGAGGCCCAAGGCAACTGCTACAGGGGGGAGGATCTTCTGGCCCATTCTGCATGCGTAGCTGCTCTTTGAACATACTGTTCATTGCAAGCGCTCCTGGAGCCTGGGCTCAAGAACACTGATAATAAAACAAGGCAGGAGTAGGGTTTTACGCTGATTAGCAGCCCGAACCTGGGTAAAATAGCCCCGCGTCGATCGTTGGTTCTGCTCTTTGCGCATATCTCTCCCCTTGCCGAATCGTAAAGGGATTCCTTGAGGGTCCCATAGGTGTCGCACGCCGACATCTTTGGCGCGCCAGGTAGGGGGTCGTAGGTTGTGTGAACCTGATCCAGTGATCGGCGCCTTAGTTTCTTCATCATCTTCATCATCATGCCACCCAAAAAGAAGAGCGCCGCAATGGCGCAACCATCCACGTCCGTTTTACCTGTGCCCTCGCATACGGGTGATGGCGTGGGTGCAGAAGGAAGAGGATTAGAGCCTCCACGGTGTTCCGGTGATCCAAGCCAGGCGAGCGGCGTCGTTCGCAGCGGCAGCGGCAACCCACATGCCGCTGGATCCAGAGATGGAGTTGTGTTGCCTACGGGTGGCACAACAAATTCCAGAGATCGGAGGACGCTTTCTGGGGCTCCCGCGCCGACGCCAGCGTCACGGCCTTCCCAGGCCGTGCACGATGAGCAACGTCATGGCGCTGGTGGTTCAGGGCGTCCCCATGAAAAGATTTCTGCGCATCGATCCCAAGGTGCGCGGGCCCAGCATGCACACCGAGCTGCCGGCGGAGGTGGCGCGCGGTCGCGTGACTGTGATGGTGCTCCTTCTAACATGGCTAGGAGTCAGAGCACCTCACGTACCTCGCACCTGTTGCCGCCGCCTACGCTAGCGGAAGCCTTGGCACGTGCGCAGCTGCTCCTCGATTTCCCTCCTGCTCCGGAGAAGATGGAGTGGCGAGCTACTATCCAGAGCCTCATTGGCTTTGCCAACAAAGATGGGCCACAGGAGGCAGGGCCCTCACAGCGGCGGCCCATCGATCCGGTGCGAGCCGATGTGGAGAAAACCGAAGGTGGTGCAACCACGGTGCACTCCCCTCCGCGACACCAGCGGCGGGCGACAACCCAGCGGGTCAACCGCCGTGATGATGATTCCACGGCGTCGTTCGATCCACGGATGCGCCGTGACCAGCGTCAAGTTCTCCAGGAACGGGGCAAAGAGGACGCTCAAACCACCATCGAGCGGCGATGGGAAGCGCACTATCAATCTGATAAGCGTGCAGGGCCGGCTGTCGACGAGCCTGCGCCAGGGGACGTAGGTGACTTGCCTTACGAGGTAGGGACTCCAGCGTTTACCCATGAGCTGCGGCAAGTCCAGTGGCCCAATTCCTGAACCTTCAAGCCAGAGGTCCCGGAGAAATATGACGGCAAGACTCATCCCTCGGAGTTCCTGAGCATCTACACCATTGCGGTGCAAGCTGCCGGGGGCCGAGATGACAAGATACTTGCCAACTACTTCCCGTTGGTGCTCAAACCCAACGTCAGGTCGTGGTTGATGCATCTGCCAGAGAATTCTATTTCTTCTTGGTCAGATCTGTGCCATTAGTTTGTTGGCGCCTTTGTCAGAGGCCACCAAGCTCCTGGCCAAGAGAGTGATTTGCATATCATCCCTCAGAGGGAGGGCGAACCCCTGCGCAAGTTTATGCAGAGATTTAGCCGGGTGCAGTACAATATTCCTGACGTTCACCCTGCCGCTGTTGTTAGTGCGTTTCACCAGAACGTGCGTAACCGCAGAATGCGGGAAGAGCTGGCAATGAACAAAGTCAGGAGTATTGCCGAGCTTTACGCTTTGGCCGACAAGTGCACCCAAGCTGAAGAAGGGAGGAAACTCCCTGGCGAGGCTATTGGCGCGGGGAGCGAATCAGAAGACGAAGACGCTGCAACCCCATCAAGGAAAGGCTGGCGGAGGAACAAGAAGCGCAAAGGCAAGGCCGTGCTTGCTGTCGAGGAATCCGGCAACCCCAGCGCTGCCAAGAAGGCCAAGGTTGATGACCCCGGAAAGGAACTTGCCGGGTGCTCCTCATGCGAGGCCTTGGCGGCTGCCGACAAGTCGGAAAACTCCGGCAAGCACTACTGCAAGATCCATCGCACCAAGGGTCACGATCTCCAAAGCTGCCGGCAAGTTGAACAGCTTGTCGAGAAGCAGAGGGCTGAGTATGAAAGGCGAGATAAGGAGAAGGCCCATGATGGTGCTGAGGGGTCCGGCAAGAAGCGCGGTGGCCGAGGGGGTCGCCGCGGCAAGGCCAAGCAATAGAGGGAGAGGCCCGCTCGAGGCCGAGACAAAGAAGAAGATGATGATGAAGAAGACGATGAGTCCAGTGAGCAAGAATTCCAGAAAGCTACAGAGGCCATGTGTATCGACGGGGGCGCCTCGTTGCATTCTTCCCACCGTCGGCTCAAACAGTGGGTGCGAGAAGTCAATGCAACAGAGCCATCACTGGATGCATGTAAGCCCCTGAAGTGGTCCAACACGCCTATCATTTTCGACGCCGAGGATCACCCTGATCGCACAACCGCGGACGGGTGCTTGCCATTGTTGGTCTCACCAACAATCCACAACCTCAAGGTGACGAAAATGCTAGTTGACGGTGGGGCCGGGCTGAACCTAATCTCACCGGATGTGCTCAAGAGGCTCCAAATTCCTGATGAAGATCTCGAAGAAACGGGCACGTTTCAAGGGGTCAATCCAGGAAGAACCCGGCCAAAGGGCAAGATTATGCTACCGGTGACATTTGGTAGCGAGCTCAACTACAGGACCGAGAAGGTAGTGTTTGATGTCGCTAAGATCACTATGTCATACAATGGGATCCTTGGTCGGCCAGCGCTGGCTAAGTTCATGGCGGCATCACACTACGCGTATAATGTTTTGAAGATGCCCGGCCCGTTGAGTGTCATTACTATCCATTCCGATAAGAAGGATGCACTCATCTGTGCCGACCAACTCTACCGGGAAGCAGTTGCAGCACCTGCCGTCAAGGCATCTGCTCCTGCCACTGGAACTCCCGGGGGGAAGAAGAAGACCGGCGAGAATCTTGGTGCGAACTCCGGTAAGCGCACCTCCTCGGAGTGCTGCGCTTCCGTTGAGGATGCACCAGAGAGTTCCACCGGCAAGAACAAGAGATCCAAGGCCGCTCCATCAGAGACCAAAAAGGTGCCCGTCAGGGAGCACGGAACGGGAGGAACTTTCACCATAAGTTCCACCCTAGATGACAAATAGGAAAGTGCGCTCATTGCCTTCCTGCAGGCGAATGTCGACGTGTTCGCATGGCAACCGTCTGACATCCCCGGAGTTCCCAGGGAGATAATTGAGCACCACCTTGCTGTCTGTCCTCACACGCGGCCCGTCAAGCAGAGGGTCAGGAAGCAAGCCTTGGAGCGGCAAGAATTCATTGCCGAAGAAATCAGGAAGTTGGAGGCGGCAGGATTGGTCAGAGGAGTACTTCACCCAACCTGGTTGGCTAATCCGGTTGTAGTGCGCAAGACGAATGGGAAATGGAGGTTGTGTATCGATTATACAGATATCAATAAAGCTTGTCCAAAAGATCCCTTTCCCTTGCCGCGCATCGACCAGATTGTGGACTCCACTGCTGGTTGTGATCTACTGTCCTTCCTTGATGCCTACTCAGGGTATCATCAGATCTTCATGGCAAAAGAAGATGAAGAAAAGACCGCATTTATCACCCCATGTGGTACGTATTGTTTTATACGAATGCCTTTCGGGTTGAAAAGTGCTGGTTCTACATTTGCGAGAGCGGTCCAAGTTGGTTTTGAGCCTCAGCTCCATAGAAATATAGAGGCATATATGGATGATATAGTGGTCAAAACCAAAGACAAAGCGACGCTCATACAAGATCTAGAAGAAACATTTGCAAATCTGCGCAAGATCAACTTAAAGCTCAATCCTGAGAAGTGCGTGTTTGGTGTTCCTTCCGGCAAGCTTCTCGGATTCTTTATATCTCAACGAGGAATCGAAGCGAACCCCGACAAGATCAAAGCTATTGAGCAGATTGAAGCACCAAGACACGTCAAGGATGTTCGTCGTCTTGCCGGCTGTGTTGCTGCTCTAAGCAGCTTTATTTCCAAATCTGTTGAGCGCGCCCTGCCCTTTTTCAAAATTTTAAAGAAGGCAGGTCCGATGAAATGGACTCCAGAGGCGGAGGCTGCGCTGCAAGATTTGAAGAAATACCTTTCTTCTCCGCCGACACTGGTCGCGCCTAAACCACGAGAGTCGTTGCTGCTATATTTGGCAGCAACAAATCAAGTGGTTAGTGCTGCGTTAGTGGCGCAAATAGAAGCTGATGAGGAAGCAACACCAGCGGCAGGACCGTCAGGTGACGCGGCAGGATCTTTCCCGGCAAGGGTTGATCCCGGCAAGACAGGATCTGTGCAGTCAGAAGAACCAGTGCAGAAGAAAAAGGTAGTGCAGCGCCCAGTTTATTTTGTTAGCTCTCTTTTGCAAGGAGCTAGGTCAAGATATTCTGGCATGCAGAAGTTGCTTTTCGGCCTCCTTATGGCCTCGAGGAAGCTGCGCCATTATTTTCAAGCACATGAAATCACCATCGTCACTCGCTTCCCGTTGCAACGGATTTTGCGATATCCAGAAGCAACCGGCAGGATTGTGGAGTGGGCGTTGGAGTTGTCGAGCTTTGGCCTCAAGTTTGAAAGCACTTCGACAATTCAGAGCAGGGCCTTGGTAGAGTTCGTTGCGGAATGGACCACAACGCCAGACGAAGAGGTTCAAGAAACAACTCTCCCCGGCAAGGAAATCGATCAGCAATGGGTTATGTACTTTGACGGGGCTTTTTCGCTGCAAGGCGCTGGTGCTGGCGTGCTGCTTGTCGCACCCACCGGAGAGCACCTCAAGTACGTAGTCCAGATGCATTTTCCCCAGGAGAGTTCGACAAACAACACCGCGGAGTACGAGGGCCTGCTTGCCGATCTCAGGATCGCGGCAGACCTTGGTATCAAGAAGCTCGTCATCAGGGGCGATTCACAGCTTGTCGTCAGGCAAGTTAACAAGAGTTATCAGAGTCCATTGATGCAAGCCTACATGGATGAAGTGAGAAAAATGGAAGAGCACTTTGACGGTCTGCAAATGAAGCACATCCCTCGTGCCGAGAACAGTATTGCCGACGACCTGTCAAAGCGCGCCGCCCTCAAGTTGCCTGTGGAACCAGGAACTTTTGTGCTCCATTTGACTCAACCATCCGTGGCGCCATCAATGCGGCAAGAAAAGAGAAGGAAGTTGAATTCTGGACAGTACTTTCCGGCATAGCTCCCCGGAGCCGCCAGCAAGGAACCTGCCGGGATCAACGACAAACCTGCCGGGGAACGACAGGCTCCGGCGGAACCTCACGCTTTCGCTGTCGAGACAAATGCTCCCCCAACGGAGGAGATGCCTTTAGTCCTAGCTGTCGAGCCCCAGGCTCCAGCATGGGCGCAACACATTGTCCATTTCCTTCAGATAGGAGAACTCCCGGAGGAACAGGAAGAAGCGGAAAAATGAGTCCGTTGGTCTGTTATGTACAAGTTCGTCGATGACGTCCTGTATAGAAAGAGACCGAACGGTGTGAAATTGAAGTGCATTCCTCGGGAGGATGGACTAGAGCTGTTGGCGGAAATACATGGAGGCATATGTGGCTCTCACATAGGATCAAGAGCACTTGTCGGGAAAGCATTCCGGCAAGGTTTCTTTTGGCCCACCGCTCTCCAGGATGCAACTGCACTAGTAACCAAGTGTGAAGCGTGCCAGTTTCATTCGAAGAAATCGCATCAGCCAGCTCAAGCTCTTCAGACGATCCCTCTCTCCTGGCCATTTTTGGTCTGGGGGCTCGACATACTGGGCCCTTTCCCCCGTGCTACCGGGGGCTTTGAGTACTTGTACGTTGCTATCGACAAGTTCACAAAGTGGCCGGAGGTGGAAGCAGTGAGGAAGGTGACAGCACAATCAACCGTCAAGTTCTTTAAAGGGATAGTTTGCCATTTCGGTGTGCCCAACAGGATCATCACCGACAACGGCACGCAATTCACAAGTCGCACCTTCATGCAGTACGTCCAAGACCTTGGTGGCAAAATTTGCTTTGCCTCTGTTGCTCACCAGAGAAGCAACGGTCAAGCGGAGAGGGCCAATGCTGAAGTGCTGCGCGGTCTCAGGACCAGAACCTTTGATAGGCTGAGAAAGTGCGGAAGACGCTGGATTGATGAATCACCGGCGGTTCTTTGGTCAATCAGAATGGCACCAAATCAAGCCACCGGCCAGACACCCTTCGCTCTGGTCTACGGAGCGGAAGCAGTTCTCCCCACGGAACTCATGTACGGATCACCTCGAGTGCTCGCTTATGATGAGCTTGAGCAAGAGCAACTGTGGCAAGATGACGCTGTGCTCCTTGAGGAGAATCGTCTTTAGGCTGCTGCGCGAGCTGCACGCTACCAGCAAGCTTTGCGCCGCTACCATAGCCGTAAAGTTCATGCCCGAAGCCTTGAGGAAGGCGACCTTGTTCTTCGACGGATTCAGTCCGCCAAGAATTCAAACAAGTTGACGCCAAAGTGGGAAGGCCCTTATCGGGTAGTACGAGTCACCAGGCCCGGCGCTGTCCGCTTGGAGACCGAAGATGGCGTTCCAGTGAGCAATTCCTGGAATATTGAACATCTTCGCAAGTTCTACCCATAAGGCGCAGTTGCCGGGGGCCCCCGGCAACCCCCTTTTTTGTACAAGTCTTGCCGGCAAGGCATGTAATCCTTTGTACAAAGCTAGGCGCAGACCCTGAGCCTAGATGAATAAGTTTAAGTGTTGTGCATTTCCTTATTGATTTCCATGTTCATATATATATATATGCATGTTTGTCTAAGATGTTGTATGACACTTGCTCCCGGTAAGTTCTAACGAACCGCCAAGGTTTCATATCTTTATTTTCTCTTCTTTCTTTTTCTCAAAAGACAGAAGGGTTCCTCGCGTGCACATTTGCCGGGGGGGAAGGAGGATATGGGTACCAGTTGGCGATGTTCAGAATTGACGCTCACCGGAGGAAGGACAGCGACAGAAAGCTAAGTTCTAAAACTTAGGGCAAGTTTCCTTTATTGCAAAGTTATTTTCCTTGGACGATTTCGACTTTTGTATGGAAAACCTGCATGCGAAGGAACCCTTGTTGTAATCGGTTGCGCCCTTATTTTGTTTCGAGTCCGCTCAATGATTTAAGTGGCTGCACTGAGAACGCCAAGGAGTCTTGCCGGCCAATGCACCTCCAGCAGGCTGCTGAAATCCCGCACCCAGCGCTCGCGGCAGGTTGCGCACCGGCAAGTTTTTCAGTAAGCGTAGGGTGAACTCCTTACATAAAGGAATCAGACAAGGGAGATAGCATACATATACCCAAACATAAGCAAGTTATATTACACTAATACATTGCCACAGTTCTAACTTAAGACTTAATTGTCTTTGGCATGGAATGGCGACGGCAAGAAGAGGTGGAGCAGATAATCTTTGCGCTGGCCTTCAACCCTTTTGATTGAATCCACCTTCTCAAGGATAGGCGCGACAAGCTCCTCAAGTGCCTCGAGATTTGCGTCCTTTGGCAGGCGGCCGAGCATGTTGGAGAGGTCGATGCCAGGATTATTATGCACCACCTTGATAAGTACCTTGCGGAGAACGGCCCGGCAAAGCTGGCGGGACTCGTTGGCCAATTGGGTCGCCCGGTTAGACTGAAGCAGCTTCAGAGCATCAATGATGCTTTCGAAGAACATAGTCAACCTGGCGCTCGAAGATATTCTTTCTTTGGAGGAATACCTGAAGTTTGACAGGCCCATGGATGATAATTGTGCCGTGAGTTTCTCCGCAGCATCGATGAGGCGTCCAGTCTAGATTTTCACCCCCTTTTCGTAATCAACTTGGGCGGCGGCAGTGCTCTTGAGCAGGTTCCTCTCTTCCTGGAGATCTTTGCACAGGGCCTTCTCGCGGGCCCTTCCGTCCTTGAGAGACTTCTCCAACGTGGTCAGCTTCAGCCTCAGATCGGCAATAGCATCATTTGCTGAGGAGAGCTGCTTGGTCTTGTTAGACATGGCAACTTGCATCTCCGCTAGGGTGTGGAGGGTTTTTTCCCTGTCACCTTTGAGCGTCGAGAGCTCCTTGCCGTGTTCTTCAAGATCCACTTCCAGTTTCTTGACTTTGTCGCTCAGCTCATTCTTGGCGGCCTCTGCAGCCTCGGCAGCATCGACGGCCTCCTTGAGCTTGCCGGCGTGATCTACAGTTAGAGCTTCGAGCGCCTCCTTGTGCTTCTGCTCCAGCTCCTGGGTCCGCCGCGCAACAAGCTTCTCGATATCTTCATGTTTGCTGTGAAGCTTGGCGGCGAGGGCCTGCTCACGTGCGGCAAGGTCTTCCTCATGAGCATCAAGCACAATGCGATGCGCCATCAGGAGAGCATCTTCAGCAGCAATTCTTTGCGTAGCTTCCTCTTGCGCCTTCTCCATGTCAGATTGTTTCAAGAGGATCTCTATCCAGTTTTGGCTCAGTTGTTCCCGGCTGGCAGTCAACTCTTGGAGGGCCTCGGCGTACCAGACTTGCATTTGTTTGATGCGCCTCTGAAAATCTGCTTCGGCCGCCTCGACAACTGCCATTCTAGAATCTGCTTTCTCTTTCCGAGCACGGTGAAGTGCCTGGAGCTTGCGAAAATTTCGCCCATGACCTGAAGAAGTTGATCCTCTTCAGATTTGCCACTGCTGGCGCTTGGATCATCAACAATCTCGAGCCGAGTAGCGGTGATGATTTCTTCATCAAAGACTTCCCCTTCGGCCGGTGCCCCAATGCTTGCCGTCCCCGGCAAGTTGACAAATAGGTTCTCGCCAACTTTGAGATATTTGCTGGATGAGGGGACTTCGGATGTTGACGGTTGATCCTCAGCAGCCGCCTCACCAGTAGCAGGGGGCTCTGTGGCCGGCGCAGCGCCTGGCGCTCCTGCGGCAGGAATGCCGTCAGTACGGTCACCAGCCTCCTTGCCGCCCTCTTCAGTAGACTCCTTGGCGGGTTCCCCCTGTGCAGTCTTGGCGGCCTCATCGGCAAGAGCACCGCCGGCTTCTACAGTGGCATCCATGGCGGCCTCGCTGGCAGCGATTTTGTCGGCTTCGGCGGCAACATCCCTGGCGGTCTCCTCGATGACAGCGTCGATGTCCATGTGTTCCATCTCAGGGTGTGCAAAACCGAACCGGAAACCAAAAACCGAACCAAAAAAACCAAACCGAACTGAATTTTCGGTTTTTTCAGGTTTCAGGTTCAGTTTCAGTTCCCAAATATGGAAACCGTTTAACACTCGGTTTTTTCGGTTAGAAACCGAACGGTTTTCGGTTAAACCAAAAAAACCGAAACCAGCTCCGCTGTGTGTTCAACAACCGAAGTGCTGAGTTATCCTTCCCATCATCCCTCCTTTTATAGCCATCCACCCATCTCATTGTTGTTCGCTCCGCGAGGTGGTACTAAACTGTGCAGCGCGGCTAGCGCACGAGCTGGACTGCTGGAGGCTGGCGCTTGGATCTGGGCCTTGGGCTGCGTAGTGCCTAGTGCATTGCTGGAGGCTGGCGCTGCACTTGGACCAGGAGCGTGGAGGTTTTTTTCTAAAAAAAAGGAGCGTGGTGGAGGGTACAGGCTAGCGATGTGTTGTTTCGTGGCATATTTTTTTCACGTAAAAAAACCTGGAGGCTAGCGCATGTTGTGCTCTTCCTCTGTTTTGTCCTCAAATTTTCCTAGTATACGTACATACATCTCTGTCAACGCCTCATCGGTCATAGATGCCTCGATCTGGCGCACGGAGTACGCACATATGCCGCCAAATCATGTCTGCCATTACAGTTCTCAAAAGAAAAAACTAATCTACATACACAGATTGAATAATGTGATAAAAAAAATTATGTGTCATTCAAAAATTCGCGTCAACTTTGGTTATTTTGGTTATTACCGAAACCGAACCGAACTTAAATGGTTATTACCGAAACCGAACCGTATCTATGTATAAAACCGAAGTATAAAAACCGTATAAACCAAAAACTGTATAAACCGAACCGAATCAAACCGAAAAAACCGAACGCACACCCTGAGTTCCATCTCAGGGAATTCTAAAGGACAAGGGAGAGAAACAGAATGAGATCAAGATTGAAGTTCAAGAAGACAAAAGAAAGAGAGATAAAGGAAAGAATAGCAAGCGCACTGAGGCAATTGGTTACCTGCATCGGGCTGTCGAGAGGTGGCCTCGCCCCTCCCGGCAACCTCGGTTGCCAGGGGTAGGATGCCAGTATCCATGGTTGTCGGCTCCTCCTCAACCAAGACAAGCTCGTCGGTGTGATCTCTTGCCGGGGATGCGCTTGAGGGCGATGTGGTTGACAGAGGTGGTGCAACGAGGGTATCTCCTGATAACTCCCTTTGTTGCCGTCCTTCTCCTGCAAGCCCAAAGATATCAGCGGCAAGGATAGGAACCTCAGCATTCCCCAACGGAAAAAGAGTAATGAACTTACGCTGGGGGCTGCGCTAGGGGCTGCGTCGAGGACTAAGATCCGGGCTAATGGTAGTAGGTTCCGGCGCGCTCGTGAAGCCTGCCGGGGGCTCGTCGCCCGTGGAAGTCTTTGCCCTCTTCGCCATCCTCTCCGTCAAGGTTTCTGCATCACTGCGGAGACAATACAAGCAAGTCAATAAGAATGATCGAGAATTTGGAAGATAAAGGCTATGGCAAGATACTCACTCTTCCTCTTCTCGCTCCGGACTGAAGCCGGAGATGTCGAAATCGACCTCTGTTGCAGTGTCTGTGTGGGGAGGCGGACGAGGGGTCCTAGGTCGCTTGGCTGTAGCAGGCACGGGGGGTTGGCGTGTTTCCGCCACCTCAGCCTCCGGTGCGGTAGTGCGAGACACCCCTGCCGCCTCAGCAGTTGCCGCTGGTGTGGGTCTCGCACGCCGCGCAGGTTGCTGTCAAACTCCTTGCCGCGGCGCAGTCTTGCCGGCCGCTTCCTTGCCGGGAGCCTCGCTGCTCGAGGAAGGATGGCTTGCCGGGATGCCAGATGCAGCCTTTCGAAGAACACGCTTTGTCTTCTTCGGGGCTGGAAGCTCTTCTTGCGGTTCTTCTTCAGCCGCGTCTTCGTCGGACGAGCTCTCAGCGGCTGTGCTGCTCTGTCCCCCGGCAGCCTTGTCCTTCCCGGCAAGATTTTCTTCCACCACTACCTCTGCGTCACTGGTTTCCCATTCTGTGAAGCCGGCACTGCGAGCCTCCGTGGCAAGATTCGCCTCCTCCGCCCTAGTGGTGATGTACGCCACCTCTTCGTCGGTGGTGGCTCGGATGAGGTCTGCTTCTTCCCAGACGGCCCTCTCCGTCAAGTTATCAAAGAACTTTTGTGCCTCTTCCTCGGATGGCTCAACCCATGTCACGTCGAGACTGTGAGCATTGAACAGTGGCATGGTGGCGATAATCGACCCCAGGGCAGAGTTGTTGCACAGAGGGACAATTCTTGCCGGCAACCGATGCTTGTTGTCGTGCTGGAATAGCCTTTGACGGAGAGCGCCAAGTTGCATGGCAGTCAAATTGTTGTTCAATCCGGGGCGTAGTCTCATGACGTCCGTTGTGTTTCGGTATTCCCAAGCTGGTCTCCCTTTATTCTGCAAGGGGGCAATGAGGCGGCGGAGGAAATCGAAGCCAATCATCTCCATTGTTAGCCCGGCAGCTTTCAGGTGAAGGATCCTGGTGGTGGCGATTGTGAGTTTTTCATCTTCAGCAGCGAGATCGCTCCAGCCACTGCCGCGGACCGCTTTCTACTGTCGAGGCAGACAGAATGGATGGGGATCTGCTTCCTTGATCCAGCACCACTCAGCCCGCCATTCGTCCCACTTCTCGTGGTAAACCCCTTCTGGGTATATTTCCTTATTCCAAGCCCTTGGAATCTAGGCGATAGAACCAGAGAGGGCCTCCCCTTTTTGGATACGAGGGAAAAAGTAGTGGCGGAAAAGGGCAGTATTGGGAACCACTCGGCAAAATTTTCACAAAGATGAGCAAAGATGGACATGCACAGTACTGCATTCGGCGTGAAATCAAGAAGATGGAAGCCGTATGTGTACATAATGTCGTTGAAGAAGTCAGAAAATGGGGGATAAAGCCCGCAATAGAAATAAGCAGCAAAGAAGGGATATCTGTCTGACCCGCTCTTGGAGCAAGAACCTGGAATCACGCGAGTGGCGGGGTGAGCCTACGTCTCCCTCGCCCACATACACTGGTACCGCCCCTTCAGAGCTTTTGCATCAAGCGACGGGGCGAAGACGACGTGCTTCTTCCGCATCTTCGCCAACTCGCTCTCCGGGACATCGGCTTTCGTCTCCTTGCCCTTGCCTTTGCTGGCCTTGGGCGGCATGACGGATGTAGGGGTGGAAGCCGAGGATGGAGTGGGCATGGAGGCGACGGGCGGATGAGGGAAAGCTTTGCTCTGAGCTCGAGAGAAGGAAGACAATGGCGACGGCCAGATTGAGAAGAAGAGGGAGGTAAATGGGCTCTGCCTTTTGCAGTTTCCCTTTTTATGGGGAAGGTGCGAGGCCGCCTCTTTTACTCCCCAATGTGAATGCGCCTCTGCAGGCGCGTTGTAGTTGCAGCCTTTGACGCACGCTTCCCACGTCGCGCGTTCAGCGCGCGTAGTGGGGGGCACAGTAAACGGGATATTTACGAGCAGTTAATTCCCTACCTCGTGTGCCCGTGCACTGTTTGGGCCTAGCCCAACAACGCCTCGCACTCGTGTGTGGCCTAGGCCCGGGGGCTCCTGTCGGTGTACTAAGTATTGGGCCATTAGTACCCCGTACTTGTGCACGGGCAGTTGTAGCCATACTCGCGGCAAGGCTTGTCGGGGAACAGTTCGAGGTTGACTCAGGCTACCAAAGAAACTCTCAGGTCAAAGATCTGAGGATCAGCAGATAAGAAGAGCTAGAATCCGAAAGCCAGCTTCCCTGGCAAGATCTTGCCGGGGTGGTCTATGAAGCCCGGCAAGATTCGGCGTCCGGCAAGGTTCGGCACTCGGCAAGATTCGTCGCCCGGCAAGGTTCGGCGCCCGGCAAGATTCGGCGCCCGGCAAGATTCTGTTGCTGTGCCACCGCTCTGGCACAGCAACAAGCCCGACATTCTGGGTCCTTCTTTGGATGCGTGGCGACGCGCCAGTGGAGGAGAGCTTAAGCGGTGCTGATGGGATGGCCCCTTTTTCCATCCCCAAGAAAGTGAGGACACCTAAACGGACACCTCACGGTGCATTAAATGCGTTCGTCCTAATCCGTCAGGGGTTAGGTATGAAGACCCTGTAGCTACTTTACACCTCAATGTATATACATTTTGCCACTGTGGTGACCCCTTTGAGCATATAAAAGGAGGCCCAAGGCAACTGCTACAGGGAGGAGGATCTTCTGGCCCATTCTGCATGCGTAGCTGCTCTTTGAATGTACTGTTCATTGCAAGCGCTCCTGGAGCCTGGGCTCAAGAACACTGATAATAAAACAAGGCCGGAGTAGGGTTTTACGCTGATTAGCGGCCCGAACCTGGGTAAAATAGCCCCGCGTCGATCGTTGGTTCTGCTCTTTGCGCATACCTCTCCCCCTGCCGAAACGTAAAGGGATTCCTTGAGGGTCCCATAGGTGTCACACGCCGACATCCGGGATCTTCTCGGAGGCTGTGGACTCTTCGTCAGAGTCCAAACTGTCATCAAGCAGAACCAGCTTCCCCTTGCCCCTCTTCTTCGGAGCTGGAGAAGGGCGTTCCCCTTCGGCTTCGGCCGATGCCGCCCTCTTCCTAGGGCGGGAAGAGTTGCTCTCCTCCTCCTCTTCTTCTTCTGGTCCCCCTCTTGTGCATAGGGGGCGAGGGTGTCCCCGGACTTTGTGTGCGGAGAGACTCATTGGTGGAGGCCCTCTATGGCCCCCCTTGTGTGGTTCTTCTTCTTTTTCTCCGGCGCCTTGTAAGACGCCACTGTCATCATTTCTCCCAGCTGAGCGGACATAGGGTCTTCGGGCAGCAGGGCCGGACAGCCCATCTTCACAGCCTTCCTCAGCCAACCCTGGGGAAATAAGAGACAAGGAACTGAGATCCGTAATGAAAGGGCAAAAACCCCAGCATATGGGAGGGTGGTGTCACATTACCTCCTTCGGAGGGGTCTCGGCGTCGAGGCCCATGTCCTCCTTCTCGGCCGGCCAAGACTCTTGCGGCTTAAACAATGCTCTCCACAGCTTCTCGCGAGTAGTGCCGTGGAAATATTGCATAGTGCGGGGGTCTTCGGGCTTCCAGGACCACATCGGGGTGACCCGGAGTTGGCAGGGTAGCAGACTGCGGTGGAGCATGATCTGAACCACGTTGGTCAATGTGACCCCCGCCTCTATCATACTGGTAACACATTTTTGCAGTGCCTTCACCTCGGCGATAGGTTCCCAGTCAAGGACTTTTCTGGTCCACGAGGTTAACCTCATCGGGGGTCCGGATCTGAAATCCGGAATAGCTGCCCCGTTCGCCTCTCGGGGCTCAGTGATGTAGAACCATTCTTTCTGCTAGATCTTGACCGTGTCTATGAACATGCCCTCCGGCTAGCCGAGTCGGGAAAGCCTGCTCACCATGGCACCCCCGCAATCCGCATGCTGGCCGTCGATGATCTTCGGCTTCACATTGAAAACCTTCAGCCACAGGCCGAAGTGTGGATGGAGCCGAAGAAAGGCCTCACAGACGATGATAAAGGCGGAGATGTGGAGGAAGGAGTTCGGAGCCAGGTCATGGAAGTCGAGTCCGTAGTAGAACATCAAACCTCGAACAAATGGGTGGAGGGGAAAACCCAGTCCCCAGATGAAGTGGGGGGCGAACACCCCACCTACACGGGGCGTCGGCACGACCTGGCCTTCCTTCGAGGCCCGATGAGCGATGTCGAGGGAAAGGAAGCCTGCCTGCTTCAGGTCCTCGATGTCACTGTTGGTGACGCACGAGGCCTCCCACTTTCCTTTTGCTCCAGATCCGGCCATCACCGAACTTGACTTGGCGGAAGGATGGGTTGGAGCACTCGAGCTCTGTAGATTGGGAAAGGCTGTGGCGAGAGGAGGAAGAAGGCATGCAGGGATAACTGTCACTGGTACAACGAGGTGCTATACAAACGGTTTTTAACCCCTTTCCGCGACGGTGTTTCGAACTGTCGCCAAGTGAGTGACTGCGATAGGGGGGTCCTTCCCACACGACCCAGAAACCGTTGGGGATAGGCCCTCGTGGCACACATGCTCGGCAAAATGAGGTCGTGTGCGATGGGCGAGCGATCAAATACGGTTATACGTACAGTTATGCTAAAAAATACAATTATACAGGCCAAATCGTTTCCGGTTGTAAGTACATCCCACACAGTCAGTCCTGGCTAAATGTTTCCGTTCATATGTACATTCCACACAGTCAATCCAAGGAACACGTTTCTGTTAGTATGTACATCCAACACAGTTAATCCAAGAAGTACGTTTCCGTTCGTATATACATCCCACACAGTCACTCCAAGGAAAATGTTTCCGTTCGCAGGTACATCACACACAATTTTTCCCATTAAATCGTTTGTGATAGCGTTGCCATTGCACACGATATTAACAATTTTATCGTTTGCGTTATTGCATGCATCACACACGGTGCATAGAAGAAACTGTGTGGCAAAGGCTGTCCATCACACACACTTTTTATGTGGTAAATGTTTGCGCAAGGTGGTCTAATGCAAACAGTTTTCAAGAGGATGCCGTGTGTGATTGTTCATTGATCCAACACGGTTTATTCCTAGAACTGTGTGCGTTGCCTGAGGTCATCGCCCACGGTGTTTTCTCAATAATCGTTTGCAATAGAAAAACCCAATTAGCAGGCTAATTGGCCATTAGCAGGCTAATTGTCCTATTATTAATAATCCATTTATTAATCTAATTGACATTTCATATTAAGCACACAATATATTTCATTTTCATATTAAGGAAGCATGATTTCATAATTGAAATACATCAGAGTACAACATCATATAGCTTCAGGACTCAGCTACCCCATTACACAACTGCACCAGCACCAAGTTTCACATGCAACATCTATAACCTTTCGAAATTAGCATCATAGACGGTACATAGACAGATGGATCTCATCTGGAAAACTATTGAAGCAGAAGGCGAATATTGAGCCTTCATTGATGTTGAAGGTCTTTGCAACTTTAGGCCAGTGCCTGTGCATCCTTCGTCCTCTTCAGGAACACTTCAATATTGAATCGTGGGTGTTGTATGAATACCTTCCTCGCCTCCTGACCATACAGGTGGTTTGAGAGGTAATCATCAGTGAACTGCTTTGGAAAGGCCTGAAAACAAGGATATGCATAAATATCTTCTCTAGATTTGAAATGGCGCAAAGGAATTAAAAAGACAAGGTATAACAGTTAGTACCATCCTGTAGTGAACTGATGTCTTCTTCATTGTGCAGACAAAGATCTTGTTGTTTTTCTCGTTAATTTCTTTATCGTAACAATCTTTCTGAGTTTCTTGACTTGACTGATATTCATGGACAACTCATTTCCACATATGCAAAACGGGTCAAACAGTGGGTCAAAACCTCTGACAGCAGGACCTACATGTGCAAGACCAAATTGTTAAAAACCTAATATTTAAAAACAAGAAGTGGAAAGGTGTGTTATTAACTATAACATGCCTAATATTTAAAAACAAGCAAACATAGTCATTCGAACTTGTATTGTGCAGGTCTAAGTACACTAGTTATTGGCCCTGTTTGGATCCATGGGTTAGAGTTAGTTTGAGCTAGTTTGGGCTCAAATAGCCCTAAAGTATCCAAACATGAGGGCTAGTTTGAGCTAGTTGCGTCTAACCCACCCAAAACAACTATCCCACCCAAGAGGTGCCGATTGGGGCTAGTTCTCCTAGTGCATTTCTTGTCAATCTAACACTGTCATCCAAACACCTCTTTGGCTAGAGTTAGTTCAGGGTTAGTCATCGTTGAGTATCATTGTTATTTAGGAAATGTAGGATAGCGTAGGATTTATTCTACCTTGACTTGTACTCCAAGATGACCATGTACTCCTATATATATGCCCACGAGGCTCAAGCAATACAATCAACTTCTTTTTTTTGGGAAAAGGAGGCTTGCCCCCGGCCTCTACATCTGAACGATGCATGCAGCCATATTATTAAAAGTCTCAAAGTAGCACAAAGTCTTAAAAGTATTACAGCTTGCAAAAGGAGCAAAGAAACATAAAAAATGCAGTGCCACAACCGGTATGAATTAAAGGACTAGGGCCCTAGACTCCTATCCTGTTATGCGACCGCCATCCAAACCGGTTGAATATAGCCTGTGCTACCATTTCCCTAAACCCTATTCCACCAATCTCTCTCTCTCCCTTTTAACTGTCATGAGCTAGAAACTAACTCTAACCTCTAGCTAAGTTAGAGTATCCAAACAGTGCCATTGTTAAATGAAATGGAAAGGCGTGGTAAATACTCCCTCCAGTCCTTTTTACTCTGCATATAAGAATTGTCTGAAGTCAAACTTCATAAAGTTTGACCTTATTTATATGAAAAATATCAACATCTACCATGCTAAAGTTATACAATATGAAAATTTAAGTCATGACACATGTACTGATATTGATTTCATATTGTGAATGTTGGTATTTTTTTCTATAAAGTTGGTCAAACTTTACGAGACTTGACTTTAGACAAATCTTATATGCGAACTAAAAAGATTCGGAGGGAGTTCAACATGCTTAACAGCAACCAAATATAGTCATTCATAGAGCTATTGTTAAAATTGGTATTGATGAAATTGAACTGCACAGTTCCTACTAGAACATACAGAACATCACACTGTTAATAGCTGAAATAAACAAGGCATACTACGAACAACCAAAGATGGCAATTGAAACTGGACATATGCTAACTACAAACAATCGAACAACCATAAACCATAGAAATAAACAAGGCGTAATGCAAACAACCAAATATAGCAATAAATATTGGACAGGTTCTCACTACAAAAGGGGTTCGAGAAAACAAATCATGGGTTTCCTCACTTGTCACAGATTGGCTCCTCCTCGTGGTCATCATCGCTGAGGTCTGACTTGCCAGCTGAGGATCCCAAGCCAGCACCGCAGAACATGTCCTTTAGAAATGACAAAAGGGGCTCCATGGCGATGAAGGATGGCAAATTGTTCATAACGAGCCACGGGAGATCAGTGGTAGGGCCATCGATGAGATCGACGGCTGTCAAACCCGAAGGGTTGGGGGTGGGCAACTTAACCTGTGACATAACCCGCGTCAAGCCGTCGGTGTCGATGACCTCGATGTCGTAGCCGGCGTCCGCGACATGCTAGAATACTCTAGCCCGCTGATTGAAAGGCTCAATCCAGGTCCAGTCATCGTCGTCAGCTTCCTCGGGGGCCACCTCACCCACGTCGGGCGAAGAGGCCATGGTAAAGCACTTTTGGGCCATTCGCTCCTCGAGCTCCCCGGGAAGCGTAGCCGGCTTAGGCTGCGACGCTCTGGAGTGGGGCAGGGGTGGGGATGGGGATCTCTGGGAAAAGGGGGCGGTTCGCAGGCGTCATCTAAGAAACTCAGGGCGGCGAGGGTATGTATATCGGTGGGTAAACTGCATGGGCAGACCGACAGAGGTTGACGATAGAGGCGGCGCGGCGGCGGCGACCTAGCTAGGTTCGGAGCGAGGGAGGGGTGGTGTGTATGTGTGTGAGCGGGGGATTTGGGCTTTGGGGTGAGCGAAGGATTTGGGGTGTGTGTGTGGAGGGGGTCCATGGTGGTGTTTGAGGAAATGTCGCGGGTACTGAAAATTTTACTAGGCGGGAGTAAAATGGCGGGGCTACCAAAAATTTGGATCAAGGGATTGAAGCAGAGCGGCGCGGGAGTAACGAATATCACACACGGTTAAAACATAATAATCATGTGCTATCAAACAGAAAAACACTCCAGCCGAGCAGATATTTTTGAGATTGCGAGGGATGTAGGCGGGAGTAAAATGCCGGGGCTACTGAAAATTTGGATCTACTGATTGAAGCAGAGCGGGAGCAACATACATCGCACACGGTACAGACATACTAATCGTGTGCTATCAAACAGAAAAACCATCTACACGGGTAGATATTTTCGAGATTGCGAGGGAGTAGATATTTTCGAGAGGAGGAGGGATGCCTCGTGGAGCCCAATCTACTGTGATTGTGTGGGTGACAGGGGCAAGGGCGCGGCACAAGGATAGTCCTAGGGAACCGTGTCTGTTTCGTACCCGATCGCAGACGGTTGCTGCGTCTGACTCGTCTGCTGTTTAAAAATTTGGCCAAAAAAACGCGGGAAAGGGTCAGAACACGAACACTCTTGCATGTGGACCAAATATATGTATGAAAAGGGTGGTTTGATGTTCAAATACCCAATGCACAACTTTGATGTGGCACCTGTCGCACAAAGCGCATGTTATTATTGCTAGCCCCCCCCCCCCCCAAAACACACACACACCAACACACTTCGTGTTGCCAGGAGGGGAATCCTAGCTATGAACGCATGACCCCAAATAGCTAGGTCTGACATCTCACCCTACCGTAACACAAAACTGAAAGGAGTACATCATGGTCAACCCCCCTCCCCCCCTTTGCTTCCGATCAAATGTGGACCGTGTGCGGGCCCACAGATGTGTTCTTCTGGCGTTAGATGGGTGAGACCACATACGAACCACACCTGTGGGTGGCCCGATGTGTGTGTGTGTGTGCGCGCGTGCACGTGCGTGTGTGTGTGAAAACGATGTGGTATAATATTTAAATAACCAAATCACAAATTTGATGTGGCACATGTGCATCGCAAATTAACCGGACATCCTCGACCCCACGGAGGTTCATCTAGTACGAAGTAGTACTGTGCCCCCCCCCCCCACACACACACTTTGAGTCGGTGGGAGGGGGCATCTCACCAAGGCGTATTGTAAGACTGACCAAGAAGAATCACCACCTTGGTCGTATAACCTGTCTTGTTTGTTGGGTCAAAGTCATGCATTGACGTTCCACACACGGCCCCACAAAATAGGCTAGCTTGTCGCCGATAACCACACGAGGGAGTGCCTGAAGACAACCACTGCGTGCATGTGGCCCAAACATATGTATGAAGTGTCATGTGGTGTTTGAATATACCCAATGCACAACTTTGATGTGGCAGCGTGCTTTTGGAACCGGAAAGTCCCCACACGGAGCGAGGGTTCACGATGCGTAGTATACTATATATATATAGGGATTCATGTGTATGCGAGCCCTCAAACTTAGGTCTCGAATCTCTCCATGATCGACGTACGACTATACGGTAACGCGAACCAAGAGAAGAAGAATCCACCCTGGTAACCTCTCTCGCGTTGTTGGTCGAAGTGATGGACGTCCACGCGGGCCCATGAATATATAGGCCGTCGATGATAACCAAGCGAGGGAGAGTGTCCAAAGACAACCACTGCATGTATGTGCCCCAAACATATGTATGGACATGCGTGATGCATGCATATATGTTTGAATACCAAAAGCACAACATTTTGATGTGGCGCATGCATGCGTCGAAAATCGCACAGTCCCCACATAGATCTGGTTCATGACGCGTCCCGTGCTCGCCCCCCCCCCCCCACTTCGACCCGGTGGGAGGGATTCGTGCGTACACATGCGCGCGAACTATAGTTGCATGTACCGGACCATATAAGACGAACCAAAATTTAATCCCCTCCTAATTATAAGTCAAATTAACCTCTATCGCTGTCGGTCGAAGTGATTGACCAAGCGGGCACACAGAGATGGACGAAGCATCTCGCTGATAAACCCGTGAGTGAGTGCTAGAGGACAACCGCCATCGCTTGCTTGTGGGCCAAACACATCTATGGAGATGTGTGGTTGTGATGTTTGAATACCTAATATATATGCAGAACTTTCATGTGGCACCTGCCTCGGAAACCTTTAAGTCCCCCACATGAACCGAGGTTCATGACACGTAGTATATATATGTTGCCCCCCTCCCCTCTTCGACGCGTAATATATACTCCTACGTACCGTAACACAACCCAAAAATAATCCTCCTTGTTCGTCAAATTACCTTTCTCGTTGTGTCATATTAGATGGAAGACGACCTCGCGGACCCATGGAGGGAAGAGTCGCAGGCGAATGAGTGACAACCATTGTCTACACATGGCCCAATGTGATGGTGATGTTTTTAATACCCAATATGCACAACTTCTTTGCGGCACCTGCCTCGGAAACCAAAAAGTCCCCACACGGAGCGAGATCGATTCATGACGTGTGTGTAGTATGTGCTGCCTCGGCCCCCCCTCCCCTCTTCGACGCGTATATACTCCTACCGCAACACAACCAAAAAAAAAACCTCCTTGCTGGGTCAAAGTGATGGAGGACAACCTCACGGGCCCACGGATGGAAGCATCACACGCGAGTGAGTGTCCTATATGACGCGTAGTATTGCCCCAGGCCACCCTCTTCAACGCATACTATATATATATATACTCCTACCATACGTATAACAAAAACCAAAAAATGACCATCCTTGTTGGTCAAATTAACCTCTCTCATCGCATGTCATAGTGCTGGACGGCGACAACGCAGGCCCACGCGATTGAGTGTCCTAGGACCACCGCGTGCATGTGGCCCAAAGATGCATGTCAAACTTTTTCTGCAGCGAACATGCGAGCAAATGAGTTTAGTGTTGAAAATTGAAAAAAATAGATAATATTTGTCCGTTTTTTATACATTGATTGATTTCCCAGGGATTTAAATGTGCAAAAATCAAATTTGATCTACATGAGACACGTGATAGTGCACGAAAATGGATTGCAAAATCATATGTGTATGTGTCCCTGGGTGCATGTTTAGTCCCAATGCAAGAAATTTCTAACATCGAGAATCTTGATTTTAAAATCCAATAAAATCCAAAACTAAGTTGAAATTCATGAAACTTATCGTGGTGTCATATGGACACCAATAGACTATGATATTATTATTATTTTCAAATTTGAGACAAGTTTTGATATAATCTTCTTACATACAGGAAATTATAAATAATTATCAACCGATATCGCAAACGGGCTCTTTATTCGAACCGTGTGCGTTAGACCAACAATGTAAGTGACGTGCTTCGGTTAAGCAATAAAGCGGCAGTATTAATCATCAAAAAGGAAAAATCAATATAATACGTGCCGTGCACGCGTCCCGTGTGCCGTACGAGCATGCGTGAGTTGACGAGACACATGCTAACAGGCAGACTGGGAGGCCAAGGCATGCGCGTGTTCGCTATGCACTCACCGTCGGGCGTGCTAGTAGCTGTGTGAAATGACGGTAGGCGTGCCAGTAGTCCGCTGTGTAGGCTCATCGGGATGCGAGCCAGCCCTTTGACCGCCGCCCACCTCGCTCCCACTGCTCCATATTAATGGCGCGCCCGATCCGCTGGTCATAATAGGCGGCCGCACACCCCGTCCACAGTTGTCACCGCCGCATGGAGTGTATTAGGATTTTTGCCGAAGCGCACCATCAGTGGGAGTGGCGACGCCGGGGCTGGTGAAGCACCCGCGCAACGCATGAAGCTGGGCGCAGAGGTTGCTGTCGCCGCCGACGAGGTCTCGCGCGGGTAGCAGCGCGACCTTGACTTCGTCGCTGTCGTCGTGCCTCCCCAGCCGGAGCCGGAGGTCCACAGCTACTCCGGCAACGACTCCGACTCCGACGGAAAACCGGTTAGTCCCCCCCCCTTTGTTGGGAACAGAAACCCTTGGTTATGTTCACCCAGTCCATGAAATTAGAGTAAGATTCGTTAGATCCGTGTAGTGTATTGATTGTTTGAATGGTATCTATGGTTAGTCATTAATTGTTTGTTTTGTACAAAAGATTTTTTTGCTAATAATCCAACTAGGGTTAGTGTGCGTGCTAATAATTCGTAGCCAGATCTTGAGAATTGATTTTGAATGTCCTACATATATGTTTGTGCCCTTTTTTCTTCTAGATCTTGAGAATTGATTTTGAATGTCCTACATGTATGTTTCTGCCTTTTTTTCTTCCAGATTGCTATGTACACAGATGAGGCTCTGGCCAGCGGCGCCGCCGGCTGTAGATCCTGCACCCGGCAGCGCGGGCAGAAGCGGCCACGCCCCCTAGATCTGAGGAACCCGTAGAATATCGGGCGGACCGCATCAGCGATCTCCCGGACGCCATCCTTGGGGAGATCATCTTCCTTCTTCCCACCAAGGATGGCTACCACACACAGGTCCTCGCATCTCGGTGGCGCACTGTGGCGTGCCGCTCCTCTTAATCTCGACTGTTGCCGGCTATCTTTCGTTCATGATTTTGAACTCCATAGAGCCATCATCTCCTCCCACCAGGGCTCCATTCAACTCCTATGCATCCCGGCATGCTGCCTGCTGCACATACCCTGCATGGTGGACGCCTGGCTGACATCCCGTTAATTCGAAAAACTCCAGCATCTTGAGTTCTACCATTACTATGCAAATAGCTGTCCACCAAGCGTTGTAGCTGTGCCCTCACCACCAGTGTCCATCTCATGGTTTTCCTCCTCTCTCCACACCACCACCCTGGCCCGGTGTCATCTACCAGACAATCTGGTACAAATGCTTCGACTCCCACTGCTAAAAAAACTCGCGCTTGTGGTGGTCGATCTGTCGGAGGCCTCACTGCACAACATCATCCACTCTTGCTGCCCTGCCCTGGAGATCTTGCTGCTTGTTTTTGGAAAAGAAATCCGTATCCGTTGTCTCCAAATAAAGTCGCCTCACCTTGTAAGCATTGGAATTTTCTTTAAAGGAGAGGAGCTCATCATCAAAGACGACCCTTCACTCCAAAGGCTGCTCCTTGATTATTGTTATGCACCTTCGCAAATAACTGTGGTCTCTGCGTCTAAACTGGAGACCTTGGGTGTAATTCCTGATCCGTTTGAAGGTTACAAGATGGTGGTTGGCTCCACACTTATTCAGGTACTGTACATTATCATCAACACTTTTGTAATCATAAGCTGCATTTTTCATTTGTGTGTGCAAGTTTTATATCATCAACACTTTTGTAATCATAAGCTGCATTTTTCATTTGTGAACATAATCTTTATGTAATCTTGGAGTATGCTTTTGGTACTAATATTATGTTCTATGCTCAATGAAGAGTTTGTCCATGGGTACCCTATCAATGATGCTGGATTGTGTCAAGACCTTACATATCAGTACGTGGTGTTTTGATCTGAACATGATTATCGGCTTGTTGCGATGCTTTCTATGTCTGGAGAATTTGTATATAGAGGTGATGATATCAAGCACATTGATATACTTTACTAGAACTAACCGTTCAGCTGTACTATTTTTTTTAGACATTAACTGTTTTCAGTCTTCATGTCTATTTAGGCTAAAGGACATGGACAAAAAGGTATAACCAATCGGTGGCATAAGAAGCACCGGGATTTTCTCAGTTCTCATGACATTCATTTGAGGACAATAATGCTGGAAGGATATGCATCCAACCATGCAAACACTAGCTTTGTCACATTCTTCCTGTTGAATGCGACAGTACTATTGTCCATGAGGATTAAGTTTTTTAACAAAAACTTTCTCACGGATGGACACGTTGAACAACATAAAAAGAAGTTTCAGGTGGACAAAAGGGCTTCTGAACATGCTCGGCTTCTATTTACAACAACTTGTCTTCATGTACCAGCAGATTTTCTGGTCGAGGATCTTGATTTTATGGATCAGACCGATCCATTTGATTGTGACTGCCGAAAACTTTGGTTGAGTTAGTTGTTATTGTCCTGTTCAATCTAGATTTTGTGTAAACCTGATGAACAATTAATCATCGTGCTTTTGTACCTTCTGTAAGCTGGGGTTAGATATTGCTGCCCTTTTCAACTAGGCTTTGACCCATATTTTATTTCATACAAACCGGAGCTTCTATCAAGAAGCCTCATGGTTCCGAGAGGGAACTTGGTCACATGATCTGTGTGCGAAACGACATACGTTGTATCTTCCCGCCTTGATTTATTTTACAGAGTCAACATGCAACTGTGCTAAACATATGAAATTATTCAGGGTTCGTTTTGCCTTTTTATACATTGATTTTCCTAGGCATTTTTAACAAATAGCCACCATGTTATTATCACAAACGGTCGTATTAGTCCAACCGTGGGCGTTCAACTAACCATTTACTACCGCCGGCAGTTGTTTGATTAGACGGGACGACTGTGAGCAGTCCGCCACGCACGCTACGAGCGTTGCAATTTATTGGTGGTTTTGGACTTTTGTTTCATCCGTCTCGGGAAGGTACGTAGAACAGTCCTCCGTTCTCATCTACAAGCACCATCGCCGAGGATCGCCGCCTGCTGCGAGATGGAGGACGAGCCGGCCAACAAGCGGGGGCGGGTCGAGCCAGAACCACAAGAGCCTCCGGCGAACGTGGACTTCATCAGCAGCCTCCCCGACGAGATGTTGGTAACCATCATATCCCACCTCCCCATCAAATATGGCATGCGGACCACTGTCCTCTCGCGGCGGTGGAGCCCCCTCTCGCACACCACCCCCCTGGACATCATCGTCGACCACGAGTTCTGCAGCGGGGAGCAGCAATGCCTGGACGCATTGTCCCACGTCCTCGCCACGCACCCTGGGCTGGTCAGACGCCTTGCTATCGGCAGGCTCAATCCCCACAACAAGACCAAACCCAGGTTGCACTACTGGTTCCTATCCCCAGCCCTGGATTGGCTCGAGGAGCTCAGCTTTCATGCTAGACATCCTTGCTCGCTGCCGCCGTCCGTGCTCCGCCTCGCGCCCACGCTGCGCCGCGCTACATTCAGGCGGTGCATTTTTTTCCCTGGATCGATGCCGCACGCGCTCTTCATCTCCCTAAACTTAAGCACCTCGAGCTCATTGTCGTCCGCATCTCGAAGGAGGATTTGGAGCGCCTGCTCGTCGGCTGTACAGCGCTCGAGTACCTTCGTCTTCATGCGATGGATGGGTTCAGTAGTCTCCACATCACCTCGACGAATGTCCGTATGATTTATGTGCATTGCTAGCGCCGTCCAAGGCTGTCAGTTGAGGTGTTTCACGATATTGTCATTGAGAATGCGCCTTTCTTTGAGAGATTGTATGTACTTGATAAATTAGGTCCAGCAAAAATCAGGGTCATTCACGCACTGAAATTGACAGTGTTGGGCTATTCGTGTGCTGAATTCAACGAACTTGTTACTGGATCATTATCCGTTCAGGTACAACAGTCTTCTTCTTCTCCTTCTTATATATTATTGGACAACATATTTTATCTAATTGTTGTTGATCTATATGTTCGTCTGTCATCCAGAAAATGATTCCCACAAGCTTGACCCAGCCTCTGCGACAGTGAAGATCTTGGCACTACAATCTGTCGGCCCCGATCTGGATGAAGTTGTTAGATTCCTTAGATGCTTTACTTGCACGGAGAAGCTATACATCGAGGTGATGCACCTTTCCTGTTAATTGTTAACCACAACGGAGCTCAATTTTTTGTTACTTTTACCCATGATTACAATGACAAATGTAGAATGATTTCTAAAGAAAATTTGGAGGATTTCAATACATATATTTTTTGAGATGCTAGTGTTGTACGTATTTTATTCCTTCGCCCGACATGCTTTCGTGATAAAAGTTTATCATGAAAGATTGAAAGTGGCATTTCACTCTTTTCGTGTATTTTAGAAATCCTGCAAATCAAAGAGGCCCGAAGTGTTCAAATCTGCAGCTGTGCACTAATATGTTGTCTTCGTTTGCAGATACTAGCAGGCTCGAAAGTAGAAAATGTTGGGGAATATAACAATCCCATTGAATGCCTTGATCTTCATCTCACAGAAATTACTTTTAACGAGTACCGAGGCACCACACCAGAAATTAAATTCGCCAGGTTCTTTGTTGAGAAAGTAAGGTTGCTCAAGGTAATGAGGTTTGCCCTATATTTACTGCGCATAAGTGAATGGATTGCTAAAGAGTGCATGCGTCTACAGCTGAATGGAAAAGGCTCTGCACAAGCTGAATTTCAGTTTGTAACTTCATATGACAGATTATTCGGAAGTCACTGTATCGAGCCGCTATATGACTTCTCGGTGGCTGATCGCTTCACAGAAATAATGCATGAAAAAGATTCTGAAGAAGATGAATTTTATGTGTCTGAATAGTTTGAACCTTGTAATCTTTGAATTTGGGCCTTGTAATGCTGGAATTTGAACCTTGCAATATTTATGGTATTTGTTGTGGTTGAATGCGACAGTACTATTGTCCATGAGGATTAAGTTTTTTAACAAAAACTTTCTCACGGATGGACACGTTGAACAACATAAAAAGAAGTTTCAGGTGGACAAAAGGGCTTCTGAACATGCTCGGCTTCTATTTACAACAACTTGTCTTCATGTACCAGCAGATTTTCTGGTCGAGGATCTTGATTTTATGGATCAGACCGATCCATTTGATTGTGACTGCCGAAAACTTTGGTTGAGTTAGTTGTTATTGTCCTGTTCAATCTAGATTTTGTGTAAACCTGATGAACAATTAATCATCGTGCTTTTGTACCTTCTGTAAGCTGGGGTTAGATATTGCTGCCCTTTTCAACTAGGCTTTGACCCATATTTTATTTCATACAAACCGGAGCTTCTATCAAGAAGCCTCATGGTTCCGAGAGGGAACTTGGTCACATGATCTGTGTGCGAAACGACATACGTTGTATCTTCCCGCCTTGATTTATTTTACAGAGTCAACATGCAACTGTGCTAAACATATGAAATTATTCAGGGTTCGTTTTGCCTTTTTATACATTGATTTTCCTAGGCATTTTTAACAAATAGCCACCATGTTATTATCACAAACGGTCGTATTAGTCCAACCGTGGGCGTTCAACTAACCATTTACTACCGCCGGCAGTTGTTTGATTAGACGGGACGACTGTGAGCAGTCCGCCACGCACGCTACGAGCGTTGCAATTTATTGGTGGTTTTGGACTTTTGTTTCATCCGTCTCGGGAAGGTACGTAGAACAGTCCTCCGTTCTCATCTACAAGCACCATCGCCGAGGATCGCCGCCTGCTGCGAGATGGAGGACGAGCCGGCCAACAAGCGGGGGCGGGTCGAGCCAGAACCACAAGAGCCTCCGGCGAACGTGGACTTCATCAGCAGCCTCCCCGACGAGATGTTGGTAACCATCATATCCCACCTCCCCATCAAATATGGCATGCGGACCACTGTCCTCTCGCGGCGGTGGAGCCCCCTCTCGCACACCACCCCCCTGGACATCATCGTCGACCACGAGTTCTGCAGCGGGGAGCAGCAATGCCTGGACGCATTGTCCCACGTCCTCGCCACGCACCCTGGGCTGGTCAGACGCCTTGCTATCGGCAGGCTCAATCCCCACAACAAGACCAAACCCAGGTTGCACTACTGGTTCCTATCCCCAGCCCTGGATTGGCTCGAGGAGCTCAGCTTTCATGCTAGACATCCTTGCTCGCTGCCGCCGTCCGTGCTCCGCCTCGCGCCCACGCTGCGCCGCGCTACATTCAGGCGGTGCATTTTTTTCCCTGGATCGATGCCGCACGCGCTCTTCATCTCCCTAAACTTAAGCACCTCGAGCTCATTGTCGTCCGCATCTCGAAGGAGGATTTGGAGCGCCTGCTCGTCGGCTGTACAGCGCTCGAGTACCTTCGTCTTCATGCGATGGATGGGTTCAGTAGTCTCCACATCACCTCGACGAATGTCCGTATGATTTATGTGCATTGCTAGCGCCGTCCAAGGCTGTCAGTTGAGGTGTTTCACGATATTGTCATTGAGAATGCGCCTTTCTTTGAGAGATTGTATGTACTTGATAAATTAGGTCCAGCAAAAATCAGGGTCATTCACGCACTGAAATTGACAGTGTTGGGCTATTCGTGTGCTGAATTCAACGAACTTGTTACTGGATCATTATCCGTTCAGGTACAACAGTCTTCTTCTTCTCCTTCTTATATATTATTGGACAACATATTTTATCTAATTGTTGTTGATCTATATGTTCGTCTGTCATCCAGAAAATGATTCCCACAAGCTTGACCCAGCCTCTGCGACAGTGAAGATCTTGGCACTACAATCTGTCGGCCCCGATCTGGATGAAGTTGTTAGATTCCTTAGATGCTTTACTTGCACGGAGAAGCTATACATCGAGGTGATGCACCTTTCCTGTTAATTGTTAAACACAGGAGCTCAATTTTTTGTTACTTTTACCCATGATTACAATGACAAATGTAGAATGATTTCTAAAGAAAATTTGAGGGATTTAATACATAATTTTTTGAGATGCTAGTGTTGTACGTATTTTATTCCTTCGCCCGACATGCTTTCGTGATAAAAGTTTATCATGAAAGATTGAAAGTGGCATTTCACTCTTTTCGTGTATTTTAGAAATCCTGCAAATCAAAGAGGCCCGAAGTGTTCAAATCTGCAGCTGTGCACTAATATGTTGTCTTCGTTTGCGATACTAGCAGGCTCGAAAGTAGAAAATGTTGGGGAATATAACAATCCCATTGAATGCCTTGATCTTCATCTCACAGAAATTACTTTTAACGAGTACCGAGGCACCACACCAGAAATTAAATTGCCAGGTTTCTTGTTGAGAAAGTAAGGTTGCTCAAGGTAATGAGGTTTTCCTATATTACTGCGCATAAGTGAATGGATTGCTAAAGAGTGCATGCGTCTACAGCTGAATGGAAAAGGCTCTGCACAAGCTGAGATTTCAGTTTGTAACTTCATATGACAGATTATTCGGAAGTCACTGTATCGAGCCGCTATATGACTCTCGGTGGCTGATCGCTTCACAGAAATAATGCATGAAAAAGATTCTGAAGAAGATGAATTTTATGTGTCTGAATAGTTTGAACCTTGTAATCTTTGAATTTGGGCCTTGTAATGCTGGAATTTGAACCTTGCAATATTTATGGTATTTGTTATATAACGTAATTGGATGTTTAATTTGGTCTTGCAATCATGTCCTGTTACAAGTATATATATATATATATATATATATATATATATATATATATATATATATATATATATATATGTTGTTCTTCTGTACACAGAGTATAGATGTTCTGCAGACAGAGCATATCACATCGCACACGGATCTCACTAGGTAACCCGTCGGTGATAAATTCATCAATCGCAAACAGTTATATACCAGCAAACGTTTGCCCACAACACACACGGCTTATTCCATCATAAACAGCTCGGATGGATCAACTGTATGCCACGTATCACACACGCAACTCTAATCTGATTCGTGCTTGATGTCTCCGCCATCGCTCGCACAGTTCGTCTTATTTGCCACGTATCACTGTGTCGGCCTCTGCGCGCTCTGCTCGCGGTTAGGCGCCGCAGCGTGCTGTGCTCGCCGTTAGGCGCCGCGGCGTGCTCTGCTCGCGTCCGTCGGCGCGCTCTGCTCACGTACCTCCACGCGCTCGGCTTGTGGACAGCTTTTCCTTGCGTGTTCAACTGCTATATGCATATATATGGTTGCTCGCCGTTGAGGCGCCGCGGAACGCTCTGCCAGCGGTTGGGGCCTGCGCATGATCACTAGGGGGTCCTCGAGGTGCCAGCTCATCTCACATGGGCCGGGCTGTTGGGCCGCACCGTATCCGGACCGAAGACCTTTTGTGCCTTGGTGTGTACCCCAAGTCAAGATGGAAGATCCGATGTTCCCTTGATGTAACCGACTATCTGTAAACCCTAGCACCCTTGGTGTCTATATAAACCAGGGGGCTTAGTCCGTAGAGGCTAGAAGAACAATCCTCATCCTACTAGTTAGGGTTTAGTTCGTCTGATCTCGTGGTAGATCTAATCTATAACCCCCTTATACACAAGCAATATAATCAAGCAGGATGTAGGGTTTTACCTCTTAGAGAGAGCCCGAACCTGGGTAAACATCGTGTCCCACGTCCACTGTTCCCCATCGATACAGGGTCCACAGTTCGGGACCCCCTACCCAAGATCCGCCGATTTTGACACCGACAAGGGGGTAAAGGGGGAATCGACCGAGAGGCTCACAAGGATGCTCGTGGAGGGCTCGGGGCAGTCGGAGTTGGTCGTAAATGAGCGGATCGACGACGAGCAGGGGCGGATCCAGTCGGAGAAGACCGACGAACATGACAGGGGGGGGGGGTGAACGGGAGCGGGCGGCTTTGCCGGGGCTCCCTGGCTCCGATTCTGTGGCGAAGGAGATGAAGATGACCGCGGGCATCTCCTGGACACGCCGTATTGGCGGGATGCGCCCGGTGGCCATGAAGACGATGAGGCAGCGACGACCACGTCTCGGGCGCGAGCTGCGGGGAGGAAGGCAACGCGAGGGAGAAGGGAGGGAGGAGCTAGGGTTTGCAGGGGGCCGCGGTAACGGTTTTATCTTCTACGAAGTTTGGACGGATGCCCGACGCGTGTGCATCGCCGGCCATGGCGTCGGGGGATGAGCGCCACGCCCTCCCCTGTGTACAGGAGGTAGGAGATGGCCACTGGGTGGGCTGGGCCACACCGTAGCTAATGGGCTAGAGTGCACAGTGCCTCTTAGCCCCTTTTCCTTTATTTATTTATTTTATTTTTCTGTAAATTTTATTCTTTCTGTTTTGACTTTATTTTTAATAGCAAACTAGTTTTATAAAATGTGAAACTTGGTCCATAAATAGTGTTGCTAATTTAGACACTGCCACAAAAAGGTTTGGGAGTTACTTAAATGTTTTAGAATTTTTATAATTTGGAAAAGCATTTTAAATTACTGTTTTGACCCTGTTTTAATTGTTTTAGGGCATTTAAATATCTTATAAAATGTTGGTTCTTATATGTTAATTACTTAGAGAATATTTGCAACCCAGCGAACATTTTTGTCTTCTAAATTTTTAAGAAAATAATTTGACATGCAATTTAAATTTGAATTTGAGTTTGTTTTGGAACAAAGTGATGATTAGCAAATTAATTGTGATGACTTGGTAGTCAATAGCAGGAGTTTACTGTAGCATGATTATCGGGGTGTTACAGCCTCCTACCGTAGAGGTGTTGATCCAGACTTTGTGGCTGATGCCGGGCTAGGAGTGAAAGGAGACACCTTTTACTCCTCTGACCATGGTTGGTGCATCGTGATGTGGGTGGACGGTGATGGCTTGGACATGGATGCCGGGGTGGCCGCACGGGTGGCGGTCCGCATGTTTGCTCTTCAGCGGGCAACATTGCGGCGGTGGTGACTATCTGTCTTGGGCGTGTGGGCGACGAGATGGCTAGCGGTGGGTGGCTCGGGCGGCCGCGGTATCTTAGCAGTGGCGATGCTCCAATCCAGAACCGGGGATCTGTCCTCACCGGGCTTGTCCTGGTGACCTCGTAGTGGCATGGGTGAGCTGCCGAGCGAAAGCTCAGTGCCTCGGCGCCAGCGACGGCGACGCTTGCGGGTGCTGCTATCTTCTTGAAGACGTCGTCGTGGTTCTCCTCTCTGTGCCAGGGCTCCGAGTGAAGACCTTTGTTCGTTGCGGACTCGGCAGCGGCGACGCTTTGCGTCGTTCTCTCTCCTGAAGGCGTTGTCGTGGAGTTTAGGTGCTCTAGGGCGTAGTGTGGTGTTGTTGCAGATCTTCCTGTATTCTCTTTCGGTTGTGTAGTGTTTTGCGTATACCGCTTATCATGGGATCGGCTTTGTAAGAGGCCCACCTCACCACCTTATATCGTTGACCCGTGTATCTTGTTTGGTTGTTGCTTTATATATAAAGCGGGGCGAAAGCCTGTTTCAAGAGAGACATTCTCATTACCTGGCAAAAAGGAATCGCCAACATGCGACACTGCAACACGAATACATTACATGCTGTCGCAGGAAGCTTCCTACGTATATCACCTCGTGGAAGGATCCATCAAAACACCACATTATATAAGAAAAAACATAGTTCATCGTCTTCCTCACGTGCCAAACCCAATATTTCTTTTATGAAATTCCAATAACACAAACAGTGCAGCAAAAACACGCACATTCTTTTTAGGGAAGTGCACAAACCCTCTATTAGTACACAAAACTTAAACCTGATAAACACACACATGATATAAAAAAAAGTAAAGCCTACAAATTTCACGAAAAGAAAGTTGAGAGAATCCCAAAATTCGTCTTCCACTACCTCCGCCGTGGCGGACTGTTCAACGGCCAGCCCCATCCCCATCCCCACCTCAGCTCCGAACCCCCACCCCCACCACTAAACCAAAAACCAAGTGTTTTCCCCCCTCTTTCCTTCCCACCACGAAGCTTGTGGAGGTGGAGCCAGCACAGCACGGCAATGCTACCACTCTCCTGCGCGCCACCGCTACCGCCGCCGCAGTCGCGACCGAGCCCCAACCCTAGCCACAACCCCAAGCCCCAGCCGTGCGTGCTTCTCTTCCCCGCCGCCCTCCGCACGGCGGCCGCGGCGGCCGCCATCTCCTTCTCCCTCCTCGCCGGCAACGCCGCGGCTGTGGCGCCGGTGGAGCAGCCCCCGGAGATATGCCGCGGCCAGGACGACGGGAGGGAGGTAGAGGTGAAGGCCGAGGCGGTGACGAACGAGCAGCTCGTGGAGGAGGCGTGGGAGATGGTCAACGAGGGCTTCCTCCCCGACGCCGGCAGCCGCCCGTGGTCACCGGAGCTGTGGATGGTAAATTTGTCTCGTGATGGGATTCTGCATCACTGTATTTATTGGTTCAAATTACTACAATAAAGTCTCAATGCACACTGTAGCCAGAAGCCCAGAACGCTCACTTCTATCATGAGTGATAGTGAGTTCTCAATTTTAATTTGATGCAGCAACGGAAGCAAGATATTCTTCAAGGCTCAATCAAATCCCGCTCTAGAGCCCATGACATCATCACGAAAATGCTAGCTAGCCTGGGTGATCCATATACAAGATTCCTGTCGTCCTCAGATGTAAGTTATTTATAAGTGGCACTGCTCTATGCTATTGATTGCAGTAGGCGAAACACGGCTAAAATTTGGAGTGATGTTTATTGTCTCCCCAAACCACTAAGGTTATTACTTTTTGTCCTTCATGATCCACGGTACCCATTTTACATCTTTTGTTAGATAATAATGAAAAAAGCTCTCCCCGGGCCATTTTGCATTGTTACTAGCATGCCATGAGCACTTGAGTTCCATGATATCGTCAAGTACATGTGCGGAAGTTGATGTAAACCAGATCTACTGTTTCCTCTTGGATGTCAGGCAAAAAATTATTCATTTGTTTCTGCCCTGGAAGTCATAGATCAGCATGAGTTGGACTACGCTTGAGAATACCATCTGACTTGGACTTCCACTGTCTGCTATTGGTTTGTATGTTTGGTACATGTACATGGTCACACTCTGGCCGAACGAACCTATATCTAGAGACTAGCAATGCCGTGCCATCTTGTGCTCTTTTTCTCCTTTGCTTTCATAGTGTTGTAATACAAAACTCTGGCTTGAATGTTTTTACTAATTGCTGATCTTTGATTGATTTTATTTGCTATTTTTTATATGTTCAATCAATCTGCTAAAGTTCTCAAAGATGTCGAAGTATGACATGACGGGTATTGGGTTGAACTTAAGAGAGATTCCTGATGACAATGGTTCTTTAAGATTGGTGGTATTAGGACTGATACTAGATGGGCCTGCTCACTCTGCTGGTGTTAGACAGGTATCAACTGCTAAGCATCTAGGCCTTTTAATTGATAGTTTGCTTTGCTTTTCGACATGTTCTGGTTTCTGGTATGTATTTCTTGTACAAAGTTATCTTAGCATATAGTCAAACTGCATGAGCAGTTATATATGTGCAGCATTTAACTATATATTCCCAATTTAAGATGCTGAAATGCTGAAATAATGTTGGCTCATGTCTCTGCTTATACCTTATAGAGTAACTAGATCAGTAATGCCTTTTTTTGTCTTGAAAAGGATCACTAAAGCTCTTAATCCTTTTTTGCATGGGTTAACTGAACCCTGTCTATTTCACATTTTGTGCTAAGCGCTTCACTATATAGCATAGTATTCTCGGGTTTAGCTGTTTTTGTTTCATTCCTAAAAAATTGAACGTGTTAAGATATTTGGACAAATGGCAAGTTCTATTTTGACTTTTCTCATTCTCAACATACCAAAGGCATCATTATTTTAGGGGAAAGCAGCATTTATTTTGGAAAATATGCTTTTGGTAATTATTATCAGAGAACACTGTTATTTTTACTGTTGGTTGCTGGGAGCCTAGGACTATCCCATGACCTAGTTGGGTATGAAATTAGATCATACACACACATCACCTAATCCTTCCGGGTCATTTATCTTCTATCAGGGCGATGAGCTTTTGTCTGTCAATGGTATCGATGTAAGAGGTAAATCTGCATTTGACGTGTCATCCATGCTGCAAGGCCCAAAGGAAACTTTTGTTACAATTAAGGTTTCAAATAATCTTATGAACACTATTAAGAGTCTGTCTGGCATCTCTTTGTGCTCCTTATTTCTAACTATCTTACTCTTTTTTATAATATTGTATATAGGTTAAGCATGGCAACTGTGGTCCTGTTGAGTCAATGAAAGTGCAAAGACAGATGGCTGCTCGCACTCCAATTTTCTATCGTTTGGAGAAAAGAGACAATGAGAATTCATCTGTTGGATATATTCACATTAAAGAGTTCAATGCAGTGGCCAAAAAAGATTTGGTCAGCGGTGTGTTGCTGGTTTGTTCACCCTATCCTCTGTCATTTCTAAATCTGTTTGCCATTCTTTTATAACTATGTTTTGCAAATGGCTATCTAGTGTCTAATTCTAGTGAGCTGATTCGTATACATCTAAATATTTAAGTTCTTATCCAAATTGAGAACATCGCGACAGTTTAAAATACTGCCTCCCCAAACTGAATGTACACTATTGATTGTTTCTGCTCATTTAGTACCTTTTGCTTGCATGTGATTCTTTTGACACTACAATTATCTTAGTTGTAGTCTTTTAGATATCATTGTTGTTGATTTACAGCAAGATTTGTCCTTTTAACGTTACCTGTCTCTTGCAGCACTGAAACGTCTACAAAATTCAGGTGCCTCCTATTTTGTTTTGGACCTGAGGGACAATCTTGGTGGACTAGTGCAAGTATGCCATTTTTTTTTTCAAATTATGCCCACGGTTCCTAAAGTAGATGTCATTCTAGGATTATGCGCAATATCTAAAGGCATGTATGCAAAAGGCTATATTACCTCCCTTCATTAGGTCACTTCTTGCTCTCAGATGGTGAATAGGAACCAAAATTTGAGTGCTAGAATGGCTTATCTTTAATCTGCTAGAAGCCTAGAACTAAATTGTGTTTGGTAGGGTTTTCTCTTCTTATTGAGGCTCTTGAGTTATTGTGAATTTCTCAAAATAGTTTGAGGCTCACCACATAGGTTCAGAAATTAACTGCCAAGATATCATCTTTTTTGGATGGGTTATGCTTACACGGTCTGATGTTATGTTTATCTTGAAGGCTGGAATAGAGATTGCAAAGCTCTTCTTGAACAAAGGAGACACGGTATGGAACCCTACTTCTTTATTTTTAACTTGTGGTTTCTTTTCTGTAATCCTTATAAAATTGGTGCATATGTTTTATTTTCATGTCAAAATGGTGCTAGATCATTGGTTATGGCTTTAACAGCTTTGCTTTTATCCACATGACTAGTCAAAGTAAATTCTGTTGGGGATTTTCTGAAATGAAGGAAAAGTAGAGGAAATTTTGGAGTGAACTGGATTTTTGTATGTATTTCTGGAATGAATGAATGCTTAGGTTTGCTTTGAAGTTCCTACGGAATGACCCATTATAGAGGAAATTTGAGTGAAAACAAGGGCCTGCTTGGGGCGTTGGAAATATTAGAAGCAGGATTAGGAGAAACACAAGAATTAGATGTCAATTCTAGTGGGTTCCTAGAGGAATTGAAGACATGGAAATGTACAAGATAGCTATTTGAATGCTCTACATGTATTCTTTACAGTAGTATCATTTTTATTACAGAGAGAAGATGAATCATGACTAGGTTTTGAGATCTTATGGGTTTCAACTTTAGCCTACCCCAACTTGTTTGGGACTGAAAGGCTTTGTTGTTGTTGTTGTAGAGAGAAGATGTGTGAGAAAGAGCAGTCATGCTTTAGAATGGGGTTTACGCGTTTCAAAAGAAAGAAAGAAAAGGAATGGGGTTTGAGCTGAGCTCATATTAACTATCCTCCAATATGTAGAAGAGAGGAAGGGTTTCCATTGTAGTTCCTTGGTCCATTCCGACATTCCAAAGGCTGTTATAGAAAGAAAAAAAATCCACTCTCCAAATTCTTGTATGCTTTGAAACAGACATTTGAAACCATTCGTTTGGTTTTGTTTCTCATAAGATTGCACTATTCCTGCGGTTTCCTTGGTCTGGTGTTCTCCAGTTCGAGTATTCTGAAGCTGGCCTTAAAATCTTATGGAACTTTTGATGTCCATTTGAATACAAGCTTACTTTCCGTGAAACAGTAACTCAGGAATTAAGTACAATGCATGTGCCAAGATGCTTTAATCTTGGTTGGGACATGGTCATGGAAACAACTGATCATGCTAGTTTTTCTTTGATGCTGACTAATGATTTGAAATTCTAAACTAATTCCACAGTTCAAAATATATTAATGACATGAAGAGGTTGTTACCGTCACCACCGCCACCGTGATTCATGTAATCAATTAATAAAAATTCATGTGTTCATTTAGCAGCATGTGGTTTTGTTGGGTTACTAGTTTTAATTTTGATGTTTGTATCGTGCATACAAGGGAAAGTGCATATATTCTACCGATGGGAGGAATTGAATGGTGTCATTTGGCCCATGAACTAGCCATTTTTACATAGTAATCAGTAGCTACTATTACACCTGGTAAATAGCGGTTACCGCTGGTTTCAGGTCCTGATGATTTCTGCTGGTCACCAGCCTAACTGTAATGCAGGCTCTCTATTAAAAAAAATCTCATTCTTGAACAGTTGGTAACATTTATCAAATTGATATCCCTGCTAATCTTAACAGACCAATAGTTAGTTAAATAGCCAATGCATATGGGCTTCTAGTTAGTAGTTACCATTCTTCTTTCGATAAAGACTGTTAAAAGTCAAAAAGTCTTTCTGTACATAGTAGCAAGTTTGAGAGTGTCATATATTTAATTGCTTAAAGCATTTCTATTTATAGTTTCATGTTCATAACTCAACTTTGGTGGTGAAATATTTATGCCCTTAATGGATTGCTTTCAGGTCATTTATACTACTGGCCAGGATCGGCAAGTCCAAAATACAATTGTTGCTGACAGTGGACCTTTGGTTACAACTCCTGTGATGGTATGTTTTAATGATGGTGATGTACCTATTTCGAAATGCTTCAAGAGTTAGTAGTGCAAAGAAATCGCAAGCAGATACACTTCTCCACTGTTCTGTTGAACCGTTTAAGTGTGAATACTTGCATTTACCCACATATTTCTCAGTCCTTACCACATTAAAGCTGTTAAGCAGCTTCAGCTGGCTAATGCAATTTTAACACTTTTCTATGCTAAACTTGACAATGTGAGTATCCTTGAGTTGCAGATTATTTCCTGATTTAACTGCGTCCATACTCCATGGGTCTTACTTCACACTTTTTAATCAGACCAATACTATAAATAAATGGCTTATTGCAGATTCAGTTTTATGTTGTAGCAAGTCCCCTAGTTAACTTGCTGCTTCCTGAAATTTAGTAGGTCATGCCATTTATTTATTATGGTACAATCAGATCTTCAGACTCATTTGCATCTCACCTGTTCATCCGCAACGTATGACACAGGTACTGGTGAATAATAGGACAGCAAGTGCCAGTGAAATAGTAAGTAATTTTTTGGTCTCACTGGTAGTATAAAAAATCATAGTAGTAAGAGCTCACCAAGATAATAATAATTTTGTAGGTTGCTTCAGCACTTCATGACAATTGCAAAGCTGTTCTTGTCGGTGAAAGGACTTTTGGCAAGGTTTGAAGTTTGAACCACCTAAAAATAGCAGATCCTATGGCAATGCCTGCTATGACCAACAGGCTTATAGTATGTCCGTCCTCATATATGTGACTCAATGATATTGCAGGGCTTAATCCAATCAGTATTTGAACTTCATGATGGTTCTGGTATTGTCGTCACAGTTGGCAAGTATGTCACGCCAAATCACAAAGACATCAATGGAGATGGAATAGAACCAGACTACCGCCGTCTTCCTGGTGCTGTTCACGTTCACTAGATTTTCTTTTTGTTACACCCGACATGCAATGTAGTTTACTGCTTGGCTGAATTTACTTTGGTGACAGATCTCAATGAAGCCAGAGATTACCTTTCGCGTTGCCAAAGCAAGAAATTAAGTTGAGGTGAAGTGCTTCATTATGAAGCTTCTTACGCAGTAAGAAAACTATTTATCCTTGCATATTTGGCTCTTCATGCTATAATAAAGAGAAAAGATACGCTCGACTGTTTGTGCTTTTTTTTCAAGGATACGTCAAAGGTTGACGTATCTGAGATGACTGTTTGTGCTTTGTGGCAATATGCTAATCCAGCTGGTCTGAGTTTGACTGCTTGCACTATTTCACATCAGTACTTCTAATTTTATATCTCAGTTAGTTTCACATAACATTGTCTAAAATATTTTCATGGATAAATTATAGGGATTCACATATGGACCTAATGGTCAGATGTAGCTAGCTGTCATAATCCTTGGAATTTCTCCCTTTTGCAGGCAACACGTTAGAAGTATGGAACGGAGCGTTATGCCTGGGAGAATTGTACAGCGAAGAATGACTCCCTGCTGAGGTGAGACCACAAGCTCTACATCGAAGCATCAATATAGGCTTGTGCAGAGATCAGAGTGAGCATGTCCTTGGATTCACCACTGCTGCAGCTCGGTACAGAGAGGAGAGAGCCCTTGGATTGCATTGGCTTCTGCTGAATATACCCATCACCAATATGTAAATAGCTTGTGATCCGTGTGCAACCAGTGGTATTCGTTATATAAAGAAGAAGTGCAATAGTGGCTCTAATCCAAGCATTTTGCCAGGATAAATAGCTTGTGATCCGTGTGCAACCAGTGGTATTCGTTATATAAAGAAGAAGTGCAATAGTGGCTCTAATCCAAGCATTTTGCCAGGACACTATCTTAGAAGGTGTTTGTTTCAGCAATTTTCGTCCGTCACCTATTTACGCTATAAACGGATAACGTTACGTGCGTTTGGTGGCAACTTATGTAATCAGGTCCGGACTAGCGATCGGTCGATACCCTCCCATCCCCCACCGGTAAAGGATTCCTTCCCACCCTCCCATCCCCCACCGGTAAAGGATTCCTTCCCACCCTCGAGCGCTTCTCCTCCCCCGCGACTCCCTCCTCCCCTCGATCTGCCTGCACCGCCGCCGCCGCTGCCTTCCTTCAAGTCCAGTGCCGCCACCTCCCCTCGACTTGCTTCGAGTTCAGCGCCGCTACCTTCCCTCAGTCCTCTCCTTCTGATCCAGTCGTCGGGAACGACCACGCCAGCCGCCGCCGCCGCCGAGGATGTACCGCTGAAGCCGTCGCCGAGGAGCAGCAAGGCCCATTTCCAGATCAATCTCTTCCTCCTCCATCAACCTCCTCCTGCAGTTCTTGATCTGTTTCCTTTACACCGCAGAACCAAACATAATGGGGTTTGTCCATTCCGGTGCTGTTATAGTGTGTAATCAGTTCCCCTTTAGGTTTACGTTACCACTCGTCAAAACAAACACCAGTCGCCGGGAACGACCACGCCTGCCGCCGCCGCCGACGAGGATGTACCGCTGAAGCCGCCGCCGAGGAGCAGCAAGGCCCATCTCCGGATCAATCTCTTCCTCCTCCATCAACCTCCTCCTGCAGATCTCGATCTGTTCTTATCTGTTTCCTTTACACTGCAGAACCAAACAGAATGGGGTTTGTCCATTCCGGTGCTGTTACAGTGTATAATCAGTTCCCCTTTAGGTTTACGTTACCACTCGCCGAAACAAACACCAGTCGCCGGGAACGACCACGCCAGGCGCCGATGAGGATGTACCGCTGAAGCCGCAGACGAGGAGCAGCAAGGCCCATCTCCGGATCAATCTCTTCCTCCTCCATCAACCTCCTCCTGCAGTTCTTGATATGTTTCCTTTACATCGCAGAACCAAACAAAATGGGGTTTGTCCATTCCGGTGCTGTTACAGTGTGTAATCAGTTCCCCTTTAGGTTTACGTTACCACTCGTCGAAACAAACACCAGTAGCAGGGAACGACCACGCCTGCCGCCGACGAGGATGTACCGCTGAAGCCGCCGCCGAGGAGCAGCAAGCCCATCTCCGGATCAATCTCTTCCTCCTCCATCAACCTCCTCCTGCAGATCTCGATCTGTTTCCTTTACACTGCAGAACCAAACAGAATGGGGTTTGTCCATTCCGGTGATGTTACAGTGTGTAATCAGCTCCCCTTTAGGTTTACGTTACCACTCGCCGAAACAAACACCAGTCGCTGGGAATGACCACGCCAGCCGCCGTCGCCGTCGCCGCCGACGAGGATGTACCGCTGAAGCCACCGCCGAGGAGCAGCAAGGCGCATCTCCGGATCAATCTCTTCCTCCTCCATCAACCTCCTCCTGCAGATCTCGATCTGTTCTTGATCTGTTTCCTTTACACCGTAGAACCAAACAGAATGGGGTTTGTCCATTCCGGTGCTGTTACAATGTGTAATTAGTTCCCCTTTAGGTTTACGTTACCACTCGTGGAAACAAACACCTCCTTAGAGGCAACGCTAGCATATCCCCCAAAAAGGCAGCCTCCGAAATCGTTTTGGAGTGCATCGCCGGAAATCTTGAAATAAATCCAGAGATAATGCGAGCACCAGGACTTGAACCCTGGTGGGCAGGGGATACCACGGTCTCTCTAACCATCCAAGCACAGGTTGGTTCGCAATTTTACAGGCAGGGATGAAAATGGAGCGGAAACGAATGGAACTCAGGTTGTGTTTGGTTGAGCTGCAGATTCTGTAAAAGCTGCTGTGAGCTGTGAAAAAGTTGCTGTGAACTTTCAGCTGTGGAAAAGCTGGAAGCTATTTGGCTGAAACCGCTGTGAAACTGTAGATTTTGCTGTGAATTGTCTGTAACGCCCCTAAGGCTTGAAAGACTGATTATATGCTAATTGACCGTAAAGCATCAATTTGTACACTGATTGCCATTTAAATGACCATTTTGGAAAGAAAAATTATGACAATATAGACGATTCATTTCAACAACTATTTTTAATGTTGCATATGTATAGTTAATATAAATAGAGAGTGATGTTGAAATGTTGTTAGAAAAGACATAGAGATACTATGTCGGAATTTTCTCCAACAAAGAGATAATATGTCGGAATTTTCTCCAACAAATGCATTACTTCAGAGCTAATGGCAATTCAGATAAGCACAAGAAGAAATGAACCACTGCGTTAAACTCTTTTGAAGCATTATACATTTGCAAGATGACGATGTCAATCTTCTGTAAACAAGACAAAACCAAAGAGACATATTTGCCCAGAATTTATACCAAACCCATTGTTCAATCAGTAAATGAACACTTCCAAGTTCCAAAATTATAAACATACACCTCGTTGTTGTTGACTGTAATCAGCCTACACTAATGTGCTATTGTTCACCAGTAGACAAGCAGACTCGTACGCATCAGCGAACATGAATAGCCAAACTACCTCCTTGTATGAGCCTTCCCGGCGCCACATTGAAGAAGCACTCGTCCTCCTCGATCAACCTCCTCTGCTTGAGAAGCTCACGACCATCAACAAAATTGCAAGGACCTGCTGGTTTCAACTATATAGAATCTGAAAATGTGTAAAAGAAGCAAACAAAGAACTATAAAAGGTCACTGCCTGCAGTTTTTTTAGGTGTCATGCCCACAAGCAAATTTATCTTAGATCATATTGCACTTCATAAATTTCTAAACAGAGGATTAGTTGCATCAGTACATGTATATGTTCAGCTTGGTGCATCTAAAATCCATGTTCAGGATCAGTTGCATCAGTACATGTATAAAACTATGCAGAACTAACGCGGTTGTTCTGGTCACGAGCACAGGTGCTCGCGTTATCAGGACGGCTCGATAGGGCTTCGAGATTTGTTGCTCGCCAGCTGTTCCTTCCTTTTTAATTCACGGGAGGAAAGAATACCGTATGGGTCTGCGGCGTACGAACCGCCGGTGACGAAGGCCGCGGTTGGGGCCGTGACGGGAGAATCCCTGAGCCGTGGCTCGGGTCTACGTTCTACTCCCGATCCGTGGCTCAGGTAATGGATCTCCGGTAGGGGGCGGTGGGCAGCGTAGTAAATGACGAGTCAGATGGAAGAAGGAGCTCTCTCCCACCCGTGGCCACGTTATCCTGCAGCGCCATTGACGCCCGCCGAGGTCTGCGGCGGAAGGAAAACGCGGCGGCGATTCCCGGATGGAGTTCCTCATGCAACCGATTAGGAGGTAAACCAAATCCCTCAGCCCCGTTCCACCCCCCACCACCACCCCCGCCCCTCCCCGTCTCAAGAGAGTTCCTGTTGGTGGATCTGTGCCTCTCATCCATGGATTTGGTGGACTGCAGGACCGCGGTGATGGAGGAGGTGAACGACAACGAGCTAGCAATGGAGCCTCTGCTCTACCCAGCTGTGGCGACAGGAGCTGAAGAGCTGCCCCCAATGGCCACAGGTAGCGTTGACGGGCAGATTTGTGCGGCGGATGTGGCAGTCGCGGTAGAGGGGGGTGATGAACCGCAAGCATCTGAGCAATCCATAGGTCAAATTGATCCAAAAACTCCTGGCTGGACTCGCATGTAATCTATTGGCTAATGGTGTTTGTCCACTTTGAAGTATACTATGCAAATGCCACAGTCTGACTTGTGCGTAGTCAGGCCAGTTTAGCAGTAGGCTGTATATGAATTTTTTGGATAAAGAAGATGCTCTAAAAATTGGAATAGTTGTATACAACATTTTGGAAAACGCTTGTGTGCTTCCCTCATAGGCAGTACTTTGCAAACTAGCAGGGACAGATGGTTAATATAAAGCATAGCAGTGTTGGTATTTGTTTATGGATACTGGATTCTGATAGTAGGGGATAGATAGCGGAATTGAGCTGGGAACTAGTAGTTCGAAAATTAGATCATGGAATACAGGGAAAGTAAGAATATAAGTTAGAGCGTGGACTAAAAGGCGGGCTTGTTTGACATGATAAATAAAAATTGGTCATTCATGAAACACGAATATAATTTGAATTTGGTAAACATGTCATGTCGGCAGCCTTAACCTGGGTGCCTACCAGTAGGTGTACTAGGATAACAAAAAGGCAAAGCAGTCCTGTATCAGGATACCACAATTTCGTTGGGAAGGTTTCTGATATGCAGCTTGAGGGGGACAAAAAATGCTAGGGGTCGTGGATTGTGGATAAAGCGAATGAGTATGAGATCAAAATGTTGAAAACTCTGGATGTAGGCATATGCAGGATATCGTCGACTTCATTCCAGTACACATACAAGCTGTGGCATATTGATCTATCAAAAATGCAGGGTTAGAATTAGAGCTGCTGCTCCTGGGAGGGCACCTTGCCCTGGGCGACCCAGGGCCCTTGAGAAGGCAATAAGGGGGTTTGCTGACAAGCCAGGCAGCATTGTAATCGTGCCAGCACTGGGGACAAGCTTCGATACACTTGGGGAGGCCTATGATTTTTACAATCTCTACTCGTGGGAGAAGGGATTTGGAACAAGGTACGGGAAGAGTAGGCTGAATGTGGAGAGAACAAAATGCATGCAGGAAATCATTTGTGGATGTGCGGTATGTATTTGTACCCTCCTGGATTATTTCATAAAGTTGGTCTGCTTCTTGAGTCTGTGAAACCTAATTTTTGCATGTGCTTGTATGATTGGTGTTTTGCAGGGCAAAGCAGGGGTGGAGAACACTAGATCGTGCCGATGCGAATGCCCAGCATTAATAAGGTTGCTCCATTCGAAGGATAATGGTTGGTACATATCTGAACATCGTGAACAGCACAATCATTCACTATCTCCAACATATGGGCAGACGATTCACTGGCCGCCCCACAAGCACATTGATGCCTATAGCAGAGACTTGGTGGAGCAGTTACGACAGAACAATGTGAATTTAGCCAAAGTACACAGTATAATTGGGAGCTTTTTTGGTTCAATGGAAAAGGTGCCTTTCACAAAAAGGGCTCTGAAAAATTTGTGTGGTAAAATCAGCAGAGAGTAGGCAGAGGATGATGTGAGGAAAACGATGGAGGTTTTTGCAGATCTGGGTTCAAGAGATCCTCACTTCACGTATCGTGTCCAGGCGGACCAGGATGGGCAGATAACGACTCTTATGTGGGCAAATGGGAGTAGCAGGCTGCAGTACACATTCTTCGAAGATGTTGTTACCTTCGATACGACATATAGAACAAACCTGTACAACATGCCATTTGGTCTGTTTGTAGGTGTGAATAATCATTTCCAGAGCATCATCCTAGCTGGGGTTTTGGTCCGTGATGAGAAGGTCAAGACATTTGAGTGGGTTTTCACAGAATTTGTTAGGATGATTGATGTTGACCAGATCATGACTAAGGCATCCAAGAGTGAGGTTCATGCTAGCACAAATGCTGAACCATTAGAGCAGCCAAAGGAAGACATGGGCAAAACCATTATCTTAGTTGGGAAGTTTTCGGTGCCTATTTTGGGAGAAACGACACATCAGATTTTCAGCTGCAACTTCCCACCTAAACCCAATTAATTCTGGAAGGCTCTAGCACATTATAGAGGCGGCAAAAGATGGTCTTTGAAGTCAGCTTTCATTCAAAAAAAAAACGGTGCATCATTTGAGGTCTTGAGTCAAAAGTTGTGCAAGTTCCCATGCAAGCTGTCCAGAAAGTAATTACAGCGCGAGGCTCAACGAGTTTGCTCCTGCTACAGCTTGGAGCTCACGAATTTACCCTTCATTTTTGAGTTGTTTTCACACCTAACTAGTAGGTGCTTCTAGTATAAGTACTCCCCAGCTGTTCCATGTGAAGGGGGGATGAGATTTCTAAGTTTATGTTTGTAGACAGCCGGTGAGGTTGTGTTGTGCTGAGAGCACTAGTATCGTTGAGTGTTAGCTCGTGTGTGTGGATTGGAGGGCCTGTCCACAATTCATATAGGATCCTTGTGGTTCCCTCTTGTGATTCTTCATAGGTTCACAAGCTTCATGGTTTGGGTTGCGTCCTTGTAAACCAAGCTAGTTATCCGCTGCAATTTATCTGAGAGTGTTTCCTTTTGTTCTTGCCACTCGAGAGAAACAAGTTTGTTGAAACAAGTTTTGAGAGAGATAGTTGTTGCTCCTTATGAGTTATTTGGCACCGTGAAAGATCGTTTCCAAGGCGTCCCGTATCATCTTGGTATCAAAGCTTTAGGTTGATCACGGTGCTATTTTCTCTCTTGCTGATTTTGTTCTTAAGAAGCTTCCATGGGTTCGAGGAGGTCAAGCAGTGTTGATGGTGTGCATGGAGGTAGGCACCTCGAGGAGGAGGAGCCGCCACTTCCCGTGTACGATCCTAGCTTGCAGCCCGCTTATGTGTTGGCTTTGGAGGATACACGAGAGTATGTGTTGAACAAGGTGGAGCGGCGCATATCGGCCGTGGAGACCAACCTTGGCTGGAGAATTGACTCCCTCACCGAGGAACTCCGTCGAGATAGGCTTGCTGCAAGGGGTCGACATTGACAACTCCCCGAACAGCAGGGCCAACGCCGCCTTGACGAGGGGCATGGAGAGCACATCCACGCCTACTCGGGTGATGCTCATAGCTACTACGCTGCACCACCTCGGCGTGCTCGCCACGACCAGCGAGGTGCTACTTCGGCGCCACCGTCTCCACCAAGAGACGGGCTTGCTGCATAGGGTCGACACCGTCAACTCCCCATACAGCAGGACCACCATGGAGAGCATTGGAGCGACCACTCCGATGATGCTCGAAACTACTACGAGCCTCGACCACGACGTGCTCATCATGATCGTCGCGGAGAAGGCAAAGAATATTTTTTCATGGGAGGAAGAGGTCATGGGCGTGCTCATCGTGACCATGAAGATGATGGGATTGGTAAAGTCAAACTTACCATACCATCGTTCAATGGGAAAACTGAGCCCGATGATGGGATTGGTTGTACTTTTGAGACTGGAGCACCTCTGAGTTCAGATGGAGGAGATGGTGTTAATCTCATGGTTCGCAAAGTGGCTCATGATGATGCTCCTATTGTTGAAAAGGGCCAGCGACAAAATGTGTTTCAATCCATTTGCAAGATCAAGGACAAAAACTGCAAGGTGGTCATCGATGGAGGTAGCTACAATAAAATCATTAGTAGTGATCTTGTGCATGCTCTTGGGATATCAACATGGAGGCAGCCCCAACTATATTATGTGAAGTGGTTGAATGGTGTTGGTAAGCTGAAGATTACGCATCGTGCTAGGGTGCAATTTTCAGTGGGAAGTTATGTGGACAAAGTGGTTTGTGATGTGGTGCCAATGCAAGCTTGTCATCTTCTTTTGGGAAGACTGTGGCAGTTTGATCATGATGCTGCTCACCATGGGAGGTCTAACAAGTATTCTTTCATGCATCAAGGAGTGAACCATGTCTTGGAACCTATGGTGGATCAAGCACTCAAGGTTGAGCAATTCCCACAAGTGAAGAAGCCCAAGAAGAATACCTCAAAACCGAGGACGGTTTTGTTTGAAGGAAGGGAGGATGATGTGGACCAGATCATGACCAAGGCATCCAAGAGTGAGGTTCATGCTAGCACAAATGCTAAACCATTAGAGTAGCCAAAGGAATACATGGGCAAAACCATTATCTTAGTTGGGAAGCTTCCGGTGCCTATTTTGGGAGAAATGACACATCAGATTTCCAGCTGCAACTTCCCACCTAAACCCAATTAATTCTGGAAGGCTCTAGCACATTATAGAGGCTGCAAAATATGGTCTTTGAAGTCAGCTTTCATTCAAAAAAAATGGTGCATCATTTGAGGTCTTGAGTCAAAAGTTGTGCAAGTTTCCATGCAAGCTGTCCAGGAAGTAATTACAGCGCGAGGCTCAACGAGTTTGCTCCTGCTACAGCTTGGAGCTCATGAATTTACCCTTCATTTTTGAGTTGTTTTCACACCTAACTAGTAGGTGCTTCTAGTATAAGTACTCCCTAGCTGTTCCATGTGAAGGGGGGATGAGATTTCTGAGTTTATGTTTGTAGACAGCCGGTGAGGTTGTGTTGTGCTGAGAGCACTAGTATCGTTGAGTGTTAGCTCGTGTGTGTGGATTGGAGGGCCTGTCCTCAATTCATATAGGATCCATGTGGTTCCCTCTTGTGATTCTTCATAGATTCACAAGCTTCATGGTTTGGGTTGCGTCCTTGTAAACCAAGCTAGTTATCCGCTGCAATTTATCTGAGAGTGTTTCCTTTTGTTCTTGCCACTCGAGAGAAACAAGTTTGTTGAAACAAGTTTTGAGAGAGATAGTTGCTGCTCCTTGTGAGTTCTTTGGCACCGTGAAAGATCGTTTCCGAGGCCTCCCATATGAATGATGGGCGAAAGTGCACCAAAAACCATTCTGACAGGTGTGAATCCATACTGTACATACTCTGTGTGTGACAAATGTTTGTATTGATGTTACGAAAGCATGGTTGTCTAATATAATTTGGTGCTGTTGTGCAGATCAAAACCGAGCGATGGAGGTCGCCATTAAAAATTTGATGCCTCAAACGGCACACCGATGGTGCAAGTGGCATGTGCTGAAGAAGGCGAAGGAATCTTTCGGCTCGTTGTACACCAAGAAGAGCGAGTTCAGGGCAGAGTTCCACAAGGTTGTAAATCACATGCTTACAATCGATGAATTCGAGGAAGGTTGGAAGATATTGGTGGAGAAATACAATCTGAAGACACGCGACTACATGACACAACTGTATGACATAAGGCACAAGTGGGCGAAGCCATATTTTAAAGGTGTTTTCTATGCTAAGATGACCAGCACCCAGCGCAGCGAAAGTGCGAATCACATGCTGAAGAACTATGTCCCGCCTGGTTGTCCAATGCATTTGTTTGTCAAGAAATACATGAGACTTTAGTTTGACAGGGAAGCTGAGGAGAACTACGAGTAGAAGCGGACACGAATAGTAAGACCTTTTTCATAATTTGGCACCAGATGTGCAGTAGTAATTTTTGGTCACTAATTTGGTGCATCTAATATTTCAGGGCAGATGTCGGCGTACGACACCTATGGGATCCCGAGAGATCCCTTTACGATTCGGCGGGGGGAAAGGTATACGCAAAGAGCAGAACCAGTGATCGACGCGGGAAGTTTTTACCCAGGTTCGGGCCACTGATCAGCGTAAAACCCTACTCCTGCTTTGTGTTCTTATTGATGTTCTTGAGCCCAGCCTTCAGGAGCGCTCGCAATGAACAGGACATTCAAAGAGCAGCTACGCATGCAGAATGGGCCAGAAATCCTCCTCCCCTGTCGCAGTTGCCTTGGGCCTCCTTTTATATGCTCAAAGGGGTCTCCACAGTGGCAAAACGTACATACATTAAGGTGTAAAGTAGCTACAGGGTATCATACCTAACCCCTGACGGATTAGGACAGGCGCATTTAATGCACCGTGAGGTGTCCGTTTAGGTGTCCTTACTTTCTTGGGGATGGAAAAAGGGGCCATCCCATCAGCACCGCTTAAGCTCTCCTCCACTGGCGCGCCGCCACACATCCATGGAAGGAGCCAGAATGTCAGGCTTTGTCGCTGTGCCGGTGTGGTGGCATAGTGGCAGAATCTCGCCAGGCGCCGATCCTTGCCGGGCACCAATCCTTGCCGGGCGCCGAGCTTTGCTGGGAACCAAGCCTTGTCGGGCGCCGAGGCTTGCCGGGCTCCACGGGCCATCCCGGCAAGGATCTTGCCGGGGAGGCTGGCCTTCGATTACCAGCGTTGCTTATTTGTTGATTCTCAGATCTCTGACTTGATGATTTCCTTGATGACTTAAATCGACCTCGAGCTGATCCCGGCAAGCCTTGCCACGAGGACGGCTACAACTGCCCGTGCACAAGTAAGGGGTACTAGTGGCCCAACACTTAGTACACCGACAGGAGCCCCCGGGCCTGGGCCATACACGAGTGCGAGGCGTTGTTGGGCTAGGCCCAAACAGTGCACGGGCACGCGTGGCAGGGGATTAACTGCTCGTAAAGATCTTGTTTTACTGTGCCCCCACTACACGCACGGAGCGCGCGATGTGAGAAGTGTGCCAAAAAGGCTGCAAACTGTTTCGCGCCCACAGAGGCGCATTCATATTGGGGGATAAACAAGGTGGCCCCGCTCCTTCCCCATAAAAAGGAGAAGTCGTGGAGGCGCAAACCCATTCACCCCCCTCTTCTTCCCAATCTGGCTATCGCCATCGCCTTCCTCTGCTCGAGCTCAGAGCAAAACCTTCCTTCTCTTCTGCTTGCCACTCCCGCGCTTGTTCCGTCCTCCGGCTTCCATCTCCACGGTCGCCATGCCGCCCAAGGCTAGCAAAGGCAAGGGCACGGACAAGGAGCCGAAGGCTGAAGTCCCGGAAAGCGAGCTGGTGAAGATGCGGAAGAGGCTCGTCGTCTTCCCTCCGACGCTCGACGCCGAAACCTTGAAGGGGCGATACCAATGCGTGTGGGCGAAGGGAACACAAGCTCACCCCGCCACACGCGTCATCCCAGGTGCTAGTTCCAAAGGCGGATCGGACAGATACCCCTTCTTCACTGCGTACTTTTATTGCGGGCTCTGTCCACCTTTTTCTGATTTCTTCAACGACATCATGTATACATACGGCTTCCGCCTTCTTGACTTCACGCCGAATGCCGTATTTTGCATGTCGATCTTTGCCCATCTTTGTGAAAATTTTGCCGGCGTGATCCCCAATTCTGCTCTTTTCCGCCACTATTTCTATCCTCGAATCCAAAAAGGAGAGGCTCTCTCTGGATCTATCGCTTGGATTCCAAGGGCCTGGAACAAAGAGATATACCCAGATGGAGTTTACCGCGAAAAGTGGGACGAGTGGCGGGCCGAATGGTGCTGGATCCAGGAAGCAGATCCTCATCCTTTTTGCCATCCCCGGCGACAGAAGGTGGTCCGCGGCAAGGATTGGGGCGATCTCGCCGCAGAAGACGAGAAGCTCACAATCGCCACTACCAGGATCCTCCGCTTGAAGGCTGCCGGGCTGACAATGGAGATGATCGGCTTCGACTTCCTCCGCCGCCGCATCGCCCCTCTGCAGAATAGGGGGAGGCCAGCCTGGGAGTATAAGAACGCAGCGGATGTCATGAGGCTGCGCCCTGGGCTGAACAACAACTTGACTGTTATGCAGCTTGGCGCTCTCCGCCAGAAGTTATTCCAGCGCGAAGACAAGCACCGGCTGCCGGCAAGGATCGTCCCCTTGTGCAACAACTCTGCGCTGGGGTCGATCATTGCTTTCTTGCTGATGTTCAACGCCCATGGCCTTGACCCGACCTGGGTCGAGCCAAGCGAGGAAGAAGCACAGAGATTCTTCGACAATCTGACGGAAAAGCCTGTCTGGCAAGAGCCAGATCTTATTCGCGCCACCACGGATCAGGAGGTAGCATACATCGCTACCAGAGTGGAGGAAGCGAATCTTGCCGCGGAGGCCGGCAGCGTTGGCTTCACAGAGTGGGAAGCCAGCGAGGCAGAGGTGGTAATGGAGACGAAGCCTGTCGGGGAGGACGAGGTTGCTGGGGAGGAGAGCGGCGCAGCCACTGAAATCTCGTCCGGCGAGGACTCAGTCGAAGAAGAAGAGACGCGAGAAGAGCCCCCTCCCCCGAGGAAGAAAGCGAAGCGTGTTCTTCGGAAGGCTGCGTCTGACATCCCGGCAAGCCAGCCCTCTTCGAGCGGCGAAGCCCCCGGCAAGAAAGTGGCCGGCAAGACCGGACCGCGGCAGGGGGCCCGTCAACAGCCTGCACGGCGTGCGAAACCCGCACCAGCGGCCACTGCTGGGGCGGCAGGAGGGTCTCGCACCACCGCACCGGAAGCTGCCCCGGCGCCTGCCACAGCCAAGCGGCCTAGGACTCCTCCTCCGCCTCCCCACTCAGACACCGCAACGGAGGTCGACTTCGACATCTCCGGCTTTAGTCCGGAGCGAGAGGAAGAAGAGTAAGTACTTTGCCACAGCTTTTACCTTCCAATCTTGCATCAATCTTTACTGACTTGCTTGTATTGCTTCTGCAGTGACACAGAAACCTTGCTGGAGAGGATGGCGAAGAGGTCAAGGACTTCTACGGGCGACGAGCCCCCGGCAGGCTCCACTAGCGTGCCAGAGACCGTCATCGTGAGCCCGGAGCCTAGTCCTCAACGCAGCCCCCAGCGTAAGTTCATTGTCCCTTTTTTTGTTGGCTGGTGCCGAGGCTTCCATTCTTGTCGCTGATATCTTCGGGTTCGCAGGAGAAGAACGGCAACAAGGAGAGGATTGCCCCATTGTGCCTCCTTCATCGACCGCTCCGCCCACAAGCACATCTCCGGCAAGAGATCCTACCGACGAGCCCGTCCAGATTGAGGAGGAGCCGACAAGCACGGACTCCGGCAACCCACCCCCGGCAACCGGAGTTGCCGGGAGAGGTGAAGCTACCTCTCGACAGCCCGACGCAGGTACTCGATCGCCTCAAAGTGCTAGTTATTCTTTTTCCCTTACTTCTTTATCTTTGATCACTTCAAAATTTAAAAACTCGATCTTATTCTGACCTTCTCCTTCTCCCTTCAGAGTTCTCTGAGATGGAACATATGGACGTCGATGCCGTCATCGAGGAGACCGCCAGGGATGCTGCTGCCGAAGCGGACAGGATCACTGCCAGCGAGGCCACCAAGGATGATGTTGTCGAGGCTGGTGATGCTCTTGACGGGGAGGCCGCCAAGACAGCACGAAAGGAAATCGCGGAAGAACCTGCTGAAGAGGGCGACAGGGAGGCTGGGGACCATACTGACGGCATTCCTGCCGCAGGAGCGCCAGGCACTGCATCGGCCGTGGAGCCCCCTGTCACTGGTGAGGCGGCCACTGAAGACCAGCCATCAACATCTGATGAGCCCTCATCCAGCAAGTATCTCAAAGTTGGCGAAAACCTATTCATCAACTTGCTAGGGACGGCAAGCACCGAGGCACCAGCCGAAGGAGAAATTTTTGAGGAAATTATTGCCGCTGCCGGGCTCGAAGTTGTTGACGATCCCAGTGCTAGCAGTGGCAAGTCTGAAGAGGATCGGCTCCTTCAGGCCATGGGCGAAAACTTCCGCAAACTCCAGGCTCTCCATCGTGCCCGAAAAGAGAAGGCGGACTCCAGAATGGCAGTTGTCGAGGCAGCCGAAGCGGATTTTCAAAGGCGTGTCGCACAAATGCAAATCTGGCATGCCGAGGCCCTTCAAGAGCTGGTTGCCGGTCGAGAACAAGTGAGCCAGCAATGGAACGAGGTCCTCCTGAAGCAATCAGACATGGAGAAGGCCCATGATGAAGCTGTTCAAAGGATCGCTGCCGAAGATGCTCTCCTGACGGGGCGCCGTGTTGCTCTTGACGCTTTCGAAGAAGATCTCACCGCACGTGAGCAGGCGCTCGCCGCCAAGCTTCGTAGCAAGGATGAAGACATTGAAAATCTTGTCGCGCGGCGGACCCAGGAGCTGGAGCAGAAGCACAAGGAGGCGCTCGAAGCTCTAACTGCAAGTCACGCCGGCAAGCTCAAGGAGGCCGTCGATGCTGCCGAAGTTGCAGAGGCCGCCAAGAACGAGCTGAGCGACAAAGTGAAGAGGCTGGAGACGGATCTCGACGAGCATGGCAAGGAGCTCTTGACGCTCAAGGGGGACAGGGAAAAAACCCTCCACTCCTTGGCAGAGATGCAAGTCGCCCTATCCGGCAAGACCAAGCAGCTCTCCTCTGCGGCTGATGATATTGCGGTTCTGGAGCTGAAGCTGACCACGCTGCAGAAATCCCTCGAGGCCGGCAGGGCCCGTGAGAAGGCTCTACTCAAGGATCTCCAAGGAGAGAGGAACCTGCTCAAGAGCGCTGCCGCTGCCCAGGCTGATTATGAAAAGGGAGTGGAGATCTGGACTGGCCGTCTCATCGCCACCGCGGAGAAGCTTACCGCAGAACTGTCAACCATGGGCTTGTCGGACTTCAGATATTCTTCCGAGGAAAGAATATCTCCAAGCGCCAGGTTGACGATGTTCTTTGAAAGCATCATCAATGCGTTGAGGGCGCTCCAGTCCAGCCGGGCGACCCAACTGGCGAACGAGACTCGCCGGCTTTGCCGGGCCGTCCTTCGCAAGGTGCTCCTCAAGGTGGTGCACAGCAATCCCGGCATCGATCTCTCCAGCGCACTCGGCCACCTGCCAAAGGATGCAAATGTTGAGACGCTTGAGAAGTGCATCGCGCCGATCCTTGAGAAGGTGGACTCCATCAAAAGGATCGAAGGCCAGCGCAGAGATTGAGTGCTTCCCTTTTATTCTTGCCACCACCATCTCATGTAAAAGACAGTTAAGTCTCAAGTTAGGATTGCGGCAACTCATGGATGTAATACAATTTAACTATGTTTAGGCTCATGCTAGCTACTTTCCTTGTCTGATTCCTTTATGTATGGAGTTCATCCTACGCTTACTGAAAAACTTGCCGGCGCGCAACCCGCCGCGAGCGCTGGGTGCGGGACTTCAGCAGCCTGCCGGAGGCGCAGCAGCCGGCAAGACTCCTTGGTGTTCTCAGTGCAGCCACTTAAATCGTTGAGCGGACTCAAAACAAAATAAGGGCGCAACCGATTACAGCAAGGGTTCCTTCGCGTGCAGATTTTTCCATACAAGAATCGGAATCGTCCAAGGAAATAACTTGGTAATTAAAGAAAAACTTGCTCTGAGTTTTTAGGACTTAGCTTTCTGTCTTTGTCCTTCCTCCGGCAAGCATACGATTCCGAACGTCACCAACTGGTATTCATGTCTCCCTTCCCCCCCCCGGCAAATGTGCACGCGAGGAATTCTTCTGTCTTTAAGAAAAAGAAAGAAGAGAAAATAAAGAGATGAAACCTTGGCGGTTCGTTAGAACTTACCGGGATCAGGTGTTATACATCATCTTAGACAAACATGTATATATGAATGTGAACATGAGAATCAATAAGGAAATGTATAACACTTAATTTTATTCATCTGTGCTCAGGGTCTGCGCCTGGCTTTGTACAAAGGATCACATGCCTTGCCGGCAAGACTTGTACAAAAAGGTGGTTGCCGGGAGCCCCCGGCAACCGTGCCTTATGGATAGAACTTGCGAAGATGTTCGATATTCCAGGAATTACTCACTGGAACGCCATCCTCGGTCTCCAGGCGGACAGCGCCAGGCCTGGTGACTCGTACTACCCGATAAGGGCCTTCCCACTTTGGCGTCAACTTGTTTGAATTCTTGGCGGACTGAATCCGTCGAAGAACAAGGTCGCCTTCCTCAAGGCTTCGGGCATGAACTTTGCGGCTATGATAGCGGCGCAAAGCTTGCTGGTAGCGTGCAGCTCGCACAGCAGCCTGAAGACGATTCTCCTCAAGGAGCACAGCATTATCTTGCCGCAGTTGCTCTTGCTCGAGCTCATCATAAGCGAGCACTCGAGGAGATCCGTATATGAGTTCCGTGGGGAGAACTGCTTCCGCTCCGTAGACCAGAGCGAAGGGCGTCTGGCCGGTGGCTCGATTTGGTGTTGTTCTGATTGACCAAAGAACCGCCGGCAACTCATCAATCCAGCGTCTTCCGCACTTTTTCAGCTTGTCAAAAGTTCTGGTCCTGAGACCGCGCAGCACTTCAGCATTGGCCCTTTCCACTTGGCCGTTGCTTCTCGGGTGAGCAACAGAGGCAAAACAAATCTTGCCGCCAAGGTCTTGGACGTATTGCATGAAGGTGCGACTTGTGAACTGCGTGCCGTTGTCGGTGATGATCCTGTTAGGCACACCGAAACGGCAAACAATTCCTTTGAAGAACTTGACAGCCGACTGCGCTGTCACCTTCCTCACTGCTTCCACCTCCAGCCACTTTGTGAACTTGTCGATAGCAACGTACAAGTACTCAAAGCCCCCGGCAGCACGGGGGAAGGGGCCCAGTATGTCGAGCCCCCAGACCGAAAATGGCCAGGAGAGAGGGATTGTTTGAAGAGCTTGAGCTGGCTGATGTAATTTCTTCGAATGAAACTGGCACGCTTCACACCTGGTTACTAGTGCAGTCGCATCCTGGAGGGCGGTGGGCCAAAAGAAACCTTGCCGGAATGCTTTCCTGGCAAGCGCTCTTGACCCTATGTGAGAACTACACATGCCCCCATGTATCTCTGCCAACAGCTCTAGTCCATCCTCCCGAGGAATGCACTTCAATTTCACACCGTTTGGTCTCTTTCTGTACAGGACGTCATCGACGAACTTGTACATAACAGACCGACGGGCTACTCTCTCCGCTTCTTCTTGTTCCCCAGGGAGTTCACCTGTCTGAAGGAAATGGACAATGTGCTGTGCCCACGCTGGAGCCTGAGGCTCGACAACTAGGACTAGGGGCATCTCGTCCGCCGGGGGAACATTGGTCTCGACAGCAAGGACCCGAGGCCCTGCCGGAGCCTGTTGTTCCCCGGCAGGCATGTCAATCCCGGCAACTTCCTTGCCGGCGGCTCCGGGGAGCTCTGCCGGGAAGTACTGGCCAGAGTTCAACTTTCCTCTTTTTTTTTGCCGCATCGATGGCGCCACGGATGGTTGAGTCAATTGGAGCACAAAAGTTCCTGGTTCCACAGGCAACTTGAGGGCAGCACGCTTTGACAGGTCGTCAGCAACGCTGTTCTCGGCATGAGGGACATGCTCCATTTGGAGACCGTCAAAGCGCTCTTCCAATTTCCTCACTTCATCTACGTAGGCTTGCATCAATGGACTTTGATAGCTCTTGTTAACCTGCCTGACGACAAGCTGTGAATCACCTTTGATAATGAGCTTTTTGATACCAAGGTCTGTCGCGATCCTAAGACCGGCAAGCAAACCTTCGTACTCTACAGTGTTGTTGGTTGAGCTCTCCCGGGGAAAGTGCATTTGAATTACGTACTTGAGGTGCTCTCCGGTGGGTGCGACAAGCAGCACGCCAGCACCGGCGCCTTGCAGTGAAAAAGCCCCGTCAAAGTACATAACCCATTGCTGATCGATTTCTTTGCCGGGGAGACTTGTTTCTTGAACTTCTTCGTCTGGCGTCGGGGTCCATTCTGCAATGAACTCCGCCAAGGCCCTGCTCTGAATTGTGGAAGTACTTTCAAACTTAAGACCAAAGCTGGACAGCTCCAACGCCCACTCCACGATCCTGCCGGTTGCCTCCGGATTTTGCAAAATCCGTTGCAACGGAAAGCGAGTGACGACGGTGATCTCATGTGCTTGAAAATAATGGCGCAACTTTCTCGAGGCCATAAGGAGGCTGAAAAGCAACTTCTGCACACCAGAATATCTTGATCTAGCCCCTTGTAAGAGGGAGCTAACAAAATAAACTGGGCGCTGGACCACCTTTTTCTTCTGCACGGGCTCTTCTGTTTGCGCAGATCCTGTCTTGCCGGGATCAACCCTTGCCAGGGAAGATCTTGCCGCATCACTTGGCGGTCCTGCCGCTGATGTTGCCTCCTCATCGGCTTCCCTCTGCGCCACCAGCGCAGCACTAACCACTTGATTTGTTGCCGCCAGATACAGCAGCAACGGCTCTTGTGGTTTAGGTGCGACTAGCGTCGGCGGAGAAGAAAGGTATTTCTTCAAACCTTGCAGCGCCGCCTCCGCTTTCAGAGTCCATTTCATTGGACCTGCCTTCTTCAAAATTTTGAAGAAGGGCAGGGCGCGCTCAGCAGATTTGGAAATAAACCTGCTTAGAGCAGCAACACAGCCGGCAAGACGACGCACATCCTTGACGCGTCTCGGCGCTTCAATTTGCTCAATGGCTTTGATCTTGTCGGGGTTCGCTTCGATTCCCCGGCAAGATACAAAGAATCCGAGGAGCTTGCCGGAAGGAACACCGAACACGCACTTCTCAGGATTGAGCTTCAAGTTGATCTTGCGCAAGTTCGCAAATGTTTCTTCTAAGTCTTGAATGAGCGTTGCTTTATCCTTAGTTTTGACCACTATATCATCCATATACGCCTCCATATTTCTATGGAGTTGTGGCTCAAAACCAATCTGGATTGCTCTGGCAAATGTTGAACCAGCACTTTTCAACCCGAAAGGCATTCGTATAAAACAATACGTACCACATGGGGTGATAAAGGCGGTCTTCTCTTCATCTTCCTTTGCCATAAAAATCTGATGATACCCTGAATAGGCATCAAGGAAGGACAGGAGATCACAACCAGCGGTGGCATCCACAATCTGGTCGATGCGCGGCAAGGGAAAAGGATCTTTTGGACAAGCTTTATTGATATCTGTATAATCGATACAAAGCCTCCATTTCCCGTTCGCTTTCCGCACTACAACCGGATTGGCCAACCAGGTTGGATGAAGCACTCCTTTGACCAGTCCTGCCGCCTCCAGCTTCTTAATTTCTTCGGTAATGAACTCTTGCCGCTCCAAAGCCTGTTTCCTCACCCTTTGCTTGACGGGCCGCGCATAAGGACATACAACAAGGTGGTGCTCAATTACTTTCCTGGGAACGCCGGGGCTGTCAGACGGTTGCCATGCAAACACGTCGACATTCGCCCGCAGGAAAGCAACGAGCGCGCTTTCCTATTTGTCATCTAGGGTGGAACTTATGGTGAAAGTCTCCCCTGTTCCGTCCTCCTTGGCAGGCACCTTCTTGGTTTCCGGCGGGGCAGCCTTGGACTTCTTGTTCTTGCCGGTGGAACTCTCTGGTGCGTCCTCGACGGAAGCGCAGCACTCCGAGGAGGTGCGCTTGCCGGAGTTCGCGCCAAGGTTCCTGCCGGTCTTCTTCTTTCCCCCGGGAGTTCCAGCGGCAGGAGCAGATGCTTTGACGGCAGGTGCTGCAACTGCTTCCCGGTAAAGTTGGTCGGCACAGATGAGCGCATCCTTTTTATCGGAATGGATAGTGATGACGCTCAACGGCCCAGGCATCTTCAAGATGTTGTATGCGTAGTGTGATGCCGCCATAAACTTAGCCAGCGCTGGCCGACCAAGGATCCCATTGTATGACATGGGGATCTTGGTGACATCAAACACCACCTTTTCGGTCCTGAAGTTAAGCTCGCTGCCAAATGTTACTGGCAGCGTGATCTTGCCCTTAGGCTGGGTTCTTCCTGGATTGACCCCTTGAAACGTACCCGTTTCCTCAAGGTCTTCGTCGGGAATCTGAAGCTTTGTGAGCACATCTGGTGAGATTAAGTTTAGGCCGGCCCCGCCGTCAACTAACATCTTCGTCAACTTGAGGTTGCGAATTGTCGGGGAAACCAACAATGGCAAACACCCGACTGCAGTTGTGCGATCAGGGTGATCCTCGGCGTCAAAGATGATAGGCGTGCTGGACCACTTCAGAGGCCTACATGCATCGGGGGATGGCTCTGCCGCATTAACCTCCCGCATCCACTGTTTAAGTTGGCGGTGGGAAGAATGCAGCGAGGCACCCCCATCAATGCACATAGCCTCCGTAGCTTTCTGGAATTCCTGCTCACTGGATTCGTCATCTTCTTCATCATCTCCTTCTTTATCTCGGCCCCGAGCGGGCCGATCCTTCTGCTGTTTGGCCTTGCCGCGGCGACCCCCTCGGCCACCGCGTTTCTTGCCGGACCCCTCAGCACCATCTTGGGCCTTCTCCTTGTCTCGCCTCTCGTATTCGGCCTTTTGCTTTTCGGCAAGCTGCTCAACTTGCCGGCAGTCCTGGAGATCATGGCCCTTAGTACGATGGATCTTGCAGTACTACTTGCCGGAGTTCTCTGACTTGTCGGCAGCCGCCAAGGCCTGACAGGAAGGGCACCCGGCAAGATCCTTGCCGGGGCCGCCAACCTTGGCCTTCTTGGCGGCGCCAGGGTTGCCGGATTCCTCGACGGCAAGCACGGCCTTGCCTCCGCGCTTCCTATTCTGCCGCCGGCCTTTCCTTGACGGAGCCGCGGCATCTTCTTCTTCTGAGTCGCCTGTCGCACCAACAGCTTCACCGGGGAGTTTCCTCCCCTCCTCAGCTCGAGCGCACTTGTCGGCCAAAGTGTAAAGCTCGGCGATACTCCTGACTTTGTTCATTGCCAGCTCTTCCCGCATTCTGCGGTTACGCACGTTCTGATGGAACGCGCTAATGACAGCGGCAGGATGAACGTCAGGAATATTGTATTGCACCCGGCTGAATCTCTGCATAAGCTTGCGCAGGGACTCGCCCTCCTTCTGAGGGATGATGTGCAAATCAATTTCTTGGCCAGGAGCTTGGTGGCCTCCAACAAAGGCGCCAACAAACTGATGGCACAGATCTGACCAGCAAGAAATAGAATCCTCCGGCAGATGCATCAACCACGACCTGACGTTGGGTTTGAGCACCAACGGGAAGTAGTTGGTGAGTATCTTGTCATCTCGGCCCCCGGCAGCTTGCACCACAATGGTGTAGATGCTCAGGAACTCCGAGGGATGGGTCTTGCCGTCATATTTCTCCGGGACCTCTGGCTTGAAGGTTCGGAGATTGGGCCACTGGACTTGCCGCAGCTCACGGGTAAACGCTGGAGGTCCTACCTCGTAAGGCAAGTCTCCTACGTTCCCTGGCGTGGGCTCGTCGACAATCGGCCCCGCGCGCTTATCAGACTGATAGCGCGCTTCCCGTCGCCGCTTGATGGTTGTTCGAGCGTCCTCCTTGCCTCGTTCCTGGAGAACCAGACGCTGATCACGGCGCATCCGTGGATCGGACGACGCCGTGGAAACTTCTTCATGGCGGTCGACTTGCTGAGTCGTCGGCCGCTGCTGACGCCGCGGAGGAGAGTGCACTGTAGTTGCACCACCTCCGGTTTTCTCTGCACCGGCTCGCGTCGGATCGATGGGCCTCCGCTGAGAGGGCCCTGCCTCTTGCGGTCCATCCTTGTTAGCGAAGCCGATAAGGCTCTGGATAGTAGCTCGCCACTCCTCCATCTTCTCCGGGGCGGGAGGAAAATCGAGGAGCAGCTGTGCACGTGCCAAGGCTTCCGTTGGCGTAGGTGGCGGCGACAGGTGCGAGGTGCGTGAGGTGCTCTGACTCCTAACTAAGTTAGAAGGAGCACCGCCACGGTCACGCGACCGCGCGCCACCTTCGCCGGCAGCTCGGTGTGCATGCTGGTCCCGCGCATCTTGGGATCTATGCGCAGAAACCTTTTCGTGAGGACGCCCCGAACCACCAGCGCCATGATGTCGCTCATCTCGCATGACCTGGGCAGGTTGCGAGGCTCGCGCCGGCGCGGGAGCTCCAGCGGGCGCTCTTCGATCTCCAGAGTTTGTTGTGCCACCCGTAGGCAACACAATGCCATCTCTAGATCCAGCGGCGCGCAAGTTACCACTGCCACTGCGAACGATACCGCTCGCTTGGCTTGAGTCACCAGAACGCCACGGGGGTTCCAGTCCTCTTCCTTCTGCACCCACACCATCGCCTGTCTACGAAGGCGCAGGCAAAGCAGATCCGGACGGTTGTGCTGTCACAGCGTTCTTCTTCTTGGGCGGCATGACGATGAAGATAATGAAGGAACTAGGACGTCTACCACCAGATCAGGTTCACGCAACCTTCGACCCCCTACCTGGCGCGCCAAAGATGTCGGCGTACGACACCTATGGGATCCCGAGAGATCCCTTTACGATTCGGCGGGGGGAAAGGTATACGCAAAGAGCAGAACCAGTGATCGACGCGGGAAGTTTTTACCCAGGTTCGGGCCGCTGATCAGCGTAAAACCCTACTCCTGCTTTGTGTTCTTATTGATGTTCTTGAGCCCAGCCTTCAGGAGCGCTCGCAATGAACAGGACGTTCAAAGAGCAGCTACGCATGCAGAATGGGCCAGAAATCCTCCTCCCCTGTAGCAGTTGCCTTGGGCCTCCTTTTATATGCTCAAAGGGGTCTCCACAGTGGCAAAACATACATACATTGAGGTGTAAAGTAGCTACAGGGTATCATACCTAACCCCTGACGGATTAGGACAGGCGCATTTAATGCACCGTGAGGTGTCCGTTTAGGTGTCCTTACTTTCTTGGGGATGGAAAAAGGGGCCATCCCATCAGCACCGCTTATGCTCTCCTCCACTGGCGCGCCGCCACGCATCCATGGAAGGAGCCAGAATGTCAGGCTTTGTCGCTGTGCCGGCGTGGTGGCATAGTGGCAGAATCTCGCCAGGCGCCGATCCTTGCCGGGCACCAATCCTTGCCGGGCGCCAGGGCTTGCCGGGCGCCGAGCTTTGCTGGGAACCAAGCCTTGTCGGGCGCCGAGGCTTGCCGGGCTCCACGGGCCATCCCGGCAAGGATCTTGCCGGGGAGGCTGGCCTTCGATTACCAGCGTTGCTTATTTGTTGATTCTCAGATCTCTGACTTGATGATTTCCTTGATGACTTAAATCGACCTCGAGCTGATCCCGGCAAGCCTTGCCACGAGGACGGCTACAACTGCCCGTGCACAAGTAAGGGGTACTAGTGGCCCAACACTTAGTACACCGACAGCAGACCACTGTACAAAGCAAACTTAGCTATTAAGAGACATGTCGGCAAGATATACACACGAGCTATGTTTGAGCAGTTTGGGCATATTCTCTATGAGTGCGGCGCATACCAAGTGGAGGAGCTCGAGAAAGGGAAACTGTATCTTGCAATTCATACGGAAGCCGCACGGAGAGAAAAATGGTGTAGGGTATCATATAAGGTGAATGTTCTTGAAGGAGGTGAGGAATTCGACTGCGAGTGCGGGCAATTTGCACACATGGGGCTCCTTTGCAGCCATGTTCTGAAGGTATGGTTTCCGAAAAAATGAAGAATATGCTTTTGAGATGTCACTGGTACGCGTCGGTGCTATACGAACGGTTTTTAACCCCTTTCCGCGACGGCATTTGGAACCGTCGCCAAGTGAGTGTGGGCGATAGGGGGGTCCTTCCCACACGACCCAGAAACCTTCGGGGATAGGGAGCCAAGATGCATATACAGTACTCCTACTCGTTTGTGCTCGCATTGCCATCGCAGTCGGTATTCTGTGGTGCTACGTTTACGATGCGCAGCCCATCACAAACAGTTCACTATTATAGAATGTGTATGATAAGCATACAATCACACACATTTGCTTTTCCCAAACCATATGCGATAACTAATTAAGAAGATTAGCTAATCATCGTACGAGTGTCGGACAGGATTACAAAACGTCGGACCGTCGTAACATCGTCGTACACGACAACTATCGCACACGCTATTCTGTGGTGCAACGTTTACGATGCATACTTCATCAGAAACAGTTCATGGTTGCGAATCGTGTACGATAAGGCAACTATCACAAACGTTTAGTTTGCCCGCACCGTTTGTGATATTGTCTGACACCGCACACGCTTTGCAAACGGCAACTGTGTGCATGCTTGCACACGTTTCCTCTCTGTGAACCGTGTCGGATTATGGTGTATATCGCAAACGTTTGTGTTTTACCAACCGTGTGTGTCGTAACTACCTGGAGAGCATAATTTCACCATAATTTAATTGCTGCTATTTCAAATTGTACCGGATTTGAATTTGAATTTGAATGTATGCTATAGCTTTATTCATATCCATCAGGTTCAAACAACCAATGCATTATTCGATTCATAGGTACATATGTTCAGGAATTACATAAGAACCAAATAAAGAATAATGAACCACAGTTGTATACTTGTACTATTAAAGACGGTAAAGAAAGAGGCGAAATATATTCTGGTTACTGAACAAGGTGAAGCAGAATGCCCATATTGTGCCCTCCTCCATGCAGAAGGCACGCACGACTCTAGTCCAACCCCTCGTGATGGCCGACCGCCCATCCTTCACGGTCTTCATGAAAACATCTAGATAATCATCGTGTTCTGGTAGAAATACTTTAACCTTTGCATGCCCACCAATCATGTAGTTTGAGAGGTAATCTTGAGTAAACTGCTTTGGCAACCACTGCAAAGGAAAAAGATTCAGACATTGTCATCTAACACAACTCATTATGGGCAGTAAAAAGAAGGCTGCAGAGTTCTTACTTACCATCCTGCAGTTCGCTGTTGTCTTGGATAAAGTGTAAACAAATAGTTTAATTGCCATCTTTTGACCCATTTTACTAACAATCTTTATCAGCTTCCTCACTTGATGCTGGTTCATCGATATCTCATTGCCCCATACACAGAAAGGGTCGAAGCGCGGATCTTTACCAATGACATGTACCTAAAAGCACCAAGTTAATATTAGAAGCTAAACAACAATTGCACAATGATGTAGTACAACACTCTTTTATAATATCTTATAACATCCAATATACTCACATATTAGATGAATTAACATCTTATATTATGGGCCGGAAGGAGTTTATTGCATTCTTACAAATTATCGGCTGATTAACTGCTGCTGTATCCATGGGTTAGAGTTAGTTTGAGCTAGTTCGTGCTCAAATAGCCCTAAAGTATATCCAAACATGAGGGCTAGTTTGAGCTAGTTGCATCTAACCCACCCAAAAAAACTATCAAACCCAAGAGGTGCTAATTGGAGCTAGTTCTCCTAGTGCATTTATTGTCAATCTAACCCTGCCATCCAAACACCTCTTTGAATGGAGTTAATTCAGGCCTTCAGGGTTAGTCATGAGCTAGAAACTAACTCTAACCTCTAGCTAAGTTGAGTATCCAAACAGGGCTATGTTGTTGTTGTTGCTGCTGCTGCTCTTCTACGTATATCTAGACATCATCAGAACATTAAGGTAACACTCTTCCTTGTTGCTATGTAGCCTAGGATTGCATATTTAGACATTAAGTACAGTGCATGTTGCTATGTAGCCTCAGATATATTACATATGGCCCCAGTTAACCTAACGATAAATGGGTTACAGATATATTCAGTTAAAAGTCTGATTCACCGATTAGTCCCTTATCAGCCCCCGGCCTACATGGTACCAGCTACCGATATCCCAAACAGTGAGTATATATAAGCCATGGGATGAAACTAACCTTGATGGAAAACATCAGTCGTTCCCAAAATTGTCCTGTGTAGGTACATCAAGAGGCATGTTAAGCACAACAGGCCAAACATCAACCAAAATTATCCATGGCAGACAAAATAATCTCCAAAAGATAGCTTCAGTGTGTAGGTTTAAGCACGCTAGTAAAGCAAAACAAGTGGAAAGGTGTGTTAACTGCAACAGGCCTAACATTTAACAACAAGCAAACATAGTCATTCAAACTGGTATTGTGCCGATCTAAGTACACTGGTTATTGTTAAATAAAAATGGAAAGGCATGTTAACTACAAGATGCAGGAACCGAATGTAGTCATTCATAGTGGTATTGTTGAAATTGGTACTGATGAAATTGAACTGCACAGTTCATACTTGCACATATAGAACATCACGTTGTGAATAACTGGAATAAACAAGGCATACTACGAACAACCAAAGATAGCATTTGAAACTGGACATATGCTAACTACAAACAACCGAACAATCAAAAAACTTTAAAAGAGGCATATGCTAGCTATAACAGGCTTAACAGCAAGCAAATATATGCATTCCTATCGGTATGTTTAAAACTGGATTGATGAAATGTACTGCACAGTAAATAATTGCACATATAGAGCATCACATTGTGAACAACTGAAATAAACAAGGCATACTGCAAACAACCAAATATACCAATTAAAACTGGACATATTCTCACTACACTACAAAAGCGACTCGATGGGTTTCCTCACTTGTCACAGATGGGCTCGTTCCCATGGGAAGAGCACGGACCCTGGATGCGCTCCATGTTGTCGCAGATGGGCTCCTTCCCCTTGGAAGAGCACAACTGTAGGGTGCCCTTCCTGATGTCGCAGACGGGCTCTTTCCCCTTGGAAGAGCAGATGGGCTCTTTCCCCTTGGAAGAGACGGAGAGGGTACCCTCCTCGTGGTCGCCGTCGATGAGGTCTGACTTGGAAGCTATGGATCCCAAGCCAACATCACAGAACGTGTCCTTCAGAAATGACAAAAGGGGCTCGATGGCGATGTACGATGGCAAATTCTTGACAGCGAGCCAGAGGAGATCAACGGCGGGGCCATGGATGAGATCGACGGCGGTTGAACCCAAGGGGTTGGGGGTGGGCCACTTATCCTGTGACATAGCCCGCCTAAGGCCGTCGCTGTCGACGACCTCGATGTCGTAGCCGGCGTCCGCGACATACCCGCATACTCTAGCCCGCTAATTGAGTGCTTGCGGCCAGTAATGGTCGTCAGCTTCCTCGGCGACGTCGGGCAAAGAGACCGCGATACACCTCTTTTGGGCCAGTCGCTCCTCGAGCTCCACGGGAAGCATAGCCGGGCTTAGGCTGCGACGCTCTGGAGTGGGGGATGGGGATGGGGATCTGTGGGAAAGGGGGCGTTTGGCAGGCATCATCTAAGAAACTCAGGGCGGCCTGGGTATGGAGATCGGTGGGTAAGCTGCACGGGCAAACCGGCAGATGTTGACAATGGAGGCCTTGCGGCGGCGGCGGCGGCGGTGACCTTGCTAGGGTTTTGAGCGAGGGAGGGTGTGTGTGTGTGTGCGCGCGCGCCCGAGGAGGTTTTGGTGTGTGTGTGTGTGTGTGTGTGTGTGTGTGGAGGGGGGTGTTTGAGGAAATGACGCAGGTACTGAAAATTTTACTACGCGGGAGTCAAACGCGGGAGTGAAATGCCGGGGCTATTGAAAATTTTGATGATGGTGCATCGCACACGGTCCGGAGATAGCAACCGTGTGTTATGAAACAGAAAAACCCTCGAGGCGGGCAGATATTTTCGAGGGATGCAGGCGGGATTGGGAACAAGAAACATCACACACGGTCGAAACACAATAACTGTGTGTTATCAAACATAAAAAGCTGCAGGCGGGTAGATATTTTTGAGAGGGGAAGCCTCGTGGAGCCCAATGTACTGTGCGGATGTGTGCGTGACAGGGGCACCGGCGTGGCACACGGTTAGTTTGAGTGAACCGTGTCTGTTGCGTCATCCGACTCGTCTAATGTTCATAAATTTGGCGAAAAATGACACGGGAGAGGGTCTGAACACAAACACGCTTGCATGTGGACCAAATTTATGTATGAAAAGGGTGGTTTGATGTTCAAATACCAAATGCAACTTTGATGTGGCACCTATCTCGCAAAGCGCACGGTATTGCTTGCCCCCCACCCTCATGTCGGCACGAAGGGAAACCTAAGCTATGAATGCATGCCCCCCCTCGTGTCGGCACGAAGGGAATCCTAAGCTATGAATGCATGCCCCCCCAACCGAGGTTCACCTAGCAAAGTGCGAAGTAGCAGCCCCCCCCACACACTTTCAGTCGGCGGGCCAGAGAGGCATCTCACCAAGATGGATCGTAAAACGGACCAAGAATAATCCACCTTGGTCGTACAACCGCTCTCTTGTTGTTGGTCAAAGTGATGGCCGTCCATGCGACCCCGGAGATGGGCTAGCTCGCCAATAATCTCACAAGTAGCTAGTCCCTGAACACAACCACTGCATGCGTGTGGCCCAAACATATGTATGGAGAGGCGTGTTTTTGAATACACAATGGAACAACTTTGATGTGGCACCGTGATTTCAAACTAGAAATCCCCACACTGAGTGAGGGTTAGGTTGACGATGCATATGTATGTTACACCACACTTCAAGCCGACGACGGGGATTCATGCATGCATGCGTGCATAGTATATGCGCTCAAACTTAATTAGGTCTGAATCTCACCATGACCTATAGTACGATAACACGAACCAAAGGAAGAATCCGCCATGCTAACCTATCTTGTTGTCGATCAAGGTGATCATGGATGTCCACGCGGGCCCACGAATATATAGGCTTGTCACCAATAACCACGCGAGGGAGTGTACCGTTCGAAGACAACCACTACATGCATATGTATGGAGGTGATGCATGCATGCATGTTTGAATACCATTTCCCAACATTGATGTGGCGCGTGCGTCGAAAATCATACAGTCACCACACAGAGCGAGATTGGTTCATGACGTGTAGCCACTTCGACTCGATGGGAGGGATTCATGCGTACACATGCATGTGTGTGTGCTCAAACTGTATCATGTCATCCCAGAGCATGACCTATATATATACCATATTACAAGCAAAAAAATAATCCCCTCCTAAGTCAAATTAACCTCTCTCGTTGTCAGGCAAAAAGTAGTGATGGACCAAGTGGGCCCACAGATGGAAAGCATCGATATCGCTGATAACCGCTTAAGTGGGTGCGAGAGGACAACTACCATCGCTTTGCATGTGGGGCGCCAAACATATGTTGAATACCCAAAATGCACAACTTTGATGTGCCACATGCCTCGAAAACCGTAAACCCCCCACACAGAGCGATGAATTCATGAAGCATACTACATATGATGGTCCCCTTCCCCCTCTTCGATGCATACTATATGCTCCTACCGTAATACAGCCCAAAAAGAATCCTCCTCGATGGTGAAATTAATTAACCTCTCCCGATGTAGGTCAAAGTGATGCATGCATCGACGATGGCCTCGTGGGCCCATAGATGGAAGCGTCACACATGAGTGTCCTAGCTAGGATAACCACCGCCTGCATGCATGTGGCCCAAAGAGGTGTTGTGTGATTTTTGAATAGCCAATTTCACAACTTTGATGTGGTACGGGCCTCGGAAACCGAAAAGTCCCGACACTGAGTGAGGTGTACTTGTTCACGGACGCGTACGTATAGTATATATGCTAGTCCCCTCCCACCTTTTCGACGCGTACTATATACCACCATAACACAAACAAAAAAGATTCTACCTTGCTGGTCAAATTAACCTCACTGCCGGCTGTTCGTCAAAGTGATGGACGACGACCTCGCGGGCCCACAGAAAGCATCACACGCGAGTATCGAGTGTCGTGTAGGACAACCATCGACTGCATGTGGCTAAAACATGTATGTATGAAAGGGTTGTGTAATATTTTAAATAACGAATTCACGACTCTGATGTGGCACCTGCCTAACAAAACGGCCAACCCACACGGTGGCTCACAACTCGTAGTGTATTGCGAGCCACCCGCCACCCCCCAGACGCACACACCCACACACACACCGCGAATCCACCGCAACTACGATGCATGTTAAATTATCCCGTGGTGAACATATGTTACCAAAGGAGGGACGTTTTAATTTCGAAAAAAAATAGAGATCATTAAGACGTTTTAGTACATTAATTGATTGATTTTCTGCAGGTATAATGTGCAAAAATCAAATTTGAGCTACATGCACACGTGACAGTGCACCTAAATGGATTGCAAAAACACATGTGTCTTAGTGGGTGCATGTTTACTCCCTGTGCAAGAAATTTCAAACATTGAGAATCTCGATTTTTAAATTCTAGTACATCCAAAACTTGTTTGAAGTTCATGAAACTTATCGTGTTGTCATATGGACACCAATACAAAGTGGCATTGTACTTTTTTGTTGTCAAATTTGAGACCAGTTTTGATGTAATCTTTATCTAATTACAAACGGGAGATTATTAATAATTGGGAATCAATATCCCAAACGGATTATTTATTCGAACCGTGAGCGTTAGACCAACAATGGATACGTGCCATGCTTCGGTTAAGCAATAAAGCGGCAGCATTAATCATCCAAATAGAAAAACAATATACGTGCCGCCACGCGACCCGTGTGCCGTGCGAGCAGGCGTGAGTTGACGGGACGCATGCGAGCAGTCCACCGCGCAGGCAGACCGGGAGGCGTGCGTGCAGGTGTGTGAATTGACGGAGGCGTGCTCGCTGCGCAGTGTCATCGGGAGGCGTGCGAGTAGCTGTGTGAAACGATGGTAGGCATGCCAGTAGTCCGGTGCGCTGGCTCACCGGGAGGCGAGCCAGCGGTTTGACCGCCGCCCGCCTCTCTCCCACTACTCCATATTAATGGTGTGCCCGAGCGGCCGCACCCCCCATCCTCGCCACACACACAATCCTCTCTCTTCGCTTGCATCCTCGATGCCACTCTCAGTCCTCAAAGCCGTCAGTGTATGAGGATGCCACCGAAGCGCCCCATCGGAGGGAGTGGCGACGCCGGGGCTGCTGAAGCACCGGAGCACGGCGTGTAGACGAAGACAGAGGTTGCCGTCACCGCCGGCGAGTTATCGCTGCACCCTGACGTCGTCGACGTCGTCGACGGCGTTGAGCTTCCACAGATGGAGGCGGAGTTCCACACCGACTCTGGTGACGACCCCGGCGATGACTCCGACGACCACTCCGGCGACGACGACGGACAACTGGTTAGTCATCTATACCCATTTATGTGTCAAATAGATCCTAGGGTTTCTCTGGTTACTCCTGCCTCCCCCTTTTTGGAATAGAAATCCTATGGTTATGTTCTCCCAATCCATGAAATCTGAGCAAGTTTCGTTAGATCCGTGTAGTGTATTGATTGTTTGAATGGTACAAGTGATAAGTGATTAGTTGTTTCATCTGTGCAAATGATTTCTGCTAGTAATCTGACTAGGGTTAGTGTTCGTGCTAATAATTCCTAGTCAGGACTTGACAATTGATTTTGAATGACCTATATATATGTTTGTGCCATTATTTTCTTCAAGATTGGTCTGTACACAGACGATTGTGCTTAAAAATCGAACCATAATCTCTGGATATGTATAAAAAAATAGCCATAAATTCCTAATCCTACTTCACGGCATGTAAACATTGATTTGATGCCAAATTTGTTTTACTATTTGTATAGGTGCTGTCTGATGATGTGGACAGCGAGGATGAAGATGGCCAGAGGAGGTACAAGAGGCAAATCCCGAGGGAGCTTTATGCGGGAATGCATAACAGGCGTATTAGGACCTGGAACGGCAGCTATCGATGCCCATTTTGCAACCACAAGCTTCATGATGCATATCAAAGTGTTCTGGCGCATGCAAGAGGACGGGCCGTTGGCTCCTTCAAGCAGAAGTATTCTTGCAGGATGGCACACGACGCGTACGCCGAGTACCTGGAGAAGCTTCAGGATCGTGCTGGCATGTGAGATGAGATGTGGGATCGAACTATGTACGCTTGAGTATGCTTAATGACGGTGGAACTATGTACTTATGGTTGAACTATGCTTGTGTACGTGTACGCTTATTATCTATGTCTGAGTATGTTTAATCTATGTTTACTTATGTCTAACCATGGGATATGGATGCAATCAGTTTGGTTGATGGAATCTACCTCCGTCCTGGTTTATTGGTCCCCTTTGTAATTTGTGTTAAATTTTGACCAAAGATTTAACTAACAAAATGTTAGAGCAGGTCAGCAAAAATTATATCGTTGGATGGGTATTTGAGCATAGTATTCACTGATATAATTTTTGGTTACATGCATAAACATTTCTTAGTTAAATATTTGGTCAAAATTTGGTACAAATTACAAAGGGGACCAATAAACCAGGACGGAGGTAGTACGTCAATCACACATGGTTCCCAAAATTGGAACCGTGTGCAATAACTTTCCTTTTGCCTGTTGCGTCAATCACACACGGTTGGCTCTAGCAAACCGTTGCCTCCGAAATTCTTTGTGGGACAGAAAACCCTCACCACCCAATTCAAAAAAGAAAAAAGAAAACCCTCACCATCCCCACGTCACAAAAACCCTCATCCCGCCCGTCACCCCCTCCGGTCCCCATTCACACCTGCACAAGCTCCTCCGGGTCTATGCATGGCACCGCCTATCGCGGCGGTAACCACTTAGCTCGACGACTGCCGCCGCCGCCAGGCTGTCGGCAAACCCCACCGCATTTCGCCACTTCCGCTTGCCGCCGCCTATCGCCATCGACTTTCTCGACGCTGCTCACGGTCGACCCAGCTCCGCTCGGTTGGGGAATCTGCCGTACTGAGGGTTCTTTCTCATGGACAATAAGGTAACTAATTTAATGAGATATTATCTCATCTCTTATCCCAGTTCATCTGCCTCCTTTAATCACCCGGCCGAAATCACCGTGAATTCATTTTTATTCGAGCTGATTTGAGGGTTTTCTTTCATTCATAGAGTGTACAGTGCGCGGACACATCAGGACTTTGCGGCCTCCGCCAGACATTCCATCTCACCGTACCATATGACTTGAGGATGCGCGTGGTATGTTCAATCTCACCCTAAATCGGTTGTCTTCTAAATATTGCTACATTTGGATAAAAGGTGCCACATGCACCATATACGTCAAAGGGGATTTTTTCCCCTCTTCTTTCTATATTAGGCAAATTAATGATGTATTGTTCTTTTGATTACTCTCATATTTCCATGACATCATGTTTACCCTATCTGTTTAATTTTAGATTTTTGTCCTTCGATTTCAACTGTTGTACAGTTCTTTCAATTTGGGCCCATATTTGCATGTTACCATATTTTCTTTAACAATCCTACCATTTTCTGCAGTGCGTCCCTTGCTATGCAACAGAATCTGTGGTGCACAATCTTTCCCTTTACATAAATCAAGACTGCAGGGATGTCATACTGAACACAAACCATGGATTTACAATCGTTGCTACTGTAAGACTTGATGAACGTGGTGACTCCTATTTTGGCACTGGCCTTTGGAAAGAAATTTATAAGTTTTATGTACTGAAACTGGCACTATAATTGCACTGCACATAAAAGGGCCTGGTCATGAGATATATGCTAACTTCCCCGACGATATCATCCGTCCAGACTTTGTTCGAAGTAAGTTTTCTTTTCAAGTATCTGCATGTTGACTTACCCAGCAATATCAAATGAATTGTGTAGTATTTAAGCAACCAATTGTTATTCCATTTTCTTACTATATTCCTACCTAATAACTTCTAGTTACCAATACACTTTTCTATTGCCCTATTTTAACTAAATATTCCCTGTACTCCCACTTCTATCAGAAAGCGTCGCTGACAAGGAGACTCCGGAGGTGGAGAACGGGGCTGCCAACAAGCGGAGGCGGGGTGAGCAAGAACCGCAAGCGACTCCAGCAGGCCTAGACTTCATCAGCAACCTCCCCGATGATATGTTGACAGTCATCATCTCCCTCCTCCCAATCAAATATGGGGTGTGGACAACCGTCCTTTCCCGGCGGTGGCGCCCCCTATGGAACTCCACCCCTCTCGACCTCATCGACACCCACGAGCTCTGCCATGGCTATCGCAAAAGCTTGGATGCGTTCTCCAAGATCCTCGGCAGTCACCTTGGCCCAACCAGAGGCCTTAGAATGGGCAAGTTCCGTTCCAACGGCAAGGACCGAGCCAAGCTTGACGACTGGTTCCGATCCCCCGCCCTAGATCAGCTCGAGGAGCTCACTTTTGATGATGGGCATATGCGCTTGCTGCCAACGTCCGCGCTCTGCCTCGCGCCCACGCTGCGTGTCGCCAAGTTCAGGAACTGCCATCCCCCCCTTAATGACGCGCCCGCTCTTATTCTACCACGACTGAAGCACCTCGAGCTCGTCGTCGTCTGCCTCCCAAACGGTGACATGGAGCGCCTGCTCCGTGGCTATACTGCACTCGAGTACCTTTGTCTTCAGGCGATCAATGGGTTGAGTAGCTTCCACATCACCTCCATGACTCTCCGGACTATTTATGTGTGTTGCTGGTGCGGCAGGAAGACATCACAAGATGTGTACCACGGTATGGTCATTGAGGACACACCTGCACTTGAGAGATTACTTGTAGTTGATCAAGAAGGTCCAACAAGAATCAATGTCATTTCTGCGCCGAAATTGACAGTGGTGGGCTACTCGTCTGACAAATACTCCGAACTTGTTATTGGACCCACACCCGTTCAGGTACAACAGCCGCCTTCTACCTCTCCTTCTACAAATTAACATTATTTCTAATTTTGAAGATGTTTGTTCGTCTGTCATCCAGAAAATGATTCCGACAAGCTTGACCCCGAAACTGCGCACAGTGAAGGTCTTGGCACTAGAATCTATCGGCCCCAAGCTGGAGAAAGTTGTCAGTTTCCTGAGATGCTTTCCATGCCTGGAGAAGCTATATATCGAGGTGATGTTCCATTCCTGTTAAATGTTAACCATAAGGGAGTTCAATTTGTGACACCTTTTTCCAAGTTTACAATGACAATGTACTACGATTTCTGAAGGATTCTTTTGGAGGATTTCAGTACATACATGTTCCCTCCCATATTGGTTGCTTGATCCATATGGTTACAATCCATAAGCATTTCTCCTTTGGATTCATCTGTACTAGTTTTCTTAGGGAACTTTTCATCCACTCCAACCTCTTGTGAAGAAGGCTACATTTTTCTAGAATGTAATCAAATGCCCATGTTAATCATGTTAGATCAAAGATGGCATGTTAGTGCATTTTACAAATCCTGCAAACCAAATAGGCCTGTAGTAGTGTTCAAAACTGCATGTAGGCACTAACACGTTTTCTTCTTTTGCAGATAAGATTAGGCCCAGTGGTGGATAATGTGATACAATATAACAATCACGTCGAATGCCTAGATCTGCATCTCTCAGAAATTACTTTGAACTCCTACCGAGGGACCTTACCGGAGATTATATTCGCCAGGTTCTTTGTTGTCAGAGCAAGGGTGCTAAAGGTAATGAGGTTTGCCCTACATTTATTTCGCAAAAATGAATGGTTTGTTGATCAGCGCCGGCGCCTGCGGCAGAATGGAATAGGCTCCGAAAATGCTGAATTTCATTTTGGAACTTCAGATGACAGAGTAATCGGAAGTCATCGTGTCGACCCCATACATGACTTCTCAGTGGCTGACCCCTTTGCAAAAATTATGAGGTTTCGAAACCAGACTTAGAAGTGGTAATATTAGTTTGAACCTCTCTGATATCCATGTTCAGCGGATCAGTGCGAGCGTTTGCAGCTGATGAGCTGAATTTCATTTCTAATATCAGTTTGAACCTTGTAATCTTTGAATTTGAGCCATATAACTCTGGAATTTGAACCTTGTAATATTTCAAGATTTTGTGCTACAATCGTTGAAATGGCATCGTATGAGACTCGTATATTGGTAGCACTATTTTGACCTTAATATGCAATGGTCTTAGATTTTATTAACCATTCTCGAATCTGTTTACCTTGTCGGTCTCAAAGCACACGATCTGTATAGCTAACTCGACTGCGATCTTCGACATTATTGCACATAGTTGGTTTCTTCAACCGTGTGCCCTGTAAAGCGCAGAATTAATTATCGCACTCGAGTGTCCACTATCACCCTTCTGTGTAACTTTGATCTCATCACCCACGGGTAAACTTATGACCGAAGTCATTCCACACACTTCGTTTTTACAAAGCTTTTTGCCAATAAACGCCCACGAGTTGTCCCTCTTCTAGCCGACGCGTGGCCAAACTAGCCAGGCGGGAAGCTTGCGCGGTAAACTGCGCGGTAGCGCGGGAACAGGCTTACCGACGATACATTTGGCGCCTCTTCGAGCCCACGCGTGGTCAAACGAAACGCATGCGGTGCGGTGTTGTCAAGCGTGCACTGGAATCCTCCGCTATGAATGCCATGACAAGACGTGATGATTACAGGCCGGCCGACCCCCATTTATTACAGCGGCCATTTAACCCTTGTGTCTCTTCAACCTTTCGATCGCGCCCCACCATTGCAAGAAGCACACCCACCATGACAAATTCTTAGAGGGTATCCTGCGCGGCTCCAATGACGCTCCGAGCGGCTGCCGACGACGAGCAGCAGTTCACCATGCATGCTGTGGTAGACACCCACAGCAGGTTCATGGACCTCTCGGTGGTGTACACCAACGACCCGGTCTGGGTGGAGCACTCCATCCACATCATGGAGCTGTTGCTTGCCGAGGAGAAGTACAAGGTGGTCGGGTCCGACCTCGAGTACACCCACGCTCGTGCCGGGTCTCGTCCCAAGGTCACCGTCGCCCAGATGTGCAAGCGCCACCACGTCCTCGTCTACCACTACTGCCTGGCCACAAGGCCTTGCGAGGGTTTCGCCAGGTTTGTCAATAGCCCCCCCACTACATGTTCGCTATGGTGGACATCACCAATGATGTAAAGGCGCTCGAGAATTCGGGCATCGCCTGCCAGAATCTTGTCGACATCCAGGGCCAATACAAGATCTGGGGCAGCAAGGAGCATGAGAAGGACTCACTAGTTCACCTCGCCGAGGCCATCATCGACCCCTACTACAGAGACATGAAGGATTCCTACAACAAGGACAAGCGTGCCTGGCACTCGGCCTGGATGGAGAAACTCGACAAAGCTCACGTCATGTACGTGGCCAAGGAGGCGTACACGAGCTACGACATGTACAGGTGGATCGTTGACATGAGGAAGTGCCTCCTTCCCCAAAACGGCCAGGGATCCAGCTGGAAGCAGAGCAATGGCAAGCGTCGTCGCAACAATAAGTAGATGATTAGATCATTGTTTGTCCTAGTTTAGTATGCATGTAATTGCTTACTTTGGTGTGTGGAAATGTTATGTGTGTAGTCACTTGTGTAATTGTATGCTTAATTTGGTTATGCAATGTTGTCTTTTTAAGTATATATGTTGATGCTCTGTAGACAGAGCGTAGATGTTGTGCGGACAAAGAAAATCATACCGCACACGGACTAAACAATGGAACCCGTCGGTGATGTTTTCATCAATCACTCACAATTGTATAACAGCAATCGTTTGCTCACAACACACACGGCTTGTTAACAGGAATCGTCTGTGTTGTTATCGGTCTTCCCACACGTTTCCGATTATAGACCTGTTTGCCGCGTATCACACACATCTTGTTAAGTTGAACCATTTCTGTTCTCTTCGCTCAACGCAAACAGTTCATCCGAGTGAACTATATGTCGTATATCGCACACACTTTGATCTGGCTGTCCGTTTCTTTTGTGTTGCCTAATCACAAACAGTTCATCCGAGTGAACCGTATGCTGTATATCGCACACGCCTTCATCTGGCTACCCGTTTCTTTTGTTCCGCCTCATCGCAAACAGTTCCTTGAACTGAACCGTATGCCCCTCATCCCACATGCAACTAAATTCTGAACTGTGTTTGGTGCATCCGTCATCGCAAACGTTTTGCATCTTTTTTTTACGGTTTTTTTACACCACCGTTTGCGATTATTGCATCGCTTATAGTTTTGTCGAAAGGTCTCTGATCGTAGTGTCGCGTTAGCAGCATCCTGCAGTAGTGTGTGTATACACTATGTGCAGTCTGTGATGCGCTAAATGAGCAATTTGAAAAATGTTGGTGCTGGATTTCATCCGTATTACGGAAATACCATAGAAGTACATTGTCAAACGGTGGACCAGGGATGCGCGTGACGTATTACCAGCTCACCTTACTCAATATCAGAGAGATAATGCACATTAAAATCCATTCAGCTTCAGGCATTTTAATATGTATATGCATGCCATGGAGTTGGTGCAGATGGGTGATGCAAGTGTCGAAGCATATGAGAAATTCATGGTTCTCATTAAGAACTGCATGGTGGAAATGCAACCATTTGCAGAAATTAGGGATGGGCTGGGTTTGGAGGACAGGGTAGCTGAACATGGAGATGTTGTTAATCAACTACCAGTACAAACACCTCTTGCTGCCGCAAGTGGTGGTGCAGTTATGGCTACGGTGAATGATGATGCTACTTCTGCAAATGAGAGTGGCAACATACTCGCTGGTTTGTTGGCGGCAAAGAAGAGGAAAGAAATGGGGCACCCAACCACCAGCCGTGAGAAGGCACTGTACGAGGGGCTCAGCAAACGGACAAGGTTCTGCAGCATATGTCCGCAGCAGGGGCACAAGAGGACTACGTGCCCGGACAGGGGTGATGCCTCGAAGCCTGTTCGCAAGCCAGCGAGGTGCAAAAATTGTGGAATCGAAGGGCACAGGCAAAACAACTGCCACAAAGTGGGTGATCTGCGGATGATTGGGCTGTGAGCAATTGCAAGAATCTGTTTGTTTAGACTATGAACCTGTAGAACTTCATGTGTGTGTTAGTAGTTCCATCACTAGAACTTCTTTATTTCCATGCTTGCTGGGTGTATTCAACTGCTGTTGTGCCAACTATGTATAATCTGAAGCTACTATATGCTACAGTGGTTTGGAACTGTGCGTATGAGGATTCGTCGGTAGTTCCGTTAGTAGAACTTCTCTACTATCATGATTTCTGAATTTTGTGCCACAATGGAGCTTCTGAACTGTCATGATTTTCTGAATTTTGTTCCAATGTGATGATGCATTATGGAATTTTGATTACTGTGAAACATGTCTTGGTTTCTGAATTATGTTCCACAGTAGAACTCTTGTACTGTAATGATTTCTGGATTATGTTGCAATGTGAGGATGCATTATGGAAATTGGATGACTGTGAAAACGAGTCTTGGTTTCTGAATTTTTGGTGTCTGTATTTCTGAATTTTGTTCCAATGTGATGATGCATTATTGCAATTTGATGACTGTCAAACGTGTCTTGCTTTCTGAATTTATGTAGATCATTTCTTGCATTATGGTTTCTTGAAGAGCACAGTCATAAATTCATGACTGTCAAACGTGTCTTGCTTTCTGAATTTTTGTAGATCATTGCTTGCATTATGGTTTCTTCAAGAGCACAGCCATGAAAGTCTGAAATTTCGTAGAGATCGGGGAGTGCATTTAGAATTGCTGAGTATAATCACAATGCAGTGCATGAATTTAATAACTGGTCTGGATTATATATTGTGAGAACTACATTACCCATCCGGAGCATGGTGTGTGTTGATAAGAAAATCAAATCTGAGATAAATTTTGGCATGCTTGCCCATAGAGATATTCCACGCAGGTGAGTGATTGACACGTACCACTGTGCAAAGTAGACATGTGCGTGCTCTCTGGGATGCCGCACGCCCATTGCTGTGGTAATCCCTTTCAAATTTCAAAGTCCGACGAGCAGCAGCAAGTAGATAAGGAGCGGAGCAGACTGCCTGGGCTGAGCCATTCCTCTGAGTCGTTTGCGTACATCTGAGCCAGAGCCCAGGTGACTCACGACGTTGGAAGGCTGTGCGAGCAGACGTGGGCCATGTGAACTGTTCAAAAAACACTATACGTGAATAATACCTGGGCCTGTACGCTCGTGTTTCTGGATCACGAGGCGAGCGAGCGGGGGGGGGGGGGGGATACCGCGACCACCTGTGCTCGCGCTCAGAAGATCACTTTCGTATGCAGAACACACTTCCAAACTGAACCAGCCATCCTTCTTTACAAAATAAACCATGTTCAGTTTGCCTAACATATAACTATGTAAAAGAAAGTGATCAAAATGCATTAACAGAGAAGGTTAGATGGATGGGGATGAGGGAAGAGGGATGGAGGGAGGAGGGGGGAGAGGGGGAGAAGTAGATAGGAGGTCCGGTACGCCGGCGCCGCAGGACGGCCAGACAGACCATGGCTGCGCGGAACAGGGGAGGGTGGGATGCAAGAGGGCAGAGGAGAAAGGAGGGAGGAGGGAGGAAGGAGGAAGGAGTGAGGAGTGAGGAGGGAGGGAAGGGGGAGGAGGAGAAAGGAGGGCCTGGGCACCGACGCCACCGGACGGCCGACCGGAGCAGGACCGCGGGGTACAGGGGAGGAGAGCATGCAAGAGGCAGAGGGAGGAAGGAGAGAGGAGGGAGGAAGGAGGAGGGAGAGTATACCTGGGCGGGCGAGGGCGGCGGCGGCGGCGGCCAACCCTAGCCCTGGCTTTCCTGTGAGGCCGGCTCGTCTGCTCCTAGCGCGAACCGGTACGACTCGTGGGATGGCAGCCTGGGTAATTTCCACGAAGGGTTTGCCCTCCGCACCTGGAATCCGGGGTCAAGAAGCTTCGCAAATTACACTAGCCCGAAGTTGCTGCTTCTACAGAATCCGCTGCGAGAAAAGACCCCTTTGGTTCAGCTTCTGGCTTTTGGACCCAGAAGTTGGCAGCCGAAGCTGAACCAAACACAGCAGTGCTACCATAATTGTTTTCATATATTTTTGCAGAAGCGGAAACGAATACAGAAACCCCGGAAATGAATACGGATACAGATACTACCGAAAACGAACATGGAGCGAATACAAAGCAGACACGAAAACAAAAGTGGGCGTTGACCGGAAATTAAAACCCCCTGAAATCATAGAGAAATACACACAAAAACAAAAAAATTTAATGAATTGTTAACATGGCTACAAAATAATATCAGTATGTTAGCAACATAGCGTAGTATTGTAGTAGTACTGGACAATTGCGTATAGGGAAGCTGAGTACATGTGTGATAGTAGAATTTGGGCCTCAAATGATCCATTCTACTCATTGTGTGTTATTTGGTGGTTGGGCTACAAAGTAGCCATAGGTCTATAGTCAAAATGGAAATTCAACATTCACGGAAACGGAAAGTTCCGTTTCCACACCTGTTCCACCGGAAAACACCATTTCGTTTTTGTTTCCGTTTTCACATAAAAAAATTCATTTCCACTTTCGTTTTGGAATTTCCGTTTTCGGTTTCATATTTCCTCTCCGTTCCATTTTTTCTCTGAAGAAGCGAAAAATTGCTACTCCATTTTCATCCCTATTTATACGACATTTGAAGTATAGAGAAACAAAAAACTAGTCCTGTGGGCTGTGGCAGCCTTGAACAGACGCATCAGGCATCGCAACAAGACTAGTTGGGAAAGCCTCGCTCCCGATGACGCCACATGCGAGGATGCACCGCTCATCAACAAATACATTTCCATGTCAGAAACTTCTTTGCCTTGAGGACAAGGTGCAACTCAAGATGACCATAGTCTGTCCTGTCTCAAACTCATCTGAACAGACACGCTGCTACCTGAAGAAACACAACACTAGCACTGAGTGGAACAAAATGCTCCAGAGTATGAACGACTGAGATGAGCCAAGGTGACTTAAGTGAAGATGAGGAAAACAACCCTCCCGAAAAAACTGGATCTCGCTCCCGTGTCGCTCGTGGGCGACACCGGGGCGTCCCCAGCCGTAGCCGCCGGTCTCCGCTCGTCCGCAACTCCTCCTCGCCGCCGTCGTTGCAGGCGAGCACAGTGGCGGCGGGGCCTGCTCCTCTAGATCATGAGATACGTGTGTCTCTAGCACACATCAAAGCTGGGAGTCTGCGGCAGCTAGGGCGAGTTGGTCGTGCGATTCTTTGCCTCGTTGAGTCTTCTGCCCTGATCGGCTCTGATTTGGTGTCTTTGATCTGGTCGATCTGGCCTAGCGGCAGCACCTCGTGCCTCCTCATCTGGTTGGGTGACACCCTGTTTCCCTCAATGGTGGTGTGGAGGCGTAGCTTACGGATGGTTCTGCCTGGAGGTGTTGCTACTCCGTCGCATGGCCATGAAACACTTTAGGAGTGTCGGCTTCCCGGCTTTGGGCGACCTCACAGCCAGGCTTCATTGACGAAGCTCCACGAGGTAGCCATCTAAAGGTCTCTGCCAGGGTTTCTCTTCAGGTCTGATGGTTGACGGGTAGTTACAAACTATCGACAACGGCTTGACCGCAGAGGATTGTTTGTGCAGCGGCGGCGGTTCACACCACATGTAACTGCTGCGATCATGGAAAAGTTGTGGAGGCAAAACGTAACAAATTTGATGGTAGTGCTATTCGAGAACTCGGTCTCGAGCTTCGGGGTGAAAAACTAGGTCTGAACTACGTTGGTTTTACCTGGCAATGGCGATATTTTTATGTCGTTACCTTGTTGAAGGCATTGTTCGGATATGCTCGGACTGATTCTTCAAGGTGAAAACCTAGATTCTGGGCTTGCGTGGTTGGATCCAGCGACGGTGGCGGTTTAGCGTCGCTCCCTTCCTGAAGGCATTGTTGTTGAAGAATCTCGTTGTCTGTGTGTTGTCATGAGATGATTGGTGTGGATATGGTCATTGTTGTAGTTTGTCAATCGTGAATCCGATCAGTTTGAGGTTTTTTTCTCATCGCCTACGCATAGCTTTGGTCTTACATGACTTTGCTATTTGCCGGCGTGTTTTTTGTGTGTGTTGGTTTTGGATGTGTGCATCCTAGTTATGCAGAGGTCGGGTATGTGCTCATTGTGTTTGTATCTCCTTGATGCTCAATTTTGAGCTAATAAAATCCACCCTTTATAAAAAATGCGGATTGTAGTTACTATTGTAATATCTCTTTTCCCTATTTAACTAGTTAATGCGCACGTGCAACGCACGTTAATATTTAGGCAATATATTAATTGCACGTGGATATTATGTATGCTATTATTTGTGTGTTAATCCTGTGATTGGTGCAATATTTGGTATGATATTAATTGCACGTTAAACACGTTTAACGCTCGCCATTGGAGCAGTCTAGGTCGTTGGATTAACTTAGTTCGATGGCCGAAATCAGTTGGATCTGCCTTTTTGGGTCTTTTTATATTGGTATAGATAAGCTCTTTAGCAGGACTGAGGGCATCTTCAACATTATCCCCTAAAACGAACATGGTATTTGTGCGCGAACGATCATCCAACGCTAGCCATAAACATATGTCCGTAATACAAACACATTCGGACAAAATTCATGCAAGCACGATGGAATTCATTTAAGTTCAGACATAATTTACATAAAACAGACGATGTTTCATCCGTTCAACTAAAATCTTACAAAAACTAAACTAGCTTGTAGCGGACGGTGACCTCGTACATGTGTCCGGCAGCACCTCCTTCGTCGTCATACGGTGACCTCGTACATGTGTTCGGCGGCACCTCCTTCGTCGTTTGCGTCGTCGTCATCGTTGGAGTGGTCCCTCTAGTGGTAGAAGGGCACGGGCCCGCCGTGTGGAGGGCGCCTCGGCCAACACCAACCCTGGTAAAGGTGTCATGGCTTTGCCCCTGCCACCGGCAGCGCATGTGTCATTGAGCGACCACTCCTCGCTGATCTTCCCGTTGAGGCAACATAGCTGACGCGCGAGCATCTCCGCGGTGGTCACCGATCGGTCGCTAGCCCAGGACTTCGTGAGGTCAGGATCCACAAGAATCCATGCCGACACCGATCGGATTTCACGAACGCCGAGCAGCGTGCCATCACAATGCTCCACGATGACGAGCAGCTGCCGCCACGGACACCGAGGTAGTGGAAGTGGCGCCCACGTGCCTTCGGGATCGCCGGCAACACCGACTCGTCCTGCACACGACGTCCAATTTGGACGTCACAGTTGCACGCGGGGGATGTCGGCTCTGCCTTCACATGACCGGGAGGCGGTGATGTTGACTCCTTCATGCGGTAGCACGGTGGCGAGAGCGGCTCCTCCTTGACGTGGGTTGGTGGCGACGAGGATGACACTGGACCACAATGCAACGACCACTTGAGTTGCCGCTGGTACTACTTGTCCATCGTCACCACCTCCGCGATGAGGCGCGGCTGCGGCGACTGCTGCTCTTCCTCGTCGCCGGAGAAAATGACGATATCCTCCTTCTTGGAGGAGCTGACGGCCATGGAGGACGAGCACCCTGGAGAGCGACGGTGATGGCGCCAAGATCTGAAGGGAGATCCACCGCCGCGGCCTACAGGAGCGGAGAACCATGACTTTGGCATGGTGCGGGCACGGTGGTCTGGACGACGCGGGGGCGGAGAGGATCAGATAGGTTGGGGAGAGGGAGAGGAGTTGATGCGGAGCATCCTACGGACATCACCATATCGAGAGTCCGTTTGGCAAGTGACACGTGCAACATCTACTTCGCATACACAAAGGTGAATCATCTCCTTTACACGTGCTCACTTGACCCCTTCGCGGATGGTATACTACTTGACACTCCTCTCGTGTGCATGCATAGGTATTGCCGGAGCTTCACCATCGACGAGGAGGAGTGCAAGCGCATGTGTATGCCTACACCATCCATGAGGGAAGCGTCGAAGAGAAGATAGAAGAAAGGAGAAGAAGACGGAGCGGCGGTTGGAGCCAGGCCGGACATCCAGGTCCCCATTCGGGCATCGGCCCGGGCCCTCTTCCGGATCATCCGGCTAAACCATCTGAAGACAACAGCAGGCCCCGCCGCGAAGCCGGATCATCCGAGACTACGTCCGGATCATCCAGAAGATGCCCGAACCATCCGGGACCCCACCCGGATCATCCGGCCCTGCCTGTGTGCATGACGGGCCTTGGGCCTTGTACCTCCCACCTAACTTACCCCTTCGCCCCTAGCAATATATATAGACCTCCTCCACCTCATTTCTATGGTTAGCAAAGTGATAGCTCATTCTAGTTGAGCTTTGCTCCTACCTCTACTCCTCTTGAGAGAGAGAGAGAGAGACACTCCCATGGAGTTCAAGGCCTCCATGTGAGAAGATCTCGAGGGATTCAATACCCCCATCATGGCAAGGATCTAGATCATCAAGACCTCATCTTCTCTTGGATTTGGGATGAACTCTACCTGTATCTTTTCCTTTGTTGTTCATGTATCTTTGTGGATCTTGTGTGGATTTGAGTCTAGTGGATGTTTGATCGGGATTGTTCTTGAGTGTTCCTCTTGTGATTTCTCCCCGTTCTTCCCCGTGTTCTTCATGCTCTTCGAGGAACCCACCCTCCAATTCGTGAAAGAACGGCCATTAGGGTTCCACCCTACATCATCTTGGTATCATGAGCCACGTTGATCATGAAATTAGAGTCCTCCCCTTCGTTTTCTAGCATATTTTTGTTTGATTTAGTCCCAATTTGAAAATTCCCACCAAAAATAGCCTCACCAATAATTTTGCATTTTGTTTGTTCTTGTGAGATTTTGTTGGTTTAATCCATGATTTTGTTGTTTGGCAAGTGGATCTTGGTTTTCCCCACCTCCCCACCACGAAATCCCTCCAAAAAATTTCTTTCCCATCATTTTTTACCCCCCGAAATCAAAATTTTCCACCTAAATCGCATCCCCGAGAGCAAATCCCGAGCAGATTGACCTGCCCGGATCATCTGGACATCCCTCGGATCAGCTGGACCCTCTCCCGGACGTCCGGCTAACCCACGCACCCAAACATCAGTACCCGACTTGACGAACCCGGATCATCCGGGCCTACTCCCGGATGTCTGGCTACCCATGAAATCGACACGGCTGAAATCTTGTTTCGGTCATAACTAATTCATCCGAACCCCGATTTTCACGTTCTTTAGCTCGTTTTGTAGCCATTAACATCCCCCACCCCACAAAAATACTAGCATCATCATTTGACTCCATCAATTTTTTTAATTTTGGCATCTTTGCCTAGGCCCTCCATATCATCTGCAAAACCACCATAGCCTTCCGCAACTTAATCCATTTTGATTACCATTGCATTTGTGGTTGCTTGAGTTGTGAAGCGAGTCTCCTAAGGTGTTTCGGCTACTTAGGAACGGATACTTCTTCATCAACCACCACCATAACTTCCGCATAACCTTGCCCACCATACCCTTCCGCCAACTTAGCCCAATTTGGTTTGAGATTTTGAGCTGCGATTTTTCTGTTTCCTAAGGTGTTTTGGCTAATTAGGAACGGTTCAACATCGACAACACCACCACTCATCATCGCCACAGACCCGACATCGACAACGACATCTTCACCTTTTGACACCTCGACTATAAGCAAGGATGGTAACTTCGATGACATCATTATATATTTCCTTGCCATTGCATTGATCACCGTGAGCCTATTGCGTCACTTCCTATCGAGATTAGCGAGTTGAGAATTGCCAGGCCACGCTATTTGTGCACCTTAGTGATACGCTTACTCTGCATAACTACTTTGAGCGTGCAATCATGTTGCTATCATCATTGTGCCATTAAGTCTCTCCCTTGCATATCTTACATACTTGTCTCATATCTTGGCTCGAGCATCAAGCATAGTGGCAAAGCATACAAAAAAGACGAAAAAGCTTTTAAGAAAAAGAGGAGATACGAAAGTGCTTGTAAGCAATAGCAATAGCATTGAGCCATTTTGCATCTATATCATATTGGATCATACATACATAGCATACTTGGGATTGAAGACAACACAGTTACTCGCTTAGGTTGGCGCACAAGCGTATCTAGCCCATTTGAGCCATCGAGCTATTGTCTCTCTAGTATCCATGCAACAAGAGCTTTTTGCATGGTAACACATTTTGTGCTCATTCCTTGGTTGCGCGGATCCTACTTATCTATCCGTGTGTGTGTTCCTTGTGCCACCTTATAGCTATTGATCTATTTGCTTTACATTGCAATTTTGTGAATCTTCCTCAACATTATCAATATCATTGACTAACACTTGCTTGAATTTTGTGCCACTTGTCCTAACCAAGCCACTCGATAAGCTTTACTTTGTAGGTGTGAGTGAACAAGTCTGGTACCAATTCCACTATTCTCTCACTTCACATTGAGTGACACGAGATACATCCTCAACTTTGGGAAAAGGTATCTTGGTATTGTTTATCTCATTTCCTACTACCTTTGCTGGAGTCTTGTGATGGATAGCCAAAGCGCATCAACTTTGGTCTACAACAACAACGACGAGTTCGATGCCACGAAAAACTTCATTGATGCCAAGATGGAAGCTCAAATGGAGGAGCTCAAAGCCCTCATCAAGACCGGAAGAGGTCTTCCTCATCTTCGAGAAGACGCTCAAGTGCACATGCTTCCGAGCTACCACCTTTGGCAAGGTCACATCGGCATCGACACCATCACCGACGAGACTGTGAAGGTCAAGAGCTCAACACCAACCACCGCTCTATGACTTCACCATCTACCTTGGCATCTTCGCCAAGCGACTTCAAGGCATATTCGCCTTTGGATATGCGGCATCTTCACTGACAAGCGCCTTAAGAGAAGCTCCCCAAGCTCAAGTCCACGACTTCCACGAGCTACTACGACCTCGACACTGACACCGACCACGAGATTCCTTTCTATGGGACTCAAGACCCCGAGGACTATCTCGAGTGGGAGCGCAAGATGGACGCCTACCTCAAGCTACATCAAGTCCCCTCCGAAGATCAAGTGAAGTGCGCCACAAGTAACTTCCATGACTATGCGTCGACATGGTGGCTTCACACACCTTCGAAGAGCTTTGACATGAGTTGGCCCAAGACAAAGAAGGCTATGCGGCGAGAGTTTTTGCACTACAAAAAGAAGACACATCCGTGACATTATGGCCCGAACGATTTTTTTCTATCATGGTTATGACACTTCTATGACGATAATTGTGACAAAAACACGTATAATCATAGATGTGGTGGGCTCCTACTTCTATGACAAAAAATCATGATAGAAAATGGGCTTTTCGTCCTGGCCGGGCTGGGGATGCACCTGCATGACATTCTTTGGGCCGTCCATGACATAAAAAATCATGGTAGAAGTGAGGGTGAGGAAATTTTCGCGGAGTTCCCGGTTACGGTGGGTGGTCGGGGCCGAGCGATGCAGTGTGGTTTGCGCGTTTCTCTCTCGTACGCGTGTGTGGTTCGAGCCGTGTCGCTATAACTGAACCCGAGCGAGAGGCGTTCACTCACTGAACCCGAGCGATCGCACTGCTACGTACTGAAGCCGATCGATCGATCCCTTCGCTACATACTGAACCCGACCGACTCCTTCACTGCTAACTGAACCCGATCAATTACTGTTGCTGCTTACTGAAGCCGATCGAACCCCCGTGCGAGACATAGCTAGCTGGTTGGGTTGCCTCTTGATGAGCAGTGCTCGTTGCTGCGGCGCGCGCGATACGTAGAACGAGTCAAGACGTGGTGAGTCCAGCCAGTTGGTTGGCTGTGGATGAACAGTTCCCAATGGGGGTTGGATAAACAGGACCCCAACCGTGTGTAGGCGGTTGCCACTGGATGAACAGGACCTCGAGGAGGCCACTACACACCCCAGCCGGTTGGGGGTGGATGAACAAGACCCCGTGGAGGCTGGTTGAATAGGTGGAGGCTGGATGAACAGTATCCGTTGATGAACAGTGTCTGGTGGAGGCTGGAGGAAGTCGACGGTGGATGAACAGTAGCCGGTGGAGGCTGGAGGAAGTCGACGGTGGATGAACAGTAGTAGGTGGAGGCTGGAGGTAGTCGACGATGGAAGAACAGTAGACCGTGGAGTCCTATTTTGCGGTACGCCACACCCCTCCCGATGAACAGGACCCCGTTTCAACCATGGGCAGTTGGAGAGAAGTCCGTTTCCTCCGTTTTGCGGTATGCCACACCCCTCCTGATGAACAGGACCCTATTTCGACCGTAGGCGGTTGGAGAGAAGTCTGTTTCCTCCGTTGTGCGGTCCGCCAGACCCCTCCCGATGAACAAGATCCCATTTCGACCGTAGCTGGTCGAACAGAAGGTCATTTCCTCCGTTCTACGGTACGCCAGACCCTGTTTCGGCTGTTCCGTCCAAGCCGGTTGGCTCACGTTGAACATGACGCATTCCGACCCAGTCGGTTGTCTCCTGATGAACACGGTGTTGTTTCTTCGTTCCGACCCAGCCGGTTGGCTGCCGATGAACAGGACGTCATCGCTGTACGCTTTTGAGACCACCCCGTATGTACGTACGTGGCCGTCTTTTTTGCATCGTGGTTGTCGTATGTATACACGATTTAGACGGGACTGTCGGGGTAATCTCGCGACATATGCCAGGGGGTGGCTTATCATGGATGGGGACAGGAGCACGTCGTCGGGCCCTGGAAGCGGGAGTGAGCGAGATCTCGAACGAACACGTGTCTTACCCAGGTTCGGGGCTCTCCGAGGAGATAACACCCCTAGTCCTGCTCTGTGGGGTCTCCGCATGATGACTATGATCAATCTCGTAGCTACAAGTTTGCTCCTTGAGCTTTTTGCTAGAGGAAGGAGAAGGGCAAGGCTAGCCCAGGTGCTTCTCTAGCTATGTGTATGTGTAATGGTGTGGAAGATGAGTTGAACCCTTTGCATGGGCGAACCTAAGGGGTTTATATAGGCCTACCCCTTATGAGGTCTATGGTGGAAGACTTCAGGATAATAGGGGAAGCTAGGAATTCAAATTCCTCGATTTCAACAGGGACATTATGTGCCATCATAGTGGTTTGACATTGGCCTCCAGGGGTACGGACAACTATTGGCAGGTTCATCTTTTCAAATGCAATGTCATGAGATAATGCAAATGCTTCAGACATGAATGAATGCGATGCTCCTAAATCAAATAATACAGAAGCAGGTACCGAGTTAACAAGAAGGGTACCCATCACAGTAGCAGGTTGATCCTGGACTTCTTCAATGTCAATGTTGTAAGCTTGACCACGACCACGTGAAGCAGACCTAGTATTATAGTTGCGGGTCTGATTGTTGCCACGGCCATATCCACGGCCAGCACGAGGAAAATCTAACTGATTCTGAGTCTGGCGGCAGTCTTTAGCCTGGTGGCCTGGTTTGCGGCACTTGAAACACAAACCATCTTCAGGACGAAGAGGGGCATGGTTCTGAATAGCTTGAGCCTTTGACGGCCTCGGTGGTGGAGGAGGCAGACGTAGTGCAGCATTGTTCTTTGGCACAGAGGCATTGGGACGGAACGCGTTGTTGGGAATCCAAACTCTACGCTTCGGTGCTGAGCCCGAAGATGAGCCAGCATCACGATAGCGCTTCTGCGAGTCCTTGTGTTCCATCTGAGCGGTCTCAACGAGAATAGCCTTGTTCACTAGAGTTTAGAAGTCATTGATGTCTTGAGCAGCTAGTGCAAGCTTGAGGTCAGGGTGTAGTCCATTACGGAACTTCTCCTGTCTGCGAGCATCTGTGGCGATGTCTTCTTCAGCATAGCGGGAGAGATCAAGAAATTCCCGCTGATAAGCTTCGACGGTTTTATTGCCCTGGGTGAGGTTGCGGAACTGGGTCTTCATGCGTTCCATAATTGCTTGAGGGATGTAACGTGTACGGAAAGCAGCCTGGAACTCATACCAGGTGATGACTGTTCCAACAGGCAGAGTACGCTTGTGTGTGTCCCACCATTGAGCAGCGGGGCCCTTTAAGAAAAAGGCCGCGAAGGTGACAAAGTTGGCGGGGGCGACATTAGCAGACTCCATCTCGTGAGTGATGTCGCGGAGCCAGTCATCGGCATCCAGGGGCTTGTCAGAGTTGCGAAACTGCGTTGGGTTGAGTCGCGTAAACTCTGTCAAAGTTACTGAAGCTGGGTTCCGGTTCTGGTTGTTCTGATGCGGAAACTGAGCCATGATTCCAACCATGAACTGGCGGTTGAGCTCGAACTGTTGCATCATAGCTGCCATATAGTCTGGCGGTGGTGGACGTTCAGGGGTACGACCACGACCACGACCACCTGGTCTAACCATCCTGCTACGTATCAACAGGGGGTAGTTTAGTAAAAGCAATTGCGAGTGTTTAGCGACAAGTATGATGTAACACGACAATACCTTAAGCAGTGTAATAGATACATAACAGTAGTCGATTAAGACATACAGATCCATACACAAAGTCGGGTACATGCGGACAGCATAACAGCGCAAATTAAAAGCTAGACATACTAGGCGGCGCGCAGGCACGCGGTAAGGAAGCACACAACGAGACATAGCAAAGGCTACATCAACGTCGGAGAAAACCACTGTAACGGGGTAACTGCGAGTGCGGACGACGAATATTCGTCGCGGAAGGATCCTGTGCTCCATGTGCACTCTGATGCAGAACCCGGTCTCGAACTGTAAGAAGAGGTCCACGTGTAGGTGTGTGACCTCCAACAGCAGGCCAGTCAATACCAGCATACATCTGAGTCCTGCGCGGGTAAAGGATGTGCTCCGGATGTATCCCTGCACGAACAGCGGGCATCAACTGCGTCATAGCATCGTAAAGACGTGCTCGAGTGGCAACCAACTCGACGGCAAGAGCCCGAACAGTGCGATCCAGAGCCTGAGTGCACTGAATCAGAACGCGGTGGTCATATCGGCGAGGCTCGTACGGGGCACAGATAGCTGTGTAGTATCCGGTAGCATCTCCAGCAGGGGCATACGGAATGTATCGGAACTCAGAGTCATCCAAGATACCACTGAACTGTCCTCGAAGACGTGCGACAGCAGAGTAGGCGGCATCATGTACTGCCATCTCAATCGTCACGCCTAATCCGTGAAAAAGGTGTAACCCGGTGTCTGAGTCATTCTGCCGATCATAAATCCGAACTTCAGCATAGTACTGTTCCTGATTAAACTCGCGGTAATCCTCGTAAACCATGTACTCAGGGTACCAGCGGTAGCCAAGTCTGGTCATGAGAGCGATCAGGACAGCTGGAAACCCAGGGGTATTACGAGCCCAAGTGCGAAGCACAAGCTGTGTCGTAGGACGCGGTGGAAACAAACGGTCCATCTGAAACAGAGGAAATTCAGATTTGTCAAATGACAACGAGAAGTTTAACACAACTCGGAGAGAAAGGTTAAACAAAACAATGGAAAGGAAAATGATTATCAGACTAATCAGATCAACGACAGGGAAATCGCACAGATATCCAGCTCTCCGGGTAGACGGGATTTACGAGATCCTAAGTGTCGGCGTTAGTAAAATTTTATTTAACCCGAATAGAAGAGATATTAGAGTCCCAGAGTATAGACGAGGAATAAAAGATCCTAATACCACCCAGTTGGCGACGTGGGCCCGTAAGCCACACAGCCAAGTTAGTAAATTAGTTTCTCGGTTTCTAGACTCAACTTCGGCCAAGGAATTTGGAGGGGGGCTTCCTACAGGCAGTCGGCTCTGATACCAACTTGTGACGCCCCCGGTTCAATCGTACACTAATCATACACGCAAACGCGTACGATCAAGCCCAGGGACTCACGGGAAGATATCACAACACAACTCTAAACACAAATAAACGGAGGTCCACAATATTACAAACCAGGGATCCGAAGATCCGAATACATAAGTCAGTCATACAAATAATATCTGGGTACAGACATAGTTAGACAAGTTCTGCCTTAAGAAGGCTAGCACAAACAGCGACACTAGATCGAAAGGCGTTGGCCTCCTGCCTGGGAGCCTCCGATCCTACTCCTGGTCAGCTGGCTCGATCCAGTAGTACGTGCCCTCTGGACCCGCCTGGTAGTAGGCTCCGGTGGTGGCGTCTGGCTCCTGGACTCCATCGTCTGGTGTATCATCAAGGTGGGGTATATGGGAAAAAAAAGAGAAAATAAAGCAACCGTGAGTACTCATCCGAAGTACTCAGCAAGCAAGGATCTATACTACATATGCAACATTATCAATGGAGAAGAGGCTGTATATGTGGACTGGGCTGCAGAAATGCCAGAATAGAGAGAAAAGCCTAGTCCTATCGAAGACTAGCATCTTCAAACATCTTCTCAAAGCCATCATCTTGCAGCAGTAGAAGAGAGTAGAATAGCATTTTATTTAGCAAACATGTTGAAGTACAGCTCAAAGATCCTTCCTCGACTCCCAGCGAGAAAGTAATCCCGAAGCTTCAATTAAGTAACAAGTATCCAGTTTAAGTAGGTAGATCGGGATACACAAACTGAGCGTCCTTTACCGTAGGACCGGCTATCGATAGAAGATTCATCCCTGCAGGGGTGCACTACTGTTACCCAACACGCTCGATCAACTCTGGCCGGACATACTTGCTGGGTAATGCCCGTCCTCGGAAGATCAACACGAAGCAGCGCTCTACCTAGGCTCAGCAGAGAGGTCAGCACGCCGGACTAACCTATGCACCCAGGGGTCTCGGGCCATCGCCCTGGGCACCTTGCGCGTTGCGTGGCTGGCCGGGGTGCAGGCGCGACACTGAACTCGCCAGTGAAGTATCCAGCCCAATCCCGACGATCAGCCCGCACGGTGAATCGTGACGTCTGATAAGCTTTCGGCGAAACGTACATCGCAGAGGGCCCCATAACCATTATCCCGCGTGGTGGTAGTGCGTATAGGGCACGTCGACCCACTCAGATCACACACCCAAATCCAATAGGCTCAATTAGTATCAAGCGGAGACAATCAGAGTCTCTGATGCTCCGCCACAATGTCACACTCGAGTGCCCTTCCGGCACACCCGAAATCATAGATCCCCAGCGGGTACCCACCAGGGTGGACCCGCCTGTGAAAAAGGTCAAGTAACCGTGTGGTCATAATCATCAGGGTGAACGTAAGAGGTATCACCCTCGAGGTTCACACTGAGGGGTTGCACGACAGAGTCGTATCGGACATGGAGAAGGAGGAATCACCCTCGATGACCACGATCGTACAACTATGCTGCAGAGTATTCATCAGGAGTGCGTTACGAGGTATCACCCTCGGCACTCGATAGTTACTACGCAGAGTCGTACAACTAAGGGGGGTGTGAAGTGAGGCGTCTGTCTCTGATCGACGATCACGTTGATCGAGTCGTTGATGAACAAGCAGGGGCGACAAAGTAAGGTGGTGGGGTCACAGATGGGTCATACCAACCTATACTAAACAGTTTATCATAGGCAGGTAAGATAGCAATGAACAGGTTACAACAGCAGGCTATGCATCAGAATAGGAGCATACATTAACAGTAGCGAAATCTAATGCAAGCAGGAGAATAGAATGGGCGATATCTAGAATGCTCAAGGGGGGGGCTTGCCTGGTTGCTCTGGCAAGAGAGGGAGGTCGTCAACGGGCTGCTCGTCGGTAGAGTAGTCGTAACCTGGTGCAGCGTCGTCGGTCTCGGCGTCTATCGAGAGAGAAGGAGGGGGAGAGAAACAATAAATTCACGGCAATAATGCAAACAATATGTATGACATGCCTAAATGATATGCCGGGGTGTTCTACTGCCTAACTAAACGATTTAGTTAATTTAGGAATTTATTCGAATTTATTTAATTAGGGTTGGACACTATTCATTTATCGAAATCGGTCTAATTGTTCAACGTTCTTATAGTTGCGGGCATCTGACGGGAATACAGAGGGCGTATCCGGGTTCGTATCGTCGTTCTGAGCAAGTTTCATGTACAAAGTATTTTCATCGGAGTTACGGTTTATTTAATATGATTTTCTAAAGTTTTTATTAATTTCTGAAATTTAATTAATTATTTAATTCAACATTATCCGAAACAGTGCTGATGATGACATCAGCATGACCTCATGCTGATGTCAGCGGTTAATTAAGTTAATTACTAATTATTGTTTAATTAACACTAATTAGTTAATTAGATTAACCAAATCAGGATTAATTAACTAATTAATTAATTATTATTTTTTTTATTTTTTTTGGGGTCATGGGCCCCACTGGTCAGTGGACCAGGGGCGGACACGTCCGGGGCGTGCCCCTTTTGGGACCGGACATGTCCGGTGCCCAAAGGGGACGCACGGGCGGGCGCGGGCGGTCGGGGGCGCGGCGAAGCGTGGGCGCAGGCGAGCGCACGCGGGGCCGGAGGCGGGGCGGCGGCGCGGTGGCTGGAGCGGCCGCGGGCGGCAGCGCGGTGGCTGGAGCGGCAGCGGGCGGCGGTCGCGCGGAGGCGAAGCGGGGCAAGATCCGCGAGCAGTAGCGAGGCAGGGCACGCGCGCGCGTGTGCGAGGCCCGGCGAGGCTGCGGTGCGCGCGGGCGCGTGCGCGAGCCGGCGAGCGCGGGCGGAGCGGCGGCACGGGGGCGCGGTGCGCGCGGCGAGGTGCGGGAGCAGAGAGGGGGAGGAGAGGCCCGAGGCCTCACCGTGATCCGTAGGGACGGGGCAGCGGGGGTCGGGGTGGTCGACGGGGACGACGGCGATGGGGAGGCAGGCCGGCGGGGACGAAGCGGCGACGTGCGGCGTCGGCGGCGAGATGGAGACGGGGCTGAGCAGACTTCAAATGTTCACGAACAATACGGACTTGTTCTTCAGCTTGCCGAATAATGTCCGGTCCGACGAGTGAGCGTTCCCCAGTTTCTGACCAATTCAGAGGGGTTCGACACTTACGACCGTATAGAACTTCAAACGGTGCCATCTTCAGACTAGCTTGATAGCTATTGTTGTAAGAGAATTCGGCATACGGGAGAGATTCCTCCCATTTCTTACCGAAGGAGATGACGCAAGCTCGAAGCATATCTTCGAGCACTTGATTCACTCGTTCAACTTGACCCTGTGACTGAGGGTGAAAAGCGGTACTGAACGACAGATGTGTTCCCATAGCTTCTTGGAAACTATTCCAGAATCTGGAGGTGAAGAGGCTGCCACGATCAGAACTGATCTCCAACGGAACACCGTGGAGTGACACAATTCGGGAAACATACAAGTCTGCTAACTGGCTAGCAGTGATTGTCTCCTTAACAGGCAGAAAGTGGGCAACCTTAGAGAATCGGTCAATGACAACAAATATAGCATCATTACCCTTCTGAGATCTGGGAAAACCAGTAATGAAATCCATTTGGACCTTGTCCCATTTCCATTCAGGAATTTCCAGGGGTTGCAGAGTTCCTGCGGGCCTTTGATGTTGGGCTTTAACGCGGCGGCAAACGTCACACTCAGAAACATAACGAGCAATGTCTCGCTTCATATTAGGCCACCAGAATCTTTGACAAATGTCACGGTACATCTTTGTGCTACCAGGGTGAATGGACAAGGGAGTGTCATGAGCTTCCTTCATAACGTTTTCCCTCTCATTCTTGAACTTGGGTACGAAGAGACGGTGTTGGAAAAATAGGATCCCATCTGCATCAAGATGGAATTTCGACGGCTTTCCTTTCTCGAGGTATCGCTTGATCTTTTCAACTTCAGGGTCATACCTTTGCATAACCTTAATGCCGTGTTCTAAATCTGGTTCGACAACCAGGGTATTGAGATAACCCTGTGGAACAATATGGAGGTTCAATTTGCAAAGCTCTTCATGGAGAAGAGGTTGTGTTTCTTGAACCATAAGATTGTTGCTATAGGACTTGCGACTTAAAGCATCGGCCATTACATTAGCCTTGCCGGGGGTGTATGAGATATTCATATCATAATCGGCAATTGTTTCGAGCCATCTTTGTTGATGAAGGTTCAGATCCGGTTGAGTATATAAATACTTCAAGCTTTGGTGATCCGTGTATATCTCGCAACGGTTACCGAGAAGGTAATGTCGCCATAGCTTCAAGGCATAGATAACCGCAGAAAGTTCAAGATCATGCACGGGATAATTTTCTTCATGAGGACGCAATTGCCGGGAGGCATAAGCAATCACTTTGCGCTCTTGCATTAGGACACAGCCTAATCCTTGACGAGATGCATCACAGTATATCACGAAATCCTTTTGGGAATCCGGGGGTGCTAGTACTGGGGCAGATGTCAATTTATCTTTTAGTGTCTGAAAGCTTTCTTGACATTTTTCTGTCCACTCAAATTTAACACCTTTGTGAAGCAGATATGTCAATGGTTTTGCAATCTTGGAAAAGTTCTCAACGAATCGACGGCAATAACTAGCGAGTCCGAGAAAACTTCTAACTTGCTTAACATTCTTTGGGGGAGTCCAGTCGAGAATAGCCTGAACTCGTTCGGGGTTAACAGCAATTCCATCCTTGGAAATCACATGCCCAAGGTAAGTTACTTCAGGAAGCCAAAATTCGCATTTGGAATACTTGGCATACAACTGGTGTTCTCGGAGCCTTTCTAGAACAAGGCAGAGATGTTTAGCATGTTCCTCTTTATTCTTAGAATAGACCAGAATATCATCTAGATATACCACGACGAATTTGTCGAGGTAATCCATGAATATATAATTCATCAGGCGGGAGAATGTAGCTGGAGCATTCGTTAGGCCAAATGACATGACGGTGTATTCATAGGAGCCATAACGAGTGACGAATGCAGTCTTGGGAATGTCCTCCTCACGGACACGGATCTGGTGATAACCCAACCTCAAGTCGAGTTTAGAGAACACCGATGATCCAGCGAGTTGATCATAAAGATCATTGATTCGGGGCAGTGGGTATTTATTCTGGATTGTGGCTTGGTTAATGGGCCGGTAGTCCAGAACCAATCGGTTAGTTCCATCCTTCTTCTTAACGAAGAGTGAAGGTGCTCCCCAAGCAGAGGAACTAGGGCGGATGAAACCACTCTTAAGTGACTTGTCGATTTCTTCCTTAAGCTCAAGAAGGTGATGCGGAGGCATCTTATAAGGTCGCTTGGCAATAGGAACGGTGCCAGGCTTCAAGTCGATGACGAACTCGACAGCTCTAGCCGGGGGTATTCCTGGAAGTTCTTCTGGAAAGACGTCTGGAAAATCTCGAACGACAGGAACGTTCTCGATCCCTTCCAGAGGTGAGGCGTTCAAAGCATTCATAACATATACCTCAGCTTCAGCGTCTCGAGTAATTCGGGCAGTGTAGTTCACTATCTCATCGGAGGGGTGAAGAAGTTGGATAATTTTTGTGGCACAATTGATCGAAGCAATGTGAGCTTTCAACCAATCCATTCCGAGTATGAGGTCTATGGTGGAAGACTTCAGGATAATAGGGGAAGCTAGGAATTCAAATTCCTCGATTTCAACAGGGACATTATGTGCCATCATAGTGGTTTGACATTGGCCTCCAGGGGTACGGACAACTATTGGCAGGTTCATCTTTTCAAATGCAATGTCATGAGATAATGCAAATGCTTCAGACATGAATGAATGCGATGCTCCTGAATCAAATAATACAGAAGCAGGTACTGAGTTAACAAGAAGGGTACCCATCACAGTAGCAGGTTGATCCTGGACTTCTTCAATGTCAATGTTGTAAGCTTGACCACGACCACGTGAAGCAGACCTAGTATTATAGTTGCGGGTCTGATTGTTGCCACGGCCATATCCACGGCCAGCACGAGGAAAATCTAACTGATTCTGAGTCTGGCGGCAGTCTTTAGCCTGGTGGCCTGGTTTGCGGCACTTGAAACACAAACCATCTTCAGGACGAAGAGGGGCATGGTTCTGAATAGCTTGAGCCTTTGACGGCCTCGGTGGTGGAGGAGGCAGACGTAGTGCAGCATTGTTCTTTGGCACAGAGGCATTGGGACGGAACGCGTTGTTGGGAATCCAAACTCTACGCTTCGGTGCTGAGCCCGAAGATGAGCCAGCATCACGATAGCGCTTCTGCGAGTCCTTGTGTTCCATCTGAGCGGTCTCAACGAGAATAGCCTTGTTCACTAGAGTTTAGAAGTCATTGATGTCTTGAGCAGCTAGTGCAAGCTTGAGGTCAGGGTGTAGTCCATTACGGAACTTCTCCTGTCTGCGAGCATCTGTGGCGATGTCTTCTTCAGCATAGCGGGAGAGATCAAGAAATTCCCGCTGATAAGCTTCGACGGTTTTATTGCCCTGGGTGAGGTTGCGGAACTGGGTCTTCATGCGTTCCATAATTGCTTGAGGGATGTAACGTGTACGGAAAGCAGCCTGGAACTCATACCAGGTGATGACTGTTCCAACAGGCAGAGTACGCTTGTGTGTGTCCCACCATTGAGCAGCGGGGCCCTTTAAGAAAAAGGCCGCGAAGGTGACAAAGTTGGCGGGGGCGACATTAGCAGACTCCATCTCGTGAGTGATGTCGCGGAGCCAGTCATCGGCATCCAGGGGCTTGTCAGAGTTGCGAAACTGCGTTGGGTTGAGTCGCGTAAACTCTGTCAAAGTTACTGAAGCTGGGTTCCGGTTCTGGTTGTTCTGATGCGGAAACTGAGCCATGATTCCAACCATGAACTGGCGGTTGAGCTCGAACTGTTGCATCATAGCTGCCATATAGTCTGGCGGTGGTGGACGTTCAGGGGTACGACCACGACCACGACCACCTGGTCTAACCATCCTGCTACGTATCAACAGGGGGTAGTTTAGTAAAAGCAATTGCGAGTGTTTAGCGACAAGTATGATGTAACACGACAATACCTCAAGCAGTGTAATAGATACATAACAGTAGTCGATTAAGACATACAGATCCATACACAGAGTCGGGTACATGCGGACAGCATAACAGCGCAAATTAAAAGCTAGACATACTAGGCGGCGCGCAGGCACGCGGTAAGGAAGTACACAACGAGACATAGCAAAGGCTACATCAACGTCGGAGAAAACCACTGTAACGGGGTAACTGCGAGTGCGGACGACGAATATTCGTCGCGGAAGGATCCTGTGCTCCATGTGCACTCTGATGCAGAACCCGGTCTCGAACTGTAAGAAGAGGTCCACGTGTAGGTGTGTGACCTCCAACAGCAGGCCAGTCAATACCAGCATACATCTGAGTCCTGCGCGGGTAAAGGATGTGCTCCGGATGTATCCCTGCACGAACAGCGGGCATCAACTGCGTCATAGCATCGTAGAGACGTGCTCGAGTGGCAACCAACTCGACGGCGAGAGCCCGAATAGTGCGATCCAGAGCCTGAGTGCACTGAATCAGAACGCGGTGGTCATATCGGCGAGGCTCGTACGGGGCACAGATAGCTGTGTAGTATCCGGTAGCATCTCCAGTAGGGGCATACGGAATGTATCGGAACTCAGAGTCATCCAAGATATCACTGAACTGTCCTCGAAGACGTGCGACAGCAGAGTAGGCGGCATCATGTACTGCCATCTCAATCGTCACGCCTAATCCGTGAAAAAGGTGTAACTCGGTGTCTGAGTCATTCTGCCGATCATAAATCCGAACTTCAGCATAGTACTGTTCCTGATTAAACTCGCGGTAATCCTCGTAAACCATGAACTCAGGGTACCAGCGGTAGCCAAGTCTGGTCATGAGAGCGATCAGGACAGCTGGAAAACCAGGGGCATCACGAGCCCAAGTGCGAAGCACAAGCTGTATCGTAGGACGCGGTGGAAACAAACGGTCCATCTGAAACAGAGGAAATTCAGATTTGTCAAATGACAATGAGAAGTTTAACTCAACTCGGAGAGAAAGGTTAAACAAAACAATGGAAAGGAAAATGATTATCAGACTAATCAGATCAATGACAGGGAAATCGCACAGATATCCAGCTCTCCGGGTAGACGGGATTTACGAGATCCTAAGTGTCGGCGTTAGTAAAATTTATTTAACCCGAATAGAAGAGATATTAGAGTCCCAGAGTATAGACGAGGAATAAAAGATCCTAATACCACCCAGTTGGCGACGTGGGCCCGTAAGCCACACAGCCAAGTTAGTAATTTAGTTTCTCGGTTTCTAGACTCAACTTCGGCCAAGGAATTGGAAGGGGGCTTCCTACAGGCAGTCGGCTCTGATACCAACTTGTGACGCCCCCGGTTCAATCGTACACTAATCATACACGCAAACGTGTACGATCAAGCCCAGGGACTCACGGGAAGATATCACAACACAACTCTAAACACAAATGAACGGAGGTCCACAATATTACAGACCAGGGATCCGAAGATCCGAATACATAAGTCAGTCATACAAATAATATCTGGGTACAGACATAGTTAGACAAGTTTTGCCTTAAGAAGGCTAGCACAAACAGCGACACTAGATCGAAAGGCGTTGGCCTCCTGGACTCCATCGTCTGGTGTATCATCAAGGTGGGGTATATGGGGGAAAAAGAAAATAAAGCAACCGTGAGTACTCATCCGAAGTACTCAGCAAGCAAGGATCTATACTACATATGCAACATTATCAATGGAGAAAAGGCTGTATATGTGGACTGGGCTGCAGAAATGCCAGAATAGAGAGAAAGGCCTAGTCCTATCGAAGACTAGCATCTTCAAACATCTTCTCAAAGCCATCATCTTGCAGCAGTAGAAGAGAGTAGAATAGCATTTTATTTAGCAAACATGTTGAAGTACAGCTCAAAGATCCTTCCTCGACTCCCAGCGAGAAAGTAATCCCGAAGCTTCAATTAAGTAACAAGTATCCAGTTTAAGTAGTAGATCGGGATACACAAACTGAGCGTCCTTTACCGTAGGACCGGCTATCGATAGAAGATTCATCCCTGCAGGGGTGCACTACTGTTACCCAACACGCTCGATCAACTCTGGCCGGACATACTTGATGGGTAATGCCCGTCCTCGGAAGATCAACACGAAGCAGCGCTCTACCTAGGCTCAGCAGAGAGGTCAGCACGCCGGACTAACCTATGCACCCAGGGGTCTCGGGCCATCGCCCTGGGCACCTTGCGCGTTGCGTGGCTGGCCGGGGTGCAGGCGCGACACTGAACTCGCCAGTGAAGTATCCAGCCCAATCCCGACGATCAGCCCGCACGGTGAATCGTGACGTCTGATAAGCTTTCGGCGAAACGTACATCGCAGAGGGCCCCATAACCATTATCCCGCGTGGTGGCAGTGCGTATAGGGCACGTCGACCCACTCAGATCACACACCCAAATCCAATAGGCTCAATTAGTATCAAGCGGAGACAATCAGAGTCTCTGATGCTCCGCCACAATGTCACACTCGAGTGCCCTTCCGGCACACCCGAAATCATAGATCCCCAGCGGGTACCCACCAGGGTGGACCCGCCTGTGAAAAAGGTCAAGTAACCGTGTGGTCATAATCATCAGGGTGAACGTAAGAGGTATCACCCTCAAGGTTCACACTGAGGGGTTGCACGACAGAGTCGTATCGGACATGGAGAAGGAGGAATCACCCTCGATGACCACGACCGTACGGCTATGCTGCAGAGTATTCATCAGGAGTGCGTTACGAGGTATCACCCTCGGCACTCGATAGTTACTACGCAGAGTCGTACAACTAAGGGGGGTGTGAAGTGAGGCGTCTGTCTCTGATCGACGATCACGTTGATCGAGTCGTTGATGAACAAGCAGGGGCGGCAAGGTAAGGTGGTGGGGTCACAGATGGGTCATACCAACCTATACTAAACAGTTTATCATAGGCAGGTAAGATAGCAATGAACAGGTTACAACAGCAGGCTATGCATCAGAATAGGAGCATACATTAACAGTAGCGAAATCTAATGCAAGCAGGAGAATAGAATGGGCGATATCTGGAATGCTCAAGGGGGGGGCTTGCCTGGTTGCTCTGGCAAGAGAGGGAGGTCGTCAACGGGCTGCTCGTCGGTAGAGTAGTCGTATCCTGGTGCAGCGTCGTCGGTCTCGGCGTCTATCGAGAGAGAAGGAGGGGGAGAGAAACAATAAATTCCACGGCAAATATGCAAACAATATGTATGACATGTCTAAATGATATGCCGGGGTGTTCTACTGCCTAACTAAATGATTTAGTTAATTTAGGAATTTATTCGGATTTATTTAATTAAAGTTGGACACTATTCATTTATTGAAATCGGTCTAATTGTTCAACGTTCTCATAGCTGCGGGCGTCTGACGGGAATACCGAGGGCGTATCCGGGTTCGTATCGTCGTTCTGAGCAAGTTTCATGTATAAAATATTTTCATCGGAGTTACGGTTTAAAAGATATGATTTTCTAAAGTTTTTATTAATTTCTGAAATTTTAATTAATTATTTAATTCAACATTATCCGAAACAGTGATTGATGACGTCAGCATGACATCATGCTGACGTCAGCAGCCACCTGACAGGGTGGGTCCCACCTGTCATAGGCTGTTAGGTTAATTAGGTTTAATTAATTTAATTACTGATTAATTAACACTAATTAGTTAATTAGATTAACCTAATCAGGATTAATTAACTAATTAATTAATTAATTAATTAATTAATTAATTATTTTATTTATTTCTATTTTTATTTTCTATTTCTTTTAAATCGTTTTTAGGGGGGTGGGCCCCATCTGTCAGCGGCACAGGGGGGGGCAGGGCCCACCGGGCAGTGGCCCATACGGCCACACGGGGCGGGCGTGGGCGCAGCCCGAGCGGGCGCGTCCAGGGTGCGCCCGGGCACCGGCGAGGCGCGGCTGGACGGGACGGCGGTGAGCGCGGGGCCACGGCGAGCGATGCGGGCGAGCGCGCGGGCGAGGTGTGGGGGCGCGCGCGTGCGGGTGGCCGCGGCGAGCGGAGGCAGAGGCGAGAGGACGAGCGGCAGCGGCGGCTGGAGTGGGCGCGAGCGGGGCGCGCGCAGCGCGGTCGGGCGCGAGCCGGGGCGCGGCGACGCGTGAGCATGCGCGCAGCGCGGTGAGCGGCGGCACGGGGGGGGCGCGGTGAGGTGCGGGAGCAGAGAGGGGGAGGAGAGGCCCGAGGCCTCACCGTGATCCGTAGGGACGGGGCAGCGGGGTCGGGGTGGTCGACGGGGACGACGGCGACGGAGACGAGGTGCAGGCCGGCGGGGAGGCGCGGGCTCCGGGCGGCGGCGAGGTCGTCGCGGCGTCGGGCGACGGGATCGGGGGTTTGCCCCGATCCGGATCCAGTCGAGGGAGGGGGCGACCGAGCGCCAGGCGGCTGGTCGGGGAAGAGGAGAGGACGGGGCGACGTCGGTGTGGCGGCGGCCGTCGGCGCTGGCCGATCGGCGCGGGGAGGGGGCGGCGTCGGCGAGCGCCGTCGGCGACGGGCCGTTCCCGCGATCCCGATCCCATCTGGATCGGGAGGTGGGGGCTGACGAGGGGGAGGCGGCGACGGGGCGGCGTCGGCGACGGCGTAGGCGACGGGGCGGACGGGATCGGAGATCCCGATCCAGACGAGGGGGGGAGAGAGAGCGAGGGGAATGGGGTGGGGATTAGGTTTTTGGCCGGCTGGGGCCATATAGGCCAGGGGGGGGGGACACAAGTGGGCCGGCCGGCTGGGCTTCGGCCCAGTTGGGCCGGGGGGGGGGGTCCCTTTTCTTCTTTTCTGTTTCATTTTTCTTTTATCTTTTTCTTTATTCTCCTTTCTCAGTTTGTAAATAGTCAGGCCTCAAAATGGTTTTTGTAAAACATGAGACCTAGTTTCATAAATACCAGTGCATTATTCCCTAACACCTAAAATTAGTTTGGACAAAACATAATTCCATATTTATTTCAGATTTAATAAATGGTTATTAAATATTATCTTTATCCACTGTTTGAGGTTGTTCGAGTCACTTATCCAATTCCAATGATGTTGGTTTCAATTTTAGAATAGCCTCTGGAATATTTGCTATATATCTGACATTTTAGCTCCTATGTTGGACAACTTTCATATTCCACTTTCATTTAAATTTTGAATTTGACTTAGGAGTTGAAATGCAATGTGATGCTAATGATGATTAAGCACTGTTGATCATGCTAACATGTCATTATCAAAAGTGATTACTGTTGCTAATCACCGGGGGTGTTACAGGCCGCCTTCTTGAGGTTCGCTGTCTTTCGGTTGCTCACGGGCGGGTAGGGCCCGCCGCCTGCGGGCCGTACCGACCGCCCGTCGTGGGAGCATGGTCCCGCTGTTGAGGGCTGCGTCACGGGCCGCGTGGCTACAGTGCCACGCCTGGCAGACGGGTGTCCGCTTGGTCAGCCCGCCCTGTAGCCATGCCCCACCAGGATTTGGGGGTATGGGTGGACATGTAGCCACGCCCCATCTTATCGTATTGAATGGGCGCAGACTCCGAGGGGAGGAGGGGCCGTTTGCTAGGACCCGGCCTCCCCCGAAGCCGCCTTCTGAGGGTACACCGCCATCTGGGAGTCGGCCCCTTGGGCCAGCCGGCCCAAGGGAGCCGGCCGCATGTCCGGGAGGCGCAAGGGGCTTGGCTTGCCCTGTTGTCTTGAAATGCTATGGGGTGCTGGTGAGGCTACCCGTGGTCAATCCCTCCGACAGGGACTGCCTGAACTGCTACCACTCCTTACTCGGCCATTGTTCATTGTGGCAGACAGACCGATTGACCGGTATGTATGTACACGTCTGTGACCACACAGACGACGACGGTACGTACGCTTCAACCTGGTGGGTTCCAGCTATCAGGGAGGATAAGGACGCACTTCCTTGCGTGCGGAGATATAGCTGGTGGGTCCCAGCTGTCAGGGGGAGGAATCATTTTTTCTCACGTAATAAGAAGGCACTTCCTTGAATGCGAAGATGTAGCTGGTGGGTCCAGCTATCAGCCTCACCACGTACAGTCCGCGGTGGACGACGGTGAGGCCTCGGAAGGGAACGAACCGGAGCCGAGGAAGACACGGCAGTGGTTTCCCACGTGGAAGGGACTACGACGGTTGACTGGTTCGGCTGTGGTGTGAGGCTACCGTCGCTGGAAAATAACAGGGGGTGTGGGTGAGTAAAGGGAAGGCCTGGCCAGCGGTGTGAGTAGGGTGGGGAAGTGATGCCTGCGTGGTAGCACAACTGGCCACGGGAGGCAGGAACAGGCGGTACGGTCGGCGCTTGTTTGGGCGGCTGGAGCAAGTAGATCAGAGGTTGAAGAAGCAGCATGGCGGTTGGACTAATATTCAACTGTCACTGCTGCTAGAATCATTTGTTGACTAAGTTGACATTGCCCAGCGTACGCGTCAACTTAGTAGGCCCACGAGTCAGCCTCCAAATCGGGTGGGTCCCAGCTAGCAGCGGGAGGAATCATTTTTCTTGCGCGTAATAAGGAGCCACTTTCTTGCGTGCAAAGATGTAGCTGGTAGGTCTCAACTGTCAGGGGGAGGAAACTTTTTTTCCACGTAATAAGGAGGCACTTCCTTGCGTGCGAAGATGTAGCTGGTGGGCCCCGCCTATCAGTGGGAGGAATCATTTTTTTCGCGTAATAAGGAGGCACTTGCTTGCATGCGGCCATGGATCATGTGGGTCCGTACTGTCAGCTGCTCCATGTACATCCCTCTGTCGATGGCTATCATTTGTTGACTACGTTGACCAAGCCGCGTCGAGAGCACCAACGTGGTGGACGATGGCAAGGCCTAGGAAGGGAACGACCTAGAGTCGGGGAAGACTCGGCAGTGGTTTCCCATGCGGTGCGGAGTACGAGGGTTTACTGGTTCGGCTGTCGTCGCCGGACAATAATAGGAGGTGTGGGTGAGTAGAGGAATGGACTGGCCAGCGATGGGAGTAGGGTGGGGCGATGAGGCCTGCGCGGCAGCATAGCCGTCCACGGGAGGCGGGAGTAGGCTTTCCCGCCGGCGCTGGTTTGGGCGGCTGGAGCAAGAAGATCAGAGATTGAAGAAGCAGCACGGTCATTGGATTAACATCCAACGGTCACTGCTGCTAAAATCGTTTGTGGACTAAGTTGACAAAGCCTTGCGTACACGTCAACCTAGTAGACCCACAAGTCAGCCTCCAAATCTATCGCAAACAGCATACAACCCAAAATTTCTAGCCAGATTCAAATTAATTTAAAAGTTAAACATACATTAATTTAAAATCCAATGAAATTTTACCCGCACAAAAACAATGAAATTTAAAATATCAAAATCCGAAAGAAAAAAGTAATTTGGAACTAATTGCCTGTTTGCTGTATTTTTTGAATTTACAACCCATTTCTTTTTACTTATAGCCCATTTTTTGGGCAAGTCGAATGCATTGCTCCTTGTCTTGAAAGATTTCTGGGCAAGTCCGATGGTTAGTCTGTAAAAAACAAAATAGCTGGGCTAGCCATTTTCAGAAAGAAAAAAAACAACTGGGCTGGTCATGTGGTAAACATATGAAATAAATGCCTGTGCTAGACGGGCCACAGCTCCCGCACAACCCAGTTGATACCCTGCTCCGTCCCGAAAACAAAAAAAAAATACTGTGTGAGCTGCTGGGTCCCAGGTGTCAGCCACTCCTTGTGCAGTTATCTCGCTTATTGACTACGTTGACTGTGGCGTGCGACCTAGATGTCAGGAAACCATCAGGAGGAACCTTTTTTTCTTGTAATAAAGGAGGCACTTGCTTGCGTACTGCCATGACCCTGGTGGGTCCCTACTGTCATCCTCTCCATGTACAGTCATCTCCTTATTCCTCTCAGTTGTTGACCATGTTGACAATACCGGAGGGCGGCGCCGCGGTGAGCGAACTGATACGTCTCCAATGTATCTATAATTTATGAAGTATTCATGCCATGTTTACAACAATTTTATAAGGTTTTGGTATGATTTGGATGGAACTAACCCGGACTGACGCTGTTTTCAGCAGAACTACCGTGGTGTTGTTTTTTGTGCAGAAATAAAAGTTCTCCAAATGCAACGAAACTTTTTGACGATTTTTTTTGGAACAAAAGAGGCACTAGAAGCTTCGTGGGAGGACCAAAAGTTGAAGGAAGTGAGCACAAGACACCTGGACGCGCCACGAGGCCCAGGCACGCCCAGGTGGGTTGTGCCCACCTCGAGGCCCATCTTCGCGTGATTCCAACGCTGAAAAATCCTATAAAAAGAGAAACCATCAGTAATAACCCTAGATTAGAAGTTCCGCCGCCGCAAGCCTCTGTAGCCATGAAAAACCAATCTAGACCCTGTTCCGACACCCTGCCGGAGGGGGAAATCATCACCAGGCCATCTTCATCATCCCGACGACCACCATGATGAGGAGGGAGTAGTCCACCCTCGGGCTGAGGGTTTGTACCAGTAGCTATGTGTTTAATCTCTCTCTCTCTCTCGTGTTCTTGAGATGGCACGATCTTGATGTATCACGGGCTTTGTTAATATAATTGGATCATATGGTGTTTTCCCCTCTCTATCCTGCTGTGATGAATTGAGTTTTCCCTTTGAGATTTCATTTTATCGGATTGAATACTTTTATGGATTTGAGAGCACTTGATCTATGTCTTGGCACTCAACTCACGGATTCCCGAGGTGACATTGGGGTAATCTATGCATAGGGGTTGATGCATGTTTGCGTCCTTGTTTCTTCGGTAGAAATCTTGGGGCACTCTTTGAGGTTCTTTGTGTTGGATTGAGTATTATGAATCTGAAATTGTTTGATGCACATTGCATAATCAACTCACGGATACTCGCGGTGACATTGGAGTATCTAGGTGACATTAGAGTTGGTTGATGTGTATCATATGGTGTTATTTTAGTACGAACTCTTGGTTAGATCGATCGGAAAGAATAGCTTGGTGTTATTTTAGTACAAACTCTAGGGTAGGTTGATCGGAAAGAATAGCTTTGAGGTGGTTTTGTACCCTACAAACAATTTCTTCTTATGTTCTCCGCTAGTTAGGAACTTTGGAGTGATTCTTCATCGCACGTTGAGGGAAGGTTATATGATCCAATTATATTAGCATTCTTGAGAGATTGCACTAGTAAAAGTACGGACCCTAGGCCTCATTTTCAAGCATTGCAATACCGTTTGTGCTCTGTTTTATCAATCGCTACCTTGCTGTTTTTTATTATTCCTATTACAAAAATCAATATCTACTATCATTACTACGCTTGTATCACCATCTCTTCGCTGAACTAGTGCACCTATACAAATTTCCATTGTATTTGGTGTGTTGGGGACACAAGAGACTTTCTGTTATTTGGTTGCAGGGTTGTTTGATAGAGACCATCTTCATCCTACGCCTCCCACAAATTGATAAACCTTAGGTCATCCACTTGAGGGAAAATTGCTACTGTCCTACAAAACTCTGCGCTTGGAGGCCCAATACGAGTCTACAAGAACAAGTTGTGTAGTAGACATCAAGCTCTTTTCTGGCGCCGTTGCCAGGGAGGTGAGTGCTTGAAGGTATATCTTTAGATCTTGCAATTGAATCTTTTAGTTTCTTGTTTTATCACTAGTTTGGTTCGTAAAAGAAAACTAAAAAAATGGTATTGAGGTGGCCTCATATTATTCGTCTTTATCATGTCTTTCTTGAAAATGATGTAAAGGAAAATTGTGCTCAATTGATAGAAGAAGAATTCAATAAAATGTTTGACATATAATCTTTGAATGATGAGCATGATTGCAATGTTGCTAGTATGAATTCTTTGAATATCCATGATGCTAGTGATATGCAAAGCCATAAGCTTAGGGATGCTATGTTTGATGAAGATGATATTTTTATTCCCCCAAGTTTTGATGAGAAAATTTATTATGATGATTGCATGCCTCCTATTTATGATGATTATATTGATGAAAGTGGGTTTGGAAGAGTGTCAACTTTATGTAGTGATGATCCCACTATTTTGGAGGGTGTTGAATCTTATTGTAATAATTATGAAAGTGGATTTGGAGAGGTCATGACTTTATTTAATGATGAATCCACTATTTTGGAAGAGGTTTCAATTGACTATGACTAGTAGAACGCCCGTGCGTTGCCACGGGCTATTGTGCATATCAATGAATTTAACAAACGATTAAGATCGTTTCAAGGTCGAAGCTTATTTCTCCCTCATACGCCAGATGTGTTCAGACATCAAACAGGCGTCGAGTGGGCTCCTCAAAATTTAACCATCTCAATGGTCCGGGCTCCCCAAATCCAGCCATATGTGGGGGAGAAATGTGGTTGTTTGAACACTCGGTCCCAACACAAAACCCCAACCCACGACACACCCTTCCCTTTTCCTGCCGAACCCTCCCCTTCCTGCTCGATTTTCCACCGCAGCGGAACATTTTTTGCTGAACCCCTCTCTTTTAAATGAACCTTAAGTTTCCGTTCAACAAAAGTTGAAGCCATGAGCTAGATACGAGAACCTAAAGATATAAGATTTAAAATGTTCAAGGTACCGGGGAAAACAATCTAAAACCTAATAAAAAAATCTAGCTGAAATATTGATATTTGATTAATATTGCATTGATACTACAATCAAGAAAATAATAATGAACAAAAAGAAAAATTAAACCGCACGTCCAATGAACGAATCAGGTTTCATGAGGTTCACATGACAATTTAAGCTTATTGTTGCTATTGTTATAATTGAGAAGTGCAGATTTTAAATGTTACTTGACCAAGAATGGGAAGTTCAAAAACCAATTAATCATCATAGTTGCATGTCACTATCCAAACTACACCGGCGTTAGCGACCGGTCGTTACAATGTGGGACATATCAGTAGAATGTTAGCATGGCAGCGAACATCGTAAGAAAACATGCAAGGAGCATGCAAGTTTTGACCATCTCAGCACGTCCTGGTTGAGATGTTGGAACTGTAGACCTGTTGTGTAACAGAAAATAAAGCAAGTTCTTTCGTGAGTACTCGTATATGATTGAATATCAAATCTACTATTTTTGGTTAGGCAGAAACTTGCAAGATAAAATACATATGCAAGTACTCCTTTCTCAATAGCAGTACAACACCCATCTGTCCATTTCAGACACAAAGTACATACATGTAACACCAGCACTATGGAAACTCCCCCAACAAGTTATCTTGTAGCTATTGCATGATTCACTAAATGCTAACGCAAGTTCATGGACACAAGAGAAGGTGGTTTGCTTTGGCAAAGGATATGGCGTCGATGGATACAACAAAGTCGTTCTTCGTCCATCATCTATGCCTCATGTTCATGTCGAGCTCGGGCTCATACATGCCACCACCCGGCATAGGGCCAGCTATGGCTGGTGTATCTGCTTAGATCTGGCTCTAAGCTCCATCTAAACAAGCCTCTCGAAGACCTCTGGGTGTTTGCCTTGCACCTCTAGACCAGTGGACCTACATAAGGGGGGCATAATATTTTAGAATCAAACATGCAGCCAGAGTTGTATCATAAATAAATTCAGGATAAAATCAAACATGGACCGGATGGACCTACATAAAGAATGCTAAGCACAAACATAATATTGTACATTTTAATATGTAGGACAAAGATGTTAAATGGAGCTTTAATAATGCTCTATCACATTCAAATCTCTACTCGAGTATTTGTCATATGAGTATTTTACAGTTTTTGTGAACTTTTAAATTGTTATTAGCAGTCACTTTTGCTTTTTATATATTTTCAAATAGACCTCTCACAATCATCAGGGACATGTATTTTTATTTCTGACAAATATAGTAAGGAAGTTTAACTTACATGTAGCCCCTGCGAAAGATGCATGATTAGAACGGATGTATACCTTGTTGGATTGCATATCTAGTCGTTTTATATACGCATGCATATTCAGTTATTTGAGATCTTGCCATGTGGTTCACCTTATCTCTTCTTTTAATCTTCATGAAAAGACATGATATTGAGTACATGAGTGTTGTTTGCGGATATTGATAAAGTTTGACTATTCAAATATATGAAGCTTTTATACAATGGAAGTTGCATGTGTTGAATTATTGGCGTCTTCTTATATTTTCCAAAATATTGTAATATAGAAAAAAAGTACTTGCCTGGTCATACATGATTGAGAAGAACAGACGAATACAGAAAACACATACCTTACATGGTTGATGATCTGGCCGTTGACTGGTGCTAGAAGTTCTCCCACTCTTAGAGCCTGACAGGCTCTGCTTATGGCTCTCAAAGACCTCAAATAGCTCTAGCGGGTATTCACCACCTTGCTCATCGTTGCGGTAGTCAACGGCATCGTCTCTCCAAGCATGGGGTTCAAATTTACAACATCTCTGGATTGATTTAATCTCTGCCAAAGAACAACAAGTGGCATGACACAATTATGGTCATCTTCAGAGAAAATATACGCAAGCGGTAATGCAAGTTGTACATACCTTTAATTCACCACAACCTTGCGGGAAATATCGGTGATTTTCAAGTTCTTTGGAGGTCCCATGTGGGCTCATGGTCTCAACATGCTCGCCAACGGTTTGTTGATGTGGACTATAAAGCGGTGCGTGTGCTTTGATGCTATCTCGATGTTCTTTTCGATGCAAATCACACAATTCAAGTGATATATTCCCTTGTATGTGTGTGTAATTAATCAATCTAAGGACTAAATCTTGTTGTAGCCTTGCAAGTGGAGATGTGTCAAATCCTAGAAAATCATCAAGTTAGGATTGAGCAAGTCTAACTAAGTAGAAGACACAAAAAAATGCATTTACTATGCTTCCTCTTTCAACTAAAAGGAGGACTTGATTCAATCAAATGTCCACACATGCTAATTTGAAGGCTTAATAACTCTCTATTCTACTAAAAATCATAAGAATTACGAAGAGAACACATAGGACACAAATGTATATCTAGAAGGGGATTGGAGCCTTTCTTGTGTGATGTTAAGATCTAAAACCACTCTCAGCTTAGACATATCCTACTTCTAGTTTTCTGATCCAAAGGAGGAAAACATGATCAATTATTTCCAAAAGCTGACCATATAAGCAAGGCTAAAAGGAGCCCATTAGTACTGCAAGGTTGATCTAATCACTATATCAACTACTAATGCAAATTTCGAACAGTAAAAGCAACCATTATGTGGTAGAAACAAACAATACTATTTTAACCATGAAACATGATTTGCAGACTCGGATTATAGTGGCAAATACAGGTTATAGGATATTGGTGCTAAAACGTTTCCTGCAAAAACATTCAGTTTTCTTCTCTAGGCTCTAACATATCAATATGAAGTAAATGACTTAAGCAGCACGGAGGAGGAAGCATACTTGCCTTTAATCTAGAAAAAAAATACATACCTAGTTGACACTATTGTCAATCAGTTCTCTAGCAACACTATAGTCACAATATTACAATGTAGTTCTATTACTTCAGGTAAGGTTTTCCATTGAGCAGCTAATTGTAATTTTCAGAACATAATTGTTGGGGCCGCCAAAATTGGTGAGGCTGCAAACAGTGAACTAAAAAAAGATAAGGTAATAAAGATCTTAACAATATCCTTTATTTGTGTAGCATATTCATAAAGGTGGTGATCAGAGTTTGTTAGAACCTTAGAAGATGATTTAGATTCTGAGACTCAAAATAGCACTGTTTGTGGGAAACAACTACTCCCTCCGTCCCAAAATAAGTGTCGTTGATAGCGACACTTATTTTGGGACGGAGGGATTAAACACACGATAGCAACAAAAGAAAATTATATTTTTGTCTGATGATAATAGCTTTCAGTTTCACAAATGTAGAAACCAAGACATACGAAAATCCAGTGTTCAAAAAATTATGTAATCTCAAAAACATGAAGATATTTCACGAGGAAAAACATGAAGGTATAGACATCAACTTAAAAAATTCCCCAGACCAACACTAAATAAATGGGTGACTTGCAGAAGTGTGAGCCGTCGAGGTATCAGATAAACTTATTTTGCTAGGGGGATAGTATGGATAGCAGTAACAGGCAGACTTGGCACAACTGGAACCTGCTTGTCGTGGAGGGTGCTCGTGGACTCGTGGTACCTGAACCAGCTCCACCTGCTGGAGGACTTGTGATCTACCGTGCGTCAGGCCTCTAGGAACAGCGGGTTCTCCTTCATGAGCGCCAACGCTGCTTGGTTGAGTCAAAATCATGAATCAGCGAGAATCAAGGCGCACATCAGTCTGAACCCTTGGCTAGCTCACATTGATGCTTCCTTGCGGAACTTGGCCTGGAGTCCAGGACTCTTCAATGTCGTCTTGAGTCTTCTAGCAGTGATTCCTTGTGCAGCTCCTTCCTCCTCTGGGTCATGTGAGCCCGGGTAGTAGTAGGCATATTTTGCACAAGCAGCGGCTTACCCAGCAAATGCACAACAGGAGTAGCACACATATCTGGCAAGACATTCAGCAAGATCTAACACAATAGGAGTTTTGTAGTTCATCTCAAGGAAAAGGACATGGTTTGAGATTTATTACCGCAATGGGTGGTGTGGCAGACGAAGACCAGGGGCAGGGAGACAGTGTGGACGCCGGCCGCCGGGGTATGGACTGACCGGGCTGGCCAAGCCGTTGCCTTTGTCCAGATGCACGTGCAACACTCACTGGACGGGTCCGGCTGCATCTGATTGGAGCAGGTGCCGGAGACCTTCCAGTGCAGCCACCGATGGTGGCACCGCCGCACGACCCTTCTCCTTGAGATCTGACCATGGATCAACGGATCTATGGGAGGAGGGATCCCGGCTCGGCACCGTCGCTGGGAAGGACTGAGAGGACCTCCTTGAGATGAATACGACACCCTTGGCGCGGGATACACGGACGCAGGCACCGACCGCCGTACACGCGGAAAGATGGATAGCGCCACGCCCCCTGCCTTGACCGATCACTGATGTAGAGGGGGTCAACGACAGGTGGATCTGGAGCGTCAGTGTGGGGGGGGGAGGCCACAGCCATCATGGTGCCGACGGAGACCCGTGATGGGGCGTCCTCGCAAGGGAGGCAGTGGCGCGTGAAGAAGAATCGGCAAGGAATCTGGTGGGCGGCTGGCCGGCATTGACTGCAGGCGGCATTGGGGGCGATCGTGGGAGGATGAGGAGGCTGTGGCATGCGTATGTGCCTGTGGGTTCCATCGGGAAGGAGTCAATCGAGAGAGGAGCCGCGGCCTATGGTTTTTTTCCGTTCTGGTGGTGGGCGACGAGATGAAAAAAAAACAGACGAAATTAAACTGCGGAGACTACCAACTCCTCCATTAGGAGTAGAGATAACAAAGTTGCTATATATGATGATTATGGTGATGACATGTATGATATATTGAATAATGATAACCATGAAACTTGTCATCATGATTTTAATTTCCAATCACATGATAGTTATTTTGTTGAGTTTGCTCCCACCACTATTCATGAGAATAAATTTGCTTGTGTGGAGAGTAAGAAAATTTCTATGCTTGTGGATCATGAAAAGAATGATTTATGTGATAGTTATATTGTTGAATTCATTCATGATGCTACTGAAAATTATTATGAGAGGGGAACATATGCTTTTACATATTGCAATAATATCAAGTTTCCTCTCTATGTGTTGAAAATCTTGAATTTTGCTTGTTTTGCCTTCCTATGCTAGTTGATTCTTGCTCCCATAAATTGTTTGCTCACAAAATCCCTATGCATAGGAAGTGGGTTAGAGTTAAATGTGCTAGTCATATGCTTCATGATGCTCTCTTGTTATGTTTTGATTCTTATCTTTTATGTGAGCATCATTGAAATCATCATGCCTAGTGATGTCTACTACGCAACTTTATTCTTGTACATTCGTGTTGGGCCTCCAAGCGCAGAGTTTTGTAGGACAGTAGCAATTTTCCCTCAAGTGGATGACCTAAGGTTTATCAATCCGTGGGAGGCGTAGGATGAAGATGGTCTCCCTCAAACAACCCTGCAACCAAATAACAAAAAGTCTCTTGTGTCCCCAACACACCCAATACAATGGCAAATTGTATAGGTGCACTAGTTCGGCGAAGAGATGGTGATAAAAGTGTAATATGGATGGTAGAAATATATTTTTATAATCTGAATAAATAAAAACAGAAAGGTAGCAAGTGATAAAACGGAGCATAAATGGTATTGCAATGCTTGAAAACAAGGCCTAGGGTCCGTACTTTCGCTAGTACAATCTCTCAACAATGCTAATCTAATTGGATCATATAACCATCCCTCAACGTGCGATGAAGAATCACTCCAAAGTTCTTATCTAGCGGAGAACATAAGAAGAAATTGTTTGTAGGGTACAAAACCACCTTAAAGTTATTCTTTCCGTTCGATCTATTCAAGAGTTCGTACTAAAATAACACAAAGTTATTCTTTCCGTTCGATCTATCCAAGAGTTCGTACTAAAATAACACCATATGATACGCATCAACCAACTCTAATGTCACCTAGATACTCCAATGTCACCACAAGTATCCATGAGTTAATTATACGATATGCATCAAACAATTTCAGATTCATAATACTCGATCCAACACAAAGAACCTCAAAGAGTGTCCCAAGATTTCTACCGGCGAAACAAGGACGAAAACATGCATCAACCCCTATGCATAGATTACCCCAATGTCACCTCGGGAATCTACGAGTTGAGTGCCAAAACATATATCAAGTGAATCAATATAATACCCCATTGTCACCACGGGTATTCATATGCAAGACATATATCAAGTGCTCTCAAATCCATAAAAATATTCAATCCGATAAAATGAAATCTCAAAGGGAAAACTCAATTCATCACAACAAGATAGAGAGGGAGAAACACCATATGATCCAACTATATTAACAAAGCCCACGATACATCAAGATTGTGCCATCTCAAGGACACGAGAGAGAGAGAGAGAGATTAAACACATAGCTACTGGTACAAACCCTCAGCCCTGAGGGTGGACTACTCCCTCCTCATCATGGAGACCATAGGGATGATGAAGATGGCCACCGATGATGATTTCCCCCTCCGGCAGGGTGCCGGAATAAGGTCTAGATTGGTTTTTCATGGCTACAGAGGCCTGCGGCGGCGGAACTTCTGATCTAGGGTTACCCCGAGGGTTTTTGGAATATTTGGGAATTTATAGGGCGAAGAGGCGGTGCGGGAGGCCATCGAGGTGGGCACAACCCACCTGGGCACGCCTGGGCCCCCAGGCGCGCCCTGGTGGGTTGTGCTCTCCTCGGAGCTCTCCTCTGGTACTTCTTTGGCCCACCGGGTGTCTTCTGGTCCAGAAAAAATCTCCAAAAAGTTTCGCCATATTTGGACTCCGTTTGGTATTGATTTTCTGCGATGTAAAAAACAAGCAAAAAACAACAACTGGCACTGGGAACTATGTCAATAGGTTAGTCCCAAAAAATGATATAAAGTTGCTATAAAATAATTGTAAAACATCCAAGAATGATAATATAACGGCATGAATACTTCATAAATTATAGATACGTTGGAGACGTATCACCTGGCTAAAAAGGCCTTAAAGAAAAGTGCTTGTTGGGAGACAACCCAACACTTTTACCTTTTTTTTTGTGTGTTTACATGATTAAGCTACTGTAGTAATTATGTTTTATAGCTTTTGTTTCAATAAAGTGCCAAGTAAAGCCTTTGGGATAGTATGGATGATAGTTGACTTGATTCTGTGCAAAAACAGAAACTTTTTCTTCCAGTAACAGAATTGTTTAAATTCACTGGAGCGTCCAAAAACTCTGATTTATTTAAATATGATTTATATACAAATTTCATACGTTTTCCTAAAATTTCAGGAGTTTTGGAGATTCATAAGTATGACTAAAATTCAGATCTTTACGTACTGTTCTATTTTTGACAGATTCTGTTTTCAATGCATAGTTTGCTTGTTTTATGGTTTCTATGGCTTATATTGCTTATTATAAATTGTGGAAATTTTATAGTACAGTAGGAATTGTTTGAGAACAATTATGAATCTTATCTTGACAGTACCAAAGTGAATGATTTGTCTTTATCATACTAACCATCTCACGAAGTTTCGTTAAGTTTTGTGTGATTGAAGTTTTCAAGTTTTGGGTGAGATCTCGATATGAGGAGAATAAGGAGTGACAAGAACCCTAAGCTTGGGGATGCCCAAGTCACCCAAGGTAATATTCAAGGAATATCCAAGCAACTAAGCTTGGGGATGCCCTAGAAGGCATCCCCTCTTTCGTCTCCAACATTATCGGTAACCTTACTTGGAGCTATATTTTCATTCGTCACATAATATGTATTTTGCTTGGAGCGTCATTTTATTTTATTAGGATTTGCTTTATGTTATTGGAAATTTTTTATATCTTTTACTTCAATAAAAATGTCAAGTATAGCCTTTGCCATGCTTATTTTGCAAGTCTATGTGTTGCTATTTGGAAACAGAAAATTGCACACTATTGCGTGAATTATTGAGAAAAGTCAGAATGTGATAAAATGTTGAATTTTTTTTCACAATAAGATATGATAAATTTTCTACAGTGTGGTCAATTTTTATAATTTTTGGAGTTAGGGAAGTGTAAGTAAAATTGCACTATTTACAGACTGTCCTGTTTCGACAGATTGCTGTTATGTTTGCATATGTTTGCTTGTTTAATGATTCTATTTGAGGATAGGATTATTAAATATGCAGAGGAATTTATTATGCAATTTTAAATAATAATTTTAATGATTTTCTACAGTATAGGATTATAAGGTTATTGCATTGATTTATACTAACTTATCTCACGAGTTCTTGTTGAGTTTTGTGTGGATGAAGTTTTTAAAATTTAGGGAAACCGTGATATAAAAGGAATTAAGGAGACACAAAAGCTCAAGCTTGGGGATGCCCAAGGCATCCCAAGATAATATTCCAAGAAGTCTCAAGCATCTAAGCTTGGGGATGCCCCGGTAGGCATCCCACCTTTCCTCATCAACAATTATCGGTTAGCCTCGGTTGAGCCTAAGTTTTTGTTGCTTCACATGATGTGTGCTATTTTTAGAATGTCATTTTATTTTGTTTTGCTTGCTGTTTTAATAAAATACTTATATCTAAATGTTTTTAAATTTGAGAGAGTCCTCAAATAGCTACCCATTTACTTAACTACTCGCTTGAACTTCACTTATATCTTTTTGGAGTAGTTTGTCATATACTCTTGTGCTTCACTTATATCCTATGAGTAAATTTTTTAATGAATTGAATATCATGAAGTTGAAATTATATGTTCATATCATGCCTAGTAGTAGCTTCACATTGGGTTTAGAAAGTGAAATTTTTGAAGCTTGACAATCACAATATTGGTCATACAAGCAATTCATGAATGATTAGTATAAGGAAGAGAACTTTCACATATAAATATATTATCTTGGACATCTTCTATGATTGTGAATACCCATTAATTATTTTCAAACTTGAGAAAATTAGTTGAAGTTGGACAAGGAAGAAAACGTAATGAGTTATGGTTGTGTATATTTGCATAGAAGTTATATTGTTATGGATCCTCCAACATGTGGTGTTTGCTTAGAATCTTTTGCTAGCCAAAAATTCGTACTAAGTAGAGATACTACTTGTGCATCCAAAAACCCTTAAACCCAGTTTCTTGACACGAGTGTCCACCATACCTACTTATGGATTGAATAAGATCCTTCAAGTAAGTTGTCATCGGTGCATAAAGCAATAAAAATTGCTCCTAAATATGTTTGATCTTTTATTGTAAGGGAAAATTGAGCGTTGTACGAACTTGTGATGGCAAAGTAATAAAAGTGACGGACTGCATAATAAAGGTTGCTATCACAAGGGGCAATATAACGTGACGTTCCTTTGCATTAAGAGCTTGGGCATCCAAAAATAAAAAGCGCATGACAACCTCTGCTTCCCTCTGCGAAGGGCCTATCTTTTACTTTTCAGTATTTACTTTTATGCAAGAGTCAATAGAATGCATTCTCATTTCAACCTAAATTATTCTCTAGTTTGCAAGCATCATGTGGTGGGGAAAGATCTAGGCACATATGGCCAGTCAAATATATTTGATCATGATTTATTATTGTTGACAATTATCTCTATGATAAATGAGTTGGGAGGCGAAACATTAAGCCCCTATCTTTCTCTGTGTTTGATGGATGCCATTTGTTCTAAGAATATGCTTTGAGTACTGGCAATCATAGAAGACTATCTGATGATTGAGTATGTGAAGCTCTTACTTAGACTCTGTTGAATAAGTTGAATTGCAATTGTTTGGTGACTAAGAATATAGGTTTGAGTTTCAAGGGAATTCATTGTTTGAACCTTAACATGTGAATTGGTTGCTACTTTAACATCAGAAGTTTTATGAGAAAGAATTGTTGTTATGATGCTAGGAAAAGTGATTGAAATTATCATTGGTCAAACTTATGCACTTTGCTAGCATTCACACTTCATAAATTATTTCTTTTATCATTTACCTACTCGAGGACGAGTAGGAATTAAGCTTGGGGATGCTGATACGTCTCCAACATATCTATAATTTATAAAGTGTTCATGCCATGTTTACAATAATTTTATATGGTTTTGGTATGATTTGGATGGAACTAACCCGGACTAACGTTGTTTTCAGCAGAACTACCGTGGTGTTGTTTTTTGTGCAGAAACAAAAGTTCTCCAAATGCAACGAAAATTTTGATGATTTTTTTGGAACAAAAGAGGCACTAGAAGCTTCATGGGAGGACCAGAAGGTGAAGGAGGTGAGCACAAGACACCCGGGCGCGCCAGGAGGCCCAGGCGCGCCCAGGTGGGTTGTGCCCACCTCGAGGCCCATCTTCACGTGATTCCAATGCTGAAAAATCCTATAAATAGAGAAACCATCAGAAATAACCCTAGATCAGAAGTTCCGCCGCCGCAAGCCTTTGTAGCCACGAAAAACCAATCTAGATCCTGTTCCGGCACCCTGCCGGAGGGGAAAATCATCACCGGTGGCCATCTTCATCATCCCGACGGCCGCCATGATGAGGAGGGAGTAGTCTTCCCTCGGGGATGAGGGTTTGTACCAATAGCTATGTGTCTAATCTCTCTCTCTCTCTCTCTCGTGTTCTTGAGATGGCACGATCTTGATGTATCGCGGGCTTTGTTAATATAGTTGGATCATATGGTGTTTTCCCCTATCTATTGTTGTGATGAATTGTGTTTTCCCTTTGAGATTTCGTTTTATTGGATTGAATACTTTTATGGATTTGGGAGCACTTGATCTATGTCTTGGCACTCAACTCGTGGATTCCCGAGGTGACATTGGGGTAATCTATGCATAGGGGTTGATGCACGTTTTCATCCTTGTTTCTTCGGTAGAAATCTTGGGGCACTCTTTGAGGTTCTTTGTGTTGGATTGAGTATTATGAATCTGAAATTGTTTGATGCACATCGCATAATCAACTCACGGATACTCGCGGTGACATTGGAGTATGTAGGTGACATTAGAGTTGGTTGATGTGTATCATATGGTGTTATTTTAGTACGAACTCTTGGTTAGATCGATCGGAAAGAATAGCTTGGTGTTATTTTAGTACGAACTCTAGGATGGATTGATCGGAAAGAATAATTTTGAGGTGGTTTCGTACCCTACAAACAATTTCTTCTTATGTTCTCCGCTAGATAGGATCTTTGGGGTGATTCTTCATCGCACGTTGAGGGAAGGTTATATGATCCAATTATATTAGCATTGTTGAGAGATTGCACTAGCGAAAGTACGGACTCTAGGCCTCATTTTCAAGCATTGCAATACCGTGTGTGCTCCGTTTTATCAATCGCTACCTTGCTGTTTTTTATTGTTCCTATTACAAAAATCAATATGTACTATCATTACTACGCCTGTATCACCATCTCTTCGCCGAACTAGTGCACCTATACAAATTTCCATTGTATTTGGTGTGTTGGGGACACAAGAGACTTTCTGTTATTTGGTTGCAGGGTTGTTTGAGAGAGACCATCTTCATCCTACGCCTCCCTCGGATTGATAAACGTTAGGTCATCCACTTGAGGGAAAATTGCTACTGTCCTACAAAACTCTGCGCTTGGAGGCCCAACACGAGTCTACAAGAACAACTTGTGTAGTAGACATCACGAACCAAGGAGAAGGACGACGGTGAGGCCTCAGACATGAGTCGGGGAAGATGCGCCAGAGTTTTAGGGTGTGATGTGGCTGTGATGCATGCGCGGCAGCACAACCAGCCGTGGGAGGCGGGACCAGGCGGTCCTACCGGCGCTGGTTTGGCTTTGGCGGCTGGAGTAAGAAGAGATTGACGAAACACGACAGACGTTGAATGTCAATCCAACAGTCAAGGTAGGCACAATCATTTATTGACTTAGCCGACACCACGTAGCATAATTTTTTGGAAGAAAAGAAAAGCTGGGCTCATTCGCCAGATAACATTCCTGAAACTGCCATCGTTTGATCTTGCATCGCAACTAAAATTGCCAGGAAATGCATTTGTTTGTCGTCCTCCTCCCAGGGAACGTTCGCCAGATGACATTCCCGAAAATCAAAGACTTGAGAAGGCGTACAGAACAAGCTAGTGTACCAGTAAAGAGACATTGGCGACTTTTAGAAAAAAGAGAGACGTGATCCTGTAACTGGTTCGAATCCAAACCTAGACTATATATAGTGCTATGCTACTCTGCAAGTAATGAAACTGACATATCCAATGTTCGCTTCTCCTTTTCTCTAGTTACTCCGGCCGCAGCCACCATGTCCGCTGGCTCGTCCACCTGCTCTTCAGCAGGCGATCGAGGCAACAACCAGATGTGCGCGAAGCCGCCACCCGTACCACCGCCTGTGGGTCTCATCACACCCCCGTCGGCACACTCACCGCAGTCGGTTGCTCATCGCACCCCGCTGCCGTTGGTGTGGTGCCTGATGTCGCTTGAAACTACGTCGGTATTTCCCCAAAGAGGAAGGGATGATGCAGTGCAGCTACGGTAGGTATTTCCCTCAGTTATGAAACCAAGGTATCAATCCAGTAGGAGAACCAAGCAACACTATGTAAACGGCACCTGCACACAAATAACAAATACTTGCAACCCAATGTGTAAGAGGGGTTGTCAATCCCTCCTGGGTAACGGCGCCAGAAATTGGCAAGTGAACGGAAAAATATTTGTGATAGATTGGATAAATAGCTCTCGATAAAACACGAAATAAAATAAGTAATAAAAAAAGGTGCAGCAAGGTATTTTTTGGGTTTTTGGAATAATAGATCTGAAAATAAAAGCGAATAAAAATAGATCTCAAAGTAAATATGATAAAGGATAGACCCGGGGGCCGTAGATTTCACTAGTGGCTTCTCTCGAGAAAATAGCATATGGTGGGTAAACAAATTACTGTTGGGCAATTGATAGAAGATCGAATAATTATGACGATATCCAAGGCAATGATCAATATATAGGCATCACGTCCAAGATTAGTAGACCGACTCCTGCCTGCATCTACTACTATTACTCCACACATCGACCGCTATCCAGCATGCATCTAGTGTATTAAGTTCATGGAGAAACGGAGTAATGCAATAAGAACGATGACTTGATGTAGACGAGATCTATTCATGTAGGAATAGCCCCCATCTTGTTATCCTTAATAGCAATGATACATGTGTGTCTTGCTGCTCCTTCTCTCACTGGGAAAGAACACCGCAAGATCGAACCCATCACAAAGCACCTCTTCCCATGGCAAGAAAAATCGATCTAGCTGGCCTAACTAAACCAAAGTTTCGAAGAAGAAATACGAGGCTATAAATAATCATGCATATAAGAGATCAAAAGAAGACTCAGATAATATTCGTGGATATAGATCTGATCATAAACTCAAAGTTCATCGGATCCCAACAAACACACCGCAAAAAAGAGTTACATCAAATAGATCTCCAAGAGACCATTGTATTGAGAATCAAAAAGAGAGAAGAAGCCATCTAGCTACTGCCTGCGGACCCGTAGGTCTATGGTGAACTACTCACGCATCATCGGAGAGGCACCACTGAGTATGATGAACCCCTCCGTGATGGTGTCTAGATTGGATCTCGTGGTTCTGGAATTTGCGGCGGCTGGAATTGTGTTTCGTCGACTCCCCTATGGTTTCTGGAATATTTGGAAATTTATAGGGCGAAGAGGCAGTGCGGGAGGTCACCGAGGTGGGCTCAACCCACCTGGGCGCGCCTGGACCTCCTGGCGCGCCCAGGTGTCTTGTGCTCACCTCGGACCTCCCCTCTGGTACTTCTTTGGCCCACTGGGTGACTTTTGGTCCAGAAAAAATCTCCAAAAAGTTTCGCTGCATTTGGACTCCGTTTGGTACTGATATTCTGTGAAGTAAAAAAACAACAATTGGCACTAGGCACTATGTCAATAGGTTAGTCCCAAAAAATGATATAAAGTTGCTATAAAATGATTGTAAAACATCCAAGAATGATAATATAATAGCATGGAACAAGCAAAAATTATAGATACGTTGGAGACGTATCAGCATCCCCAAGCTTAATTCCTACTCGTCCTCGAGTAGGTAAATGATAAAAATAGAAATTTTGATGTGGAATGCTGCCTAACATGTTCATCACATATTCTTTTCTTTTGTAGCATGGACATTTGGACTTTTATATGGTTCAAAGCAATAGTTTAGTTTTGACATGAAGATTTCAATACTCAAGCATATCAACAAGCAACCATGTCTTTCAAAATATCAACACTAAAGAAAGTTATCCCTAGCCCATCATGCTCAATCATTGATCCATTCATGAAACACACTCGCATATTAGCTACATCCAATGCTCAAGTACGATCGTAGCGCCCCTTAGTTGGTGCTTTATAAGAGAAGATGGAGACTCAAATAAAAATAAAAAATTGCATAAAGTAAATAGATAGCCCCTTCACAGAGGGAAGTAGGGATTTGTAGAGGTGCCAGAGCTCAAAGCTTAAATTGAGAGATAATTTTTTTTGAGAGGCATACTTTTCCCATCAACAAAAAGACCTAGTAATTCTCAACACTTTCCATGCTAGATATATCATAGGCGGTTCCCAAACATAAAATAAAGTTTATTCCTTTTTCCACCATTCTTTCACAATCCATGGCTAGCCGTATCCACGGGTGCCTTCCATACCAACACTTTCCAAGGAATTTATTATTTGACAACATAAAGTAAATTTCTTTTTCATTTCAGGACTGGGCATCCCTATTACTGTCGTACTCTCGTGCAATGATAAGTGAATCAACACTCATCTTGAGAATAACACATCTAGCATGGAAAATATTGGCCACCCCCTGCTGCTTCATGAGCGGTACGAGCACACAAAAAGGAAATTCATTTTGAAAATTTAGAGATGGCAGATACAAATTTGCTTAGAACGGCATGAAAATACCGCATATAGGTAGGTATGGTGGACTCATATGGTAAAACTGGGTTTAAGGATTTTTTATGCACAAGTAGTATTTCTACTTAGTACAAGTGGAGGCTAGCAAAAAGATTGAGAAGCAACCAATCAAGAAACGAAAAATCACATAAGCGAGCATTAAGCATAACTAACACCGAATAATGCACCACAAGTAGGATGTAATTTCATTGCATAACTATTGACTTTCATGCTTGCATAGGGAATCACAAACCTTAACACCAATATTCTTACTAAAGCATAATTACTCACCAACATGACTCACATATCACTATCATCATATCTCAAAACTATTACAAAGAATCAAGTTTATTTTGTCCAATAATCTTCATGAAAGTTTTTATTATATCCGTCTTGAATATCTATCACTTTGGGACTAGTTTCATATATTGCAATTGCTTTTGACAAGCTCAAACAAATCTAAGTGAAGAACATGAGCATAAAATGTTTTGTCTCTCAAAATAATATAAGTGAAGCATGAGAGAATTTCTTCAAAAATTATTAAAGCACACCGTGCTCAAAAATATATAAGTGAAGCATTAGAGCAATTCCGTAGCTCAAAAAATTTAAGTGAAGCATAAAGAGCAATTCTAACAAATCATAGCATAATTTTGGCTCTCTCAAAAAGGTGTGTCCAGCAGGGATACTTGTGACAAACTAAAAAGCAAAATAAGCAAAGACTCATATAATACAAGACGCTCCAAGCAAAACTCATGATATGTGATGAATAAAAATATAGCTCCAAGTAAAATACCGATGGTCGTTAGAAGAAAGAGGGGATGCCTTCCGGGGCATCCCCAAGCTTAGTTGCTTGGTTCTCCTTGAATATTAACTTGGGGTGACATGGGAATCCCCAAGCTTAGGCTCTTTTCACTCCTTATTCCTTCATCCATCGCGATCTCACCCAAAACTTGAAAACTTCAATCACACAAAACTTAACAAAACCTTCGTGAGATCCGTTATTATAAGAAAACCAATCTTTACTTTAAGTACTATTGCAAACACATTCAAATTTTGTTATTGAATTATATCTACTGTATTCTAACTTTGCCATGGCTTATACCCCCCGATACAATTCATAGATTCATCAAAATAAGCACACAATGCAAATAAAACAGAATCTGTCAAAAACAGAACAATCTTCAAAGATGCGAATTATTCAAATAATTATATAACTCTAAAAATTCGGAAATATCAGGAAAACATAGGAAATTTGCATATCAATCTTGTGTAAAAAATTCAGAATTTTTCGTCGCTTCCGTGAATTTAAAAAATTCTGTTACTGGACGCAAAAGTTTCTGTTTTTCAACAGGATCAAATCAACTATCACCAAAGCTATCCCAAAGGATTTACTTGGCACAAATACTAATTAAAACATAAAAACACAATAATAAAAGACGTATAATTGTGTGAACACTCAAGAACAGAAAGAAAAAGGCAAAAATACATTTTATTCATTGGGTTGCCTCCCAAGAAGCGCTATCGTTTTATGCCCCTAGCTAGGCATAACGCAAAGATTTAAGTATTGTCATCTTTGGTTTCCAATTCCTCAATCACACAACCAATATTCTTCAAAGATTTAGCATGCATATTTTTGATAATAATACTTCTAGGAATAAGATTGAAGAATTCATTCTTGTAAGTAGGGTCTCTCACAACTTCAACAAAGTCGGGGTGAATACTAATCATTTTAAGACCTTCTTTGTTATTATTAGAAGTTGCACCCTTGTTCTTAGTGACTTGTGTAATCTTGCCAATTTTTACGGGAGTTTTTTCAATAGTTTTAGTAGAAGCAAAAGCCGAGCTTAAATTACTAAAAAATTCTGCCAACTTATCAATCCGAGAAGGACTCTCTCCAATTCTTTCGTTCGTTATGGTTTTCTTTTCCCTTAGTAATTTGAAAACATCGCCCGCTTTTGACCCAAATTTATTAGCAAGATTCTGCATCTTTGTATCCAAGTTTTCAATTTGCTCTAAGGTGACCATCTTTTTTTCAATAGCATCTAATCTTTGCATAACATGCTCAAGAGTTAAGATTGTTTCATTAATAATGATAGGTGGTGCACTTACTAGATCTCCCATGGCATTAAAAGCATCCAAAGATGGACACATCAAGAAATTTCCATCGGTAATCGTATCAAGGATGAATCTATACCAAGTGGCGATGCCCACATAAAAACTACGAAGAAGAACAACAGTAGATTGCTTACGAACAGATTTATTATGAGCATTGCAAATCCTATAGCAAGCATCTTTTAGATCTCCCCTCCCCTTTGTTTAAAATTAAGAACCTCGTTCTTGGGGGTACACGCAACAGAGGAAGAACTAGCCATAACGACATAGTAGGCAAACAAGATCACACACAAAAAGATAGATCTGACGAGAAAACTGCGAACGAAAAAGAGGGCGAATAAAACGGCAATTTTTTGTGAAGTGGGGGAGATGAAAATGAGAGGCAAATGGCAAATAATGTAAATTGCAAGGAGATGAGATTTGTGATTAGGAACCTGATAGATGTTGATGATGTCTCCCCGGCAACGGCGCCAGAAATTCCTTTTGATGTCGCTTGAAACTTCGTCGGTATTTCCCCAAAGAGGAAGGGATGATGCAGTACAACTATGGTAGGTATTTCCCTCAGTTATGAAACCAAGGTATCAATCCAGTAGGAGAACCAAGCAACACTATGTAAACGGTACCTGCACACAAAGAGCAAATACTTGCAACCCAACGTGTAAGAGGGGTTGTCAATCCCTCCTGGGTAACCGCGCCAGAAATTGGCAAGTGAACGGGAAAATATTTGTGATAGATTGGATAAATAGCTCTCGATAAAACGCGAAATAAAATAAGTAATAAAAAAGGTGCATCAAGGTATTTTTGGGTTTTTGAAATAATAGATCTGAAAATAAAAGTGAATAAAAATAGATCTCAAAGCAAATATGATAAAGGATAGACCCGGGGCCGTAGATTTCACTAGTGGCTTCTCTCGAGAAAATAGCATACGGTGGGTAAAAAATTTACTGTTGGGCAATTGATAGAAGATCGAATAATTATGACGATATCCAGGCAATGATCAATATATAGGCATCACGTCCAAGATTAGTAGACCGACTCCTTCCTGCATCTACTACTATTACTCCACACATCGACCGCTATCCAGCATGCATCTAGTGTATTAAGTTCATGGAGAAACGGAGTAATGCAATAAGAACGATGACATGATGTAGCCGAGATCTATTCATGTAGGAATAGCCCCCATCTTGTTATCTTTAATAGCAATTATACATGCGTGTCTTGCTGCCCCTTCTGTCACTGGGAAAGAACATCGCAAGATCGAACCCATCACAAAGCACCTCTTCCCATGGCAAGAAAAATTGATCTAGTTGGCCTAGCTAAACCAAAGATTCGAAGAAGAAATACGAGGCTATAAATAATCATGCATATAAGAGATCAAAAGAAGACTCAAATAATATTCATGGATATAGATCTGATCATAAACTCAAAGTTCATCAGATCCCAACAAACACACCGCAAAAAAGAGTTACATCAAATAGATCTCCAAGAGACCATTGTATTGATAATCAAAAAGAGAGAAGCCATCTAGCTACTGCCTATGGACCCGTAGGTCTATGGTGAACTACTCACGCATCATCGAAAAGGCACCACTGAGTATGATGAACCCCTCCGTGAGAGTGTCTAGATTGGATCTTGTGGTTCTGGAACTTGCGGCAGCTGGAATTGTGTTTCATCGACTCCCCTAGGGTTTCGGGAATATTTGGGAATTTATAGGGCGAAGAGGCGGTGCGGGAGGTCACCGAGGTGGGCACAACCCACCTGGGTGCGCCTGGGCCTCCTGGCGCGCCCAGGTGCCTTGTGCTCACCTCGGGCCTCCCCTGTGGTACTTCTTTGGCCCATCGGGTGTCTTCTGGTCCAGAAAAAATCTCCAAAAAGTTTCACTGTGTTTGGACTCCATTTGGTACTGATATTCTGCGAAGTAAAAAACAAGCAAAAAATAGCAACTGGCACTGGGCACTATGTCAATAGGTTAGTCCCAAAAAATGATATAAAGTTGCTATAAAATGATTGTAAAACATCCAAGAATGATAATATAATAGCATGGAACAAGCAAAAATTATGGAGACTTTGGAGACGTATCAGTGCCACTGCTGCAAATCACCAAGAGTCATCCATCGCGTCTCAACTACAATCCTCAACCCTGGCCAAGTCTTCTACAAATGCCTGAATCATGGGGTAATAATATGTTTAAGATGTTTGCCTGTTTTCAGTTGCTGTTTTTTTAATAGTTTGGTTGATGATCTTCCAATTTGATTCGTGCAGAAAAGGGAAGATTCTTGTGATTTGTGTTTCTGGGAAGTTGCTGATGTGGGGGAATGGAACTACGCTGATTATTTGGTTAGCCGAGGAATCCCAATACCAGCAGGTTGGGGTGTTGGACAAGTAACCGAAGGAACGAAAGAAGAGGAACATGTAGAGCAGAATGTTAAAGATGCAGTTCATCTGATCATGGCCAAGCAACAGTTGTTGAATGGCCTTGGCAGCAATGAGGATATGAAAGAGCTTGTGAAGATAACGGGCAAGATCGTTGTGCTCTGTAGGATGATTGTCTCTTTATTTGCAGTGTACGTAGCACTCGTGATGTATTTAGTGGCTATGACATGAGCACTTTGGTGAAACTAGTAATGAATGAAACTTGTTTAGTAGGTTTGGCGTAGTGCTGTGAACATCTAATGATTTCTATTAACGAAAATTAGGGGGTACCCCGTTTTGCTAATAAATAAATTAGCAGAGGCCCTTTAATAAATAAATAAATTAGCAGAGGCCCTATCGGGTCAGCTTTGTTCTCATTGGAAGACGTAGAGCAAATTGCAGTCCAACAGCGAACTATGTCATCAAATACAAGTTTCACAGCCAAATATGAGTACAACTAAACAATAATGTCATCATGTTTTAGTCGTCATACAATCACCAAACACAAATGAACATACATAATAAGTGATGTTCTCATAGCAAAATACTAAACAACAACTTCATCAGGTTTCAGTTGTCATAGCAAACACAATTTCACCTAGTAGATAAAAAGTCGTCTTCTCACAGGCAAATACAACAAAAGCAATCTAATCATCATCCGCAGCAGCAGCATCAACATCTTCGCCATGTGTATCAGTCTGAATCGTAATTCCCCCAGTGTCATCTTCTTCTTCATCCTCAATGTCCTCGAATGTTGGCTTCTTATTGATCAACTCTTCTACGTCCATAGCCCGACAGGGAATCTTTTCGCCAACCTTATTGATGTGATGGTTCTCAAAGATACTATGAACATCGGTGGAATCTTCTACATCAGCAGCAGTGTAAGCATCATCTTTTTGTGCAACTTCATTTAACGAATTCCTCTGCTCAAACTTTTGCAATACTCTCCAGTCTTCGTTATGTGCAAATGTGTCTTCCAAGATAAATATCTGTATTGCTTGATTTGCCAAAATATAAGGCTCGTCGGTATGGCATGCCGCCTTGACATTGATGGATTTGAAATAATCATCAGCTTTGGGTTTTGTGATCCTGGAAAACTGGTTATACCACTGGTGCAGAGACGTGCTATACAAATGATTTTTACCCCCTTTCCGCGACGGAGTTTTAAACCGTCGCCTAGTGAGTGTGCTTGATAGGGGGGGTCCTTCCCACACGACCCAGAAACCATCGGGGATAGGCCCTCCGGCCACACAGGCGGGGGTAAAATGAGCTCGTGTGCGATCGGGCGAGGCATCAAAGCCCAATCGTTTCCGTTCGTATGTACATCCCACACGGTGAATCCCAGAAAAAAAATTCCGTTCGTATGTATATCACACGCAGTTTTTTGTGTGGAAACGTTTGTGCAAGGTGGCCTAACGCAAACAGTTCTTTGCCGAAAGCCGTGTGTGATTATTAGTTGATCTAACACGCCTACTTTCTAGAAACCGTGTGGGTTGTTTGAGTTCATCGCCCACGGTGTTGTCTGAGTAACCGTCTGCAATAGAAAACCCTAATAAGCAGGGTAATTAGCCTATTATTGATAATCCATGTAGTAATCAAATTGACATTTCTTATAAAACACACCAGATATTTCATATCCGTATAACGACAACCAGGATTTCATAATCGAATTACATCAGATAGCTTCAGCACTCAGTTACACCAAAGAGGGATATAGCTAGCTACGCCATTACACAATAGCAGCAAGTTTCACATGCAACATCGAAAACCTTTGGAAAAGTAGCATCATACACGGTAAATAGACAGATGAATCTCATCTGGGAAACTGCAGAAGCGGAAGGCGAATATTGAGCCTTCAGTGATGTTGAACATCCTTGCAACTTTAGGCCAGTGGCTATGGATAATTGCCCGCCCAACCTTCGTCCTCTTCAGGAAGACTTCAATATTGTACCGTGGGTGTTGAATGAATACCTTCCTCGCCTCTTGAACATGCAGGTGGTTTGAGAGGTAATCATCGATGAACTGCTTTGAAAAGTACTGAAAACAAAGATATGCATAAATCACTGTTATAAATTTTGAAATGGCGCAAGGGGTAAAAACAAGGTAAACGAGTTAGTACCATCCTATAGTTGACTGATGTCTTCTTCATTGTGCAAACAAATATCTTGTTGTTATTCATCGCAAGTTTCTTCATTCTAACAATCTTTCTGAGTTTCTTGACTTGACTGATATTCATGGACATCTCATTTCCCCATATGCAAAATGGGTCGAACAGTGGGTCTAAGCCTCTGACAGCAGGACCTACATGTGCAAGACCGAATTGTAAGAAACCTAAATATTAGAATGATTCCTGCAACTGCACAATAATGTGCTATTAGCGAAAGGACCATGCATGAGCACACCTCGATGGTAAACCGCAGTGTCTCCCATTGTTTCCCTGCAACACATATAAGGAAGATCTTGATCAGGTTAACTAAGAGTTGCCATACTATCAGTAGAATATGTATTGAGTACAGCCAAATTCAATTTATTTCTCACATGCATAACAATACAAAATTGTACCCACAACAAATCAAAATCAAATTGCAGAATTGAACCAAACAGTTAAATGGACAGCAGACCAAATGAACCAAAACAGTTAACTGAGCACGACATTGTAGAATAGAAACATGTACTAGAAGAAAAGACAGTTAACGAAACAAAGAATGCTTGAGAACAGTACTATGAAATGTAGCAATTGTTGGACCAAACTATTAACTGACATTACATTTCAGAATATCAGATTGCATATTAACATTACAGAGGACAAATCACTAGAAGGCACTGGCGGTGGCCTCAAGAAAATAGCACGAACTATATTTTAAAGTAGACAACCACGTGGCGGTGTCGACGGTGGCCTCGAAGACGAGGTGCTCCTCCAAGATTTGGCGGTCGGCACGCATGGCAGCCATAGTGACCTCGTCCGCGCGTGCGGCCGCAATTTGCTTCTCCTCTGCCAGATGCTACTGAGCTCCACATTATACTGCGTGCAAAATGGCTGTGGGCGGCGCTTAATTGGAGGACAGGGCTAGTGATTTCGGTGGAAGGTGTTGCGTCGTCGGTCGGGGCATGTGGGACGGGGAAGGAGGAGGATGGTGTGGGTGGGGTGTGGATTACTTGACCATATCGATGAGGCCGCGCAACAAGAAGAACGGTCGCCGGCGAGGAGGCCGCGCAGCAAGAAGAAGGATCGGCGGCAAGGAGGTGGTGCTGCAAGAAGAAGGGTCACCGGCGAGGAGGTGGCGCTGCAAAAAGAAGGGTCACCGGTGAGTAGGCGGTGCTGCAAGAAGAAGGGTCGCCGACGAGGAGGCGGCGCTGCAAGAAGAAGGGTCGCCGACGAGGGGGCTGAGCTACCAGTAAGCATCAGTGAAGGTTTGAACTTGGAAAGCAAGGAGGAACAGTGGAAATGTGGCTTTTGGTGAGAGGGAGGGGCGGGGAGATAGATATTTCCGCAGTGGCAGAAAATTTTTGCTCGGTGCCGCGAGAAACTAGTGCGCAAGTGTGGTTCAAGCGCGAGCGGTGGACTGTAGACGACGAAGCTTCCTGCGTAAGCCAGACAAGACGGTGCGCCAAGATATTTTATATCGCATCCCACACGATTCTTGCTAGTAAACTGTTTGTGGTATACCTGATTTTTTCATTATGTTTTGAAAGACAAAATGGTGTTACGGAGGGAAAGGATGGTGTTTGAATTGCTAGAACATTTATCTATAGTGAACATGCAACTACATGAGTGTCATGTTAAAATTTGGAATTATTTCGGGTTTGTTTGGCATTTTTATGCATTAATTGAGTTTCTAGGCATTTAATGTGCATAATTCAAATTTGAACTATAATCATATGCTCCAGTGCACCAAAGTTTGTTGAAAAATCACATGTGTGTCTTTTGGTGAATTTACAGGTCCCATGCAAGAATGGGAATGAAATTCAAACATCTGGGTGTTGTGGCTCGGCCAAAAACATTGAGAAACTTGGTTTTTAAATTCCTGTAAATCCCAAACTCGCCTGAAAATCATGAAACTTGGCATGGTGTCAATTCATGGCACCAGCATGCTGTGGTAAAAAAATAGGCCGAATTGGGACAAGTTTTGGCATAAGCTTCTTGCAAATTGTAGCTTCTCTGAAGACGCGTGTGGTTTCGAGAGGGAACGTGACACCTTTGTGTGCGAAATGACATACGCTGCCCCCCCCCCCTCCTTGATTTTTTTACAAAGCAAACATAGAACTATATGAGTGTCGTGTTTAAATTTGGAATTATTCCAGGTTCGTTTGGCCCTTTTTATGCATTAATTGAGTTTCTGGGCATTTAATGTGAATAATTGAAATTTGAACTACAAGCACATGCACCAGTGCACCAAGGTTGGTTGAAAAATCACATGTGTGTCCTTGGATGAATTTCTAGGTCCCATGCAAGAAATGGGAATGAAATTCAAATATCTAGGCGTCGTGGCTCGGCCAATAACATTGAGAAACTTGGTTTTTTAAATTCCTGTAAATTTAAAAATCACCTAAAAATCATGAAACTTGGCATGTTGTCATTTCATGGCACCAACGTGCAGTGGTAAAAATATTGGCCGAATTTGGAAAAGTTTTGGTATAAGCTTCTTGCAAACTGGAGCTTCTCTCAAGAAGACTCGTGGTTCCCTAGGGGGAACGTGTCACCTTTGTGTGCGAAACGATATACGCTGCCTCCCCCCCTTGATTTTTTACAGAGACAACATAGAACCATATGAGTGCCGTGTTAAAATTTGGAATTATTCTGGGTTCGTTTGGCCTTTTATATATATTAATTGAGTTTCTGGGCATCTAATGTGCATAATTCAAATTTGAACTACAAACACATGCTCCAGTGCACCAAAGTTGGTTGAAAAATCACATGTGTGTCCTTGGGTGAATTTCTAGGTCCCATGCAAGAAATGGGAATGAAATTCAAACATCTGGGCATCCTAGCTCGGCCGGAAATATTGAGAAACTTGGTTTTTTAATTCCTGTAAATCCAAAACACGCATAAAAATCATGAAACTTGGCATGGTGTCATGACATGGCACCAACATGCTGTGGTAAATTTTTTGGCCGAATTGGGACAAGCTTTGGTATAAGCTTCTTGCAAACCGGGGCTTCTCTCAAGAAGGCTTGTGATTCCGAGAGGGAACGTGTCACCTACGTGTGCGAAACGGCATACACTGCCTTCTCCCGCCTTGATTTTTTTACACAGGCAGCTTAGACCAAATAGGAGTTTCGTGCTAAATTTTGGAATTATTCCGGGTACGTTTGGCCTTTTTTACATATTAATTGAATTTCTAGGCATTTAATGCACATAATTCAAATTTGAACTACAAGCGCATGCTCCAGTGCGCCAAAGTTAGTTGAAAAATCATTTATGTGTACTTGGGCGAATTTCTAGGTCCCATGCAAGAAGTGGGAATGGAATTCAAACATCTGGGCGTCTTGGCTCGGCCAGAAACATCGAGAAACTTGGTTTTAAAATTCCTGTAAATCCAAAACTCACCTGAAAATCATGAAACTTAGCACGGTGTCATGACATGGCACCAACATGCTGTGGTAAAAAAATTGTCCGATTTGCGAAGGCGCACACATTAACAATCAACAAAGTCATTTTGGAACAAGTGCTATCACGTTACAAATCGGAAACACAATTATTATTGAAACCGTGGGCATTCTACTTACCATTTACGTGCCGCCACGCGTCCCCTTTTTTTATTGGCTAGGAGGTGCCGTGTGGGGTAGCTATTTGAGTATGGGAGGCGTGCAATCAGACCCCTGCGCATGCTCATTGGGAGGAGAGCCCTTTGACCTCTATCCGCCGCCCACCTCCCTCCCAACGTCTCCATTAATGGCGCCTGAGCCCCTGTTTCATGGCATGGCTATGTCTCACTCGACTGAGATTTAAGAGAGAAAAAAGAAAATCTAAAAAGAAAGTTTTGCACGGATCTTGATGTAAGATCCGACGGACCTATATAGCATCGACTGCGACTTATAGCAAGACTGATGAATATAAGGACGATGACAGTGGATAATAATTGTCTTACATATTTAGGAAGATAATTAAAAAAGCCACATGCGGCAACGCCCGAAATACACAAGGGCAAAAGAAGAAGGAAGACAACGATCTGGCTCGCTGATCTCTACTTTCTTGATGCATTGCTGCAGGCCGTGGGAACTAGTCTCCGCGGCGAGCAGCGATGAGCTCTTTCGTGTCCTCAAGATGCTGCTTGAGAGCATCCACGGATTCCTCCACCAGCCTTTGGCGCTCGATGTGGAGCATGGCATTCTCGTCCATAAGTTTCTTGACAATGACGCTGGTCCTCTGCAACAAGGCAGTGGTCTCCTCGTGTTGCTTCGTCGTTCCAGTGATCTTTGCCCTTAGTAGGTCGCGCTTGGTGCGGAGCTTCGCCTTGTCCTCCCCTAGTCCCCGGATGACGCGGGTAGCATTTTCAAACGAGGCATTCATCTCGTCCTGCTGCTTCATCCAGTCAGAGATCCAACCCATCAGGTCATCGAGCATAGCGCGCATGCGCCTATGAGAGTGCTCGCCTGCCTGTGAGACATTTTCCTAGGCCGCCGCGGCGCGGGAGGACATCTCTGCTGCATTCGCGGCGCGGCGGGACATCTCTGCTGCTTCCGCGGCAAGGCCGGACCAGTCTGCTGCATCGATGGCACGGCGGGACCTCTGTGCTGCTTCGACTGCACGGCGGGACCTCTGTGCTGCTACGGCCGCGCGGCGGGACATGTCGGCTGCTTTCGCGGCGAGGCGGGACATCTCTCGTGCTTCCGCTTCCATTCTCGCCTCTCCCTGGTAGTAATCTCTCGACCCAGAACTCACGCTGGCCATGGCAGACGCAAGGGAATGACGATGAATGACTTGTTTGTTTTTGTGGATGAGGAGTTGAGGAGGAATGTGCAGTCATCTTGGAGTAGTAGTATTTATAACTGAGTACTAATACGCTCCTAAGTGGGAAACCGTTTAAGTTTTGATCGGTGTGAACAGGTTTGCAATTAAATATAGCGTGGTAGTAATTTGGAATGTGACGGGACGCAGGCTCAAAATTAATTGACGGTTCTATAATTTCTAAGTGCAGCACTATTCCCAGACGGCGTAACGTGGGCACGCTTTCTCCACCGCGTACGTGACGTTTGCACCATAGGGTGCACCGCAATAGGCGATGCTAGCACACGTCTTGTTCCAACAATCGTGCGCGCTCGTTATTACCATCGCGCATGCTTCTTTTAATTAGAATGTGTGCCCGTCTAGCACACACGTTGATCTGTCTAACTGTTTCGGTTTGTTGTGGCTAATCACAAACAGTTCATCCGTGTGAAGTGTATGCCGTCAATCGCAGACACGTTGATCTGGCTGACCGTTTCTGTTGTGTTGCCTGATCGCAAACAGTTCATCGGTCTGAAGTGTATGCCCTCAATCGCACACACCTTCATCTGGCTGCCCGTTTCTATTGTTCCGCCTCATCACAAACAGTTAATCTGATTGAACTGTATGCCGTATATCGCACATGCCTTCATTTGGCTGCCCGTTTCTGTTCTTCTTCCGCATCGCAAATAGTTCATTGAACTGAACCGTATGCCCCGCATCACACAGGCAACTAAAATTTGAACCATGTTTGATGTATCCGCCATCGCAAACGTTTTGCATCTTTTTTGATGGTTTTTTTACATCACCGTTTGCGATTAATGCATCGCACACAGTTTTGTCGAAGGGTCTCTGATTGTAGTGTCGCGTTAGCAGCATCCTGCACTAGTGTACCAATGAAAGCTAAACAAAACCATACATCGATGAACCTCGAAGCTAGAGATATAATGCAACTGAAAAATGTCTATAATGTTAGCATACATTTCAGTTGTCTCTCGCTTGTGCATATCCGTGCTCATGACGACACTGTTATGTGTCTTCCTGCCTTCGTCGCGTGCAAGGGTGTTGTAGCGCACATCTCCAACAACGCAAGATTCATAATGTCTTACCTGAGTATCAGGACCCATTGCTAGTGCGTAAAGGGCATCATTAACTGCCTGCCCATCCTCCTGCATCTTCTTAACCTATGGTTAGAAAATAGACAAGCTGATCATCTTATGTACTCAATATATTAAAAAAACTGACAGTGCGATTCAAAAGCTTACACGGCTCTTCAACCATTTTGCAAATCCTGCCCTAACCAGTTTGTCAATGGTTCTTGGATTTTGCACCAGTAACTCCTCTTCGTAGATGCTGCACAACATAGTGATCGCGTCAAACATCTAAATATATAAGAATGTACTGCAAGTTTAGTAGATTACGATGTATAAGCTGCAATATTTAGCACTTACTTGATATAAGGTAGAATCTCAGGACAATTATTCAACTCATAACAAACCATTTTGTCCAAATCTTTAGGTTTGTCATCTTGTCGACTCTTCCCTATTACTCGAACGGAACAATAAAAAACATTGAGCTTAGGATTGTTTTCACCCACCTTTTTGCTAAGCTGATCAACTGTTTCAATGTATTTTGAGTAGAATGTCAACGCTTCGGTAGCAATGTAGGCCTCTGCAATGGAACCCTCAGGTCTAGCTCTGTTCCTAACATATGCCTAGTCACCTTTCAATAGGGTACATCCAGCCATACTGTACTGAACCTCTAAGTAGTGCCTCATTAGGTAGATGAACAGCCAAATGCACCATCACATCAAAGAAGGCTGGAGGATATATCTTCTCAAGGTCGCTTAGGATAGTTGGTATCTTGTCCTTGAGATGCTTCACAGCATCTATCCTGATATTTATACTGCTGAGTTCCCTGAAGAATTGTCCCAACTTTGCAACTGCTCTGTATAAGTCAGGGTGGCCCAATCCTCTAAGGATAACAAGTAAAACCCTTTGAAGTAGGACGTGGCAGTCATGAGTTTTCAACCCTTGTACCTTGTTTCTATCTGCACTGACTCTCCTTTCAGGGTTGGAAGCAAATGCATGTGGGAATCTCACATGTGACAGGACCTTGCAAATTCTTTTCTTTTTACCTTGTCCAAGACATACACAGCTGGTGCCATATCCCGTGATGCACCATCTTCTTTCACTTGCAAATCGGATCTGATACCCAGGTGTGTCAAATCAATCCTAGATTTTAAGGTATCATTCATCTTGCCTTCAATATTAAGAAGTGTGCCGATAATGCTGTCACATATATTTTTCTCGATGTGCATCACATCAAGATATGCCGCAGATCCAAATCTTTCCAGTACTCCAAGTCCCACAAAGTGGACCTGCGGGTAAACAATAATCTCTCTTCTGCTCTGCCATGCTTCCTTTTCTCGCTACCATTATCAGGAAGGTTTCCTGGTGTAATATGCCTGACCTTCTATAATTCCTCCTGCAACTTATCGCTGGTGAGCCTCTTTGGCGCAACATGGTTTTCATGAGCTGCATCGAACACGGGTCTTCGGTATTTTCTAGGACACGGCTTGTCCTTGGCAAGGAAACAATGGTGTCCAATGTAACAGATCTTGCTAAGTATTGGGTATGACAACGGATTCTTGTCACAGCGACCACATGCATTGTAACCATGTGGTGTTCGCCCTGACATAGTGCCCAAAGCCGGATAGTCATGGATGCACCAAATTATAACAGCACCCAGAAAGAAATCAGCTGGTGGGCTGCTATATAGGTCTCGAATGAGAACACCCCTCCATAGCTTTTGAAATTCCTCCACAAGAGGCTCCATGAATAAATCAAAATCCTTTCCAGGATTTTTTGGACCTGGGATGAGCAAGGCCATCATGTAATTTGATTCTTTGGTGCAGGCATTTGGTGGCATGTTGTAAAGGGTAACAAGCACCAACCACATGCTATATGTGGCACTCTGGTGGTTAAATGGGTTGAATCCATCTGTAGCTAAGCCAAGTCTAATGTTTCTTGGCTCAGCAGCAAAAATTTTGTGTTTCAGATTGAAGCTTGTCCGTCCACTACCATGAGATGGATGGCTCATTACATTCCGATCTCTGTACTCCTGGTTCCTAGAATGCCACAGTACATCCTCTCTTGTTTGAGCATCATGAAACAACCTCTGCAATCTTGGTATAAATGGAAAATGTCTCAGATCCTTGAGGAATCCTCTTCACAGCATCGCCATCTTTCCATCTTGATGATTTGCATTTTGGGCATTCACTTAAGTTGGCATAAACCTTGCGGAACAGAACACAATTATTCTCACAAACATGGATCATACCATATCCTATTCCAACTACACGAATGAAATTCTTCATTTTACTGTAGGTGTGTGGCAGCTCAGACGCATCTGGGTAAGATTTGCGGAAAGCAGCCAACATCGCATCGAATGATTTGTTGGTCATCCGCTCAGATGTTTTCACCTGAAGAAAGGTGACCATAGCTGAGAATACTAACAGCTCATTTCCTGTGGTGACTGCCACATTGCCTTGTTCCAACATGCGGGCCCATCGTTTTTCTTGTGAAGGTGTAAGTTCTCGAAATGCGTGAGCATTTCGTAGCATTGTTTCAATGTTGGTCAAAAACACTGGCTCTGCTGCCACCACCTCCTCCTCCTCTTCCTCCTGAGCATCAGGCACATCAAGATGGTGATCTACTGCTTCCACATAGTCAGTAACATTGATGTTCACAGCCTCAACATGATGAACCCACCTAGTATATGTGACCGACACACCATACAAGTGTAGATGATTTTGCACAGTTGATTGGGGTCTTGAAACTGAATTCATAAAACGGCTACACGGGCAACGCACATCTGATTTCGGACCAGTGTACTCAGCTCTGATAAAGTTCATGAAGTTTTCAACCCCCTCCACATATGCAGGGGAGAATCTTCGAGCAGAAGTTATCCAAGTCCTGTCCATCTGTTAGACATACTGCTACTTGTGAGCTGCGTTGGGATTTCCTCGAAGAGGAGAGGATGATGCAGTCCAGTAGAGATAAGTATTTCCCTCAGTTATGAAACCAAGGTTACCAATCCAGTAGGAGAACCAAGCAACACTATGTAAACAACACCTGCACACAAACAACAAATACTTGCAACCCAACGCATAGAGGGGTTGTCAATCCCTCAATGGTTATGAGCAAGATTAAATTGTATAATGTCATGGTTTTAACCCGGCAGATGCCCTTGTGAAAGGACTTAGGTGTGGAGCCATTGCAATGTAGGTTAGCTTGAAGGGGTTGAGCGGGACAAAGGACACAAGGTTTACCCAGGTTCGGCCCCTCACAACGAGGTAAAAGCCTACTCCTGCTTTTGTTGACTATAGTTTGAATATCGATTACAAGGGGGCGGTATCGCTTGACCTAGCTCTCGATCAATTGTTTCTTAAGTTAACCCACCGCGGGGTCTCGCCTTTATATACATAGGTCAAGGCCCTGTGCTTACAAGAGTCCAAGCCAGATCACACAATGTGACCAACTCAGTTTCTAAGTTGCCCTGCCTTGTTAGACAAGTCGCCATCGTGGCGGCTCACACCCTCCGGGTCACAATTCTACCACCAGGTCTTGGTCCTTCAACAGGCCCATCTTGTAAGCCGCCACCAGTTCTCATACTTCATCTTCTTGGGCCTATTTGGGCCTTTTTCATATTGAGACGCCAACGGTGTAAGCCGGCCCTTTCTGGGCGGGTCACACCTCGGGGTTATATCCCCAACATTAGGCCCTAGATTGATTTGAACTTGTTCATGTCAATCTTCACTGCTTCAGTTGGCGAGTCGTCTTTCCAAAGCTTAACCTTGAACAAATCACTGTAACCCACCATGATGTCACGCGAAGTAAATCCATAAAAACCCATGACATCACAACGGATCTTTCGCATTAACTGGTCGTCCGAGAATCGAGGCGCCTACACTATTGAGATAATCATGTTGCCTCCTCGATTTCTGCGCATGCCATTTTACTATTTCCTTATAAATAGGGACGGGGGGTTCCTTTTTCACTTTTACCCCCTTCGCCTGCACTTCTTCTTCTTCCTCGCGACCTCCACTACGCAAGTGCTATGCCGCTCCAACCGTTCTTCGCCGTCGACTCTGACAAAAAGGCCGCTGCATCAACATGACTGGACCAGAGAATGGCGGCGCACTCCCACTTTTCATGAACACTTCCAGGTACTCCTTTTTCCTCTTCTCAGATCCACATTAACTCAATCCTGTTCATAGGGTTCGTCGAAGTTCTTCGCAGTTTGACCTAGTTCATCCATCTGTTACTTAGAACATGTAGTCCAGTCCAAAACTAAGAAGAAACGACATGGCAGTAGTTTTTAGCCTTTTACTCATATCCAGAATAGATCCCATCTTTATTTTGAAGAAACAGCAACACGAAGCAAGGCGCCCGGCCCGGAGCAGCGGTTCTCACGACCTTATCTCCGGCTTACCGAATACGCCTGTTCCTCGCAAGCGTCAACATGAGGTGCCACATGATCCAGACTCTCTTTATCCATTAGCCGGCTTCATGCGTCAACCTCTTAATCCTTCTAACTCAAATTATCAGAAAACACCTCCGTCGTCCGACGACTCTTCCGGTACCCAGATGCCCATCTTCAAAGTTGCTCAAGGGTAAATATTTCTATTTGTTTATCAATGAATTGTAATGACATACTCATATACTTTGTATCTGTGTTGCAGAGGTGTTGCCAAAGCAAGCAAGAAACAAAAGCTGGGCGGGTCTTCGAAAGATCCCAAAACCGCTGACCCGGAGAAACAAACAACAGAAATTTCTGAGACCCTCAGCCAAGACCTTGAAGAGCCTGTTAACGACCCGCCACCATCAATTGACGCCACCGTCCCTGAACAGATGGATACCGAACTTAACCCGACGGCAAGCCATGACCCGCCGAGTCCTAAGCCGTCGACTCCGAAGCCAGCTGAAGAGATCCCTATTGAGAAGGACTCTGATGATGTGACCATCACTGGGACGGCTTATACTATGCCAAGGGCTTCCACTGTGCTAGCCAAGCATGGTACCAAGGAAGAATCTCCTTCCTTGGACAAAGGTAAGGTGAAGCTGGATCTGGAAACCTATGCTGCCCTCAGTGCAAGCAATATCCACGCCGGTTATCTGAACCGCCTTCATACTAGCTGTGACCTGGAAGCCGGCTTAGTGAACCTTATGAAGGAATGCTATGAGGTATGTTGCTAACCCCTTTCCATATGCATTTATATAGCCGCCAAGTCTAGAGTATAGGAAAATATTGAGTATGATGTAGACTTGATGAAAATGTCCAAACTGTAGCCTCTCAGGGCCGGCTTATCTTATCAAGATGAACCGGGTCTTCAAATATCAACCTTGAATGAACCTTGTACAGCTTTTCAACCATTAATTTACAGTAACAAGATGAGTCATATTGATAATTAGCTCTAAGATCACATGTAGCCCCCAAGGGCCGGCTTAACTTAACAAAGTGAGCCGGGTCATAATGAAATTAAAATGACCTACATTAGCCCCCAAGTGCCAAGTGTATTGCTTGCAATGTGCTTGGAACTTGATTAACCATATCTTGACCAACTTGCTCAATGTACTATAACCATTGCCTTATTTATTTTAGGCAGAATTGAATATGAAGGAATCACAAGTTGGCGATTTAAGAAAAAACTTAAAGCTGCAGCAGACTGAAACCTCAAGGGCCAAGTCAGATCTGAAGGCCTCACTAGAGGAAATTGAGAAGCTTAAAGCAGGTTTTGATGCTGAGAGAGCCGCCTGGGAGACTGACAAGGCTGCTCTAACAAAGAAGGCCGAAGACGCTGAAGCTGCGCTTAAACCGGTAACTAAAGAGTTATCCGGTTTAAAACAACACATCTCTCAAATGAGAGCCGCCGTCTTCGGTAAGTGTAACATGCAATCAAATTTCTGTAACCCGCCTGGCTTCTTACATATATATTGCTAACTCACCGGCAGCTCTTGTATGACTTCTTAACAGGCCCCAGGAGTGCAAGTCTTGGCCAGGACATGTTATTGAAGCTGAAGGCGATTTATTCGCTGACAGAGCAATTATATAGTGGCACTCTCCACAGTCTTGTGTCTTTAGGATGGAACAGAAAAACACCGAGTCAAATCAAGACTGTTCTCGATCATCTGTCAACATTCCCAGGCGAGATTGAAGAAATGAAGTTATCAGCCGCCCGAGCCAGAGCCATTGTTGCTCTTGGCCAGGCCAAAGCATGGCAATCTGAGCTTGACCCGGAGGAAATAGCCACCGGGTGCCCTGAATTCAAGGATGACCAGTCACCCTTTGAAGAAAAAGACTTCAATCAATGCGTCCGAGAGATGCGGCCCGTGGCCTGCAAGCTCATTAAAGAGCTAAACTTAAACAAGTATACGCCGGCTTATGACGACAACAACCAGAAGGTTAAGCCGCCAGTTCATGATGTTGTCAATCTCATTCCTCCTCAGCGTAAGCATATCTTCACCCCTGATGTTGATCATTCTCTTATACTAAATGACGAGGCCACTTTCGAAGCTTTAACCGGCATCGATTGGACAACGGCTGATTTTCAGATGATCAACAAGGAAGAGCCGGCGCAGGATGACCTGGAGTCGTCAAAGCGTCCAGAAGAAGATTGATCAGATAAATGATGAGCCAGGCGGCTCTCAGGCCGGGTCATGGGAGTACAAACCCAAAAAACACTTGATTCACAAACTTTTGGGCTCAGCTGAAGCCTTGTAATAGGGTAGTTGAAAATGTTGAACCGCCGTGTCATGCCTTTGTGCATGTTGATCTTGACTTTTGATCCGCCTATTTTACTCTTTATGATAGGCCATACCAGCACTCTTATTTCCATTGAAAGTTTTGCATGTCCTGCACAAAGTTTAAACAACATATGTCCTGGCAACTTAAGGTCAAAAGGCAGGGCGGGTGACAACCCAAACATATATAGCCTTATTACTGAAAAGACTGGAATCAAGGCCATTCAAGCTGAAATATACTGGCGACTTAAAGTCCAAAGCCAGGGCGGGTTATCAAACCCGAAGACTCGTATGACAGCTGAAAACATACCTGTAGAGCTGAATCACGCTGGTGGCTTAAACATCAACAGCCAGTGCGGGTGATAACCAAAGACTTACAGTCTTATGATCTCAACTGTTCAAACCAAAATATACTGGTGACTTAAAGTCCAAAGCCAGGGCGGGTTATAACCCCAAAATACTCAAACATGTGCCATATAATTGGAGCCTCATGACCCATATAGTAAAAATTTGCACAACAGCAAAATCTTAGGAGAAAACAAATCCAAAGAAATCAAAAGAGAAATACAAAAATCTCAAATAATTGTAGGGCCGGTTTTCCAAAAGACGACCGAACAAGTTGGCTCACAGGCCATGTGCTTTCAAGGCCGCACAACCGTTGAGTTTATCCTAGCTCACTGTAAGCCGGCTCTCACATGACACAAGCCGCCGTTTTAACCTTAACAGTTCAGAGTCTTAAAAAAGATTGACTATTAAGAGTTTGGTGGGTCACCTGGTGGAGTAGCAAGTTGCAAACAGGTAGGATAACTCATAGTTTGGTGTCTCATGCCTGGTCAAGAGGGTATGAAAGCTAAACCTGGTGGGTTGGAAGCCCCCAAGTGACCTTATGACCAAATAATAAAGACTCAGATACACAAAAATGAAACGACAGAGGCCCTGAATTTTTCAGGGATGCCAGCTTTATTATATTGATCATAAAAGACATACACATTGACAAATGTATGTACCAAGACGAGAGCCGGTGGCTCAGGTGTAGTAAGGCCGAAGATGAGCAATATTCCATGGCCGGCGGGTCTCCTCCTCCGACTTGCCTGAATCCTTGTGTTCTCGTATATCAACGAGGTAATAAGACCCGTTATTTATGTTTTTGCTGACCACAAAGGGCCCTTCCCAAGGTGGTGATAACTTATGCATATCAGTCTGATCTTGAATCAGCCGGAGCACTAAGTCGCCCTCTTGAAACACCCGAGTCTTAACTCTGCGGCTATGATAGCGACGCAAGTCTTGTTGATATATCGCTGAACGAGCCGCCGCCAGGTCACACTCCTCATCCAAAGCATCGAGTGCGTTTTGACGTGCTATCTCATTATCAGCTTCAACATAAGCTGTCACACGGGGCGAGTCATGACGGATATCACTTGGAAGAACTGCCTCTGCACCATAGACCATGAGGAAAGGCGTATAGCCTATTGACCTATTGGGGGTGGTATTGATACTGCACAACACTGAAGGTAACTCCTCAACCCAACAACCCGGCGTTCATTTCAAAGGAACCATAAGCCGGGGCTTGATTCCTCTCAAAATTTCTTGGTTAGCCCTCTCAGCTCGACCATTAGACTGTGGATGAGCCACAAAAGAAACATCAAGATGAATATGCTCTCGTTGACAGAACTCCTTCATAGCACCCTTAGACAAATTAGTGCCATTATCAGTGATGATACTAAAAGGGTAACCAAACCGGAAGATTAGCTTTTTAACAAACTGGACTGTGGTTGCTGCATCACACTTGCTAACCGGCTCTGCTTCAACCCACTTGGTAAATTTGTCAACCGCCACCAAGAGGTGGGTTTTCTTATCCTTAGACCTCTTGAAAGGTCCAACCATATCAAGACCCCAGACCGCAAACGGCCAAGTAATTGGAATCATCCTCAACTCTTGAGCCGGCACATGAGCTCGTCGAGAAAATTTCTGACATCCATCACACTTACTGATGATGATGTCTTCTGCATCAGCATGAGCAGTCAACCAATAAAAACCATGACGAAAGGCTTTAGCCACTAAAGATTTAGAGTCGGCTTGATGACCACAATCACCTTCATGGATCTCTCTTAAAATCTCACGGCCCTCTTCAGGAGAAACACAACGTTGAAACACACCTGTCACACTGCATTGGTGTAACTCGCCATTGACAATAGTCATAGACTTAGACCTCCTGGTTATTTGTCTTGCCAAAGTTTCATCCTCAGGTAACTCGCCCCAGGTCATATATGCCAAGTAGGGAAGCGTCCAATCAGGAGTAGCGTGGAGAGCCGCCACCAACTGCGCCTCCGGGTCAGGGACATCAAGATCTTCTTCAGATGGCAATTTGACCAAAGGATAATGCAAGATGTCAAGAAACACGTTAGGAGGCACTGGCTTACGCTGAGACCCAAGCCGTCTCAAAGCATTAGCCGCCCCATTCTTCCTTCGGTCAAGGTGCTCCACCTGGTAGCCCTTGAAGTGACCAGCAATATTGTCAACCACCCGGCGATAAGCCGCCATGAGCGGGTCTTTGGAATCCCATGTGCCTGAAACTTGCTGAGCCACAAGGTCTGAGTCGCCAAAACACCTGACCCGGCTTAAATTCATCTCCTTGGCCATACGAAGGCCATGGAGTAAAGCCTCATATTCAGCTGCATTGTTAGTACAAGGAAACATTAACCTTAAAACATAACAAAATTTGTCACCTCGTGGGGAAGTCAAAATAACTCCAGCCCCCTGAACCTTCCAACTGCCTGGACCCATCAAAATGAATCGTCCAATATGTGTTATCAGGCTTCTCCTCATGCGTCTGCAACTCTGTCCAGTCATTGATGAAATCCACCAGAGCCTGAGATTTGATAGCTGTTCTTGGCACATATTTCAAACCATGAGGTCCAAGTTCTATTGCCCACTTAGCAACCCGGCCTGTGGCCTCTCTATTCTGAATAATGTCTCCTAAAGGTGCAGAGCTGACCACAGTGATAGGATGACCAAGAAAATAATGATTCAGCTTGCGACTCGCCATGAACACCCCATACACCAGTTTCTTCCAATGTGGATATCGTTGCTTGGACTCCATTAACACCTCACTTACATAATAAGCCGGCCTCTGGACTGGGTATTCCTTACCTGCCTCCTTGCGCTCCACCACAATCGCCACACTGACGGCCTTGCTATTAGCCGCTACATACAAGAGCAAAGGTTCTTTCTCAATGGGAGCGCCTCAAACGCTTTATCAGCAGCATCACTCCAGACAAAATGATCTGTCTTCTTCATCATCTGGTATAAAGGAATCGTCTTCTCTCCCAGGCGGCTTATAAACCGGCTTAGAGACGCAACACGACCCGCCAGGCACTGGACATCATTGACACATGCCGGCTTAGCCAATGAAATGATATCCTTGATCTTCTCCGGGTTAGCTTCAATACCCCTCTCTGAGACCAGAAAACCCAAGAGCTTGCCTACAGGCACACCAAAAACACACTTGGTCGGGTTAAGCATCATCTTATAGACCCGGAGATTGTCAAAAGTCTCCCTTAGATCATCCAGGAGAGTCTCCTTCTTTCTGGATTTGACCACAATATCATCCACATAAGCATGCACGTTACGCCCAATTTGACCATGAAAGCAATTCTGAACAAAGCGTTGATAAGTCACCTGAGCACTCTTAAGCCCAAAAGGCATAGAAACATAACAGAAGGCTCCAAAAGGGGTGATAAAAGCCGTCTTCTCTTGGTCCTTAACTGCCATCTTGATCTGATGATAACCAGAATAAGCATCTAGGAAACATAAACTCTCACAACCCGCCGTGGCATCAATAATCTGGTCGATACGAGGGAGAGGAAACGGATCAGCTGGACAAGCTTTGTTAAGATCTGTGTAGTCAACACACATACGCCAAGTGCCATTCTTCTTAAGTACCAACACCGGGTTAGCCAACCACTCCGGGTGAAAGACTTCCACAATAAACCCGGCTGCCAAGAGCTGGGCCACCTCTTCCCCGATGGCCTTACGTCGTTCTTCATTGAAACAACGAAGAAATTGCTTGACCGACTTAAATTTAGGATCCACATTAAGAGTGTGCTCAGCGAATTCTCTCCGTACACCCGACATGTCAGAAGGTTTCCATGCAAATATGTCCCGATTCTCACGGATGAACTCGATGAGCGCGCTTTCCTATTTAGGATCCTTATTGGCCCCCACTGTGAACTGCTGAGATGAGTTGCCAGGGACAAAGTCAACCTACTTAGTATCATCAGCCGACTTAAACTTCAACAAAGGGTCTTGCTCAGTAGTGGGCTTCTTTAAAGGGGTCATATCCGTCGGGTCAACATTATCCTTATAAAACTTAAGCTCCTCCGTGGCGCAAGCTGGCTCAGCATAAGCAGCATCTCCTTCTTCACATTCCAAGGCAATTTTTCGATCACCATGGACCGTAATCGTACCCTTGCACCCTGGCATCTTAAGCTGTAAATAAACATAATAAGGCCGGGCCATAAATTTGGCATAAGCCGACCGTCCAAACAAGGCATGATAAGGGCTCTTGATCTTAACCACTTCAAACCATAACGTCTCTGCTCGTTAATCATAGTCATCGCCAAAAGCCACTTCCAGGGCAATCTTACCAACTGGATATGCCGACTTACCTGTCGGCGTTCTGGGAACCAGGGTACCCAGACTTGCCTGCCTGCGGCCCATGGCATGGCTCCATCGACGGCCTGGTACGGCCCACCTACAAGACCACCAAGACAAGACCCTCGCGAGGGGCCAAGCCTCGCGAGGCGGACGATGCCAAGACCTCCCGAGGGAGCGGCCTCCCTAGGCTGCCTCCTAAGGAGCAGAGATTCCTATGCAGGTACCCAACCTTATGAGGTTGTGATGACACAAGCCATGACGACCAAGGCCAGGCAGGCACCAGTGGGCGCAGAGGAGGCAATTTCCTCTTTGGTGCTAAGGAGGCAAGCGCAGGCGTGGGTTCCCAAGAAGCCTGGCAAAGGTTTCCATTCTAGTGCTACAAGACCAAGACCGCCAGGACGGCAGGATGGATGTCATCGCCGAGCCCACTGCTGCGTCACAACCAGAGGCTTTGCAGGCGAAAACCACCTTTCGTCAGGATAAGATGTACTACTTGTCCCCTTTCAAATTGGCCACTTTGGGATCCCTTCCCGCCTATGTTTTGGGGGAAGAGGACCAAGGTCACTATAAATATAGGTTAGCCACCACCGTAGAAGGGGATCGAGACCCGGATCAGATCGGAACCTCGTCGACTGATTCCCACACCCATAGACCTCACGAGGTTGTTCATTCCTTGTACTAGTTCATCCTCAGCCCCTCGTGAGGCCAATCCACCACAAAGAAAGAGTAGGGTCTTACACCGCAAGGTGGCCCGAACCTGGGTAAACTACCGTGTTCATCTTCTTCCTTGTTCGTGTGCATGGAGCTAGGCCGTAGGGCAATGAGTTGGTTGGCTGGATAGGTTGAGTCCTTCATACACGCCCCAGAGTTCGAACCTTTCTTGGGTCTGCGGAGCCCCGAATCTGACATTTGGCGCGCCAGGTAGGGGTGTGTCGAAGCCTCTCTTCCACCGTTCGCTTCGTCGCCGTTCCGTCGTTCCTATAGCCGATGCTCGCCATGTCCATGCCGAGTGCCAGGCCGGTCGTGTCGCTTAGACGTCACCCGTGGGCAATGGCGCTCCTCGCCGCTCTGCCTCCCCGGTGGCTAAAGTCGCCACAGACCCTGCTGCTTGCGAACAGCAGGATTCGTCGCTGCCACCGTCCGTGCGGCGCGATGGCCGCACCGAACCTCCATCACCCACTCCAGCCACGGCATTGTCTTCTCATGTTCGTCGTGGGCCGGCTAACGCGCAGGCTGCGCTGCTCGTGTCGCGTGAGCTTTTGCGCTACCGTCCGGCCGATGACCTCTACGACAACTGGCTCGGCCGCATCGCCGAGCTGGTCAACACCGCCGATGAGGCCCCTGCACCGTCCCGTTCGCCCCGTCCCCCGCCGTCCCTGGCGGGTAATGTGGCTCACGGCGCGCCTCCTCCTCCTCCTTCGCACGGCGCGGACCCCGAGCCCAGGCATGAGGCACCCCAACGCGACCCGCCGCGCAGGGCGCCGGCGCGCGATGAAGAAAGCTGCCAGGTGGTGCAGCAGCCGCAGGCCGATGCGCGTGTGTTACCAGCGCCGCCACGTTAGGATCGCGTGCTACCGGAGGTGGTGGCGCGTGGCCGACAAGATCAAGCTCCCCCCATGCGACCGGTACCTGTGAGTGCGGCAGGCTGCCGTGCTTTCACCCCGGAGCTGCGCCACGTCGTCTGGCCCGGCAAGTTCAAGCCGGATCTGCCTCCATGCTACGACGGCACTCCTGACCCCGCTGAGTTCCTCCAGCTCTACGAGCTGAGCATCAAGGTGGCGAACGGCAACGACAAGGTCATGGTGAACTGGTTCCCCATGGCCCTCAAGGATGGCGCGCGTTCTTGGCTCCTGAACCTTCCGGTGGGGTCGATCTCCTCCTGGGATGAGCTACGTGAGCGCTTCATCGCCAACTACCAGGGCACTCGTGATTGCGCTCCTGCAGCAGGCGACCTGCGGCGCATAAAGCAGCAGCCGGGCGAGACCTTGCACAAGTACATACAGCGCTTCACGAACGTTCGCCTCAAGATCCGAAGGTGTCAGACGAGGCCATCAATCACGGCGTTCTCTGATGGCGTCCGGGACGTCAAGATGAAGGAGGAGCTTGCCATCCACGAGGACTTGTGTTCAGCTCTGGAGATATTCAACTTGGCAACCAGATGCACGAGGGCCGAGGATGGTCGCCTCTCCCTCCTGGAGCTTCCGGAGGTCGATCCTGAAGACAAGAAGGCCAAGGCTAAGGAAGTGAAGCGTAAGGGCCCCGCCATGCTGGCCGCAGAGCCCGAGATGAAGCGTGCCCGTGACCATAATGAGCCTCCCAGGGGCAACCGCCCGTTCTGCGTCTTCCACAACGTCCACAGCCACAACACCAACGGCTGCCAGGAGCTCAGGGCAATCCGCGACGGGCGCTTTGGCCGCCGCCCCTATCGTAGCGACCGCGGCTATGGCCGCAGTGGAGGCCGCTGGGACAACCGCGACCCCCGCCAGGACTGGCGCGGCCAACCCCGTGAGGACCCCTGGCAGGGCCAGCCTCATGATGGCCCCTGGAGAGACCAGCCTCGTGAGGGCCATCATCAAGGCAATGCCGGCCTCCCTCCGCTGCCGCCACCGCCAAGGAGAAATGATGACAACCACCAAGATGATGGGGCTGGGGGCTTCCAAGAGCCTCGCGTGATCGCCTGCATCCTGGGTGGTGCTCAGGCTCCCGCCTCTCATCGCATCTTCAAGCAGTTCGCTCGTGAGGTGAACGCGGCCCTCCCCAAGCTCGAGGCATCGCGCCCCCTCAGGTGGTCCAAGCACGCCATCACCTTTGACTCCATGGACCAGCTCAAGTGCTCAGCCGCCACCGGCGCGCTCCCAATGCTCTACACGCCAACCATCAGCAACGTCCTTGTCACCAAGACCCTCATCGACGGTGGCGCTGGGCTCAACGTTCTTTCTGTCGAGACATTTGAAATGCTCCAAGTAGCATATGACCAGCTTTTGCCCACCAAGCCTTTCTCAGGGGTGACCGATGGCTCCACCGTTCCCATAGGGTAGATTCGCCTCCCTGTCACCTTCGGCAAGCGCGACAACCACCGCACCGAGCTCATCGACTTTGACGTCGCCCACATCCACCTCCCGTACAATGCCATCCTTGGGTATCCGGCCCTCGCCAAGTTCATGGCAGCAACTCACCACAGCTACAATGTCCTCAAGATGCCAGGGAGTGGCGGCATCATCACGGTCACCTGCGACGAAAAGGATGCGGTGTGCTCCCTCGAGCATGCCTACCAGGCCGCGGCGGTCGAGAACTCAGATGGCGAGGGTGCCATCCTGCCTCCTGAGGCCATCCCCAAGAAGAAGCAGCAGCTCCTCCCAAAGGGCCGTCAGGAGGCTGGGGCGCCCGACGGTCGTGCCTCAGGCCCCGCGCCCTCTGCTGGGGCGTCTTTCCCTCTTGCATAGGGAGGCGCGCCCGGCGCCCCCCTTAGGATGGGCTCGAGGGCTCTCCTCTGGAGGGCCTTTGACCTGACCGGTGTCACGAGGGAGGCATTCGGGCACCACGTGGAGGCGTGCTTCGACGTGCGCCTCCGTGAGCAAGGCGCAAGGCGCGAGGCACCGGGAGCTCAGGAGTTCATCACCAAGGCAATGGAGGAGCTTCAGGAGGCGCGAGCCATGCGTGGCGAGCATCGCCCCACACCACCCAGTGCAGCTGCTACCCTGACACGGGCGACGAGTGCGCGTCTACGTCAACATCCCAGGCCTCAACAGGGCTACTTCGCAGGACCTCTTCTGGGTGTCCCATGTCGGCCGGAGCGGGGGCTACCCCTGCAGCTACGTTCGCATGCCGTTTGGCCAGCTGAACGTGGCCGCCTCGTACCAGCGCCTCATGTAGGGAGCCTCAGAGGCACACGAGGCTAGGCACCAGGTGGTCCTGACCGAGGAGGTGACGGGCCCTCGCAAGTCCCCCGGACCTCTGGAGCCTCCCGGGACTCAGGAGCCGGTCGGCTCGTGAGGAGCGATCTCTACAGTACGCATCTTCAGCTACTCCAACGCTTCCACAACAATGGTGCTAGGTGACTTTTTGGTTTGTTCAACTGAGGGCGCCCCTCGGGCTGCATTATCCTCAGGCTGCTAGGGCCCGACCCCGTAGCTGTATCGTTTTGCGCATGTATCAGAACTAGCTTTGCCTTCATGAGTTTCCTAAGTATCTCAACTGCCTGTCCGGTGCTTCATCACTATGATGTCGCTGCGCCCTCACGAACCCGCCTGCGATCACCTCATGATTAAGGACTGGCACGGATCTGTGGTTAGGTTTGTCCCTGCAGCGTCGAGAAACCCAAGCGACTGAGCTCTGTCCCGCGGACCAGCTCCTGTGCGCGTCACCTCCCGTGGCCCTTGGTGCCTTGTTCTCGCATGAGCTAATCTCGTGTGGGCAAGTGCGGGCGCATAGCCCGGTTCATACAACCGCAGTTCGGCGCTTCGCCGCAGCGGGAGCCGTGCGCTGGCTGTTTTTCTGTGGGATCGTTGCATGAGAAGACTTGGCACGGCGTCTGTGCTCGGGTCCGTCCCTGCAACATCGATAAAACCAATGGCTGAGCTCTGTCTGGCAGGCCGGCCCTGTTCACGTCACCTCCTGGGGTCATTGGTGTCCGGCCTTCTCATGCGATAACCTTCGGAGGGGCATTCGGCGCAGGACCCCTCATCGCCCTGTAGGTTTCTTACGCGCGCCCCGCGCCGCAAAAATCAGGCGCAACCCGCCTTGAGGTAGGGCCTCGTGAGTCCCGCGCTGGCTCACGAGTGCCCAGATACACCTCCTCCAGTTCTGCCGTGCTAGCCATGCGTACGAACGGGGCTGTAGATGCCCCGGAGTCTCCCCCAGTAGGAACTCCCACCCACGTACCAGTGGAAGCCCCATGCTCCGCGCTGGCGGACGACACGGTCGAGAAGCGACTATGCCCACGCACCAGTGGAAGCCCCATGCTCTGCGCTGGCGGACGACACGGTCGAGGAGCGACTATGCCCATGATAAAGTGGAAGCACCATCCTCTGCGCTGGTGAATAAACAACTGACGGCGCCCTCGTGGCCGCACCAACCTCAGGATAGCCTCTCGGCTCTACGATGAGCAACACCCCATAGCTTCCACCTCGGGAGTATCGCGCGAGGGGGCTAGACACGGGGGCTGTGCTCAGGCCCTGCCTGGCACACACTACCCTTCCAGGTCTGGGTACCTAGTCTTCTCGCGTTCCCCCCAGGCGAAAGCTGGTGGTCAAAGGTATGAGGGCTACTCGCATGTCAAGGGGGACCTCCTGAGCATCGCGACTCAGGGGCCTCACTGGTCACATAGCCCCTCGCCCCTTGGTGTCGTCCTGGTGATCCGGACGCCCCAACGGTGGTCGAGGTATGTGCGGGGCTGGGCCCTGCTGATGCAGAGCGCGAAGTCCTACACCCTGGCGTCCATGTTTCCTTCATGAGGGCTGCTCACACGTCAAGGGGGACCTCCTGAGCATCGCGACTCAGGGGCCTCACTAGTCATGTAGCCCCTCGCCCCTTGGTGTTGTCCTGGTGATCCGGATGCCCCAACGGCGGTCGAGGTATGCGCGGGGCTGGGCCCTACCGACGCAGAGCACAAAAGCAAGCATGAAGGAAACTTGGCGCAATAAGGAAACCACGGGGTCCTAATAATTATAACAAGCACAGATTGTTCCACAACCTTAAACAAAAGTCTTACGCCTCCATGAGGCACGGGAAATGTTGCAGGGTAAAACTAAGAAGGAACGCCACTGCCGCCACCTGCCCCGCTCGTTGGAAGCCCCTCGTCAACAACGTGCCACCGTCATCACCGCTTTCGACTTTTGCTGTTGGAGCCTCAGAGATGGGAACGTAGAGGAACTTCCCCAGCAGCGCGTCCACCTGGTCCCTCACGGCCTCTGTGGCAGCATCACGTGGCTCGAGTGCCACCAGGTCGATCAGGGCGTTGAGGTCGAAGCCGAGGTCCTGGAGGTAGAGGTGGCTGAAGACGCGCGTCGCGGTCGCGGTGAAGAGCGAGTGGCACTCCACCTCCAGCAAGGAGCCCACCGCAGCGGCGGCACCCTTGAGCGCCTCGGCAAGCTTGGGGAGGAGCCCTGCAAGACCATCTTCAGGAATCACCAACGGCTCTTTGTACCCTCCCCCGTGGATGGAGCGCAGCGCCTTGTGGAACCCGAGCTCGAGGGCCAGGAAGGTTTCACGGTCCGTGGCTGCCTTCTTCTCCGCGGCAACGAGGGCTTTCTCCCTGACCTCCAGCTGGGTTGCCGCCTCAGAGGCATGCTTGGCATGGGCTTCCTGGGCGTCGGCCACCTCCTTCTTCAGCGTGTCAAGCCGGCCGCATGCCGCGGCTTGGTCGATGGCCACCTGGGCCAGCTCGGCGTCGCGATTGGCAAGCTTCGCTTCGCGGCCCTTCAGGTCCTCCTGCTGCTGCTGAAGCCTTAGGCTGCGCGAGGCTTGTTCCTCTTGAAGGGCCTTTAGCTTGGCCTCCGCCTCGGCGCGTCGCTCTTTGGTTGACGTGGCACTTGCCAACGCTGCATCATGAGCCTCCTTGGCTTCGGCGGCCTCCTTCCTGCTCTCGGCGGTAGCAGCCTCGGCCCGACCCCAGGCCATCTTGATGGACGTGTCGGCCTGGAGCCACCCAGAGAGGAGCCCCATGCGCTCCCTCGCGAGGCACCTGCCAGCGTCTTGAAGGTCCACCCGGAGACGGCCGAGTGCAACGTAGGCCTCGTCCAGAGCCCCGGGCCTAACCAGGGGGCTGCAGTTCACGAGCGCGAGGGTCAGAGGAGAAGGCGGCATGATTACGTCGGGCTGTTCTGTGGCTTCGGAGGGGCTGGTAAGGTTGGCTTGGGTCGCCGCGGGCGCAGGGCCTGGCACGGGCGCAACGATCACAACCGGCTCCACGGCCTGCTGGCCCACAGGGGCCAGCTCCTCCTGAGGCGGCGTCATCATGTACTGAGAAGCCCACTCTGTCACGAGGAGACCGGGGATGGTCTCTCCCACCTGTACCGAAGGCGCAGCGGCTGCAGCAAGAAGTGGCGCCTCTGGAGCTGGAGCTCCTTCCTTCCTCTTCTTTGCCACGGCGCCCATCCTAGTCACCAGGGGGGAAGCAATGTGAGCACGGTACGGTGTGCTGAACAAAAACAAGGTAAGGTACTTACTCGTCGGGGGCAATGTACGCCCTCTTCCTGGCCGGGGCAGGGGCACCCCCGCTCTTCAAGGGTGCAGCCTTCATCGCGCTTGGGGAGTGGGCGGGGCGCTCTTCGGCCGGCTTTGGCATGGCATCACCGCTTGGGGAGGCAGAGGCGCCACCCTGAGGGAGGGGTGCTGCCCCGCCTTTCTTCGGTGTCGCATGGCCTGGCCTTCGGAGGGCCCGGGGAGTGGCCTCGGACCTCGTGATGACCCCGGTGGAGCATGGGGATTCCAAGGCCGGGGGCTCGACGGCGTCGTCGTCATCTGCAAGGCCACGGAGGAGCTCACTCTAGGACGGGGGAGAGATCTCCGCCACGTCGTCCTTGGTCACCTCCGAGTCCTCCTCGCCCTCCTCGCCGGTGTTGTCGCCAGAAGACACCAGCACCGTGGAGTTGGGGAGCTCAGGCGGCACGAGCCCCAGCTCGTTGAAGACGGGCATGGCGGCGACCAGTGCCTCCCTGTCGGCACAATGGTACAGCGGTGCGTAGGCCTTCGGGAGGTCTCCCGGCTCGCCCTCGAGCAGGGTGTTCATGGCCTTGTCCAGCTCCTCACCCATCAAGCTCCCCGAGCGCAGCCGGATGTCGTCCTCTGCGCCCTAGAACTCCCACATGGGGCGCGTGTGCACCTAGAGCGGGGCCAGACGCTGCATCAGGAACTCCTTGATGAGCATGCCTTCCGTCAGCGCCCTGGCCTCCATGTCTGCGGTCATCTTCCTCAGGACGGGCATAGCCCGGGGGTCGAAGAACTTCTCGTGACCCCACCCGTCAAGCTTCTCCGACAGCTGGGTTGGCAGTTCCAGCCGCGCCTGGAGGCCCTTGGCGTCCATGAAGACCCATCGGCGCCGGAAGTTGTCCACCTTCTTTCCGGCCCTCATGAGTAGGTTGTTCTTGTGGACCGTGATGAAGGACACGCAGCCGGAGCGCTGGGCCGGATCGTGCAGTCGCAGGTAGAAGAAGTGCCGGAGGAGCGGAACGGAGGGCCTCACGCCCAGAAATGCCTCGCAGTAGAAGGCAAAGATGGACAGGAGGAGAATGGAGTTTGGCTGAAGATGTAGGGCCTGAACCTAGTAGTGGTCGAGGACGGCGGTGAAGAATCCAGAGAAAGGTGGGACGAGCCCTGCGAAGACGCTGTGGAGGAAGAAGGGATAGAACGTCTGCGCCAAGGTCCTTTGCTCGGCGGAGCCGGCCAGGAGGATGGTCTTGTTCCACTCATTGTCGTCGCTCGCCGTCAGGGGGAGCGCGGCGGCAAGGTGCTTCTCCTCGGTGATGGAGGACGTGCCGAGGGCTGGCGCAGGAGAAGAGGAGGAACTTGTAGCCGGCGCGGCAGGCTTCGCCTTCCCAGACGCCATTCGTGAGATCTTGAAGGAAGGGGAGGAGCGCGGCCGGATCTGGAGATGTTCCCAGCTGGGAGAAAGGGGATCTAGAGCAAGGCGAAGGGAGAGCAATGATGGCTCGGTAGCAGGCGCCATCCTTTTGTCAGCCTGGGCAGTTGCTGAGGCGTCGTGGGAAGCGAAGACGCCCACGTCCCATCAAGCGCCACGCGTTAGCCTGGCCCGCAGGCGATTGGGGCCCGCGGCGCTTCACCCTTGCCCTTTGGCTTTGCCTCGAAGCCAAGTCCGAGCGCACCTTGGGCCCGGGGGCTACTGTCGGCGTTCTGGGAACCAGGGTACCCAGACTTGCCTGCCTGCGGCCCACGGCGTGGCTCCATCGACGGCCTGGTATGGCCCATCTACAAGACCACCAAGACAAGACCCTCGCGAGGTAGACGACGCCAAGACCTCCCGAGTGAGCGGCCTTCCCAGGCTGCCTCCTGAGGAGTGGAGATTCCTATGCAGGTACCCAACCTCATGAGGTTGTGATGACACAAGCCATGATGACCAAGGCCAGGCGGGCGCCAGCGGGTGCAGAGGAGACAGTTTCCTCTTTGGTGCTAAGGAGGCATGCGCAGGCATGGGTTCCCAAGGAGCCTGGCAAAGGTTTCCATTCCAGTGCTACAAGACCAAGACCGCCAGGACGGCAGGACGGTTGTCATCGTCGAGCCCACTGCTGCGTCACAACCAGAGGCTTTGCAGGCGAATACCACCTTTCGTCAGGATAAGATGTACTACTTGTCCCCTTTCAAATTTGCCACTGTGGGATCCCTTCCCGCCTACGTTTTGGGGGAAGAGGACCGAGGTCACTATAAATATAGGTTAGCCACCACCGTAGAAGGGGATCAAGACCCGGATCGGATCGGAACCTCGTCGACTGATTCCCTCACCCATAGACCTCGCGAGGTTGTTCATCCCTTGTACTAGTTCATCCTCAGCCCCTCGTGAGGCCAATCCACCACAAAGCAGGAGTAGGGTCTTACACCGCAAGGTGGCCTGAACCTGGGTAAACTGTCGTGTTCATCTTCTTCCTTGTTCGTGTGCATCGAGCTAGGCCGTAGGGCGATGAGCTGGTTGGCTGGATAGGTTGAGTCCTTCGCATACGCCCCAAAGTTCGAACCTTTCTTGGGTCTACGGAGCCCCGAATCCGACATTACCAGGTACCACACTATGAAAAACTGTAGAAGACAGCTTAAGCTCCTTATCAGGTAAGTTCATCCGGTGAAAGGTGTCATAATAAAGGATATTGATACTGCTGCCACCGTCCATGAGCACTTTAGTGAATTTGTAACCCCCGACCTGAGGGGCTACCACCAATGCTAGCTGACCCGGATTGTCAACCCGGGGCAGGTGATCCTCTCGACTCCATGTGATTGGATGCTCTGACCACCGCAAGTATTGAGGTATCGCCGGCTCAATTGCACTGACTGCGCGTTTATGAACCTTCTGATCTCATTTGCAGAGACTTGTGGTGAAAACATGATACTGGCCACTGTTGAGCTGCTTTGGATTACTCTGGTATCCTGACTGATGCTGCTGGTTACCCTGACCAGACTGTTGATTATAACCACCTTGGTTGCCCTGTCCTTGATACCCAGAACTTGAGCCGCCACCGCCAAAGCCGGGCCCCTGTGAGCCGGATCCTGACCCGCCAGGTGGGCCATTATTGTTGCCATGATTCTGATTGAAGTTGGAATTCCTATACTCTCGCATGATGAAATAGTCCTTCCAAGCATGAGTCGCTAGTTTATTGGGCAGGCTGTGTTTTGGGCAAGGCTCATTCATCATCGCCTCGATATTAAAGTTCTTTCCTCCAAAGGCCTGCTTACCATTGCCATTATGGCGCTGGTTTTTATATCCAGTATTAGTGCTAGCTACAAGATCTGACCTGCCATCGGGCTATCTGTGCTTGCCACCATTATCCTGGTTGTTCACATTATGCCCTGCCATGTTCTGCTGTTGACCCTTACCATTGCCACCCTTCTTTCCCTTGTTGGACTTTTCATCATCAGATCCAGGATCTTTGGTGGTATCAGAGTCGGCATACATAATGAGAGCCGCCATGAGCTCTCCCATGTCATTGCAATGACGTTTAAGCCGCCCAAGCTTCTGCTTAAGGGGGAGTAAAATGACAGTTCTTCTCCAAGACCAGCACCGCCTGACCCGCCGCAATACTGTCTGAAGAATGCACAATAGCCGAGACCCGCCGAACCCAATGATGAGCCAACTCATCCTCACGCTGCACACAGTTATCAAGATCAATAATCGTCAGAGGCTGCTTGCATGTTCCTTTAAAATTCTAAATGAACCGTGCTTTCAACTCTGCCCATGAATTGATGGAGTTGGCAAGTAATCCTTTTAAACAGGTCCGAGCCGGCCCGTCCAACATCATGGTGAAGTACTTAGCACACACAGCATCATTGACATCTAGCATCTCCATAGCTAATTCGTAACCCTCAATCTAGGCCTCAGGGGGGAGATCAGCTGTATAGTTAGCCACCTTACGAGGACCCTTAAAATCCTTAGGCAAATGTTCATTACGCAGTGCTGGTACTAAACAAGGTACTCCAACAGATCTGGAAATTATACCAGCCCCTACTGACGCCGAAGGGGTCACCGGAGGCTGCTGATAAGCCTCCAGCTGAGCCGCCACTGCGGCCTCCGCCTCTCGGCATGCTCTGGCATCATCCACAATTGCCTGAGCATGAGTAAGTGGCAGGTTATTCCCATAGGGCGGGTCATCTTGATTTGGCCGACGTCGTCGCTCACTACTGGAAACCGCCGGCGACTCAATGCACCGGCTGTAACTGCGGCTTGGGAGGGGCGTCGAATGCACCCTCTCATGACTATGTGTATATTTCTCCTGCTGTGCAACCGTTGTTTGCAAGAGCTCAATTGCGTTCCACGCCTCAGCTGCAAAAGGTGTCTCATCCGTGATAGGGATTGCATTGAGTCGGGTAGCCGCTGCTATCATGTTATCCACCGGGTTTGAATAATGACCAAATGGGGTGGAGAAACGCCGGGGCGGGGTTCGATCCCTATGGGGCGGGTCTGGCAATCGGGGCTGAGCCGCCGCCCCGCTCTCTGGGACTTCAGTCGCCCGGGCTGTGCCTGGCGGGTTACTTGGCCCCACACCAGGCGTGTTAAAGAGATTATGTGCCTCATACTGTGCCGGCAAACGGGTTTGATACCTCTTTCGAAGAACTGCATTAGAGGCGTTTTGATCCAAACTTAAGCGAAAAGCCTCCGCCATGATACGCTCTGACTCAGCATCCATCTTGGCTCATTCCTCTGCCATCCTGACGTTCTCTGCATTAAAATCCTCTTGGGCTTTGGCCACCTCATCCTGCACCTTTGCGACTTCTGCATTATGCTGTGCTTGATTCGCCGTAGTAACCTCTATGGCTAACAGAGCAGTCAAAGTGCCCAAGAGCTCAGATAAAACTTTAGCCGGCAGCCGAACTAAGCCGCTCGCCCCAGCTGTCGCAACAGCAGTTGAACCGGATGTCATGCAGTAGCCGTTGATGAGTTTACCATCGGTTGCGTACCAGCCATAAAAATAGCAGCCCTGCTCGGCGGCTCATAAAGGTCCGGAATACTATCACCATCGGAATAGCTCTCAAGCCCGCCATCCTGAAGCTGATAGATTGACTCGGTCTCTCCAGTCGAGGACTCATCACCTGAATAGATGGCCGTCTCTCCACCAGATGCAGAACCTTCCTCAAGATCCACCCCATGAACAAAGCCAATGAAAACATGCTTCCGGCCGGGTTGAACCCAGGCGGGTCGCGCGCGCTGAGCCATCTCGACGATGTCGGTGCAGGTGTCCGGCTCAGGCTCTAACTCGCCAATCTTGCCGATGAAGACGTGAATTCTGCCAAAGGGGACCCGGTACTCGTACTGGATTGAGTCGGCCTCAGGGCCCCAGCCAGCGTCGTCGATGTAGAGCTTGCCGCGACGACTCTTAGTCATCTGGCCCACGGCGTATCCTTTGATCCCTTAGAAGTTGCCCTTAAAGAACTCAAAACAACCGTGCTCTGGCCCCACGGTGGGCGCCAACTGTCGTGGTTTTAACCCGACAGATGCCCTTGTGAAAGGACTTAGGTGTGGAGCCATCGCAACGTAGGTTAGCTCGAAGGGGTTGAGCGAGACAAAGGACACAAGGTTTACCCAGGTTCGGCCCCTCACAACGAGGTAAAAGTCTACTCCTGCTTTTGTTGACTATAGCTTGAATATCGATTACAAGGGAGCGGTATCGCTTGACCTAGCTCTTGATCAATTGTTTCTTAAGTTAACCCGCCGTAGGGTCTCGCCTTTATATACATAGCTCGAGGCCCTGGGCTTACAAGAGTCCAAGCCGAATCACACAACATGACTAATTCAGTTTCTAAGTTGCCCTGCCTTGTTAGACAAGTCGCCATCGTGGCGGCTCACACCCTCCAGGTCACAATTCTACCACCAGGTCTTGGTCCTTCAACAAGCCCATCTTGTAAGCTGCCACCAGTTCTCATACTTCATCTTCTTGGGCCTATTTGGGCCTTCTTCATATTGAGACGCCAACGGTGTAACCCGGCCCTTTCTGGGCAGGTCACACCTCAGGGTTATATCCCCAACATATAGGCTTTGATAGATATATCTGACAAAAATACAAAATAAAATAAATAAAAGAAAATTGCAGCAAGATATTTTTAGGATTTTATATATGATAAAAGTAGACCCGGGGCCATAGTTTTAAGTAGAGGTTTCTCTCGAGAAAATAGCATACGGTGGGTAAACAAATTACTGTTGGGAAATTGATAGAAAAGCAAATAATTATGATGACATCCAAGGCAATGATCATACATAGGCATCACATCCGAGATTAGTAGACCGAAATGATTCTGCATCTACTACTATTACTCCACACATCGACCGCTATCCAGCATGCATCTAGTGTATTAAGTTCATGGAAAAATGGAGCAATGCTTTAAGCAAGGTGACATGATGCAGACAAGATAAACTCACGTATAAATAAACCCCATCTTTTTACCCTTAATAGCAATGATACATACGTGTCATGTCCCTTTCTGTCACTGGGATTGAGCACCACAAGATCGAACCCATTACAAAGCACCTCTTCCCATGGCAAGATAAATCACTCTAGTTGGCCAAACCAAACCAATAAATCAGAGAAGAAATACGAGGCTATATTAATCATGCATAAAAGAGTTCATTGAAAACTCAAATAATATCCATGGATAGATTTGATCATAAACTCACAATTCATTGGATCCCAACAAACACACCGCAAAAAAGAATTACACCGGATAGCTCCAAGAACATCAAGGAGAACATTGTATTGAAGTAAATCGAGGGAGAGGAAGCCATCTAGCTACTAACTATGGACTTGTAGGTCTGTGGTAAACTACTCATGCATCATCGGAGGGGAGGCAAGGTTGATGTAGAGCCCCTCCGTGATTGATTCCCCCTCCGGCAGAGTGCCAGAAAGGGTCCCCAGATGGGATCTCTCAAGAACAAAGGCTTGCGGCGGCGGAAAAAGTATTTCATAGACTCCCTCATAGGTTTTTTGATTTTTGGGAATTTATAGAGGCAGAGTTAGGCCAAACGGTGGCTTATGGGCCCCACTAGGTACCAGGGCGCGCCCTGGTGCCTAGTGGGACACTCCTTCGTCTTCTCATTCCTTGCCGAAGCTTCCAGGGTCTCTTATTGCCAGAAAAAACTCTCCAAAAAGTTTCGTGGCATTTGGACTTCGTTTGGTATTGATATTCTGCAAAGTAAAAAACAAGCAAAAACAACAACTGGCACTGGGCACTAAGTTAGTAGGTTAGTCCCAAAAAATGATATAAAGTTGCTTGTAAATGTATATAAAACATCCAAGATTGATACTATAATAGCATGGAACAATAAAAAATTATAGATACGTTGGAGACATATCAAGCATCCCCAAGCTTAATTCCTGCTCGTCCTCGAGCAGCTAAATGATAAAAACAATTTTTTTATGTGGAATGCTACCTATCATATTCATCATACAATCTTTTCTTTTATAGCATGGACATTTGGGCTTGAATGATTCAAAGCAATAGTCTATAATTTGACATGAAAACATCAATACTCAAGCATATCAACAAGCAACCATGTCTTTCAAAATATCAATGCTAAAGAAAGTTATCCCTAGCCCATTATGCTCAATCATTGATCCATTCATGAAACACACTCAAATACTAGCTGCATCCAATGCACAAGTATGACAATAGTGTTCCCTAGTTGGTGCTTTATAAGAGAAGATGGAGACTCAAAAAATAAAAATTGCATGAAAGTAAATAGAAAGGCCCTTCGCAGAGGGAAGCAGATATTTGTAGAGGTGCCAGAGCTCAAAGCTTAAATTGAGAGATAAAATCATTTTGGGAGGCATGCTTTTTCTCTCAATGAAAATGACCGAGAATTCCCAATATCTTCCATGCTAGATAAATCATAGGCAGTTCCCAAACAAAAAGTAAAGTTTATTTCCTTCCCACCATTCTTACACAATCCATGGCTAGCCGTATCCACGGGTGCCTTCCATACCAACACTTTCCAAGTAATTTATTATTAACATCATATTAAAAAAATTCATTTCGGGACTGGGCATCTCTATTACCTGCCACACTCTCGTGCAATGACAAGTGAATAAACACTCATCTTGAGAATAAAATACCTAGCATGGAAAATATTGGCCACCCCCTGCCGCTTCATGAGCAGTACGGGCACATAAAACGGAAATTTATTTTGAAATTTTAGAGTTGTCACATGCAAGTTTACTTAGAACGGCATGGAAATACTGCATATAGGTAGGTATGGTGGACTCATTTGGCACAACTTTGGGTTTAAGGAATTGGATGCACAAGCAGCATTCCCACTTAGTACAAATGAAGGCTAGCAAATAGATTGAGAAGAGACCAACCAAAAAATGAAAACGGTCATAAACATGCATTGAACATAACTAACATTGAATAATGCACCATAAGTAGGATATAACTTCGTTGCATAACTATTGAATTTACGTGCTTGCATAGTGTTGGGGATATAACCACACGGTATAACCCGCACAGGAGGGGCCGGTTTATGCTGTTGGCGACTCAACTATGAGGCTTAGAAAGGCCCAAGGAGCCAAGACATGAAAGCCTGGAGGCAGCTTACAACGAGGGCCCGCTGAAGGCCCAAGACCCGGAGGTGGTGCGTGACCCGGAGGAATAAGCCGCCCAACGGTGACTTGTCTAGCAAGGTAAGGCGACTTAGAATCAGGATCGGTCACATTGTATGACCCGACCTGGACTCTTGTAAGCCTAGGGCCTCGACCTGTGTATATAAAGGCAAGTCCCTGTGGCGGGTTAAACTTAAGTTACAATCGATCAATAGCTAGGTTAAGCGATTCCGCTCCCTTGTAATCGATACTCAATCAATACAACACAAAGCAGGAGGTAAGCTATTACCTTGTTGGTGAGGGGCCGAACTTGGGTAAACTTGTGTCTCTCATCCCATTCAACCCCTTCGAGCTAATCATCGTAGCGATGGCTCCACACCTAAGTCCTTTCGCTAGGGCATCTGCCGTGTTAAACCCACGACAGTTGGCGCCCACTGTGGGGCCAGCGCATGGTGGTTTTGAGTTCTTGAAGGGCTCTTTCCCAGGGATCGAGGGATACGCCGTTGGCACGATGACCAAGAGTCGCCGTGGCAAGTTCTACATCGATGACGTTGGCTGGGGCCCCGAGGTCGACTCAATCGAGTACGGGTACCGGGTCCCCTTCGGCGAGATTCACGTCTTCATCAGCAAGATTGGTGGATCAGAGCCTGAGCCGGACATCTGCACCAACATCATCGACTCGGCTCGATCGGCATGCGAAACCTGCCAGGGTTCAACCTGGTCGGAGGCGTGTTTTCGTCAGATTCACGCATGGCACGGATCTTGCGTAGGATTCTGTATCTGGAGGAGAGACTCTCATCTACTCAGGTGATGAGTCCTTGACCGGAGAGATGGAGTCGATTTACCAGCTTCAAGACGGCGGGCTTGGGGGCTATTCCGATGGTGACAGTATTCCGGACCCCTATGAGCCGCTGCTTCGGGCTGCTATCTTTATGGCTGGCACAGGGCCGGCTTTCAATTCATCAACAACTGCAGCTATGACATCTAGTTCAGCGGCTGCGGCTGGCAGTTCTGTTAGGCCGCTAGCTCAGGTTTTGTCAGATCTCTTGGGCACTTTGACAACCTTCTTAGCAACAGAGGTTACTGCGGCGAATCAAGCATAGCATAATGCAGAGATTGCAAAGGTGCGAGATGAGGTAGCCAAGGCCCAGGAGGATCTTAACACAGAGAATGCCAGATGGCAATGGAACGGGCCCAGATGGATGCTGAGTCACAGCGTCTAAGTCGGAGGCTTTTCGCTTGAGTCTGGATCAGAATGTGTCCAATACTGTTCTTCGAAGGAGACACCAAACCCGCCTGCCTTTGCAGTATGAGGCGCGGAACCTTTTTAACATGCCTGGGGCAGGACCAAGTAATCCGCCAGGTACAACCCGGGCTGCAGAGGTGCCAGGGAGCGGGGCGGTGGCTCAGCCTCGACTGTCAGACCCGCCCCGTAGGGATCAGACCCCGCCTCGGCGTTTTTCGACACCATCTGGCCATTATTCTAACCCAGTGGATAACATGATAGCAGCGGCTAGCCGGCTTAATGCGCTCCCTCTTACTAATGAGACGCCCTTCACAGCTAAGGCGCGGAACGTAATTGAGCTCCTGCAAACAGCGGTTGCACAGCAGGAGAAATATTCATACAGTCATGACCGGGTGCACTCAACCCCCCTCCCAAGCTGCAGTTACAGCCGGCACGTTGAGTCGCCGACGGTTTCCAGCAGTGAACGATGTCGTTGACCGCCCCAAGATGACCTGCCCCATGGGAACAACCTGACCCTTACTCATGCCCAGGCGATTGTGGACGAGGCCAGAGCCCGTCGAGAGGCTGAGGCGGCGACGGCTCAACTAGGGGCTTATCAGCAGCCTCCAGTGACTCCTTCAGCCTCAGTAGGAGCTGGGACAATTTCCAGGACGGTCGGAGTGCCATGTTTAGTGCCGGCTTTGCGTAATGAACATCTGCCTAAGGATTTCAAGGGCCCTCGCAAGGTGCCTAACTACACAGCTGATCTCCCTCCAAAGGGCTGGATCGAGAGTTATGAGTTAGCCATGGAGATGTTGGATGTCAATGACGCGGTCTGTGCCAAGAACTTTACTATGATGTTGGATGGGCCAGCTCGTACATGGTTAAAGGATTACCTCCTAATTCCATCAACTCATGGGTAGAGTTGAAAGCGCGGTTCATTAAAAAAATTCAAGGGACATGCAAGCAACCTCTGACGATTATTGATCTGGATAACTGTGTGCAGCGTGAGGATGAGTTGGCTCACCATTGGGTTTGGCGGGTCTCAGCAATTATTCACTCATCAGATAGTATTGCGGCGGGTCAGGCGGTTCTGGTCTTGGAGAAGAACTGTCACTTTGTCCCCCTTAAGCAAAAACTCGGGCGGCTTAAGTGTCATTGCACTGACATGGGTGAGCTCATGGCGGCTCTTATTAAATATGCAGACTCTGATAACACCAAGGACCCCGGATCTGATGATGAGAAATCCAACAAGGGAAAAAAGAGTGGCAATGGTATGGGTCAGCAGCAGAACATGGCAGGGCATAATGGCAACAACCAGGGTAACGGTGGTAAGCGCAGACACCCCGACGGTGGGTCAGATCTAGTGGCTAACACCAACACCGGGTATAAGAACCAGCGCCGCAATGGTAATGGTAAGCCGCCCTTTGGCGGTGCAAAGCCTTTTAATCTTGAGGCGGCGCTTAATGACCCGTGCCCGAAGCACAGTCTTCCCAATAAGCCATCCACTCATGCTTGGAAGGATTGTTGGGTTATGCGAGAGTTCAGGAATTACAGCCTCAGTCAGAATCATGGCAATAATAATGGGCCGCCCGGCGGGTCAGGATCCGGTTCACAGGGGTCCGGCTTTGGTGGCGGCGGCTCAAATTCTGGCTATCAAGATCAAGGTAACTAGGGTGATTATAACCAACAATCTGGTCAGGGTAACCAGCAGCAAGGTAATCAGTCATGGTATCAGAGTAATCCAAAGCAGCTCAATGGTGGCCAGTACCATGTTTTCACCACAAGTCTTTGCAAACGAGATCAGAAGGTTCATAAGCGGGCGGTTCATGCGGTAGACCCGGCTGTTCTGCAGTATTTGAGATGGTCTGAGCACACGATATCGTGGAGCAGGGTGGATCACCCGCCGCGGGTTGATCACCCGAGTCATTTAGCCCTTGTGGTGGCCCCTCAAGTTGGTGGTTATAAATTTACTAAGGTGCTTATGGACGGTGGCAGTAGCATCAACATCCTGTACTATGACACTTTTCGCCGGATGAACTTAGCCGACAAGGATCTTAAGCCGTCTTCCACAGTCTTCCATGGTGTGGTGCCTGGTAAGTCGGCGTATCCTGTGGGAAAGATTGCCCTGGAAGTAGCCTTTGGTGATGATTATGACTACGGGGCAGAGACGCTGTGGTTTGAGGTGGTCAAAATCAAGAGTCTGTATCATGCCTTGTTCGGACGGCCGGCTTATGCTAAGTTCATGGCTCGTCCTTGTTATGTTTATCTATAGCTGAAAATGCCAGGGCGAAAGGGGACAATTACAGTCCATGGTGATCGGAAAATTTCCTTGGAGTGCGAGGAAGGAGATGCGGCTTATGCAGAGTCAGCTTGTGCCACTGAAGAGCTGAAGTTCCACAAAGATAATGTTGACCCAGCTGATATGACCCCTCTGAAGAAGCCCACCACTGATCAAGACCCTTTGTTGAAATTTAAGTTAGCTAATGATACCAAGCAAGTTGATTTTGTCCCTGGCGACTCATCTAAGCAGTTCACTATGGGGGCTAATATGGATCCTAAATAGGAAAGCGTGCTCATCGAGTTCATCAGTGAGAATCGAGACATCTTTGCATGGAAGCCTTCTGACATGTCGGGTGTACCGAGAGAATTCACTGAGCACACTCTTAATGTGGATCCTAAGTTTAAGCCGGTCAAACAGTTCCTCCGTCGTTTCAATGAAGAGCGACATAAGGCTATTGGAGAAGAGGTGGCCCGGCTCTTAGCGGCTGGGTTTATCATAGAGGTTTTTCGCCTGGAGTCGTTGGCTAACCCTGTGTTTGTACTAAAGAAGAATGGCACATGGCGTATGTGTGTTGACTACACAGATCTTAACGAGGCCTGACCAGCTGATCCGTTTGCTCATGCCCGTATTGACCAAATCATTGATGCAACGACGGGTTGTGAGAGCTTATGCTTCCTGGATACTTATCCTGGTTATCATCAGATCAAGATGGCAGTCAAAGACGAAGAGAAGACGGCTTTCATCATGCCTTTTGGAGCTTTCTGCTATGTTTCTATACCTTTTGGGCTCAAGAGTGCTCAGGCGACTTACCAGCACTGTGTTCAGAATTGTTTTCACAGTCAGATTGGGCGCAACGTTCATGCTTATGTGGATGATATTGTGGTTAAGTCTAGGAAGAAGGAGACTCTCCTGGAAGATCTGAAAGAAACTTTTGACAATCTCCGGGTCTACAAAATGATGCTTAACCTGGCCAAATGTGTCTTTGGTGTGCCTGCAGGTAAACTGTTGGGGTTCCTGGTCTCAGAGCGGGGCATTGAGGCTAACCCGGAGAAGATAAAGGCCATCACTTCGCTTTCTAAGCCGGCGTGTGTCAATGACGTCCAGCGTTTGGCGGGTCGCATCGCGGCTTTAAGCCGGTTCATAAGTCGTCTGGGCGAGAAGGCAATTCCTTTATATCAGATGATGAAGAAGACAGATCGCTTTGTTTGGAGTGATGCTGCCAATGAGGCATTTGAAGCGCTCAAGAAACAATTAGCTGAGCCGCCCATCCTTGCTGCTCCCATTGAAAAATAGCCTTTGCTCATGTACGTGGTTGCTAATAACAAGGCGGTCAGTGTGGCAGTTGTCGTGGAGCGTAAGGAGACGGGAAAGGAGTACCCGGTTCAGTGGCCGGCTTACTATGTCAGTGAGGTGTTGACTGAGTCCAAGCAACGATATCCACATTGGCAGAAATTGCTGTTTGGGGTGTTCATGGCGAGTCGCAAGCTGAAGCATTACTTTCTTGGGCATCCAATTGCTGTGGTCAGCTCTGCTCCTTTAGGAGATATTATTCAAAACAGAGAAGCTACGGTCCGGGTTGCTAAGTGGGCAATTGAACTTGGACCTTATAATTTGAAGTATGTGCTAATAACAGCCATCAAGTCTCAAGCTTTGGTGGATTTCATTAATGATTGGATAGAGTTACAGACACCTGAGGAAAAGCCTGACAACACATATTGGACAATCCACTTTGATGGGTCCAGGCAGTTGGAAGGCTCGGGGTCTGGAGTTATTTTGACTTCCCCACGAGGTGACAAATTCTGTTATGTTTTAAGATTAATGTTTCCCTGTACTAACAATGCAGCTGAGTATGAAGCCTTGCTCCATGTCCTTCGTATGGCTAAGGAAATGAATTTAAGCCGGGTCAGGTGCCTGGGCGACTCAGACCTTGTGGCGCAGCAAGTCTCTGGCAAGTGGGACTCTAAAGACCCGCTCATGGCGGCTTATCACCGGGCGGTTGATAATATTGCTGGTCACTTTAAGGGTTATCAGGTGGATCACCTTGATCGACCGGAAAACAAGGCGGCTGATGCACTGTCCCAGCTTGGGTCTCAACGTAAGCTGTTGCCCCCTAATATATTCCTCAACGTGTTACACAATCCTTCGGTCAAGTTACCGTCTGAAGAAGACCTTGCTGTCCCTGACCCGGAGGCGTAGTTGGTGGCGGCTCTTCACGCTATTCCTGACTGGACGTTGCCTTATCTGGCTTATATGACCCGGGGCGAGTTACCCGAAGATGAAACTTTGGCACGACAGATCACCAGGAGGTCTAAGTCTATGACTATTGTCAATGGCAAGTTACACCAATGCAGTGTGACAGGTGTGTTCCAACGCTGTGTTTCTCCTGAGGAGGGCCATGAAATTTTACGAGAGATTCATGAAGGCGATTGTGGTCATCACGCCAGCTCAAAATCCTTAGTGGCTAAAGCTTTTTGTCATGGGTTTTATTGGTTAACGGCTCATGCTGAAGCAGAGGATATTGTTAGCAAGTGTGATGGGTGTCAGAAATTTTCCAGGCAAGCTCATGTGCCGGCTCAGGAATTGCATATGATCCCAATAACTTGACCGTTTGCGGTCTGGGCGCTTGATATGGTCGGACCGTTCAAGAGATCTAAGGATAAGAAGACCCACCTTTTGGTGGCGGTTGACAAGTTTACCAAGTGGGTTGAGGTGGAGCCAGTTAGCAATTGTGACGCGGCGACTGCAGTTTAGTTTGTTAAAAAGTTGATCTTCCGTTTTGGTTATCCTCATAGTATCATCACTAATAATGGCACTAATCTATCTAAGGGTGCTATGAAAGAGTTCTGTCAAAGAGAGCATACCCATCTTGATGTTTCTTCAGTGGCTCAGCCACAGTCTAATGGTCAAGCAGAATGGCTAACCAAGAAATTTTGAGAGGCATTAAGCCCCGCCTTGTGGTTCCTTTGGAGCGAACGCTGGGTTGTTGGGTTGAAGAGCTCCCTTCAGTCCTTTGGAGTATCAGAACCACCCCTAATAGATCAACAGGCTATACACCTTTCTTCATGGTTTATGGCGCAGAGGCGGTTCTCCCAAGCGATATCCGTCATGACTCGCCTAGGGTGGCAGCTTATGTTGAAGCTGATAATGAGACGGCACGTCAGAACACACTTGATGCTTTGGATGAAGAGCGTGATCTTGCGGTGGCTCATTCAGCAATCTATCAGCAAGACCTACGTCGCTATCACAGTCGTAGGGTTCGAAGCCGAGCTTTTCAAGAAGGTGACTTAGTGCTCCGTTTGATTCAAGACCAGACAGGGATGCATAAGCTTTCACCACCTTGGGAAGGACCTTTTGTGGTCAGCAAAAACCTCAACAACGGGTCTTACTACCTCATCGACATATGAGAGAACAAAGATTCCCGCACGTCTGAGAAGGAGACCAACAGGCCGTGGAATATTGCTCATCTTCGGCCTTACTACACTTGAGTCATTGGCTCTCATCATTGTATGTACCTTCATTGATGTACATACCTTTTTATGATCAGCATAATAAAGCCGGCATCCCCAAATTTCGGGGCCTCTGTCGTTTCATCTCAAATTTTCTGAGCAAGAGTCATTATTGATTAATCATAAGGTCATCTGGGGGCTTCCTGCTCTATGAGCATATCTTTATAACCCTGTTGATCGGCTTTTATGCCATGTTATAGGTCATTTGGGGACTTCCTGCTCTATGAGCATAGCTTTATAATCCTCTTGATTGTCTTTTATGCCATGTTATAGGTCATTTGGGGGCTTCCTGCTCTATGAGCATAGCTTTTATAACCCTCTTGATCGGCTTTCATGCCATAGGTCGCTTGGGGCTTCCTGGTTTATGAGCATAGCTTTTATAACCCACTTGACTGGCTTTCATGCCATAACTGGGTTAAACCTGCCTGTTTGCAACTTGCTACTCCACCAGGTGACCCACCGTACTCTTGACAGTCAATCTTTTAAAATAAGACCCTGAACTCGTCAAGGTTAAAATGGTGGCTTATGTCACGTGAGAGCCGGCTTACAGTGAGCTAGGACAAACCCACCTGTCTGCTGTAGTCTCTCCGCTATGTGGCCCATTCGTACTCTTAACAGTCAATCTTGTCAATAAGACCCTGAACTAGTTAAGGTTTAAACAACGGATTTATGTCACGTGAGAGCCGGCTTACGGGATGATAGGCTTTCATGCCAAGCTTCTTTGAAGCAAAAAATTGAGTTTTTCAAAAACCAATTTGTTTTGGTCGTGCTTTATAAGCCAGCTTAACATATATTTGAGTCATACATACTCTATGTTTCTGTTTTGCAGAAGTTTTTGCAGATGAAAATTTGTCGGGTTATATAAGATCCGGTTTATATTGCTCTACATTGGGCTTACTGAGGCTATAAGCCGCCACAGTGATCTTCTCAAAGAATGGATATGGCTGTAAATCGCCTTGGATTGTTAGATTATTTAGCTCGCCCTCGATTGTGACCATAAGTCGCCAGTACAAGACACTGTTGAATCTTTTACAGATTATATATCAAGCTTTCAAGAAACTTTGGCAAAATTGAAAGATTAAATATAAGACGCGATCAAAAAGGTTGCGTTGCTGAAGCATAGTTGGAAAAACATGCATGAAGGCATGGCAGAGCAGATAATTGTTTTTCAGCTACCTATTACAAGGCTACAGCTGAGCCCAAAAGTTTTCGACCAAAGATTTTTGGAGTTACATCACTTCGTTGAGCCAGCATCAGTGCTGTCCGGGTTCTGGCCTGGCGGGTTATTATCATCCTAGCGCCTTGAGGTAGAGGCCTCCGGGTCATCCCGTGCCGGCTCTCCCTCGTCTACCATCTGGAGAGTAGCCAATGTCCAGTCGATGCCGGTTAAAGTCTCGAAGGTAGCTTCATCATTAAGAATAAGTGAAGGATCAAGGTCAGTGGCAAAATCATGCTTACGCCTTGGAGGAGTTAAATCCATGATTTCATGAGATTGCGGCTTGATACGGGTGTTGTTGCTGTCATAAGCCGCCTGATATTTGGATAGATCCACCTCTTGCACAAGTTGACATGCTAGAGGCCGCATCTCCCTAGCATATTTGGCAAAGTCTTCTTCTTTGAAGACCGAGCCATCGTCATTGAACTCTGGACACCCGCTGGCCATTTCTGCTGGGTCTAGTTCTGATTGCCAAGCCTTAGCCCGGCTTAAAGCATTAAGGGCTCCTGCGCGGGCGGCTGATAGCTTTATTTCTTCAATCTGTGATGGCACAGTTGACAGATGTTCCAGCACAGTCTTGATAGCAGTTGGAGGTTTCTTAAAACTTGCCATAGCCACAAGGGTTCGCAGGCTCCCAGAATAAAGTTGCTCCGTTAATGAGTAAACAGCTTTAAGTTTCAACAACATGTTTTGGCCAAGGTTGGCACTTCTGGCACCTATCATACAATTGCAAAACAAGTCAGTTGAGTTAAGCAATCAAGTGTTTTGAGTCACCAGGCGGGTTATAGCATTTCCATTGATGTATGACTCGCTTCAATTGAATACAAGTTTTAACTTACCAAAGATGGCGGCTGTCATTTGGGATATATGTTGTTTTAAGCCGGCAAGCTCGTCAGTGACCGGCTTAAGTTGCTTCTCAGCCTCTTCCGCTCTCTTCAGCAGTGCAGCTTTGTCAGTGTCCCAGGTGGCTCTCTCAGCATCAAAGCCTGCCTTGATCTTCTTAATATTTTCCAATGATGATTTTAGGCTTAATTCAGCCTTGGCCCATTCACTTTCCTGAGTCTCTAGGTTTTTTTTCAACTCGGCGATGTTTGACTTGCCCAAACTCAAAGCTTCCTGTCAAGGGTGACAAGCAATGTTAAGATGGAAAAATTCATATTCAACAATGGTTTTCAAGTCCCAAGCACATTGCAAGCAATATACTTGGCACTTGGGGGCTAATGTAGGTCATTTCCAATTATATTTTGACCTGGCTTCGTAATAAGCCGGCCCTTGGGGGTTACATTATTTTATATGTGAGTAATCGTGAGACCCGTGTTATCTTTTCAAGATAGCCCGGCCCTTGGGGGCTACGCGCGGTTCTTCTAAAGTGCATATTTTGAAGACCCGGACCATCTTGTAAAGATAAACCGGCCCTTGGGGGCAACAAGTGTTTTTTCTCCAAGCTTTATCATTGTTGAAGATCCATCTCATCTTGCAAAGATGAGCTGGCCCTTGGGGGCTACACCTTGGAAATTTTCACAAGTCTCAAGCATACTCAATATTACTCCTATACTTAAGACTTGGGGGCCAGTATATATTTATACAAAACTCAATTTAGCCCTTGGGGGCCAGTATATATATGCAAGGCTAAAGCGGAGTTTGATATATTTATAACTCATATTTCTGCTTCATAAGATGGACTAACCCGGCCTCCATGTCCCGGCTTGTGTGGAGGCGGCTCAAGTAGCCCGCATACACCTCACTTGCATTGAATGAGGAATAGCTCTCCAGATCCAACTTGGCCTTGCCTTTCTCCAATGAAGGTGATTCTTCTTTGGTACTATGCTTGGTTAGCATAGTGGAGGCTCCTGGCGCTGTATAAGCCGTCCCAGTGATAGTAATATCGTCAGAATTCTTCTCAGGAGGGATCTCTTTAGTTGATTTGGCAAGAGAGGGCGGTTAGGACTTGGCGGGTCATGGATGATTGCCAGGTTAATCTCAATGTCCATAGGCTCAATGGTGGCAGCGTCAGTCTATGGAGGCGGGTCATCTTGCTGGTTCATAGGATCTTCAGGATTTTGGATTGAGGCCTCAGGGGCCTCCGACACCTGCTTCTCCGGCTCAGAAGCCTTGGGGTCTTTGGAAGAGCCGCCGAACTGTTGTTTCTTACCCGCCTTTGCTTTGCCCCTGTGACAAGAATACAAGAGTTTATGAGTATATAACCACAAGATTTTTATTAACAGATGAAAGCACTTACCCCTGGGCAACAACAAAGACAGGAAGCTGTGTTCCGATTGAGTCGCCAAAGGATGGAGGCGTTCCCTGATAGTTTGAATCAGAAGAATTAAGAGGTTGACGCATGAGACCAGCCATTGGAAGGGATATAGAGTCAGGCTGTGAGGCACCTCATTACGCCGTTTCCGGGGAGCCGGCGTGTTGGATAAGCCGGCCATTAGGTCTTCAGCGCCGCCACTCCGGGTCTGACGCCTTGACTCGTGTTGTTGTTTCTTCAAAAGAAAGTTGGGGTCCAAATGAGCAAGAGGGTGAGAAAATCTTACTTTTCGGATGACCTGCTGTGTTTTCTTTCTTGGCAAGGGTTCTGAGTCGGAGGAGATAGTAGTTACCTCTGCTTCATGAGCTTGGCTTGTCTCCGCTTCGTCCTGAGAGGAATCGGCATCAATAAGTTGCATAAAGAGAAGACCAAGGGAGTCAAGTTCTACCTCCGACTCATCTAGCTCGAAAAGCTCTTGTGCTGCTTGCTGTTTACGATGACCCGTGCCACGAGACTTTGCTCCCCTAGTCTTCTTAGTTATTAGGCCATAAGAATATGGCAGGTTAAGTTATGAAAGTATGAGCCAGCAGCATGTTGGCGGGTTAATTGAAAGAAGCATGTTTGGAATTCTTGGCGTGTTACAAATTCATTATTAAGCCGCCCGAACAATGAAGGGCGGGTCAATTATCTACGGATCCAAGATTGTTGAAATTTTGCTAAGTGTGGGGCAAACAAGTTTCACAGATTGCAGCTATATTCACGGATCTACAACAGTTTAGAAAAGGTGAATAATTATTAAACCTAGAGCGCAACAGTGGAAGAACTGGCAAGCTGTGTATGGATTTTGAAAAAGAAGGGATCTATTCTGGATACAAGATGAAGGTCAAACCGCTACCGCGCTACCCTCATGGAATTTTTGCATTGAAATATGGGTCCTATGTGCAAGATGGATGAACCCAGATAACACCGATGAACTCTATGAACTCGGGTGCCCTAATGTGGATCTGGGAAAGGAGAAGAATGGTACCTGACAGTGTTGATGAAGAGCAGATGAGCGCTGCATATCTCTGGTCCCAACAGGTTGATGCAACGGCCTTGACGGAGTTGCTGGCGAGGTTCGGCTGGGGCAGCGGAGCTCCGGTTGCGACGGACGACGCGAGGAAGAAGAAGAAGAGGAGGTGACGGGGGTAAAAAATGAAAAGGCACGCCCCCCGTGCCTATTTATAAGGGAAAAGATGGAACAGTGAAACGGCATGCGCAAAGATCGAGGAGGCATAATAATTACTATAGCATGAGGGGTGCCTCGATTTTCAGAATGTCTGGTTAATGCAAATATCCGTTGTGACATCATAAGGTTTTTTCTGAATTTAATAACATGATGTCATCTTTTTTTATGGCGGGTCATGAAGATCTGTTCAAGGTCAAGTTTTAGAAGAATTAAAGAAGACTCGCCAACCGGAGAGTGAAGATTGACATGAACAAGTTCAAATCAATCTGGGGCCTAATGTTGGGGATATAACCCCATGGTATAACCCGCCCAGGTGGGGCTGGGTTACGCTGTTGGTGACTCAACTACGCGGCTTAGAAAGGCCCACGGAGCCAAGACATGAAAGCCTGGAGGCGGCTTACAACGCGGGCCAGCTGAAGGCCCAAGACCCGGAGGTGGTGCGTGACCCGGAGGAATAAGCCACCCAATGGTGACTTGTCTAGCAAGGCAAGGCGACCTAGAATCAGGATCGGTCATGTTGTATGACCCGACCTGGACTCTTGTAAGCCCAGGGCCTCGACCTGTGTATATAAAGGCAAGTCCCTATGGCGGGTTAAACTTAAGTTACAATCGATCGATAGCTAGGTTAAGCGATTCCGCTCCCTTGTAATCGATACTCAATCAATACAACACAAAGCAGGATGTAGGCTATTACCTCGTTGGTGAGGGGCCGAACCTGGGTAAACTCATGTCTCTCGTCCCGTTCAACCCCTTCGAGCTAATCATCATAGCGATGGCTCCACACCTAAGTCCTTTCGCTAGGGCATCTGCCGTGTTAAACCCACGACACATAGGGAATCACAAACCTTAACACCAATATTCTTACTAAACCACAATTACTCACCAACATGACTCACATATCACTATCTTCGTATCGCAAAACTATTGCAAGGAATCAAGTTTATAATATCCGATGAGCTTCATGAAAGTTTTTATTATATCCCTCTTGAGTATTCATCACTTTGGGACAAAATTCATATCTCGTGCAAATTACCATTGCCATTATCAACTCTCATAAAGATTTAAGTGAAGCACGAGAGCACAAATATCTATTAAAAAATCATATATCAACTCTCAAAATAATATAAGTGAAGCATGAGAGTGCATTTCTTCAAAATTTACCAACTCTCAAAATAATATAAGTGAAGCATGAGAGTTCATTTCTTTAAAACATAATCATAGCAACTCTCTAAATAATATAAGTGAAGCATGAGAGTTCAAGTATTTCTTCAAAATTTAATCACCACCGTGATCTAAAATATTTAAGTGAAGCACATAGAGCAATTCTAACAAATCATGATAACATATGGCTCTCTGAAATAGGTGTGTCCAGCAAGGATGATTGTGACAAACTAAATAGCAAAACAAGCAAAGACTCATATCATACATGACGTTCCAAGCAAAACTCATGATATGTGACGAATAAAAATATAGCTCCAAGTAAAATTATCGATGATCGTTAGAAGAAAGAGGGGATGCCTTCCGGGGCATCCCCAAGCTTAGTTGCTTGGGAGTCCTTGAATATTACCTTGGGGTGCCTCGGGCATCCCCAATATTAGGCTCTTGCCACTCCTTATTCCTTCATCCATCTTGATCTCACCCAAAACTTTAAAACTTCAATCACACAAAACTTAACAAAAACCTTCGTGAGATCCGTTAGTATAAGAAAATAAATCACTACTTTAAGTACTGTTGCAAACCCATTCATATTTTGTTATTGCATTATACCTACTGTATTCTAACTTTGTCATGTCTTATACCCCCCGATACAATCCATAGATTCATCAAAATAAGCACACAATGCAACGAAAATAAAATATGTCAAAAAACAGAACAGGCTCTAGAAACCTGAATTAAGTTCACACTTCTGTAACTCCAAAAATTCTGAACAATTAGGATGACATGGGAAATTTGTATATAAATCATGTGTAAAAAATTCAGAATTTTCCATGTTCCAGGAAACTTTGATAATTCTGCTGCTGGATGCAAAACCTTCTGTTTTCTCACAGAATCAAGTAAACTATCATCCAACATAATCCTAAAGGCTTACTTGGCACAAACACTAATTAAAACATAAAAACACAATCATAAAAGTAGCATAATTGTGCGGACACAAGAAAACAAAAAGAAACAAGAAAAATTAAGATAACTATTGGGTTGCCTCCTAACAAGCGCTATTGTTTTATGCCCCTAGCTAGGCATAATGCAAAGTTTCAAGTATTGTCATCTTCCATTTTAGTTCCATAGGTAGCCCTCATGATTGACTCATATGGTGGCTTAATTCTACTTCTAGGGAAGTGTTCCGTACCTTTCTTTAGCGGAAACTAAAATTTAATATTCCCTTCTTTCATATCAATCACGGCACCTATAGTTCGTAAGTACGGTCTACCAAGTATTATGGGACAAGATGGATTGCAATCAATATCTAGCACAATAAAATCAATGAGCACATATTTCCTATTTGCAAGAATAAGAACATCATTAATTCTACCCAAAGGCTTTTTATTAGTAGAATCCGCCAAGTGCAAATTAAGAGAACATTCATCCAAATTAGTAAAACCTAGCACATCACATAGAGATTTTGGAATTGTGGAAACACTAGCACCCAAATCACATAAAGTGTTGCATTCAAAATTTTTGATCTTCACTTTAATGGTGGGTTCCCATTCATCATATAATTTTCTAGGAATTGAAATCTATAATTCTAGCTTTTCTTTTAAAGCATTCATCATCGCTTCTACGATATGTTTAGTAAAAGCCTTATTTTGTTCATATGTGTTTGGTGAATTTAACATGGATTGTAACAAAAAAATAAACTCAATCAAAGAACAACTATCTTTTTTTGACCAACAATCAAAGAACAACTATCATAATTAAAATATTTGTAATCCAAGAGAGTGGTCACATCGCTAGTTAAAGTTTTTACCTCTTCAAACCCACTTTTAGTAAAATTTTCATCAAGATTTTCACCCTCCGAACTATGGGGACGCCTTCTAGCTAAAGTTGACTCTTCTTCAGTTCCCTTATCATCAAGTTTAATATTGCTAAACAAGGAATCAATAGAAGAAACACCAATCATTTTAACCTCTTCATCATTACTACGGAAAAAACTCAGAGGAATTGCTTTTTCTAAAAAATTCTCTTTTAGCTCTAAGCATAGCTGTTCTTTTCTTACTTTCATCCATGGAAACATATAAAGCTTTAATTGATTCATTAATATCAATATTGGGTGGAAAAAATTTTGTCTTAAGATTTTCCACATCATGAATAATTCTATCGATGCTCCTAGACATATCATCAATTTTACTAAATTTTTCTTCTATCGTAGTGTTGAAAACTTTTTGAGCAATGATAAATTCTTTAATATTATTCTCAAGATCAGAGATCATCCTATTATTATTATTATTACCATATAAATTGCCATAATTATTAGAGAATTTTCCAGGAAACGGCCTAGGGTTACCTATATAAGCATTACTATTAAAATTGTTTCGCGAGACAAAATTCACATCTACGGGAGCATTATTTTTCTCAATTAAGGTAGACAAAGGCACATCATTGAGATCAATAGGAGCATTTTTACTAGCAACCAATTTCATAAGTGCATCAACTTTATCACTCAAAGTACTAATTTCTTCAATAGAATTCACTTTTTTTACTATTAGGAGCCCTTTTAGTATGCCATTGTGAATAATTTGCCATGATATTATCAAGTAATTTAGTGGCTTCACCCAAAGTAATCTCCATAAAAGTACCACTCGCGGCGGAATCTAAAAGATTTCTAGAGACAAAATTCAATCCCGCATAAAATTTCTGTATGATCATTCATAAATTTAAACCTTGAGTAGGGCAATTTCTTATCTTTAGTTTCATCCTTTCCCAAGATCATGCAACATGTTCATGCTCAAGTTGCTTGAAATTCATAATTTGATTTCTAAGGGAAATAATATTCGCGGGAGGAAAATATTTAGTAATAAAGGCATCTTTGCACTTATTCCAAGAATCAATACTATTTCACGGTAAAGATGATTTTTCATGATCCCGCAAGGAGAATAGGAATAATTTTAATTTCACAATATCATTGTCCACATGTTTTTTCTTTCGCATATCACACAATTCTACGAAAGTGTTTAGATGGGACGCGGCATCCTCATTAGGATTACCGGAAAATTTATTCTTTCAGAACAATATTCAATGAAGCGGCATTAATATCATACGAATCCGCACTAGCAGTGGGAGGACAAATCAGAGTACTAATAAAATCATTATTATTAGTATTAGAAAAATCACACAATTTTGTATTTTCTTGAGACATCGTGACTACGCAAGCAAGATCACAAGCAAAGAAAAGATCAAACACGATAAAGGCAAACGGAAAATATTTTTATATTTTTGTACAAGCTTTTTAGAAGTGGGGGAGATGAAAACGAGAGGTAAATGGCAAGTAAAGTAAATGCAAGGAGATGAAAGTTTAAGCGTAGGTACTTGATAGATGTTAATGATGTCTCCCCAGCAACGGCACCAGAAATTCTTCCTCCTACTTGTGAGCTGCGTTGGGATTTCCTCGAAGAGGAGAGGATGATGTAGTACAGTAGAGATAAGTATTTTCCTCAGTTATGAAACCAAGGTTATCAATCCAGTAGGAGAACCAAGCAACACTATATAAATAGCACATGCACATAAACAACAAATACTTGCAACACAACGCATAGAGGGGTTGTCAATCCCTCAACGGTTATGAGCAAGATTAAATTGTATAGGTTTCGATAGATAGATGTGACAAAAATAAAAAATAAAATAAATAAAAGAAAATTGCAGCAAGGTATTTTTAGGATTTTATATATGATAAAAGTAGACCAGAGGGCCATAGTTTTCACTAGAGGCTTCTCTCGAGAAAATAGCATACGGTGGGTAAACAAATTACTATTGGGCAATTGATAGAAAAGCAAATAATTATGACGATATCCAAGGCAATGATCATACATAGGCATCACGTCCGAGATTAGTAAACCGAAATGATTATGCATCTACTGCTATTACTCCACACATCGACCACTATCCAACATGCATCTAGTGTATTAAGTTCATGGAAAAACGGAGTAATGCTTTAAGCAAGATGACATGATGTAGACAAGATAAACTCACATATAAATAAACCCCATCTTTTTACCCTTAATAGCTATGATACATACGTGTCATGTCCCTTTCTGTCACTGGGATTGAGCACCGCAAGATCGAGCCCATTACAAAGCACCTCTTCCCATGGCAAGATAAATCAATCTAGTTGGCCAAACCAAACCAATAAATCGGAGAAGAAATACGAGGCTATATTAATAATGCATAAAAGGGTTCAGAGAAAACTCAAATAATATTCTTGGATAGATCTGATCATAAACTCACAATTCATTGGATCCCAACAAACACACCGCAAAAAAGAATTACATCGGATAGAACTCCAAGAACATCAAGGAGAACATTGTATTGAAGAACATCGAGAGAGAAGAAGTTATCTAGCTACTAACTATGGACCCGTAGGTCTATGGTAAACTACTCACGCATCATCGGAGGGGAGGCAAGGTTGATGTAGAGCCCCTCCGTGATTTATTCCCCCTTTGATAGAGTGCCAGAAAGGGTCCCCAGATGGGAATTCTCGAAAATAGAAGCTTGCGGCAGCGGAAAAAGTATTTTGTGGACTCCCTCATAGGTTTTCTGATTTTTGGGAATTTATAGAGGCGGAGTTAGGTCAAACGAAGGCTTGTGGGACCCACTAGGTACCAGAGCGCGCCCCAGGCCCCTGGCGAGCCCTGGTGCCTAGTGGGACACTCCTTCGTCTTCTCGTTTCTTCCCGAAGCTTCCAGGGTCTCTTATTGCCAGAAAAAACTCCAAAAAGTTTTGTGGCATTTGGACTTTGTTTGGTATTGATATTCTGCAAAGTAAAAAACAAGCAAAAAACAACAACTGGCACTGGGCACTAAGTAAGTAGGTTAGTCCCAAAAAATGATATAAAGTTGCTTGTAAATGTATATAAAACATCCAGGATTGATACTATAATAGCATGGAACAATAAAAAAATTATAGATACGTCGAAGACATATCACATACAAATTAGTTCTTCTACTAGATATTACAGGAAAAACATATATGTTTTTTATAACGTCCAGAAAAAATATCTAGGGCGATGTCTAAAGCTATGGCAAGGTATTTGGACAAGCAGATCTAAGTAACGAAATATATGTAAATCTAATTCAGCAAACAGATTGAGTGCTAAATTATTGCAGGCTATTTCAGCAATCAATAGGCCGAGCACACAATCATCGAAGGCCATCTCAGCAACAAATATTGAGTGTAAAATGGTGTCGAGCTATTTCACCTAACAGATTTGAAGGAAATATGCCCTAGAGGCAATAATAAAGTTGTTATTTTATATTTCCTTATTCATGATAAAGGTTTATTATTCATGCTAGAATTGTATAGATCGGAAACTTAAATACATGTGTGAATACATAAACAAATGCAGTGTCCCTAGTAAGCCTCTACTAGACTAGCTCATTGATCAAAGATGGTTAAGGTTTCCTAACCATAGACATGTGTTGTCATTTGATAACAGGATCACATCATTAGGAGAATGATGTGATGGACAAGACCCATCTGTTAGCTTAGCATAATGATTGTTCAGTTTATTGCTATTGCTTTCTTCATGTCAAATACATATTCCTTCGACTATGAGATTATGCAACTCCCGGATACCGGAGGAATACCTTGTGTGCTATCAAACGTCACAACATAACTGGGTGATCATAAAGATGCTCTACAGGTATCTCCGAAGGTGTTTGTTGAGTTGGCATAGATCGAGATTAGGATTTGTCACTCCGAGTATCGGAGAGGTATCTCTGGGCCCTCTCGGTACTTATGAGCTAGTTACAGAATGATGTATTACAGAACGAGTAAAGAGACTTGCCGGTAACGAGATTGAACTAGGTATGAAGATACCGATGATCGAATCTCGGGCAAGTAACATATCGATGGACAAAGGGAATTACGTATGTTGTCATAACGGTTCGACCGATAAAGATCTTCGTAGAATATGTAGGAGCCAATATGGGCATCTAGGTTCCACTATTGGTTATTAACCGGAGAAGTGTCTCGGTCATGTCTACATAGTTCTTGAACCCGTAGGGTCCGCACGCTTAACGTTCATTGACGATATAGTGTTATATGAGTTATATGTTTTGGTGACCGAATGTTGATCCGAGTCCCGGATGAGATCACGGACATGACAAGGAGTCTCAAAATGGTCGAGAGGTAAAGATTATTATATAGGACGATGGTATTCGGACACCTGAATAGTTTCGGAGTGCAGCGGGTACTCATCGGGTCACCGGAAGGGGTTCCGGGGACCCCCGGTAGGTGTTATGGGCCTAATGGGCCAAGGGAGGGACAGACCAGCCCACAGGGGGCTGGTATGCCCCTCTCCCTGGCCGGCCGGCCCTAGGGAAGGAAAGGGGGGAGGGCTAGCCCCTCCTGCCTTCCCCTTCTCATGGGAGAAAGGAAAGGGGGGGGGCGCCTCCCTCCCTTGCCTTTCCCCCGCACCTAAACATGGCGGGGGGGCGCCACTTGGGAGGAGACCCCAAGTAGGATTCGGCCTACTTGGGGCGCCCTCCTGGCTGCTCCCTCCTCCCCCACCTATATATATGTGGGAGGGGGGCGCCTAGCACACCAGAACATTGTCTTAGCCGTGTGTGGCGCCCCCCCCACCGTTTACACCCCGGTCATATTTTTGTAGTGCTTAGGCGAAGCCCCGCGGAGATAGCTTCACCATCACCGTCACCACACCGTCGTGCTGCCAGAACTCATCCACTACCTCGCCGTCTTGCTGGATCAAGCAGGCGGAGGGCGTCATCGAGCTGAACATGTGCTAAATGCGGAGGTGTCGTACGTTCGATGCTCGATCGGTTGGAACACGAAGAAGTTCGACTACATCAACCGTGTTGTCAAACGCTTCCGCTTACGGTCTACGAGGGTACGTAGACACACTCTCCCCTCTTGTTGCTATGCATCTCCATGGATATATCTTTCGTGTGCGTAGAATTTTTTTTGTTTTCCATGCAACGTTTCCCAACAGTGGCATCATGAGCCAGGTCTATGCGTAGATGATATGCACAAGTAGAACACAAAGAGCTGTGGGTGGTGATAGTCATACTGCTTACCACCAACATCTTATTTTGATTCGGCAGTATTGTGGGATGAAGCGGCCCGGACCAACCTTACATGTCCACGCACATGAGACCGGTTCCACCGACAGACATGCAACTAGTTTAGCATAAAGGTGGCTAGCGGGTGTCTCTTTCTCCTACTTTAGTTGAATCAAATTTGACTATGGCCGGTCCTTGAAGAAGGTTAAAACAGCAAACTTGATGAAACACCGTTGTAGTTTTTGCGTAGGTAAGAACGGTTCTTGCTAGAAGCCCGTAGCAGCCACGTAAAACTTGCAACAACAAAGTAGAGGACGTCTAACTTGTTTTTGCAGGGCATGTTGTGATGTGATATGGTCAAGATATGATGTGATATATGTTGATGTATGAGATGATCATGTTTTGTAATATCGACAACCGGCAGGAGCCTTAGGGTTGTCTCTTTATTGTATGAAGTGCAAGCGCCATGTAATTGCTTTACTTTATCACTATGCGTTAGCGATAGTTGTAGAATCAATAGTTGGTGAGACGACCCCAATGCAACGATGGAGATCAAGGTGTCGAGCCGGTGACGATGGAGATCATGACGATGCTTTGGAGATGGAGATCAAAAGCACAAGATGATGATGGCCATATCATGTCACATATTTTGATTGCATGTGATGTTTATCCTTTATGCATCTTATTTTGCTTAGAACAGCAGTAGCATTATAAGATGATCCCTTCACTAAATTTCAAGATAAAAGTGTTCTCCCCGAGTATGCACCGTTGCCAAAGTTCATCGTTTCGAAGCACCACGTGATGATCGGGTGTGATAGACTCTACGTTCACATACAATGGGTGTAAGACAGTTTTGCACATGCAGAATACTTGGGTTAAACTTGACGAGCCTAGCATGTATAGACATGGTCTCGGAACACTGGAGACCGAAAGGTCGAACGTGAGTCATATAGTAGATATGATCAACATAGAGATGTTCACCATTGATGAGTACCCCATCTCACGTGATGATCGGACATGGGTTAGTTGATTTGGATCACATGTCACTTAGATAACTTGAGGGATGTTTATTTAAGTGGGAGTTCATTAGTAATTTGATTAATTGAACTTAATTTATCATGAACTTAGTATTATAGTTTTGCATATCTATGATGTAGATCAATGGCCCGAGCTACCGTTCCCCTGAATTTTAATGCGTTCCTAGAGAAAGCTAAGTTGAAAGATGATGGTAGCAACTACACGGACTGGGTCCGTAACTTGAGGATTATCCTCATTGCTGCATAGAAGAATTATGTCCTTGATGCACCGCTAGGTGAAAGGCCTACTGTAGGAGCTGAAGCTGATGTTATGAACGTCTGGCAAGCTCGATCTGATGACTACTCGATAGTTCAATGTGCCATGCTTTACGGCTTAGAATTGGGACTTCAAAGACGTTTTGAACATCATGGAGCATATGAGATGTTCCAAGAGTTGAAGTTAATATTTCAAGCAAATGCCCGGGTTGAGAGATATGAAGTCTCCAACAAGTTCTATAGCTGCAAGATGGAGGAGAACAGTTATGTCAGTGAACACATACTCAAAATGTCTAGGTATCATAACCACTTGACTCAGCTGGGAGTTGATCTTCTAGTTGATAGTGTTATTGACAGAGTTCTTCAATCACTGCCACCAAGCTACAAAGGCTTCGTGATGAACTATAATATGCAAGGGATGAATAAAATGATTCCTGAGCTCTTCGCAATGCTTAAGGCCGTGGAGGTAGAAATCAAGAAGGAGCATCAAGTGTTGATGGTTAACAAGACCACTAGTTTCAAGAAAAAGGGCAAGGGAAAGAAAGGGAACTTCAAGAAGAATGGCAAGCAAGTTGCCACTCCCGGGAAGAAGCCCAAAGCTAGACCCAAGCCTGAAACTGAGTGCTTCTACAGGAAAGGGAATGGTCACTGGAAGCGGAACTGCCCCAAATACTTGGCGGATAAGAAGGATGGTAAAGTGAACAAAGGTATATTTGATATACATGTTATTGATATGTACCTTACTAATGCTCGTAGCAGCGCCTGGGTATTTGATACTGGTTCGGTTGCTCATATTTGTAACTCGAAACAGGAGCTGCGGAATAAACGAAGATTGGCTAAGGACGAGGTGACGATGCGCGTCGGAAATGGTTCCAAGGTTGATGTGATCGCCATCGGCACGCTACCTCTACATCTACCTTCGGGATTAGTTTTAGACCTGAATAATTGTTATTTGGTGCCCGCGTTGAGCATGAACATTATATCTGGATCTTGTTTATTGCGAGACGGTTATTCATTTAAATCAGAGAATAATGGTTGTTCTATTTATATGAGTAATATCTTTTATGGTCATGCACCCTTGATGAGTGGTCCATTCTTGTTGAATCTCGATCGTAGTGATACACATACTCATAATATTGATGCCAAAAGATGCAAAGTTGATAATGATAGTGCAACATACTTGTGGCACCGCCGTTTAGGTCATATTGGTGTAAAGCGCATGAAGAAACTCCATGCAGATGGACTTTTGGAATCACTTGATTACGAATCATTTGATACTTGCGAACCATGCCTCATGGGCAAGATGACTAAAACTCCGTTCTCCGGAACAATGGAGTGAGCTAATGACTTATTGGAAATAATACATACTGATGTATGCGGTCCGATGAGTGTTGAGGCACGCGGCGGGTATTGTTATTTTCTGACCTTCACAGATGATTTAAGTAGGTATGGGTATATCTACTTGATGAAACACAAGTTTGAAACATTTGAAAAGTTCAAAGAATTTCAGAGTGAACTGGAGAATCATCGTAACAAGAAAATAAAGTTTCTACAATCTGATCGCGGAGGCGAATATTTGAGTTATGAGTTTGGCCTTCATTTGAAACAATGTGGAATTGTTTCACAACTCACGCCACCTGGAACACCACAGCGTAATGGTGTGTTCGAACGTCGTAACCGTACTTTATTAGATATGGTGCGATCTATGATGTCTCTAACTAATTTACCACTATCGTTTTGGGGTTATGCATTAGAGACAGCCGCATTCACGTTAAATAGGGCATCGTCTAAATTCGTTGAGACGACACCGTATGAACTATGGTTTGGCAAGAAACCTAAGCTGTCGTTTGTTAAAGTTTGGGGTTGCGACACTTATGTCAAAAGGCTTCAGCCTGATAAGCTCGAACCCAAATCGGAGAAGTGCGTCTTCATAGGATACCCTAAGGAAACAATTGGGTACACCTTCTACCACAGATCCTAAGGCAAGATCTTTGTTGCCAAGAATGGAACCTTTCTAGATAAGGAGTTTCTCTCGAAAGAAGTGAGTGGGAGGAAAGTAGAACTTGATGAGGTAATAGTACCTTCTCTCGAATTGGAGAGTAGCACATCACAGAAAATCGTTCCCGTGATGCCTACACCAACTAGAGAGGAAGCAAATGATGATGATCAGGAAACTTCAGATCAAGTTGCTACTGAACCTCATAGGTCGACAAGAGCATGATCTGCACTAGAGTGGTATGGTAATCCTGTTCTGGAAGTCATGTTACTAGACCAAGGCAAACCTACGAACTATGAAGAAGCTATGATGAGCCCAGATTTCGACATATGGCTTGAGGCCATAAAATCTGAGATAGGATCCATGTATGAGAACAAAGTGTGGACTTTGATGGACTTGCCCGATGATCGGCAAGCCATAGAAAATAAATGGATCTTCAAGAAGAAGATTGATGCTGATGGTAATGTTACTGTCTACAAAGCTCGACTTGTCACAAAAGGTTCTCACCCATAGCGATGCTTAAGTCTGTCTGAATCATTTTAGCAATTGCCGCATTTTATGATTATGAAATTTGGCAAATGGACGTCAAAACTGCATTCCTTAATGGATATCTTAAAGAAGAGTTGTATATGATGCAACCAGAAGGTTTTGTCGATCCTAAAGGTGCTAACAAAGTGTGGAAGCTCCAGTGATCCATCTGTGGACTGGTGCAAGCATCTCGGAGTTGGAATATACGCTTTGATGAGGTGATCAAAGCATATGGTTTTATACAGACTTACGGTGAAGCCTGTATTTACAGGAAAGTGAGTGGGAGCTCTGTAGCATTTCTGATATTATATGTGGATGACATATTGTTGATTGGAAATGATATAGAATTTCTGGATAGCATAAAAGGGTACTTGAATAAGAATTTTTCAACGAAAGACCTCGGTGAAGCTGTTTATATATTGGGCATCAAGATCTATAGAGATAGATCAAGACGCTTAATAGGACTTTCACAAAGCACATACCTTGATAAAGTTTTGAAGAAGTTCAAAATGGATCAGTCGAAGAAAGGGTTCTTGCCTGTGTTACAAGGTGTGAAGTTGAGTCAGACTCAAAGTCAGACTCATTCCCTATGCCTCAGCCATAGGTTCTATCATGTATGCTATGCTGTGTACCATACCTGATGTGTGCCTTGCCATAAGTCTGGCAGGGAGGTACCAAAGTAATCCTAGAGTGGATCACTGGACAGCGGTCAAGAACATCCCAAAGTACCTGAAAAGGACCAAGGATATGTTTCTCATTTATGGAGGTGACGAAGAGCTCGTCGTAAATGGTTACGTCGATGCTAGCTTCGACACTGATCCGGATGACTCCAAGTCACAAACCGGATACGTGTTTATATTGAATGGTGGAGCTGTCAGTTGGTGCAGTTCCAAGCAGAGCGTCGTGGCGGGATCAACATGTGAAGCGGAGTACATAGCTGCTTCAGAAGTAGCGCATGAAGGAGTCTGGATGAAGGAGTTCATATCCGATCTAGGTGTAATACCTAGTGCATCGGGTCCAATGAAAATATTTTGTGACAACACTGGAGCAATTGCCTTGGCCAAGGAATCCAGGTTTCACAAGAGAACCAAACACATCAAGAGGCGCTTCAACTCCATTCGTGAAAAGGTCAAGGATGGAGAAATAGAAATTTGCAAAGTACATACGGATCTGAATGTGGCAGACCCATTGACTAAGCCTCTTCCGCGAGCAAAACATGATCAGCACCAACACTCCATGGGTGTTAGATTCATCACAATGTAATCTAGATTATTGACTCTAGTGCAAGTGGGAGATTGAAGGAAATATGCCCTAGAGGCAATAATAAAGTTGTTATTTTATATTTACTTATTCATGATAAAGGTTTATTATTCATGCTAGAATTGTATTGATCGGAAACTTAAATACATGTGTGAATACATAAACAAATACCGTGTCCCTATTAAGCCTCTACTAGACTAGCTCGTTGATCAAAGATGGTTAAGGTTTCCTAATCATAGACATGTGTTGTCATTTGATAACGGGATCACATCATTAGGAGAATGATGTGATGGACAAGACCCATCCGTTAGCTTAGCATAATGATCGTTCAGTTTATTGCTATTGCTTTCTTCGTGTCAAATACATATTCCTTCGACTATGAGATTATGCAACTCCCGGATACCAGAGGAATACCTTGTGTGCTATCAAACATCCCAACGTAACTGGGTGATCATAAAGATGCTCTACAGGTATCTCCAAAGGTGTTTGTTGAGTTGGCATAGATCGAGATTAGGATTTGTCACTCCGAGTATCGAAGAGGTATCTCTGGGCCCTCTCTGTAATACACATCATAAGAAGCCTTGCAAGCAAAGTGACTAATGAGCTAGTTATAGAATGATGTATTACGGAACGACTAAAGAGACTTGCCGGTAACGAGATTGAACTAGGTATGAAGATACCGACGATCGAATCTCGGGCAAGTAACATACCGATGGACAAAGGGAATTACGTACGTTGTCATAACGGTTCGACCAATAAAGATCTTCATAGAATATGTAGGAGCCAATATGGGCATCCAGGTTCTGCTATTGGTTATTGACCGGAGAAGTGTCTCGGTCATGTCTACATAGTTCTCAAACCCGTAGGGTCCGCATGCTTAATGTTCATTGACGATATAGTGTTATATGAGTTATATGTTTTGGTGACCGAATGTTGTTCGGAGTCCCGGATGATACACGGACATGATGAGGAGTCTCGAAATGATTGATAGGTAAATATTGATATATATAGGACGATGGTATTCGGACACCGGAATAGTTTCGGAGTGCACCGGGTACTCATCGGGTCATCGGAAGGGGTTCCGGGCACCCCCCCCCCCCGGTAGGTGTTATGGGCCTAATGGGCCAAGGGAGGGACAGACCAGCCTACAGGGGGCTAGTGCACCCCTCTCCCTGGCCGGCCGGCCGGCCCTACGGAAGAAAAGGGGAGAGGGCTAGCCCATCCTGCCTTCCCCTTCTCATGGGAGAAAGGAAGGGGGCGCCTCCCTCCCCTGCCTTTCCCCCGCACCTAAACATGGCAGGGGGTGCCACTTGGGAGGAGACCCCAAGTAGGATTCGGCCTACTTGGGGCGCCTTCCTGGCTGCTCCTGGCTCCCCCCACCTATATATATGTGGGAGGGGGGTGCCTAGCACACCAGAACATTGTCTTAGCCGTGTGCGGCGCCCCCCTCCACCGTTTACACCCCCAGTCATATTTTCGTAGTGCTTAGGCGAAGCCCTGCGGAGATAGCTTCACCATCACCGTCACCATGCCGTCGTGCTGCTGGAACTCATCCACTACCTCGCCGTCTTGCTGGATCAAGAAGGCGGAGGACGTCATCGAGCTGAACGTGTGCTGAACGCGGAGGTGTCGTACGTTCGGTGCTCGATCGGTTGGAACGCGAAGAAGTTCGACTACATCAACCGCATTGTCAAACGCTTCCGCTTACGGTCAACGAGGGTATGTAGACACACTCTCCCCTCTCGTTGCTATGCATCTCCATGGATAGATCTTGCGTGTGCGTAGAATTTTTTTTGTTTTCCATGCAATATTTCCCAACAAGATTGGCTACTAGACCATGGCAATCTACTTCACAATACGTACATGGTCCTAATATATGGCATGATATTTTAGCAACTAATCGGGCATGGCATGCCATCTCAGCAAAGCAGATTGTGTCCAGAACATGGCAAGGAAGCTTCTTAAACAGAGCATACTGACTGTAACTATTTCGGCAAGCAGTGAGATTAAAAGCGTCTATCAGCTAACATTCAGCACTACTCCGACATGCACGGGGCCTCAGTCTAGAATGCGCATACCGCGGGAGAAGCTGACTATCGTGCGTCTCCACAAGAACGTCGCCAGCGGTGGCGGCGCGGCTAGAGGACGGCAGTTTACGAGAGCGTATTGTGGGAGCGAGAGGATCGTTGTGCGTCCCCTCGACGAACTGCGGCGCCGATGTATCGGCACGGCAGGGATGGCGGCTTTGGCAGAGTGAATGGAGTGGATGGGGGCAGGGGGAGGGAGGTTTGGGGAATATTATTAGCTAGTTGGCTGAAGGGGAGTTGAATTTGGGATTTTGGGGGAACTTTTGTGCGGTGGGCGGGGGAGTTTGGCGCATGGTCGGTTTCTCCAAATGCGGTCCCATCTGTCAGTGAAGAGGCAAGCTAAAGCGCGTTCCCTTTGGGTTAGCGGTGTGCATGACTAACCATGTGAGGGGTGCAATGCGATTGCGACAGGCGTGTTGTAAGTGTATCGCCTTTTCCTTTTGAACTTGGTGCTTCGTGTGATCCATCGATACTATTCCCGGCTAAAACGGCGTGGCCGGGTCTTTTCCCGCGTGATATGCTGGGAGTTTGGCTTAGTTGCTTTGACAGACAGAGCGAGAGAAAGATGTGAAATGCGTGAATGTGTAGTGGACATACTATTGGAGGGCCTAAGAGAAATTGTGTCTGTAAACCCTCTATTTTTATTTACTACGCATATTAGCTTTGTCTCGAGTCAAACCTTCTAAACTTTGACCAAGTTTATACATACAAAAACAATGACAACCACAATAACAAGAAAATACGATTAGAATCATTATTCAATATATTTTCATACAATATATCTTACTACATTGTGAAAGTTCATATACACCGGACGAGATTCATGCAAACACGGCCGATTTTCATTACATTTAGGACTTTTAGGACAAAAAATGAAAAAGAAATTAGACCCTAAACCTATCCTATGGCGGCGACCGACATCCACTTTCCTTTGTACTTCCGCATCGGCAACGACGTCCTCCATCTGCCGTCTCCATGAATGGCCGCAGGGTTCAAGACCCGTGAAGTGAAGGTGCGGTGTGTGGTGAGGAAGAGTAGAACATGGGAGACAGACCGGCCAACTTGGCACACCATGCCCTGCCGCCTCCCATGCCCTACTCATCCTCAGAGGAGTCCCCGACCTCGATGGTGCCGGTGGACGTGAGGTCGATGATGATGGAAGTGGACGGTCCATTGCTGTTCACCTGCCACATGTGCCACCGAATGTTCGACATCGGCACGTAGGATGCATGGCTGGCGGTGCTCTCATCGTCGTCGGCTGGCGCGGCCACCACTTGTGCGGCCGCGTCCGCGTCCGACTACGTCGGCATTGCATTGCGAGTGGCGAGTTGAGCAAGGGCGGCGACCTCGAGCTTCATCCCCGAAGAAAAGGTCTCCCGCAGAGCGTTCCCGCTAGCGGTCATGGTGGATATGGTGCCAGGGAGGAGGATGTGCTCTGGTGTGGAGTTTAGCTGGGTGTTGCCACTTTAAGTAGCGCATTCCAGTGAGACCAAGAGTCCGGGTGCGTCAATGAGTCATCAGAGTTGGTTCCTTGGGCGATGAGCCTGCTTAATGATGGCATACAAACGAACGGCATGAATGCGGGCAGCTGGCACCGGCTGGGAATGCACGCGAGCGAGGGACGAGGTTTTTTTGTGGCCCAAGGTAGTCAGCTGCGGGTGTGGCAACATTGGAGATGCCCTTTGCTCACATGCGATCCCACATGTCATTGAAAAAGCAAGACAACCCGCGTTCCCTTGGGTCGGCAGTATGTCGGACTGACCGTCTGGGGTGCGACTTGAACATGACAGGGGTGCTGTCAATGTACCACCTTTTCATTTCGAACTTGTAAGCCAAACACTTATGCTAGAGCGTAACACCGAAAGCATATATGAAGTTGGCACCTCACCTATAGCCAGCCTAGTAGTAGCCCACATGTACAATAGTTATTCACACTAGCATAAGTACCATTATAATAAGTGTACTACCCTTTTGTAACATCCCAAATTTTTAATTTGGAATGTTATACATAGGTCATCCATGCATATCATATTTTATTGCATTTCGTTTTGCGATCCTCGAAAATTCTAAGCAACTCAAGGACCCACGGAGAGAGTTGGGGATTTCACCGTTTTCATATTTGAATTTTCCCAAATATTGAAACAGGGATCAATTTGGTTTAACTATTTTTCTCTCCGAAAATATTTCATATTAAAAATATATGAGAGGAGATAATATGACTTCTCCAAAATAAATGGAATATTGGAGGAAAAATATTAAAATCAAATAAATATTTTATTTGGATTTTTATTGCAATTTTATTTGAATTTAGAAAAATATGCATTTTTCAAAATTGCATTAGAGTCCCAAATAAATGTTTACCTTGTCCGGGAGATTTTTAGAGGACGGGGAAAATTTATTTCGGGAATTTTGGAGTCCGTTTAGTATTTCTTTTATTTGTTTTTCTGCGCGGAATTATTTTTTTTAAAAAAAAAAAAAATCCGCCGGACCGAACTGGGCCGAAGCCCAGCCGGCCCAGCAGGCCGCCGCCGCCTTTCCTCCCCGTAGCCGAGCCGGACTCCGCCTGAGTCCGGGACGCCGCCGCCTCGTCGCCCCCTCGCCCAAGCCGCCCCGGCCCCCCTTTAAATGCCGCCCGCCCCGCCGCCTCGACCCACCCCGCCGCCGCAGCCCACCGCCGCCGCCGCAGCAAGCAGCAGCAGTCGCCGCCGCGTCCGCCGGACGCCGCTGCCGGACGCCGCCGCCGCCCGCGTCGCGCCGCCCGCCTCGCCGCGCCGCCGCACCGCGCGCGCCCCGCCCCGTCGCCTCGCCACCGCCGCTGTCCCGCCGACCGCCGGAGGTAGCTGCCGCCGCCGTCGGTTTTCGTGAGAAAAACCGATCGGTTTTTGTTTAAACCCTAGATCTAGATTCGGTTTTTTTTAAATACCTGTTTATTCTTTTTAGATCGGTTTTCCGTCGGTTTAGTTATTTAGCGGACGTTCGTCCGTACGTTCGTTTTAACGAACGGTTTTCACCGTTTAACCGCAGACAGCGAACGTTCGTTCGTTAGCCTGTTCGTTAGTTTTCTTTTTCTCGGATTTTCCGCGATTATTTTCGATCGCGATTTCTGATCCGATTTTCGTTTTAGTATAACTTTTCGCTCGTTTGTCGGAATCAGGCGATTCAAGCGCCTAGATCTTCGTCTCGAAGCCCTCTTTCTGTTTAACCAACTTAAACAAGTTTTTGCTACTGTAAAATTTGACTTTAGTCCAGATTAGTAATCAAAGCTTGTTTCTTTCGCAGTTTGAGTTTCGTTGCTCCGTTTGATTCGATTCTTTTTGCAAACCGGAGTTCTTCAGTTGAACTTTCTGGTTAGGTCTTCTCATTTGGGTTTTACCCGTGCATCTTCGCTTGATTGCTTATGTATGCTATTGTTTGTTTGCGATAGAATTCCCGGAGTGCGAAGCGTGCTACTACGAGTCTCTAGGATTTGCAGATCGTCAGCAAGGCAAGTAACACATTGATCATACTTCTTCGTTACCCAGTTTTTATGCATTAGTTTCGACCCTCAAATATTGCATGATTAGGATGTGATTAACTTGTGGGTACTGGGAAGTAGATGATGAGGTAGAACCTATTGCCCTTTTATTATAAAACCCTTGGGAGTTACTTCCACGCTATGCTTATGTTGCCATGCTATGCTCGTAGACGTGGATTGGGTTTTGAGTGTATCCATGACAGATGTGAGATTTTTAATTTATGGTTCAACTTAAGGTGGCAACTTTAATACACATCTGGGTGGATTGCTTGTTTGGGCACCTGGGGATATACCAGTGTTGTCCTAGGAGATCCCGGGGATATACCGTGTGATCCTCCTACGGTCCGCCACCCAGGCTCAAAGGGATCATAAGATTATTCATGCTAGAAACTTCCGTGTGCAGCCACAAGCTATTATGGGCTCTAGCATAGTTGAGTATGTTACATGACCTCTTTCAGTGGTAGGCTAGCAGATGTAGGGGAAAGTAGGTGTAACTGTCTACCCAGAGTAAAGAGTAAATGTTTCTGAAAGACTGTGTCTCGGTCATCCGTTTCTCAAACACCATGTAGTGCGAGAAATCCAACGGAGGAGATCGAGTCTTGTGGGGAAAAGTGCACAAACCTCTGCAGAGTGTACAAACTGATCATGATTAGCCGTGTCCCCGGTTATGGACATCTTGAGTATCTGGTTCTTGGATCATCATATTGAATCCCATCACTCTAAATTAAATTGGTTGGGATTAATGATTACTTTTAATTGGGATTGAGAGGGGGATTTACCTTCTCAATGTTCAACAACCACCATGATAGTTAAATAAAATATATTCCTTTGTTGTAGGGAAAAATTGGCTTTTCGCAAAACAGTATAACACTTGAGCTTTTCCACCAGCCAAATATGCATGTAGTATTAGCATTTATTCTGTTCATTGCTCTACTGTGTTATATTGCCAGCATATTCCATGTGCTGACCCGTTTCGGGCTGCAACGTATCATGTTGCAGACTTTTCAGACGAAGAGTAAGGTGTGCTAGGTCGTTGTCGTGCACTCAGCTATGCCGTTGGAGTTGATGGACTCACTTTATCTTCCAAGCCTTCCGCTGTTATCTTATTTAGATGGCCTTAAGCCATATTTATTGTAAGCAGTTCTCTTTTGAGACATTCGATGTAATAAGTGTGTGATTGCTACTCTGTTATAAATCCCTCAAGTACTGTGTGTGTCAGCATTACCGATCCAGGGATGACACTTGAACACAGAGATTCGATCCATTCGGGTCGGGTCGCTACAGAGATGGTATCAGAGCACACGCTGACTGTAGGACACGACCACTAAGAAAAGCCATAGGACACTCTTCTCTACTCATTTCTGACTTCTCTCCATCTTCTATTCTCTAGGATGGCGGACTCAAGGAACAAGTTTACACAACCGGATGAAGACACACCTTTTGGACGACACTTGAAGGAAGTCACTAGGTACCTGAACATCGGAATACCAAGCTTCACCGGGACCTACACCGCCACTGTACCAGAAGAGGAGCGTTGGATGATTCGAGTTCAAATTCCAGGAAGGACATTCACGCCAGTTACGGAGCCCATAGAGTTTTCCTTTGATGCACCAACCTGGAGTCTAGGAAAGAGCATGGCAGCCCACATCGCCATGGGACGCATCGGCGAAGTGTATCACAAGGATCTTAAGGACACGATCTACCAGTTATGTGGGCGCCGAGATGAGCAATGGGAGATGATCAGCACCCGGAGGGACAGGTCCATTGCAGCTTTCATCCAGGAGTTAAACCAGCACATTCATCGACAGGAGAACCAGATGTGTGCAAGCATGATAGATTTGAAGAAGGTGATGACCAGGAACATGGAGCTAGAAGAGGAACTCAAGTCTACACGCGATGGATACGAGGAGGAAATCGCAATACTAGTGGAGAAGAATGACGACCTGACAAGGAAACTAGGAGTATTCATGGGAGACCCCGCGCCCGGAGAAGAAGACGACGAACCTGAGGAAATTCGATCTGAAGACTACATCATCATCGACGACACCGACTCCGACCCCGACAGTAGTGATGATGATTATGAAGACGAAGCTGGAGCGGATATCATGGAGTCTTCCACCGATCAAAATTTCTAGATGACCACCATATTATCATTAGTATTTTCCCCATGTAAATAGTAATAGTCCGAGCACTTTTGTAACGGTAGTTAGGTAGATTGTATGCTCTTGCTTGAATTGAGTGGTGTGTTATGAATGTGTTTGTCTCATGTGCATATGGGTAGTGCTTTCTCACTAGACCTTACTCTATTCTAATCTCTTCCCTCTAAACCCATCAGATGCCTCCGAGACGCGACACCGGATTTGTTTTCCCACCGGAGCTCACTCAGTTGATTCAACAGCAGAATACCCTGATGCAGCTACTAGTTCAGAACCAAGGCAACAACAACAACAACAACCCACCGCCACCACCACCAGTTGACAACTTAGCCCGTTTTCTGAGGTTGCAGCCGCCGGTGTTTTCCAGTAGCACCGAGCCAATAGTTGCGGATGACTGGCTGCGCAGGATTGGAAGAGAGTTGACCACCGCAGGATGCACAGACGCTGAGAAGGTGCGTTTTGCCGCACATCAATTGGATGGACCCGCAGCCTCATGGTGGGAGAATTACACAGCCACATTCCCTATAGCCAATGTCACTTGGGATCAGTTTCAGCAAGCTTTCCGCACGGCACATGTCTCAGCAGGAGCTATGAGCATGAAGAAGCGTGAGTTTCGCAACTTACGCCAGGGAAACCGTACCGTGGGGCAGTACGTGGATGAGTTCAGTAAATTAGCTCGCTATGCCCCGGATGATGTGGCCACTGACGCCGCGAAGCAGGAGAAGTTTATGGAAGGGTTGAATGATGAGCTGAGTATGCAGTTGATGGTAGCAACATTCAACAACTACCAGGAGTTGGTAGACAAAGCTCTTATGATTGAAGGGAAGCAGCAGCAGATTGATAGCCGCAAGAGGAAGTATGGACAAGGGAAGTTCAACTCAGGAGCTCAGCAGAAGCCCCGGTTCACCCCGAACTCGGGAGGGCTTGTTCATAACCATGGAGGTCATAACCACAATGGAGGAAGTTCACACAACCATAATGGCCACAAGAATGGAAATGGACATGGAGCAGGCAGTAATCAGAACCGCTCTAACCCAGCCACACCCGCCAAGAAGGATCAAAGCCACATTACCTGTTTCAAGTGCGGGAAGACTGGACATTATGCCAATGAATGTCCAGAATTGAAGAACGGCAATGGTAATGGAAGCGCTGGGAAGAAGCCCAATCCATTCAACCGAGGACAAGTGAACCACGTGAACGTGGAGGAGGTTGAGGAGCAGCCTGATGCAGTTATCGGTAAGTTTTTGGTTAAGTCTTTTATTGCAATTGTTCTTTTCGATACTGGTGCATCGCATTCATACATATCAAGGGGATTCGTGGATAAGTATAAGTTGCCCACTAAGGTACTTAGGACACCCATGTTAGTAAGATCACCCGGTGCGGAGTATATGGCAAGACAAGGATGTTTTCAGATGCCATTGATCATTGGAAGTCATGTTTTCCCCTCAGACCTGATAGTTTTGAAGTCACAAGGATTGGATGTGATACTAGGCATGGATTGGCTATCGATGTATGGAGGAAGCATCGATTGTGCGAGTAAGTCGATTTTGCTTACCACCCCGGAGGGAAAAAGGATCAAGTATGTATCTAGGCATGTGCCTAGAAGGAGCCAAGTAAATTCTCTCACGGGAGTTGTTCAGGAGGAGGTGCCTATTGTGAAAGATTTCCCGGATGTATTTCCAGAGGAGTTACCAGGTGTGCTAGGTCGTTGTCGTGCACTCAGCTATGCCGTTGGAGTTGATGGACTCACTTTATCTTCCAAGCCTTCCGCTGTTATCTTATTTAGATGGCCTTAAGCCATATTTATTGTAAGCAGTTCTCTTTTGAGACATTCGATGTAATAAGTGTGTGATTGCTACTCTGTTATAAATCCCTCAAGTACTGTGTGTGTCAGCATTACCGATCCAGGGATGACACTTGAACACAGAGATTCGATCCATTCGGGTCGGGTCGCTACACCTTTACTTTTCAACTCATGAAGCGTAACACTTGATTAAATAGTCGGAAGATGTGTGTTGCCTGTCTTTGAATGGCTTTGAGGTGTGCTAATTGAGGTGTCCGACTGTTTGAAGGAATAATTGGGTTGTGCCCAGTCCGTGCCGCATTTAGGGGTCCAACTTACCATGTTCTGGCTGTAGTAACTATACTACTCCCTTCGTATCTTACTCTGTGACCAAGGTGCGCGGGGGGGGGGACGAGAGAGGTTCAGGTTTATTTGCTAATTAATATCATTGCATGCAATGAACTGACCACTGCATGCCGTGTTAGGTAGTATCAAGTCATTAAAAACATACACGCCTCACGTCCCTTATTGGTTGATTCATTTATTCATGTCAAAACACAAGAAACAAAGTGGGAGTTAATGCACCGCGCCTAAGTGTTTTGGGATTAATTTGGATATCGTAAGATAACTTATGCATCGGTACGGAGGGAGTTTAAGTAGATTGGAAAAATAGTAGTTACCTAGGTCGGTTTTGTGAGCCGTCCAAATATAATCATGTGGCTTTGCTTCTTTCTCATTTGTCTCCAACCCTCTTCTCCATCGATCATCCTGCCCAATGATGGTGTGGGGTGGAGAGAAGGGGGGGTCTGTGTGTGCGCGTCGGTCATGTACCATCTAGCTATGGATCTATTGAAAGAGGACTAGGGTGGGTCCGGAGATCGACCGATCTAGAGACGGGCGAAGAGAAAGATGAATGTATGCTTAAAAAAAGATAGATGAAAGGCTTGGTTACAATTCATGCATGGTAGAGTGACCTAGGCATGTGTCAAAGAGTGACCTGACGAGCGAGAGACAATCCCGATACCTTGAGAGATCGATTATGTGTGACATGCACAAAGAGGAAGAGAGGTGGTATGTATGCGCGCGCGCGTGCGTGAGAGACAGAGAGACCCTGACATGAAACCGAGAGAGATCGAGTGGGTGCCTGTGTGAGAGAGATGGTGTGTCAAAGAAAAAAAGTGACAACATTCTATGTTGGGTGTGTGAGACACATTTATGCATAAGAAGGCACATGGTATTTGAATCCCTAAAAAAGTTTCAAATATTAGAATTCAACCTAAAGTGGATTCAAATTTTTGAACCGGTGATCATAGCATCTGCAAATCATATGTAAAGGGCATTCAATGTCCGTTTCGCTTTTGAACGTACAATATACTCCCTCCGGTCTTTTTTAGTCTACATATAAGTTTTGTGTGTAGTCAAAGTATCTCTACTTTGATCAAACTTAGAGAAAAAAAGTATCAACATTCAACAACGCCCAATCATTATTGTTAGATTCGTACATACTCCTAGATTTGTATTCAAACAGAAAATGGTTTCCAATTTGTATTCAAACATGTGAATGCTTGTTCTCGCGCATGCTCTTGCTACTAGGATTTCGCCACGTCTAGCCAGTCCAATAGTAGTATTTTTTTTAAGCTCCCAGTCCAATAATACTAGGAGTAGTAGTACTAGTGGAGTACTGACAACATCTTCAGTAGAGCATGGAGTGCTCCTAGTAGTACCTTTACAATGCCAAAGGAATATCTTTAGATTCATTATAGAATGTAGTTTCATATTATGTATATTTGGTATTGTAGATGTTGATATTTTCTTATACAAATTCAGTCAAAGTTTGTAAAGTTTGACTCGACACAAATCTTATATGCGGAGTAAAACGGAACGGAGGGAGTACTAGTACTAACACACGGCCCACCTCACACTCTCAACAAATTTCTTGGAATCCGTGCTACAATCTCCCCATCCAGCCATCCTTGTCTCTCTCTTCTAAATTTAGCCGATGCGGGCGGGGGAGGGGAGGGACGTCCGAGGGGGGAGGGAGGGGGAAAGTTTTCCTACGTCGGTTTGCTCTCAACTACGGTCCCACAAGCGAGCGAAAATGCAAGACGAAGCACGTTCCATTCGGTGAGTGACGTGCAGGGCCCACCGTGCCGAGGTGCAACGCGAACGCGACAAGAGTGATGTACACCGTCCGTTCCTTATGAACTTGCATACTTCGAGTACTCCTTTTTTAAACACAGTACAGACACAAGCGCTCATACATACACGCATACACTCACCCCTATGAACGCACACACGCACACCCTACCCCTATGAGCACCTTCGAGAGACTGCACTTGCATATCATCTTGAGATTTACGAAGTCACCGTAGGCGCCTCATCATCGACAAGAATGGTGGGGAGGTCCGGACGTCTGCCACGTGAAACTCCGAAACTTTGGTCCCATACCACCCCACAACTCTCCAGGATCCAGCCGTCCGGCTTTGCAAACTCCGCACAGTCAAAACTGATTGACCGGTCATCACCGGTACCACTATTCACACCGGAACCTTCGATGCTCGGCCTACGTCAGCTGTTGGCCGTTCATCACTGCCTCAAAACCACACCTCCTCTCCAGCCCATTCTCCCACCTTTCAATCCCCTAGCCACATCAGCTGTCCCCTAGTTCCCCGAAAATCCATGGTGTGTAGCAAGATCACGTACTACAAGATGTTGACACCGGAGCGTCGCGCAGAAATCACAGCGACGGTCGTCGCCACAGACCTCCGTTCCGAAGCTCACTTTGCGGCGGGCCAATCCCCGAGTCCTCTGGAGCCGAGCTCCGAGGAGGAGGAAGCCGATCCGATGTTCATGGCGTAGGTCACAGCGCAGAACGCCCCCGATGTGGATGAGACGATGGACATCGTCTTCGTGTCGGCGTCCGGGTCCCCCATGGTGCAGACGGACTAGCGGTTCAACCTGGAGATCCAAAAGGAGCACCAGGCGGCGGAGGCTCAACTCGACGCGGAGCGCGCGTATGCCACTACCATCGAGGCCCTTCTGTAGGCGGAACCAGATGTTGTGGACGTGAACCGGGCGGCGGAGGCTCAACTCGATGTGGAGCGCGCGGATGCCGCTGCCATCGAGGCCCTCCAGCAGGCGGAACCGGAATTCATGGAGTTGAACCGGGCGGCGGAGTCTCAACTCGACGCGGAGATCGCGGATGCCACTTCCATTGAGGCCCTCCTACAGGCGGAACCAAACATCGTGGATGTGAACCGGGCGATGCTCGCGTCCATGCAGAGCGCCCGCACGCTCCTCGTGAAAGGGTACCTGGTAGACGAGGACAACCACGCTACGAAGACACACGTCGGTAGCTCTGGCTGGTTCGCGCCGGCAGCCAAAGACAACGAGGCCGGCTCGTTCGCGAGCATTGCTAGTTTTTCTTTATGTTGTTGTTTCTAGGGATCTTTTGCTGTGTAAAAACGTATTTCTGCAATTCGCCTTACTTTCATCATTTGGGTCAGTCGACCATTTTAGGCGGTTGGATGAAGATCCTACGTCTCATAACCCTTCTTCTTCCTCACCTCTTCTTCTTCCCAACAGACCACCGCACGGGCCGCCAGCCGAACCACCGCCCCCGGCCCCTGCGGCAAGTGGCGCTACCGCCACTGCCTCGCCGCCCCGCTCCGCCCTCACCTGAACCGCACGCCATCGCCGCTCTTCCACCACCCTCGGCCATCCCTCTAGGCCCCCCACATCGAGTTTTTCCTCCGGTGAGGCCTGACCACCACCCCCCACCACTGTCGTCCACCACCCAAAACCCTAAGATAGATAATGGGGTAGCCCTCGGCGAGCCCCTTCCTTCTCCTTCCTTCCCTCCGACAAACTCTCAAAAATCGACTGACGCCAATTTGTAATTCAGTCGACTATCATTTACGTAATGTGAAAAAAATATAGAGGCCTCATAAACATACTGTATGAACGAAAATTAGGTGTCAGCGGTTGAATGGTTGAGTTTGGTTTGATCACATGCGGTACCATGTGTCAGTGAAAAAGGCAAGCCGAGGCGCGTTCCCTTGGGTTTGCGGTGTGCCGGATCGACTATGTGAGGGTGCGGTGCGACCATGACAAGCATGCATAAGTGTACACCCTTTTCATTTTGAACATGTAAATCATAACATTTGGTTTGCGAGGTTGAGCGACTTCGATTTTAGTAGTACATAGTGTGTTAAAAAGAAGAGTGGGGTTTTCCTTCGTGGGATCGATCGATACAAATCCTAATTATAAATGCGACGACGGGTCGGGCTTGTTTGGCCCATGCTCGGATTGCTAACATGCATTCCCACATGGTACTGAAATGCAAGCCGATTTGCGCTGAGCGGCGGGGCAGATCGAACGTGCGCTGGTCTGATCCGAACGTGACAGGCATTCTATGAGTGTTCCTTTTCCTCGTTTTAACCTTGTGAAGATAACCCCCTCAACAAAAAAAATTGTGAAGATAACACTTGGTGGTTCTTTGACTTGGCGCGATACATCGATGCAATTCTCGATTATAATGACACTGAATTTTCTACTAAATCCCGTAAAAAGGCGTCCTCTTCGCCCCTACGGCCGCAATCATCGCGCTAATCATATACTCCCCCCATTTTTGTATACAAGGCCACAAACTCATATTACAGGTACCAGGGTAAGCATTAAAGTTGGTTTAAGCCAATGTTAAAAGCTAGCTTTCCTCCTCATTTGACGTGTCAATTAATGCGTATTTTTTCTCCAACTCCCAACAAGCCAACCCTCTCACTCCTCATTGGTTGATTAATGTAGTGCATGCAAACCAACCTTCTCACTTCCGCATGCATGCAAGGGATATTAATGTCCTTGGTTGCTAGTACGAGGCAAACCCTGTCAATTTTGCCTTCATTAGTTTTAGTGGCCTTATATAGCTGCAAATTGTAATTTTGATAGTGTTCTTGTATACAAAAATGGAGGGAGTACCTATTTGACTTCCTTCCCAATTACGGTGACGTCGACGATATCTTGATTGCTGTGGCTTTGGTGAAGTCCGTTCAACGGAGCACACCCTTGAGGCAGACAATGGTATGTCGTTCGCAAGTGCCTCCTGCAAGCCGAGACAACCGCCTTCTTTGCATCCAGGAAGTCCATTGAACCAAAGGAGGCCTAAATGTAGCACAATAGTGTCATTCGTCCAGCTTACTATGGTAAAGGTGGTTTCTCGAAGAAGACAATGGAGAAGTGGAGTCAGCGAAGAGTGAAATGATGGTTGCTTCGTCCGTGCTTTGTGATTTGATGCCTCACTGCTTTGTGATTTGTGATAGAAAGGACAAGGGAGTAGACTCTGTGCTCTATGCATGCGTCCAAGCACGGCAGAAAGAGCAAAGAGGTTGCATTTTTCTATTCCTTCAATCAATGGCATCGATGCACCAGGGAGCTTTGGTTCCCTCTTTTTTGGCTTTGGCAGCACCCTCGCAATGGTTCCCATCGATGCCAAAAGCTATTTTCCATTTGGCTACACATTGTGGATACCCTTAAGCGTACCACTTGGATTTGCTCCTTGGTGCTACCTGTACAAATCTTAATTATATTGATCTAAAAAATATCAAGATTAGTAAAAAGGAGGTTATTTTGCCGCGTGGAAGGCAGGGGAGGTTTTTTGTTGGCCTGGCGGTTTGCTAACATGTGGTCCCACGTGTCAGTGATGTACCAACCCGATCAGCGTCCCACATGAGGCAGAAGCAACACGTGGTTAACTTAAAGAAGATGAGGGAGAAGCAAATTCAGCCAAGAGTGAAATGATGGTTGCTTCGTCCCTCCAACTTTTTTTTAGCATCCCTTCGTCCCTCCAACTTAACTGTGGGAAAGGTGCAGCTTTGTGATTTGACGCATCATTGCTCATTACTACTGTGGCGCGACGACTGGGGTGCGTCCCCCTGCTGCTCTGCACTGTTATTTGGTGCATGCCACGTGGACCCGGTTGCTTGATGTCCCACATGTCGGTGAAAGGGACTAGAACATTTATGAAAGCGAGAGCTCCACTCTTACGACGAAGGAGTACACGACACGGCGGCCCAGTGAACTGTTACTTGTACTGTACTACTATAGTTTTCTGTTTCGCATGATCCATCGATGCAAACCCAATTAAATAGGCGAGGGCGGGATTTTTCCTGTGCGGTAGGCATGGTAGTTTGGCATGGTCGGTTTGACACAGAGAGCGAGAGAAAGATGTGAAATGCTTTAATGTGTAATGGGCCCTTTGTGTGTGTATGTGTGTGTGTGTGTGGTCCGACCTTTCATATCACTAGATGATACTAGCCATACATTTCAACGCAATTTTAAGTATGCAAATTGAATAATTGAAGTAAGAATATGAGATCTAAAACTAAAAACACATATGATTTATTGTGTTAGAGTATAGTTGTATTGTATTGCATAGTTGTTAGATGTAACATGCGAGAACGTGTAGGGATGTACTTTTAGAGGGCCTGCAAAGAAAAATTGGGCATAAAGTGGATTCAAATATTTGTCTTCGTCTTCGCATTTGTAACTCATATCTAGAGTTTGTATGTTAGACGTGAATGCTTGTTCTCTCTTACGAAACCAATACAACAATAATGGGCTGGCGTACGCCAATTTAGGCAGTGGGAGGTTGGCCTACTCGGCTCCACGGAGAGATCGAGAGAAGACATAAATACACTGATGTCGTGGTAGAACACGGCCACCTATTGGGGCCATAGGCCCCTTTGTGGTTCGGCAGGGGGGAGATCGCATTGCACAAAGAGCAGAGGACATGGAACAGCACGGCAGTGATGATGCTGGTGGTTTTTACTTAGGTTCAGGCCGTTGAGGAGCGTAAAATCCTACTCCTGCTTTGGTGGATTGATGAAGGGACCGTGAAGAACGCACGGCGCTCAAGCCCGGAAAGGTCGCCTCAGGGAGAGAAGCTACACGCGTATGCGTACACGAGGGTCCGAATCCTTTCTAAGGTTGCCACATTCCTCCTTTTATAGGCTTAAAGGGTTACCACAATGGCAAAACGGTCACTATCCAGTGATTAGATAGCTAACAGTGCTATCATACCTAACTCTGGCAGTTAGGACAAAGTGCATTAAATGCACTGCTAGGTGTCACGCTGTGGATGCAGCCCGGCAAGGCTGCTACGCCGCTTAGTCATCTTCCATCTGTCCACTTTGACACACCTCTGGACGGGTGTCATATAGAGGTGATCCTCCTTCTAAATGGCTGCCACGTGCCAAATGATAACCACTTAGCTATCTGGGGGCTCGACACCGCACCGATGGATGACTTGCATTGTGATGCGATGGAGCGGCGGAGTCTTGGCGGGGATGTAGGCCGCCAGCGGCCCTGACAAGCTTGCCGGGGAAATCTTGGGACTTGTCTTCGGGGTGGCCTCGACCTGACCAGGCTCGCCTGCCTGGTAAAGGAGGCTTTCCCTTAGTGATATCTTGTTCTCTTGGCTTGTCTTGGTCTTCTTGATCCGCCCCTTGATTCCTCAAAAGGCTATCTCTCCGTCTTGGTTTTGTCTTGAATGCTTTGTGCTGCCGGGTTGGAGGCCTACTGTCCGTGCACAAGTCAGGGGAAACATACACCCCTATTTGTGTACCCCAACAGAAGCCCCCGGGCCTGAGCCATACGTGTCGCCGGGCACGTTGGGTTAGGCCCCAAACAGTGCATGGACATGTGTCGAGGAGGTGCTGCGCGCGCAGCAGTTATGATGACCAGTCAAATCAACGTCCACTCCGCATAATTACCGCAGGTCGTGGGGTCGTGAGACTGTAGCAGTTAATGTAAAATGGTAACTTTCTGAGATAAAGCAGTGAAGAGCCACCCCCCCACGTTCGTTCCTCATAAAAGAGAAAACGCGAAAGGGCACTACTCATTCGCATCTGTTTCACCATCCATCATCTTCCTCCTCAAGCCAAGCGACCGCTCCCGTGCCCACATTCGCCTCCAATCTCCCATCTAGTCTTCCACCTTCCACATGGCCCCGAAGGATGGGGAAGAAGGCCACTGGAAGGGGGAAGCGGCCGACCACCACGAAGGAAGCCGCGGCGGAGGGGAAGAAGAAGAAGGCGGCAAAGCTGGACAGGAAGCGGCGGGAAGATGTAGTGTTCTTCCCGTCGAGCTTGGATAGCAACACCCTGGTTGTGAGGTATGCGTACATGTGGGGGAGGGAAGTCCCGAAGGGGCACGGCGCACCTGCGGTTTTGGCGGAGGGGAAAGAGGACCCGCCAAATTCATACCGCTTTTTCTGCGCGTATTTCCTCTGCGGCCTTAGCCCTCCTTTCTCGGATTTCTTTGAGGCGATGATGGTGGTGTACGGTTTCCACCTTTTGGATTTTACGCCAAATGCAATGGCGTGCATGGCAATTTTTGCCCATATGTGCAAGAACTTCGTCGGAGTTGCCCCCAACGTGGATCTGTTCAGGCACTTCTTCGTCCCGCGGGTTGAGAACAAGGCCCATCGCTCGGGGAATATAAGTTGGATCCCCCGGGAAAGAGGGAATTTTGGGATTATCTTCCCGGGCAGCAACGCGGCCGATGGGAAGAATGAAGGGTGGATTGGTGCTGGATTCAGGATGCGGACGCTCTAGAGTACTGCCAGGCACGAACAGAGTGCGTCGTGCGCGGCAGTGATTGGGGGGAGCCAGGCCTCACTGACGACAGGTTATGCTCGGCGCTGAACAGGATCGCCCGCCTCAAAGCTGCCGGGCTAACCATCGAAATGGTGGGTGGGGGCTGACTTCCTCCGACGCCGCATTGCACCGTTGCAGAAAAGGGACAGGTTTGCCTAGCGGTATGGAGATGCAGGGGACAGGATGCGCCTGTACCCAGGCCTCACCAACAACTTGTCGGTTTACGGCCATGCCTGGCTATACGAACAGCTATTTGGTAGCCTTGGGCCATTCAAATTGCCGGCAAGGGTCGTCCCGCTGAATATCAACTCCGCCCTGGACCAGATTTTGAAGTGGATGCCTGACTGCAATGCTTATGGAGTTGCAGCTGACTGGCAACTACCTGAGCTCGATGCGAAGATCGAGTGGGTCTCCAACTTGGAAGAAAGGGCTTCCAGGGTGGAGGGCAACATGTTCAAGTGCACCTCCACTGTAGAAGCAGAGTTTATCAGGAGGCGGGTCAAGGAGGAAAAGACACTTCGAGCTGCCGAGAAGGCAAGGCCCGAAGGAGAGGAGGAGGAAGGAGTGAAGGAGGCCGAAGACGAAGACGAAGGCTCTTCCCACGGCAAGTGTGAGGGGCATGCCATGGAGGAGGCTGCCGGGGATGATCCTGCTGGGGTTGAGGCCCTTTACGCCGCGGCAGCAGAGGCCCAAGAGGAGGATGAGGCTGAGGAAGTGGAGCAGCCCGAAGAGGAGTGGCTCACAGCGGGCCCTCAAGCCCCGGAACAAGACTTGGAACGCCCTCGCAGGCGGCCCAGCCGGGGAATGGCGGCCCCTACTCCCGCGCCCGTCGCCAAGAGGGTAAAGAAGACCGCCTCTAAGGGCGATGGGCCAGACGTGGTGCGCCACCATTCTTCTCGCCTTTTTGAAGCCAAGACCCCTCCAACCAAGCGGCGAGCAGTCATAGGGGTCGATGCCAGCTCCGAATCAAGCTCGAGCTCCTCGTGCAGCTCATTCTCGCCAGAGCCCCCACCTCCTAAGAAGGGGTCAAAGTTGCTGGGAAAACAGCTCCTCCATGGAGTTCGCGCTGGGCTCCATGCTCATTGATTCAGAGTGAGAAAACACTATCTTTTCTTGTTGAAGCGTCATGCACTTGCTGGTTTGCTAATCCCATCTTGTTTTGTTGTCCTTGACAGAGATGAGGAGGATACCCTCATCCACCGAGCCAAGCGATCCAAGCAAGTGGAGTCGTCAGGGCCTTCGGAGGGCACGGGCTTGGCGGGCGGCAGCATGATCGATTCACCGCGAAGCCCCCGGCCCAGCCCCCGGCATGAAGGTATGGGATAGGCCTTCCTCGTCAGCGAAGGCATGGGAGAGTGAGTCCCATCTTCAGCCAAGGGAGAGGGAGAGCTCGCCAAGAGCGAGGCTCCCCAAGAGGGGCTCACCTTGCCCGATGTCCAAGCCGAGAAATCCCCGGCAAGGGCCTCCATGGAAGGATCAGCCCATGCTGATGTTGCGGCTACCGAGGAAGGGGGTGGGGGTCATGCCCCGACAACTGGTGTCACCGGAGAAACCGATGTCCTCCCACGGCAAACATCTCCGGGTAATTCGCTTGCTCTTTGTTCTTTGTTTTTTGCTTTATTTTTGCTTCAAGTCTCTGGCTTTCTCACACATATTATTTCCTTGTTATTGTTTGCTGACCCTGCTTGCAGCTCCATTGGCTGAGGAACCAGAGCTGCTGGAGGAAGTGGCCAGCATTGGCAAGGATGCTACTGAAGAGGCCGCCAAGATCGCTGCCGCGGAGGGGCAGGAACACACTTCCGGGGATATCCAAGATGTCCCGAAGGAGGCAGAGAAGATCCCCGGTAGTGTGCCTGGATCAGAGGGGGTGGTCGAAGAGAAGATTCCACTCCAAACTATGAGCCCTCCTCCCCAGTTCGGAACCTCGGCTGCGGCCTTGCAGCCATCTTCGAGCAACATGGCATTGGTTCTTGCCCAACCTGGACTCGGAGCCCCCAGTTCATCCGCGGCAGTGAGCGCAGACGTTGACAAAGAGATCCAGCGCATCGTGGCACTGCTGTCCCAGTGAGCTGAAGAGGCTGATGATTCACTCAGTGCAGTCTTGGACCTGTCTTTCCTGGAGTCCGTGGCAACATGCATCAAGGAGATGCAAAACAGGTACAACCAGAAGTGGCAGGCACTCAAGGAGCAACACAACTCCGCCAACCTCATGGATCAGAAACTGAGGGATAAGGGCAATGAACTGCATGAATGGCATGGCAAGAAGTTCCAAATCCTTCTGCGGCAACAGGAGGTGATCATTATGGCCAAGGAGGACATCGCCGCTCGGGAAGCTCGTTTGGTGGAGCGTGCAGCCCTTCTGAACGCCAAAGAGAACGACATCTCTTCCCGGGAAGAAAACCTCGAGGCCACTATCCACGGCAAGGATGAAGAACTGGAGGCCCTTGTCTAGTAGCGCACCAAGGATTTGGAGGACAAGCACAAAGTGGCCCTTGACACGCTCACCCTCGATTCTGCTGCCCAGCTGAAGAAGATTGCTGATGACCTTGTCGCTGCGTCTGCCGCCAAGTCTGACCTCGACCAACAGGTGGCCAAACTGACAGAGGAGCTTACCGGGAGTGCCAAGGAAACTGCGGCTCTCAAGGAGGAAGTGCAGAAGGCAGAGGTTCTCCTGAGAGAGGTGCAATCGCAGCTTTCATCCAAGAGCCAGGACCTTAACACTGCCAACGGCGTCATCACTAATATGAAGGCACGGCTTGGTACTATGGAAAGCAAGATTGAGTCTGCCGATGCCCGTGAGAGGCAACTGATGAAGGACCTGGACAATGCAAGAGTCCACCAAAAAGATGCATAGGACAAGCTGGCGAACCAAGTTGGGCAGCGCGACCTCTGGATCAAGAATTTGGTGGATATCACCGAGCGCCTCTCTGCCCAGATCGCAATAATGAAAATGAAGAGCTGGGCTTTCTCTGTGGGCCAACATGAAGTCCCCAGCGTCAAGCTGTCACTCTTCTTTGAGGGGTTGATTGAAGGCTTGAAGACGTATGAGGATGAAAGGGACGCGTGCTTCGTCCACGAGTCCTGAAAGCTCGCCCGTGACGCCCTCTTCATGGTCTTGAGCAATCTCGCCTTCCGCCATCTGGACCTCAACCTTGCTGATGGCTTCCGGAGGCTGCCGGCAGGCGCCGATGTTTCTGCTGCCAAGGAGAAAGCTGGCCCCTTCGCCGACAAGGTTCTCTCCGTCCCCAGGGTCCCAGAAGACCGCCGAGCATAGCCGTGAACCATTCTTGTTGCCATGGCACCCTGTAATAAAACATAATGCATGTCTCGTGTTTAGGCCTCGTACTATATTTGCCTTTGCTCTTGTCGAACTGGTGTTTAATTAAGCTTAAGTGCATGTTATCCCTCTTGTGTTTTGCCCATGGATGTTCCAATGGTTATCTTCTTTCTGTGTGTTTTGGTTGCCTGCCGGTATTGTGTTGCCGTGATTGCTGTGAGGAGCGAGTCCTTAGCATTCAGCTGGCGTGAACATGTCCTGGCAGGTTTTTCCTTAGGACTTTGACGCAGCCGCCCACTTTGTTGAGCAGGCTCGAAACAAAGTAGGGGCGCAGACAAATCCGGCAAGGTGCCATCCAACGAAAGATTTAACCATACAAAGAAAACTTGGGTGTCCGAGGGACAAGCAAATGCAAACTCGGGAGGGAGAGTCGGTGAGCATGTCGACTTAGCTTTTTGTTCACGCTTCCCTCCTTCCTTAATCGCGGTCATTTATCACGTCCACATACCTCGAGAGGACAGCGTTCGCGTATCCTCCTCAAGTCTGTAGAATCAACACGAAAAACATGCACAAGAGGGAAACTTGGCAGTTTTATTAGTTGCATGCCCGCCCCTGGCAAGGGCCGATGGGGATAATCAAATGCCTGCAAGTGACAATGCATAGCGAAAAAGAAAAGGTCGGCTCCTTTCTCCTCTCCCTTTCACTGTTGACGATATCACAGTTGCAGGCATAAGGTCACGCTAGCGCGGACAGCCCTGCTGGAGTGCGCTTGCCGGGGCGTCAATCAACGGATTTGCACCAGCGCTTCACTCAGGATTTTCCCTTGGCGGGGTAAATGCTGAACCGAGTTCTGCGTGGGCCTATCAATGTTGACGACGCGGCCCTATGCGCGGCTCAATCATCGACGAGCGAAAGTGGAGGAGGAGGAGGCCATATACCATGCTTTCCGCTTGCCTTAGTGATTCTCTCAGTCACCTGGTGTGCTTGGCGGGAACCCGCCAGGAGGACAGCGTCGCCGCATGCCTCCCTTTTCTCCTTCAGATAGGAGCAGTGTGGTGGCCACGCCACCTGAGCGGCTCGGGACCGTCGCACCGCCACCACCTCCCGTTTCCGCCGCCACTGCGGTTGCGATGGGCACGGGCGACAGGGCCCAGGCAAGGTGGAACGAGGGATAGGTGTTGCCTCTCTCCTCAGGAGCCGCTGATGATGTGAGCGACGACGCTGACGCCGGTGCAGCTTGACGCATTGTTCATGACCTCGGGTTCGCACAAGCGCCCCCCTACGTGGCGCGCCAAAGATGTCGTCGTAGAACATGACCACCTATGGGGCCATCGGCCCCTTTGTGGTTCGGCAGGGGGGAGGTCACATTGCACAAAGAGCAGAGGCCATGGAACAGCATGGCAGTGATGACGCTGGTGGTTTTTACTCAGGTTCGGGCCACTGAGGAGCGTAAAACCCTACTCCTGCTTTGGTGGATTGATGAAGGGACCGTGAAGAACGCGCGGCGCTCAAGCCCGGCAAGGTCGCCTCGGCGAGAGCAGCTACGCGCGTATGAGTACACGAGGGTCCGAATCCTTTCTAAGGTTGCCACGGTCCTCCTTTTATAGGCTTAAGGGGTTACCACAATGGCAAAACGGTCATTCCAGTGATTAGATAGCTAATAGTGCTATCATACCTAACTCTGGCCATTAGGACAAAGTGCATTAAATGCACTGCTAGGTGTCACGCTGTGGATGCAGCCCGGCAAGGCTGCCGCGCCGCTTAGTCATCTTCCATCTGCCCGCTTGACACGCCTCTAGACGGGTGTCATATAGAGGTGATCTTCCTTCTAAATGGCTGCCACGTGCCAAATGACAGCCACTTAGTTATCTGGGGGCTCAACACCGCACCAATGGATGACTTGCGTTGCGATGCGGTGGAGCGGTGGAGTCTTGGCGGGGATGTAGGCCGCCAGCGGCCCCGGCAAGCCTGTCGGGGAAATCTTGGGACTTGTCTTTGGGGTGGCCTCGACCTGACCAGGCTCGCTTGCCTGGTAAAGGAGGCTTTCCCTTAGTGATATCTTGTTCTCTTGGCTTGTCTTGGTCTTCTTGATCCACCCCTTGATTCCTCAAAGGGCTATCTCTCTGGCTTGGTTTTGTCTTAAATGCTTGGTGCTGCCGGGTTGGAGGCCTACTGTCCGTGCACAAGTCAGGGGAAACATACACCCCTGTTTGTGTACCCCGAGAACTGACGGTCAGTGTATTTGAAGCGAAAAGCGTAATACGATCATCGGACTTCAGAATATGCTCATTACGGTCACTATATACGTTTTGCGGTGATTATACGGTCACTTGCTCACCGTTCAGCATCAGGTTGTACTCAGTTGACCGACCAAATAGTCTGCGTGGCACTATGTTGACTGGTTAAATTGGCCATGTTCCTTGTGGGTCTCACTTGTCAGTTCGCAAAGGAAAATAGTAAGATAAACACAAATTTACACATGCGCGACAAGACTCCAACCCGTGCACCGAAACCACCTGGTTTTGTGTGTGTATGTCAGGGCCTGATGTGTGCGCATGCACGTGTAGGTTGAGCGCTTGAGCATGAGTGTGTGTGTTTGTGTGGTGTGTGCATGCATGCACACGTGTGTGCGTGTGAGTATTGTGTGTGTGTGTGTGTGTATGAGTGAGTGAGTGAGTGTTGCGTGGGTGCATGTGTACGTGTGAGTGTTGCATGCATGCAGTTCATGTGCATGCGTGCATGTGTGTATAATCACCACACTAACTCCTGTGTATTGAAAGAGATGGCTCAGTATACCAATACAAGGCCACCTTGTCTGCTGTGCCCGCGGTCACGACTTCGAATACCCACCGTCCAATAATTTTTTATCATTTGTTTTCATTCTTATACCTGCCAACAGGTGGGCCCTATGGTAGTGAGATAATGTGTGCTGATGATGCAACACTAGATGTGCCACGTGGAGCGTTTAACTGGTCAACTAACCGTGTCTTCAACAAATACAAAGCTGTACGGTGAGCCCGTGACTTTATAATAACCACAAGACATAAATGGTGACCGTAATGAGTGGATTCTGAAGTCCAATGAACGTATCGTGCTTTCGCTTCAAATACAGTGACTGTCGGTGTATATCTCGCGAGAGAAAGATGAAACATGCGTGAATGTGTCGAGGGCGTACTTTTAGAGGGCCTAGAGATAGTTTGTGTGCGTACATGAAAGGGGCGTAGAGGGGGGTGCGCTGGAGAGAGAGATGCTCTTTGTTTCTCTTTATTATGACTAACTTTATCTATTTTATAAAAATATAAAAATTCACAATGCGGAATAAATATCATTGGGTGCACCGTGCAAATTAACTTTCATACTCCATATAACTTTGTAATATTTTATATATGTAGATTTTCTAAAATAAAATTTTGACCACACTTTGTGTAGTTTTTATTCAAAAGGAATGTTGTATGTGAAGTAAAAGTGAAGATAGGGATTTTTAGATCAATGGGGCACATGATAAGATGTAACATGTGTGAATGTGTAGTTGACGTATTTGGTAGGGCCTAGAGAGGGTATGTGTACATATTCGAGGGAGACATGGATAGAGGGGCCGGGGGCGATGAGAGAGAGATAGCACGAGAAATGAGAGAGGTCTATAGAAAGAGAGAGAGATGAATAGGATGTCTCGGCGACAGATGCCCTTGAGTGTGTCCATGCAAGGGAGAAGGGGGTAGAGGCATGAGCAGAAATAGTCTATGCGGTGTGTGTGTTGGTATGTGTGGGTGTGAGAAGATATCGAGACCTAGGGGTAGAGGGTGTGTGACCATGTGAGGTCTGGTGGGCCGAGGTGAGGCCCCTGGGTCGGTTCCGTCCTGCGCCACATTGGTCGGCACGTGACACATTTCACGGAAACCCATGGAGGACTAGTCGTACAAGACAAAGATAGCAGAGTCGTGAAGGACTCTGTGTCCACTAACAAAGCTGGCTAGGATTTGTAACCCTAGGTCCTAGGTATGTACAAGCTTGGGGCCTAGTTCTTCGATAGTATACACAAAATCCCTTGGTATCCACATAGTGTACTTTGTACACACCATACTCACAAATATACATGATCAGGAGTACGATATTTCCTGGACTGCAACAAGGGCCTGAACTAAGGTAACCCTTGTCTCTGATATTACCATTCATCCAACCTAACTGTAAGGGGCATCCTACTAAATGCTCTGCTGGAATCATATTCGTCAACTAGGAAGAGAGGTGGAGACAATGCGTGCGAGATAGATCTAAAGATAATGTGCATGCGGGAGACACGTAGGCAAGTCTATGTATAGAGAAAGGGTAGATGGGGATCATGCGTGCGTAGGCGTGTGAGATAAAGAGAAAGAGTGCTTGTGACAAAGGTTAGTGAAAACAGTCGTAAATGGTTGTGAGAGAGAGGGAGGGTGATATAGAGAGCATGTGTGCGAGAAAGACACCTCAGGAGAGAGTGTGAGCATGTGTGAGAGACCGTCGATGGATATACACCGTGTGTGCATATGTGTAAGAGAGAAAGTTACCGTGTGTGTGAGGAGGGGCCTAGGGACAGTGAATCTACATGTAAAAGGCTGATGTACACATTGATTAAAAAATAAATTGTATCCAAATATTTGGATGGGATCATGATATTTGCAATTCGCGTAAGGAATGGTCATTGGTCCATCAAACATCCATATTATATCGAATTTGAGCATGTCTATGTTATTATTTGACATAATTGATCCATAGAGTTAGTATTTTGAAGTCCAGACAATACATCGCATAAGCAATTCAAATATAAACGTGAGTATAGTTTATGTTGTGTGTGTATAGCACATTATACATACAAAAGATACATAGTGAACATTCTAAATAGCTAGCTAGGAACTAGCATACATTTGAATTCAACTTAAGGAGGTTTAAAATATTCGAATTCAACATGAAGTCCATTCAATTATTTGAATTCAAGATCATGGCATTTGTAAATCATACTTAAATTAAGGGGGCATCAATCTTTGCTTTGCTTTTGTACATAATAGCATATATAGTCGTGTACAAAATAGATTCAAATTTACCTCCATTCCAAAATAATCGTAGTTATAGGATATTCAAAAGTCAAAATTTCAAAAAGAAGCGCATAATTGGATGAGGTTTTCAAACATACAAGGTCAAATTTAACATCGTCTATTTAGGTCAATCCTAAAAGTTCAAGAGTATTCTAAACGTGAATGCTTCTGTTTCAAAATTTTGAACGAAGCGCCAAAAGAGCCTCTACTCGTCCGAAACCTCGTGAGACCAATGTTTGGTAGAAGGAAATTACTGTTCTAACTCTGACCCGTGAAACCTACCGGTCCGACGTCCAAAGGATTAAACGAGGGTAAGTTTGTAACTTCATCTAGACGCCACGCAACCGCCTCCGAAAAACATTCATACACCGTAGCCACCTAAACACACATGCGCTCGGCCGAAATTGCTCCCGCCCACTATTTGGGACACCTGAGATTACCGTCCTACCCCCGACCCATAGTAGGTCTGAAATTTAAGAAGTTTCTACTTTCCCCAAATTTCAAACAAGTGCGTCCCAGACCGAAACATGGTTCCCCCTTAACTCCCCCGCCCCTCGTCCGATTTCCCATTCATACTCCGTGGGCACCAAAACTCCCTCTCCACCAGCCGCGAAATCCCAGCATCCTCCGTCCGCCACCCCATTGCACCCATCAGCCGTCGCCCTCCTCCATCATGCCGGAGCCGATACCCTGACGTTGTCGTCCACCGCAACCGCAACTGCAATACCCTCCACGTCTAGCAGTTGAAGCCGAGGCCGAGCTGCCTCCAGGACGCCGACGTGCGCTGTACCCGAGCCAGTTCAGCCACGCCATCCTGTGCCTCACCACTGCCGCTCCAACATCGCCACCTTCCACCGCATCGGAGTTGTTCCCGCTATGCCGTCCTTCGCCGCCTTAGATCTCCTTCCCCTTCGCCGACAGATGACCACCACAACACAGTCAACAACTTGGCCATGGGTTCGTCCAAGGCTCCACCGTCCTCCATAACATCGGGTCCCCTAGTAAAACAAAGAAGATCAGCGTGAAATCAGGAGGACACAACAGTGGCAACCAGAACTGGTACTCCTCTTCCCTTATTCGTGCAAATCTTACGTGTCTGCTTGCACGGTATTCATCCCACAGAAGACACTAGTTGACCGCTTCTTACTGCACCTTCTTCCTCATACTAGATGTTCCTAGTAACTCGTGATGCACAAGGTTTCTCCTTATATACTATTTCACCTTAGCTAGAGGTCCGTCGCCCCCCTGGATTTCAATTCCTGGTCAGTTGATTCCCAATTAAAGGAAGCACCACCCGCGGAGGCGCCAGTCTGCCTGTTCACCGGGGAAGCAACGCCTCGGTGTTTATCTTAGGGGTGTGTCGGGCGCAGGAGATGCTGGCGCTTGATCTGGAGGTCGGCCGGGCTTAAAGGGATGGCAGGGGGCGGTGCCAAGCACGGCGGTGGTGTGAGGTCGAGGGGAGGGAGGGGCGATAGAGGCAGGGGTCTGGGCCGATGGTCGCTGGCGGTTCAAGAAAGATCGTCAATAGTGACTGGCCGAAGGTAGACGAAGGCCATCTGCCCGTTCCTTATAGATCGGATGGTTCAGAAAAAAATTGACTGACCTATTTATTTTCAGTAGACTATTATTTTGATAGGACCACATGTGGTGGTGTGCTGGAGGAGTACCTGCATTTCCCAGTCATCCCTATGCTCATATTACAAAATCCTAGAATCTAATTTCGTGTGCCATGCATGTTCTAGAGCTATCATATGTCTCCAGTCATTTATTTTTCACCCACCTACTATCTGCTACTTTTACAGTGCACTACTTCTGCACATACTTCACCCATACTCTCACTATTGTTTTTTTATGCATCGGTATTTCAGCCTCTGACACACTGTTGATAAATACACAATTGAAAAGAGAGAAGTCGCTCCAGCTTAGTTCGCGGCTAAGAAAGAAATGTTTCAGTGCTTTAAAGGGTGTAGTGTCAGTAGATGGAGACAGTAAACGTAGCGCTGCAGTTGATGATCTCGTTAGCCATGAACCACCATCCCAGGTGCTTGCTTTAACTTCGTGGTGTCATATGTGCTTGCATGTTGCATATGGTGTCTAGCTTGTATTCAAAAGGCCGAAGTTGGTCTTTATTAAGATAAGGAAATAAAAAAATTTACATCACGGTGACGGCCACAAAGAGTACATGACCACAGAGCACCAGAAGCCAAATAGCTAGTCAAGGCACTGGCCGAGCTAGTGACAAGCCCAGCACAGACAGGCATCACCTGCAAGTCAATTAAAAGCCACAGTGGTGGCGAAGCAACCCGCCTCCCGCTAGGCTCTCAGGTCCTCGATGATCATGCTCACTACTCCATCTGGGTGTCTAGCTTGTATTGCTTCTAGTTTGGTTAAATTGCATCTGCTTAGTTTACACATTATACCTTTGAATATGACATGCCTTCCTGTTTTTGGTACATACTCCCTCCGTCCAAAAAAGCTTGTCCCTCAAATGGATGTATCTAGCACCAAGTTAGTGCTAGATACATCCATTTGAGGGACAAGCTTGGGACAAGTTTTTTCGGACGGAGGGAGTACTACACCTATCTATTAACCATGTTCTTACATCAAACTAATGTTCATGTGTATCCCTCATCAATCACTTATGATGAGATAGTCAGACTCGTGGATTACTGTGAGAAAAGATATTCTTTTAAAGACTGCAGTGTCAGCCTCCCCACATAATTCTCAAGAAACAACAAGGCTAGATGAAGATAGTCAACGTAGCTTTGTAGTTGATGACCGCATTTCCCCTACACCACCATCACAGGTGCTTGCTCTAACTTGGCAGTGTGATATGTGGTTGCATGTTGCATATGGTGTCTAGCTTGTAATTCTTCCAATCTGGTTAAATTGCATGTGCTATTCTGCTTAGTTTATACATGCCTTCCTGTTTTTGGTACATACTACATCTGTCTATTAAGCATGTCCTTACATAAAACTATTGTTCTTTTGTATCCCGCATCAATCAATTATGATGAGACACTTTTAGTATATGCAGTGTGATATTGGTTGCATCTCTCATATGATTTACAGCATGTACTGCTTCTAATTTGTTGAAATGCCATTTATGATGGGATGCTTTTAACTTGGTAGAGTCATATTGGTTGCATCTTTCATGTCGTGTCTAGCTTGCATTGCTTCTAATTTGTTGAAATGGCTTCTACTTAGTTTACATAAATAGTTGTGAATATGTCATGCCGTCCTATTTGTCATACATATTCCATCCTCGTATCATGTGTTTGCCTTACATCAAAGTAGTGATTGTCAGCATCATGCATGAATGAGTTCTGAAGAGTGAATTTTATTGCTTTTTCTTGTGGGTTTTACTTGACAATGCAAAATAAATAAAGCGGAAGGAAACTAGCAAGGCAGTGGATAATGGTGCTCCTTCCGACCAATTGAAACGGAGGGCCTCTACACATTCTACTCCGCCATCCCCCCAACAAGATTTGCAAGACAACACATGCATAGACACTCAACATAGCTGTGTTGATGATGAGCACACCTCCCCTACTCCACCATCACAGGTGTTCCCTCTAACTTGGCACTGTTATATGTGGTTGCATGTTACGTATGATGTCTAGCTTGTATTGCTTCTAATTTTGTTGAATTTCATCTGCTTAGTTTACACATTATACTTGTGAATAAGACACGTGTTCCTATTTCTAGAACATACAATATCTGTATAAGCAATACGGCTGGTGGATAATAGAACTAAGTACCACTATTGTGTAACCTGCAACAATCACTTATCATAAGACACGTTTAACTTGGGAGTATGATATAGGTTACATCTTGCATTCTTTTCTAGCTTTTACTACTTCTAATTTGTTGAAATGGCACTTATGATGAGACAATTTTAACTTGGTAGAGTGATATTCATTGCATCTTTCATATGGTGCCTAGCTTTCATTGCTTCTACTTTGTTGAAATGCCTTCTTCTTAGTTTACACATCATAGCTATGAATACGCAATGCTGTCCTTTTTTCTTACACATTCAATCGTCCTATCATGCGGTCGCCTTACATGAAAGTAGTGCTCGTCAACATCCTGCATCAATGAGTTCTGAAAAGCAAACTTTTATTCATTTTTCTTGTGGGTTTGACTTGACAAGGCAATAAAATTAAGTAAGAGGAAGGAAAAATTAAGGCAGGGACTGATGGCGGTCTTCCAGCGAAACCGGCATCCCAGGTGCTTTCTCTAGCTTGGAGTGTGATATTTGCTTGCATGTTGCATATAGTGTCTAGCTTGTATTGCTTCTAATTTGATTAAATTACATTTGCTTAGTTTACACATTATACATGTGAATATGGCATGTCTTCCTTTTTTGCATATACTACACACTACTGCAGGATGCTGCTAACGCGACACTACAATCAGAGACCCTTCGAGGAAATTGTGTGCAATGCAATAATCACAAACGGTGATGTAAAAAAACCGTCAAAAAAGATGCAAAACATTTGCGATGGCGGATACATCAAACACGGTTCAGAATTTAGTTGCGTGTGCGATGCGGGGCATACGGTTCAGTTCAATGAACTGTTTGCGATGAGGCAGAAGAACAGAAACGGGCAGCCAGATGAAGGTGTGTGCGATATACGGCATACGGTTCACTCGGATGAACTGTTTGTGATTAGGCGGAACAAAAGAAATGGTCAGCCAGATCAAGGTGTGTGCGATAGAGGCCAAACAGTTCACTCGGATGAACTGTTTGCGTTGAGCCAAGAGAACAGAAACGGTTCAATTTAACAAGATGTGTGTGATACGCGGCAAACAGGTCTGTAATCAGAAATGTGTGCGAAGACCGATAATAACACAGACGATTGCTGCTAATAAGATGTGTGTGTTGTGCGTTGGGATTGCATACAGAACAACAACATATATATATATATACACACACTTATAAGGACATGGTTGCATAACCAAATTAAACATCCAATTACATAGGTGGCTACTACACACATGACATTTGCACACACCAAAGTAAACTATTACATGCATAATTACATAGGTGGCTACTACACACATGACATTTCCACACACCAAAGTCAACTATATATTACATGCATAATTAACTAGGATAAACAATCATCTGATCATCATCTACTTCTTGGGATGCTTGCCGCTACTGCTCTGCTTGTGGCTCGATCCGGCCTCGTCGATTTCGATAACGAGACAGTTCCTCATGTCAACGATCCTCCTGTGCATCTCGTAGCATGTGTACACGCTCTTGGCCATGAACCTGAGGTGAGGTTCATCCAGTTTCCGCGTCCAGGCCCCGTGCCAGGATACGGGATTTGTTCTCTTGGCATCCTGCTTCATCTTTTCGTAGTAGGGGTCGATGATGGCTGAGGCGAGTTCAACCAGGGAGTCCTTCTTCGTGCTGCCCCAGACCCTGTAGTGCTCACGGATTTCGACAAGGTTTTTGCAGGCCAAGCCCATAACCTTGAGCGCCTTTACATCATTGCAGGTTTCCACCATAGCGAACTTGTAGTCGGTGCTGTTGACAAACCTGGCGAAACAGTCGCAAGGCTCTGTGGCCATGCAGTAGTGGAATATGAGGACATGATGGCGCACGCACAACTGGGTGATGGCAACCTTCTGATCTTTGTCGGGATGACCGTCGGTGTACTGGAGGTCGATGCCAACCACCTTGTACTTATCTCGAGCAAGCAACTGCTCCACGGTGTTGATGTAGTCGTCCACCACGGCCGGGTCTTTGGTGTACACCACCGAGAGATCTGTCTTCCTCGCGTGGGTCTCCACTTTATGCTCGCCGAACTCCATTGCAGCGCCACTAGATATCCTCTTTTTATGTGTCGTCATGGGTGTGCTGGTTGTGTTGTGGGGCGAGATCGAGAGGTTGAAGAGACTAAGGTTATAATGGCCGCGGGAATTAATGGGGAAGCCGTACGGCCTGGAATATCCTCACCCCCGGATGGCAGTTCTAAATTGCAGTGCGTAACTCCATCGTGCCGCACGTAACTGCATCGTGGTGACGTGTGTGGCGCAACCGCATGCATATGGGGCCCCCAACGTGATCGTGCGCAGGCCCCAACCATTGTAAGAGCGCGCGCACAGGGACGCGAGCAGAGCGCTCCGCGGTCGCCTCAACGGCGAGCAACCATATATATGCATATAGCAGTTAAACATGCCAGGAAAAGTTGTCCACAAGCCGAGCGCGTGGAGGTACATGAGCAGAGCGCGCCGACAGACGCGAGAGAGTGCACTGCGGCGCCTAACGGCGAGCAGAGCAGTCGAGGGACGTGAGTAGAGGCCGGCCCAGTGATACGTGGCAAAATAAGACGAACTGTGCGAGCGATGTCGGAGACATCAAGCACGAATCAGATTAGAATTGCATGTGCGATACATGGCATACAGTTGATCCACCCGATCAAGCTGTTTGTGATGGAATAAGCTGTGTGTGTTCTGGGTAAACGCTTGCTGGTACAACCGTCTGCGATTGATGAATTCATGACCGACGGGTTCCCTAGTGTGGTCCATGTGCGATGTGATATGCTCTGTCTACAGAACATCAACATATATACTTATAAGAACAACATTGCATAACCAAATTAAGCATACAATTACATAAGTGACTACACACGTAACGTTTTCACACACCAAAGTAAGCAATTACATGCATACTAAACTAGGAGAAACGAGCATCTAATCATCTACATCTTGTTGCGACGACGTTTGCCATTGCTCTGCTTTCGGCTGGATCCCTGGTTGTGAATGGTTAATAAAATCTAAGTCTATTGCATATTAAGGTCAAAATAGTACTGCCAATATACGAGTCTCATACGATGCCATTTCAATGATTGTACCACAAAAGCCTGAAATATTACAAGGTTCAAATTCCAGAGTTACATGGCTCAAATTCGAAGTTTACAAGGTTCAAACTGATATTAGAAATGAAATTCAGCTCATTCAGCTGCGAACGCCCGTGCTGATCAGCTGAACATGGATATAAGAGAGGTTCAAACTAAAATTACCAATAGTAAGGCCAGTTTTGAAACCTCATCATTTCTGCAAAGGGATCAGCCGCTGACAAGTCATGTATGGGGTTGACACAATGACTTCCAATTACTCTAACATATGCAGTTCCAATACGAAGTTTAGCTTTTTTGGAGCCTCTTCCATTCTGCAGTAGCTGCCGGCTCTGATCAACAAACCATTCATAATTTCTACATAAATGCATGTTCAACCTCATTACCTTCAGCACCCTTGCTCTGGCAACAAAGAACCTGGCGAATATAATCTCTAGTAAGGTCCCTCGGTAGGAGTTCAAAGTAATTTTTAAGAGATGCAGATCTAGGCATTCGATGTGATTGTCGTTATATTGTATCACATTATCCACCACCAGGCCTATTATTATCTGCAAAAGAAGAGAACGTGTTAGTGCCTACATGCAGTTTTGAACACTACTACAGGCCTATATGGTTTGCAGGATTTGTAAAATGCACCAACGTGCCATCTTCGATCTGACATGATTAACATGGGCATTTGATTACAATCTAGAAAAATGTAGCCTTCTTCACAAGTGGTTGGAGTGGATGAAAAACTCCCTAAGAAAACTAGTACAGATTAATCCAAAGGAGAAATGCTTATGGATTGTAACCATATGAATCAAGCAACCAATATGGGGTGGGGGTGTATGTCCTGAAATCCTCCAAAATTCCTTCAGAAATCGTAGTACATTGTCATTGTAAACATGGGAAAAGGTGCCAAAAATTGAACTCCCTTATGGTTGACATTTAACAGGAAAGGAACATCACCTCGATATACAGCTTCTCCAGGCACAAAAAGCATCTCAGGAAACTGACAACTTCGTGCAGGTTGGGGCCGATAGATTCTAGTGCCAAGACCTTCACTGTGCACAGAATCTGGGTCAAGCTTTTCTGGTTGACGGACGAACATACATCTTCAAAATTAGAAATAATGTTGATATCAAGAAGGAGAGGTAGAATGCGACTGTTGTACCTGAACGGGTGTGGATCCAATAACATGTTCGGAGTAATTGATAGACGAGTAGCCCACCACTGTCAATTTCGGCGTAGAAATGACATTGATTCTTGTTGGACCTTGTTGATCAACTACAAGTAATCTCTCAAGTGAAGGTGTGTCCTAAATGACCATATTGTGGTCCACCTTTTGTGATCTCTCATTGTAGCACCAGCAACACACATAAATAGTCCGGAGAGTCATGGAGGTGATGTGGAAGCTACTCGACCAATTCATCGCCTGAAGACAAAGGAACTCGAGTGCAGTACAGCCGCGGAGCAGGGCTCCATGTCATCCTTTGGGATGCAGATGGCAACGAGCTCGAGGTGCTTCAGTCGTGGTAGAAAAAGAGCGGGCGCGTCATTAAGGGGGGGGGAATGGCAGTTCATGAACTTGGCGTGGCGCAGCGTGGGCGCGAAGCGGAGCGCGGACGTTGGTAGCGAGCGCATATGCCCATCATTAAAACTGAGCTCCTCGGAACCACTCGCCAAGCTTGGCTCGGTCCTTGTCGTTGGAACGGAACTTGCCTGTGATAAGGAATCTGATTGGGCCATGGTGACTGCCGAGGATCTGGGAGAACGCATCCAAGCTTTTGCGATAGCCATGGCAGAGCTCGTGGGCGTCGAGGAGGTCGAGAGGGGTGGAGAGCCATAGGGGGCGCCACCGTCGGGAAAGGGCGGTTGTCCTCGCCCCATATTTGATTGGGAGGAGGGATATGATGACTGTCAACATATCATCGGGGAGGTTGCTGATGAAGTCTAGGCCTGTTGGAGTCACTTGCGGTTCTTTCTCGACCCGCCTCCGCTTGTTGGCAGCCTCGTTCTCCATCTAGTCGGCGGCGACGGAAACCTCTACCTCCATATTCACGCCGTGCTCCGGTGCTTCAGCAGCCCCGGCGTCACCACTCCCTCCAATGGGGCGCTTCGGCGACATACTCATACACTGACGGCTTTGAGGACTGAGAGCAGCGTCGAGGATGCGGGCGGAGAGAGAGGATTGTGTGTGTGGCGAGGATGGGGGGTGCGGCCGCTTGGGCGCGCCATTAATATGAACCAGTGGGAGCGAGGCGGGTGGCGGTCAAAGGCTGTCTCGCTTCCCGGTGAGCCTGCGCGGCGGACTTCTGGCATTCCTATACCATCATTTCAAACAGCTACTCGCACGCCTCTCGGTGACACCGCGCAGCGAAAATGCCTCCCGTCAATTCACATGCCTGCACGCACGCCTCTCGGTCTGCCTGCGCGGTGGACTGCTCGCATGCGTCTCGTCAACTCATGCCTGCTCGCACGCCACACGGGGCGCATGTCACGTATATTTTTTTTGTTTTTTGATGATTCATTCTGCCGCTTTACTGCTTAACCGAAGCATGGCACAGTCTAACGCACACGGTCCGAATAAATATTCCGTATGAGATATTGGTTGCCAGTTATTAACAATCTCCCGTTTGTAAGTAGATTATATCAAAACTTGTCTCAAATTTGACCCAAAAAAATACAATATCACAGTCTACTGGTGTCCATATATGACACCACGATAAGTTCCATGAATTTCAACTAAGTTTTGGATTTAATGAATTTTAAAAATCAATATTCTCAATGTTTTGAAATTTCTTTCACAGGGAAACATGCACCGAGGGACACACATATGATTTTGCAATCCATTTTGGTGCACATGTAGCTCAAATTTGATTTTTGCACATTAAATCCCTCGGAAATCAATCAATGTATAAAACGGGTCGAATGATCTCTGTTTTTTTTAACTTTAACACGACACTCCTTTAGTCACATGTTCACTGCAGAAAAAGTTTGACATGCCTCACAGCGGAGGTGGTGGTGCGGGATATATATGTGTGTGTGTGTGTGTGTGATAACCTCGCTCCATGTGGGGACTTTTCGGTTCCCGATGCAGGTGCCACATCAAAGTTGTGCATTGGTGTGAAAATGAACAAAATTGGCCCGTATCTGCAACTTCAACACAAAATGACCTCAATCTAAAAATATTTCACGAACTGGCCCTCTTTTGCATGACGCCGGGGGCTAGGGCGCCATGCTAGAGAGCATGACGCCCCGGGCTAGGGCGCCATGGTAGCGAAGCATGGCGTCCTGGCCTAGGGCGCCATGCCAAATAGCATGACGCCCTAGCCCGGGGCGTCATGCTATCTAGCATGGCGTCCTAGCCCCGGGCGTCATGGAAAAGGGGCCATTTCGTGAAATATTTTTAGATTGGGGTCATTTTGTGTTAAAGTTTCAGATAAGGGCTATTTTTGTCCATTTTCACGTGCATTGGTATTCAAACATCACGCAATACCATGCAGGCGGTGGTTGCTCTATAGGAACACACTCGCGTGCGGCACTTCCATCTGTGGGCCCGCGAGAGGTCGTCCTCCATCACTTTGACCCAACGAGAGAGAGAGGCACATTTGACGAACAAGGAGGATTAATTCTTTTAGGGCTGTGTTAGGGTAGGAGTATATATATATAGTACGTGTCGAAGGGGAGATGGGACCAACATATAATAGGTGTCACACATGAACCTCACTCTGTGTGGGGACTTTGCGGTTTTTGAGGCAAATGCCACAGCAAAGGTTGTGCATTAGGTATTCAAAACATCACAACCACACACCTCTCCATATATATGTTTTGGCACACATGCAAGCGATGGTGGTTGTCCTGTGGCACTAACTCGCGTGGTTATCAGCGATGCTTCCATCTGTCGGCCCGCTTGGTCCATCACTTTCACCGACAACGAGAGAGGTTAATTATTTTGACTTAGGAGGGGATTAATTTTTTGCTTGTCTCGCGATATAGGTGAGATTACATATATAATAGCGCATGTGTACACATGAATCCATCCCGCTGGATCGAAGGGGGGGGGCGAGCACACGACACATCATTAACCTCTTGCTCTGTGTGGGGACCTGTGGGATTTTGAACATATGCACCACATCAATGTTGTGCATTAGGTATTAATTCAACACATATGCATGCATCACGCACCTCCATAAATATGTTTGGGACACATGCATGCAATGGTTATCTTTGCACACTCTCACTCGCTTGGTTATATATGGGCGGCAAGCCTATATATATTTGCGGGCCCGCGTGGACGTCCATCATTTCGACCGACGACGAGAAAGGTTACCAGGGTGGATTCTTCTTCTTTGGTTCGTGGTACCGTATAGTAGTAGGTCGATCATTCTAGGCCTAATTAAGTTTGAGCGCATGCATGCTACGCATCGGGAACCCTTGATCAGTGTGGGGATTTTATGGTTCCAAAGCATGGTGCCACATCAAATTTGCGCATTGCGTATTCAAACACCACACACACCACTTCCATACATAATTGGCCACATGCATAGAGTGGGTTTTGTCTTCAGACAGTACTCCCTCGGGAGTTTATTGGCGACAAGCTAGCCCATTTTGCGGGGCCGTGTGGACGTCCATCACTTTAACCAACAACGAGCGAGAGAGGTTGTATGATCAAGTTGGATTCTGTTTGGTTCATGTTACAGTACGTCTTGGTGAGATGCCCTCCCCCCGACACGTGTGTGTGTGGGGGGGGGGGGTACTTCGCACTACCCGCAACCTCCATGGGGTCGGGGAAGTCCGGTTATTTTGCGAGGCACACGCGCCACATCAAAGTTGTGAATGGTATAGTTAAATATGACACCACACCCTTTTCATACATATAGTATAGGGCCACCCGCAGGTGGTTCGTATGTGGTCTCACCCATGTCCCGCCACAAGCACACATTTGTGGGTCGGGACACGGTCCACCTTAATTTGTTCGGAAGCGAAAGGGGAAGTTTAACCATATATATGATGGACTCCTATAGGTTTTGTGTTACGGTAGGGTGAGATTTCAAACCTAACTATCTGGGGCATGCATTCGTAGCTAGGATTGCCTTACCACCGACACGAAGTGGGGTTCGTAGTGGGTGGCTAAGGGAGTCCTGGATTAGGGGGTCCTCAGGTGTCCGGTCTATTCGATATGGGCCAGACTGATGGGCCATGAAGATACAGCAGAAGACTGTCCCCCGTGTCCGGGTGGGACTCCTGTATGCATGGATGGCAAGTTTGGTGTCCGGATGTACTCTTTCCTTCCTTTGTAAACTGACTTTGTACAACCCTAGGCCCCTCCGGTGTGTATATAAACTGGAGGGTTTAGTCCGTAGAGGCCATCAGAATAATCATAGGCTAGACAGCTAGGGTTTAGCCATTACGATCTCGAGGTAGATCAACTCTTGTAACCCCTATACTCATCGAATACAATCAAGCAGGACATAGGGTTTTACCTCCATTAAGAGGGCCCGAACCTGGGTAAACATTGTGTCCCCATTGTCCATTGTTACCATCGATCCTTAGACGCACAGCTTGGGCCCCCCTACCCGAGATCTGCCGGTTTTAACACCGACATTGGTGCTTTCATTGAGAGCTCCGCTGTGTAGTCGCGAGAAGCGATCTATGGCTCGCCTTGTCATCAACAACGATATCACCTCTGGAAGGAGCCTAACTTCAGGACAGGTCCTCTAGCTCGGTAGTTTCACCGTGGGTGCCGACATGGCCATCAAGCTAACAGCTCCCCCCGTGATCGCCAAACATCACCCCCGCATTGGTCTCGAACACTCCGAAAAGATGGATCCAGCGGACGTCTCATCTTTAAACGAGCTGCTAGATCGCATCGCCGCCCAGGGGCTTTCAATGGATTATGATCGGATCGGGCTCAAACCCGACCATAGGGAAATTAATTCCCCGCTGATCACCCACCTGGTAGCGGTCGTCGAGGAACGAGCCGAAAACACTTCTTCCCCTAAACTAAAGACCAGCTATGTTCGGGTCTCCGAACCTCTTGGGTCGGACACCCTCCCTTTGGATGAGACTCCGCGTCCCCCGAACTCAGGGTCAAACATTGGGTCCGTGGAGCACTTGGATCTCCTTGGACCCGAACTGGTGACTTCGGAGATTTTACAGGCTCCGGATGCAATCTCGGGTCGGGATTCGAGTTTTTGCCCACCCACCCACCACAATCAATACTCTCCAAGTAATTCAGGCCCTCCAGACATATGTGACCTAATGTATGTATGGCAGCAACCTCAGGAAATGGTCCATCACTTCTGGGCCAGATTCCTACTTGTCAAAAACAAGATTAAAGATTGTTGTGACGACGACGCTGTCTCGGTCTTTCATCGCAATTGTACCGACGAGGGAATTCGGAATGCCCTCAACTGCCATCGCATATAGAGTGTCACGGAGCTGTCGCACATAGTACGGAAGTATTGCGCGATGGAAAGCACTTGGAAGGCACAGAAAACCCAATTGGAACCTGCTGCCTTTAAGCAGTGCACTGCACGGGCAAAACGGATACACCCTTACGAGGCATCCGACCATAAGCCCGTCGGCAAGAAAAAACCCTCTACGGGATACAGGTCCGTTCTTGACAAACTCCTCGACAAGCCCTGTCCGGTACATACAACGCCGAGCACTGACTCAACCCACAGCCTTCGAGCATGTTGGGTACTCCGGCAGGTAGCTAAAAGTGGCGAGGCCATCCTCACCACCGCCACTCCAGAGAAGCATTCTCCGGAGGATGACGATTTTAACGTCCTTATGGTCTTCGAGACTTTCTCCTCAAATAATCAGCGTAAGAGGGCACTCCGCGACCTCGCCGAAGTCCACCAAGTAACCGCAGTAAGCCCATGGAATGATGCGGCAATAACCTTCACCGCTGACGATGAACCAAGGGCCCGATCAGTCCGAGCACCCGTCGCTTTAGTCCTAAACCCAATTGTGGACGGCTTTCGACTTACCAAAGTGCTCATGGACGGCGGCAGCGGGCTTAACCTCATCTACGAGGACACGCTCGACAAAATGTAGATCGATAGAACACTCATCGAGCAAAGCAGTACCACCTTTCGAGGTATCATCCCCAGTCGAGGAGCACGATGCTCGAGGAGAATTAAACTTGACGTAGTATTCGGCACGCCTGAAAATAACAGGTTGGAGAAGTTGCTCTTTCACATCGCTCCCTTCAATAGTGACTACCACGCCCTTCTAGGGCGGGGCGCTTTTTTATGCTTCCAAGCCATACCCCATTATGGGTACATGAAGCTTAAAATGCCGGGCCCCAATGGAATAATCACAGTTACAAGTGATCCGGATACAGCACTCCGCGCCGAAAACAAAACCGCATCCTTGGCCCTTGAGGCACTCTCCGAAGCCCTTGCGGCCGAAGAATTAACCACCCTACGATCCACGGTGGATAGGGATGGTGTGATTCTCGATAAGAGACCAAAATCCACCTCTTTCAAGCCAGCAGATGAAATAGTTAAATTTCAAGTGCACCCGACGGATCCTAACAAAACAGCGTCCATCGGAGCATAGCTGGATTCGACGGTAGACGCCGCCTTACGCGCGTTCCTACGTGAAAATTGGGATATCTTCGCCTGGCACCCTTCGGACATGCCCGGTATCCCAGGTAGACTGGCCGAACACAGCCTCAACATAATTAAGGGGTTCAAACCAGTCAAGCAAACGCTACGGCGATTTTTCGAACCCAAATGACAAGTTATGGGGGAGGAGCTAGCCAAACTACTCGAGGCCGGGTTCATCAGAGAAATCAAACACCCGGATTGGCTAGCCAACTTGGTCATGGTGCCGAAGAAGGACAAATCTTGGCGCCTTTGTGTCGATTTCAAAGACCTCAATAAGGCTTGCCCTAAAGACCTTTCCCATTGCCTCGCATTGACCAGATTATTGATGCGACCGCGGGACATGACTCATTGTGTTTCCTCGATGCTTACTCCGGATACCATCAGATTAAAATGAAGGAGTCCGACCAGGCCACAACGGCATTCATCACCCCGTATGGGCCTTTCTGTTTCAACACTATGCCTTTCGGGCTTAAAAATGCTGGCGCCACTTACCAACGCATGATTCAAACATGCTTGGAAAAACAAATCGGCAAGATAGTAGAAGCATATGTGGATGACGTGGTCATCAAGACCAAACACATCGATTCATTGGTGGACAATCTCCGCCTCAAATTTGACAACCTACGAACATACGACATACGGCTCAATCCGGAAAAATGCGTCTTCGGCGTTCCAGCCATAAAGTTATTAGGGTTCATTGTCTCCCATAGAGGAATTGAAGCAAACCCAGCTAAAATCCGAGCCTTGTCGCAATTGGCTACGCCAACAGACCTAAAACAGGTCCAAAAGCTAGCAGGGTGCGTAGCGGCCTTGAGCCGCTTTATCTCCAGATTAGGAGAAAAAGCATTACCACTTTATAGACTACTCAGACGCACCGACAACTTTGAATGGACGGAAGCGGCCACAGCCGTATTGGAAGAAATAAAAATCATATTAGCAGGCAATCCAATCCTAGCCGCCCCAAGTGTTGGCGAGCCTATGCTGCTTTATATCTCTGCAACTCACCAGGTAGTGAGCGCCGTACTCGTCGTCGAGCGAGGGGAAGAGGGACATAAATTCCCCATCCAAAAGCCAGTGTATTACGTATCGGAGGTCCTTACACCCTGCAAATCCCGATACCCTCACTACCAAAAGATAGCTTACGCGGTCTTTATGGCATCCCGAAAACTCTGACACTATTTTCAAGAGTGTTCGATCACGGTGGCATCTGAAGTACCACTTAACGACATTATAAATAACAGGAACGCCACTGGCCGCATAGCTAAATGGGCCATTGAGCTCTTACCATTTGAAATAACATACAAGCCACACCGAGCTATTAAATCTTAGGTGCTGGCCGACTTCATCGCAGAGTGGACGGAAGCCGAGCTCCCTAAAGAGTACAGTTCCTACTCCAACTGGATCATGTACTTCAACGGCTCTAAAATGCTAGCCGGACTGGGGGCTGGCGTCATCTTGACATCCCCTACGGGGGACACAGTCCGCTACGTGCTGCAAATCATGTATACGGACTCCAATAACGTAGCCGAATATGAGGCACTTCTACATGGTCTCCGCATGGCTGTCTCCATGGGCATACAACGCCTAGAGGTGCATGGTGATTCGAACCTCGCAATATCTCAGGTAAATGGAGAGTTCGATGCAAAAGATCCAAAAATGGTGGCATATCGAAACGTCGTATTAAAAATATCAGCTCGGTTCGAGGGGCTCGAATTTCATCACGTCGCTAGAGACAGTAACCAGGAAGCGGATATACTCACTCGCATGGGCGCCAAGCGCGACCCCGTCCTGCCTAATACCTTCGTGGAAAGGCTCTTCAAGCCATCCGTGGTATGGCAGGACGAGAGCGGAGACGCAAGTACGGACCTTATCACACCCCCATCAGCCGAACATGATACAGGTATCATTGGGGGTTCGGATACCGAAATAACACCCTCTACTCATGAGATTATGGCCGTTATTGCTCCAGGGACTGAACCCTTCCTAGCCTACCTTAACAGGCAGGAGCTTCCTGATGATCAAAATGAGGCCCGTCGCATAGTTCGGCGTTCTAAAGCCTACAAAGTTCACGAAGGTGAACTGTACAAGAAAAGCACTACCGGAGTTCTCCAAAGGTGTATCTCCGAAGAGGAGGGACAGCAACTCTTAGCTGAAATACATGCTGGTCTGGGCGGCCATCACGCCGCAGCTCGGGCCCTCGTAAGCAAAGCTTTCCGAACAGGTTTTTTCTGGCCAACGGCCCAAGCAGATGCACAAGCCCTTGTCCACCGTTGTGTGGGATGTCAGCTTTTCGCCAATCAAAGTCATATGCCTCCCACCGCCTTAAGAACAATCCCCATTACTTGGCCCTTCGTGGTCTGGGGGCTCGATATGGTCGGACCCCTTAAAGGGGTAAGCCATAAAAAGAAATATTTACTGGTTATGGTGGATAAATTCACTAAGTGGATAGAGGCAAAACTAGTAAAACGGCTGAAGCAGGACCAGTGATTGACTTTATATCCAGCGTGGTACACTGCTATGGTGTCCCGCACAGTATCATCACTGACAATGGCTCCAATTTCACAGCTGATGAGGTGAAAAACTGGTGTGCTAAATTGGGCATTAAACTCGACTATGCATCCGTCTACCACCCTCAAATAAACGGTTAGGTTGAACGGGCCAATGGCCTGATAATGAGCGGCATCAAACCCCGACTGGTGCGCTCCCTACGGGAGTCAGATAAACACTAGGTTGAGGAACTCGATTCCGTGCTCTGGGGGTTGCGAACTACACCTAACCAGACAACCGGATATACACCTTTCTTCATGGTGTACGGCGCGGAAGCTGTCCTGTGCTGCGACATTATTCATGACTCACCTCGAGTGCGCATGTACGAAGAGCGAGAAGCCAAGCTCGATCAGCAGGACGATCTAGACGGTCTCGAAGAGGAGCGTGATATTGCACAAGCCCGTTCCGCACTTTATCAACAACAGGCCAGGCGATACCAAAGGAGAGAAGTGCGGGCCAAGACTTATAATGTTGGCGAACTCGTCTTGCGTCTCCCGGAGAAGAAGAAGGATAAGCTCAAACCGAGATGGGAGGGCCCCTTCATCATAGATGAAGTTCTCACAGGAGGAGCCTATCGCCTTCGTAATGCATCGGATAATCGCCTTGAGCCAAATCCATGGAACGCTGCTCGGCTCCGACGATTCTACGGATAGTTCGGTCGCATCCTTTTTTCTTTTTTTCAATTAGGTTCCTTTTTTCTCCTCTTCTTTTTTATTTTTTCCTTCTTTTCTCCTAGGGTATGTTCGGATCTACCGAACTGTTAGGGGTACACATCTTTAAATGTATACACCCCACTATAACTGGGGGCTTCTTTGATGAAGCTTATTACTGAAAGCTTGTTGCTTACATTGTTTACGTCATTTGTTCTATACATCTTTTGCCATTATATGCACCACTATGACTTAAGTTTTTGCCAAGCCGGGTTGCCTCGCTCCTGTGTTTATACCCTATGTTCTCGATTGTTCGGCTAGGGTGTAAAGGGAGCACCTCTGTGATTGTTACAACCGGGTACTCCAGATCTGTACCTTAGACGGGTGAAGCTGAAAGCTAGAGTTCTTAAGGGAATAATTGGTCGGCAAGCAACGACAGATTATTTACATTTGTGTAATTCTTCTAACAAATACGAGATAGGCTGCCCGTAACTCGGATCAAAGCCTAGGCATGCATACTTAAGCGTGTTGACCCAAGGAAAGGAACCCTTAACGGAACTATTTTCCCTGGAAGATGTTTCTTACATTAAAAAGTAATATAACATAACTCCCCGAACAAATTTTGTCTGTTCGAGCAACATGACCGGATTGCCTGGTTTCCGAACATAATGAATGTTTATTACATTCTAACATGGTATCCGGAAACACTCCAACTTCTTGGTTTGGAGGTTGAAGCCGAAGGCCTGCGATGACAAATTTTTGACAAGTTCGGTTGGAGATAAGTTCGATGATAAAGTACATTGATACATTGAATCGAACGCCTACTCTTTATCTATGTCATCTATAAGACTGCTTAAGCTACAGTCTTCTTGCGAATATTTCGCAGCTATCATCACTTGGTCATATACCAAGTTCATGGGAATCTCTTTTCTGTCTGGTCCCTGCGGTCCAACTCGGGCCATACGATTCGGATCAAGCCCGGTGTAGCGCGTCTTCACCATTGCCCATGCCTCTCGTGCACCTTCCCGGCATGCTGACGTCTTCCATAGCTCAAAACGGTGCTGGGCACCTTTGAACAGGTTTGCCAACCCCTCCATACTTTCTGGAGGGGCATCGGATGGCCATAAGGCCTTGGCCATACTTCTCATGGCTTTCCGGGCTCGCTCATGCACTACGGACAGCTCTTTTAAAATGTTGCCTCGGAATCCGGATACTTCTTCTTCATGACGCCCGGTTAACAGACCTGCAAGAGCAGCATTATAACACTCCGAATTACGGGATAATATGAGTAACTTGGATGGTTCAAAGGTCATACTGAATATGCCGCCTTTTAACTTTTTATTATCTTTTTAAGCGTCCGATAATTGAGCCTTTAAGCTCTTTATCTCTTCGGCTTGCTTATCATTTTCCTCCTCCAGTTTGTTCTTTTGATCAATGGTCATCGTGACCTTCTTCAGTTCTTCTAGCTCTGTGTTGGCGGCATTTAGCTTTGTCCGGCTCGTTTCAAGCTCCTGGGACAGTGTGTTGTTCTTCTCTTTGAGGACCTGCAGTCATAACGATCCTTAAATCGGTTGGCCTAAACTGCTTCAAGTCTCGGGGGCTACTGGCATATATCTATTAAATTGACACAAACCATTACCTGCATATCTTTTGAAAACAGGTGGGCAACTCTAGCAAGTCCGTCCCGGGCGGCTCGAATATATGCATCCACGATGCTGAGGGCATTAAATTCTTGCTCCGTAAAAACTGGAGTGCGCATGGTCTCTTTCAGTCGTCGATGATTCATCACGCTCTCTACTTCAGAATTTGTGATGGATACGTCATCCGAATCTTCATGAGGCGGATGAGTTGGCACTGCATCCGTATTGACTCTTGTCCTGGTTGATGAGCCCGACACCGGATTAGCTGATGATCGGCTAACAGGGATTTTGGACACGGTTCGCCATGTGCTCCTCCTGGAATAAGATGGGAGGAGAAATATGACAATCTGGTTTTATGCCTAGGCATATATTAAAGGTTATACCTCTTTGATGAAGGAGGGGGTTCGACGGCGCTCCCGATTTCCTTTTGTTTTGAAGGCTCACCCTGCACAGATGCTACCTTCCTAGGGGCCGCCCTCGATGGAGTACGGCTCACCGAGCACCGATCCTATAAAGCACGATTCAGTGTGATGGGTGAGGTGCAAGTGGGGACTCCTCTTTCTGAGGATGATTTCCGAATACTTACCTTAGAGAAACGGAGAAGGCCGGGGTAGTCGGCCGTAATGGCCACTTCCGAACCGTCAAGGCTTGCTTGATAAAAGACTCCATCGTCAAACTCTATAAATATATCCGGATCCTCGCAGAGGCCGGGATCTTCGTGGCAAGCATAGTCCTCTGGTTGTGGGGAGGGGCAGTGCACATTTTCGACGACCTTCCTCCATGTCTGTTTTAAAGACGACCAGAACAATGCGATTAGTATGCCTCGATAATGAGGTAGGACAATGCTGATAATCAAAAAACTCACCCATTCAATAGGGTTATACATGGAGAAACCTTCCCGACAATTTAAACAGAGGAATTCTTCTTTCTCCCCCTTATAAAGATCTGCCAGAATGGCGGCCAGAGCGGCGGGGGTATCCGGGCCCTCGCGCCTATAGTGAGATGCATCGTCCTCTTCATTGTAACACCATAAAGGGGTCACTCTAGACTGAAGGGGCTGGATGCATCGCTTTATCGCGATAGCCATGACTTCGATTATCGAGAGTACGGAATGGGCAAGTAACCTGACCTTGCTGACCAACCTCTTTACTTCCGCACTGTTTTCTTCTTTGGGGCTCCAGGGGCGCCAGTTGAGGCATTTCTTTAAAGGAGCACTGGAGAATTCGGGAAGTCCACGTCGAACTGGGTCCGGAAGGGGAACATCCTCGATATAAAACCATTCCGAAGCCCATTCTTTGGATGCCTTCTTGGGAGTTCCGACGAGGTAACCTGATCCGGCTATGCGCCATACTTCGGCGCCACCCACTTTAAATATAGAACCTCCTTGATGACGAGGGACGAGGCAGAAGAACTTTCTCCATAGTTCGAAATGAGCCTCGCAACCTAAGAATAGTTCGCAGAGAGCGACAAAACTAGAAATGTGCAGAATAGAACCTGGTGTGAGGTTGTGCAGCTGGATCCCATAGAATTCCAATAGACCTCAGAGGAAGGGGTGGATCGGGAATCCTAAGCCCCTCAGAAGAAACAAGATGAAGCACACCCTCTCCTCCTTGTTGGGATTGGGGAAGTTCTCTGCTAGCACATCATTGCCAATCGAGGCCAATCCCGCCCGCACGGAGACTAGATCTGCGGGAGGGAGATATCCCTGTGTCTGAAGTCGATTCAGCTGAAGGTGAGACACTGAGCAGCTTCACCAATCACCCGTTTGAGGGCCATGAGGGCGCGAGGAAGAGCCAGGAGCGCTCGCCATGTTTTGATTTTTCGTGGTTTGCTTTGATGCTTTTTGCGCGATATGGGATGGCATTAGGAGATCTAGCCTCCTTATATAGATACCGCCCTTGCATGATAAGGGGCTTATTTGTAAAAAATTATGGACTGTTCACATTCGCTCGATGCGTGGAAATCGAGGCGACGACATGGAGGAATCATAAAGGCAGAACATGGAGGTCAAAACCGGACTGTTGTCAATCCGGAGTATGATGAAGAACCTGCCTTGCAAAGCCGAAGACATAAGCCGGATACTATATCGTCATTGAAGGCAAGTTTGGGGGGCTACTGAGGGAGTCCTGGATTAGGGGGTCCTCGGGTGTCCGGTCTATTCGATATGGGCTGGACTGATGGGCCATGAAGATACAGCAGAAGACTGTCCCCCGTGTCCGGGTGGGACTCCTGTATGCGTGGATGGCAAGTTTGGTGTCCGGATGTACTCTTTCCTTCCTTTGTAAACCGACTTTGTACAACCCTAGGCCCCTCCAGTGTGTATATAAACCGGAGGGTTTAGTCCGTAGAGGCCATCAGAATAATCATAGGCTAGACAGCTAGGGTTTAGCCATTACGATCTCGAGGTAGATCAACTCTTGTAACCCCTATACTCATCGAATACAATCAAGCAGGACGTAGGGTTTTACCTCCATTAAGAGGGCCCGAACTTGGGTAAACATCGTGTCCCCATTATCCATTGTTACCATCGATCCTTAGATGCACAGCTTGGGCCCCCCTACCCGAGATCTGCCGGTTTTGACACCAACAGTGGCTGACTAGCAATATTGTGCGCTTTGTGCGATAGGTACCACATCAAAGTTGTGCATTGGGCATTCAAACATCAAACCACCCTTTTCATACATATATTGGTCCACATGCAAGTGTGTTCGTGTTCTGACCCTTTCCCGAGTTATTCTTTTTGCCAAATTTATAAACAGCACACGAGTTGGATGCAGAAACCGTCTGCGATTGGGTATGCAACAGACACGGTTCGGTCAGACTACCTGTGTGCCACGCCCGTGCCCCCGCAGTCACTCACATCAGCACAGTAGATTGGGCTTCACGAGGCTTGCCTCCCGCTCTTGAAAATATCTACTGCCTCATAATCTCGAAAATATCTACCCGCGTAGAGGGTTTTTGTATTTGATAGAACACGATTCGTATGTGTGGACCGTGTGCGATGTCTGTTACTCCCGCTCTGCTTCAATCAGTTGATCCAAATTTTCAGTAGCCCCGGTTTTTTTTTTGAACTGGAGCCCCGGCATTTTACTCCCGCCTGCATCCCTCGCAATCTCAAAAATATCTGCTCGGCTAGAGTGGTTTTCAGTTTGATAGCACACGACTATTATGTTTTAACCGTGTGTGATGTTCATTACTCCCGCCCCGCTCTGCTTCGATCCCTTGGTCCAAATTTTTGGTAGCCCCGCCATTTTACTCCCGCCTAGTAAAATTTTCAGTACCTGCGGCATTTCCTCAAACACCTCCTTGGACCCCCTCTACACACACACCCCCCAAATACTTCGCTCACCCCAAATCCCCCGCTCACACACATACACACCACCCTTCCCTCGCTCGAAACCTAGCGAGGTCGTCGTCGCCGCCGCCTCCATCATAAACCTCTGCCGGTCTGCCCGTGCAGTTTAACCACCTATATACATACCCTCGTCGCCCTGAGTTTCTTAGATGACGCCTGCGAAACGCCCCGTTTCCCACATATCCCCATCCCCACCCCCTCCCCCACTCCAGAGCGTCGCATCCTAAGCCCGGCTACGCTTCCCGGGGAGCTCGATAAGCGAACGGCCCAAAAGAGCTTTACCACGGCCTCTTCGCCCAACGTCGACGAGGTGGCCACCGAGGAAGCTGACGACGATGACTGGACCTGGATGGAGCCTTTCAATCAGCGGGCTAAAGTATTCTGTCATGTCACGGTCGCCGGCTACGACATCAAGGTCATCGACACCGACGGCTTGACGCGGGTTATGTCACAGGTTAAGTTGCCCACCCCCAACCCTTCGGGTTCGACAGCCGTCGATATCATCGATGGCCCTGCCGCTGATCTCCTGCGGCTCGTTATGAACAATTTGCCATCCTTCATCGCCATGGAGCCCCTTTTGTCATTTCTGAAGGACACGTTCTGCGACGCTGGCTTGGGATCCTCAGCTGGCAAGTCAGACCTCATCGACGGCGACCTCGAGGAGGAACCAATCTGTGACAAGTGAGGAAACCCATGATTTGTTTTCTCGAACCCCTTTTGTAGTGAGAACCTGTCCAGTATTTATTGCTACATTTGGTTGTTTGCATTATGCCTTGTTTATTTCTATGGTTTATGGTTGTTCAGTTGTTTGTAGTTAGCATATGTCCAGTTTCAATTGCCATCTTTGGTTGTTTGTAGTATGCCTTGTTTATTTCAGCTATTAACAGTGTGATGTTCTATATGTGCTAGTATGAACTGTGCAGTTCAATTTCATCAATGCCAAATTTAACAATAGCTCTATGAATGACTATATTTGGTTGCTGTTAAGCATGTTGTACTCCCTCCGAATCTTTTTAGTTCGCACATAAGATTTGTCTAAAGTCAAGCCTCGTAAAGTTTGACCAACTTTATAGAACAAAATACCAACATTCAGAATATGAAATAAATATCAGTCCATGTGTCATGACTTAAATTTTCATATTGTATAACTTTAGCATGGTAGATATTGATATTTTTTCATATAAATAAGGTCAAACTTTATGAAGTTTGACTTCAGACAATTCTTATATGCAGAGTAAAAAGGACCGGAGGGAGTATTTAACACGTCTTTCCATTTGATTTAACAATGGCACTGTTTGGATACTCTAACTTAGCTAGAGGTTAGAGTTAGTTTCTATCTCATGACAGTTAAAAGGGAGAGAGAGAGATTGGTGGAATAGTTGATTGTATTGCTTGAGCCTCGTGGGCATATATATAAGAGTACATGGTCATCTTGGAGTACAAGTCAAGGTAGAATAAATCCTACGCTACCCTACGTTTCCTAAATAACAATGATACTCAACAATGACTAACCTTGAACTAACTCTAGCCAAAGAGGTGTTTGGATGACAGTGTTAGATTGACAATAAATGCACTAGGAGAACTAGCCCCAATCAGCACCTCTTGGGTGGGATAGTTGTTTTGGGTGGGCTTGACGCAACTAGCTCAAACTAGCCCTCATGTTTGGATACTTTAGGGCTATTTGAGCCCAAACTAGCTCAAACTAACTCTAACTCATGGATCCAAACAGGGCCAATAACTAGTGTACTTAGACCTGCACAATACAAGTTTGAATGGCTATGTTTGCTTGTTTTTAAATATTAGGCATGTTGCAGTTCATAACACACCTTTCCACTTGTTTTTAAATATTAGGTTTTTAACAATTTGGTCTTGCACATGTAGGTCCCGTTGTCAGAGGTTTTGACCCACTGTTTGACCCTTTTTGCATATGTGGAAATGAGTTGTCCATGAATATCAGTCAAGTCAAGAAACTCAGAAAGATTGTTACGATAAAGAAACTAGCGACAAAAAACAACAAGATCTTTGTCTCCACAATGAAGAAGACATCAGTTCACTACAGGATGGTACTAACTGCTATACCTTGTCTTTTTAATTCCTTTGCGCCATTTCAAATCTAGAGAAGATATTTATGCATATCCTTGTTTTTAGGCCTTTCCAAAGCAGTTCACTGATGATTACCTCTCAAACCACCTGTATGGTCAAGAGGCGAGGAAAGTATTCATACAACACCCACGGTTCAATATTGAAGTGTTCCTGAAGAGGACGACGGATGGACAGGCACTGGCCTAAAGTTGCAAAGACCTTCAACATCAATGAAGGCTCAATATTCGCCTTCCGCTTCAGTAGTTTTCCAAATGAGATCCATCTGTCTATGTACCGTCTATGATGCTAATTTCGAAAGGTTATAGATGTTGCATGTGAAACTTGGTGCTGGTGCAGTTGTGTAATGGGGTAGCTGAGTGCTGAAGCTATATGATGTTGTACTCTGATGTATTTCAATTATGAAATCCTACTTCCTTAATATGAAAATGAAATATATTGTGTGCTTAATATGAAATATCAATTAGATTAATAAATGGATTATTAATAATAGGGCAATTAGCCTGCTAATTGGGTTTTTCTATTGCAAACGGTTATTGAGAAAACACCATGGGCGATGACCTCAGGCAACGCACACAGTTTCTAGGAATAAACTGTGTTGGATCAATGGACAATCACACACGACATCCTCTTGAAAACTGTTTGCGTTAGGCCACCTTGCTCAAATGTTTAGCACATAAAAAGTGTGTGTGATGGACAGCCTTTGCCACACAGTTTCTTCTACGCACCATGTGTGATGCATTCAATAACGCAAACAATAAAATTGTTAATATCGTGTGCAATGGCAACGCTATTACAAACGATTTAATGGGGGAAATTGTGTGTGATGTACCTGCGAACGGAAACGTTTTCCTTGGAGTGACTGTGTGGGATGTATATACGAACAGAAACATACTTCTTGGATTAACTGTGTGGGATATACATAACGGAAACGTATTCCTTGGATTGACTGTGTGGAATGTACATACGAATGGAAACGTTTAGCCGGGACTGACTGTGTGGGATGTACTTACGACCGAAAATGATTTGGCCTGTATAATTGTATTTTTTTAGCACAGTTGTACGTATAACTGTATTTGATCGCTCGCCTGTCGCACACGGCCTCATTTTGCCGAGCGTGTGTACCAGGAGGGCCTATCCCCAACGGTTTCTGGGTCATGTGGGAAGGACCCCCTATCGCAGTCACTCACTAGGCGACGGTTCAAAACGCCGTCGCGGAAAGGGGTTAAAAACCGTTTGTATAGCACCTCGTTGTACCAGTGACATGGCATCAATAATATATAAATCGAAATCTCTTCACCTCAAAGCATAACGATAGTGCATTTCATCTCAACTCTCAATGCCCATTGAGTCATCATATCTCGACTGAGCGGAACCAATCCAATAGGATAATCAATATGTTCTACTATTCCCTATATACCTCAGCTTGTTCGATTGAGCCGATACCGAGCCCTTATCTTTTCAGAAGATGTGCAATGAAGGATACCCTTGCTTTTGGTTGATTTTTAGGAAACCAATAGTAGATACAGGAGGAGGTGGTATTTTGCAAACAATTAGTTGATTTGCAATGTATTACATGTTCTAACATCGAAGTATTGTTCGTGTCTAACCTACATCAATCACTTATGACGGGACACCTTTAACTTGGTAGTGTGATGTTGTTTGCATCTTGCATATGATTTATTTCTTGTACTACTTCACATTTTTTTAAATGTCAGTTATGACGAGACACTGTTAACTTGGCAAAGTGGTATTTGTAGCATCTTTCATATGGTGTCTACCTTCCATTGCATTGCTTCTAATTTATTGAAATGCCTTCTGCTTACTTTACACATCATAGGTCTGATTATCTCATGCCGTCCTGTTTTTCGTACATATTACATCCTCCTGTCATGCGGTTGTCTAACATCAAAGTTTAGTTCATCTGTATCACACATAAATTAGTTTTGAAGAACTAAATTTTCATTCCTTTTTCTTGTGGGCTTGACTTGACATGGCAAAGAAAAAGAGGAAGGAACATAGAATGATAGGGGATGGTGTTAGTACTTGGGACACATGAAAATGGAAGTGGAAGAGTTGTGCAGATTCTATTGGTACTGATAGTGCAATAGAAGGTCAAAGTCCATCGGATAAATGTTCAAACACGATATCCCCTACTACACCAGCTGCAAAACAATCCAAAGGCAAACAAAAAGCTGGCACCAAACAAGCAACGACAGCCCTAGTTGTTGCAACACCTTCTTGCACAGTACCAACATCTCCACGAGTTACTCATTTGTCACTTCAGCTAGCGGCAAGGTCCCAAGCTCCCTTGCCACCTGACACTACTTCCAAAGCACTCTTGACAAGAGAGGACTTGGCAAGATCAGATGAACCTTGTGAGCTTCAACAGCAAGAAGGTAGTTGCTCGAGCCAAGTACAGTTGCATGCTTTTTTATATGTAGTCTCACAGTTTGATTTACACTAACACTTCCCATGTTCATTGTTGAACTAGCACCTAGGCGCAAGAGGAAACAGAAATCAGGAATAATGCTCGATAGTTTAACTAAATCTAGAGGAGGAAGAATGGAGATCCGTTTTGAGGTAGGTTTTAAAAGTCCACGTTATGCTACAGAGTCAGCCAAGTTAGTATCATAGGCAGCCGTTGCCGTTAGGTGTCATGCACATATCCTCCCAACATGGATTCAGTATAGGAATAACAAAGACAAAACCCAGTTTAACACCTTCCTCGACCATTTATCTATAAGTATTGTTACGTATGGAAATTAGTAATATCGTCTTGCTCTGTCCCATACTTTCTAGGTTGCTGGTAATGAGACTCCCATAATTTTCAACAGATGAGGTTCAAGTTGGATCGCCAAGATGATACAACCAGACAAGCATGCACCCATGTTTTCAAGTCTGTTGTGCGATAGTATTAGTATAACTTGAGGAAAACTCACTTTGAAGGCAAGGCTAACAGTGAACTTGCCCAAACATCTCCAGTGGAAAAACATAACGGATGAAGACTAGAGAGGCCTTGTTAAACACTGCTCTGATCCAAAGTATCAAGCACGTTATATATATGTGATCAGAGCACATGTTGAACTCCTATTTACATGTGCCTTACAAATCTATCTTCTTCTAGGCAAACTGTTCAAAGAATAAGGCCAACGTACGAAAGTGAAATTCCAACAGACGACATGACCTCGTAGCTATATTGCACGCTGTGAGGCTCTTGTAACTAGCTGTTGTTTCACTCTTTTCGCTATGCCATATTATCAAATCTATATTGACTTGTTACAAATGCATAGGAAAGTCCACAAGGACCAAAAAGTACGTGAACCAAATGCTATGGAAATGTTCAAGGACTGTCACACCAGCAAGACGAAGGGCATGACTACACTACTCAAAGTCGTTGTTGTAAGTCCTTAATCCTCATGCCTTTTAACTACTGGTTACTCTGACTTGTGTATTGAACTGAACGATTTGCAGCCAATGTCTATTACTCTTTGCAAGTCTTAGCGTATCATTGCACCTTACAAGGTTTAAAAGAGAGGAGTGATGTTCCTTTGATCTTGATGTATAATCTAGTTCCTTGCTAGACTTGCCCACACAATGTTACAATTGCATGTTTGTCTGTTCTCAGTTGTTTTGTGATATGAATGATGTCATACTATGCTTACCTATTATAAACTTTGTCTCTTTATCCTTAAATGTCAATACAATGTGAAGAAATAGACAATACATTAGCCATGGTACATGGTCATATGTTTGGAACCTGGTTTTATTATGTACTTTGCAGTAAAATACAACTAATATTTTACACAGGTTCACCAAAATAAGTTTTGTATATAGACCAAAGCTATTATGTTTGGTTTTGCTGCCTCCTTAATAACTTCTATTCTGGTACTACTAATGTACAAACTCAACTTTTCAGCAAGCTATGGAACAAATGGTGGAACCGCCACCTCCTAAAGGTGACGAGGCAACCATAACTGCAATGTCACCTCTTGCTGCCGTGGGTCCGTACCTGTCCACTAATAGTGCCAAAAGCACATTCTTGCGTAATACTGGGTTGGTTGTTAAGGCAATCTCGTCCAAACTGCCTCATGATCAAGATATGTGAGCTCAAAACAATGTTATATCTGCACTCCAGACACAAGTCCAATCCCTAACAGAGACCCTTTGTGAAACAATGACAACCATTGTTTTATGCGTCAAGATATGCATGGTTTTGAAACCAGACTATCAGACATTTGCTATGTTGTTCAGGAGCCTAGGAGAAATGAAGGCGAAGGTTATGGTGCTCCATCAGACAGTACAGCATGAAAACATAACAGTCAAGTCAAATGAACTGAGCTTCTGAACTTTCCGAATAGGCGCCTCTCATCCATTGAATGGATGGCATCTGTCCCGATGGCGAGATGACACGTGGTTCCTTTGACCAATGAGAATTTTACGCGTGGAAAATCCCCATTGGTCCGGGCTGTTAATGGGTTATCGGATCCAAACAGGAACCCGATAGCTTAACGGCGACCCGTTACGATGGAAGCCACGTGCCGGTTACCCTTGACGAAAACACTTCCATGACACGACATTTATCGTCATGGAAGTGGACACTTCCGTGATGATAATTTTAGTATTGTCATGGAACACTTCTACGACAGCACATGTATGACTATCTTGATTCTGCCATAAAATCGTCATAGATGTACATGCATGACAGAAAACGTGACCTACTGTGACAAAGACGTATCATCACGGAAGTGTTTTTTTGTAGTGTTGCCTTCCACCTACACAGAACATCTTCTACGCCAATTGGAGAACACCATCCAAGGATCCAAGTCCATCAACGTGTACTTCATGGAGAAGAAATTCTTGCGACGAGCCGGCGTGGATGACCCCATTTGGATGAAGTTCCACTTCTAGATGGGATTGAACAACGACATCTCCAAGACTATCTTCCTCGATAACTATGAGTCTCTCGATGATGTCTACATCGGTGCTCTCAAGGCGCAACAAGAACTCATGAAGGCCAAGGATTCTCCACCCCAAGCACACTTCGCAACGACCAACAAGCTCCACAACAACAAGCATGAGGATAGTACCACCAAGATGTCCAAGCCCGATGAGCTCCAAGACGATGCTCCCAAGTTTGACTCCAACACCATGCCTCTTTGTGGCATTGACAATGCCAAGTCTACCATGACTCTTTTTAAAGACGGCGCGGCGACGACTACAATGACTACGATGACTATGGAGCAAATCAAGGATCAAGATTTGGAGGTGAGCGACATGGTGACGAGCAAGGATGATGCTTCCATCTTTGGAGGTGAGAGTGAGATGACCGAGCATGGGATTTTCCATTCGGTCCTAGAGGCGAGTGATGATGTGCCATCTTCGGCCTTCATCCACGGCGACAGTGACGAGATGGTTGAGCATGGGATTTTCCCTTCGACCACGACGGCGTTTGGAGATGAGTTGAGAGATTTGTGCCACCATATTGAGAGTGAGAATATATGATGAGTTACCCCACTTCCCATGTGAGGAGAGCCACAACCCCCACCACTTGAGTGAGATGAGTGACTCCACCATATGTGACTTTGAATGCACTTACCTTGAGGGAGTGAGTGAGCCATCACCACACAGAGAGAGTGAGATAGTTGATAGGTCTTGTGAGGCCACTTTAATTTCTAACAACTTGACCTCTACCTCTATTGTGTCTTCTCATTTGATGCTAGGTCCCATATACGACGACGCCCCGATCCTCGACGACTACGTCCCTCCTTTGGACAAGACGATGGCCATGGTGGACTATGATGCACCCCCACATGGTTCCATCATGATGAAGACGACCATGAATTGGTCTTTCCCACATCACCTACACCACATGTGTGGAATGAAAAAGGTAACATGGGTGAACATGATGCTCTTGTTCCACTAGTGGACATTGATTGCTTGCATGATGTCGATCCACCTATTAACACGCTTCATGCTAGTATGATTTCCACATGCGATGATTTACCCATTTATGATGCGTTTGATGATTGCATGTGGAGTCTATTAGTTGTGATGTCATATTGCATAGGATTTCTTGTGATAATTTTCTCGGTCACATCATGTCTGACGGTCCGCTTGACTTGTCATATGCTATGCATGAGATCAACCATATGTCATATTTGTAATCTCATCATAGTAACTATGCATATGCCATTAAAATGAACCCAATTTGCACATATGGCATAGATGACAAGCCCATGGTTATTGGCATTTGTTTTTCTTGTGATGCTATTGATATGCTCACTTTGCATCATTTCAATCATATGCCATGCCATGACCACCATGCTTTGGATATGCCTTGTTTTGGATATTGTTCCACTTCTTCATATTATGCTTCCACTATTGCTCATGAGGAGACCCCCATAGTTTCTTCATATATTTTAGGAGACTTTGATCAATCCCATCCATTGCATGATCCCAATAATTATGTGCACAATATGCTCCCCGTGAATAAAAATGCTATTGATGTGCCATATACTTGTATGCTCAATTTGTGTCCTCATCATGTTATACATAACAACTATTCTTTCATGATGGATGACATGTTCTTATACCATGCCTCAAATTTCTTTGAGCGATGCTTATCTTATCCTAACTCTCACATGCACATACACATCATGATGGATGATGTGTACATTTACCATGCACATACATTGTTTTCTTCATGTTGTCGGGCCACTGGGACTGGGGGTACCCAGGCTCGTCGGCCTGTGGCCCAGAGCGCGGCACACCAAAGGCCCAAGCTGGCCCACTGCTAGGGCTTTACGAGCAAGACCCTCGCGAGGACCTCGCCTCACGAGGAGTGCATCACCGGGTGTCAACGAGAGCCTCACGGAGGCATGCGAATGAAGGATCATGCAACGGAGCTGCGCGGCCCTGGGTCTTCATGTGGGTGACGCGCGTGGGGACGAGCGGAGCCAGAGGGGCACCAGCAGGCGTAGATGAGGAGGCTTTCCCCTTTCGTGCTAAGGGAGCATGGACAGCGCACCAGTTCCCGAAGCAATCCCCAAAGGTTGCCACTTTGGTGCTAGAAGACCAGGACGACGGGCTCATCAGGATGGAGGTCATCACTGAGCCCAGCGGCGCGTCATGGCAGGAGGCTTTCGCAGGCGAAGACCACCTTTAGTCAGGATAAGCTGTACTCCTGTCCCCCTTCAAAATTGGCGGTTGTGGCAACCCTTCCTACCGTGTGTTTTCGGGGGAAGAGGACCAAGGCCAGTATAAGTATAGGCAGGGTGCCACCATAAAGAGGGATCGATTTCGGAAGCCTCCCAAGGCCGCTTACCCTGTGTACTCTCATACTCATCCTCCCTCGCGAGGCAATCCAACCACAAAGCAGGAGTAGGGTCTTACACCTCAAGGTGGCCCGAACCTGGGTAAACTGTCGTGTTTGTTGTTTGTCTTTCCTCTCGCTCGAGCACGTCGGAGCATCGCCATGAGGTAGTGAGTAGCGAGGCAAGGCTTAACGAGGTTCAGCGTGCACATCCCAGAGTTTGAACCTTTCTTGGTTCCCTGGAGCCCCGATTCCGACATTTGGCGCGCCAGGTAGGGTTGTGCCGCCGTTCTCCCGCTTCGCCCTAGTTCCTGCTCCACCAACTCCATGGTCGACGCCCGCCGGGTTCACGCGGAGCGCCAAGTGGCTCGCATCATCCAGACGGAGCCCGTCGAACGAGGAAGCCGCCGCCGTCCCGCCGGGCATGCGGCCATTGCCACCGGCCTCGCCGCTTTCCTGAGCACCGCGGGTTGCCCGGCCTTCACCGTCGAGCTGCGTCACATGGACTGGACGGCGAGGTTCAGGCCGAAGTTGCCCCCATGCTATGATGGTGCCGCCTGATGACCCACAAGTATAGGGGATCAATCGTAGTCCTTTCAATAAGTAAGAGTGTCGAACCCAACGAGGAGCAGAAGGAAATGACAAGTGGTTTTCAGCAAGGTAATTTCTGCAAGCACTGAAATTGTCGGTAACAGGTAGTTTGATAGCAAGATAATTTGTAACAAGCAAGTAACGGTAATGGTAAATAAGGTGCAGCAAGGTAGACCAATCCTTTTGTGGCAAAGGACAGGCCAAAACGGTCTCTTATAATAAGCAAAGCATTCTTGAGGGCACACGGGAATTTCATCTAGTCACTTTCATCATGTTGGTTTGATTCGCGTTCGCTACTTTGATAATTTGATATGTGGGCGGACCGGTGCTTGGGTGCTGTTCTTACTTGAATAAGCCTCCCACTTATGATTAACCCCCTCGCAAGCATCCGCAACTACAAGAAAAAGTATTAAGATAAAATCTAACCATAGCATTAAATATATGGATCCAAATCGGTCCCTTATGAAGTAGCGCATAAACTAGGGTTTAAGCTTCTGCCACTCTAGCAACCCATCATCTAATAACTACTCCACAATACATTCCCTTAGGCCCAAAGATGGTGAAGTTCCATGTAGTCGACGTTCACATGACACCACTAAGAGAATCACAACATACATATCATCAAAATATCGAACACATATCAAATTCACATGATTACTTGCAACGTGATTTCTCCCGTGGCCTCAAGAACTAAAGTAACTACTCACAAATGATATTCATGCTCAAGATCATAGGGGTATTAAATAGCATAATGGATCTGAACATATAATCTTCCACCAAATAAACCATATAGTAATCAACTACAAGATGTAATCAACACTACTAGTCACCCACAGGTACCAATCTGAGGTTCCGGTACAAAGATTGACCACAAGAGATGAAGTAGGGTTTGAGAGGAGATGGTGCTGTTGAAGATGTTGATGGAGATTGGACTCCCAAAGATGAGAGGGTTGTTCGTGATGACGATGGCTTCGATTTCCCCCTCCGGGATGGAAGTTCCCTCGGCGGAATCGCTCCGCCAGAGGGCAAAAGTGCTCCTGCCCAAATTCCGCCTCAAGACGGCGGTCGATACGTCCATTTTGCATCATGATTTCCTACTATTATTTATAAAAAAAATTATGCATAATAATGCTTTATGGAGTAATTCTAATGCCTTTTCTCTCATAATATGCAAGGTTTACACAAAGAGGGAGAATGCCGGCAGCTGGAATTCTGGACCTGAAAAAGCTACGTCAGAGTTACCTATTCTGCACATCTCCAAATGAGCTGAAAATTTACGGAGAACTATTTTGGAATATATAAAAAATACTGGAGCAAATAACTACCAGAGGGGGGGGGCAGCTGGTGAGCACAAGACACCAGGGCGCGCCAGGCCCCCCAGGCGCGCCCCGGTGGGTTGTGCTTAGCCCAGCCCACCTCCGGTGCCCATCTTCTGGTATATAGGTCATTTTGACCTATAAAAAAATAAGGAGAGGACTTTTGGGATGGAGCGCCACCGTCTCGAGGCGGAACTTGGGCAGGAGCACTTTTGCCCTCCGGCGGAGCGATTCTGCCGGGGGAACTTCCCTCCCGAAGGGGGAAATCGAAGCCATCATCATCACTAACAACCCTCTCATCTTTGGGCGGCCAATTTCCATCAACATCTTCTACAGAACCATCTCCTCTCAAACCCTAGTTCATGTCTTGTGTTCAATCTTTGTACCGGAACCTCAGATTGGTACCTGTGGGTGACTAGTAGTGTTGATTACATCTTGTAGTTGATTACTATATGGTTTATTTGGTGGAAGATTATATGTTCCGATCCATTATGCTATTTAATACCCCTCTGATCTGGAGCATGATTATCATTTGTGAGTAGTTACTTTTGTTCTTGAGGTCACGGGAGAAGTCATGTTGCAAGTAATCATGTGAACTTGATATGTGTTCGATATTTTGATGATATGAATGTTGTGATTCCCTTAGTGGTGTCATGTGAATGTCGACTACATGGCACTTCACCATCTTTGGGCCTAAGGGAATGCATTGTGGAGTAGATATTAGATGATGGGTTGCTAGAGTGACAGAAGCTTAAACCCTAGTTTATGCTCTACTTCATAAGAGACCGATTTGGATCCAAATGTTTAATGCTATGGTTAGATTTTATCTTAATACTTTTATCATAGTTGCGGATGCTTGCGAGGGGGTTAATCATAAGTGGGAGGTTTTTTCAAGTAAGAACAGCACCCAAGCACCGGTCCACCCACATATCAAATTATCAAAGTAGCGAACACGAACCAAATCAAGATGATGAAAGTGACTAGGTGAAATTCCCGTGTACCCTCAAGAACGCTTTGCTTAATATAAGAGACCGTTTTGGCCTGTCCTTTGCCACAAAAGGATTGGGCTACCTTGCTGCACTTTATTTACCATTACCGTTACTTGTCCATTACAAATTATCTTGCTATCAGACTACCTATTACCGACTATTTCAGTGCTTTCAGAAAATACCTTGCTGAAAACCACTTGTCATTTCCTTCTGCTCCTCGTTGGGTTCGACACTCTTACTTATCGAAAGGACTACGATTGATCCCCTGTACTTGTGGGTCATCAAGACACTTTTTTGGCACCGTTGCCGGGGAGTGAAGCGCTCTTGGTAAGGAAAAATTATTACTACGTGCTGAAATTTATTGTCACTTGTTACTATGGAAAACCATCCTTTGAGGGGTTTGTTTGGGGTATCTTCACCTCGACCGAAAGCACAATTAGTTGCCCCTCAACCTACTGCACCTACTAAAAATATTGGTTATGAAATTCCTTCAGGTATGGTAGAACAACTGCTAGCTAATCCTTATGCAGGAGAAGGAACTGAACATCCTGATATACACTTGACCTATGTGGATGGAATTTGTGGATTATTTAAGCTTGCAGGTTTGCCCGGAGATGAAGCTAAGAAGAAGGTTTTCCCTTTATCTTTGAAGGTAAAGCATTGACATGGTATAGGCTATGCGATGATATTGGATCTTAGAACTAGAATCGATTGAAATTGGAATTTCACCAAAAAAAATTATCCTATGCATCTAGTTCATCGTGATCGGAATTATATATATAATTTTTGGCCTCGTGAAGGAGAAAGTATCGCTCTAGCTTGGGGGAGGCTTAAGTCAATGCTATATTCATGCCCCAATCATGAGCTCTCAAGAGAAATTATTATTTAGAACTTTTATGCTTGGCTTTCTCGTGATGATCAATCCATGCTCGATACTTCTTGCACTGGTTCTTTTATGAAGAAGACTATTGAATTCAGGTGGGATCTTTTAGAAAGAATTAAATGCAACTCTGAAGATTGGGAACTCGACAAAGGTAAAGAGTCAGGTATTAAGCTTGAGTTTGATTGTGTTAAATCTTTGATGAATACCGATGCTTTTCACAAGTTTAGCACTAAATATGGACTTGACTCTGAGATAGTAGCCTCTTTTTGTGAATCTTTTGCTACTCATGTTGATCTCCCTAAGGAGAAGTGGTTTAAATATCATCCCCATATTAAAGAAGAAATTAAAGAACCGGTCATAGTTAAAGATGAAACTATTATTTATAATGTTGATCCAGTTGTGCCTACTGCTTATATTGAAAAACCACCTTTCCCTGTTAGGATAAAGGAACATGCTAAGGTTTCAACTATGGTTCGCAAAAGTAATATTAAAACACCTAAACCTTCTGAGCAAATTAAAGTAGAACCTAGTGTTGCTATGGTTAAAGATCTCCTGGTGGAAAATATTGATGGGCATGTTATTTACTTCTCTGATGAAGCTGCTAGAATTGCCAAACCCGATGAAAAATATAAACATAGACCTGTTGTTGGCATGCCTGTTGTCTCAGTTAAAATAGGAGATCACTGTTATCATGGTTTATGTGACTTAGGTGCTAGCATGAGTGCTATTCCTTTTACCTTATACCAAGAAATTATGGATGATATAGCACCTGCTGAAATATAAGACATAGATGTTACTATTAAACTTGCTAATAGAGACACCATCACACCACTTGGGATCGTTAGATATGTTGAAGTCTTGTGTGGGAAAATAAAATACCCTACTGATTTTCTAGTTCTTGGTTCCCCACAAGATGACTTTTGTCCCATTATCTTTGGTAGACCTTTCTTAAACACCATTAATGCTAAAATAGATTGTGAGAAACAAACTGTCGGTGTTAGCTTTGGTGATGAGTTTCATGAGTTTAATTTCTCCAAGTTTAGTAGACAACCTCATAAGAAAGAATTACCTAGTAAGGATGAAATAATTGGTCTTGCTTCTATTGTTGTGCCTCCTACAGATCCACTAGAACAATATTTGCTAGACCATGAAAATGATATGCATATGCATGAAAGAAATGAAATAGATAAAAAAATTCTTTGAACAACGACCTCTGATCAAACACAATTTGCCTATTGAAACTCTAGGAGGTCCTCCTCCACCTAAAGGTGGTCCTGTGTTTGAATTAAAACAATTGCCTGGCACTTTGAAATATGCTTATCTCGATGAGAAAAAGATATATCCTGTTATTATTAGTGCTAACCTTTCAGAACATGAAGAAGAAAGATTATTGAAAATTCTGAAGAAGCACCGTGTGGCCATTGGATATACTCTTGATGATCTTACGGGCATTAGTCCCACTCTCTGTCAGCACAAGATTAATATGGAACCTGATGCTAAACCCGTCGTTGATCATCAACGACATTTGAATCCTAAGATGAAAGAAATGGTAAGAACTAAAATATTAAAACTTCTGGAAGCAGATATAATCTATCCCATAGCTGATAGTAGATGGGCAAGTCTTGTTCATTGTGTCCCTAAGAAGGGAGGTATTACTGCTGTTCCCAATGATAAAAATGAACTTATTCCACAAAGAATTGTTACTGGTTATAGAATGGTAATTGATTTTAGAAAATTAAGTAAAGCAACTAGAAAAGATCATTACCCTCTGCCTTTTATTAATCAAATGTTGGAAAGATTATCTAAGCACACACACTTTTGCTTCCTTGATGGATATTCTGGTTTTTCTCAAATACTTGTTTCACAACCTGATCAAGAGAAAACCACCTTTACTTGCCCTTTTGGAACTTATGCTCATAGACGTATGCCTTTTCATTTATGCAATGCACCTGCTACCTTTCAAAGATGTATGACTGCTATATTCTCTAATTTTTGTGAAACGATTGTTGAGGTTTTCATGGATGATTTTTCTGTTTATGGAACTTCTTTTGATGATTGCTTAAGCAACCTTGATCGAGTTTTGCAGAGATGTGAGCAAACTAATATTGTCTTGAATTGGGAGAAGTGCTACTTTATTGGTAATGAAGGTATTGTCTTGGGGCATAAAATTTCTGAACGAGGTATTGAGGTGGATAAAGCTAAGGTTGATGCAATTGAGAAAATGCCATGTCCTAAAGATATTAAAGGTATTTGTAGTTTCCTTGGTCATGCTGGTTTCTATAGGAGATTTATAAAGAATTCTCTAAAATTTCTAGGCCTCTTACAAATCTTTTACAAAAGGATGTTCCATTTGTTTTTTATGATGATTGTGTAGAAGCCTTTGAAACACTTAAGAAAGACTTAACTTCTGCACCTATTGTTCAACCACCTGATTGGAATTTGCCTTTTGAAATTATGTGTGATGCTAGTGATTATGCTGTTGGTGTTGTTCTAGGACAAAGAGTTGATAAAAAATTAAATGTTATCCATTATGCTAGCAAAACTCTAGACAGTGCACAAAGAAATTATGCTACTACTGAAAAATAATTTTTAGCAGTTGTGTTTGCTTGTGAAAAATTCAGATCTTATATTGTTGATTCCAAAGTAATTGTTCACACTGATCATGCTGCTATTAAATATCTTATGGAAAAGAAATATGCTAAACCTAGACTCATTAGGTGGGTTCTTTTGCTACAAGAATTTGATTTACATATCACTGATAGGAAAGGAGCTGAGAACCTAGTAGCTAATAACTTGTCTAGGTTAGAGAATATTCTTGATGACCCACTACCTATTGATGATAGTTTTCCTGATGAACAACTAGCTGCAATAAATGTTTCTCATAATACTCCTTGGTATGCTGACTATGCTAACTACATTGTTGCTAAATATATACCACCTAGTTTTACATATCAGCAAAAGAAAAAATTCTTCTATGATTTAAGACATTACTTTTGGGATGACCCACATCTTTATAAAGAAGGAGTAGATGGTATTATTAGACGTTGTGTACCTGAGCATGAACAGGAACAAATCCTACGGAAATGTCACTCCGAAACTTATGGAGGGCATCATGCGGGAGATAGAACTGCTCACAAGGTATTGCAATCTGGTTTTTATTGGCCTACTCTCTTCAAGGATGCCCGTAATTTTGTTTTATCTTGTGATGAATGCCAAAGAATTGGTAATATCGGTAAACGTCACAAAATGCCTATGAATTATTCACTTGTTGTTGAACCATTTGATGTTTGGGGTTTTGATTATATGGGACCTTTTCCTTCCTCTAATGGGTATACACATATTTTGGTTGCTGTTGATTATGTTACTAAGTGGGTAGAAGCTATTCCAACTAATAGTGCTGATCATAACACTTCCATCAAAATGCTTAAAGAAGTTATTTTCCCAAGGTTTGTAGTCCCTAGATATTTAATGACTGATGGTGGTTCACACTTTATTCATGGTGCTTTCCGTAAAATGCTTGCTAAATATGATGTTAACCATAGAATTGCTTCACCCTATCATCCTCAATCTAGTGGTCAAGTTGAACTTAGAAATAGAGAAATAAAATTAATATTACAAAAAACTGTCAATAGGTCCCGAAAGAATTGGTCTAAGAAATTAGATGATGCACTTGGGCCTATAGAACAACATATAAAAATCCTATGGGTATGTCTCCGTATAGAATGGTTTATGGAAAAGCTTGTCATTTGCCTCTTGAGTTAGAACATAAAGCATATTGGGCAATTAAAGAACTTAACTACGATTTCAAACTTGCCAGTGAAAAGAGGTTATTTGATATTAGCTCACTAGATGAATGGAGAACCCAAGCTTATGAAAATGCCAAATTATTTAAAGAAAAAGTTAAAAGATGGCATGACAAAAGAATCCAAAAGCGGGAATTCAAAGTTGGGGAATATGTTCTTTTGTACAACTCTCATTTTAGATTCTTTGCAGGAAAACTTCTCTCCAAATGGGAAGGACCATATATCATCGAAGAAGTTTATCGCTCTAGAGCTATCAAAATTAATAATGCCGAAGGTACTAAACCGAAGGTGGTCAATGGGCAAAGAATTAAGCCCTATATCTTAGGTACACCTATTAATGTTGAAAGCAATATTATTCAAACCATGACACCGGAGGAACACTTAAAAGAAACCTTACGGAACACTCCAGAATCCTGAAAAAGAGGAGGTACGTGATACGGTAAGTAAACAGACTCCAAAAAATCCGTAAAAATATTTTTTGTCAGTTTTGGAATATTAAAAAAATTAGTAAAATAAGAAATAACCAGGAAGGCAACCGAGGAGGGCACAAGACACCAGGGTGCACTTGCCTTGCCAGGCGCGCCCAGGTGGGTTGTGCCCACCTCGGGAACCTTCCCTACTCCGTTTTCCTCTCGTTTGCTTGTTTCCCAAGATAAAAAAATCTTTATATACCCCCCGAACGAATTAACCACCGTATCACAGAGAAATCTTCTGTTCTTGTTTTTGTCTTATTTCTAACAGATCTGAAAATATGTCGTCTCAAGACTCAGAGGGTGAGAGCTATATTGTTGATTATATTGCAAAACCCAAGGTTTACGGGGATGTGGAGCATTATGGCTGGACCACAGAGGAAGAAGAAGATTATGATCTGAATGGAAAAGAAGAGACAAGCTCAGATGAAGATGAAGTCCCACTACCCCAACCTAGGGACATGCACATGGAATTCAAGAAGTCAAGTCTCCCCAATAAAGCAAAGAAACCTAAGATCCAGTGTATCCCTTTTTGTCTTCTGCAGGAAAACAAGCAAGAATTATGCAAAAGGATATTAATGCTGGAGCAGGAGATCGATGACTTGAAGGAGGAAAATTCCATCCTCAAGCGTAAGCTAGAGAAGAAGAACATGACTTCTACATCACCACCACCATCATCATCTTCCCCACCAAAGGAGACTTGAGTACATGGTATGGGAACTCCCCTTGTCTTGTGCCAAGCTTGGGGGAGGTGTCCCGGTATCGTATCACCACCACTTTCTTTGCCTTTATCTATTTTAGTTCGATCTTTAGTTATCCTATGATTTAGTTGAATAAAAGTTTAGTTCGATCTATTTTTGAGTGCTTGCTTACTGATGTATCTATCTATGTAATCGTGTGCGAGATATATAATAAAGAGTAGTTTGAGTTTTGTTTCTTTACTTTTATGTTTCAACAAAAAGAAAGGAAAATAAATGAAAAAGATCATATGCTAATCTTATGGTAAGTAATGACATCACATAAGGAAAAGTATAAGTGGTAAAATTTATTGGAGATTGACAAACATAGCAATGGTTAATGATGCAACTCATCAAAGAATTAATAAGTGAAGAGAAGATTCACATGCAAATACACTATCTTGGACATCTTTTATGATTGTGAGCCCCCATTAAATATTATATGTCAAAATTGTTGACGTTGGACAAGGAAGACAACGTAATGATTTATGTTTGTTCATATTCACATAGAAGTTATATTGTCATAGATCCTTCAACATGTGGTGCTTGCTCAATATCTTTGCTAGCCAAAAACTCCGCACTAAGTAGAGATACTACTTGTGCATCCAAAAACCCCTTAAACCCAAAATCTTATTTTGAAGAGTCCACCATACCTACCTATGGATTGAGTAAGATCCTTCAAGTAAGTTGTCATCGGTGCAATAAGGCAATAAAAATTGCTTCTAAATGTGTTGGATCATTAAGTGTAAGAAAAAATTGAGCGTTGTACGAACTTGTGATAGCAAATTAATAAAAGTGACGGACTACATAATAAAGGTTGCTATCATAAGGGTAATATAACATGACGCTCTTTTGCATTAAGGGATTTGGCATACAAACAAAAAGCGCATGGCAACCTCTGCTTCCCTCTGCGAAGGGCCTATCTTTTACTTTTATGTATTTACTTTTTATGCAAGAGTCAAAGTATTCTTCCCTATTCCTTTTTATTTTCTCTTTTTGCAAGCATCATGTGGTGAGGAAAGATCTAGGCACATATATCCAGTTGGATATGAGTGAGCATGAATTATTATTGTTGACATCACCCTTGAGGTGAATACATTGGGAGGCGAAACTATAAGCCCCTATCTTTCTATGTGTCCGGTTGAAACTTTTTGCTCATGGGTATGTTGTGAGTGTTAGCAATCATAGAACATTAAATGATGGTTGAGTATGTGGACTTGCCAAAAAGGCTCCGATACGTGACCCTTCCTGAAAATATGATGAATTATAGTTGCAACGTTGACTCAGAACATAGTTTGTTGGTTTTCAATAGAGTTTATGCTTTTTAGTTCAATGTTATGATGAATTGTTACTTGTTCATGAGAAGTTTTATGGTAAAAGTTGTATGATAAAGCTTTATGATGAAGTTTGTTGCTATTATGATAATAAGCATGATGCTACTATGTCCGTATTTTGTTTTTATCGACACCTCTCTCTCTCTAAGCATGTGGACATGTTTTTCGATATCTGTTTTTCGCTTGAGGGCAAGCGAGGTCTAAGCTTGGGGGAGTTGATACGTCCATTTTGCATCATGATTTCCTACTATTATTTATAATGTTTTTACGCATAATAATGCTTTATGGAGTAATTCTAATGCCTTTTCTCTTATAATACGCAAGGTTTACACAAAGAGGGAGAATGCTCGCAGCTAGAATTCTGTACCTGAAAAAGCAACGTCAGAGTTACCTATTCTGCACATCTCCAAATGAGCTGAAAATTTATGGAGAATTATTTTGGAATATATAAAAAATACTGGAGCAAATAACTACCAGAGGGGGGCCACCTGGTGAGCACAAGACACCAGGGCACGCCAGGCCCCCCAGGCGCGCCCTGGTGGGTTGTGCTCAGCCCAGCCCACCTCCGGTGCCCATCTTCTGGTATATAGGTCGTTTTTACCTAAAAAAATAAGGAGAGGACTTTCGGGACGGAGCACCGCCGTCTCGAGGCGGAACTTGGGCAGGAGCACATTTGCCCTCCAGTGGAGCGATTCCGCGGGGGAACTTCCCTCCCGGAGGGGGAAATCGAAGCCATCGTCATCACCAACAACCCTCTCATATTTGGGAGGCCAATCTTCATCAACATCTTCAACAACACCATCTCCTCTCAAAGCCTAGTTCATCTCTTGTGTTCAATCTTTGTACTGGAACCTCAGATTGGTACCTGTGGGTGACTAGTAGTGTTGATTACATCTTGTAGTTGATTACTACATGGTTTATTTGGTGGAAGATTATATGTTCAGATCCATTATGCTATTTAATACCCCTCTAATCTTGAGCATGATGATCATTTGTGAGTAGTTACTTTTGTTCTTGAGGTCACGGGAGAAGTCATGTTGCAAGTAATCATGTGAGCTTGATATGTGTTCGATATTTTGATGATATGAATGTTGTGATTCCCTTAGTGGTGTCATGTGAATGTCGACTACATGGCACTTCACCATATTTGGGCCTAAGGGAATGCATTGTGGAGTAGTTATTAGATGATGGGTTGCTAGAGTGACAGAAGCTTAAACCCTAGTTTATGCGCTACTTCGTAAGGGGCCGATATGGATCCAAATGTTTAATGCTATGGTTAGATTTTATCTTAATACTTTTCTCGTAGTTGCGGATGCTTGCGAGGAGGTTAATCATAAGTGGGAGGTTTGTTCAAGTAAGAACAACACCCAAGCACCGATCCACCCACATATCAAATTATCAAAGTAGCGAACACGAATCAAACCAACATGATAAAAGTGACTAGGTGAAATTCCTGTGTACCCTCAAGAATGCTTTGCTTAATATATGAGACCATTTTTGCCTGTCCTTTGCCACAAAAGGATTGGGCTACCTTGCTGCACTTTATTTACCGTTACCGTTACTTGTCCGTTACAAATTATCTTGCTATCAAACTATCTGTTACCGACTATTTCAGTGCTTGCAGAAAATACCTTGCTGAAAACCACTTGTCATTTCCTTCTGCTCCTCGTTGGGTTTGAAACTCTTACTTATCGAAAGGACTACTATTGATCCCCTATACTTGTGGGTCATCAGCGGTGCTCCGTCCCGAAAGTACTCCCCTTATTCTTTTCTAGGTCAAAAGACCTTAAGTACCAGAAGATAGGCACCAGAGGTGGGCTGGGCTGGCCACAACCCACCAGGGCGCGTCTGGGGGGCTTGGCACGCCCTGGTGTCTTGTGGTCACCAGGTGGCCCCCCTCCGGTAGTTATTTGCTCCAGTATTTTTCATATATTCCAAAATAATTCTCCGTAAATTTTCAACTTATTTGGAGATGTGCATTATAGGTATCTCTGATGTAGCTTTTTCAGGTCCAGAATTCCAGCTGCCGGTATTCTCCCTCTTTGTGTGAACCTTGCATATTATGAGAGAAAAGGAATTAGAATTACTCCATAAAGCATTATTATGCATAAAAATAATAGTAAGAAAATATGATGCAAAATGGACGTATCAACTCCCCCAAGCTTAGACCTCGCTTATCCTCAAGCGAAAGCCGATATCGAAAATCATGTCCACATGTTTAGAGAGAGAGGTGTCGATAAAAACAAAATACGGACATAGTAGCATCGTGCTTATTATTATAACAACAACAAACCTCATCATAAAGCTTTATCATATAACTTTTATCATATAACTTCTCATGAACAAGTAACAATTCATCACAACATCGAAGTAGAAAGCATAAACTTTATTGAAAACCAACATGTAAGGATAGCACCCAAGCACCGGTCCACCCACATATCAAATTATCAAAGTAATGAACGCGAATCATATGAGCATGATGAAAACCAACTTGACAATAATTCCCATGTGTCCTCGGGAGTGCTTTGCTTTATATAAGAGTTCGTCCAGGCTTATCCTTTGCTACAAAAAGGATTGGGCCACCTTGCTGCACCTTTTTTACACTCATTACTTGTTACCCATTACAAATTATCCTAACACCAAACTATCTGTTACCGATAATTTCATTGCCTGCAGAAAATACCTTGCTGAAAACCGCTTGTCATTCCTTCTGCTCCTCGTTGGGTTCGACACTCTTACTTATCAAAAGGACTACGATTGATCCCCTATACTTGTGGGTCATCAAGACTCTTTTCTGGCACCATTGCCGGGGAGTGAAGTGCCTTTGGTAAGGAAATATTTATATTACATGCTGAAATTTATTGTCACTTGTCACTATGGAAAGTCATCCTTTGAGGGGCTTGTTCGGGGTATCTTCACCTTGACCGGAAGAGCAAAGAGTTTCTCCTCAACATACTGCACCTACTGATAATATTTATTATGAAATTCCTTTGGGTATGATAGAGAAACTTCTAGCTAATCCTTATGTAGGAGATGGAACACTACATCCTGATATGCATCTAATCTATGTGGATGAAGTTTGTGGATTATTTAAGCTTGCAGGTTTGCCCGAAGATGAAGTCAAGAATAAGGTCTTCCCTTTATCTTTGAAGGGAAAGGCATTGACATGGTATAGGTGTGGGTGTTCTGGGAACCAGGGTACCCAGACTTGCCTGCCTGCGGCCCATGGCGTGGCTCCATCGACGGCCTGGTACGGCCCATCTACGACACCAACAAGACAAGACCCTCACGAGGGGACAAGCCTCGCGAGGCGGGCGACATCAAGACCTTCGGAGGGAGCAGCCTCCTTAGGATGGCTCCTGAGGAGCGGAGATTTCTATGCAGGTGCCCACCTCATGAGGTTGAGGTGACGCAAGCCATGACGACCAAGGCCAGGCGGGCGCCAGCGGGCGCAGAGCGACAGGTTTCCTCTTTGGTGCTAAAGAGGCAAGCGCAGGCGCGGGGTCCCGAGGAATCACCCAAAGGTTTCCATTCCCGTGCAACGAGACCAAGACCGCCAGGACGGCAGGACGGATGTCATCGCCGAGCCCACCGCAACGTCACGGCCAGAAGCTTTGCAGGCGAAGACCACCTTTCGTCAGGATAAGATGTACTAGTTGTCCCCTTTCAAATTGGCTGTTGTGGAATCCCATCCCGCCTTCGTTTTTGGGGAAGAGGACCAAGGCCACTATATATAGGTTAGCCACTACCATAGGAGGGGAGGGGACCCGGAACCACTCACTCTCACCAGAGCAAGCCTCACGAGCTTGTTCATCCTCTGTACTAGTTCATCCTCAGCCCCTCGTGAGGCTAATCCACCACAAAGGAGGAGTAGGGTATTACACCGCAAGGTGGCCCGAACCTGGGTAAATTGTCGTGTCCATCTTCTTCCCTGTTCTTCGAGCTAGGCTGTGGGGCAGCGTGTTTGGTTGGCTAGATAGGTTGAGTTCTTCGCACATGCCCCAGAGTTCGAACCTTCTTTGGGTCTGCGGAGCCCTGAATCCGACATTTGGCGCGCCAGGTAGGGGGCCTGTGTCGAAGATCCGCTTCTCCATCAGCCGCGCTCCACCCACGCTGTGCGGCTCCCATGGCAGGCGCTGCTCCACCCGCCGGGTCGCCAGGCGCGTTCGGGGGCATCGCGGGCCTTCGAGCTTTCTCCCCCGCCTTGCGACAGGTGCGGTGGCCGCCGAAGTTCAGGCCGGAGCTGCCGCCGCAGTACGACGGCGCCGGGAACCCCGCGGATTTCCTTCGCCTGTACGAGTTGAGCATCGAGGAGGCGGGCGGCGACGAGAAGGTCATGGCAAACTGGCTCCCCATGGCTCTCATGGGCGTGCCGTGTGCCTGGATGCTTAGCCTGCCGGAGTTGTCGGTGGCCTCCTGGGAAGATCTGCGCAATCAGTTCACTATGCGCTTCGCGGCACCAGCGCCCCACGCCGTTGCGGCCATCCTCAGTGGGTCACAAGCGCCGACCTCAGGCCGCCACATCAAGCAGTTCTTCCGGTAGATGGGGGCCACCCAGTCGCGGCAGGGGGCTCCTGCGGGCCGGTTGGCGCCTGAGACCGACATCACCTTCGACTCCAGAGACCACCCCAAGACCACGGTCGGCGCGGGCGTGCTTCCCTTGTTGTGCACGCCCACCATCAGCGGCGTCGCGGTCACCCGAACCCTCATCGACGGTGGCGCTGGCCTCAACATCCCCTCCGTGGAAGCCGTCAACCTGCTCCAGGTGCCTTACGACCGGCTCGCCCCCACTAGGCCCTTCTCAGGGGTGCTCGACGGCTCCATCGTCCCCCTGGGGCAGATTCGCCTCCCCGTCACCTTCGGCACGCGCAGCAACTACCGCACCGAGCTCATCGACTTTGACGTCGCCCGCATCGGCCTCCTGTACAATGCCATCCTCGGGTACCCGGCCCTCGCCAGGTTTATGGCGGCGACGCACCCCGACTACAACGTCATCAAAATGCCGGGGAGCAGCGGCATTCTTACTGTGGTGGGAGACACCAAGGATGCCCTCCTGGCCCTCAAGCTCGCTTTCAAAGCCGCGGCGGCCGTGCGACCGGAGGCAGAGAGCGCTCTGGAGGTCCCAGAGGCCGCGCCCGCGAAGAAGAAGCCTCTGTTCTCTCAGGACCGGGCTGAGACGAAGCAGGTGCGGGTCGACGATGAGGGCTCAAGCCTCACCTTCACCATAGGTGCCGGCCTCCCACCAGACCAGGAAGAAGCGTTGGTTGGTTTCCTCCGTGCGAACAAGGATGTGTTTGCATGGGAGGCAACGGACCTGGTTGGCGTCCTGCGGGACGTGATTGAGCACCACTTGATGGTGTGCCCCGGCGCGCGCCCGGTGAAGCAAAAGGCGCGGTGGCAAGCCCCGGAGAAGCAATCGTTCATCGTCCAGGAGGTCTGCAAGCTACAAGAGGCCAGCGTCATCCAAGAAGTGCGGCACCCGGATTGGCTGGCCAACCCAGTCATCATCCCCAAGAAGGGGGGAAAGGAGCGCATGTGCGTCGACTTCACAAGCCTCAACAAAGCTTGCCCTCAAGACCCTTTCCCTCTTCCGCGCATCGACCAGATCATTGACTCCGCCGCTGAGTGTGACCTGCTGTGTTTTCTGGACGCCTTCTCGGGCTACCATCAGATCAAGATGGCGGTGCAAGACGTCGAGAAGACAGCCTTCCTCTCCCCGTGCGGGGTGTACTGTTACACCTGCATGCCGTTCGGGTTGCGCAACGCCGGCGCGACCTTCCAGCGATTGATGCACATCGCCTTGGGCAAGCAGATCGGGAGGAATGCTGAGGCATACGTCGACGACATAGTGGTCAAGTCGCGGGAAGCAAAAACCCTCATCGAAGATCTGGAAGAAACATTTTCCAACTTACACGCAGTAAACCTGCGCCTCAACCCGGAGAAGTGTGTGTTCGGCATTCCGTCTGGCAAGCTATTGGGTTTCTTGGTGTCGCACAGAGGGATCGAGGCTAACCCAGAGAAGATCAAGGCGATAGAGAGGATGAGCCCGCCACAGACCCTCAAGGAAATGCAGAAGCTCGCGGGCTGCGTGACCTCGCTGGGGCATTTCATCTCCAAGCTCGGCGAGTGCGCCCTCCCGTTTTTCAAGTTGATGAAGAAGAAGGGCCCGTTCGAGTGGACTCCGGAGGCCAAGGAGGCCTTCCAAGACCTCAAGAGGTATCTCACCAGCCCTCCGGTGATGGTGGCACCTCGACCTCTTGAGCCCCTGGTGCTTTACCTGGCCGCCACACCCCACTCGGCGAGCGCGGCACTCGTGGCGGTCCGGGAAGAGCACGCGGGCGCAGGTGCGCGGCACAATACCTCGTGTTCAGCCACGCCATCGCCACCTAAGGGCGGCGCTCCTAAGGCATCGGTCACCCTGGCAGAGGGCGAGGCTCCTGAGGCCCCCATGGCTCGGGCAGGGCCGGGCGCCATCAGCGCCCCCTCTCTTGTCGAGCACCCTATGTATTTCGTCAGCGCGGTGTTGCGCGACGCGCGCGTGCTACCCCATGCCACAGAAGCTTCTGCTCGTGCTCCTCATCACCTCGAGGAAGCTGCGCCACTACTTCCATGGCCATCCCATCAAGGTTGTGTCCGCGTTCCCCCTGGAGAGGGTGCTCCGGAGCCCAAATGCTGCAGGCAGGGTTGCTGAATGGAACATCAAGCTGCAGGCGTTCCAGCTGGAGTTCAGCACCACCAGGGTCATCAAGGGCGTGGCCCTCGCTGACTTTGTGGTGGAATGGACTGACGCTCCCTCGTGCCCGGAGACGAGAAGCCCGATGGCTGCATCATGTACTTTGACGGCGCATTCGCACGCCGGGGCACGGGGGCTGGAGCCGTGCTCGTCTCACCTACTTAGGACGAGCTCTACTACGCCGTGCAGCTCTGCTTCCAGCATGGCAAGAAGGTCTCCAACAACATCACGGAATACGAAGGCCTGATCGCAGGCCTCCGGGCCGCAGCGGACCTGGGGATCAAGAACCTCACCATCAAGGGCGATTCTCAGCTCCTCGTCAACTTCTCCAACAAGGAGTACACGCCCAAGGACGAGCACATGGAGGCATACTTGGAAGAGGTACGCAAAATTGAAAAACAGTTATTGGGTTTGGAATTGCAGCACGTCCCGCGCGGCACGAACAAGGAGGCGGACGACATCGCCAAGAGGGCATCAAGGCGCGACCCCCAGAAGCCTGGCGTCTTTGAGGAGAGGCTCTTCAAGCCATCGGTGGCCCCCTCCACCACGAGCCCGGCACTGCTCCGGGAGGAACTGCCCCTGGCCCCCACCTCGGGCGCCCCAGCCTGCGGTCCAACCTCCGGAGCCCGCCTGCTTCTGGCCCTCGAACCTCAGGAGGGGTGCTGGACCGAGGAGTTCAAGGCATACCTACTCCAGGGCACCTTGCCAGAGAAGCGGAAGAAGCAGAACGTGTGGCCCGCCAGGCCTCCGCCTACTGCTTGCAGGATGGCGAGCTCTACTGAAGGCGCCCAAACGACGTCTCTCTACGGTGCATCTCCAAGGAGCAGGGGTGCGAACTGCTGGCTGACATCCACAGTGGGGACTGTGGGCACCACTCTTCGTCGCGCACCCTCGTGGGCAAGGCATTTCGTAGTGGGTTCTACTGGCCCACGACGCTCAATGACGCCACTGAGCTGGTGAGGTCATACGAGGCGTTCCAATTCCATGCCAAACAGATCCACCAGCCCTCTCAGGGCCTCCAGACCATCCCGCTCTCATGGTCGTTCACGGTATGGGGGCTGGATATCCTGGGACCATTCCCTCGAGCAGCTGGGGGCTACCGCTACCTCTACGTCGCCATCGAGAAGTTCACCAAGTGGGCGGAGGTGGAGCCCGTGTGCACCATCCCAGCTGGTTTGGCTGTCAAGTTCATCAAGGGTCTCATGAGCCACTTCGGGGTCCCCAACCGTATCATCACCGACAATGGCTCTCAGTTCACGAGCAACCTTTTCAAAACATATTGTGCTAACCTTGGAACGTAGATATGCTACGCTTTGGTGGCACACCCACGGAGCAACGGCCAAGCCGAGTGTGACAACGCGGAGGTCCTGAGGGGCCTGAAGGCGAGGAGCTTCAAGAAGAAACTCGAGGCCTGCGGCAGGGGCTGGCTCGATGAGCTCCAGTCTGTGTTGTGGTCCATCTGCACCACAGCGACCAAGCCCACGGGCGAGACCTCGTTCTTCCTCATCTACGGGGCTGAGGCGGTCCTCCCTCGTGAGGTTAAACATCGCTCCCTGTGGGTCTTGGCGTTTGACGAGGCACGCCAGGACGCCTCGCGGGAGATGGACCTCATGCTGGGGGAGGAGGGCCGCCGCCAAGCCTCGCTCCGTGCCGCGAGGTACCAGCAGGCGCTGCGGCGGTATCACTGCCGTAGCGTCCGCTCCAGGACCCTCGAGGTGGGTGACCTCGTCCTGAGGCGGTGCTCTCCAGGGAGGGGCTCCACAAGCTCTCGCCCATGTGGGAGGGCCCGTTCAGGATTGCCCGTGTCTCCAGGACTGGCGCCGCGAGCCTGGAGACACATGACGGGGTCCCCATCCAGAATGCCTGGAACATCCAGCACCTCCGGAAGTTCTACCCATGAACAAGGCCATGCGCCTCTCAAGATCTCCGCCCATGACACTCACGTAATAATGAGTGGGGCTGTACACGCCCCGCAGTCTCCTAAGCGCCGCCCTCGGGCCTCACGGGGCTCCCACCCATGTCCAAGTGGAGGCCCCATGCTCCGCGCTGGCGGGAAGACAGAAGACTAGTATAGGTGCTGGACGCGGCTGTTCATTTGCTTGCTTTCTGTAGCTGATTTGCAACTTCTTGAAATGAAATTTGGAGTTCTCACGTCTTTATTTGAAAGGGTTGGGAATATTTCTCCTCGCAGCACTCGCTTTTTCAGGCCTCGTTTTAGGGAAAGTGACAATTGCCCGTCGCTCTTCCTCGCGCGTCCCGCGCGTGGGTGCTGGGCACGGTGTGTACGCTTGGGCCCGCCCGCGAACGCACCTCGCCTAAGCCTTGGCCTTTGGCATTTGAATCCTCGCGTGACGCCCTCAAATGAGCCAGTGGGCACGCACGCCCTCCTAAGTCCATGCCTCCGGGCATCGCGACGCGGCGTACCAGTGACCCACGCTCGGGGGCTCGCGCGGGGAATGGCACCTCTAGAGGTCCCCTGGCCCCATGGCCGCGCCTGGGGACCTTCGAGTCCACAAGAATGAAATCTCCGGAGGACCTCTCCGGAACCAAGGACATGCGGGAAGTCCAAAGCTCCAGGGAAGCTCGTCCTCATGGCACAAGAGCCTACTGCAGGCACACTAAGCTAAGTCATTTCAATCACATTCAGTGGCAACACGGATACCAGGATGCAATATAAAAACAATAACACAATGGCACAAGCGCCGCGGTCCATTACACGCCCCGACAGGGCTTTCCACCTTTTTGATGCAAAAAAAAAGAAGGAGAAGAGAGGCAAAAGCAGCCGTGCAACTACAGCAGCTCCCGGGACCTTCCTCCAGCAACGCCAGCGCTCAGTCGGAGTCCTCCTCCTGCTTCACCGGGGTGCGGTGGCGAGGCGACTCGTCTCCCTCCCTGGTCCGAGCTCGACGGCGTGGTGGCTCGTCATAGTCGCCCTCGCTCGTGCTCTCCCCGGAGGAGGAGCCGCCGCTGCTGGAGGCGTCGCGGCCGTCGCCAAGGGCAAGCTCACCACGAGCGTCGTCATCGTTGTCGCTCTCCGGCAGCACCCCAGGCGCTGACCATCTTCCCCAAAGACCCTGACATAGAGGGTCGCGGCGCCATCATACCTGAAGTGGAGGGTACACCTTCCCTGCAGACCACATGCGCGGGCGAACGTCTGCCATCCGCGGTTCAGGAACACGTTGCCGGCGGGGGTGACCTCGACCACCACCCATGAGGCCTTGCTGCAGCAACCATCGGCCTGCAGCCAGAGGCCACCAGGTTCCCCGGCCGGCAGTGCACCCACAAAGAAGTGCGGGAGATAGAGCCAGGCGCCGGCGGGCCTCTCCTCCCACACCACGAACTCTGAGGACGCGTCGGCCGAGTGGAGTCACGAGCGCAGTGGCCGGATGGCTGTCGCATGCCTTCCCCCTTCGCTACGGCTGCCCCGGCCACGGCAGCTTCCGCCGTGGGAAGGAGCACCCCCGCGACTATCGGCGACAGCGCCAGCCCTCGAGGGAGTGCGCGCACACCCTCGGGGAGCCACCGCTGGCGTCGCGGCGTGCTTGCGGGGGCGGCCGCGGCCTCTCTTGGGCAGCGGCGAGTCCGGTCCCTTCTTGGGAGCCTTTTCCTTCTCCACGGCCGAGAACCTCCTCACTAGCGCCATGGAAGCTTTGGCAAGATGGCGGGGGAACTAAGGAGAAGGAGGAGCAGGCGGCGAGAAGATGAAGATGAGGTGGGGGCTCCGCCCCCCACCCCATTTATAGGCAGAGGGAGGCCAACCGCCGGCCTCTCATGTTCCGAGCAATGATGGTTCTTTTGCATGCATCAGGCAGTTGTCAAGTCGTGCGTTAGTCGAGGCGGCGTGGGGAAGTGGAGACACCCACGTCCCATCAAGCGCCACGCGTCAGCCTGGCCCGCAGGCGATTGGGGCCCACGGCGCTCCGCCCTTGCCCTTTGGCTTCGCCTCGAAGCCAAGTCCGAGCGCGCCTTGGGCCCGGGGGCTACAGTCGGCGTTTTGGGAACCAGGGTACCCAGACTTGCCTGCCTACGGCCCATGGCATGGCTCCATCGATGGCCTGGTACGGCCCATCTACGACACCAACATGACAAGACCCTCGCGAGGGGCCAAGCCTCGCGAGGCGGGTGACATCAAGACCTCCGGAGGGAGCGGCCTCCTTAGGCTGGCTCCTGAGGAGCGGAGATTTCTATGCAGGTGCCCACCTCATGAGGTTGAGGTGACGCAAGACATGATGACCAAGGCCAGGCGGGCGCCAATGGGTGCAGAGCGGCAGGTTTCCTCTTTGGTGCTAAAGAGGCAAGCGCAGGCGCGGCGTCCCGAGGAATCACCCAAAGGTTTCCATTCCCGTGCAACGAGACCAAGACCGCCAGGACGGATGTCATCGCCGAGCCCACCGCAGCGTCACGGCCAGAAGCTGTGCAGGCGAAGACCACCTTTCATCAGGATAAGATGTACTACTTGTCCCCTTTCAAATTGGCCGTTGTGGAATCCCTTCTTGCCTTCATTTTCGGGGAAGAGGACCGAGGCCACTATATATAGGTTAGCCACCACCATAGGAGGGGAGGGGACCCGGAACCACTCACTCTCACCAGAGCAAGCCTCGCGAGCTTGTTCATCCTCAGCCCCTCATGAGGCTAATCCACCACAAAGCAGGAGTAGGGTATTACACCGCAAGGTGGCCCAAACCTGGGTAAATTGTCGTGTCCATCTTCTTCCCTGTTCTTCGAGCTAGGCTATGGGGCGGCGCGTTTGGTTGGCTGGATAGGTTGAGTTCTTCGCACACGCCCCAGAGTTTGAACCTTCTTTGGGTCTGCGGAGCCCTGAATCCGACAATAGGCTATGTGATGATATTGGAGCTTGGAATTACAACCGATTGAAATTGGAATTTCATTAGAAGTTTTATTCTATGCATCTGGTTCATCGTGATCAGAATTATATATATATATATATATATATATATATATATATATATATATATATATATATATATATATATATATATATATATATAATTTTTGGCCTCGTGAAGGAGAAAGTATCGCTCAAGCTTGGGGAGGCTTAAGTAAATGTTATATTCATGCCCCAATCATGATCTTTCAAGAGAAATTATTATTCAGAATTTTTATGCACGGCTTTCTCGTAATGATCAATCCATGCTCGATACTTCTTGTACTGGTTCTTTTATGAAGAAGACTATCGAATTCAAATGGGATCTCTTGGAATTAATTAAACGCAACTCTGAAGATTGGGAGCTCGACGAAGGTAAGGAGTCAGGTGTAAACCTTAAGTTTGATTGTGTTAAATCTTTTATGGATACCGATGCTTTTCATGAATTTAGCACTAAATATGGACTTGACTCTGAGATAGTAGCTTCTTTCTGTGAATCATTTGCTACTCATGTTGATCTCCTTAAGGAGAAGTGGTTTAAATATCATCCTCCCATTGAAGTAAAATAGTAGAACCCATTAAAGTTGAAGAAGAAACCATTACTTATAATGTTGATCCAGTTATTCCTACTGCTTATATCGAGAAACCACCTTTTCCTGCTAGGATAAAAGAACATGCTAAAGCTTCAGCTGTAGTCCGTAAGAGTTATACTATAAGACCTACACCCCTGAACAAATTAAAGTTGAACCTAGTATTGCTATTGTTAAAGATCTCTTGGTCGATAATATTGATGGGCATGTTATTTATTTCTGTGATGAAACTGCTAGAATTGCTAAACCCAATCAAAAAGATAAACATAGACCTGTTGTTGGCATGCTTGTTGTCTCTGTTAAAATAGGAGATCATTGTTATCATGGCCTATGTGATTTGGGTGCCAGTGTGAGTGCAATCCCTTTTACTTTATATCAAGAAATTATGAATGATATTGCACCTGCTGAAATAGAAGATATTGATGTTACTATTAAGCTTGCTAATAGAGATACTATCTCACCAATTGGGATCGTTAGAGATGTTGAAGTCTTGTGTGGGAAAATAAAATACCCTACTGATTTTCTAGTTCTTGGTTCCCCACAAGATGATTTTTGTCCCATTATATTTGGTAGACCTTTCTTGAACACTGTTAATGCTAAGATAGATTGTGAGAAAGAAACTGTTAGTGTAAGTTTCGGGGATGTGTCTCATGATTTTAATTTCTCCAAATTCCGTAGACAACCTCATGATAAAGAATTGCCTAGTAAAGATGAAATTATTGGTCTTGCTTCTATTGTCGTGCCTCCTACTGATCCTTTAGAACAATATTTGCTAGACCATGAAAATGACATGTTCATGAATGAAAGAAATGAAATAGATGAGATATTCTTTAAACAAATGCCTGTTTTGAAACACAATTTGCTCGTTGAGACTCTTGGAGATCCTCTACCACCCAAGAGTGATCATGTGTTCGATCTTAAACAATTACCTGATACTCTGAAATATGCTTATCTTGATGAAAAGAAGAAATGTCATGTTATTATTAGTGCCAACCTTTCAGGGCATGAAGAAAAGAAATTATTGAAAACTCCGAGGAAGCACCGTGTCGCTATTGGATATACTCTTGATGATCTTAAGGGCATTAGTCCCACTCTATGTCAGCATAAAATTAATATGGAACCTGATGCTAAACCAGTTGTTGATCATCAGCGATGGTTGAATCCTAAGATTAAATAAGTGGTAAGGAATGAAATACTAAAGCTTCTGGAAGCAGGTATAATTTATCATGTAGCTGATAGTAGATGGGTAAGTCCTGTTCATTGTGTCCCTAAGAAAGAAGGTATTACTGTTGTTCCTAATGATAAAAATGAATTGATTCCGCAAAGAATTGTCACAGGTTATAGAATGGTAATTGATTTTAGAAAATTAGATTAAACTACTAGGAAAGATCATTATCCTCTGCCTTTCATTGATCAAATGCTAGAAAGACTATCAAACCATACACATTTTTTGCTTTCTAGATGGTTATTCTGGTTTTTCCCAAATACCCGTGTCACAAGAGGATCAAGAAAAAACTACTTTTACATGCCCTTTTGGTACTTTTGCTTATAGACGTATGCCTTTTGGTTTATGCAATGCACCTGCTACCTTTCAAAGATGTATGACTGCTATATTCTCTGATTTTTGTTGAAAGATTGTTGAGGTTTCATGGATGATTTCTCCATTTACGAAACTTCTTTTGATGATTGCTTAAGAAACCTTGATCGAGCTTTGCAGAGACGTGAAGAAACTAATCTTGTCTTGAATTGGGAGAAGTGCCACTTTATGGTTAATGAAGGTATTGTCTTGGGGCATAAAATCTCCGAAAGAGGTATTGAAGTTGATAAAGCTAAAGTTGATGCTATTGAAAAAATGTCGTGTCCTAAAGATATCAAAGGTATAAGAAGTTTCCTTAGTCATGCTGGTTTCTATAGGAGATTTATCAAAGACTTCTCTAAAATTTCTAGGCCTCTTACTAAGCTCTTGCAAAAAGATGTTCCATTTGTTTTTGATGATGATTGTGTAGAAGCATTTGAAATCCTTAAGAAAGCCTTAATCTCTGCACCTATTGTTCAACCACTTGATTGGAGACTACCCTTTGAAATTATGTGTGATGCTAGTGATTATGTTGTTGGTGCTGTTCTAGGACAAAGAGTTGATAAGAAATTAAATGTTATCCATTATGCTAGTAAAACTCTAGACAATGCTCAAAGAAATTATGCTACTACTGAAAAAGAAATTTTAGCGGTTGTGTTTGCTTGTGATAAATTCAGATCTTATATTGTTGATTCTAAAGTAACTGTTCACATTGATCATGCTGGTATTAAATACCTTATGGAAAAGAAAGATGCTAAACCTAGACTCATTAGGTGGGTTCTCTTGCTACAAGAATTTGATGGACATATTATTGATAGAAAGGGAGCTGAGAACTCCATAGTAGACAACTTGTCTAGGTTAGAAAATATTCTTGATGACCCACTACCTATTGATGATAGCTTTCCTGATGAACAATTAGCTGTTATAAATGCTTCTCATAGTACTTCATGGTATGCAAACTACGCTAATTACATTGTTGCTAAATTTATACCACCCAGTTTTACATACCAACAAAAGAAAAAGTTTTTCTACGATTTAAGACATTACTTCTGGGATGACCCACACCTTTATAAAGAAGGAGTAGATGGTGTTCTTAGATGTTGTGTACCTGAGCATGAACAGGAACATATCCTACGCAAGTGTCACTCCGAGGCCTACGGAGGACACCATGCTGGAGATAGAACTGCACACAAGGTATTACAATCTGGTTTTTATTGGCCTACTCTTTTCAAGAATGCTCGTAAGTTTGTCTTGTCTTGTGATGAATGTCAAAGAATTGGTAATATTAGTAGACGTCAGGAAATGCCTATGAATTATTCACTTTTTATTGAACCATTTGATGTTTGGGGATTTGATTATATGGGACCTTTTCCTTCCTCCAATGGGTACACACATATTTTGGTTGTTGTTGATTATGTTACTAAGTGGGTAGAAGCTATTCCAACTAGTAGTGCTGATCATAACACCTCCATTAAAATGCTTAAAGAAGTTATTTTCCTGAGGTTTGGAGTCCCTAGATATTTAATGACTGATGGTGGTTCACACTTTTCATGGTGCTTTTCCGTAAATTGCTTGCTAAGTATGATGTTAACCATAGAATTGCATCTCCATATCATCCTCAGTCTAGTGGTCAAGTAGAATTAAGTAATAGAGAAATAAAATTGATCTTGCAAAAGACTGTTAATAGATCAAGAAAGAATTGGTCTAAGAAACTTGATGATGCATTATGGGCTTATAGAACTACTTATAAAAATCCTATGGGTATGTCTCCTTATAAAATGGTATATGGAAAAGCATGTCACTTACCCCTTGAATTAGAACATAAAGCTTATTGGGCAATTAAGGAGCTCAACTATGATTTCAAACTTGCCGGTGAGAAGAGGTTATTTGACATTAGTTCACTTGATGAATGGAGAACCCAAGCCTATGAAAATGCCAAATTGTTTAAAGAAAAGGTTAAAAGATGGCATGACAAAAGGATACAAAAGCGTGAATTTAATGTAGGTGACCATGTCTTGCTATACAATTCTCGTTTAAGATTTTTTGCAGGAAAACTTCTCTCTAAATGGGAAGGGCCTTACATTATCGAGGAAGTTTATCATTCCGGTGCCATCAAGATCAACAATGCCAAGGGCAATAATCCGAAGGTGGTGAATGGGCAAAGAATCAAACATTATATCTCAAGTACTCCCATAAATGTTGAAACCAATATTATTAATACCATAACACCAGAGGAGTACATAAGGGAAACCTTCCAGAACGCTCCAGAACCATAAAAAGGAATAGGTATGTGATACAGTAAGTAAACCGACTCCAAAACTTTCCCAAAAGCAATTTTACTCCATTTTGGAATATTTAAAAAATTAGGAAAATAAGAAGTAGCCCGAAAAGTGCACGAGGAGGCGACAAGCCGTGGGGATGCGCCCTACCCCCCTGAGCACGCCTCCCGGGCTTGTGGCCACCTCGTGTGCCCTTCGGACTCCGTTTTCTCCTAGAATATTTGTTTTGCACGGTAACAATTCATTATATAATCTCCCGAAGGTTTTGACCACCGTACCACGGCAATATCCTCTGTTCTTGTTTTCGAGCTATCTTTCTGACTGATCTAGGTCGCCATGACGTCTCCAAGCGCCCCCAAGGACAAGTTCTTCGAGAAGGTCATCAACCCCTACCTTGCGGAGGTGCTGCAACACCCTCAAACCATCGAGATGAGTGAGGGGGTGCTTCACATCTGGGATGTTCAAGGGCCAAGGAGGACCGGAAGCGTGGAGTCCAGGCTTGAAGCGATGGAGCAAGAAGTCTTTAAGCTCCAAGGGATGGTGGAACGCGGACTCAACGCCAATCACTCCATGATCACGGACTTCACCCGTGACCACAAGCTGGATGCCAATGATGTTGGAAAGGACATCTTCAAGCTTCATGAGAAAATCGAGCATCTCCAAGCCCAGATCTATGATCTGCAAAACCAAAACTGTGAGTATGAATATAGATTTAAGAGGATGAGTTTGGTTGCAGATTTGAGGATCCCGGAGACTCGTTCACCCTTTTACGATGGTGAGCCTATGCCTTGGAAGACGGAGGACAAGCCTACCACATCATCAACTCCATCATCATCACCTCCGAAGAAGGAGACTTGAGTACATGGGTATGGGCACTCCCCTTGGTTTGTGCCAAGCTTGGGGGAGGTGCCCCGGTATCGTATCACCATCACATCTTTACCTTTATCGTTTTCTTAGTTCAATCCTTTTGGTTATATCATTACCTAGTAGAGTAAAAGTTTTTAGTATGATCCAGTTTTGAGTTTTGCTTTATGATCTATCTATGTAATCGAGTCCGAGAGTTATATAATAAAGATTAGTTTTGAGTTGAGGGCTTTGCTTTCTTGCTTTGACAATGAAAAGGAAAGAGAATGAAAGAAATAAAAAGATTATATAATAATCTTATGGAGAGTGATGACTTCACATATAAGAAGTATGTCGCATGAAATTTGTTGAGAGTTGACAAACATAGTTTTGGTTATTGTTGCAATTAATAGGAAGTAATAAAGAAAGAGAGGTTTCACATATAAATACACTATCTTGGACATCTTTTGTGATTGTGAGCACTCATTAAAATATTATATGCTAAAAGGTTAATGTTGGACAAGGAAGACAACATAATGGGTTATGTTTTCTTATATCCGAATAGAAGTTATATTGTCAAGCACCTCCTGCTAAGACACATAAACTCATGTCTGATGCCATGAAGACAGTTGCTCCCTCCAAGCCCAAGTCAAAGCCCAAGGTTGTTGCACCTAAAAGGTCTACTAGAAACATCCCAGCTGCTGAGAAGAACAAGGCCCAAGTGCCTGAAGCTGATATTGATGATGAGCCTCTAGTGCTCAGGAAGCTCAAGCCCAAGATCCCAGATCATGATAATGTTCATCCTGTGGCAAAAAACATGATGCTTAGGAAAGACAAGGGTCTGCGAGAGTGGAGGAAAGTTGATCCCTATTTTGTCAGGAGAAGGACTGCATGTGATTACCGCTTTCACACCAGAGAACAACAAGACTTCTATGAAACTATTTTGCTTGATAAGAAGCCCATTGTCAGTGACATGAAGTGGGTGGAAATATATTGATACAAATGAAGACTATTTTCCCCACGTTCATGAGAACTTTAGGCTTGCAGGTGTTGACAAGTTTGTTGGTCAGAAGCTCACCAAGTGGAACGATGAGATGATAATGCAATTCTATTCCACAACTCATTTCTATCCAGATGGGAAGATTGCATGGATGACTGAGGGACACAAGTACCAGTCAACCATCTCTGAGTGGGCTGCACTTCTTGGTGCCCCTGAGGAAGAGGAAAACGACATTGATGTGTACGGGAAGCCCAGGATGGACCACAACTCCATGGCCAACATGTATAAGGAAATCCCTCCCAAGGATGTTGAGAGTCATAAGCTTGGTCATGTGAAGCACTTGCTTGCTGGTTTGGCCACAACCAACACTATCTTGAGGCATACTCTCTTGCCCAAGTCTGGAGATGACAAGATGATACGTGGCCACTCCATCAATTTGCTCCATCTGTTTGACACCCCCCAGAAGTTCAAGGTTATGAGTTTGATTGTTGAAACGGTCAAGAGGACAGCTGCTGACCAGAAGAGGTCTTGTGGATATGCTCCACATATTCAGATGCTCATGAACTCCAAAGTTGGAACGAGCACATATCTACTAGATCGTGAGCATCTCCCTCTTCAGCCAGAGTTCGAGGATAATGTGGTGGTGATGGATTCTTCACACCCTACATCAGTTGAGGCTCAAGAGAAGATCCAGGCAGCAGCAGCAGCGGCAAAAAAGCTCAAGAAGCCACAGCTCCAAATGCACCCTTAGCAAACCTCAAGTCAAAGAATGATCAGATGACATACCTTCTAGAGGCCACCCTGAGGATTGAGAAGAGTCTGGCCAACATCTCCAAGAACCAGGAGTCTAGAGCGGATTGTTGAGACAAAGATTCATGATCTTGATGTGAAGATCACAGAGGTTCAAACAGTTGTGGAGAAGCTACAGGCAGATGTTGATGCTAGAGTCACTGCAGAGGACAGTGGAGATGAGAGACCTACCACTGAGAGGTTCTAGACTATACCTAGAGCAGCCAGATCTTCAGTCGTGCCAGTTGCAGACACGAGGACCACTCACTCTGCACCTGCTGCCACTACTCCAGTGCCACCTCCAGTGTCTACACCACCAGTCCAGCAGACATCGTCAGAAGCATTCGCGGACGCAGTTCTGTCAACGCCATCTATGCACACCGGAGCTACCAACTAGAAGACACCTTCAGGAGCTCCCGAGGGTCGTGCTTAGAGAGACGCTTAGCTCTATACCTTTTCGAGCTTTTTGGTACTTGTTGCCAAAGGGGGAGAAATTGTATAGATCATTAGGCTTCGAGAAAGAGAGTGTCTCGCTTTTGCTCTTTGGTTTTTCTCGAGTTTTTGCTACTATGTCTGTTTGATTCATGCTACTTGTTCATTATGCTTGTGAGATACTACGTTTGTCCTATGTGGTTGATCATACTATGCTTAATGTGTGTTTCATGCTTATCTCTACAATTATTTGTGTATGATCATTCACTTATGTCTTTGGTGATGCGTGCATGTTATTTCATTCATATCATTTTGTGCGCTCCACCAAGATGTATGTGACATGGAAGAGTGACCCATGATCCTAATCGATTATGCATTTGCATTCAAACGCAAATTTTCAATAATGCACAAATTTAGGGGGGGGGGGGGGGGGGGGCTCTTGCTTATCACATACTTCTCAAAGCGACAATGTATTTCATTCGCTTAATCATTTGTCGAAGCTTTGATCTATATGTTGTCATCAATTACCAAAAAGGGGGAGATTGAAAGTGCAACTAATCCCCGGGTGGTTTTGGTAATTCATAACAACATATATCTCATTGAACTAATATCCTTTCAAGATAAATATTTCAGGATGTTCAATGTATAGCATGGCATGACATAGAGATGTGGACCCCTCAAAATGCTAAGGACAAGGATTGGCAAAAGCTCAAGACTCTACATTTTTTGTTTAAGTGATCCAAGATCACATTGAGTCCATAGGAAAGCCAATACTATTAAAAGGGGATGAGGTGTTGCTTAATGGTCTATTTGCTCAAGTGCTTAGTGATATTGCTCCAAAACCCTCAGCCACTTTCTTTATGCAAATATGTCCTAAACCTAAACTCCAACTCGGCCCCACCGATATTTCCTATCCGGAGCCACCGAGTTCATCTTGACATAGCCACTGCCAGAAACCCTAATAGTTTGGTCACACCGATATGGATCTCGGTCTCACCGAGATGGCCCTGCCAACTCTCTGTTACTTGTTGCAATTATTTCGGTCCAACCGAGATGTTGCAATCGGTCTCATCGAGATGGCTTGACTAATTCTCTGTTGCCTTATTGCTTCACTTTGGTCTCACCGAGTTGATGCAATCGGTGCCACCGAGACGAGGTTTGCCCTAAGCCCTAGCACATCGGTCCCATTGAGTTGTTCCCGTCGGTCCCACCGAGATTCCTAACATATGTTTGTACTGATCGGTGCTACCGAGTTTACTAGTCGGTGCCACCGAGATAGGTCAAAAGTGTGTAACGGTTGGATTTTGTGTGAAGGCTATATATACCCCTCCACCCCTTCTTCCTCAGTGAAGAGAGCCATCAGAACGTGCCTACACTTCAACCATTCATTTTCTGAGAGAGAACCACCTACTCATGTGTTGAGATCAAGAGATTCCATTCCAACCATTTGAACCTTGATTTCTAGCCTTCCCCAAGTTGCTTTCCACTCAAATCTTTCTTCCACCATAGCCAAATCTGTGAGAGAGAGTTGAGTGTTGGGGAGACTATCGTTTGAAGCACAAGAGCAAGGAGTTCATCATCAACACACCATCTATTACCTTTTGGAGAGTGTCTCCTAGATTGGTTAGGTGTCGCTTGGGAGCCTCCCTCATGATGTGGAGTTGAACCAAGAAGTTTGTAAGGGCAAGGAGATCACCTACTTAGTGAAGATCTACCCGAGTGAGGCAAGTCCTTCGTGGGCGATGGCCATGGTGGGATAGACAAGGTTGCTTCTTCATGGACCCTTCATGGGTGGAGCCCTCCGTGGACTCGCGTAACCGTTACCCTTCGTGGATTGAAGTCTCCATCAACGTGGATGTACGATAGCACCACCTATCGGAACCACGCCAAAAATCTTCGTGTCTCCATTGCGCTTGCCTTCTCCAAACCCTTCCCTTTACCTTCATATGCAATGTTTTACATTTCGCTGCTATACTCTTAGAATTGCATGTGTGGGTTGATTGCTTGACTTATCATAATTGCTAAAATCTGCCCACAACTAAAATTGGGAAAAGATAAGATTTTTATTTGGTCAAGTAGTCTAATCACCCCCCTCTAGACATCCTTTTGATCCTACAGAGCTATTGGAGTTACTTTAACAATCCAAGGTATCATGAGAAAGGTGAGATACAAGTTGAATTGCTCCCAAATTTCCGTTGATGTTGAATTGTTCATGAGTATCGTTGATCGGGTCTTACTACGACATTGAAGGTTTTGAGGGTAAACGCGGATCATCAAAATGGACGTCATCAAATGCCCGCCTCTGATCCATCCTCACACTTTGACAAATGTATCTAGATAAATAGTAATCCAGCCATACATTTAAATAGGAAAGCATCGAATGTTCAACAACTTTTTAAAATTCATCCATCCCAAAAAGCAAAAGAACAGTCTGTTCGTGCCAAAGACCTCAATTTTTGGACACCTCGGAAAGCAGCCTTCATCTTAAGCTTCCTCTCCTCGAGTTTGAACCTCTTTGTCGGCACATGTTTTTAATAGCGATGCCCATTGAGCTACATTCAACAACGCGTCGACGTGATCAATAAGTTGCTACATTGAGCAAATCAATGAAATGGCCAACACAACACATAGAGCAACATAAAGCAAAACTCACTAGCTCTACCAATGACGTGTCCCTTGGCCACATTCTTTCCACTGGTGCAATCGCACCACACCACTTGTTGATGGCCTTTTGAATGGTGCCATCGATGGAGTAGCGATCTCATCGCGATCATGGATCACTTCCATGTTGTAGGGCGCGTAGTGATTTTTCTCGTTGAACCAAACATGCACACTTTGCCAAAATACTGCATTTTGCTTCATGCCTTGAAACTCCACACTTACGGCCAATCACGTCTCACACAACAATTCATCCTCCTTCGTCGAGTACACAGTCATCGTGTTTCCTTCAAAGTCAACAACAATGATGTCAAAATATTCGCTAGGGCATTTGGTTGAACACTTGTTGAGCATAGCGTGCGCCATGGACGGTGGTGGCAGGGGCGGATTGTACATGGGCTCTGGTGAAAACGGCGGCATAGGCAAAGACGAGCAGGTGCTGGTTGGAGCGGCGGAGGTCCAGGTCCGACAAGGCATGAGCGGTGGTGGTCCTCGAGTCTGCGGATACAAAGCACAAGGGAGGGACGGAGTAGGGAAAAGGGGGCTTCGAGTGAGGTATTTTGGTGTCGGGGTGTCGGAGTCCAACGTGGCGGACGTCTGGACTCCCTCAAACCTCCCCAACTTTGGTATGAGTTTGCGGGATTTCGGTCGTTCGGACTCCCCCAAACCTCCCTAGGTCGGACAATTTTGGTGATCGTCATTGGGTTGCAATAATGTTTGAACCATCAGAGTCTGGACTCCCCCAAACCGCCCTAGGTCGGACAATTTTGGTGATCGTCGTTGGATCACAAAAAATGTTCGAACCGTCAGAGTCCAGACTCCCCCAAACCTCCCTAGGTCGAACGATTTTGGTGATCGTCGTTGGGTTGCAAAAAGTGCTTGAACCATCAGAGTCCAGACTCCCCCAAACCCTCCTAGGTCGGACAATTTTGGTGATCGTCGTTGGATCACAAAAAAATTTCGAACCGTCAGAGTCCGGACTCCCCCAAACCTCCCTAGGTCGGGCAATTTTGGTGATCGTCGTTGGATCGCAAAAAATGTTTGAACCATCAGAGTCCGGACCCCCCCAAACCCCCCTAGGTCGGACAATTTTGGTGATCGTCGTTGGATCACAAAAAATGTTAGAACCGTCAGAGTCCGGACTCCCCCAAACCTCCCTAGGTCGGACAATTTTGGCGATTGTCGTTGGATCGCAAAAACATTCGAACCGTCAGAGTTCGAACTCCCCCAAACCTTCCTAGGTCGATAATTTTGGTGATCGCCGTTGGATTACAAAAAATGTTCAAACCGTCAGAGTCCGGACTCCCCTAAACCTCCCTAGGTCGGACAATTTTGGTGATCGTCGTTGGATCGCAAAATATGTTCAAACCGCCAGACTCAGACATTTGCGAATAATTTGATGAATGGCAGAGGAGATGTTACATTTGAATATTTTCGGGTGTTTTGGTGATCTGAGTTGGAGATGCCCTGATACAAGTTAATACTCCCTCCGTTCCAAAATATAGTGCGTCCTCGGTTTCCGTGCTTCAACTTTGACCATAAATTTAACCAACGAGATCGACTGCTGCGGGAGCAAAAGTTATAACCTCGGGAAGCGCGGACGCACTACATTTTGGAACGGAGGGAGTACTAGTGATATGCCCCTGAAGAAAACAAGCATCAGCAATAGTGCTAGGCGAACCAACCTGTGGTTAGATGATTAGAGGGACAGTGGTATCCCTAGCCCACCAGGGTTCAAGTACTGGTGCTCGACGACGAGGCGCCTACGGTGACTTCGTAAATCTCAAGATGATATTCCGGCTCAGTCTGTTAAAGATGCTCATAGGGGTAGGATGTGCATGTATATGTTTATAGGGGTGAGTGTATGCGCGTATATATAAGCGCTTGCGTCTTTAGTGTGTTCCAAAAGCAGTAGCCAGTAATAGTGCTAATTGTTACTGTACTCCCTCCGTTCCAAAATATAGTACGTCCTCAGTTTCCGTGCTCCAACTTTGACCATAAATTTAACCAACAAGACCGACTGCGGCAGGATAAAAAATTATATCAGTGAATTCGTATTCGAAAGAAGTTTTCAATTATATAATTTTTGCTCCCGTCGCAGTCGGTTTTGTTGTTAAATTTATAGTCAAAGTTGAACCTCGAAAAAAGCGGGCGACTATATTTTGGAATGGAGGGAGTACGTGTCAAGATCCTGATCCCGGCAGAAAAGGAGTGGTCGCGGGCTCGCGGCAAATCAAATCAAGCATTTGCATCTCCCTTTTCTCGAAGCACCCGCTCCGCTCCACTCCACTCGGCCGCTCCTCCCTTCTTCCGCGATTCCCTCGCCCCCGTCTCCCCTCTTCCCCCCTCCTGGTTTCGAAATTACTTTCGGTTCCTACTCCCTTCCGCGGAACTACCAGGGCGGGCTTGCGCGCGGGGGCGGAAGAAGCGCGCAAGCTTAGCACATGCGGACATCGTCGGGGCCCCGCCGCGAAGCTTGAAAGGTAAGGCTCCATCCCGGCGCGGCGTCGTGTCGGCAGCGAGCGGCGCTGCTGCCGGCGCCGCGATCTGGTTCCGGCGTGCGTATTTTGCAGGCCCCTAATCCGCTCGAATATTTGCTTCACCCACCTAGCCCATCGCATGCCCCCCTGCTTGCGAACGAACCCGTCCCATGAACTCATGCTTACTGATTGCGCTGTGCTGGATGTGTCGAGCGTGCAAATTATGGAACCCTACAATATTTGCTGTGTGTTTGATTTGATCCGACCATCGTATGTGGTGTATACGGAGTACAATGTGAGGGAGATAGACTTTTGAATAGAGGACAAGTCATAGTACATGGTTTAAACCTATTCTATCTCTATCTAAACACACAATATACTTGTAACATCGAGAAATCTGTATTGGAGTCTCTCACGTGTCCCCTGCTGAACCCATCTGCACGCAGGTAGAATTGGAAGGGGCATGGCTGGCGTGGAGGGGCAGCCGCCGCCTCAGATCAGCAGCATGTCCAACTCCAAGCTGCAGGACGGTGGCACCAAGCCAAATCTGGCCAAGGAGCACGTTCCGGGGAGCGAGCTCTGGACCGATGGCCTCATCTGCGCTTTTGAGCTCGTCAAGGGTCACAGGAAGCTGGTTCATCACAAATCGTTGCCAAAGATTGATCTCACGCACATGAAGAACCAGGCAGCTAGGAATGGGCATCGCGTTGTGAGCCCGGCACCCAATGAGGGAGGTGTGCTGGAAATCCCCGGCCAGGCCGACCTTGGTATCGATCCTTTTGCGGTCAAAGACAGGCCATCACATGCTGGAGATGTTCATGATCACAAGTGGGTGCCCATTGGATGGTCAAGGATTGCTGAGCTGAGCCAAAGGGTTCAGTCAGATGCTAGCTGGGAGAATGAACATGTGCCGATAAGCGACAGTGAGGATGATTACACTGTAGCCGATGTTGCGGCTCCGTACTGGCTGCGTCCTGGGGGACCTACATGGTGGTTCCATGTCACCGCAGGCCACCCTTCCGTCGACGCATGGTTGGGTACTGCTCACTGGATGCATCCAGCTATCAGAACTGCACTGAGAGATGAAAGCCGGCTGATAAGCGATCAGATGAAGTACCTTCTCTATGAGGTTATCTTTCTTATTCTCATTTGTGTATGCACAATTTCTGCCTGCAATTTTATGTCGATATAGCTACTTTGATGTTTCAAATGAATTCAGGTTCAACATTTTTGAACTAACCTTGTTAAAGTTATTGTTTCTTATGGGAACTTTCCAAATTAACTGATGGCCAACTATGGATTCTCAAGAGAGCACCCAACACATCTTCACAATCTTTTGATCGCCTGTGTTTTCCACGTGAAAATTATATGGTTGCTTGAGAGTTCAGACCCTGTTTGCATAATAATTATCATTACAGCCACCTTTTCTCCTTGAATGTTGTGGTGACATATCAATCATGCGCTGGCCTAATTGGGTGGTTCAGTTCAGACCAGCTGGAATATAAGTATATAATTCATCCTAGATTTATCATAGTTTAAGAGCTTTCACTGGTGCTACTGCTACAGCTCAGGAGAAAAGTAAAGAACACTTGGAATACATCAGACGCCATTACAATCAAGACTGCATTGACTCCCATCTACTATGCCCAACACCAATCTGCAAATAGTGTGTGGTCTATGTTTAACAAATTGCTCTTGTTATAAAAAGAAATGCAATAGCAACTCAAAGTCAAGCAACTTTAGTGTTTGTTTTCATGGGTTTGCATTTTTGGTAGGTGTCTACTCATGAGTAATTGTAGCAACTGTTCTATTTTTAAAAAATATTGCCAAAACATTTTCCATTATGAATTGTACGCATCTCTTCTTCTGATAACTGTGCATGAACAATATGGGTAAGTAGGCAAATCTAAATGTTGTGGTTGAACTGTTCTACCTTTTTCTCTTTGCAAATTATAATGGCTGATTTGTTGGACCTTGTGGCTTCGGTGGTTTTGCTTTATATATAAAGCGGAGTGAAAGCCTTTTTGGGTAATTATAATGGCTGATCAGATAGTAGTTTGTCTAACTATATTGGTAACTGCTGTTTTCAGTATGTTTTATCTACCTCATCACATGTACATGTTACAAATAAGAGAATTACTCTGATGATGATGATGTGTTCATTACTTTGATGTCTTGCATATGCTGTGTTCATATGATCTGGTTATCATATTTATCATATAAGTCTCTGGTTGCTATTCAGGTCCCAGTTAGAGTTGCAGGAGGACTGTTATTTGAGCTTCTTGGTCAATCAGTCGGGGATCCAAATAATGAAGAGGAAGACATACCCATTGTACTTAGATCGTGGCAGGCACAGAACTTTCTTTTAACTGCAATGCATGTGAAAGGTCCTTCAACCAACGTAAATGTTTTAGGAGTGACTGAAGTGCAGGTATCAACTAAAGTTTTTGTTTACCACTAAAAAACTGAAGTTCGGTGCTTTAAATATCCATCTTAAGATGCTTATGGAAATCTGTCCAGGAGTTGCTTATTTCTGGTGGAAGTCAAACACCCAGATCAGCTCATGAAGTAATAGCACATTTGGTCAGTCGTCTTTCGCGATGGGATGACAGGTACTTCTGATATTTTATCATCACTTCCATTTTTGGAACATGTCCTTTGGATTGAATAGAGAGGATATACGGCTAGTTAATCATCCTTGGAACTGCATAGTGCGCAGTAGTTAATGTTCTTTAGAAATAGTAATGCTTGTGAGACTAATATTTTGCAAACCATAGAATTGTGAAGGGAAGGCTTATATACAAGAGAAAAAAAATGAAATGTAGGGAATGGTTTTTCGTAGAGTGCCATGTACTTAGGAACTACATTTGAAATCTACAATATCATTTATCCAGGAACGGAGGGGGTAATTTTCTTATTCATCTTGGGTCTTTTGCAACTGTCATTATTATTATATATAATACTGCTGTTTACTCAAAATAATGGCACTCTAGAGGTGTGTAACTTGTGATTATGCTGTTCTCAGATTATTCCGTAAATATGTCTTTGGAGAAGCAGATGAAATTGAATTGAAGTTTGTGAATAGGTAAGAAAACCGAACGAACATGTTTGAACTCCCAGAACATTTATCTGAATTGATGTCAGTGCCCTTTATATGGAATGGTTTTTATTACATTTTAATTTAACAATCAAATGATAAAATATTTTAAAAAATCAATTTACAGGAGAAATAGTGAAGATCTGAACCTAGTCAGCATAATATTGAATCAAGAAATCCGGAGGTTAGCAACACAGGTAATTATCTTACGCAGTTTCCCTTTTTCTATTACTTTTCCTATCATGAAAACACTCGTCAAATATTTGCTCACCAATGTAGTGGAGTGGCCGTTGTGCCTGTACTATTTATAATACAACAGTTAGTATCAGATAAAATCCAAAACAGAAACAGGTTCTGGTTGGATACTGTTAAGGAAATTTTAGCATATGGCTAGCATATTTAACATGATGAAGCTTCCATGCACAGCGTTCATGCATGCTATTCTCCATCTGTTGATATTATGATCTCGAATGTAGAAGAACATAACATGGCTGCTATAGGTGATCAGGGTTAAATGGTCACTGCATGCAAGGGAAGAGATCATACTTGAGCTTCTCCGTCATTTAAGGGGAAGTGCCACAAGAATCATTTTAGAGAGAGAGAGGAAGTCTGCAAGGGAGATGTTGGAGGAGCAGGAAGCTGTCCGTGGCCGCTTGTTCACCATCCAGGATGTTATGCAGAGCACTGTTCGTGCATGGTTACAGGTACGCAAGTTCTGCGGCATGGCATTTTCAACAAAGTAGAGTTTAGCTATTCCTGTGCTCTTGAGGTAGATTTCATTAGCTTAGCCGTTCCTTTGCTCTTGAGGTAGTTTTAAATTTGAAACTGACACAGTGCCAAAAATTAACGTTGTGCAGGACAGAAGCCTTCGTATCACCCACAACCTGGCTATTTTCGGCGGTGGCGGCATAGTTCTATCCATAATCACGGGCCTCTTTGGAATCAACGTGGATGGCATACCAGGAGCTGAGAATACCCCGTATGCTTTTGGGCTGTTTGCTGGGCTTCTCTTTTTCCTCGGGATCGTCCTTGTTGGTGTTGGATTGATGTACCTTGGGCTGACAAATCCAGTGACCAGTGAGAAGGTGAAGGTGCGGACGCTAGAGCTCCAGCAGCTGGTTTCAATGTTCCAGCATGAGGCAGAGCAGCACGGGAAGGTGAGGGAAGGCCTGAGCCGGCACGGCCTGTCGCCGAGTTCGGCTGCGGCTTCGGGCGATGAAGGCTACATCCTGATTTCCTGATCTTGCTAATGCCTCAACCTCTGAAATACGTACTCCGTAGTACTATAAGCTTAGGCCACGTTGGGGAACCTGGTGTTTTATCCTTGAGGGAAATCCCTACTGTCCCCGTGGGAAGTAAACTGATTCCTGTCCGATTCGTTCGTGTCCCGAACAGGCGTATAGAAAGTGATACACCTAACACGGTCTCTTATCTTGTGTGATGATTGTTACTGATGAGTTGGTATAACAATATATAGAGACGATCAATATGATCTGAGTAACAGATTGGTTCTTTATTTGTGTGTGTGTGACTGGCCTTGCTGATGGTAACTTATTGTTGATGATAGTATGAGACTGATAGTGATAGGCCGGAACCTCCAGTCTGGAAATGGCTTGGGACGGTTGGTTGCCTCGAGTCTGAATTAAGTTTGTCACCCAGCGGCCTCCAGTTGGAGCGACCATTGTCAAAGCTCCAACCTGCCCCGTCGGGGACAGAGCTAAGGATGGTGGCTGCCGGCTAGGCCAGCTCTACCTTTCTGTTTGTTTGTACCATAAAGTACTAGCAACTACTTCCTCTGTAAACAAATATAAGAGCGTTTAGATCATTGAGTACTTATCGGCATAAGATTTGTGCACCTAAAAATAGGAGCCTTGCTGAATGATGCGTAGATTTGTGGATTCCAAGGAGTGCAAGTTGAACAAGTGCAGCAACAACCGCGCCAATGATTAACGAATGGTTCATTACAAAAGGAGGGAGGAAGCTGGCTTGCTTGCAAAACAAGCAGGCACTGATCAATCATTGGCACCCTGTGATCATGGCCAAACAGATGCCTTTCAGTTTTGGCAATCAAGGAGGCTAAGTTTCAGCATGCGAAAGACGCGAGTTCATGATTGATTGGCCACCACTGGCATCAGCTAACTACCCACAAAGAAGTACCGTACTGCAGGTGTCGTTCCTAGGTTCTCCGGTGGCGCACGCGCAATCACGCACGTAAACAGCTTTGGTCACAAGTGAATGCAAATGGCTTCTGACCACTGAATTCATGCTCCAGTCAACTCATCCAAAAGTCCGAACTGATGAAGGGAGACAGGCAATATATTTCAACACTGACAAGGTACACCAACAAATTCATGGTAGAACTGAAGATCCATATAAGGATTTTATACATCGGCAAACGCAATCCGGTATCTATATATATAGTCATGCATTTCAATCAAATCAGTTCCTCCTGTCCTGGTAGCTCTCACTGACAATAACTCAAGACGAAGAGAGTGCTTGCTTCTATGCTCCCCTAGAAGAAGACTAAACAAAACACTAAAGCAAACGAGTTGTAGGACTCGTCCACAGAAAACAAACAGTAAGGCAACTCTTCTAGGGGAGCATAGAAGCAATCCTCGGAAATCACAAAAATGAAAAAACACGGAAATGAGCAGCTTGCACCTAACTGAATTCAACAACCTCCGGTATCTGCAAGCAAATTGCAAACCTGTTTCACTCACTCTACTCAAGTATTGAACATGTTTGATCAAATCAGCTGTCACTATCAAATAACTTAAGGTTTTCCTATTTGTTTTGGGGTTTGTTCACAACTGGAGCTTCAGGCATCAGCACTGTTTGATAGCTCCTCTACTGACTGCTGCGACTCTAGATCGATGCTTCCCATCTGGCTGTGCTTCTTCTCATCCTGTTATTATTATTTGACAAAAGAAGCATATAGTTAGTTATGTGGCAAGGGTAAAAGCTCTGAAATTCGGTGGTAAAGACACATAGAACACGGATAAGAAACCAACATACTTCTTGGTGTGCTTTCTGAACCGCTTCAAGCATTTGGACAACATGGCTCATCTTCGGCCTCTTGTCGGCGTCGGGATCGACACACTTGAGGCCAACCAAAATTGCCCGCTTAAGGGCACGCTTAGGTGGTTTAACCTCAAGGCCTGGGTCCACAACCTCCTCTGCCCTCTTTGTGCTAACCATCATTTTAAGCCACTCTACAAGGTTTGACTGAAGCAACAGAAAAAAAGAGGTGTAAGGACCTCTAAGAGAAAGGGCAATTAGATCAAATTGCTTGAAATGGGATAAGCTATAACCTCTACCTCATCTGCAGGCTTACTGTAGTCAACTGGATCCCTAGCTGTAATGCATTCCAACAACACAACTCCAAAACTGTAAATATCACTCTTTTCATTCAGCATCCCACTATTCGCGTACTCAGGTGCGACATACCTATCATCAGATCAAGAGGAAGATTAGGAGATGCGTTTCCAAAAGCACACAAAAAAATTAGCGGGGAAGGAGTAGAAAGAGAGCCATACCCATATGTTCCCATCACTCTTGTATTGATATGGCTTGCGTCGGAATCCAGAAGTTTCGCTAACCCAAAATCAGAAACCTTGCTGTTGAATTCGGTATCAATTAAGATATTACTTGACTTGATATCTCGGTGGACGACTTTGGGGTCTATTGCTTCGTGAAGGTATGCAAGCCTGAAAATCATGAACGGACGTGCATTAGCATGTAGTACTAGTCAACAGTCTCATGTGAAATTTATCTGTTCATTTAACATGATATCAGGAGATGGTCGTAAAAGAAGTCAATATGCCAAACTTACGCTTTTGCTGTCCCAAGAAGAATCTTCGTACGGCTTTCCCAACTAAGGATACCATGTTGACTCATGGCCCCATGGAGCCATTGTTCTAGGTTGCCATTGTTTACATACTCATACACAAGCATCCTGCATGTGAGAAGAACTATGCTTTAGTTCGGAGTCGTTCATCTGGTAAGGAATAATAATCTTGAAACCAGATGACAGGAAAAACACAAACAAGCTAGCATTATCGCAAAACGAAGGAACACAAACAATGTCCTTCGCATGGTATTAATTATCCATTTTTAATCACTATTCTTCAGAACAGGAAGTCTAGCAATATGATGATGAACTTGCACAAGGTGGATGCATTATGCACACAAGCTAATTCTAGTAGCTTCTATAATATTTCAAGATGAAAAGCAAAATAAAGGGAAGAAATGTGTCACCTGTGTATCCCTTCAACGCAGTACCCCAAAAGCCGCACCAGGTTCTTATGCCGAACATGACCTATGGCTTCAACTTCAACTCTAAATTCCTTCTCTGCCTGCCCTCTGGGAACCCAATTAACAAACATTAGTTCCAAGTTAATATCACAGTAAATTCAACAAGATAACATACACTTACACATTGTTTAGGATCTTCTTCACAGCCACCTCAGTCCCATTCATAAGCCGGCCTTTGTAGACAACTCCATAGCCGCCCTCCCCAAGGATATTACTCTTGGCAAACCGATTCGTCGCAAACTCCAGGTCCCTCAAAGTAAACCAGTGGCCCCAGCCCAAATGTGACAGCTCTGGCAGGCCAACCAGCGGTGAAGTAGATGTAAATCCATATGGTGAACTCCCTGCCCTCTTTGGACCTGAGCTGTTGTAGTCCTCAGAGTATGAGCTTCCAGCCTTCTCTATGTTGTACACTGAGCTGCATTGGCTGAAGGCGTCCACGTCGAGAGATCTAGTCTCTGCCAAAGGTGGCACGCTCTTCATCTGTGTGTATTTTTCATGCACTGGCATGAAGGCCACTTCGCTGCTGTCATTCACACTCTGTGAGTCAACTCCTTTGTCAATGTTGATTTCCTTGGACACAATAGGGATTTCTGTTTGCAATGTAGTGTCGAATCCGTTCACCGCCTTCTTGTTCTTCCTTCGGATGGAAAGCCACAGTACTATGATGAACAGGATTGCCATCAGGATCCCAATGCCAATGGCAATCAGAACCCATACTCTCAGGCTAAACACAGGTGTTGTCCGCGACAATGCCGCGGTGATGGAATTGGAATTGTCGGATGACGACATGTTCTCTTCAGTTGGTCTGATGAACAATCGTCTGAGATGTTTGCGAAATTCAGAGTCCTGTGCCGTTTGCCGGAGGAATTTAATTCATTTTACAAACTTATCCTGACTGATTTATCTGTACCAAGAAAAAGGTGCATTAGCCAGCAGGGGAATCCAAGGTAGCACATGCACAAAACTACAAAAGTATAAAGGGGTAAATTTGTCTCTGCAAGAAAAAAGGTGCCGCACATGATAGCGCAATTCTTCCGTCCTGGTGAGAAAGAAATTATCACTTGCATATTGATGGCGGAAAAAGTTTGGAGCAAGCAAACCAATCAAACAGCAACAGGGTCATTGCAGGATGGGAGAACTCGTGATGAACTCTCTGGCTGGGGCCTGGACCGTGAATCCAACAACCGTGCATAAAAAGGTCAAAAATACACCAACCGCAACACGCAGGGCGCTTGAAACAATCTAGACAACAATGTGCTAGAATGGATTTCAGTTCCGCTCCAACACACCATGAATCGCAGGAACCAACACGATTCAGAGGAACAAGTCAAATCTTTGGAGAGAGAGAGAGAGGGAGATGCGGATGGGTCCGAGGAAGATCAACGGGTCGGGGAGAAGGAAGAATCAAGAAAGTACCTTGACAGGACGCCCAATCGAGCACCATTGGACAGGGATTCTGTCAACAGGCCCAGCTCCGCCCCGTCGGAAGTCAGAACCGGAAAAGCCCGGTGCTTGCTGGGCGCTGCTCCCGCTTGTGTGGAGTGACGGAGAAATGCGGAGACGGGGGAAGGGCAAGTGACCTTTGCTTCTTGGCGAGAGAGAGGGAGCCGGAAAGACGAACACAGCACACACATGCACACATGAGAAGAGAGAGAGAGAGAGTAAAGGGGAAGCAAAGGGGAGGGGAGGGGGGAGGAGGAGGAGGAGGAGAAGGGGTTGCAGTGTTTGGAGTTGAAGGTGAGGGAAAAAGATGGAACCCATTAAAATGGAGGGGGTTGGTTATTAAGGAAAATAAGAATGGGGGAAGGAGGGAATTAATGGTGGGTTTGGTTAAGGGCTGCATGTGGCCGGTGAGGTGAGAAGATTGCACAAGGGAAGTCAAACGTCCAGGGGCTCCCTCCGCTGGCTCATGTCAGACTAGTCACAATGGGTAGTAAGTTAGACCAGTAACATGCATATGTTACTAGTGTATGTTATTACCTCTATAGTTGGAGTAACATATGTGTGGTGTCATGCAACACTTCATTTATTAGGTTGTAGACTCATCTTGTCTTGGTATGTGTGAAGTTACAGTAACTAGCTATATTACCACATGCCCCTCTTTCCTCATTAATTACTCGCCACATCATCTGTTTTGCCTAGAGATGTGTGATGTTACCACCTATGTTACTCCCACTGTGGGTAGTCTCATGGAAACGCCAACCCTATTGGCAAAATCAAAATCACACTTTGTTGGCATTAATTGACTACTTCCCTAGACCCTGGTTAGGATGCCATTTTTGAAAACTCCACTGTAATTACGGCCTGTATTATTTCAAATTACCGAGGGTTGGGGGAATCTTAAGGCGGCGTGGTTTAGAGGAGAAATTGTTGTGGGCGGCGCCTTTGCCTGGTTTATACAGTTCTTAGTGGTCACTTGGTCAAAAAAGTTTTTTGTTTGAATCGGGTCGGTTGCTTTGAGATATTGTGATAAAGGTCCATGACATATGGTGATACTTGAGTCTGTGGTCGATGAAACACCTGGATTTTTCTGGATTTCTTGTATATCGCTACCATGACGTATGGTTTTAATTGTCCTTTTATTAGACGAGTCAATAGGATTTGACCATCTTATAGACGTAGGGACATTCATCAAGTTAACGAATAATGTTGGATAGTGAAATATTTGCATTCATCATCGGCCATATGTGTTATTGTGGCATACGAGTTTATCTTGTTCTTTTGATTAGTCAGACATCTACATTTGAACACTACAAAGCATCAGCGTAACGTATAGATTTTACCGGATCACTTTTTATTGTATTGATAGAGGAGGGATTTTTGTGAGTGGCGTCTTTGCCTGGTGTGCATCACTTAATGAGAAAATATTTTGCCATGAGATGTTTTGACGTAGGTCCATAACGCATGGCAACATATTGGAGAAATCACACTTTGGGATTAATTGACTACTTTCTTAGACCCTGGTTATGATACCAATTTTTAAAACTTCATTTTAATTACGACCCCTATTATTTCAAACTACTGAATCACATGAATACTAAAGCGGCATGGTTTAGGGGAGAAATTCTTGTGATCGATGCCTTTGCATGGATTATAGTTCTTAGTGTGTCACTCGGTCAAAAAAGAGTTTTGTTTGAACCTGATCGGTTGCTATGAAATATTGTGATGAAGGTCCGTGATGTGTGGTGATAGTTAGATCTGTGGTCGATGCAACACTTGGATTTCTCTGATTTTCATGTATATCGTACCATGACGATGGTTTTAATTGTCCTTCTATTGGATGAGTCAATAGGATTGACAGTCTACCTTTTATGGACGTAGGGAACATCCATCAAGTTGACGAATAATGTTGGATAGTGGAACATTTGCACTCATCATCGGTCATATGTGTTATTATGGCATACGAGTTTATCTAGTTCTTTCGGTCGGTGAGACACCTACATTTGAATACTAGCAATCATCAATATAACAGATAGATTTCATCGAATCGCTTTTTATTGTATGGATAGATACATTTAGAGGAGGGATTTTTATGAGCGACGCCTTTGCCTGGTGTGCATCACTTAATGAGAAAAGATGTCATCATGAGCTATTGTAACGTAGGTCCATAGTGCACGATAACATATTGGCAAAATCCCACTTTAGGATTAATTGGCTACTTTCTTAGACCCTGGTTAGGATACTAATTTTGAAACTCCACTTTAATTACGACCTTTATTATTTCAAACTACTGAGAATCACACGAATCCTAAAGCGACATGGTTTAGAGGGAGAAATTGCTGCGATCGACGCCTTTGCTTGGATTATAGTTCTTAGTGCGTCACTCGGTCGAAAAAGATTATTTTTTAACCTGGTCGATTGCTATGAGATATTGTGATGAAGGTCCATGATGTGTGGTGATACTTGGATCTGTGGTCGATGAAATACTTGGATTTCTCTGGTTTTTGTGTATATCGCTACCATGACGTATGGTTTTAATTGTCCTTCTATTGGATGGGTCAATAGAATTTGACCATCTACCGTTTATGGACATAGGGAACATCCATCAAGTTGACGAATAATGTTGGATAGTGAAACATTTGCATTCATCATCGGTTATATTTGTTATTGTGGAATACGAGTTTATCTAGTTCTTTCGATCGGCTAGACACCAACATTTGAACACTACAAAGCATCAACGTAACTGATAGATCTCATTGGATCTCCTTTTATTGTATAGATAGATACATTTGGAGGAGGGATTTTTGTGAGCGGCACCTTTGCCTGGTGTGCATCACTTTAATGAGAAAAGATGTTGCCATGAGCAGTTGTGACATAGGTCCATAACGCATGACAACATATTGCCAAAATCACACTTTGGTATTAATTGACTACTTTCTTAGACCCTTGTTAGGATACTAATTTCAACTCCACTTTAATTAAGGCTTGTATTATTTCAAACTACCAAGAGTTGCACGAATCCTAAAGTGGCATGGTTTAGGGGAGAAATTGTTGCGGTCGGCGCCTTTCCTTGGTTTTATAGTTCTTAGTGCGTCACTCAGTCAAAAAGATTTGTGTTTGAACCTGATCGGTTGCCACCAGATATTGTGGTAAAGGTCCATGACATATGGTGATACTTGGATCTGTGGTCGATGAAACACTTGGATTTCTCTTGTTTTCGTGTATATCGCTACCATGACGCATGGTTTTAATTCCTTCTATTAGACGAGTCATAGGATTTGACCATCCACCGTTTGTGGACATAGGGAACATCCATCAAGTTGACAAATAATGGTGGGTATTAAAACATTTGCAGTTATCATCGGCCATATGTGTTATTGTGGCGTACGAGTTTATGTAGTTCTTTCGACCAGTCAAACATCTACATATGAACACTGCAAAGCATCAACATAATAGATAGATTTGATAGGATCGTCTTTTATTGTATAGATAGATACATTTAGAGGAGGGATTTTTGTGAGCGGTGCCTTTGCCCGGTGTGCATTACTTAATGAGAAAGTGTTGGGAAACATAGTAGAAAACAAAAACTGCGTGCTACGATCACGATCCCAGGAACATTATGAAGATGCATTAAGAGGTTTAGATCAGACCGTTACCAACAACGAGTTGCACCGGAAGAAGAGTTGGTGTAGATTGTTGATGAAGTCCCTCGAACTGTTCACAGACGACCCTTCGAACCGAAGCCCGAAAGCACGACCTCTATACGGATTACACGCGTACGAGCTTCTTGATCCGGCAGCACTTCGCCGCCCAGAGCTAGACGTCGCCAGAGAACTACAGGAGGGAGAAGAGAATCTCACGGGGCTTCTATATTATGAGGTAGATAAAACTAGAACTAGCTCTAATATAGATCAAGTCTAAATAAGTATATATACTAATACTAAATCGGGAGGGATTCGATTTTTCTCCTTTTTTTTGGCATCCACTGTTCAATTACGTCGTTGTTAGTAAACAGTAATAACTTATGAACAATAATTACTCATGAACAGTAATTACTTATGAACAATGGCTTTTTTTCTTCCATTTTTTTATCTTTCGCCCGAGAAAAATATGCATGTTTTTCTTCTATGTGCTGAATATCACTGTCATACTTACATATACTAAAATCGAAAGGTTTTGACTCAGTAAGCGTGAACACTAGCCGTAGAAATCAATACACCCCACATGAACAGTGCTGCAAGCGAACACTCGGGGGGAAATACATCCACAGTTCAAAAAAAAACTGAGATTTTTTTACACATCAATTTCTCTCCCCCTACTCCACCCTCGCATCCTTATATGAACCATTAGGGTTTAGGATTTTTTTTAGAGACATTTCTCTCCGCCGGCATACCGATGCAGAGCCACCTTGATCGTCTCCCAATCCTTTCCGACGATGGCGTTGCCAAGGCACCGAGCGAGGACTACAATGTCCTCCTGCACGATATATGTGCCCTGAGCAGGAGATTGGTTTTTTCCTTTTTTTTTGATTTTTTTTACATCTTAGGTTAGGGAATTACATGAAGGATTAACTGACAAGACTTTGTTTTCCCCCTTTTTAATTCTTTTAATGCCTCACGAGGATTTACACGCAATTGATTGAGCTCAGTCCACCCTAAAGAAAATTGCATACGGACCACAACCATGGTAACTCCAAGTATATATATATATATATATATATATATATATATATATATATATATATATATATATATATATACTAATACTAAACCGGGAGGGATTCGATTTTTCTCCTTTTTTTGAGTTTTTTCCGGCATCCACTGTTCAATTACGTCGTTGTCAGTAAACAGTAATCACGAATGTACAGTAATAACTTATGAATAGTAATGCCATATGAACAGTACTTACTTATGAACAATACCTCCTTTTCTTCCAATTTTTTTATCTTTCGCCGGAGAAAAATATGCATGTTTTTCTTCTATGTGCTGAATATCACCGTCATACTTACATATACTAAAATCGAAAGGTTTTGACTCAGTAAGCGTGAACAGTAGCAGCAGAAATCAATACACTCCACATGAACAGTGTTGCAAGCGAACACTCGGGGGAAAATACATCCATAGTTAAAAAAAAATGAGATTTTTTTACACATCATTTTCTCTCCCCCTCCTCTACCCTCGCATCCTTATATGAACCATTAGGGTTTAGGATTTTTTTAGAGACATTTCTCTCCGCCGGCATACCGATGCAGAGCCACCTCGATCGTCTCCCAATCCTTTCCGACGATGGCGTTGCCGAGGCACCGAGCGAGGACTACAACGTCCTCCTGCACGATATATGTGCCCTGCGCAGGAGATTGGTTTTTTCCTTTTTTTTGATTTTTTTTACATCTTAGGTTAGGGAATTACATGAAGGATTAACTGACAAGACTTTGTTTTCCCCCTTTTTAATTCTTTTAATGCCTCACGAGGATTTACACGCAATTGATTGAGCTCAGTCCACCCTAAAGAAAATTGCATACGGACCACAACCATGGTAACTCCAAGTATACTAATACTAAACCGGGAGGGATTCGATTTTTCTCCTTTTTTTGAGTTTTTTTGGCATCCACTGTTCAATTACGTCGTTGCCAGTAAACAGTAATCACGAATGTACAGTAATAACTTATGAACAGTAAGTACTCATGAACAGTAATACCGTGTGCACAGTAATTACTTATGAACAGTACCTTCTTCTTCCAATTTTTTAATCTTTCGCCGGAGAAAAATATGCATGTTTTTCTTCTATGTGCTGAATATCACCGTCATACTTACATATACTAAAATCGAAAGGTTTTGACTCAGTAAGCGTGAACAGTAGCCGTTGAAATCAATACACCCGGCATGAACAGTGCTGCAAGCGAACAGTCGGGGGAAAATACATCCACAGTTAAAAAAAAAACTGTTTGGCCACATCTCTGGTTCCCCCCCCCCCTCAATGATCTCTCATGGAAACGATCTTCTTCACCATTCTTCACTATTCCAGAAAGAAACACGTCCATCACTAGAACTATCGCCACCACTCACCTTCCCCTCTCCTACAAGCCAAAAAAGAAGACATGGAAAGAGTTTGAATGATGTATATAAAAACATAGACAAGCGCCTCTTTTATAGAGTAACACAAAGACTAGACACCACGCCCATTCGCATCGACAACACGCATCATACGTGCCACAATGCATGCACACATCTATTCACATTAAATAGAAATTTTGGCATATAGCACACCCATGAACTCATCCAAACCTGCCAGAATTGCATCAAAACAGCAAGCTACAACACATATATGAAGTTATCCAAAACATATATAGCCACTCTACAACTGACGGCAACTCTATAACAACCACACTTCCAAATAGCACCACTTCCTACATCAAATGCCGCAATGTATATAGTAAGCACGTGAATGCAACATTTTAAAACAGTTCACATGGCAGGCAGCCTTATAAATCAAACCAACAACGCCAATACATGCATGGATCCACCACGGCACACTCTCCAACATAGACGCCCATCACATGTTGCATGACACGCGCAATATACGAGTCCCGTGTTTACCCACTTTACCGTCCATGTATCATTGTTAAAATCACTCTTCTACTATTTTACTTAACTACAAAAAAACTCCCAGCAAGCTCCTTCCCCTTATCGTCGCCATCCAGTTGACTAACCACAAAAAGGACGTGCATGCAATAAAATTGAAAATAAAAATTTTCATCAAAAACACCGATAGTGTACCATCAGCGGGAACAATGGCAACTAGGTGTCACCCTTTGTGAAGACGAAGAAAACTAGCATGCATAGCTCAAAGAAATAGAGCAATTAGTGGAAGAAGAAAACATCAGAGCAAAACTACATACATGGAAACCACCGAAAAAAACCTGAACAAGCCACAGTGCAAAGAACACTAATCAAATCATGTAATTAGCATGGTATCATCAAACGACGAGACAAACTACGAAGCATAAAGAACAACCCATGCCTCTCAAAGTTCTGCTCAACTACAAAGCATAAATAATCATTAACCATAGTTTAATATGGATTTAACACCTCCACCCAACAGGTACCTTTAGCAACATCAAAAACAAAAATTTAAACAGGCTTTTCCACGGGCGCGGCGTGCGCCGCACTTTTCGGCGCTAGTTAGAACTAGATCAACTAGAGATAACTAGAGGAGAAACTCGTGTCTCAAAGGGGTCAAGACCTCTAGTATATATAGGTGTAGGGGAGAGGGGTGACCAACTTGGGGAAGGGTTCCCCTCCCCTTGTGTCGGCCCTAGGGAGGTGGAGAGTACAACTCCACCTCCCAATTCGGCCTCCTCTTGGGGCGCCTTCACTAATGGGCCTTAGGGCCCATTAACTCTCCCCTAATAAGCCTTAATGTATTTTCTTTAGCCCATTGACTTTAAATAAATTTTCGGGACCTCACAATAATATTATAGCCCTTTATAATTTATATTTAAGTCCCTGGAAACAATTTCCACCTATATATTAATTCTCAGAATTACCCGGTACTACTCGAACACTTCTGGTAATCTCGAAACGCTTCCGGTTTCTCATTATTTCTTTTATTCCCAAAACTATTCGGATAATCTTTTCTCATATTCCTAACTCCTATAGAACTCAACAGATCATAACCCCTTAAGCCTGTGACCCTGCAAGTTCGGTAAAATATAGACATGAACAAAACACCTTTCGTTCAATGATCAATAGTGGAACCGTGGACATCCATATTGATCCCTATACTTACAAGAATGATATTCAAGTGAACCTTTGGTTATCATATGCTATTTCATTTGCTTCGTGGTACGCTACAAAACCCGAGGTGTGATATATCGGTATCTCCGCGAGTCATTCACATGCCCATTATACCTGCCTCCTCGTTACCTGTTTTGTTCTTCTTTCTCTTTATCGTGTTTCGGGATCCAAGTGACATAGTCACCTGTGTTTGGCCAGACGATGATGGATACTGTCGGTGTCAAAACCGGCAGATCTCGGGTAGGGGGGTCCCGAGCTGTGGATCTTGGATCGATGGGTAACAGGAAACGTAGAGACAACGTTTACCTAGGTTCGGGCCCTCTCGAGGAGGTAAAACCCTACATCCTACTTGGTTGTATTGATGTGTTTGTATGACAATTACAGAGTTGATCTACCATGAGATCAGATGAGCTAAACCCTAGGTGGGAATGGCAATAATGGTTCTCCCTCTCTACGGGCTAACCCCTCTGGTTTATATAGGCACCAGGGGTACCTAGGGTTACACATGGTCGGTCACCATCAGGGGATAAACATGTCGTTCATGCTAACTAGATGTGGAGGATACACTAAGTCTTCAGAGGTTTCCTTCTGGAGCACCGGGTCGTCTGTAGTCCGGCCTTCCATTGGTGAATCAAGAGCAGCCCACCAGTCCGGCCCATGAGAGATAGGCCGGCAACCCGAGGACCCCTTAGTCCGGGACACCCTCAGTAGCCCCCGAACTAGCCTCCAACGCCGAAGTTGATAATCTTCGTCACCTCCATGCTTCTTAAAGTCTTCAGCTTGAGGGGCGAGTGATAACCCACAAGTATAGGGGGTCGCAACAGTTTTCGAGGGTAGAGTATTCAACCCAAATTTATTGATTCGACACAAGGGGAGCCAAAGAATATTCGCGAGTATTAGCAGTTGAGTTGTCATTCAACCACACCTGAAAGACTTAATATTTGCAGCAAAGTTTTTAGTAGCAAAGTGGTATGATAGTAACAGTAACGGTGGCAAAAGTAACAGTAGCAATTTTGTAGCGATTGTAACAGCAGTAGCAACGAAAGTAACTTAGCAAAGATCAATATGTGAAAAACTCGTAGGCATTGGATCGGCAATGATAATTGTGTTGGATAATATTCATCATGTAGTAGTTATAACCTAGGGTGACACAGAACTAGCTCCAATTCATCAATATAATGCAGGCATGTATTCCGTATATAGTCATACGTGCTTATGGAAAAGAACTTGCATGACATCTTTTGTCCTACCCTCCCGTGGCAGCGGGGTCCATAAGGAAACTAAGGGATATTAAGGCCTCCTTTTAATAGAGAATCAGAACAAAGCATTAGCACTTAGTGAATACATGAACTCGTCAAACTACGGTAATCACCGGAAAGAATCCCAATTATTGTCACCTTGGGGTATGCGGATCATAACTCGTAATAGGTGTCTACAACTTGCAAGATAGGATCAAGAACACACATATATTCATGAAAACATAATAGGTTCAGATCTGAAATCATGGCACTCGGGCCCTAGTGACAAGCATTAAGTATAGCAAAGTCATAGCAACATCAATCTCAGAACATAGTGGATACTAGGGATCAAACCCTAACAAAACTAACTCATTTACATGATAAATCTCATCCAACCCATCACCGTCCAGCAAGCCTACGAAGGAATTACTCACTCCCGGCGGTGAGCATCATGAAATTGGCGATGGAGGAAGGTTGATGATGACGATGGCGACAGATTCCACCCTCCGGAGCCCCGAACGGACTCCAGACCAGCCCTCCCGATGAAGAACAGGAGGCGGCGGCGGCTCCGTATCATAAAACGCGATGAATCCTTCTCTCTGATTTTTTCTCCGCGAATAGGAATATATGGAGTTGGAGTTAGGGTTGTAGACGGTCCAGGGGGCCCACAAGGCCTTCAGGTCTGCGCCTGGGGGAGGGGGGGGGGGGGGGGGGTAAGCGCGCCCTTAGGGCTTGTGGCCCCTGGGTGGCCCCCTCTGGTATCTTTTCCCGCCAGTATTTTTTATATATTCCAAAAATATTCTCCGTAAATTTTCAGGTCAATCCGAGAACTTTTATTTCTGCACAAAAATAACACCATGGCAATTCTGCTGAAAACAGCGTCATTCCGGGATAGTTCCATTCAAATCATGCAAATTAGAGTCCAAAGCAAGTGCAAAAGTGTTTGAAAAAGTAGATACGATGGAGACGTATCAACTCCCCCAAGCTTAACCCATTGCTTGTCCTCAAGCAATTCAGTTGACAAACTGAAAGTGACAAAGAAAAACTTTTACAAACTCTGTTTGATCTTGTTGTTGCAAATATGTCTAGCCAATATTCAGGTTTTCAGCAAAGATTATAAACTAACCATATTCACAATAACACTTAGGTCTCATATTTACTCATATCAATGGCATAATCAATTAGCGAGCAATAATAAGATATCTCGGATGACAACACTTTTTCAAAACAATCATGATATAATATGACATAATGGTATCTCGCTAGCCCTTTATGATGTTGGGAAACGTTGCATGGAAAACAAAAAAAAATCTACGCACACACAAGATCTATCCATGGAGATGCATAGCAACGAGAGGGGAGAGTGTGTCTACTTACCCTCATAGACCGTAAGCAGAAGTGTTTGATAACGCGGTTGATGTAGTCGAACTTCTTCGCGCTCCAACCGATCAAGTACCGAACGTACGGCACCTCCGTGTTATGCACATGTTCAGCTCGGTGACGTCCTCTGCCTTCTTGATCCAGCAAGACGGCGAGGTAGTGGATGAGTTCCGGCAGCACGATGGCATGGTGACGGTGATGGTGAAGCTATCTCCGCAGGGCTTCGCCTAAGCACTACTAAAATATGACCGGGGAAAGGCGGCAAGAAAGAGATGGGAGAGAAAGGGAGGGTGAAAGAGATGAAAAAGTTGTGGAAGAGGCGAGGTAGCCACTCTAGGGGAAGGGAGCACCCTCCACGCGCCATCGGCCACAGAGATTGAAATGGGGATCACGCGCGGGGAATAAAGGAGTGGGGCGGGAAGATAGGGGAAAAGGAGGAAGTAGTAAGGGGGTAGGGGAAGAAGGCGAGTGGGAAGGCGGTATATGCGGGCGAGGGCGCGGGGGAGGGAGAGAGGAAATACGACGAGTGAGGGGGTTAGAGAGGTGGGGCTTTTTTCCCCGCTTTTTTTTTTTTTTTTTTTTTCTCGGCACTCCGGACCTTTTTCGTCCGTACATGTTGTGTTGTGCTAGGCGCCCCCCTCCCACATATATATAGGTGGGGGGAGGGGGGAGCAGCCAGGAGGCACCCCCAAGTAGGCCGAATCCTACTTGGGGTCCTCCCCCAAGTGGCGCCCCCTTCCTTATTTGGAGTGCGGGAGGAAGGAAGGAGGAGGTGCCCCCCCCTTTCCTTTCTCTCCTGAGGAGGGAAAGGCAGGAGGGGCCACCCCTCCCCTTTCCTTCCCCATAGTGCCGGCCAGCCAAGGGAGGGGTGCGCCAGCCCCTTTGTGGGCTGGTATGTCCCCTCCTTTGGCCCATAAGGCCCATAACTTCCCGGGGGGGGGGGGGGGGTGCCCGGAACCCCTTCCGGTGACCCGATTTCTTCTCGGTACGTCCCGAAACACTTCCGGTGTCCAAATATCATCATCCTATATATCAATCTTTACCTCTCGACCATTTTGAGACTCCTTGTCATGTCCGTGATCTCATCCGAGACTCCGAATAACATTCGGTCACCAAAACATATAACTCATATAACACTACATTGTCAACGAACGTTAAGTGTGTGGACCCTATGGGTTCGAGAACTATGTAGACATGACCGAGACACTTCTCCGGTCAATAACTAATAGCGGAACCTGGATGCCCATATTGGTTCATACATATTCTACGAAGATCTTTATCGGTCGAACCGTTATGACAGCATACGTAATTCCCTTTGTCCATCGGTATGTTACTTGCCCAAGATTTGATCGTCGGTATCTTCATACCTAGTTCAATCTCGTTACCGGCAAGTCTCTTTACTCGTTTCGTAATACATCATCCCGTAAATAACTCATTAGTCACTTTGCTTGCAAGGCTTCTTATGATGTGTATTACCGAGAGGGCCCAGAGATACCTCTCCGATACTCGGAGTGACAAATCCTAATCTCGATCTATGCCAACTCAACAAACACCTTCGGAGATACCTGTAGAGCATCTTTATGATCACCCAGTTACGTTGTGACGTTTGATAGCACACAAGGTATTCCTCCGGTATCCGGGAGTTGCATAATCTCATAGTCAAAGGAATATGTATTTGACATGAAGAAAGCAATAGCAATAAACTGAACGATCAATATGCTAAGCTAACGGATGGGTCTTGTCCATCACATGATTCTCCTAATGATGTGATCCCGTTATCAAATGACAACACATGTCTATGGTTAGGAAACCTTAACCATATTTGATTAACGAGCTAGTCTAGTAGAGGCTTACTAGGGACACGGTATTTGTTTATGTATTCACACATGTATTTAAGTTTCTGATCAATACAATTCTAGCATGAATAATAAACCTTTATCATGAGTAAGGAAATATAAAATAACAACTTTATTATTGCCTCTAGGGCATATTTCCTTCAGTCTCCCACTTGCACTAGAGTCAATAATCTAGATTACATAGTAATGAATCTAACACCCATGGAGTCTTGGTGCTGATCATGTTTTGCTCACGGAAGATGCTTAGTCAATGGGTCTGCCACATTCAGATCCGTATGTGTTTTGCAAATCTCTATGTCTCCATCCTTGACCTTTTCATGAATGGAGTTGAAGCGTCTCTTGATGTGTTTGGTTCTTTTGTGAAACCTGGATTCCTTCGCCAAGGCAATTGCTCCCGTGTTGTCACAAAAGATTTTCATTGGACCCGATGCACTAGGCATTACACCTAGATCGGATATGAACTCCTTCATCCAGACTCCTTCATGTGTTGCTTCTGAAGCAGCTATGTACTCCGCTTCACACGTAGATCCCGCCACGACGCTCTACTTGGAACTACACCAACTGGCAGCTCCACCATTCAATATAAACACATATCCGGTTTGTGACTTAGAGTCATCCGAATCAGTGTCGAAGCTAGCATCGACGTAACCATTTACGACGAGCTCTTCGTCACCTCCATATACGAGAAACATATCCTTGGTCCTTTTCAGGTACTTCAGGATGTTCTTGACCGCTGTCCAGTGATCCACTCCTGGATTACTTTGGTACCTCCCTGCCAGACTTATGGCAAGGCACACATCAGGTCTGGTACACAGCATAGCATACATGATAGAACCTATGGCTGATGCATAGGGAATGACTTTCATTTTCTCTCTATCTTCTGCAGTGGTCGGGCTTTGAGTCTGACTCAACTTCACACCTTGTAACATAGGCAAGAACCCTTTCTTTGACTGATCCATTTTGAACTTCTTCAAAACTTTATCAAGGTATGTGCTTTGTGAAAGTCCTATTAAGCATCTCGATCTATCTCTATAGATCTTGATGCCCAATATATAAGCAGCTTCACCGAGGTCTTTCATTGAAAAATTCTTATTCAAGTATCCTTTTATGCTATCCAGAAATTCTATATCATTTCCAATCAACAATATGTCATCCACATATAATATCAGAAATGCTACAGAGCTCCCACTCACTTTCTTGTAAATACAGGCTTCACCGTAAGTCTGTATAAAACCATATGCTTTGATCACCTCATCAAAGCGTATATTCCAACTCCGAGATGCTTGCACCAGTCCATGGATGGATCGCTAGAGCTTGCACACTTTGTTAGCACCTTTAGGATCGACAAAACCTTCCGGTTGCATCATATACAACTCTTCTTTAAGATATCCATTAAGGAAAGCAATTTTGACGTCCATTCGCCAGATTTCACAATCATAAAATGCGGCAATTGCGAACATGATTCGGACAGACATAAGCATCGCTACGGGTGAGAAAGTCTCATCATAGTCAACTCCTTGAACTTGTCAAAAACCTTTCGCGACAAGTCGAGCTTTGTAGACAGTAACATTACCATCAATGTTAGTCTTCTTCTTGAAGATCCATTTATTCTCTATGGCTTGCCGATCATCGGGCAAGTCCACCAAAGTCCACACTTTGTTCTCATACATGGATCCTATCTCAGATTTCATGGCCTCAAGCCATCTGTCGGAATCTGGGCTCATCATAGCTTCTTCATAGTTCATAGGTTCGCCTTGGTCTAGTAACATGACTTCCAGGACAGGATAACCATACCACTCTGGTGTGGATCGTGCTCTGGTCGACCTACGAGGTTCAGTAGCAACTTGATCTGAAGTTTCATGATCATTATCATTTGCTTCCTCTCTAGTTGGTGTAGGCATCACGGGAACGTATTTCTCTGATGTGCTACTTTACAATTCGAGAGAAGGTACAATTACCTCATCAAGTTCTACTTTCCTCCCACTCACTTCTTTCGAGAGAAACTCCTTCTAGAAAGATTCCATTCTTGGCAACAAAGATCTTGCCTTCGGATCTGTGGTAGAAGGTGTACCCAATTGCTTCCTTAGGGTATCCTATGAAGACATACTTCTCCGATTTGGGTTCGAGCTTATCAGGCTGAAGCCTTTTGACATAAGTGTCGCAACCCCAAACTTTAAGAAACGACAGCTTAGCTTTTTTGCCAAACCACAGTTCATACGGTGTCGTCTCAACAGATTTAGACGGTGCCCTATTTAACGTGAATGCGGCTGTCTCTAATGCATAACCCCAAAACGATAGTGGTAAATCGGCAAGAGACATCATAGATCGCACCATATCTAATAAAGTATAGTTACGACGTTCGGACACACCATTACGCTGTGCTGTTCCAGGTGGTGCGAGTTGTGAAACAATTCCACATTGTTTTAAATGAAGGCCAAACTCGTAACTCAAATATTCGACTCCGCGATCAGATTGTAGAAACTTTATTTTCTTGTTACGACGATTCTCCACTTCACTCTGAAATTCTTTGAACTTTTCAAATGTTTCAGACTTGTGTTTCATTAAGTAGATATACCCACATCTATTCAAATCATCTGTGAAGGTCAGAAAATAACGATACCCGCCGCGTGCCTCAACACTCATTGGACCGCACACATTGGTATGTATTATTTCCAATAAGTCATTAGCTCGCTCCATTGTTTGGAGAACGTAGTCTTAGTCATCTTGCCCATGAGGCATGGTTCGCAAGTATTAAATGATTCATAATCAAGTGATTCCAAAAGTCCATCTGCATGGAGTTTCTTCATGCGCTTTACACCAATATGACCTAAACGGTAGTGCCACAAGTATGTTGCACTATCATTATCAACTTTGCATCTTTTGGCATCAATATTATGAATATGTGTATCACTACGATCGAGATTCAACAAGAATAGACCACTCTTCAAGGGTGCATGACCATAAAATATATTACTCATATAAATAGAACAACCATTATTCTCTGATTTAAATGAATAACCGTCTCGCAAAAAACAAGATCCAGATATAATGTTCATGCTCAACGCGGGCACCAAATAACAATTATTCAGGTCAAAAACTAACCCCGAAGGTAGATGTAGAGGTAGCGTGCCGACGGCGATCACATCGACCTTGGAACCATTTCCGACGCGCATCGTCACCTCGTCCTTAGCCAATCTTCGTTTATTCCGTAGCTCCTGTTTTGAATTACAAATATGAGCAACCGAACCAGTATCAAATACCCAGGCGCTGCTACGAGCATTAGTAAGGTACACATCAATAACATGTATATCAAATATACCTTTGTTCACTTTGCCATCCTTCTTATCCGCCAAGTATCTGGTGCAGTTCCGCTTCCAGTGACCATTCCCTTTGCAGTAGAAGCACTCAGTTTCAGGCTTGGGTCCAGCTTTGGGCTTCTTCCCGAGAGTGGCAACTTGCTTGCCATTCTTATTGAAGTTCCCTTTCTTTCCCTTGCCCTTTTTTCTTGAAACTAGTGGTCTTGTTAACCATCAACACTTGATGCTCCTTCTTGATTTCTACCTCCGCGGCCTTAAGCATGCGAAGAGCTCAGGAATCGTTTTATTCATCCCTTGCATATTATAGTTCATCACGAAGCCTTTGTAGCTTGGTGGCAGTGATTGAAGAACTCTGTCAAAAACACTATCTACTGGAAGATCAACTCCTAGCTGAGTCAAGTGGTTATGATACCCAGACATTTTGAGTATGTGTTCACTGACAGAACTGTTCTCCTCCATCTTGCAGCTATAGAACTTGTTGGAGACATCATATCTCTCAACCCGGGCATTTGCTTGAAATATTAACTTCAACTCTTGGAACATCTCATATGCTCCATGACGTTCAAAACGTCTTTGAAGTCCCGGTTCTAAGCCGTAAAGCATGGCACACTGAACTATCGAGTAGTCATCAGATCGAGCTTGCCAGACGTTCATAACATCTGCTTCAGCTCCTACAGCAGGCCTGTCGCCTAGCGGTGCATCAAGGACATAATTCTTCTATGCAGCAATGAGGATAATCCTCAAGTTACGGACCCAGTCTGTGTAGTTGCTACCATCATCTTTGAACTTAGCTTCCTCTAGGAACGCATTAAAATTCAGGGGAACGGTAGCTCGGGCCATTGATCTGCAACATAGATATGCAAAACTATAAGACTAAGTTCATGAGAAATTAAGTTCAATTAATCAAATTACTAATGAAATCCCACTTAAATAAACATCCCTCAAGTTATCTAAGTGATACGCGATCCAAATCAACTAACCCGATCATCAAGTGAGATGGGGTAGTCATCAATGGTGAACATCTCTATGTTGATCATATCTACTGTATGACTCACGTTCGACCTTTCGGTCTCCAGTGTTCCGAGACCATGTCTGTACATGCTAGGCTCGTCAAGTTTAACACAAGTATTCTGCATGTGCAAAGCTGTCTTACACCCGTTGTATGTGAACGTAGAGTCTATCACACCCGTCATCACGAGGTGCTTCGAAACGACGAACTTTGGCAACGGTGCATACTCGGGGAGAACACTTTTTATCTTGAAATTTAGTGAAGGGATCATCTTATAATGCTATTGCCGTTCTAAGCAAAATAAGATGCATAAAGGATAAACATCACATGCAATCAAAATATGTGACCTGATATGGCCATCATCATCTCGTGCTTTTGATCTCCATCTCCAAAGCATCGTCATGATCTGCATCGCCACCGGCTCGACACCTTGATCTCCACCGTTGTGTCGGGGTCGTCTCACCAACTATTACTTCTACAACTATCGCTAATGCATAGTGATAAAGTAAAGCAATTACATGGCGCTTGCACTTCATACAATAAAGAGACAACCCTAAGGCTCCTGCCGGTTGTCGATATTACAAAACATGATCATCTCATACAGCAACATATATCACATCATATCTTGACCATATCACATCACAACATGCCCTGCAAAAACAAGTTAGACGTCCTCTACTTTGTTGTTGCAAGTTTTACGTGGCTGCTACGGGCTTCTAGCAAGAACCGTTCTTACCTACGGCAAAAACCACAATGGTGTTTCATCAAGTTTGCTGTTTTAACCTTCTTCAAGGACCGGCCGTAGTAAAAATCGATTCAACTAAAGTAGGAGAAACAGACACCCGCCAGCCACCTTTATACAAAACTAGTTGCATGTCTGTCGGTGGAATCGGTCTCATGTGCATGGACATGTAAGGTTGGTCCGGGCCGCTTCATCCCACAATACCTCCGAATCAAAATAAGACGTTGGTGGTAAGTAGTATGACTATCACCGCCCATAACTCTTTGTGTTCTACTCGTGCATATCATCTACGCATAGACCTGGCTTGGATGCCACTGTTGGGAAACGTTGCATGGAAAACAAAAAAAATATTCTACGCATACGCAAGATCTATCCATGGAGATGCATAGCAATGAGAGGGGAGAGTGTGTCTACGTACCCTCGTAGGCCGTAAGTGGAAGCATTTGATAATGCAGTTGATGTAGTCGAACTTCTTTGCGCTCCAACCGATCAAGTACCGAACGTACGGCAACTCCGCGTTCTGCACACGTTCAGCTCGGTGACGTCCTCCGCCTTCTTGATCCAGCAAGACGGCGAGGTAGTGGATGAGTTCCGCTAGCACGACGGCATGGTGAAGCTATCTCCGCAGGGCTTCACCTAAGCACTATGAAAATATGACCAGGGGTGTAAACGGTGGAGGGGGGCGCCGCACACGGCTAAGACAATGTTGTGTTGTGCTAGGCGCCCCCTCCCACATATATATAGGTGGGGAGAGGAGGGAGCAGCTAGGAGGTGCCCCCAAGTAGGCCGAATCCTACTTGGGGTCCTCCCCCAAGTGGTGCCCACCTTCCTTATTTGGAGTGCTGGAGGAAGGAAGGAGGAGGTGCCCCCCCCTTCCTTTCTCTCCTGAGAAGGGAAAGGCAAGAGGGGCCACCCCTCCCCTTTCCTTCCCCATAGGGCCAGCCAGCCATGGGAGGGGCGTGCCAGCCCCCTTGTGGGCTGGTTTGTCCCCTCCTTTGGCCCATAAGGCCCATAACTTCCCGGGGGGGGGGGGTGCCCGGAACCCCTTTCGGTGACCCGATTTCTTCCCGGTACGTCCCGAAACACTTCCGGTGTCCAAATATCATCGTCCTATATATCAATCTTTACCTCTCGACCATTTCAAGACTCCGCGTCATGTCTGTGATCTCATCCGGGGCTCCAAACAACATTCGGTCACCAAAACATATAACTCATATAACACTATATCGTCAACGAAAGTTAAGCGTGCGGACCCTACGGGTTCGAGAACTATGTAGACATGACCGAGACACTTCTCCGGTCAATAACCAATAGTGGAACCTGGATGCCCATATTGGTTCCTACATATTCTATGAAGATCTTTATCGGTCGAACCGTTATGACAACATACGTAATTCCCTTTGTCCATCGGTATGTTACTTGCCCGAGATTTGATCATCGGCATCTTCATACCTAGTTCAATCTCATTACCGGCAAGTCTCTTTACTCGTTCCATAATACATCATCCCATAACTAACTCATTAGTCACTTTGCTTGCAAGGCTTCTTATGATGTGTATTACCGAGAGGGCCCAGAGATACCTCTCCGATACTCGGAGTGACAAATCCTAATCTCGATCTATGCCAACTTAACAAACACCTTCGGAGATACCTGTAGAGCATCTTTATGATCACCCAATTACGTTGTGACGTTTGATAGCACACAAGGTATTCCTCCGGTATCCGGGAGTTGCATAATCTCATAGTCGAAGGAATATGTATTTGACATGAAGAAAGCAATAGCAATAAACTGAACGATGATTATGCTAAGCTAACGGATGGGTCTTGTCCATCACATGATTCTCCTAATGATGTGATCCCGTTATCAAATGACAACACATGTCTATGGTTAGGAAACCTTAACCATATTTGATCAACGAGCTAGTCTAGTAGAGGCTTACTAGGGACACGATATTTGTTTATGTATTCACACATGTATTTAAGTTTCCGATCAATACAATTCTAGCATGAATAATAAACCTTTATCATGAATAAGGAAATATAAAATAACAACTTTATTATTGCCTCTAGGGCATATTTCCTTCATCTGAGACTGCAAAACATAAATGCAGAGCACCCCTGAATATCAAGGACTGACTAGACATTGTAATTCATGGCAAAAGAGATCCAGTCACAGTCATACTCAATACTAAAAAAAACAAGGAATATAAATGACAATGGTGCTCTCCAGCTGGTGCTTTAATAAGAGGATGATGACTCAACAATAAAAGTAAATAGATAGGCCCTTCGCAGAGGGAAGCAGGGATTTGCAGATGTGCCAGAGCTCGAAGCTTTTAAAACAGAGAGGAATATAATTTTGAGCGGTATGCTTTCATTGTCAACATAACAACCAAGAGATCTCACTATCTTCCATGCTAGACACATTATAGGTGGTTCCCAAACATAATGGTAAAGTTTTTACTCCCCCTCCACCAACAAGCACACTTCACGGCTAGCCGAATCCATGGGTACCGTCCATACCAACAACAGTCCTGGGGGAGTTTTGTTTCATTATTATATTTTGATTTTGATTTAGATCATGGAACTAGGCATCCCAATTACCAGCCACTTTCTTGTGAATGACAAGCGAATACACACTCATCGTGAGAATAGCCCACCTAGCATGGAAGATACTGACAACCCTCGATCGCTACATGAGCGATCCGGGCATACAAAACAGATTATTATTTGAAGGTTTAGAGTTTGGCACATGCAAATTTACTTGGAACCGCAGGTAAATACCGCATATAGGTAGGTATGGTGGACTCATATGGAACAACTTTGGGTTTAAGGAAGTGGATGCACAAGCAGTATTCCCGCTTAGTACAGGTGAAGGCTAGCAAAAAGATTGAGGAGCGACCAACTAGAGAGCGACAACGGTCATAAGCATGCATTGAGATTAATCAACATTGGGTACAAGCATGAGCAGGATATAAATCACCATGAACATAAATATCGTGGAGGCTATGTTGTTTTTTATTTCAACTACATGCAAGAACATGTGCCAAGTCGAGCCACTTGAATCATTCAAAGGAGGATACCATCCTATCATACTACATCATAACCATTTTAAATGCATGTTGACATACAAGACAAACCATTATCCACTCCTAGCTAATTAAGCATGGCATGAGTAACTATAATCTCTAGTTGTCATTGCAAACATGTGTCATTCATAATAGGCTGAATCAAGAATGATGAGCTAATCATATTTACAAAAACAAAATAGGTCGAGTTCATACCGGCTTTTCTTCATCTCAGTCATTCCATCATATATCGTCATTATTGCCTTTCACTTGCACGACCGAACGATGTGAATTATAATAAGAGTGCACGGGCATTGGACTAAGCTGGAATCTGCAAACATTTATTCAAAGGAGAAGACAAGGTAATATGGGCTCTTTGTTAGATCAACCATAATGCGTATGAGAGCCACTCAACATTTTCAGCGTGGTCTTCTCCTTACGACCCAAAGAAAAGAAAAGAATTTCAGAGAAACACACTGATTTTTTTTGAAGTTTTTGTTTTTCTGAAGAAAGTAAAACAAAAACGAGAAAAACTATTTACACGGGAAAGCTCCCAACAAGCATAAGAAGAATGAGAAATATTTTTGGGTTTTCTTTTTAATACTACAACTAATTAAACTAGAAAGAAAAACTAAAAAGAAGCAAGAAATATTTTTGGGTTTTATCAAAGTTTTTCAAACACACAAGAAGAAAGCAAGAAAAATAAACTAACATGGATTATACAATGAAAAAGGATGAACACCGACAACCGGAATGAATGTGTGATGCATGAATGTAATGTCGGTGAGAGATATGTACTCCCCAAGCTTAGGCTTTTGGCCTAAGTTGGTCTAGGGCCACGGCTGGCCGGGATGATGTCCAAAGTCATAGTTGGGGTTGAACTGGATTGCAACCGCTACTACTTGGAGGGTTGCCTCGTTGAGGCGAGCGGTCTCCCTAGCTCTCTCATTCTCGTCTGCCTCCTCTCTAAGTATGAAATATATTCGTTTTACCTGGAAGTCAAAGAAGGTAGGAGCAGGGAGCGTAACATAGACAACACGCTGCCTGTCAAAGATTAGTCTGTACTGAAAAGGCAACTCGCTTCTCTCAAGAAACTGGAAACATCCATAGCATCATAATCAAGGAAAGCAGGTGGCAACTGAATATCATTTTCTTTAATTGGAACCCAAGATAATGAGCTAAACGTGTGGCATAAATTCCACCAAAGAAGTCCCCAGCTAGAGCATTATTATGTAACCACCTTGCAATGATAGCCCCCAAGTTAAATTGTTTATCATTCATTACCGCACTCTTGAGGACAATAAGATCGGATGCGTAAAGGTGGCTATGGTCATGTTTACCGTTAATGCATCTACCTATAAAGAAGGCAAAGTAATGTAATGCAGGAAAGTGAATGCTCCCTATAGTAGCTTGTGTTATGGTTCTGGTTTCACCTACAGTAATGCTAGCAAGGAACTCAGCGCAATCAGATTTACGAGGTTCAGTATATATGCCCCATTGCGGAATTTTGCATGCATCATTAAATTCTTCAAGGTCCATGCTAAATGATTTATCATATAGATCAAATAAAACAGAGTGTGTATTGTGATGGACCGAATACTTAAATCTCCGCACAAAGGAATCAGTAAGGTTGTAGTACTGCAAACACTTATCTGACACGAAGTCCGTTAGGTCGGTGTTATGCACATACATATCAAATTCTTCCTTGAAACCTGCACGAGTCATGAAGTGATCCGACGGCCATTCACAAGGCCGCACTAGAGCTTCCCGCGGTGGTTCAAGGTCCGGCTCATGTATCGCGAGCCTTGGGGATTTCTTCTTCGAGGAACCACCTTGGAACACTTTCCTAAACATTTTCTTCCTCTGAAAATTTCTGAAATTTTTAGTGACTCAAAATAGAAGTGAACCAAACTCAACAAAATTGATAGCAACTACTCCTACAAGTGTCTAGAGGCTATATCATGCAACAACACTACTTTGGACCATATAAATTTGACATGCAAGCTCAAGAACATGGTCACCACAGCAGCAAAAATTTGCAATATATAAAGCACTAGAACAAAAACTAATTGGACCATTGGAGGAGTCACATACCGAAGAACAATCCCTCAAAATAGTTTCAGAAACGGAGCTCCAAGCAAGGAGATCGAAAATGGCAGCAAGAAGAGCAAGAACACGGGTTTGAACAATTGTGTGATTTTTTCTGGAGGAAGACGAAGTGGATGGGTGGCTGGAATAAGTGAGGGGACCCACGTGGGCCCCACAAGCCACCTAGGCACGCCCAGGGGGGTGGGCGCGCCCTGTGAGCTTGTGGCTCACAGGTGCACCCCCCTAGGGTGTGTTCAGTGCCAATTTTTTCAAATATTGCATAAAAAATCATACTAAATTTTTAGGGCATTTGGAGATCTTTTATTTTCTGGTCATTTTTTATTGCACGAAAAATTTAGAAAACAACAAAATAATAGCATTTCTACTTCATTAATTCTAAATAACAGAAAGTAAAAAGTGGGTACAGAAAGTTGTGTTTACTAAATTCATCCATATCATGCCCGTCAAAAGGAATCCATCAATAAGGTTGATCAAGTCTTATTAGCAAACTTCTTCAGAATGACATGAAACCAGAGAATTTTCGTATAACACTAGGTTACCTCAACGGGGATATGCATGTCCCCAATAATAAGAATATCATATTTCTTTTTGACAGTAGGAATAGGGAATTCAAAACCTATAATAGTAATTGTTGAAATTTTTCCAATAGAATTGATACTATTCACTTGAGGTTGTTTCTTTGGAAAGTGTACCGTATGCTCATTACCATTAAAATGAAAAGTGACATTGCCTTTATTGCAATCAATAACAGCCCCTGCAGTGTTCAAAAAGGGTCTACCAAGGATGATTGACATACTGTCGTCCTCGGGTATATCAAGAATAACAAAATCCGTTAAGATAGTAACATTTGCAACCACGACAGGCACATCCTCACAAATACCGATGGGTATAGCAGTTGATTTATCAGCCATTTGCAAAGAGATTTCAGTTGGTGTCAACTTATTCAAATCAAGTCTACGATATAAAGAGAAGGGCATAACACTAACACCGGCTCCTGGATCACATAAAGCAGTTTTAACATAGTTTCTTTTAATGGAGCATGGTATAGTTGGTATTCCTGGGTCTCCTAGTTTCTTTGGTATTCCACCCTTAAATGTGTAATTAGCAAGCATATTTCAAAATATCAGTCAACTGCATGCACAAAAAGACAGGTCTAAGCATTTCAACAAAGCGCTCAAATCTTCATCATCCTTATTCTTTGAAGTTTTAGGAGGAAAGGGCATGGATTTCTGAACCCATGGTTCTCTTTCTTTACCATGTTTCCTAGCAATGAAGTCTCTTTTATCATATCTTTTATTCTTAGTTTGTGGGTTATCAAGATCAACAACAGGTTCTATCTCTACATCATTATCATTACTAGGTTGAGCATCAACATGAACATCATTATTATTATTATTACTAGATTCATGTTCATCACCAGATTGTGTTTCAGCATCAGAAATAGAAATATCATTTGGATTCTCAGGTGTGTCTATAATAGGTTCACTAGAAGCATGCAAAGTCCGATCATCATTCTTTTTCTTTTTATTATTAGAAGGACTAGGTGCATCAATATTAATTCTTTGAGAGTCTTGTTCAATTCTCTTAGGATGGTCTTCAGGATACAAAGGTTCCTTAGTCATTTTACCACCTCTAGTCATAACTCTAACAACATGATCATTCTTTTTATTGTTTATTTTATTAAACAAATCATTTTGTGCCTTGAGAACTTGTTCTACTTGAGTTTTTACCATGGAAACATGTTTACTAACAACCTTGAGATCATTAACAGTTCTAAACATATAGTCACTCAAGTGTTCAATCATAGAAGCATTTCTTTTCAATTGTCTACTAACATATGCATTGAAGTTTTCTTGCTTAACAATAAAGTTATCAAATTCATCCAAGCATTGACTAGCAGATTTAGTATAAGGAACATCACCTTCATCAAATCTATAGAGAGAATTTACCTCTACTACCTGTGTTGGGGTATTAAGACCATGTATTTCTTCAATAGGTGGTAAATTCTTAACCTCTTCAGCTTTAATACCTTTTTCTTTCATAGATTTCTTTGCCTCTTGCATATCTTCAGGACTGAGGAATAGAATACCTCTCTTCTTTGGAGTTGGCTTAGGATGTGGTCCGGGAAGAGTCCAATCATTATCATTACTCAATATATTATTCAATAATACTTCAACAACAGTTCGCTCCCTGAAAACACAACCAACACAACTATCTAGGTGGTCCCTAGAAGCATCGGCTAGTCCATTATAAAAGATATCAAGTATTTCATTTTTCTTGAAAGGATGATCAGGCAAAGCATTAAGTAATTGGAAAAGCCTCCCCCAAGCTTATGGGAGACTCTCTTCTTCAATTTGCACAAAGTTAAATATTTCCTGTAAAGCAGCTTGTTTCTTATGAGCAGGAAAATATTTTTCAGAGAAGTAATATATCATATCCCGGGGACTACGCACACAACCAGGAGCAAGAGAATTAAATCATATCTTTGCATCACCCTTTAATGAGAAAGGAAACAACTTAAGAATATAGTAATAGCGAATTTTTTCCTCATGAGTAAATAGGGTGGCTATGTCATTTAATTTAGTAAGATGTGCCACAACAGTTTCAAATTCATAACCATGGAAAGGATCAGATTCAACCAAAGTAATTAACTCAGGATTGGCAGAGAATTCATAATCCTTATCAGTAACAAAGATAGGTGAAGTAGCAAACTTAGGATCATATTGCATTCTAGCATTCAAAGATTTTTCTTTCAACTTGACTAGTAATTTCTTAATTTCATCTCTATCCTTACAAGCAAGGAAGTCCCTAGCTACCTCTCCATCCATAACATAACCCTCAGGTATATTAGGCAATTCATATCTAGGAGTGCTAGGTCTAATAGGTGTTTCAAAGTGTTCAGTTTCAATAATTTTATCAGTTTCAGAAATATCATCTGTTTCAGTATTCTCAATATCTTTAGCTCTAGCAAGTTGTTCATCAAGAAATTCACCTAGTGGCACAGTCTTACCAAGCAGAGTAATAGTATCATCATAAGCATTATTCATAGCAGAAGTAGCATCATCAATTACTTGCAACATATCAGAATTAATAGCAGGTGGTGGTATCGCAAGCTTACTCAAAGCAGAAGGTGAATCAAGTGCAGAGCTAGATGGCAGTTCCTTACCTCCCCTCGTCCTAGAGGGAACGATCTTGGTTCTGGTATCTTTAAGATTCCTCATAGTGATCATCAGATATAAATCCCAAGTGACTCAGCAAATAGAACTATGCTCCCCGGCAACGGCGCCAGGAAAAGGTCTTGATAACCCACAAGTATAGGGGATCGCAACAGTTTTCGAGGGTAGAGTATTCAACCCAAATTTATTGATTCAACACAAGGGGAGCCAAATAATATTCGCGAGTATTAGTAGTTGAGTTGTCAATTCAACCACACCTGAAAGACTTAATATCTGCAGCAAAGTTTTTCATAGCAAAGTGGTATGATAGAAACAGTAATGATGGCAAAAGTAACAGTAGCAATTTTGTAGTGATTGTAACAGCAGTAGCAATGAAAGTAACTTAGCAAAGATAAATATGTGAAAAGCTCGTAGGCATTGGATCGACAATGATAATTGTGTTGGCTAATATTCATCATGTAGTAGTTATAACCTAGGGTGACATAGAACTAGCTCCAATTCATCAATATAATGCAAGCATGTATTCCGTATATAGTCATACGTGCTTATGGAAAAGAACTTGCATGACATCTTTTGTCCTACCCTTCCGTGGCAGCGGGGTCCATAAGGAAACTAAGGGTGTAAGTGCATCTAGTGCCACCCCTAGTTGGTTTTGGAGTATTGACGACAAACGTGGTTGAGGGACTAATGTGTTTGTGAGAAGTGCAGGAGAACACAGGTAGAGGTCCCTCACCGATTCGGTTTACCTATCAGAGATGACCCCTAAAAATGTATGAAGACATTGAAGACAATGGTGGTTCATGAAGACATTCACGTCGAAGATAATGACGTGTGAAGACATTCACTTGAAGACAATGGAGTGCGAAGACATATTTTGTTTCATCGTTTCATTTTCTTCTTTCTTGAGTCATAGGAACCACCGAACTGTCAAGTGGGGTCCAAGTGAACAAAGTCAGAAAACTTATGTGATGCTCAACCCAAATCCTATGTCTTCGAGTGATGACAATGAGAGAAAATCTTATCCAGAGTTGGATGAGTTAGCTTTGCTTGTAGCCCAAGTCAAGCTGTCGCGTGTGTTTGAAATCCGACCGTTGGGCATGTGTTAGTTCCTTAGTGAGTCAGGGTCATTTCGGACATATCATGTCGGGTTGCCTCCTGGCTATAAATAGCCCACCCCTTACACCATAAATTAGTGGCTGCTCAGAGTTAGTGCACGGCTTTTGTCATTTGAGAGCAACCCACCTCCGAAGCCTTTGAGAGAGAATCCTTGCGAGGACAATACCCAAAACACTCAAAGCCCAAAGAGTGTTTGGCATCACTGAAGTCTTTCTGTCCGCGTGATCTGAAGACTTATTACACTTGAAGACTGTGTATCTTCCAGTCAGTTAGGCGTCGTGTTCTGAGGATACAAGAGTCATTGTGGATCGCCGGTGAACGAAGTCTGTGAAGGTTTGGAAGTCTACCTTGAAGACTTAGCAGAGTGATTGGGCGAGGACTAAGTGACCTTAGCTCAAGGCGAATAAGGTGAAGTCACGGTCTTATGAGTTCAATCTCAGCCTCCCTAACCAAACGTACAGTTGTCACAGCAACTGGAACTGGTTTACCAAATCCTTTTCTTCGTCAAGCAACCGGTTCTACCACTTCACCCTTTACTTACTGTATAGCTTCGTGAAGTCATTGCTTGCTTGCTCTATTTGACTTCACTGTGTGAAGACATTCTCCTTGTTTGCATATTTGGCCTCATACTATCTTCCTATTCTGATCCACTCTACCTAGCTGCTATCTGTCTTCGTGTTTATCCTGTACTATTTCCTTGACTATGGCATGGCTGGGGTAGTTTATCCTCTGCTGCATACTGTCTAGGTTGTATTTGGTTGTTTGTCTTCGAAGACATTGCATGTCTTGAAGACTTTCATAAAAATTGCCTATTCACCCCCTCTAGTGAATAACTGCACTTTCAATTGGTATCAGAGCAAAGTGTTCCCTTGTTCTGTGTGATTCGGTTTAACCACCTGGAATTTTAGCTATGTCGACTGCAGGGATAATCAAAGTCTCCGCTGCGTGCCCCGTCTTCGTTGGCATTGATTACCCCTACTGGAAGAATAAGATGCGCATGCATCTTGAAGCCATTGACAATGACCTCTGGTATGTCGTCAGGACTGGCGTTCCCAAAGTCGGTGAAGGCGTCACCGCTACTGATGTCAAGAGGTTCGTACAATTGGACTCAACTGCCAAGAACATCATCTGTGGTCATCTAACCAAAGGGCAGTACGGCCGTGTGAGCGCTCTGGAATCTGCGAAGCTAGTCTGGGACTGGCTGACCAAGGTCAACGAAGGTGTCTCAACTCAAAGAGACTCAAGAATTGATGTGCTTCGCAATCTCTTCAACCGCTTCAAAAGGCTTAACAATGAAAATGTCCAGCACACCTTTGACCGTCTTACTGATATCACCATTGAGCTTCGTGCTCTTGGCACCACTGAAATCACCAAGCATGAAGTCATGAAGAAGCTACTGAGATCACTTGACAGCTCATTTGACACTCTAGCCTTGATGATCCAAGAACGCCCTGACTTCAAAGATCTCAATCCGTCTGACATACTTGAGAGGCTCAACACACATGAATTCCAGCTATCTAAGAAGAGAGATATCTATGGTCCCAACTATGGCCGATCTCGTGCTTTGAAGGCAAAGGCTGAATCCTCATTTGAAGAATCTGACTGCAGTTCTGATGATCCTGAAGACATAGGCAAAGAGCTAGCAATGCTTGTGAGAAAGTTCCAAAAGTTCTCCAAGAAGAATCGATTCGGAAAATCTTCAAGATCCAGCTCCAAAAATGATGAGTCTTCCACTCGTGACTACAAGAAAAGAACATGCCACAAATGCAAGAAGCCAGGCCACTACATATCTGAATGTCCTCAATGGGACAAGGAAGCAAATAAAAAGAAGAAGAGCAAGGAATATGACTCTGACGATAAGAAGAAGAAGAAATCCTCAAAGTCTTCTTCAAAGTCTTCATCTCACAAGAATAGCTCATCTAGCAAGGCTCGTGTGCTCATTGTCAAGGAAATGGATTCAGAGGAGGAGTCTGCTTTTGAGGAGGCGGAGGTGGAGTCTAAGGAGGAGTCTAATTCAGGCGTGGCAAGCCTAGCTCTAGCCTCAGCATTCGTCGTCAAGTCCATCTTCAATAATGAAGATAATGATCACAACGCCGACACTGAAAATGATGATGACGACTCTGCTCCTACCTACTGCTTCATGGCTAGAGGTGCTAAGGTAAACTCACGCGATGCTTACTTTCAGACCTCTAGTGAAGATGACTCTGAATGTGAATCCAAACCCAGCTATAAAACTCTTGCTAAAATTGGAACTGAGCAACAAACAGCCATGGAAAAGATTCAAAAATTGCTAGACAAAAGCGATGACCTATTGGACGAGGAAATGAATTGAACTCAGTCCTTAATTGAAGACTTAAAAAATCTTTGAGTTAAGTATGAGGAACTTGAAAGTCATCATGAAACCCTCTCAGTTACTCATGAGAAGCTTTGCTACGATTATCTTCAAAGGAAGCAAGATCTGGAGAAACTGAGATCGTCTCATGAAGATCTTGAAAAGGAAAATGATTCACTACTTGCTCAACAAATCAGTTCTGCTCAGGAAGATTTTGTGCCACCTTGCTTAAAATGCCTTGAGCGTGACAATGCTATTTCTATTGCTAAATGTTCTACTGCTTCTGAAGTTGCAATATCTTCAACTGTTGATGTGGTAACTTGTAGGGAAACGTTGCATGGAAAACAAAAAAAAATTATACTCACACGCAAGATCTATCCATGGAGATGCATAACAACGAGAGGGGAGAGTGTGTCTACGTACCCTCATAGACTGTAAGCGGAAGCGTTTAATAACGCGGTTGATGTAGTCGAACTTCTTCGCGCTCCAACCGATCAAGTACCGAACGTACAACACCTCCGCGTTCAGCACACGTTCAGCTCGGTGACGTGCTCCGCCTTCTTGATCCAGCAAGACGGCGAGGTAGTGGATGAGGTCCGGCAGCACGACGGTGTGGTGACGGTGATGGTGAAGCTATCTCCGCAGGGCTTCGCCTAAGCACTATGAAAATATGACCGGGGGTGTAAACGGTGGAGGGGGGCGCCGTACACGGCTAAGTAATTGTTCTGGTTATGCTAGGCGCCCCCCTCCCACATATATATAGGTGGGAGGGAGAGGGAAGAGGCCAAGGGGCCACTACAAAAAAAATAAACTTCCGTGATGATACGTGTTTGTCATAGTAGGTCACGTTTTCTGTCATGCATGTACATCCATGACGATTTTATGACAGAATCAAGATAGTCATACCTGTGCTATCATAGAAGTATTCCATGACAATACCAAAATTATCATCATGGAAGTGTCCACTTCCATGACGATAAATGCCGCGTCATGGAATTTCTTTCGTCAAGGGTAACCGACACGTGGCATCCACCGTAACGGGTCGCCGTTAAGCTATCGGGTCCGGTTTTGGATCCGATAACCCGCTAACAGCCACGACCAATGGCGATTTTCCACGTGTACAATTCTCATTGGCCGACGGAACCACATGTTAGCTCCGCGTTGGCACAGATGTCACTCATCCAATGGGCGAGATGCGCCTATGATATGTTGACACGTGGACCGGCCCAAAATTGGCCCATAAAGATTAAATGGGCCGGCCTAGCTAAAGGCTCACAAGATTTTGCAGACCATAATGAGCCGGCCCAGCTAAAGGCCCACAAGATTTTGCAGACCATAATGGGCCGGCCCAGCTAAAGGCCCATAAGATTTTGCAGACCATAATGGGCCGACCCAGCTAAAGGCCCACAAGATTTTGAAGACACTAGTGGGTCGGCCCATTAACAGGCTACCATGTTTTGGGCCAAATGCCGGCCCATATTTGATCCAGTCCATTTAACAGCCTGCCACATTCTGGGCCTAATAAGGGCCCATATGAGATCCGGCCCGTTAATAGCCTACCATGTTCTGGGCCATATTACGGCCCATATCAGATCCGGCCCTTTAAGAGCCTTTCATTCTTTGGGCTAAATTATGGCCCATATCAGATTCGGCCTGTCAACTGGACACTGTGCTTTTGGGCCCACTTGAGGCCCGGTTAGGATTTCTGTTTGCTAAAGGCCCATTTAATAGTACGGCCTGATATTAGTTTCGGCCTGTTAAAGGCCCGTTTAACATTTCAGCCCTATATTTATTTCGGCCTGTTAAAATCCCATCATATAGTTGGGCCTAATTATGGCCCGCTTTGCATCCGGCCTGCTCACAGCCGATAATCTGATTGGGCCAAACAAGGACCGAGACAATTTTGGCCTGTTAACGGCCCCTGATGTGATTGGCACAATCATGGGTCGGGGTCTATTTCGGCCTGCTGTCGGCCCGTGAGCTGTTCGGCATGTTTCAGGCCCAACCTACTTTTCAGCCTACTAAAAGCCCATTGAATTTTCTTGCCAAAATAGGGCCGACGGTTTACTCGGCCTATTAAAAGCCCGAAACTACTAGTGGTCCAGTTTACATTTAGGCCTGTTAACAGACCAAGATGACTGGTCCCATGATGCGGCCCATATATAGTGATTTGCATGTCGGCCCGATTATGTACCATAATTTTATGGTTTGGCCGGTTTACTTTTCATGGAGTGAAGACAGGATATATATATAGTAAAATAACTGCAGCATCGTGAATAATAAAAAACCTAGACTATACAATAAATAAATTACGGCATATTACATCCATTGGGCATCAAAGTTTGCCACTATGATAATAAAGCACAAGCAGACAGCAGATTACATACACTGGGCATCAAAGATCGCCACCAGTGCAAATAAACACGCCGACAAAATAATATACAAAACCGACAGCACTTCAATAGAGTTCAAGAAAGGTTAGCCCTGCTCGGGAGCTGCAGCGCAAGCAGCTGAGCAAGCTGATGAGACTGCGCTTGTTTGACGCTTATATCCTCCTCACTCTGAAAGAGAAACAAGCAGACAGATGACAGGTTTTGCACATATAAGTATCAAGAACTCATAAGTATCAATGGTTAGTGTGCTGTCAATTTATCCCATTTCAGATTGGCAAATAAAGAGACAGTTTAAATAATAGTAGAATGATATGACATTGTTCATAGTTAAGACATTGCAGAATATGACATTGTGCTGTAGTGGGTAGTTTCACCACACCACTGGATTACGGATCAAGAACAGAAGCATACATGTAGTGCAAAAGAAGATCACTTGCTCTGTATAGTTTAATTTACAGGTTATGAAGAAGGAACTTGGTTGTACAACTGAAAACTTAAATTGAGAAGGAAAAACTTTTATTTATGAACTTCATAATAAACTTTAAACATGCAATTTGATGCAAACACCAAAAATAAACAACTGTTGCAGTCATGCCTAACCAAATATACACAACAAAGTTTGAAGACTTGAGAAGGACAAACTTACATTAGTAGTGAAGACCGGCTCTATAAAGCCCTTGTCCATGCTGATGGGGGGGGGGGGGCAATTCAAGAAGTTTACCACATAATCTTCTTCATAAGCATTGCCTTTATTCTACATTTTGTTAAGAGTAAATATAGATGTGATAATATAAGAAAAAATGGAGAATATTTAAGATAAGATGAAGAGTGATGCTACATAACCAAGTAGCTATAAATGTAAGTACAGTGATACAGGCAAAAGGTACATCCAAGAGCAATGCAGAGCTAAACTTCTTCAGTACCATTGGTTTTATCCAACCTTATGGTAAGAGTAAATATAGATCTGATGTGTAGAAAATGGAGGGTAAAGGAAAATAAGCTGTAGAGTGATGGTACATGAACAACTAGCTGTCAATATAAGTACACTGATAAAGGACAGAGGTACTTACAAGAACAATGCAAAGCTAAACTTTTTCATTGGCATTGGGTATATTCTACATTAATGTAACCATTAATACAGATCTGATAATTTGGAGCGAACAATTGATAAGCAAGCTATCATGCATACTGCTATCACATAATGAACCAGGTATGAATGCAAGTACAGTGATATAGGACAACATGTACTAACAAGTGCAAAGCAGCGGGCAGCATATTTGCGATATCCTGTCGTCCTTTTCAAACCGGAATTCTTCTTCAAGCAGATTTCCTGCAAAAGAGATCCGTAAGGCACATGCAAAAAAGTAGAAGTTCAAATTGTCATGTGATATCATAGACAGTACCTCATCCTGGGAACGAGACCAGTGCATAACAAGGTTTTTCCATTCAATGTCTTCTAAATTTAGCACAGGAGACTTCACCGGAAATTCGTTTATAGACTTGCCATCAAAGTGTGTTTTCCTCAGGTAACGCCGATACTGCTGCAATGCTTCCTTGAAAAGGGCAAGCAAGCTTTGCTTGTCATGACTATCCAGATTGACCCTCGCCTACTTACAGCAATGTAATGTAAATCATTGATGTGTCAATCAGCAGAAAACAGGAAAATAATCACCATGAATAATAGCACTTACACATAAGTGGGACAAGAATATGTGTTTGTCTTCACTATAATCTTCCCATGATGGGAATATATGCACGTAGTCCCTAACAACATTGAAAGCATTGTCTTTTAAACTGGGAATAACTGGAATGGGGTTCCAATTTGCAGGAATTGGTCGTCTCTGCAGTTGGGATAGGTCTTCGGCCGGTGGACTTGCTGTACTTTTTGCTGGAGTGGGATTTTTCTATGGTACGGCTGGTGCTATGGCAACTGAAATTGGCATACCTTTTGTTGGAGTGCAGGTCCTGTGTGGTGGGGCTAGTGAAGTATGGGTACAGTCTGCTGGAGCCGGTCCTACGTTTTGTGTCACTGGTTGTAGAGCCAATATAAGTGGGGTGCTATCTGATTTCTCTGGCACCACCACATTTTTCAAGGACTTTGCTGGTGCTCCTTCAAATTCGGCAATCACCCTCTTCCTTTTTGATGTCTGATGCACAAGAACAACATTTCAGTGAAAAAACATGGTATGATGACAGATGGAATATGTATTGATAATGGATGGGCATGGCATCTTGACATATATAATGAGTAAACTAAGCGGATGGCGGTGCAACAAAGTAGAAGAAATGCAAGACACCTTATGCAAGATACGCGCAATCAATAAAACCTTGCCAAATTAGAACAGGCAACTTGATGGGTGATTAGGACAGGCCATCTGCCTTCGACTCCTCGAGGTCAGAATAGTCATTAGGATCATATTCTGAACAAGAATCTGCAGGTGGGGAGCATATGAGTTTCTTTGCATCCAGAATGGAACTCAATGCCTTGGTGCCAATTTTGTTAGTCATTGCAGTGTTCCACAATATTCTTCTGGTGCGCGCATTCTCATATTCATTGTGATTACGTACAATTTCTGATAAGCATGAAAACATAAATAGTAGTGAGATTATCTTTGTAATGCAGAGGATATTCTAATATAGGGGCTCCCTGTAAACCCTTGTGTGTTATCACTGGATTCTGATGAGAAAGCCCATGTGTGTTGTAATATGGTGCGTGCATTAATATAATCTGGCGCAAGTACACAAAAAAATAGGCTCCAGAAATAAGGATAGTTGGCAGATGATAGGTTCATAATATACTGTATAGAGAGTTTATTGCCAAACCATGATAACAAGAGCACACAGCAACTAGGCAGATCATAGTGTACATAAAAGGGGTACACCATAACCAGCATATATAAATCGGGAAAGTGGAACTGGCTGGAAAATACGGTGTTGTATCGCCGCTACTAATTGAAAGCCTATCGATCACGTACAGGCCAACTCTATCAGCTATTGACTGCAGATGCCTCTGCTCCCCTTCCTGACAAGGAACATACTGTACGTACTAAATACAAAATAACAAAAGAGGAACATGTTAAAGAATAGAAGAGGAAGCATATTCTTGAGATTCCGCTTCTTTCCATACAATGTTGGTTGCCCACTCATGATGAATCACAGCACCCAAAGAAATGCAATTCCATGATGTCTCTCTATATGTGGCCACATGCATTTGGAAAATCAAGTGGGAGCATTAGCTGACCAATTAAATGTGTGTTTGTTAACTAATATCAGTATCATATCACAATTCATATTTGAAGAAGTAAGCTTTGGACTTATGATTGGTGTGTTGTTTAGCTTCAAGAGTGGACTGCTGCTAGTGCGACACAAAGCAGCTACACAGATCATAGTGTAGATATAACGGGAAAACCGTAAGCATGACAAGTAAAATCAGGAAAGTGGAACTTGCTGGAAAATATGGGCTACTATTGCCGGTACGGCTAGAAAGGCTTCAGATACTAGCTCTCTTCAACTGAAGGTGCGGTACTGTTAATATCAGTGTAACTCTCAAAGGCGACACAGCTCCCCGCATTTCCTTGCTAATCTTATAGGATTCAAGTGGGCAGGCCACTACAATTCCTATTCCTATGTTTACAAAATCCTACGAATCAAAGAGGCCCGAAGAGTTGAAAGTGTCCCTGCTCCTCTTCACTACAAGGAACATACTATACTACTATTCTACTCCCTCCGTTCCAAAATATAAGTCTTTGTAGAGATTTCCACTATAGATCACATACAGATGTATACAGATACATTTTAGAGTGTAGATTCACTCATTTTGCTCCATATGTAGTCCATTGTGGAATCTATACAAAGACTTGTATTTAGGAACGGAGAGAGTACTTAATAAAGAAGAACAGAAGATGAACATGCTAAAGAAGAGCAAGGAGATTTTGGATAATAAAATGTTCGTTGTGCAGTGCCCACACATGATGAACCAGAGCGCATTAAGAATGCAAATCCCTGCTGTCTCTCTATATGTGGTGCACGTGCTTTTCGAAAGTAAAGTAGGAACATTAGCTGACCAATTAAACATTATCTGTTTTAGTAATATCAGCATCATATCAGATTCGTATTTGAGCAACAAGTTTGGAATTATGAGTGGCACATTGTTTAGCTTGATGGATTGAGGAGCAGTGCTAAGCAGCTACGATGATGGTACTGAATATAAAGGAATGTCTGCATGCAAGTCACGTGACTTTCATCATTTGGGTCAGTCGACCATTTCAGGCGGTTGGATGAAGATCCTACATCTCCTAACCCTTCTTCTTCCTCATCTCTGATTCTTCCCCTACAGAACACCGCACGGGCCGCCGGCCGAACCACTGGCCTCGACCCCCCCGCCCTCCCCTGAACCGCCCCCACCACCTGTGTTCCTCCGCCACCCCACCCCCACCCCCGCCCCCACCCGCGTCGAGTTTTTTTCCTTCGGCGAGGCCCCACCACCGCCAGCCCACCGCCCCCAACAACCACCGTCCCCACCCGAGCCCCTTCATTCCCTCCGGCGAACTCTGGCAAGCTCTCAAAAATCGACTGACCCAATTTTGAAATTTAGTCTACTGTCATTTCACTAGTGTGGAATATAAAAGGGGAAAACCATAAGCATTGCGAGTATAGTGTTGAGCGTGCCATGGCGGATCTGAAGGTGCAAACCGAACAAAGGCAACTTCGCAACCAATGTTTGCTTTCAACTAACAAGTAAGGTCCTAAGTGATGGACACGAAATCATAGTAAAGCAGTGGTGATCTATTTTCTTGCTGCGATAAATAAGTTGAGCAGATACGAAAGAGTACTGCCTCTGGTGCGGCGCAGTGTATGCATCTACTGAGAATTTGACAGTGCTGCGGTAGCGATGGCTGTTGGTGGCGTGGAAGCAGATCTAGGAGGGTAGACGGTGGCGGCGGGGGAAATATCCCAGCGCGGTGGACGAGACAGCATGGTGGACGATGGCGGGGATGAAGCGAGAGGACGGGATGCAAGGATCCTGGTCCGAAGCCGTGGATGAGAGAGGTTGATCTCTTGTATTGGACGATGGCGTTGGGGTATCAGCTCCGACATGGTGGAGGAGGACGGTGGTGGATGGGGTGGCGGACGGAGGAGGCTAGGGTGGAGAGGGTGTTTTAGCGCCCACAGAGTACGAATGTGGATATGGAGGGAGAGAGGTAGGGGGAACCATGTCTTTGGGATGCGCTTGTCTCAAATGAGGGGAAGGTTACCAACTTATCCCCGGTTTAAAATTTCAGACATCACAGGAATATTGGGCTGCTGGGGATAGGACGGTAATCTCGCATACACCGAATATTTGCCGACGGAGATTTCGGCCGAGGAGAGTTTGTTTTGGCGCCCACCGTGTATGAATCCGGGTGAGAGGCGATTTCGGCCGAGGAGACACTGTGTTTTGGCGCCCACCGTGTATGAATCCGGGTGAGAGGCGGTTATGTCATGTTTGAGTGAAATTACAAACCTGCCCCTATCAAGACCTATTGAAATCGAGCCGACATGTGTTGCATGTCAGGGACAGGCAGTAATTTCCATCTCCCATATTTTGGTTTCGGGCGGTTACTGCGAGTTTCGCCGCTTCGTTCAAATTTTTGAGAAAAAGCTTGCAGGTTTACCGTGCCAACTCAATTCCAATCGATTTTGTATTCTTTTTTTTCGGGGAGGATCCATTTTCGATTCAAATAAAATTCTATATACATCATTTTTTATATATACTTTCAAAAGCACAACAAAGAATTCTGCTCCTTTATATATTTAATATGATTTACAAATACAATGATCTCAAAATCATAAGGTTGAATTCAATTTTTTAAACCAAATTATGTTCTACTCAAATGTATGGATCAGTAATATCTAGATATTAAATAACATAGATGCGCGCGAATTCATATGAGTATGCATGTTTGATAGATCAATTTTGGTTCGAGTATGAATTACATGTATCATTATCTCGAATTCAAATATTTGAATCCCTTTTATGTTGACATTTTCTATACACGCAACTAAATATTTGAATCTCCTTTCACGCCCATCTCTCTCGCGTGCTCCTTCATGTAGCTATCACTCTCTTTTCTCCAGCTCACCCACACGCTCACTTCATGTTTCTCCTATTTTTGCAAACATGGTCTCTCGCCGTCTCCCTTGAGAAGTGTCACACTCTCCCTATCATTATACATTACACGGTTTTCATTATCTCTCACGTCTCTATCATTCTCTGGTATCACTAGGTACCTAAGCTTTCTTTTTCACCGCCACACACACACACTCTCACTCGTCTTTCACTTTGTCTTTCTCTCTAGGGTTCTCTCACGCACCCTATATCTTTCTAGATATGAATCCTACCACTAAAATTACTCTCTCCCGCACACACAACATTTGTTGGGGTCTCCTTTCCATCTTCATCTCAGTTATAAAACTGACATTATTCATTTGTTTACCGATCAGACAAACTCTCCCCCCCTTTCTCTCTCTCTCTCACACACACAACTCCTGGTTCCACCCCCCTCCCAACTACCGTCTCTCACACACACACACAAAACTCTCGCTTTCGCACCCCCGACTCATATTTCTCTCACAAACATTGATCGACCAGCCTCCAGATTGGTTTATACATCCGCACACTCTTGCTTCCACTATCTCATACATGTCTCTCTCGCGCTCCTTGTATCTATGTAGATTTTTCGTCCCTTCTTGAGACACGCCCTCTCGATCGTGCACACACACTATCGCCTCATTTTATGGTGATACCTCTCGCACACACACTCTTTGTGTCTTTGTCACACACGCCCTCCGTCCTCCTCCTCTCTCCCTCTCTCTCTCACACACACCACACACACACATGGGCTTTTTGCAACAATATACCACTTCTCGAATCTTGAAATCAACCACATTCCTTCCTTATCTCATCAAAACTGCCAAAGGAATATATTTTGAGTGAAACATACCATATTTTTAGTGATATACGTATTTCAAAACTAGACTCTTTTCTATCAAATCGGTGAATATGTATTAATCTACTTTGAACGTGTGGCAACGCATTGGCACATTGCTAGTTATTACTGTATAGTTTTTTGGACACCAGTCAAACGGTGGAGTGCATATATGAAGAGAAGAGGCGCACGCACGCAGTCGGTCTCTCGCTGTCTTGCACACATGAGAGTTACGTAAAGGCACCATAAACAAATAAACCCTAGGTGCACGATTGCTGCATGCGCTGGTACCGGGTACATGGTGGAGCGCACCTTTATAGGAATAGTCAGCTCGCGTGAATTTGATCCGTAGGAGTTGATGGTCGGGACCACAGGTGAACGACCTGGAGGCGGTGGCTCACCAGTCGCCACTGATCGAGTTGCCACGTTTAAAATATCATTTTTTTAGCGGGGTAAGAGTTCCAATTTTCAATGGCGCGTTATACTAGTTTTTAGAACGATTGGTATGGAGCGAAAATGGAATTCATAACTACTACCTCCGTCCTGGTTTACTAGTCCCCATCGTATTTTGGGTCAAAGTTTGTCCATGAATTTTACTTGTAAAATGTGAATGGAAATGAGATTTTGTTATACCCAAACAAAAAAAGGACCAGAGGGAGTGATTGCTCTGACACGGTAGCGACCTCTCATAGCGCAGGCATTGAACCGGCGCGTCGGCCAAGAGGGCCCCACTTGCTGCACGCCAGGCTGAACACGCCTCCTCGCCGCATGCAACCGGCTTCAGACTGCCCCGCCTGCCTCCATTGAATCCGCGCGTGTGCCGGCAACACGTCCTTCCGCGAACCGGCCGACATTTTAGAACACAACGCCGGTTGGCTCCTCTCGTCCGTCCGCTATTTAAACGAGGCCAGATGCCTGGCAAGAACTGCACCACACCACCGCTCCCCATATCCTTCTTGCACCATTTTCTCCACACTCTCCATAGCATCCAGTGAGCAGGAAGACGAGTTATCCGGCATAAAAGCCGGCTGGGTGCCCCGACGAACCAGGCAACTCGCTGCCCCACCTCCCTCCCGGCCCCAGGCCGTCAGTACCATGGGCGAGGCTGCAGGCGGGCAAGCGGAGGAGCAAGCCACCGCTCCAAGCTGGCCCCTGGTGCATCAACTCGATGCTCCAAGCCTGCTCGCAGAGAAGTGGCCAGTTGCTGCACGCCGGCACACGAGGGACCATGGCGTTCAGTGCACCGTGGTTGGCCGCGCCATCCAACGCAAACGTTGGTGGAACCGCGGCATGCTAGCAGAGGTGGCCAACATGTCCGCAGCCACCGCCGACATCGAGGAATAGTAGACCACGGGAGCCGCCGCCGCTTAGAACCCACGAATGCGACGACCACCGAGTCGCCGGCATAGACACCCGATGTGTTGCCCGGTTTGGCTCAAAACATCGTGGACCCCAGCCGTGGCTGGCATTAGAAATTATACCTGCTTCCAGAAGTTATTCGCATTTAGTCAAAAAATGTCCAAAAAATAATTAATTACGTATGGTCTTGACTTGTTGTGCTCGCACTGGTAGTAGGAACTAGAGATTTTCTTTATTTTGTAACTCTCCTGACATTTTTTTTGAGTTTGAAGTGAATCATGGTTGTGGACATTATCTATGAATGTGCAGATATCTATGAACATGAGTTTGATGTGGAAGTTGAACTTGGAATGTTGGGCTTGCGTGTGAACTATACCATGTCCAATGGTTCATCTGTTATTGTTTGGAAAGTAATGGCTGTTATTACATGACCCGGAAAATATATATTTTGTGCCACATCTAGGCATCACAGACTTACATACATCTCAGTAGATGCACGAACATCACAATAGGCATGCTGACTGGATAAACATTTGAACCTACCTATTATGAATGAAAATTTGTATTTAGAACAACTTTAGATAGCAGGAGACGCCTAGCCTGCTCTGCCTCTGCTAGCTTCTTTCTGGCTTCTTCCATCTCTTCTTTGGCTTGGGTGAAGAGAGCATCTGATTGCTCTTTTCGCTTCTTCAGGAACTCAGCTACATTCTCAAGGGCTGCTGCACGCTTTGTTTCAGCCTTTACTAGAGCAACGAGGACACGAACACTTGACGACTCCACCTGGCTTGTGAGTAATCCAGCATCATCTGGGAATTTGCACCTTGTGTCTAATCCAGCATGATTAGGCAAATGGCACCTTGTGTGTAATCCAGCCTCATTTTGGAAACATGATCTCGAGGTTGACCATACTTCCCTCCTCGCAGGAACTGCTTCCTGACATGAAGAAGTTACTTCTTTTTTAGATCAATAGTCAGAGCTCCCCAGATCCATTAAGTAGAAGCCCGATAAACAGGACTAGGAGAAGTGAATTCAAAAGGAGTAATATAAAAGCAGACTGTAAGGTGAGAACACCCACTTCCTACATCAAGCTAAAAAGGAAAGCGTTAGGACGATTATGACTGTGCTTATTACATATCAAACAGAGCCAGCTTATAGAAACTATGACATATACATCGAAGAACACAAGGCTAAGAGAAATAGAAAAACCAGCAGAGGGGTGCACTAAGCCAAGGGTTGCTTCAGCAAAACAACCGGCAACCAGATGATCTCCAGGGCGTCTGTAGGCGCATTTAACTGACTAGCTTCAACACTAAATTGCAAAAGATTCATCCTATAGCATGGTTGGTCCACTAAGTAAATTGAGATCCTACAAATGATTGAGAGCCTAATCAAGTGTACAGGAAATTGTTTGTCTCGCCTATTATTGCTTAATAGTCTGCCACACTGCTGGATTGCATGGAAAGAACCCTAGCCAAGCAGACAACGTGGTTTGACGCTGCTTTCGGCTCAGGGCTTGCCCAGGGCCTGGTCTGGTCCTGTGTTCACTACTGCTGCCACACACATACCATGTCAAAGTAAAAAAAAATGGTCAAAAGAGGGGGCTCCCTCCGATTTCATTGACGAGACCATCAGGGACACACAAAACATCCACCACTGCTAGTCAGGTTCTCAATGTCAAAGTAATTGAAAGGTTGTTACTTACCAAAGCTCGTTTTACAGATTCGGTGCAGCTCCTCTTTAACTTGTGACGTTCCTTGAAGATGTCCCCAACATCCCGTATTTGGTCTTCATTGCTCCTCTGCATGTTCGCATTCATAGTTTTAAAATCTCGACATGGCAAGAAAAATATAGTAATACTCACGCATCTTGTGGGCAACATTAAAGCACTCATCTGCCATGTTAGCACGAGTGATTTTTAATATCCTACTATGTGGCTCTTCAACTTTGCTAGAACTACGTTGTGGTTTCATTTTGAGTGAATAGAACAGGGGGGTCACCTCCCTGCTATTCTAAAAAACTTTCCATCATTTGCGACACTACTGGTTACAGATGAAGAGCCTACCCAAGCACAACGCAATACAGGAGCGACGCACAATTACAAGATGATATTCTGTTCGACAATGCAAGCTATAACCAATTACTTTTACCGGAACAATAGCAACTAGGAAATTTGAAGGGTAGGTATGAACATAATCGGAACTGCACATGTACTGCTTAGAGAATCAATATACACATTACCAATCAAGGAGGAGTACAAAGGTTGCGACGGCGTCTGTGCATCATGGTCGGCAACGTGAGTCAGTTCATTGTCGACGACGGTGGTGCTGCAGTGCTTGGCGTCGGCTTCTGGGAAGCAGATCCGAGACCGTGGAAGACGGCGCCGGGGAAGCGGCTCCGTGTACGACGGCGATGGCGGACTGGCTCCAGTGCGGCGTACAACATCGTCGATGAGGCAAATGCGCTGAGGTGGATGAGTGCGCCGATGAATAAGGGGAGGGGCACGAAGGGAAGGTGCTGCGGTGCCGTGGAGAAGTCTATTTTGCGGTGGGGATAGAAAATGGGGAGTAATGAGGAGTACTCTGGGTGCCGGGTGGGGTTGGATGGGTGGGGTGGACGTGAAGTTACCAAAACAGCCCCCGACCAACCAGCTTTCGTCGGCCTGTTCGACCAAGGGTATGATGGTAACTTTGCATTGGTCAAATCTGAGTCGCGGGAGATCTCGATGGAAGCGGGAGATTTTGCCGCCGACCTGAAAATTTGTAACACTACTGTACTAGTACTCCCTACTCCCCGTCTAGAGTGTTGCGTGATTGGGCTGAGCAGCTAGGAGTACTACTAGTACTCGCTCCAATTTTATTTACTCTGCATATTATGTTTGACTGAAGTCATACTTCCTAAAGTTTGACCAAGTTTATAGGAAAAATATAAACATTTACCATAACAAATCTGTATGATGTGAAAGTACATTCAATAATGAATCTAATGGTGTTGATTTGTTGTTGTATATGTTAATATTTTTGTTTATAAACTTTGTCAGAGTTTACAAAACTTTCCTTTGACCAATGCTAATACGCGGACTTAAATAAAAACGGAGGGAGTACACATCTATTTTCTTAGTTTGTCGTGCCATTAATTATTTGTTGTAATTGTGAAATAAATATATTAAGCTATTGACTTCGAATGTAATGGTTTGTACAATTCAATATTTAGAATCGTTGTTGAATTCCAAGATGAATACCAGGTCTATAGTTCTTCACAATATGCTCAAACTCACATAATCCAACTCAAATGAAAATCTAAATGCATTTCATAGTTATTAATTTGTTGGATGCAACAAAACCAACCATAACTCTACATGATCCGGTCTAAAGCAATTTTCACAACACATCCCAATGTGTGAATGACATGTAGAGAGTTTGTGGACATGGAACAATGGCGGGAGAGAGATGTGTGCGCTCAACACACAGGATATACACCCAGTGGAAGAAAGAGACATAGGACGGGAAAGATTGTATATATGTGGGCGAGAGAGAGAGAGAGAGAGAGAGAGAGAGAGAGAGAGAGAGAGAGAGAGGGATGTATGGAGAGGAAGAAATTAGGTCTGTGAGCAAGATCGAGACATGTAATATATAGGGAGTGAGATGCGTGTGCATCGAGATTTGTCATGTGGAAGGAGAAGAGACAAGAGGTTTGATGAGAGAGCTCAAAAAGACATGGAATAGAGGGGAATCTTGTGGTTGAGGGATGATAATTTTGTGCGGGAGGGATGGAAGAGAGAGAGGGGGGGGGGAGTCACTCAGCCGTCGCCATGTCATCATGCTTCCAAATGGCCCCGCGGTCTCTAGTGCGGTCTGGTCGTCGTCTTTGTTCTTCCCGATGCCAAATAGTGAGCATGTGGGGGTGCAGATAAGCACAAGCGACAGGGGTCGCTATATAAACTTGGATGGGGATGGATAGTGGTGTGTGTGGGTGGGGGGGGGGTGTCAAATACTGAGAGAAATAAAACCTATGGAGAGAATATGTGTGCATAGTGAGCATGCGAGAGAGGCTAATGGTGCGAGACAGATACATCGTGTGCGTCAATGTTTAAGCAATATAGAGACATCGTGTTAGGGATACAAAGATAGGACTATGGGGAGTGTGTTTGCTAGGCAAAGAGACATAGCGAGAGATAAATATGTGTGTGCGTGGTACATGGTGTGTATGTGACAGAGAGGTACATGCATGCCAAATAGGGTTTTCATGAAGAGATTGTGTGTGCGAGATAGAGAGCGATGTAGGGGCCTTGAGGCGGCACGGGCTGGGTGAGGGTGTCAAAATGTGTGCGTTGATGCATGTGTTACATGCGATTGTGTGAGGGATGGTCGAGAGATGGTTGTTGTGTTATGCATGCTCCTCTCTCTCTCTCTCACACACACGCACACACAAAAAACACAAATAGAAAACCGTTCTCTCATGTATACACAACATCTCAGTATATCTCTATGTCTCACTCATACATGATCATTTGCATGTTCCCCTCTCTATGACTATCACACACACACACTGTCTCCACATTGCCCTTCCGCGACAACACACATGTAGACACATACACGCGTTCTCTCTCCGTTACACACACAAAATCTCTATTAATTTTTTTGTAGGGGGCACCTAAAATGCCCAAATCCAAATAATCACGAACCGAAGCTAAATACAAATATATGGAAATGTTGTAGTGTGAGGAACTTTTCCAGCCAAAAAAAGTAGAGTAATATTCAGGGATTGTTTTCACACAAACAAAAAGGTTCGGTCAATTTCCTTCCAGCGCGACACCGTGACGCACCTTTCTATCGACCACGCGGCCGTGGTGCACGCACTTGCACAGGATTCCGTATCGATGATGTGCTAACTAATGTGGTGTATAGGCGCGGCCGCGATCCACGCGCTTTCACAGGATTATGTGTACTAGTACGGTGTTCTTTTAAGTTTGACCAACCCTATAACCAAGCTCCCATAAGCGCACTCATCAATATGCCGCCGCCGTTGCACATGCGTACAGTCGCTGAGTACTGTACGGTGCAGTACTATCAATGCCATGTGGGACCTGACCCCACAAGTCATCCACACTATAGCACTGTACGGTACTGCAGAGAATCTCAACCCCTCACGTTGTCTGCAGTCCCTCCTCGCGATGACGCTGCACTGCCAAGCACGCGAGCAGGTCGAGCCGTGTCTATGCCCGCAGCTTACGAAGAGGAGGAGGACGAGCGCTTGCTCCAGCACGCCGGCGAGGAGGAGCTAGCATGTCATTGGCGTCTCTGCCCGCGCGGAGGAGGCTCGCATGGTGGCTGTCGCGGCGGAAGCCGGCCGCGCCCGCGCCGAGCCCGCAAACCGGGTGCGGACGTGGAATCTCCCCTTGAGACCTTCAATGCCATGTAGATCATGCAATCTGAAGGAACAATTTGGGTCAGTCGACTCTTGTGAGCCTTTGTATGCAACATGGATGGCCAGAAGGACTTCTTCAACCTCTGAAAATGATGCACTGTTCATCTTCTCTCTCAACCTTCGTGCCGCCAGCCCGCCACAGGCCTAACCGCCTGCCGCCGCCGCCCAGCCCGCCACAGGCCTAACCGCCTGCCACCGCCATGCTCCGCCCCACCCCCTCCATCCGTTTAACCCCGGGCACGATCCATTTTTTCTGGCGAACTGCATTCCACACCCAACACTCATAAGGTGTCATTGGCACCCTGCCACCCTAATATATATATTGGGGCAGTTTCTCTGCCATCTTCTTCCTTTGCTCTGGCGAACTTCTTCTTTCACAAATCAACAGACCCAAATTATACTACTAGTACATATTAAGTACAGTAGGAACATGAAGAAACGAGTAGTAGTACCAACCAGAAGAAGAACAATAGTAAAACACACTAGTACATACTAAAGAGTTCAAACAACCAGAAAGAACATACTAACATAGTTCTGCCGGGGGCTCAGCACAACACACCCCTAAAATAAAACTAAGCAACTAGTCCGCTTGACACTTCAGTAGAACCAGCATGAGCAACGACACTGCCACCTTACTCGGAGTCCTCGTCCACGTCCTCGACTTCATCCTCGTCCCTCTTCCTTTTCCTCTTCACCGACACTTCTTTGCTTGAACCGGACACTGGGCTCTGCTTCTTCATCCAACCCTTGTAGATATTTAAACAAAGGTAGGCATCCGTTGTTGCGTACATGATGTGATCTTCATCCAGTGTCTTCGATTCCCATGCATGATGAAACTTGGGGTGAGGTTTCTTCAGTTCATCGTACGAAGGATCAATCATGGCTGCTGCCAGGGTCAGCATTGAAGGCTGAGAGGAGGACACCAGGCTTTCCTTCTGGAGATCGAAGGGCTGGCCTACAACGAAGCCTATCTGACCCAGGACTCTCCAGTTGTTCGTAAAGTCTACAGTAATGAATTTCACTCTTTTTTCCTTGAGGAAGAACTCAAAATCCTGGCACCTATTGTTGGCATGGCATATGTGGTAGACCAAGCACACGTTATGAATGCAAACCTGGATCACGGCGGGCTTCTTCATCTCTGCCTCCTTTAGAAGCTTCTCCCTTTCCAGGACTAAGGTGTACTCAACATCTAGCCCAGTGACCCACTCATCCTTTGAACTTTCGAACATGTGTAGGAAGCGAGCAAGGCATGCTTCCACCGTCACGGATGTACGGGTGTAGATGACGATGAACTCATCGCCGGTGATGGTTCTAACCTTGTACTCACCGCCGATCATGGAGATTTGGGAGGCCATGGATTTTGGAGGCATGTTAGGAGAAGTGGAAATGGTGTAATGTGAAAGGACGGGACGACTGGGAGAAAACTATTGTAAGGTAGAAGACGGGGACGAGTAGGGCGTGCGAACGGCGTAGGGTGGTGGCTTGCCCGGTGGATAAACTGCTGCATGCCCCCAAAGAGTTCTCAAGTACTATTCGGGACCCACTAGATGTCATATCTACTAGACCCACATCGTAGGCCTGCCGGTATAGCTTCTGCGTGTTCGCACGCCATGCCGGCGCGTGCATCTAACTTTCACTTAATTCCGTGAACCGTCGCGCCTCCCACGACCTTCGCCTCCCTCGCGCGGTCGCGCCCTTTGAGACTTCAGATGGCTATAAATGAGCAATTTTTTTGCCTACTCCGCATGCATGATACTCCCTCTGGTCCTTTTTACTCCGCGTAAGATTTGTGTCAATTCAAAGTTTGCAAAGTTTGACCAAATTTATACTTAAAATATCAATATCTATAATACCAAATATATATTTTATGAAACTACATTTCATAATGAATATAAAAATATTGATTTGACATTGTGAATGTTGATACATTTTTCTATAAGTTTGGTCAAAGTAGAGGTACTTTGACTTAAGACAAAACTTATATGCACGATGCAGACTAGTTCCTTCGTCCAGGTGCGTTATGATATTGCCATATCATATATAGTCATCACAACAAGGTTAGAGTACTACTACTACCTCCCTTCTTATTTAAAGGGCTCGATTCAAAAATCTCACCTACTCTTTACGAAGATAGAGGCGGTGGAATAGTTTTTGTAGTATGCAAAAGTACTCAATTAATGCTATCGTTCTTCACAAATCTCCAAATCTTTTCCTCTCCATCATGTGTGAAAACAATCTGCATGCTTGACTCTCCGTCTCCCTCCGGCAGTCCCACCACTCCTCCCCGTGTGAAAACAATCTACATGCCTGACTCTCCTCCCCCCGCGCTCGTCCAATCCGTTGTGACCAGCAATATTTCCACCCCTCCCCTCCCCCATAATTTACTCCAACAAAAATATGCCTACATAGCTGTTATGTTAATCATGCAACATATCATACGTAGATGTGGCATTGCTCACTATAATTATTACGCCTCCCATGACATTCGGAAGAACGCTCACGTTCATCGCCTTTATCTCCTCCTCCTCCCTCTCAATTAAGGACCCGTCGACCACCATGGCATCGCCCCTCCCAAGCCCTAGGCGCCCCTCGCTGCCCCGAGCGGAGGGTCACGCGTCGCCGTTCCGTTCCTCGCCGCCACTAGTCGAGGCTGACACATTGGCGGTCCGTTCCTCCCTGCCACCAGTGGAGGATGACGCGTCGGTGTTCCGCTCCTCGCCACGACACGTCGAGGTGGACGTGTCGGCGTTCCCACTCTCGCCACCACGCGCATTGGTGGACGCGTCGGATCCCCGCTACGAGGAGAACGTCGCACCGCCCGCCGAGCCCCCCAGCTTGGAGGAGCTTTGGAAAGAAATGGAGGTCGCCTTGTGGGAGACTTTGCCTTCGGCAGAGCGCGCCAAAAGAGAGGCGGAGAAGAAGGCCGAGGAAGAGAAGCGCACCGCGAGGCATGCTGCCTGGCAGGCCTATGTCACGTCCAAGAGAGTCAGGCAATTGGCTCTATGGCAGAAGGCTCGTGTGAGGGCCGTGTTGGTGGCGGAGGATGCCCGTGCCAAAGCCCTGAGTGCAGTCGGGCCCAAGCGCCTCATCTACGCTTGGCGGTACGTGGACCGGGTGCACGCTTCTAGCGAGGAGGAGTACCTGTTGGCGCCGGATCACCAGACCGGTGAGATCGCGCTCGCCCGCCAGCAAGCCGCCAATCGGCACCTCGCGAGTTGCGAGGCCAAGGAAGAGGCATTGTGTCGCCGGGCTGGGAAACGGCCTTGCACGAGGGCATTCGTGGCACGCCGTACGCGCTCCACCCAGCGCCGTGGCTTTTATTAGGAATAATTTAGTGTCGTAAGGCGATCTCATTAGTTTTGGGACGGAAATGATAAATCCCGAACGTTCGGGAATTATTAGCATCGTTAATTAAGTATGTAAAAGGCAAAGTTTTTTTTGAAACGAGCTAAAAGGAAAAGTTTGGAAACCTTGTGTATCCGTAAGCATTTGTAAGTACGTGCATATAGCACAAACTTAACTATATATCACAGTACACGTCTCTCTCTATATATGCTTGTAGACTGTACTACTACTATTATGTATACACACAGGTGCCAATGCACGTTTAAACATTACGATGCAGTTTTTGTAAAAGTAGAAGAACAACACTAGTCAAGCTTGCGAAACGATTCAATGCAAAAGAAATGCAAAAATGCTCGTTTGAATGTTTACTTTAGCTTCCTTCTCTCTGTGGTTATTTCTCTATCGTACTTTGTATGGAGTATCTCACTGGTCGGGAAGGCATGCAAATTCCCAAACCACTTCGTACACCCTGTATCGAGTTTTTTGCCTAACAAGTTGTGCCATGCAATTGGAATTCCAACTTGAGTACTACTACTAGGAGTACTAGGAGTAGTAGGTAGAGATACTAGGAGTAGTAGCTAGGGATCGAGTGTGCGAGATGAACCGGACAAAGTAAATGCAGAGAGATGAAATGCAAAAAGGACAGAGGGATGTGATGGTTGCTTGTCCGTTTATTTTACCAGGCCACTTATTACTGGGAGTGGTGGGGTTTTGTGATATGACGGCTTTACTGCCGCGCCACGAGCGGGGTGAGACTCCCGTGCAGTGCCGCCCTCTACACTAGTACTACCTCCGTCGTGGTTTATTAGTCCCCCATGTAATTTGACTGAAGATTTAACTCACAAAATATTAGTGCATGTCAACAAAAACTATATCGTTGGATTCGTATTTGAACATAGTTTTCAATGATATAATTTTTTGTGACATGCATGAGCATTTATCGTACTATATATAATGTTAGTTAAATTTATGGTCGTACTATATATAGTAAGGTGCCCGTGCGTTGCACGGAACAGTGAAATGCATTGATCGGGGAGTTGTTTATTTTGACAAAGTATGTGGGGGTCATCTCATGTGTAACGAGTATCGATAGGTTTATTCGGATATTATTTCTTCTCTAGAGCTCACAAGCATCTGGGTGAATAGTAAATGTAGGCTAAATAGATAAAAAAGTATCTTTTGCAAACAAAAGCGTTCAACTATTCAACCTGCATCCAAAACTTTTGAAGAAATAACACTTATTGTGCTTTGCAAGAAATGATATTTAAGAATTATTTTTGAGTATCAATTTTGTTTATTTTTTGTAGACCACCATGAATGTAAATCAGGATGACTTGAAAGGGGGCAGAGGAGATGTAAGAAATGTTTCATCTTAAGTCTTTCACCATTACTGTAGTAAAAATTCACAATTAATCTCATAAATGGCAAGCGAGAACTCTAATGGAGCAAAAGCATACATGGAAGATTCTAGAATAAACCATAAATGGATACACTTTTATTCAAGCGCGATACTCTAATAGGGCAAGATCATGCATGGAAGGTTCTATACTATATAAATAAGAAGTCTCCACATTCTTAGACAGCGGCTTACATTGAGCGAAGACTAATGATGAACAGTTGACTTGGTAATCCATATGACCAGGTGAACCTCCTTAGAGTCCCCGTGCATCATCTTGGGGTGAAAATCATACCAGGCGTCTTCCATGTCCACATTGCTGGGAACAGAGCAGCTTGTCACAGTCCCATTCAGCGTGAGGAAGGCGGCGTGGGCGCCCTCGTACTTCAGAGGGGCAGTAACAGTGAGCACGCACCGGTACAGTGGCCTCGTGTCAGCGTCAGCGGTGTTGCCCCTGACGCACACTACAGAGACGGGGCGGCGGCCTACGCGGGCCTTGCCGGTGCCCACGGCCAAGAGGAAGACGCTGCCGTCCTCCTCCGCGACTAGCAGGCAGCGGTGATCCTCCAGCGACTCCGGCACGGAGAACGGGTAGCACGTGTCGTACTTGATGTTCATCACCGCGGGCCAGTAGTGATTGACAGACGGTGCTGTGAGGTGATGCACGAGGCTCGCCGGCGAGCCCTCAAACGGCGGCGTGCACTCATAGCAGTAGCAGGGCGTGTGCGTGCATCTGGAACTATGCTCCGCCAGCGAGTGCTGGTCGATGTACCGCTCGCAGCCGAAACTCTTGTAGACGTAGGGAACCTTGTAGGCATCGACCAGGCCGTCCATGAAACGGAAGTGGCTGTAGGGGACGTTGCGCCCGCCGAATGGAGCGCAGGAGTAGCACACGAAGCAGTAGATGGTGTCCTTACTAGTACTCCCTCCGTTTCTCTACTCTCTACTTTCTCTACTTCTACTTCTTATAAAAAACTGAGTTGGTGATGATGGTGTGCCTACCATCTTGCAATATAGACCATCCGATCTATATCTGATGGATAGAAAGCAAACTATGGCAATTTTACAAAAAGATACCCGCACCTCTCTCCATGTTTGCAGATAAGGCCTTCCCTCGTTCATCCTTATCTCCCGCAACCTCATTGTTGAGCAATTAAAAAAGGAATTCTCTGGAACAATCTGGCATGGTGGCCGCTGCCGGCGCAGTCCATCCCCATGCCTCCACCCAGTCCGACCACCAGTCACCACCACGCCCCACTCCTCCTCACCTTATCTCTCATCTTTCTTGAGATATCATTTTTTGATGAAATTCTTGAGATACCATTTTTCCAATGAAATTCTCGAGATATCATTAGTTTCTACACATGGGATTACTCCTGCATGGGTCAATCACAACAGGTATTTTGTAAAAAAATGCATCTTGATGTTCCGTGCAATGCACGAGCATCTTGCTAGTTTGCATATAATTCCAAACACCACGTAGACACGTTCTTTGACCATTTTACAACTATGTTAGTATCATTGTTAGTGGTCAGCCGGTGCAAGTTATAGCCCCGGGTGTTTTAACCTTTTTTTTAGTAATGATATCTGGCGATTGTTCGCCACGAGCCCAATCCTGGCGACTCCCACATAACCGTCAGATTTCCATCCGACGGTGGCCTGTTTTTAGGCCATAGTATTTGACAAAAACGCCACCCTTACACACGTACTGTAACTGCGTCACGGGCGTTTGCAACTGCCATGTCTCCCAGCAAACGTTTGCTGGGGATTGGAGTTAGCACCGATGGTGGTTCGTAGTCGTTCCACGCTTGGGCATTGAAGTTTGTAACTATTTTACAATATACTACTACTCCTCCAGTGCTAGTAGTAGAGCAGAGTCCTACTCCACTATATGCAAACTAGGGCATAGTAGTAGGTACTGTAGTTTATTGTACTAGTACTGTGATCACTCAAGCAAGTTGTCTGGCATCGATATGACCCTACACTGCTGGGATGTGTCTCGTAAGTCAAGCGGCGTGCTACTGCTACATTGTCATCATCACCTGTCCACTTCCCGCAGCACATATTCCCTTCTCCATCCTCGTCTGCACATAATCGTCCAATCTTCCATCCCCGCTAGGCGCCTCCCCCCTCTTCCGAAACCCAAGCACTAACAATGGCAGAACCGAGCAGTGTCCGCCGAAAGAGTGACTGGAATTCGCTCCCCACAGAGGTAATCAAGCTCATTGTTTTGCGTGTGGACAATCTCAGTACCATGCCGCTCACCGCGTGCTTGTCCGGGTTGTACCGTTTACTCAAAGCCCTCAGGCCGGAGCTTTTTAAGCCATCTCCCTGCTTGCTGATGCCGCCTAATCTTCAGAAACGGTGTGTCACGTAGCATAACGATCATAGGGTGGCGAGCATCAACCCCCTCGACTACGATCCGATCCCCGTCACCCTCAACTACATTAATGGTATGTACTGGGTCGGCATGAACACGTCTTGGATGGTGCTCGTCGACGGCGCGGCAGCTGGATGCTCGTGGAGGTCTACACCCGGCGATTGATCCCCCTTCCTTCGATTAACACTGCACTGCTTTGGCACCGCGGCTCAGAATACTCGGAATCTTACAGTAGCCAACATGATACCAAGTTTGATTTGCTCAAGGTTGTAATCTGCCAAGTGCCCACAAGATCTGCGAATTATAAAGACTTCATGCTAATTGCGTTCTTCAACCGCGGTCTCGCCTATCTGATAGGCCACTGGGGTAAGTGGATAAATATGCATGTCCATCGCAGGATCATACATCCTCCATGGCTCTCTGATGCCATTGAACACAAGGGCTTCATTTACGCTATGGACTCCTTCTATGGCTGGACGTATTGCTGGCCTACTCCAGTTATTGCTACAATGGGCTATTACAGCAGTATGTTACTTTCCTATGATATCATGATGGCTTGCTTATATTACTATCAACATTTACTGAAAAAATATTCATGCTCATAACATGCCGTTCTTAAGATTTACTACAGTACGAGCCCTTTTTTATTTGACTCCAACTTGATATGATGTTGTAGGCCGCCTGGTGTCCCTACCCTTCCTAATCCCAGAACCTTTCAAAGAAAAGCAGCATGGCAGTTGCAGGTGGTTCCTGGCTCGATCAGACGACGACGAATGATTGATGATCGTTCGCACGTACCGGACGTGTTGTTTCACGGAATACAATCGCAGTCACTGCAAGGTCTTTGAGCAGGATCCCAGCTTCTCTGGGCCTTCAGGAATTTTTGACTGGAGGCCGGTAAGTAGCCTTGGTACACGCTCTCTGTTTCTCGGACTGAATTATTCGATTAACTAGGAGATAACCGACGGCAAGGATCATGATGGAAGCGCGGTTTCGTTCATCTGGCAGAACTGTGTGTACACATCGTACCATGCGTCTCTCCATGCACCATACCCTGATATGTGCTGCCACGCTCTGCAGCCCAAAGTAGGAGAGAGGGTCGCAAGTATCAGACTTCGACCTGCTGGCTGGAGTTTCCCCCGTCAGGCACCCATCTGGTTCAAGCCGTCAGCCAATCTCCACAGCGTAATAAATAGTAACGTCTAACTGAGCCAGTTAATTAGATGCGTACACTTGGTGTAGTAGGATCTTTATTTAGTTTGATGCATACACTTGTTCTTTTTTGGTAGCCCTTTTGTAATGTTGCCTGATGTTTCGTTTGGAAGAGAGAGCTGCGTCTTTACTCTTCTGGCCTGCTTATTGCATCTGTTGCACCCCCAGCCCTGGTTGCTGCTGTTTTCAATGTACAATCAGTAATATATTTCGTTTGTTGGTTGAATAAATGTGTTGTTAGAATGACAAACACAATGTTTTGGAAGTTGTTGCACGGTCCGATCCTTTAGTGCCCCATACGTAGTGCATACTATTTTTGGTACGGAACACATTTTTCACTTGTCGATCACATGCAGCCCAGTGATGAAGGCCCAATAGAGGAGCCCATAACTGGAAGGGAGGCTCTCACATGAACCCAGCCCAGGTACATGCTCAATGGTCCCCTAAACATAAATAAGTAAATAAATAAAGCTAAATGCTCATGCACCAATTCTTTAAATTTACGGTTTGAAAAGTCAAATTTTAACAGGAGGATATTATTTCCTATGAGAGTGTCGTTACATTCAGTCGATATTATTCTTAGGCGAAGATAGCGACCAGTTTTTTTTTCTCCCACCATTTTCTTCCTGCAACCAGTGGACCCATGCAAATCGTAGTCAATGTCGTAAATAGTTCTGGTCCATTATTATTTTTCGATAAGAATGCGCAACCCAGCCCAACACACTGGCAACACCACTTTATCCCAGGGCTTCTGAATGTGCTCGGCTTCACACCTTAAGAAGAAAATTGTCTAAAAAAACCTCAAGAAGAAAAAGGTCCTCCGCAGCATTTTACAATAAGTTGTAGCCATATAAAATTAATTCTTATAATCCAGCTTAATGAGTTTTTGGGTCTGACCGGTCCTATTCTTCTCCGACGATGGTAGCCTACCCTACACCAGAACCAGTGAACCCTCATACTCCCCTCCGCCTACGGGCATACTGCCGCATGTTCCCCGACTCCTGTTCATTCCCGTCCGAGGCCTCGCCGTCGTCCACCGCCTTGGTGCACTCGCAGTGGCGCCACCGTCTGGCCCTGTCAACATAGTGAATCGGGAGAGGATTGTAGTTGTGAGTATGATAGTACGGACCCACTAGGTCCACTCCCAAACACAAACAAGCGCCTCTTTACTACTCAGATGCACCCCTTGATTTTTTTACTCTAATCCACCATACTGATATCTGGGACACACATCATTGCCAACGTATAGTCAATTAACGACAGAATTGCACAACGCTTTTTTAGGATTTGTTCAGAGGAGCAGGCTATAAACTGGGTTGTGCGGTCTCTGTGGCCCGTCTAACAACATGACCAGCCCAGTAGTTTTTTCTTTGGGAAAATAGGTAGCCCACTCTTTCTTTTTGAAGGATACCCAAGCTAGGCCTATTTGTTTTCTCTGACTTACTAGGCTGCAAATCTTTGAAGACGAGGAGGGGTGCATTCCGGCCTGGCCAGAGAGTATGGGCAGTAAATCTTAAAAGTAATATGAAAGGGGTTGCGAATTCCAAAAAAAAATATTGCAAATGGGCAATTAGTTTTGTTTTTTTTGTTCTTCACTGATATTTTATATTTCATTGGATTTTATCATAACATAGTATTACTTTATTTTTAAATTAGTTTTAGTATGGCTACTAATTTTTGGATTAAAAATATTTTGTTCCCCAGCAAAAATATGCGAATTTTTAAAATTTCGCATATTTTTTAGTTCAAATTTTTAACCCTGGTACTGACCATAAAATGGCCAGCAATTCTAAAAATGGAAAATGGGCTGCAATAAATTCCATATGAATTAGCAAATGGGTTGTAAATTAAAAAAAAGCAAATGGGCTGTACACGCCATAGATTTTGAGGCTGACTTGTTTACACAAGGCTTTGTCAGCTTATAGTCAACACACGATTCTAGCAGCAGTGACTGTTGGATGTCCATCCAATGGCCGACGTGCTTCTTCATTCTCTGATCTTCCTACTCCAGCCGCCTAAACCAGCACCGACGGGACTGCCTGCTACCTCCTCTTATGGCCGGCTGTGATGCCGCGCAGGCTTCACCGGCCCACCCTACTCCCTCTGCTGGCCTGGCCATCCCTCTACCCACCCGCACCTCCTGTTATTCTCCGGTGACGGTGGCCTCACGCCGCAGCTGAACCAGTCAACCGTCATACTACCCTCAGCGTGGGCATCCACTGCTGTGTCTTCGCCGGCTCCAGGCTGTTCCATTCCTAGGCCTCACCGTTGTCCACCGCGTTGGTGCTCTAGGCGCGGCGTGCTCAACATGGTCAACATTCAACAAATGACAGCCATCGGAATAGGGGTGTACGTGGAGAGGCTGACAGTAGGGACCCCCATGGTCCATGGCCGCACGCAAGCAACTGCCTCCTTATTACGCAAAAAAAATGATTCCTCCCACTGACATTTGGGGCGCATCGGTTCGTAGGCTGACCTGTGGGCCTACTAACACTACAGGAATCAGCTTCTTTGCCGTCTGCCATGGCAGACGGCAAAGGCATGAATGGCGGTCGGCAAAGCTCTTTGCCGACTGCTAGCTGTCGGCAAACAGTCCGGCTCAATTCCTGCCGGTAAAGGCCTTCTTTGCCGTCTGCTTCAGAGAAGCGGACGACAAAGGTTTATGCCGTCAGCCGTTTGCGGCCAGCAGACGGCAAAGAGTGTAGACGGCAGTGAGGTGAGGTGGGAGCCGTTAGGGGTTAACGGCGTGCTTTGCCGTCAGCCGGCAGACGGCAAAGAGGCTAAGGTCTTTGCCGTCTGCTGGCGGACGGCAAAGAGCCCAAATAGGAGTCACTGGGAAGCTGCCACGTGGCCTTATTTGCCGTCAGCCGGCAGACAGCAAAGAGGCTAAGGTCTTTGCCGTCTGCTGGCGGACGGCAAAGAGCCCAAATAGGAGTCACTGGGAAGCTGCCACGTGGCCTTATTTGCCGTCTGCTAGCTGTCGGCAAAGGGATTTGAATCTTTGCCGTCTGCCAGCAGTCGGCAAAGACCTTAGCCTCTTTGCCGTCTGCCAGCTGATGGCAAAATGCCCAAATAGGCAACCCAGTGTTCCCAGGTTGCACAGGTAGCTGCCACGTGGCCTTCTTTGCCGACTGCTAGCTGTCGGCAAAGCTCTTTGCCGACTGCTAGCAGACGGCAAAGCTCTTTGCCGTCTGCTAGCAGACGGCAAAGAGCCTATATAACCCCTGTTTTTAATTGAATTCATTCAATTTGACAGAAATTCATAGATATACACAGATAATACATATATACACAACAAGCATATCCAACAATATATTTCCACAAGTCCAACATATATCCATATGACATAAGAAGTTTCCAACAACATATCCATAGTGACATACACATCCAAACAAGTTCCCAAACATGTTTTCATAAACAAAAAGGAAGCACAAGGAGAATATATGAGTCCATCAATGCAAGCTTCCTCATCTCAAGCAAATCTGCAAATTGGGAAAGATGAAAGTTAGAAGAAGAAGAAGAAGAGGAAAAGAAGAAGAAGAAGAAAAGAAGAAGAGGAAAATAAGAAGAAGATTTTATATTCTCTTTCTTTCTCTCCTCCCCCTCTTCTTTATCTTCTTCTTTTCCAACAAATGTAGTTCAAAAAGCCAATTTAGAGCTAAGCTAGGTAAATAGGTCATTTTGGAGATAAGCTAAGTTCAATGTATCATATTGGAGCTAACCTACGTAAACTTGGTCATTTTGGAGCTAAGCTAAGTTAAATGGATCATATTGAAGCTAACCTAGGTAAACTTGGTCATTTTTGAGCTAACCTACGTAAAAATGTCATTTTTTGCTATGCTAGGTAAAAATGCTAAGTGTGTAGGTCAATTTAGAGCTAACTTAGGTAAATAGGTCATTTTGGAGCTAACGCGGGTAAAATGGATCATATTGTAGCTAACTTAGGTAAACTTGGTCTTTTTGGAGCTAACGTAGGTTAAATGGATCATATTGGAGCTAACATAGGTAAACTTGGTCATTTTGGAGCTAACCTGGCTAATTAGGCCATTTTTGACATTACTAAGCTTATTGTGTCATTTTAGAGGACAACAAGCTAAGTATATGACATTTATGAGGTTAGCAAGGTTATTATGCCATTTACGAATAAAAACAATTAAGAGGAGGAAAAGAAGAAGAAGAAGAAGAAGAATAAGAAAAGAAGAAGAATAAGAAAAGAAGAAGAAAAGAAGAAGAAGACTTGGCACGGGCTTCTTGTTGTGGTGCGACTGAGAGAGAGGAACAAAATATTAGTCAAGGGCTCAAGCTAGCATGAAGATTGAAATTGCTATGTAAATAAGGTCATTTTGGAGCTAAGTAAGGTTATTATGTCATTTTTGAGGAAAAAAAGCTAAGTTTAGGTCATTTTGGAGGTAACCAAGATTATTATGCCCATTTTGACCAAACTATGCTAATTATGTCATTATTGAGCTATCCAAGGTAGTTATGCCTTTTTTTAGCTAACTAAAGCATATTTAGGCATTTTATAGAGCTATCTTAGGTTATTATGTCATTTTAGAGCTAATTATGTCATAAATTAACAAGCTAAGATTATTTTACGTCATTATTGAGCTATCAAAGGTAGTTATGCAATTTTTTAGCTAACTAAAGCATATTATGTCATTTTAGAGCTAATTATGTCATAAATGAACGAGCTAAACTAAGTTTAGGTCATTATTGAGCTATCCAAGGTAGTTATGCCATTTTTTTAACTAAGTAAGCATTATTGAGCTATCCAAGGAAAAATGCTATCATGTAGAATGAAATTGCATGAATCATGAAGCAAACCACATACCCAGTGACCCCCGTACTCAAACAGGTCGGAGCTCCCTTGATGGTGTGGCACACCAACCATTTGGGCACGCTTATCCTTGGCCCTTTGGTGTTCGACTAGCCATTTGGGAGAGCACCACTCATCCACCAACGCCTCCCAACAGTCCATCCTATCCGCACACCATCTCGGGGGCACCTAAGTTAGTCAAGAGAAATTTCAGCGCTACGCCTACGAATCAAATCAAGAGAACTAAGTTCAAGGCCTTAAGAATAGGTAATTACCAGCATGTACTTCTCCTTAGTCAGAAACTTGCCGCGACACTTCTTCTTCGCCCTCCTAATACCCTTCGAGGCGTAGTAGTCTCGAACGGCCTGGAGCCGAGCCTCGTGCCGTAAGTTCTTAAGTAGGCGCTTGCACTCGACTTCGACAACCGAAGCCGCAGCCTCCTGCTCTCCATCTGAAATCCTGTAGAAGGTCTGCAGTCAAACAAGACAACGCTGATTAGTAAAATCACTACGTACTGTTGATCTTTAATTCTGTAAAGGAGAAATTACCCAGAACCGACGGAACACAATGTCGGCCACCGTCTCGCACTCGACACCGGCGACCATCTCCCCCGGCGGGGCCGGGGCAGCCTCGTACAGCTCCCAGCTAAGTGCTAGCTGTGGAACCTGACCCTCACCGGGCAACGTGACCCACCCAGGGAAGTGCTGCCGGCAAAGCACACCAAGGACCTGGTTGGGCCTGCGGACACCACGGGGGTGTACCCAGCCCCTGCAGTATGTCAAGGCCAATGCATTAGATATTAATTTGAAGAAACATGAAGGCAAAAGGTTAAAAAAGAGTAAATTCACTTACTTCAACCCATTAGGCTGTATCAACCACCTCTGGTCGGGGGTCGTTGGCACGGGCGGGAGCTTTGTACCGCCACGCTGGTAGACCTTCTTGCCCTTGTCAACCATCTCGCCCTCGCTGTAGCTATCATCAGAGAAGGTGTCCTCGCTATCATCAGTAGGGCCACTAGCATCTGGAGTCTCGTGCGAAGAAGACTCCGGGACTGGAGTCTTCTGGGACGAAGACTCTGGGACCGGACTCATGTGGGGCGAAGGAGAGGCGCCCAGAGTCTGGTGGAGCGAAGGATCAGCGACCCCAGTCTGGTGGGGCGAAAGATCCACGACCCGAGTCTGGTGGCGCGAAGGAGAGGCGACCCCAGTCTGGTGGGGCGAAGGATCCGCGACCCGAGTCTGGTGGGCCGAAGAATCGACGACCGGAGGCTCATGGACCGGAGTCCGAGATGGGTCCACGTCAGACGGAGCGGTCCTGTGGTCGGGTGAATCAGCTAGGGGTGGCGGCGAGGAAGGCGTAGCAGCCTTCCTACCTCTCCCGCTGCCACGTCCACCTCTAGCAGCCTTCTTCGTCCTCCCCCGACCTCTGCCGGCCGAAGAAGAAGGGCCCGCCGGTGCTGACTGCATACTGTCTAGCAGCGCTCTCCGAAGGGGCTGGGCTGGAATAATGGAAGCACCCCTCCCAGGAGCGCTCGCACGAGGCTCGGAGCGCTCTGGACCCTTGCCCACCATCCTGTCAACACCTGCAATGACAAAAAGTAAACGACATTAGTATAACATAAAAATTTGAATAACTGACATGAATACTATGTATATAATTTAAGAGTATCATCATCATGAACATAATAAAAAATTGAATACCTGACATTACTAATATTACTCTGAATCGTCTATATATGCTCCGGGATCATTAAATGCATCATCATCATCACTATCAGTGATGAGCTCATCATCATCATTAATAAATGCATCAACATGTGGAAGGCCTCCTTTACGTAATTGTTCAAGCATTGAAAGGTCATCTGCAGCAGTAACTTCTTCTTGTTCCGGCTCTTCTTGTTCCGGCTCAGGGGTGAAGTCGGATTCACTATCGCTGTCTACTTCAATGTTCAGGGGTACAGTTGAGCGGTTCTTGAAATGTTTTTTGGAAAGACGTGTTTCTTGGAAGAATTCTCCTTCGTCATATGTGTCTTGGTCATAATCCTCTTCATTGGGGGGAGGTGGTCTAACACGTGGCGGCACTTCATAAACGACATCCCAACCACTGAGATTTGAATCACTTTGACAGGCCCACGGTAGATAGAAAACTTGGGTTGCCTGTTGAGCCGTAATATAGACATCGGGAACATCCAAATGGGTGCTTTGTTTGATTTCGACTAGCCCTATATGTTCATGAGTCCTTCTAGTATCCTTCGGCTGGAACCAATAGCATCTGAAGACTACGACGTTTGGTGGGTTTTCACCATAGAATTGAAGTTCATAAATTGCTTCAACTCTTCCATAATACTCAATACCTCCTTCGCCGATAGCAGAGACACAACAATTTGTAGACTTTCGGTCGGCCATAGATAGCTCTTTGCCATAGGTACGAAAGCGATACCCGTTGATGTCGTATTTGTCAAATGAACGGACCTTATAGTCAAAACCATTAGCTACTTGTCTCAATTCGGCATCCATAATCTCTGAATTAGCCTACAAGTTTAATACGAAAGGATTGTTGCATTAGTCGCAAATTAGCCAAAGAAATGAAATGGTCTAATGGAAATTACCGTTTGTTTGAACCAAGAGATGAAACCGGGATAGGCGCCTCCTTGCTTTGCGAGAAGCTCATACTCTTCGATGGAATCCTTTTGTATCACTGCACCATACGAGAATATGGCGACGTATCGACTGCATCAAATATCCCGAAATAAGAGCAGTTCAAAGGAATTAGAAATTGCGAAACAATGTACGGAGATCTTACTCGATGTACGGCCGCACTTCTGTTAGGTTGTTGAAGAGATACAGCGAAATGGTCCGCCATTCTTCAACACCCAACGGTACTGGTTTCCAACCACTGGCTGGTGCGAGATCCCCTTTGAATAGGCTGAGGTTGGATTGACCCTTTTTAGGGTCGTCAGCATTGTACCGAGGCTTCGGATTATGCAAATGACGATTTTTGGCTTCGTAGTGTGCTGTCACGAAGTTTGCCGCCTCCTCAGTGATGAATGCCTCGGCCATCGATGCTTCAATTCTACGTTTGTTTTTACATTTTGCTCGAAGCGTCTTCTGCATTCTCTCAGTTGAGTAGCACCAACAATTTTGCACGGGCCCTCCCAATCTTGCCTCGGTCGGGAGATGCAAAATCAAGTGCTGCATTGGATTAAACATGCTCGGCGGAAAGATTTTCTCTAACTTGCAGATCAACTCCGGTGCCAACTGTTCCATTTCTTCGAGGAGGCCAGGCGATAGTTCTTTCGCACAAAGAACACGGAAGAAATAGCTCAGCTCTGCCAGTACTAGCCATTCATCCTCAGGGATGAAGCCACGCAACATCACCGGCATTATCCGCTCAATCCATATGTGCCAATCATGACTTTTTAGACCAAATATTTTCAATTTTTCAAGACTCGTTCCCCTCTTTAGATTTGCTGCATACCCATCGGGGAACATCAACTGCATTTTCACCCACAGAATAATTTCCCTCATAGCTGGCCTTCCAAGATTGAACCATGCCTTTGGCTTCGTGAAGTTCCGCTTTCCTTTCGGATCTTGCATGTTTTGTAACGGTCTATCACATAGCTCCTCTTGATCGACTCTAGCCTTAGGATTATCCTTTGACTTCCCCTCTATGCCGAACAATGTGCCAAAAATGGCTTCGGCGATGTTCTTTTCGGTGTGCATCACGTCGATGTTGTGTGGGCAAAGGAGGTCTTTGAAGTAAGGCAGATCCCATAAGCATGTCTTGTGAGTCCAGGCGTGTTCCTTATTATACCCCTTGAAATACCCTGGACGCACTGGATCTGGCTCGAGAGCGTTTAACTGATCTAGGGTTTGTTGGCCTGTCAACGCAGGTGGTGCAGAGTGTTTGACAACTCTACCTTTCATGAAGTTCTTCTTGCCTTTCCTGAACTTATGGTGAGGATCCAGAAACGGTCTATGCAAGTCAAAGCAACTATACTTGTGCCCTGCGGTCAGCCAACGAAACTCAAGAGCTCCCTTGCATGTGGGGCACGGGAACCTTCCATGCACACACCAGCCAACGAATAGCGCATACGCCGGCAAGTCATGCGTCGAGTACATGTACCAGGCACGCATTATGAAGTTCTGTTTGCTAAAGGCGTCGTATGTCTTGAACCCATTATCCCAAGCTTCTTGCAATTCGTCCTTAAGCGGCTGCATGTACACATTCATATTCTTCCCCGGATAGTTGGGCCCTGGAATTATCAACGTCAGGAAAATGTTCTTTCTTTGCATAATCTGTCCGGGGGGGAGATTGAGTGGAATGACAAACACGGGCCAACAACTGTATTGGGTTGCCGTCTGACCATACACACTGAACCCATCCGTGCTGACGGCGACTCGAGGATGCCTTGGATCTGCCGTTTTTTCCTTATGTAATGCATCGAAGTGCTTCCACGCTTCACCATCCGATGTGTGCACCATCATCACATTCCCATCTGCATCACGTTCGGTTCTTTTGCCCGTTTTGTGCCATGTCATATGTCTAGCCGTCTCTTTGACCATGAAAAGACGTTGAAGTCTTGGTACGATTGGCAAATACCGAAGAACATTAACGGGTATTTTGGTCTGCGTCTTCTCACCCATACCATTGTCTACCACAACATACCTGGATGACTCGCAAATGGGACAATAGTTCAAGTCCTCATACTGGTGCCTAAATAAGACACATCCTTTCTCACAGGCATGTATCTTCTCATAGGGCATCTTAAGAGCACGGAGGATTTTGTCTGACTGGTACAGGTTTGTAGGTAGCACATGGCCTTTGGGTAGAAATCGTCCGAATACTGTCATCATCGCGTCGTAGCATTCTCTACCCAAGTTGAACTGAGCCTTCAAAGCCATGATTTGTGAGATGGCATCCAGCTGACAAAGCTCAGTGTGCTCGTGGAGAGGACGTTTTGAGGACTCCAACATTTCAGTGAAGGCCTTTGCAGATTCCTCCATCTCCTCGTCCGAGTCCCGAGCATCGTCAAAGTCTTGCACCATGTCTTCCATCCCGGTACCATGCTCGTCGGTGCGCCGACGAACCACCTCAGGTCTGGCACGTTGGGCAGACTCACCATGAAATGTCCAGACCGTGTAACCAGGCGTAAAACCAAACTTCTGCAGGTGTTTACTCATTTCAAGCTCGTCCCTCTTATTAAAGTTGTCGCACCGGACACAGGGGCACCAGCTTAATCTCTGGCCATTAGCAAATGCGGCTCTAACAAACTCTTTGGTTTTTGTTAACCATTCACCGGTCCAAACTTTCTGACTAGTGTAACCGGTGTACATCCACGCACGATCACTCATATTGACTTCCTACTAGACAGACAATAAATATATACATCATTAAGCAAACCATATCCATTAGTTAATGGAGTTTGTCAGTTCTCTTACGTCCATGCAACCTACATGCTAATAGGTAAAGATAGGTCCTAATCCCACCCGAGTATGTGTAGATTGAGTTCGTTTTCCCATGCTCTGCTCCGGATCTGACGCAAAATTTCGGCAGCACCTCCCCGCTGTTCTCCTGATACACGTCTCGGCAATAAGCAGAGAGGATGTGTACCCGGAGAACAACAGGGAGGCACTGACGAAATTCTGCATCGGATCCGGAGCAGAGCATATAGGAAAACGAACCCAATCTACACATACTCGGGCTGTCCATGGATAACGCTGGACAATTCGAAAGAATCACGATTATAAATATGCAAATGCATGCATATTTATAGATGTAACCCTTTCGAACGGGAGACGCATAGTGGTTACGCATACTGATGACGGACACCTATAGCTAGCTAGTTTCATTGGCACGAAGACCGGAATAGAGCAAATGTTGGGGGGAGGAGGAGATGTCATTTGTGCTCACCAAGGAATGCAGGGGCGGAGCTCGTCGAACGCACGGGGAGGTCGTCAAACACCACACCCTTGCAGCGACGAAACAACTGCACATTTTAAATCCACCTGATTAACACAAATATATATGATGTTTTGCATAACAAAATTGAAAAATATACGACCTAACTCATAATTCACAAATATATGACCCCGTCGGGGTCGGGGTCGGGGCAGGGTCGGGGTTTGGTGTCAGGGTGTAGGTGTCGATCGGGATGTCAGGATGTCGTATGTCGGGGTCGATCAGGGTGTCGATCAGGGTGTCGGGGTCAGGGTCAGGGTGAAATTTCATGAGAGAAGACATAAACATCAAGTGAAACAATTAACATTGTACAAAGTTGAAAACTTGCTACTACGACGAGGTAAAGTTCCTTTGCGAAATCTATAGTCTTGAAAGCGATATATAATAGCATCATCATCAACCTTTGCAAATATTTCTCGCTCAGTAATTATTTGGTCAGTAGCAACAACGATAAGCAGTACTGCAGTAGCAAATACTAACATTATAGCAAGCAGATCAAAAATGTTCAATCTACAAAATTTTAACAACAACAGCAAGGCAGTAGCAGTCAGTGTAGCACAATGCACATGCACATATTATCCTGTCTGTGAGTGAGTGAGTCTGTCCATTACCAATCCGACTCTTCAGTGCGGCTGCGGCTGCGGCAGACGGCGTGGCGGACAGGCAGAGTCGCGGAGACCAGGGCAAGGGAGGCCGGAGCCCGGAGCAGAGCCGGCGTGCAGAGCAGTAGAGCCGCAGCCCGCAGAGGAGAGCGATGAGAGGAAGGAGTGAGAGCGGTCCAGAGCGGGGCGGGAGGGGGCGGCCGTAGTGCGACAGAGGAGCGGAGCGGCGAGCACCGGAGGGGCTTTCCCATGGAAGAGCGAAGGAGGAGGAGGGGCCCCCGGAAGGCGGAGAATGGGGGGGGAGAGGGGAGGGGGAAAAGGGGGGAGGGGCAGAAGGGGTAGGAGGACAGAGTAGGGGAGGATGATGGAGTGGAGGGGAGGGAGCCGGGGGAGTGATTGGGGGAGGAGGAAGGACAGGGGGCAGGAGCGGGAGGAACGGGAGGGGGGGGGGTAGGGCGCGAGGAGTGCTGTGGACGGAGGGGCTTTTCCTACTGGGTGCTGCAGAGTGAGGGGCGAGGACCCGCGGACCCGCGGGAGGGAGCTCCCGTGAGGAGGATCGCTGGAGGGGGCCATTCGGGGGGAAGGAGGAGAAGGCGGAGGGGGAGGAGGGGGAGGGTGGACGGGAGAAGGGGGAGGGAGGGCCCCGGACTGGAGTGAGGGGGAAAGGGGGGGGATTAACACTAGGGTCCTTCAATCAAGGGAGGACGACCTTTTCACCCCGGGGATGGAGGAAGGAGAACAGCGGAGGCTCCCCTCTTGCTCCCCGACCTGGGATGAGCGGTAATTCCAGGAGGAGGACAGGGGGGGAGATCGGGTCGGAGGATGGAGGCAGGGATAGAGAGAGGCGAGGGGGAGGACCGGCGGCAGGCCGAGGGGGGGAGGGGCCGGCGGGCGGGCCTGCGCGCGCGTGCGGGAGGCAGAGGGTGGGGAGGCGGGAGAGAAAGAGATGGAGGAGGGCGCGCGCGCGGGGGCCAAATTAACCCCCCGCATTGCCGTCTGTTTTTTTTTCTTTGCCGTCTGCTGGCGGACGGCAAAGAATTCTTTGCCGTCCGCCAGCAGAGCAAAGAGGATGACCGTTAGACGGCCACCGCCGTGAAACTGTGCGGCCCCTCTTACCTCTTTGCCGTCTGCTGGCAGACGGCAAAGAAATCTTTGCCGTCTGCTGGCAGACGGCAAAGAAGTGGCCCGTGTGACCTACCCAGTGCAGTACCCCCGTGGGGTCCACTTTGGACTTTGCCGTCTGCTGGCGGATGGCAAAGAACTCTTTGCCGTCTGCTGGCGGACGGCAAAGAGCTCGCAGATGGCAAAGACCCTGTTTGCCATCAGCTGGTTCTTTGCCGTCTGCTTTGAGAAGACAGACGGCAAAGAGCCTCTTTGCCATCAGCTGGCAGACGGCAAAGAGCTGGCAGATGGCAAAGACCCAGATTCCAGTAGTGTAAGTTGACGCGTACGCCGGGCTTTGTCAACTTAGTCAACAAATGATTCTAGTAGCAGTGACCGTTGGATTTTAATAGAACGGTCCTGCTGCTTCTTCAATCTCTGATCTTCTTGCACCAGCCGCCCAAACCAGCACCGGCGGGACCGCCTGCTCTTGCCTCCAGTGGCCGGTTGTGCTGTCGCGCAGGCCTCACCGCCCCACCCTACTCCCATCGCTGGCCAGGCCTTCCCTCTACTCACCCACACCCCCTGTTATTCTCCGGCGATGGCAGCCTCAAACCGCAGCCGAACCAGGCAACCCTCATACTCCCCTCCGCGTGGGCATCCACTCTTGCGTATTCCCCGGCTCCAGGTCGTTCCCTTCCTAGGTCGCGCCGTCGTCCACCACCTTGGTGCTCTCGGACGGTACAGCATCGTCAACGCGGTCAATGAACGACAGCCATCAGAAGAGGAGTGTAAGTGGAGAGGCTGACAGCTGGGTCCATGGCCGCACGCAAGGAAGTGCCTCCTTATTACGCGCAAAATAATGATTCCTCCACCTGGCAGCTCAGACCCACCGGAAGGGCCTCTGTATTTCGCGAAAAAAACGTTCCCCCCTGACAGCTGGGACCCACCGGCTTTATCTTCGCATGGAAGGAAGTGCCTTCTTACCCCCTGACAGCTGGGACCCAGCAGGTTGAAGCGAAGGTAGCGTTATCTGTCTGGCCGTGAACGTGTACGTACATAGCGGTCGATCGGTCTCTCTGCAGCGACGTACCGTGGCCGAGTAAGGAGCGACACGTGTTGAAGTAGAGGCGCCGACATAGCATGTCACGCAGTCCCGTCTATATCGTGTACATACGGGCGAGGTCTCTAACGCGTACAGCAACCGAGCGACATCGTCCTGTTCATCGGCAGCCAACCGGCTGGGTCGGAACGGAGTAAACAACGTCGCGTGTTCATCGGGAGCCAACCAGCTTGGACGGAACAGCCGAAACGAGGTCTGGCGTACCACAGAACAGAGGAAACGGCCTTCTGTTCGACCACCTACGGTCGAAACGTGGTCCTGTTCATCGGGAAGGGTCTGGCGTACCGCAAAACGGAGGAAACGGACTTCTGTTCGAGTGCCTACGGTCGAAACGGGGTCCTGTTGATCGGGAGGGGTGTGGCGTACCGCAAAACGGAGGAAACGAACTTGCGTTGGAGCGCCTACGGTCGAAACGGGGTTGTGTTCATCGGGAGGGGTGTGGCGTGCCGCAAAATGGGACTCCACGGGCTACTGTTCATCCACCGCCTACTGCCTCGCTCCAGCCTGCACGGGCTACTGTTCATCCACCGTCGACTTCCTCCAGCCTCCACCTACACTGTTCATCCACCATGACCTTCTTGCTGCCTCCACCAAATACTGTTCATCCACGGCTACTGTTGAACGAGCCTCCACCGGCTACTGTTCAACCAGCCCTCCACGGGGTCCTATTCATCCAGCCTCCACCGGCTACTGTTCAACCAGCCCTCCATGGGGTCCTGTTCATCCACCCCCAACTGGCTCAGGTGTGTGGTGGCCTCCTCTCGATCAGGGTCCTGTTCATCCAGCAGCATCGGCCTCTATTACCACGGGGTCCTGTTCATCCAACCCCCAACAACGGTCACTGTTCATCAAGAGGCAGCTTCGATCATCTTCAGTTAGCAGCAGTAGCGAAGGAATCGCTCGGGTTCAGTTAATAGCCAAGGGATCAATCGCTCGGGTTCAGTAACGTAGCTAGTGCAATCGCTCGGGTTCAGTAAGCGAACGCCTCGCTCGGGTTCAGTTAGAGCCCAACGCCTCGCACACGCGCGCGTACGTGTATGAGAGAAACGTGCAAACCTCCGTGCATCGCTCGGCCCCGACCACCCACCGTAACCGGGAACTCCCGAAATTTTCCTCGCCCTCACTTCTACCACAATTTTTTCCGTCATGGACGGCCCAAAGAATGTCATGCAGGTGCGTCCCCGGCCCGCCCAGGACGAAAAGCCCATTTTCTGTGATGATTTTTTGTCATAGAAGTAGGAGCCCACCACATCTATGATGATACCGGGTTTTATCACAATTATCGTCATAGAAGTGTTATAAGCATGACAATTTTTTTTTCGTTCGGGCCAAAATGTCACGGATGTGTCTTTTTTTTGTAGTGGGCGCCCCAAGTAGGTCCGAATCCTACTTGGGCTCCTGCCCTTGGCCGCACCCCCTGCCATATTTGTTGGAGGGGGAAGGAAAGGGGGAAGAGGGAAGGAAGGGGGGGGGGGGGGCGAATCCGCCCTTTCCTTTCCCCCACTTGGGCGGCTGCCATGGGGGGTGCGCCAGCCCCTTGTGGGCTGGTGTGCTCCCCTCTTGTGGCCCAATAGGCCCACTATCCTCCTGGGGGTGTCTGGTACCCCCTCTGGTACTCCGATGACTATCCGGTACACTCCGAAACACTTCCGGTGTCCGAATACCATCGTCCTATATATCAATATTTACCTCTCGACCATTTCAAGACTCCTCGTCATGTCCATGATCTCATCCGGGACTCCGAACAACATTCGGTCACCAAATCATATAACTCATATAACACTATATCGTCAACGAACGTTAAGCGTGAGGACCCTACGGGTTCGAGAACTATGTAGACATGACCGAGACACCTCTCCGATCAATAAACAATAGCGGAACTTGGATGCCCATATTGGTTCCTACATATTCTACGAAGATCTTTATCGGTCGAACCGTTATGACAACATATGCAATTCCCTTTGTCCATCGGTATGTTACTTGCCCGATATTTGATTGTTGATATCTTCATACCTAGTTCAATCTCGTTACCGGCAAGTCTCTTTACTCGTTCCGTAATACATCATCTTGCAACTAACTCATTAGTCACTTTGCTTGCAAGGCTTCTTATGATGTGTATTACCGAGAGGGCCCAGAGATACCTCTCCGATACTCGGAGTGACAAATCCTAATCTCGATCTATGCCAACTCAACAAACACCTTCGGAGATACCTGTAGAGCATCTTTATTATCACCCAGTTACGTTGTGATGTTTGATAGCACACAAGGTATTCCTCCGGTATCCGAGAGTTGCATAATCTCATAGTCGAAGGAATATGTATTTGACATGAAGAAAGTAATAGCAATGAACTGAATGATCAATATGCTAAGCTAATGGATGGGTCTTGTCCATCACATCATTCTCCTAATGATGTGATCCCGTTATCAAATGACAACACATGTCTATGGTTAGGAAACATTAACCATCTTTGATCAACGAGCTAGTCTAGTAGAGGCTTACTAGGGACACGGTATTTGTTTATGTATTCACACATGAATTTAAGTTTCCGATCAATACAATTCTAGCATGAATAATAAACCTTTATCATGAATAAGGAAATATGAAATAACAACTTTATTATTGCCTCTAGGGCATATTTCCTTCAGTCTCACACTTGCACTAGAGTCAATAATCTAGATTACATAGTAATGAATCTAACACCCATGGAGTCTTGGTGCTGATCATGTTTTGCTCACAGAAGAGGTTTAGTCAACGGGTCTGCTACATTTAGATCTGTATGTATTTTACAAATCTCCATGTCTCCATCCTTGACCTTTTCATGAATGGAGTTGAAGTGTCTCTTGATGTGTTTGGTTCTCTTGCGAAACCTGGATTCCTTCGCCAAGGCAATTGATGCAGTGTTGTCACAAAAGATTTTCATTGGACCCGATGCACAAGGTATTACACCTAGATCGGATATGAACTCCTTCATCCAGACTCCTTCATGTGCTACTTCCGAAGCAGCTATGTACTCCGCTTCACACGTAGATCCCACCACAACGCTCTGCTTGGAACTGCACCAACTAACAACTCCACCATTCAATATAAACACGTATCTGGTTTGAGACTTAGAGTCATCTGGATCAGTGTTGAAGCTAGCATCGATGTAACCATTTACGACGAGCTCTTCGTCACCTCCATAAACGAGAAACATATCATTGGTCCTTTTCAGGTACTTCAGGATGTTCTTGACCGCTGTCCAGTGATCCACTCCTGGATTACTTTGGTACCTCCCTGCCAGACTTATGGCAAGACACACATCAGGTCTGGTACACAGCATAGCATACATGATAGTACCTATGGCTGAGGCATAGGGAATGACTTTCATTTTCTCTCTATCTTCTGCAGTGGTTGGGCTTTGAGTCTGACTCAACTTCACACCTTGTAACACAGGCAAGAACCCTTTCTTTGACTGATCCATTTTGAACTTCTTCAAAACTTTATCAAGGTATGTGCTTTGTGAAAGTCCTATTAAGTGTCTCAATCTATCTCTATAGATCTTGATGCCCAATATATAAGCAGCTTCACCGAGGTCTTTCATTGAAAAATTCTTATTCAAGTATCCTTTTATGCTATCCAGAAATTCTATATCATTTCCAATCAACAATATGTCATCTACATATAATATCAGAAATGCTACAGAGCTCCCACTCACTTTCTTGTAAATACAGGCTTCACCGAAAGTCTGTATAAAACCATATGCTTTGATCACCTCATCAAAGCGTATATTCCAACTCCGAGATGCTTGCACCAGTCCATAGATGGATCGCTGGAGTTTGCACACTTTGTTAGCACCTTTAGGATCGACAAAACCTTCTGGTTGCATCATATACAACTCTTCTTTAAGAAATCCATTAAGGAATGCAGTTTTGACGTCCATTTGCCAGATTTCATAATCATAAAATGTGGCAATTGCTAACATGATTCGGACGGACTTAAGCATCGCTACGGGTGAGAAAGTCTCATCGTAATCAACCCATTGAACTTGTCAAAAACCTTTTGTGACAAGTCAAGCTTTGTAGACAGTAACATTACCATCAGTGTCAGTCTTCTTCTTGAAGATCCATTTATTCTCTATGGCTTGCCGATCTTCGGGCAAGTCCACCAAAGTCCACACTTTGTTCTCATACATGGATCATATCTCAGATTTCATGGCCTCAAGCCATCTGTCGGAATCTGGGCTCATCATAGCTTCTTCATAGTTTGTAGGCTCGCCTTGGTCTAGTAACATGACTTCCAGGACAGGATTACCGTACCACTCTCGTGCGGATCATGCTCTGGTCGGCCTACGAGGTTCAGTAGCAACTTGATCTGAAGTTTCATGATCATTATCATTTGCTTCCTCTCTAGCTGGTGTAGGCATCACGGGAACAGATTTCCCCGATGTGCTATTTTCCAATTCGAGAGAAGGTACAATTACCTCATCAAGTTCTACTTTCCTCCCACTCACTTCTTTCGAGAGAAACTCCTTCTCTAGAAAGATTCCATTCTTGGCAACAAAGATCTTGCCTTCGGATCTGTGGTAGAAGGTGTACCCAATTGTTTCCTTAGGGTATCCTATGAAGACGCACTTCTCCGATTTGGGTTCGAGCTTATCAGGCTGAAGCCTTTTGACATAAGTGTCACAACCCCAAACTTTAAGAAACGACAACTCTGGTTTCTTGCCAAACCACAGTTCATACGGTGTCATCTCAACGGATTTAGACGGTGCCCTATTTAACGTGAATGCGGCTGTCTCTAATGCATAACCCCAAAATGATAGTGGTAAATCGGTAAGAGACATCATAGATCGCACCATATCTAATAAAGTACGGTTACGACGTTCGGACACACCATTACGCTATGGTGTTCCAGGTGGCGTGAGTTGTGAAACAATTTCACATTGTTTTAAATTAAGGCCAAACTCGTAACTCAAGTATTCGCCTCCACGATCAGATCGTAGAAACTTTATTTTTCTTGTTACGATGATTCTCCACTTCACTCTAAAATTCTTTGAACATTTCAAATGTTTCAGACTTGTGTTTCATCAAGTAGATATACCCATACCTACACAAATCATCTATGAAGGTCAAAAAATAACGATACCCGCCGCGTGCCTCAACACTCATCGGACCGCATACATCGGTATGTATTATTTCCAATAAGTCATTAGCTCGCTCCATTGTTCCGGAGAACGGAGTTTTAGTCATCTTGCCCATGAGGCATGGTTCGCAAGTATCAAATGATTCATAATCAAGTGATTCCAAAAGTCCATCTGCATGGAGTTTCTTCATGCGTTTTACACCAATATGACCTAAACGGCAGTGCCACAAGTATGTTGCACTATCATTATCAACTTTGCATCTTTTGGCATCAATATTATGAATAGTGTATCACTACAATCGAGATTCAACAAGAATAGACCACTCATCAAGGGTGCATGACCATAAAAGATATTACTCATATAAATAGAACAACCATTATTCTCCAATTTAATTGAATAACCGTCTCGCAATAAACAAGATGCAGATATAATGTTCATGCTCAACGCGGGCACCAAATAACAATTATTGTGGTCTAAAACTAATCCCGAAGGTAGATGTAGAGGTAGCGTGCCGACGGCGATCACATCGACCTTGGAACCATTTCCGACGCGCATCGTCACCTCGTCCTTAGCCAATCTTCGTTTATTCCGCAGCTACTGTTTCGAGTTACAAATATGAGCAACCGAACCAGTATCAAATACCCAGGCGCTGCTACAAGCATTAGTAAGGTACACATCAATAACATGTATATCAAATATACCGTTGTTCACTTTGCCATCCTTCTTCTCCGCCAAGTATTTGGGGCAGTTCCGCTTCCAGTGACCATTCCCTTTGCAGTAGAAGCACTCAGTTTTAGGCTTGGGTCCAGCTTTGGGCTTCTTCCTGGGAGTGGCAACTTGCTTGCCATTCTTATTGAAGTTCCCTTTCTTTCCTTTGCCCTTTTTATTAAAACTAGTGGTCTTGTTAACCATCTACACTTGATGCTCCTTCTTGATTTCTACCTCCGCGGCCTTAAGCATTGCAAATAGCTCAGGAATCATTTTATTCATCCCTTGCATATTATAGTTCATCACGAAGCCTTTGTAGCTTGGTGGCTGTGATTGAAGAACTCTGTCAATAACACTATCAACTGGAAGGTTAACTCCCAGCTGAGTCAAGTGGTCATGATACCCAGACATTTTGAATATGTGTTCACTAACAGAACTGTTCTCCTCCATCTTGTAGCTATAGAACTTGTTGGAGACTTCATATCTCTCAACCCGGGCATTTGCTTGAAATATTAACGTCAACTCTTGGAACATCTCATATGCTCCATGAAGTTCAAAATGTCTTTGAAGTCCCGGTTCTAATCCGTAAAGCATGGCACACTGAACTATCAAGTAGTCATCAGATCGAGCTTGCCAGACGTTCATAACATCTGCTTCAGCTCCTGCAGCAGGCCTGTCACCCAGCGGTGCATCAAGGACATAATTCTTCTGTGCAGCAATGAGGATAATCCTCAAGTTACGGACCCAGTCCATGTAGTATCTACCATCATCTTTCAACTTAGCTTTCTCTAGGAACGCATTAAAATTCAGGGGAACGGTAGCTCGGGCCATTGATCTACAACATATATATGCAAAACTATTAGACTAAGTTCATGATAAATTAAGTTCAATTAATCAAATTACTAATGAACTCCCACTTAAATAAACATCCCTCAAGTTATCTAAGTGATACGGGATCCAAATCAACTAACCCATGTCCGATCATCACGTGAGATGGGGTAGTCATCAATGGTGAACATCTCTATGTTGATCATATCTACTATATGACTCACGTTCGACCTTTCAGTCTCCAGTGTTCCGAGACCATGTCTGTACATGCTAGGCTCGTCAAGTTTAACCCAAGTATTCTGCATGTGCAAAACTGTCTTACACCCGTTGTATGTGAACGTGGAGTCTATCACACCCGATCATCACGAGGTGCGTCAAAATGACGAACTTTGGCAATGGTGCATACTCGGGGAGAACACTTTTACATTCAAATTTAGTGAAGGGATCATCTTATAATGCTACTGCCGTTCTAAGCAAAATAAGATGCATAAAGGATAAACATCACATGCAATCAAAATATGTAACATGATATGGCCATCATCATCTTGTGCTTTTGATCTCCATCTCCAAAGCATCGTCATGATCTCCATCATCACCGGCTCGACACCTTGATCTCCATCGTTGCGTCGGGGTCATCTCGCCAACTAATGCTTCTATAACTATCGCTAACGCATAGTGACAAAGTAAAGCAATTACATGGCGCTTGCACTTCATACAATAAAGAGACAACCCTAAGGCTCCTGCCGGTTGTCGATATTACAAAACATGATCATCTCATACATCAATATATATCACATCATATCTTGACCATATCACATCACAACATGCCCTGCAAAAACAAGTTAGACGTCCTCTACTTTGTTGTTGCAAGTTTTACATGGCTGCTACATGCTTCTAGCAAGAACCGTTCTTACCTATGCAAAAACCACAATGCTGATTCATCAAGTTTGCTGTTTTAACCTTCTTCAAGGACCGGCCGCAGTCAAATTCTATTCAACCAAAGTAGGAGAAACTGACACCCGCCAGCCACCTTTATGCAAAACTAGTTGCATGTCTGTCGGTGGAACCGGTCTCATGTGCGTGGACATGTCAGGTTGGTCCGGGCCACTTCATCCCACAATACCGCTGAATCAAAATAAGACGTTGGTGGTAAGCAGTATGACTATCACCGCCCAAGACTCTTTGTGTTCTACTCGTGCATATCATCTACACATAGACCTGGCTCGGATGCCACTGTAGGGAAACGTTGCATGGAAAACAAAAACAATTCTACGCACATGCAAGATCTATCCATGGAGATGCATAGAACCGAGAGGGGAGAGTGTGTCTACGTACCCTCATAGACCGTAAGCAGAAGTGTTTAATAACGCGGTTGATGTAGTCGAACTTCTTCGTGCTCCAACCGATCAAGTACCGAATGTACGACACCTCCCCGTTCAGCACACGTTCAGCTCGATGATGTCCTCCGCCTTCTTGATCCAGCAAGACGGCGAGGTAGTGGATGAGTTCCGACAGCACGATGGCGTGGTGACGGTGATGGTGAAGCTATCTCCGCAGGGCTTCGCCTAAGCACTACGAAAATATGACCGGGGGTGTAAACGGTGGAGGGGGGCGCCACACACGGCTAAGCAATTGTTCTGGTTGTGCTAGGCACCCCCTCCCACATATATATAGGTGGGAGGGAGAGGGGAGAGGCCAAGGGGCGCCCCAAGTATGTCTAAATCCTACTTGGGCTCCTGCCCTTGGCCGCGCCCCCCCTGCCATATTTGTTGGAGGGGGGAAGGAAAGAGGGAAGTGGGAAGGAAGGGGAGGCCGAATCCCCCCCTTTCCTTTCCCCCACTTGAGCGGCTGCCATGGGGGGTGCGCCAGCCCCTTGTGGGCTGGTGTGCTCCCCTCTTGTGGCCCAATAGGCCCACTATCCTCCCGAGGGTGTCCGGTACCCCCTCCGGTACTCCGATGACTATCCGGTACACTCCGAAACACTTCCGGTGTCCGAATACCATCGTACTATATATCAATCTTTACCTCTCGACCATTTCGAGACTCCTTGTCATGTTCGTGATCTCATCCGAGACTCTGAACAACATTCAGTCACCAAATCATATAACTCATATAACACTACTCGTCAACGAACGTTAAGCGTGAGGACCCTACGGGTTCGAGAACTATGTAGACATGACCGAGACACCTCTCCGGTCAATAACCAATAGCGGAACCTAGATGCCTATATTGGTTCCTACATATTCTACGAAGATCTTTATCGGTCGAACCGTTATGACAACATACGTAATTCCCTTTGTCCATCGGTATGTTACTTGCCCGAGATTTGATCGTCGGTATCTTCATACCTAGTTCAATCTCATTACCGGCAAGTCTCTTTACTCGTTCCATAATACATCATCCCATAACTAACTCATTAGCCACTTTGCTTGCAAGGCTTCTTATGATGTGTATTACCGAGAGGGCCCAGAGATACCTCTCCGATACTCGGAGTGACAAATCCTAATCTCGATCGATGCCAACTCAACAAACACCTTCGGAGATACCTGTAGAGCATCTTTATGATCGCCCAGTTACGTTGTGATGTTTGATAGCACACAAGGTATTCCTTCGGTATCCGGGAGTTGCATAATCTCATAGTCGAAGGAATATGTACTTGACATGAAGAAAGCAATAGCAATAAACTGAACAATCAATATGCTAAGCTAACGGATGGGTCTTGTCCATCACATCATTCTCCTAATGATGTGATCCTATTATCAAATGACAACACATGTCTATGGTTAGGAAACCTTAACCATCTTTGATCAATGAGCTAGTCTAGTAGAGGCTTACCAGGGACACGGTATTTTTTTATGTATTCACACATGTATTTAAGTTTTCGATCAATACAATTCTAGCATGAATAATAAACCTTTATCATGAAGAAGGAAATATAAAATAACAACTTTATTATTGCCTCTAGGGCATATTTCCTTCATAACTAACCCCTCCTCTGAGGATGCCACTACTATTACTGATGAGAATGCCAGGTTGAAGACATTGCTTGAAACAGGCATGTACAAAAGCCTCAAAGGGCATCAAACACTATGTGATGTCCTCAAAAAGCAGATACTGAACCAAAACCCAAGGAAAGAGGATGTTGGGTTCGAGAGGAAAATAAATGTTGATGGCTCTTACTAGAAGCCTGAGCAGTACCCCAAAACCACATGGGTTGCTGCAAAGGGCCCTTAAGTGGATCCGTCCACCTTAACTGGCTTCACTTGTGCTAACCCTATTATCATTGATGAGTCATTTGACTCAAACTATAAACTGTTCAAGAATCAGAATGGTGAAGTGTTTGCCAGGTTTATTGGAACTCACTGCAGGAATGGGCCACCTATGAAGAAGATCTGGGTTCCTAAAAGTCGTCTTGAGAATCTTCCCGTGAATGTCCTCATGACACCACCAAGGAAGAAGACAAACCCTAGACCAAAGGCTTCATATGGACCAAAGGCTTCATACAGACAGAGGACCTCACAAGGTCACCCTAACGCCAATGTTTTGCAGGGAAACTACAATCAGACTCATGAATATGAGCATGTTTCTTCGAACCGCTATGTTCACAAATCAAAGAACTTTTCTGCATATTCTTTTGAGTACTATTCACCTCCTGCAAAACTATTTGCTAGGGCTTCAAAGCCAAAATTCTCAAATGCTGCACTTAGACTCATTGCTTCGAAGCCACCCCTTTAGATGTGGGTGGTTAAGAAGAATTAACTTTTCTTGCAGGGCCGGGTCTCCAGCCGGATATCATTGACTTCTGAAGACAATGCTGGGGACCTAAAACATCTTGTTGGACGCAAGATAATATGCCAAAATGGTCTTACCATTTATTTCGTCCATGGATTTGTTGATGAACATCCTATCTTACCATCCAAGAATCTTACATTTTGTAATATCCTTGTTCATCAAATGTTTCTCCTTCACAATACTCTTTGTGAAGCATATCCTACTAACTGCACTATAGGTTACCACTCCAAAAGCTACTGAATGGATCATGGATAGTGGATGCACTAACCACATGACTGGTGATCGAAGTCTTCTCATGGATTCTACTCTACGACCATCTACAAAAAGCCATATCACATTCGCTGACACTGGTAAAAGCAAGGTATTGGGCCTAGGTAGAGTTGCTATCTCAAAGGATCAACACATGGATAAAGTGATGCTTTTTGAATCCCTTGGATACAACTTAATGTTTGTCTCAATGCTTTGTGATCTTGACATGATCGTGATATTTGGAAAATATCGATGTCTTATGCTAATGGCTTCTGACAAATCTCTAGTCTTTGAAGGTTATCGAAGAGGTGATCTGTATATGGTAGATTTCTCCGCATGACCACAACTTGTCATATGCCTTCTAGCAAAAGCTTCAGAGTGCTGGCTTTGGCATCGAAGGCTAGGGCATGCGAGCATGAAGAACTTGCACACTCTTGTGAAGAAGAAGCATATCATTAGCATCGAGGATGTCAAGTTCATGAAGGACCATCTATGTGGTGCTTGCGAAGCCGGGAAGATGACTAGGGCAAAACATCCCTCGAAGACAATCATGACGACTTCACATCCCTTCGAGCTGCTACACATGGACTTATTTGGCCCTACTCATTACTCTACCCTTACTACCAATGCACATCTTTATGGCTTCGTAATTTTTGATGGTTATTCAAGATATACTTGGGTGCACATAATTCTCTACAAGACTGAAGTGCAGGATGTCCTCAGACGATTTGCCCATCGCGCCATGACTAACTATGGCATCAAGATCAAGCACATCAGGAGTGAGAACGGCACTGAATTCAAGAACACTGGCCTCGACACCTATCTTGATACTCTAGGCATCACTCATGAGCTCTCCGCTCCATACACTCCTCAGTAGAATGGCATCATGGAGCGCAAGAATAGGACTCTTATTGAGATGGCTTGTACAATGCTTGATGAGTACAAGACTCCACAAAAGTTCTGGCCTGAAGCCATTGATACTGCATGCCACATCATCAACAGGGTATATCTTCATAAATTCTTCAAGAAGACATCTTACGAACTATTAACTGGTAAGGAGCCAAATGCAAGTTATTTTAAAGTCTTCGGTGCTAGGTGCTGGATCAAAGATCCACATCACACTTCCAAATTTGCACCGAAAGCACATGAAGGTTTTATGCTTGGCTACGGAAAGGATTCGCACACCTATAAAGTCTTCAACCTCTTTCACTATAAAGTGGTTGAAACTATGGATGTGCGGTTCGATGAGACTAACGGCTCGCAAAGAGAGCACTTGCCAAATGTGCTAGATGAAGCTTCTCCTAGTGAATCTATCAAGTTAATGGGTACTGGAGAAATCATACCCACTGAGGAACAGGCTGAAGAGGAGGTTGTCATTCCAGCACCTACTCAACATGAAGACAATGCTGAGCTTGAAGACAACGCTGAAGATGAAGACAATGATCAGCAATAGCAAAGTCATCGCCCTGTTCATCCTCGTGTGACCAATGAAGTTCAGATTGAGAAGATAATTGATAACATCAATGCACCTGGTCCACTTACTCGATCAAGAGCTATGCAACTAGCAAACTTCTGTGGGCACTTTGCTTTCGTCTCCATATCCGAACCCAAGAATGTTGATGAAGCCATCATGGAACCAGAATGGATTCAAGCTATGCAAGAAGAGCTTCAACAATTTGAGCTCAACAATGCCCGGGAGCTAGTCAAACGTCCTGATCCTCGCAAGACAATATTATTAACACCAAATGGATCTATCGCAACAAACAAGATGAACATGGTCAAGTTGTCATAAACAAATCTCGTCTCGTTGCTCAAGGTTACACACAAGTAGAGGGATTTGACTTCGATGAAACCTTTGCTCCTGTGGCTAGGCTTGAAGCCATTCGCATACTGCTAACCTATGCTAATCCCAATAACATCCTTCTGTATCAAATGGATGTGAAGACTGCCTTCCTCAACGGCAAAATTGAAGAGGAAGTCTATGTAGCTCAACCACCTGGTTTTGAAGATCCAAAGCATCCTGATATGGTATATGATACACCTCCAACGCATCTATAATTTTTTATTGTTCCATGCTATTATATTATCTGTTTTGGATGTTTTATATGCATTAATATGCTATTTTATATTATTTTTGGGACTAACTTATTAACCTAGAGCCGAGTGCCAGCTTCTATTTTTTTTCTTATTTTTGACTTTTACAGAAAAGGAATATCAAACGGAGTCCAAACGGAATAAAACTTTACGGTGATTTTTCTTTGACCAGAAGAAACCCATGAGACTTGGAGAGGAGGCCAGAAGATCCACGAGGAGGCCACAAGCCGTAGGGGCGCGCCCCAGGGGGGCACACCCCCAGGGCTTGTGGGGCCCTCGGAAAACTCCTAATCCTAATCTTCGCACTACAAATCCTCAAATATTCCCCCTATGCCAGAGGGCACACCAAAAATACTTTTTCGTTGCCGCAAGCCTCTGTTCCCGTGAGATCCCATCTTGGGCCCTTTTCCGGCACTCCGCCGGAGGGGGATTCGGTCATGGAGGACCTCTACACCAACCTTGCTGCCCTTCCGATGATGTGTGACTAGTTTACCACAGACCTACGGGTCCATAGCTAGTAGCTAGATGGCTTCTTCTCTCTCTTTGATCTTCAATACAATGTTCTCCTCGATGTTCTTGGAGATCTATTCGATGTAATCTTCTTTTGCGGTGCGTTTGTTGAGATCCGATGAATTGTGGATTTATGATCAGATTATATATGAATATTATTTGAGTCTTCTCTGAACTCTTTTATGCATGATTAAGATATCTTTGTATTTTTCTTTGAACTATCGGTTAGGTTTGGCCAACTAGATTGGTTTTTCTTGCAATGGGAGAGGTGCTTAGTTTTGGGTTCAATCTTGCGGTGTCCTCACCCAGTGACAGAAGGGGTAGCGAGGCACGTATTGTATTGTTGCCATCAAGGATAAAAAGATGGGGTTTATATCATGTTGCTTGAGTTTATCCCTCTACATCATGTCATCTTACTTAAAGCGTTACTCCATTCTTGTTAACTTAATTCACTAGATGCATGCTGGATAGCGGTCGATGTGTGGAGTAATAGTAGTAGATGCAGGAAGGAGTTGGTCTACTTGTCACGGACGTGATGCCTATATTCATGATCATTGCCTTAGATGTCTTCATAATTATGCGCTTTTCTATCAATTGCTCAACAGTAATTTGTTTACCCACCGTATGTTTTCTTCAAGAGAGAAGCCTCTAGTGAAATCTATCGTCCCCGGGTCTATTTTCCATCATATATTTTCAGATCTATAAATCAAAAAACCTAAAAATACCTTGCTGCAATTTATTTATATTTACTTTAGTTTGCTCTTTTATTTATCTTTTATACCTATCTCTATTAGATCTCACTCTTGTTCGTGACCGTGTGAAGGGATTGACAACCCCTTTTTCGCATTGTGTGCAAGTGTTTGTTAGTTTGTGCATGTGCATATATTGGAGACTTGCTTGTGCCTCCTACTGGATTGATACCTTGGTTCTTAACTGAGGGAAATACTTATCTCTACTTTGCTGCATCACCCTTTCCTCTTCAAGGGAGAAATCACGCAACCTCAAGAAGTAGTAGGAAGAATTTCTGGCGCCGTTGCCGGGGAGATTCTACATCAAGCCTACCAAGTACCTATCATAAACTCTCATCTCTTGCACTTACATTATTTGCCATCTGCCTCTTGTTTTCCTCTCCCCCACTTCTAAAACATCTTCAGAAAAACACAAAAATATTTACCTTTTTATTCGCCTTCTACTACTGGAATCAGCTTCTTTGCCGTCCACCACGGTGGACGGCAAAGGCATAGATCACGGACGGCAAACCTCTTTGCCGTCCGCCAGCAGAAGGCAAAATGTCCGGATGAACATGTGCCAGCAAAGGCCTTCTTTGCCGTCCGCTTCCTGGAAACGGACGGCAAAGTATTGTGCCGTCCGCCTCTGGTGGCCAGCAGACGACAAAGATCGTGGACGGCAGTGAGGTGGGGTGAGGGCCGTTAAGGGTTAACGGCATGCTTTGCCGTCAGCCAGCGGACGGCAAAGAGGCTAACGTCTTTGCCGTCCGCTGGCTGACGGCAAAGAGCCTGTACAGCCCTGTTTTTAATTTAATTCATTCAATTTGACAGCAATTCGCAGATATACATATATACACAACAAGCATATCCAACACACTAGTTTCATCATATATACATACATAACCAACACATATATAGTTCCATCCTTACATATTACAAAAGTTTCACATTGTTCATCCAACACCGTTATCCATCCATCCATATAACAAGTTCCAACCATGCAAGTTCATTGATACAAAATAAAAGCACAAATGGAAAAGAAGCACTCCATCCATGCAAGCTTCCATGAATTAAATCAAATCTGCAAAATGATAAACAAGATGTTAGAAGAAGAAGAATAAAATGAAGAAGAAGAACAAGACTATAAGAAGTAAGCATACTTAAGTAAAATGGAGCTAACCTAGAAGAAAATGAAGAAGAAGAAGAAGAAGACGACGAATACTACGCATACGAATCAAGAAGAGACGCAGACCGAAGAAGACAGCGAAGATCGGCCTAAATGAATCGACATCTCCGACCTCCGCACCTCCTCATACTCCTCATCCTCATGCCGCAGCCTGCATCCTCCGCCCGCCGCCTACTCCTCCCGCCGCACATCGCCTCCTCCTCCTACTCCATCCTCCGCCTCCGCCTCCTCGCCTCCTCCTCCTCCCCGCCTCCTCCCCCCTCCTCCTCCCCTCCTCCTCATCTCCTGCCTCCGCCTCCTCCCTCCTCCGCGCCGCCCCGCCTCCTCCTCATCCTCCGACTCCTCCTCCTCATCCGCCCTCCTCCTCCTACTCCGCATCCGCCTCCGCCGCCTCCGCCTCCTCCTCCTCCTCCTCCTCCTTCTTCCGCCTCCGCCTCCTCCTCCTACCGCTCTCCTCCCCCTCCTCCTCCTCCTCCCTCCTCCTCCTCCTCCTCCTCCTCCTCCTCCGCGCCCTCCTCCCTCGTCCTCCTCCTCCCCTGCCCTCCTCTCCTCCGTCCGCCCCTCCCCTCTCCTCCTCCTCCTCCCTCCTCCTCCCCTCCTCCTCCCTCCTCCTCCTCCTCCCCTCCTCCCCTCCTCCTCCTTCCTCCTCCTCTCTCCTCCCTCCGCCGCTCCTCCGCTGCCTCCTCCTCCTCCTCCCGTCCTCCTCCCCTCCTCCTCCTCCTCCTACTCCTCCTCCCTCCTCCTCCTCATCCTCCGCCTCCTCCTCCTCCTCCTCCTCCCTCCTCCTCCTCCTGCCCTCCTCCTCCTCCTCCTCCTCCTCACTCCCTCACTCTTCCTCCTCCTCCTCCCCTCCTCCTCCTCCTCCTCCTCCTCTCCTCCTCCTACTCCCTCCTACTCCTCCTCCTCCTCCTCCTCATCCCGCCGCCGCCTCCTCCTCCTCCTCCTCCTCCTCCTCCTCCTCCCTCCTCCTCTCCTCCCCTCCTCCTCCCCTCCTCCTCCTCCTCCTCCAGCCGCCTCCTCCTCCTCCTCCTCCTCCGCCGCCTCCTCCTCCTCCTCCTCCTCCTTGCCTCCTCCTCCTCCTCCTCATCGCTCCTCTCCTCCTCTCCTCCTCCTCCTCCCTCCTCCTCCTCCTCACTCCTCCTCCTCCTCCTCCCTCCTCCGCCTCCTCCTCTCCTCCGACTCCCCTCCGCTCCTCCTCCTACTCCTCATCTTACCCTCCTCCTCCTCCTCCTCCCCTCCGCTCCTCCTCCTCCTCCTCCTCCTCCTCCTCCTCCTCCTCCTCCGCCTCCTCATCCTCCTCCCTTCCCTCCTCCCTCCTCCTCCTCCATCCTCCTCCTCCCCTCACTCCTCCTCTCCCTCCTCCTCCTCCTCCTCTCCTCCTCCTACCTCCTCCTCCTCCTCACCCCTCCTCCTCTCCTCCTCCTCCTCCTCCGCCTACTCCTCTCCTCCTCCTCCTCCGCCTCCTCCTCCTCCTCCGCCTCCTTCCGCCCTCCTCCTCCTCCGCCTCCTCCTCCCCTCTCTCCTCCTCCTCTCCGCCTCCTCCTCCTCCTCCTCCTCCACCTCCTCCTCCGCCTCCTCCTGCCCCTCCTCCTCCTCCGTCCTCCCCTCCTCCTCCTCCTCCTCCCCCCTCCTCCTCTCCTCCTCCTCGCCTCCTCCTCCTCCTCCTCCTCCTCCTCCTCCTCCGCCTCCTCCTCCTCCTCTCCTCCCTCCTCCTCCTCCTCCTCCTCCCGCCCTCCTCCTCGCTCCTCTCCTCCTCCTCCTCCTCCTCCTCCTCTCCTCCTCTCCTCCTCCTCCTCCTCCTCCTCCTCCCTCCTCCTCCTCCTCCTCCCTCCTCCTCCTCCTCCGTCTACCTCCTGCCTCCTCTCCTCCTCCTCTCCTCCTCCTCCTCCTCCTACTCCTCCTCCTCCCTTCCTCCTCCTCCTCCTTCCTCCTCCTCCCCTCTCCTCCTCCTCCTCCTCCTCTCCCTCCTCCTCCTCCACTCCTCCGCCTCCCCTCCCCCTCCTCCTCATCCTCCTCCCCTCCCTCCTCCTCCTCCTCCCTCTCCTCCTCCTCCTCCTCTCCTCCTCCTCCCTCCTCCTCCCCTCCTACCTCCTCCTCCTCCTCCTCCTCCTCCTCCCTCCTCCTCCTCCCTCCTCCTCCCTCCGACCTCCTCTCCTCCTCCTCCTCCCTCCTCCTCCGTCCTCCTCCCTCCTCCTCCCTCCTCCTCCTCCCCTCCTCCTCCCTCCTCACTCCTCCCTCCTCCTCCCTCCTCCTCCTCCTCTCCCCCTCCTCTCCTCCTCCCTCCTCCTCCTCCTCCTCCTCCTCCTCCTCCTCCTCCTCACGCCTCCATCCTCTCCCCTCCTCCCCTCCTTCCGCCTCTCCTCCGCCTCCTCCTCCTCTCCTCCTCCCCTCCTCCTCCCCTCCTCCTCCTCCTCCTCCTCCGCCTCCTGCCGCGCCTCCTCCTTCCTCTCTCCTCCTCCTCCTACCTCCTCCTCCTCCTCCTCCTCCTCACTCCTACTCGCGTCCTCCTCCTCCTCCTCCGCCCCAGCCTCCGCCGCCTTCCTCCTCCGCCTCCTCATCCCGCCTCCTCCTTCCCGCCTCCCCTCCTTCCTCTCCCTCAGAATAATCAGCAGCCGAAGAAGAAGATAAAAGCCTACACTTATGTTAAACTTGGTTCTTTGTGTTCTAAACATAACGTACTTTTGGTATTAACCTTACGAGAAATAAGCATATACGGCTCCCTCATATTAGAGCCTAACATAGGTAACTAAGTCAATAGAGCTAACATACGGTAACTAAGCATATTAGCTAACTTAGAGCTAACTTATGTCATTTCGGAGGAAACAAAGCTAAGATATAATATATGATCATTTTGAGATCAAACATACCTGACATAGTTCAGTTTTCTATGTTCTTCTCCTTACTCTTCCTCAGAGCCTGATGCGCCCCAAGAGCGGCGAGGCGGTGGGAGTGCAGTGGGGATGTAAGTCTTCTACCACAATTGGCGTGGTCATGTCGCCCAGCTGTGGGATCGCCGGCGCCACCACCGGCGGGCAGGTCATTGTCAGGCACCACCAACCACATCCGCGAGCCATCCTTCAGGCAGAGGACAGGCACTACCATCGCTAGGTCCTCCTCAGCCACCACCATTGCTAGGTCATCCCTCAGCCTGATGCCACTCTGCTCCCTCTTCTTCCCCACTCCACTCCAGTCCGGATCATCCTCCTTTCTGTTGCTTTTGCTACAGCCATAATCGCTGTTGCTTTTGCTACAGCCAGAATCGCTGCTGCTTTGGCTGTAGTCCAGTGTCGCTGCGCTGCTCCCTTGCCTGTCCAAATGCAACAATGACCGTTAACAATCGATGCGAGACAAAGCCAAATGTAGAGGAAATAAGAAGAGGCAGAACGTACTGGCTCATCGTCGTCAGCGTACGCATGCGACACATAGTCGCGTTGAACACACCTTCACGATGAGCATGGTGGACATCGTCGTCGTACCTGAAGAGAAGGAGTACCCCTGCCGCAGGTCGTAGATTCACGGTATAACTTCTCCGCCACGACACAGGTACATGTGCCCTCCTTGATCACCAACTCACGTCCCACAGCCTGCATAACCCGTGCCCCGGCCGGCTGTCTCAGCTTCACATTATTTGGCGGATCTTCACCCAGCATGTTCATAAAAGTGTCAGGCAGCCTCTGCAGTTTGGGACAAATGAGTGATGTAGCAAACAACAGAGTTATCATAATGAGATGGGTGAAGGGGAGATCTCCTCCCTTTCTCCTATATTACCTGCCTCGTGGATGTACTGAAGTCCCAAGTATGATACTGAAGAACTCGAAACATCCAACTCGTACTCCGTTGTGGGCAGAGCGGAGTCTGCGTGGCGGCTTCCCCCCATCTCTGATAGCAGCAGAAGATAATCAACTACACACAAGTTTATCATTCTCATTCAAAAAACAATGCACTTGTGGACATATGTATGGCTCTTTGAATTTATAGTAGCACTAGTCGTCAAAAATGTTGACTTTAGTTGTTAATTTCATAAAACTATTTTAACTTCTTGGGTCAGCAAACTAGGCAACTAGCTAGCAGTATAAAAACATTTCAACAAAGAAAAGAAAATCACTGCAAAACACTGGCGGAACCCCTAAATAGAAGTATAAATACGGTCTTTCTTCTCTTCCTCTTCTTCTTTTTCCTCTTTTTTTCCTTTCTTTTCTTCTTCTTCTTCTCCCCTCCCTTTCTCTTCTTTTCTTCTCTCTTCTTCTTATTTTTCTTTACTTTTCTTTTCCTCTTCTTTCTTTTTACTCCTCTTTTCTTCTTCCCTCCTCCTCTTCCTCCCTCCTCCCCTCCTCTTCCTCTTCTTCTTCCTCTTCTTCTTCTTCTTCTTCTTCTTCTTCTCTTCTGCTTCTTCTTCTTCTTCTTCTTCTTCCTTCTCCTTCTCTTCTTCTTCTTCTCTCTTCTTTTCTTTCTTCTTGCTCAGAGACCTCCTCTTCCCCTCCTCCCCCTCCTCCCCTTGATCTCTTCTTCTTTCCTAACTAAAACTAAACTAATCTAAAATAAACAAACTAAAAATAAAACTAAAACTAAACTGAAACTAAAAGAAAGAACTATACTAAAACAGAAACTAAATTAACTAAAGAAAACTAAAATAAACTAACTACCTACAAAAGGGGGGGCGAGGCGAGTCACTGCAGGGGCCCTGCGAGGCAGGGGATTCGACCGGTGGAGGGGGAGGCGCGGCCCAGCGTGGAGGGGGAGGCCGCTGTGCGGCATGGGGGCGAGCGGCGCCCGGTGAGGGATGCCGCGCGGGGGGGCACGCCCGGGATGGAGGCCGGGGAGCGGCGGAGGACTGAGACGGGCGGGACTCCACGCAGGGGAGGGCGGGGCGGCTGGACGCCGCGGTCGGCTGCGCCGTCGTGGAAGGGGCGGCAACGGGTGTGGGGGACGGGGCGAGGGGGCAGCGAGCGGGTGGTGGGGTGACGGGGCAAGGGGGGCGGTGGGTGGTCCGGGCGAGGGGCGGCGGCGGTGGTGGGGCGGCTGTGGTCTCGCGGGGGAGAGAGGGACGAAAGAGAGAGAGAGGGGGGGAAGGAGGGGTGGGGATCCGTTAGTTAGGTTATCTCTTTGCCGTCCCCCCCCTTTGCCGTCGCTTTTTTTTTCTTTGCCCGTCCGCTGCAGACGGCAAAGAGGGGGCCTTAGTTTTTTTTCTAGCAGCTCGTTAGTGGGGCCCCCTCTCTCTTGCGTCCCGCCAACTGACGGCAAAGATTCTTTGCCGTCCGCTAGCGCACAGCAAAGAACTGGCTGATGGCAAAGACCTTCTTTGCCATCAGCCAGTTCTTTGCCGTCCGTTTTTGTGGGCAGTAAGCGGACGGCAGACCTTCTTGTCCGTCAGCCAGCAGACGGCAAAGAAGTGGCAGACGGCAAAGAAGTGGATTCCAGTAGTGTCCTTTCGTCTGGCCTCTATGTCTTATTTGGTTTGTTTGCTTTTTCGGTTGGCATAATTTGTGTTTTAATTGGAAATAAAAAAAGTTTATGGCCCTCATCCACTTGCTAATCTCTTTAAAATCCAACTATGATGAACCAATTGCTAGTGAGTTGAGTGCACTAGATAACTCTTTATGAAGTTTTGCTTGAAGTTCGTGAATCTAAAAATTGTGATGAAATTTATGGATTGTTCATGATAGCTCCCTGAATAAAAGCATGATACAATGAGTGTTATATAGATTCTATTAATTTCAATGTGTTAATAATATGCAAAACCCTAAGCTTGGGATGCTAATTTTTGTTATGTCCCTACTTATTGCAATGATCATGATTGGGGTGATTCTTCTTATGATCTGAAAATTTTATAGCCTTGTGATGAATGTGTTGCAATAATATTTGAAAGTGGGTTTGGAAGGTGTCCAACTCTAGGTAAAAATATCTCCACATATTTGGAGAGTGATCAATCCTATGAATTTTTTGATAAAAGTGGGCTTGGAGGGTCATGACTTTATTATGATATATCCCACTATTTTGGAAGAGTGTCAACTTTGCATGTATGTGGATCAGTAGAGATATGTTATGTGATATCTATATTGTTGAATACGAATTGATCCCACTGTAATTATTATGAGAGAGGAAATATGGAATGTTGTGAACTTCCATGTACTAAATTACCTCTCGTTATGTTGAGATTGCTATTGTTCTTTCTTCTTTCTTGCATATGCTAGAAAATTGTCGTCTTGAAAATTGTTTGCTTATAAAATGCCTATGCATAGGAAGAGAGTTAACTTAAATGTTTTTTCCACATGTTTCATGATGCTCTCTTTGTGTTTGTTGTCTTTCATGTGAGCATCATTAAAATTATTATACCTAGCTAGGGGCATAAAAACAATAGAGCTTGTTGGGGACGCAACCCAATAATAAAATTTATTTTTGTATTTTTCTTTTCTTGATGTTTACACATTATTACCTATGTAATAATTGTGGTTTTAGTGTTTTAGTTATGTTGAGCCCAAGCAAGACCTTTGGGAGTGCTTGTGTATACGTTGATTTTGGTTTTGCTAAAAAATAGAAACTTTTGCGTCGTAACAGAATTTAATAAATGAAGCGTGGAAAAATTCAGATTTTTTTAAAAAGATTTTATATGAATTTTTCTCATTTTCCTATTTTTTTTCAGAATTTTTGGAGGTACATAAGTATTGACTAATTTCTGGTTACTACAGACATTCGTTTTGACAGATTCGGTTTTCTATGGTTGTTTGCTTATTTTTGATGAATCTATGGGTATTATCGGGGGGTATGAACCATGGAGAGTTTGAATACAGTATATATAACACAAATATAAATTTGAATGATTTCACAACAGTACCTAAAGTGGTGATTTACTTTATTATCTAACGTGATCTTACGAGTTTTTTCTGAGTTTTGTTGTTGTGAAGTTTTCCAGTTTTGGGTAAGTTTTGTGTGACCACGGAATAAGGAGTGGCAAGAGCCTAAGCTTGGGGATGCCCAAGGCACCCCAAGGTAAATTCAAGGACAACCAAGCATCTAAGCTGGGGATGCCCCGGAGGCATCCCCTCTTTGTCTCAATCCATAGGTAAAATTTACTTGGGGCTATCACTACAAAAAAAATACCCTTCCGTGATGATACGTGTTTGTCACAGTAGGTCACGTTTCTGTCAGTCGTACATCCTGACAATTTTATGGACAGAATCAAGATAGTCATACCTGTTGCTGTCGTAGAAGTGTTCCATGACATACCAAAATTACATCACGGAAGTGTCCACTTCCATGACGATAAATGGCGTGTCATGGAAGTGTTTCGTCATGGGTAACGACATGTGGCATCCATCGTACGGGTCACCGTTTAGCTATCGGTTTGGTTTGGATCCGATAAACCCGTTAACAGCCCTGCCCAATGGGGATTTTCACAGTAAAATTCTCATTCGCCGGAGGATCCACGTGTCGGCTCAGCGTTGGACAGATGTCATCCACTCATTGTACGGGATGCGCCTATGATACGTTAGCACGTGCAAGGCCCAACAGTGGCCCATTTAGGCGAAAGAGGCTGGCCCTGTCAAAATAGCAGGCCAGCCCATATAGGGCCTACTTGTGTCTGGTCAATTTAAGCCCACGGCCCATACGAGATGGGCCAATTCGGCCCGTCACATGGCCCGTTAACTATTTGACACAATTGCAGCCCATCGTCAGTTCAGCCCGTTAACAGCCCGCTATTATTGGGGCTCAATATCGGCCCAATGTGGTTTGGCCTGTACGGCCATTGAAGGGTGGCCATTTTCAGGATGTACGTCTTCTCAGCCTTTTAGCGACCCATTTAAGTGTTGGGGCCAATTTCCAGCCCGGTGTGTCTTTCCACCTGTTAACGGCCCATAAATGAGTTGGGCCATTTGCAGTCAGACTGAGTTTTAGCCTCATAATGCCCTGCTCTTCATGGGTCCAATACCAGCCCGGTTCTCTTTGGCCTGCTAAAGCCCCACACAGTTTGGGCCATATACAGTCGACCTGACTTTCGGCCTCTTAGCGGCCCTGCTCTTCATGGTCCAGTACGAGTCCCGCTTGTCTCTTTTGGCCTACTAAAGGCCCATAGTACAGTTGGGCCATATATAGCCCGACCTTAGTATCAGCCTGTTATGGCCTGTGAATCGAATGGGCCCACTTATTGCCCGCTTCGATGTCGGCATGTTAACGACCCGGGAGGTGTAACACGGCCAAACATTAACTGTTGGCTCGTTCAATTATAGCCCCAATAGAGCTTTCGTCGCGGTTACGGCCCTTTAACTAATGGGCCCGCTAAAGTTCGAACATGTCTGTAGGCCCAATTAGATAACGTCAATTCCGGCCCAGATATAATTTGAGACCATTACGACGAGCAATTATGGATAGGACCAAAAACCGATCAATCAAAGGCCTATTGAGAATTTTGGCCCTTCGAGCCCTTAAGGGCAGTGGGCCGCTTCCTTCACATAGGCCCACGACTGTTCGGGCTAACTAATAATTCACTGCTTTTTTTGGCTTCCTAGCAACCAGTTAGCTGAATACGAGGCGCGACTAAGCAAACATACGGCATACAAGGAAAAATGTTGCACATCCAGCATATATACAGGAAATTACATCCACTAGGCAACCAAACGATTGATGCCAGTGCAAATAAATGAACAGAATTTAATGATCTACACCCCTCACAATCTGCCACCTCAGTGCGGATGACCCCATAGCATGTGAGCAAGTTCTTCCTTCTGCTACACTATCTCTCAACCATTGACAGTTGCTGTTGCGCAAGAATGTGCACCTCTGATTCCTCCACAATTTCCATCATTGCTTAGCTAGTAATTGGTTCACAAACATACATTTTTTCGTTGGATTCAAACGAGGAAACTGAACAGATTCAGATGCGATTTTGGCAGGCTTGTATTATTGATAGTGAGAGTGTTCTCGACCACTGCATCATAACATAAATAGGAGGGAATCAAACAGATTAATCAAGAGTTATTGCCATATTACCTGGCCTAGATTTATTGGAAAGAAACTATGGGGTTGCCTTGCTGTTTTCAGAGTTTGTCTTCTTATCTTCAGCAGCACCACCAAATTACACACTACATGGCTATCTGGCTAGGTCAGATAATAGGAAAGCAACATTGACACACGAACATTTGGGAAACCACACCACACCAGACACCATACACAAATTAACACAATATGGCACAACTATCATCAGCCAGGTAAGGTAATAGGAAAAGCAACATTGACACAATGAATGATGTGGGCAACAGAACAGCACTACATATTTAGTAATGTGCATGATATAGATAGTACACTCATGCAGCTCAGTATGCAAAACTACCAGGCAGTTTTCCTTACAAAAATCAACATTATTGCCTTTAATTATACATTTTGCTACAAGTAAATTTGTATCAGATAAAGGTTGGATTCATGCCGATTAAACAAATACATGCTGATGTAAAAATTTTAGTGATATACAACGGTAACTTACATCAGCATTGGAGCATAGAGAACCTCCCGCAAGATACTTCCTCGAACATGATTCCCAGTTTAGGAGTCTTCCATCCTTTAAGCTTATTTTTCAAAAGAGAGATGGGTAGAAACATGAGAAAATATGATCTGAATGCATAAAATTTCATGATGCGAGGATACACCCACGCTTTTTAGAATGAGTGACCACATTTTTGCGGACTGGAGCGGACTAGTCTTTGCCACTTGAATCTTCTTTATATCAGTAGGAGTTGTGTTTCTCTGTGCTGGACAAGTACTATGAACACTGGAGTTGGTTTACTATCTCCTGGCAATTTGGACTTTTGCAAAGACTGTTTGAACCCTTCGATTCTAACATAGCGTCTTCCCTGCATGCCTTATTAGAAGAAATGGTGCTTGAGTTATAAAACATGCTATGGTAAAGAGATGGAATGGGTACTAAAGATAGAAACATACATATTGACATGTATTCCCTCCATACCGGACAATAATGGATGTGTCTAGGTTTTTTTAGTTTCTAGATACATCATTTTTATCCATTTCTGCGACATGTAATCAGGACGGAGGGAGTTGATGTAAGAGCTAGGGATACCATGAAAATAGTAAAAAAAACACTAGTTGAATGTAAAACTGTATGATAGTACGGAATACATATAGAAAAACACTAAGGCAACATATGCGTGTATGATTGGGAAACTAGGATGACATTGCAACGACACTAGAACATCACTTCATGTAAAAAACATGGTTGGTAGACAAATGAGTACATACTGATGAATAACAATGCATAAGATATTCAGAAGCATGATGTCCAAACTAAGCAGATGGCATTGCGACAGAGTAGAATGACAGTACTTGAATTTGAAAACATGTTATCATGAATGGAATAGGTTACTGAAAAACAGGAAGCATGACATATTTACATGCATGATCAGCAGGCTAAGCACATGGCATTGCAACAGAGTAGATGCACTCCAGGACATTATATGCTGCTGTACCATATCACGGCCAAGTTAGAGCAAGTACCTTGTGGGGTGATAGGATTCATCATCTTTCTACAAGTCTTGTGAAGAACTGGCCTTTGCATGTTCCATCATATTGGGTATCATTGACGTCAGTTTGTTGGCCGTTCCATTGCTCTGTGAGGTTCTGTGGAGTATATCTGTGTGTGCAATTTATCTACATGCATGGAGCAACACAAACTAGTAGTGATTATGTAATGAGTGCCTAGGAACGACATAATAGTAGGACTGGGCTTAACTAGCAGCACAGGTCTCAAAACCTAAGGGAGAACACAAATGAAAGCTACAAATGTTGTATCGTTTGTACTCAGATTAACTAGATGGCACACAAAAGTATTAAAGACAACAAGGTAAGACTAGAAGTGGTATAATATATAATCACCAGCCTGTTGGGATAGCATGGCTGATGATGATAACTATGGACAGCGTTACCTAAAGAAAAGTCTTATCCATAAAACCCTCCACACTGACCCAACTCCCATGGAACAACATTAAATCCTGAACAAACTCTTAGAGATCACATGAATGTACAGTGAAATGTGATATCTTTTTTTCGCTTAGATGAATAACAAAGCAAAATGTTGCACACAAGTAAGATGAGGGTACAACCTATCTGGACTCATCCATAGGATGGAGCATCATGTGTTGAACCTGTCGATGGCCCCTGCAGTTGTGTGGCTTCCCATGTCGAGCACGCAACATTCGATTCAGGGAACTGTGACTGGGGACTATAGCTCCCTTCTGGTGTATGCTTCCCTTGTTGGTAGTAGCTGCAGTGAGAAGGAGACGGTGTGGCTGAAGATGCAGAAAACCATAATGTTAAGAACCGACACATATCTCTGATCTGAGAAATACCCTAAGAGTCACAGTAAGGACGAGAGTGGTCACACGTCTAAAACTAAATTGGGTCACACGATTTATTTTTATTTTGTACTGTCCGTCTATGCCGGATGGCTTGATGGTCGGCTTGTGCCTCACCCGGCTGACACGTTTTAGAACCTTCCCCCGAAGTAGCCGGCGACCACCAGCAGAGCAGCCTGCCCCGTCGTCCCTAGCCGCGAGAGCTCCGACAAAACCCCGTTCCCCGCACCCACCGCACTGTCGTGGTTGCGGCACCTCCCCCGGCCCATCCACAAGACTCGCCGTCATCCAGATCCGCGGCGGCAGTACCTTCAAACCCACGCAACTCTAAGAAAGCCACCTAAGTGCTGTTCCGCGGCACTTGTGCCCCCGCACCCTTATGATAGACACCAGCCAACCGGCAGCCTGGACTCCGCCGCCTCGAGGGGTGTTGTTTCCCATGTGGGAATCGATTGCCCTAGAATAAAAATTCAGACGACTGACGCCTAAATAAATTGATTAAGATGAGTGACGACCTATCTTGCGGCCCGGTGAAGTAGGCAGCTCCAGCTGCCGAGTTCGGGAGGCCGGCGCGGTTGCGGTGGCTCCGGCGGCAGGGAAAGCATATATGTCGCGATGGTCGACGGCTACGAGAAGACAGCGCCGGGCCCTAGACTCATCCGAATTGGAGCCTCCCGGTCCGGCCGTGCACAACGGCGAGTGTGAATCAACTCCTTACGTTCGCACGGCTCCTTCGTCGAGGCAGCTCCGCAGCACGGAGTAAAGAGCACATGGCCCAGTGCACGACGACAAATGGAAACTCTCTGGCATTGGTGAAGAGGGCGGCGGTGAATTTGGTGCGGGGGGGCGCCATGGAGTAGGGGTTGAGGTTTCGCGCTGGGGAAAGGGAGCTTCTGGGGAGAAGGTGTTGGCGCCCACGATTAGTATGGGGAATTGGAGGGTGGAACCATGTCTTACGGGCGCCATTTGTTTGAAATGTGGGGGGAGTTATAGTTCTACTACCCCTGCTTTAGGACTTCTGGGCTTCGTCGTGTCTTTAGTCGAGGATGGGGATAATAGAGTAACTTTGCTTCTACCAAATAGTGGCGGCGAGCGATTACGGGCGAGGAGGCCGTGTTTTGAAATAGTGGGAGCGACCGATTTCGGGTGAGAGGGCGTGTTTTGAAATAGTCGGCGTGAGCAATTTCGGCCAGAGGAGAGGGTGTTTTGCTGCCCATGGTTTATGAATTATTCGGCACCTGTCATTTCGGCTGAGGAGAAGCGCGCTTGGATGAAGTTACGAACCTCCTCGATGTAAATGCCAATTGATGCATGTCCTACATAGGCCGGTTGATGGTGTCCTGGACTAGGGGTACTCACCAGGTTGTCTCCCGACCAGGTGGATCGAGCCGAGGACCCCCATGGTGATTCATTCATGGGGACACTTCGGGCAGCCCATGCCCGCATACAAGGGAGACTCCAACAAGACTTGGCGCACAGACGAGGACTCTCCTAAACTTAAGGCCTCCGTGTGCATTTATAAACTGAGGCCAGTCTGTTCAATAGATCATATATATTCATTAGAACATCTCGTGGTAGATCATGTACTCTGTAACACACCCATATCAATACAACAAAGTAGGACGTAGGGTATTATCTCTTCGAGAGAGCCGACCTGGGTAAAAATCCTGTGTCCATGTTACCAATCGCCTCAGAACCCTAGCTTAGGACCCCTACTATAAGATATGGCCGATACAGAACCGACCTTGATCTGCTTTCATTGAAAGCTGCTAGGTGATCGTCCGGTTTGATGGGAGTCAAAATCAACCGTCAGGTGATATTTTTCCAGTCCGATACTGTTTCAGTATATTATCTTTTTGCAAATTACTGCTCCCGGATCGCAACTATGTTCGCAGAAACTATAATTGGGTCTGACTTCTTGGGCGCGGTTCCCTGGCGAGATATCGGATTGCCCGACGCAACGCCAGCGGTGACCGTGTACTATCAGAACCCAGGAGCAGCCATGGATCGGGGCGAACACGGGTGCCCAAGCAAATCGGCCATGCTGCGCAAAATTGATTGCAGAGCTCGATGGGGTCACGCAGCCTGTTGCTTTGCACTTCTGCCGCTGGTGGATGAAGCATGCAGAAGGCGTCAGGTAGGCTTTTTTTCTTTTCTTTCTTTAATCTGTAGTAACTTATATGCCCTCGTGGACCTCCAGTTTAATTGAAATGCATAAGCCAAGTACTCCCTTCGTTTCGAAATTACTTGTGCGCAGAAATGAATGTACCTAGACATATTTTTAAGTTCTAGAATACATCTATTTCCGAGACAAGCTAATTCCGAACGAGGGAGTAACAACGTACTAGCACTACTTGGGCCGAGTTTTGCCTCACGTGCAGATCAAAGTGCTATCGCATGACTTTCGGGAACTTGTCCGGGTGGGGCTGCGTATGGAGTTTTGTGTCATCGGTTCTAAAGGCGGTCTGACGTGCTGGAACAGATAATTGACCTCGACTAAGCCCCCCAGCGGCCGCTGTCATCATCCCACCTACGCCAACCAAGTTTTGGCATACACCTCAGAGCGCGTCTCTGTGTCAGCATCTTCGCGATATCACTCCGTTGAGCCGACCTTGACGCTCAGGCCACATTACCGGATTATTCACTTCGCATTAAATTAATTGTGCATTATTTTAATTATTATTTTATTATTTCTTGCTGCACTATTTAACGTATGCTGGTATTCAACCTCGACTGCGCTCACACGGTCACTCGGCATGCCGACGTCGTCGTCCCCGCCTCCGCGATCTAATTCGTCATGTGTGCTCCACGCGCCCTGAGCGGGCGTTCCTGTGGGTTCGGACCAGCATAATTAGTACCACTCAGGCCATATCTTTTTATAATTATTTGCAAAAGTTAATTATGCAAAAAAAATATAATCTAATTATGATTTCTGGTTCGGCCTCGGCGGCAACCATCGCCCTCTGATCAATTAACAACAGATCCGAGTAGTACGCCCGCGTCCCAAAGCCTAGGGTTGCCAAGCGGCAACCATCCACCTGAAAGGCCCCATGAAGTCTTTCCTCGATCGTTCCTAAAGGCGTCGTGAAGCCATGTCTGTTCAAACGAAGAAGCGCTAGTTTTTTTCTTTTCAACGGGGACTCACCGAGTTGTACGCTAGTTTGATTCCTTTTCTAGTTCAATATGTTTACTCCATTGAGGCACTTCTTTGGACTGATCATTGAATAGTGCATCATGGTGAGCTATACTAATTCATGTGGAGGCACCACATTAGCTACCTTTTTATCTCAGTGGCTTCGGTGCGGCTTGCCATCTTCAGCACGTTGTATGATCAAACTTAGTCCACATACCCTTGTGGTTTGGACTATGCCGCGCCACGTCGTGAGTTTCGACTCATGAAATCTACTTCGTCTGCGTCACCTCGGTGAGCCGACGTTGTCGTCCCCCTCCATCGACCAAGATTTGCCACACCTAGCCGACCAGCTTCGTCAGCTAGGCGGACCTGGGGCTTTGCATCGCCACACGATCGAGCTATGGTCACCACTTTGAGTGCCGAGCTCTTCGCTCCGCTACTCGGGACCGGCTTGTGGGCTGGGACCTCGTCCCGCCGTAAGCTGCGCCGCAGATCGACACCGTGCACATCCAGCTAAGTCGCTTCCATGCCAATTTTTTTAATTCTTGTTCGGTTCGACCAAACTTTATATTTGTGTTAAACAAAAAACTTAGTTTGTTTAAAAATGTTATTTGTTAAAAAATACTCCTTTTGCCCAAGTTAACTGGGGGCCTTAATTTGTATGACCACTCCAGTCCGGATCATCCTCCTTGCTGTTGCTTTTGCTACAGCCATAATCGCTGTTGCTTTTGCTACAGCCAGAATCGCTGCTGCTTTGGCTGTAGCCAGTGTCGCTGCTGCTGCTCCCATTGCCTGTCCAAATGCAACAATGACCGTTAACAATCGATGCGAGACAAAGCCAAATGTAGAGGAATAAGAAGAGGCAGAACGTACTGGCATCATCGTCGTCAGCGTAGCGCATGCGACACATAGTCGCGTTGAACACCTTCACGATGAGCATGGTGGCATCGTCGTCGTACCTGAAGAGAAGGAAGTACCCCTGCCGCAGGTCGTAGGCACGGTAGAACTTCTCCCAGCCACGACACAGGTACATGTGGCCCTCCTTGATCACCAACTCCACGTCCCACAGCCTGCATAACCCGCTGCCGGCCTGTCGCAGCTTCACATTATTTGGCGGATCTTCACCCAGCATGTTCATAAAAGTGTCAGGCAGCCTCTGCAGTTTGGGACAATGAGTGATGTAGCAAACAACAGAGTTATCATAATGAGATGGGTGAAGGGGAGATCTCTCCTTTTATATACCTGCCTCGTGGATGATACTGAAGTCCCAAGTATGATACTGAAGAACTCGAAAGCATCCAACTCGTACTCCGGTGTGGCAGAGCGGAGTCTGCGGTGGCGGCTTCCCCCCATCTCTGATAAGCAGCAGAAGATAATCAACTACACCAAGTTATCATTTCTCATTCAAAAAACAATGCACTTGTGGACATATGATGGCTCTAGTTGAATTTATTAGTAGCACTAGTCGTCAAAAATGTTGACTTTAGTTGAATTTAATATATAAACTATTTTAAACTTTTGGGTCAGCAAACTAGGCAACTAGCTAGCAGATGTAAAAACATTCAACAAGAAAAGAAAGAAAATGCAAAACGTGGCGGAAACACAGAAGAAAGAGAAATAAGTGGAGGGGAGGGGAGGAGAAAGAGAGGGAGGGGGGGGGGGGAAGAGGGGGAAGGGGAGGAGAGGAGGAGAGAGGAGGCGGAGAGGAGGAGGAGGAGGCAGAGGAGGAGGAGGAGGGGAGGAGGAGGAGGAGTGAGGAGGGGAGGAGAGGAGGAGGAGGACGTGGAGGAAGAGGAGAAGGGGAAGAGGAGGAGAGGAGGAATAATCAGAAGCCTAAGACAGAAGCTATATACCTCTCGTCTTGAAGATAGGATAATTACGTATAATCGAGAGGAAATGAGGGTGATCTTCTTCTCTTTTCTCTTCTTCTTCTTCTTCTTTTCTTATTCTTTTGCTCTTTCTCCCTCCTCTTCCTCCCCTCCTTCCTTGATACTCTTTTTCTTCTAACTAAAACTAAAACTAATCTAAAATAAACTAAACTAAAAAAAAACTAAAACTAAACTGAAAACTAAAAATAAAGAAAACTATAACTAAAAAACAGAAACTAAATTAACTAAAAGAAACTAAAATAAACTAAACTAAAAAGGGGGGGGAGACACTCACCTTGGACAAGGACAGGGAGGAGACGCACGAGGGGGAGCGGCGGAGGGGGAGGAATAGGAAGTCCACGGGGCTGCATTAGGGGGCCCCCAGCGATAGACCGCCCCCGAGGTGCGAGGCGGATACCGACCCACCTTGGGAACACGCTGAGGAAGGCGGGAGTGCCCCGCACCCCCACTACCTAGTGATCTACGGAGAGGAGGCATCCGCCAGTCTGGGGGGCGTTGCAGGAAACCCTTTCATTGGCCCCAACGGACCCGGAAGAGAGACGGGGGGAGGGACGCGGAGGACAAAGAAGAGGGGCATCCCGGAGCCTGGAAGAGGAAGAAAAAGGATGGAGGGGACGCCGCAATAGCAGGGAAACGGAGAGAAGGGCGACACCGGGGAATGGGGAACGGAAAAGAAGGGGCTAGTGGGAGGGGAGGAATGTGAAGGAAGAGGGCAAAGGATGGCAGGGTTGGAATGTGCAGGAACAGGAAAAGGGGGGTGGGGAGAAGGGGGTGAGAGGGTGGAGCGCACGGGAAGAGGAGGGGTGTGGGGTGCAGGGAAAGGCAAGGGGGAGGGGTGGAGTGGTAGGGGGCGAGGCGGGCCTGGCGGCGGGGGGTGGTGGGGGCGAGCGGTTTGGTCTCGGCGGGGGAGAGGAGAGAGGGACAGAAAGAGAGAGAGAGGGGGGGAAGGAGGGGTGGGGATCCGTTAGTTAGGTTATCTCTTTGCCGTCCGCCCCCCTTTGCCGTCCGCTTTTTTTCTCTTTGCCGTCCGCTTGCAGACGGCAAAGAGGGGGCCGTTAGTTTTTTTTCTAAGCAGCTCGTTAGTGGGGCCCGCCTCTCTCTTTGCCGTCCGCCAACTGACGGCAAAGATTCTTTGCCGTCCGCTAGCCGACAGCAAAGAACTGGCTGATGGCAAAGACCTTCTTTGCCATCAGCCAGTTCTTTGCCGTCCGTTTTTCGTAAGCGGACGGCAAAGACCTTCTTTGCCGTCAGCCAGCAGACGGCAAAGAAGTGGCAGACGGCAAAGAAGTGGATTCCAGTAGTGTCCTTTTCGTCTGCCTCTATGTCTTATTTGGTTTGTTTGCTTTTTCGGTTGGCATAATTGTGTGTTTATTGGAAATAAAAAAAGTTTATGGATCCTCATCCACTTGCTAATCTCTTTAAAAGATCCAACTATGATGAACCAATTGCTAGTGAGTTGAGTGCACTAGATAATCTTTATGAAGTTTTGCTTGAAGTTCGTGAATCTAAAAATTGTGATGAAATTTATGGAGTGATTCATGATAGCTCCTTGAATGAAAAGCATGATTACAATGATGTTATTATAGATTCTATTAATGTCAATTGTGTTAATAATATGCAAAACCCTAAGCTTGGGGATGCTAATTTTGTTATGTCCACTACTTATTGCAATGATCATGATTGGGGTGATTCTTCTTATGATCTTGAAAATTTATTTAAGCCTTGTGATGAATATGTTTGCAATAATATTGAAAGTGGGTTTGGAAGAGTGTCAACTCTAGGTAAAAATAATCCCACATATTTGGAGAGTGATCAATCCTATGAAATTTTTGATAAAAGTGGGCTTGGAGAGGTCATGACTTTATTTGATGATAATCCCACTATTTTGGAAGAGTGTCAACTTTGCATGTATGTGGATCATGTAGAGAATATGTTATGTGATAGCTATATTGTTGAATACGAATATGATCCCACATGTAATTATTATGAGAGAGGAAAATATGGTTGTTGAAATTTCCATGTTACTAAATTACCTCTCGTTATGTTGAGATTGCTATTGTTCCTTTCTTCTTTCTTGCATATGCTAGAAATTGCTCGTCTTGAAAAATTGTTTGCTTATAAAATGCCTATGCATAGGAAGAGAGTTAGACTTAAATGTGTTTTCCACATGTTTCATGATGCTCTCTTTGTGTTTTTGTCTTTCATGTGAGCATCATTAAAATTATTATACCTAGCTAGGGGCATAAAACAATAGAGCTTGTTGGGACGCAACCCAATGAATAAAATTTATTTTTGTATTTTTTCTGTTCTTGAGTGTTTACACATTATTACCTATGTAATAATTGTGTTTTAGTGTTTTAGTTAGTGTTTGAGCCAAGCAAGACCTTTGGGATGCTTTGGTATATCGTTGATTTGGTTTTGCTAAAAAAATAGAAACTTTTGCGTCCGGTAACAGAATTGTTTAAATAAAATGAAGCGTGGAAAAATTCAGATTTTTTTAAAAAGATTTATATATGAATTTTCTCTATTTTCCTATTTTTTTCAGAATTTTTGGAGGTACATAAGTATGACTAATATTCTGGTTACTACAGACTATTCTGTTTTTGACAGATTCGGTTTTCTATGTGTTGTTTGCTTATTTTGATGAATCTATGGGTATTATCGGGGGGTATGAACCATGGAGAAGTTTGAATACAGTATATATAACACAAATATAAATTTAGAATGATTTCACAACAGTACCTAAAGTGGTGATTTATTTTATTATACTAACGGATCTTACGAGTTTTCTGTTGAGTTTTGTGTTGTGAAGTTTTCAAGTTTTGGGTAAAGTTTTGATGGACCACGGAATAAGGAGTGGCAAGAGCCTAAGCTTGGGGATGCCCAAGGCACCCCAAGGTAATATTCAAGGACAACCAAGCATCTAAGCTTGGGGATGCCCCGGATGGCATCCCCTCTTTTGTCTTCAATCCATAGGTAAATTTACTTGGGGCTATCACTACAAAAAAAATACCCTTCCGTGATGATACGTGTTTGTCACAGTAGGTCACGTTTTCTGTCATGCATGTACATCCATGACAATTTTATGACAGAATCAAGATAGTCATACCTGTGCTGTCGTAGAAGTGTTCCATGACAATACCAAAATTATCATCACGGAAGTGTCCACTTCCATGACGATAAATGGCGTGTCATGGAAGTGTTTTCGTCATGGGTAACCGACATGTGGCATCCATCGTAACGGGTCACCGTTAAGCTATCGGGTTCTGGTTTGGATCCGATAACCCGTTAACAGCCCTGCCCAATGGGGATTTTCCACATGTAAAATTCTCATTCGCCGGAGGATCCACGTGTCGGCTCAGCGTTGGGACAGATGTCATCCACTCATTGTACGGGAGGCGCCTATGATACGTTAGCACGTGGCAAGGCCCAACAGTGGCCCATTTAGGCGAAAGAGGCTGGCCCTGTCAAAATTAGCAGGCCAGCCCATATAGGGCCTACTTGTGTCTGGTCAATTTAAGCCCACGGCCCATACGAGATGTGCCAATTCGGCCCGTCAATGGCCCGTTAACTATTTGACACCATTGCAGCCCATCGTCAGTTCGAGCCCGTTAACAGCCCGCTATATATTTGGGCTCAATATCGGCCCAATGTGGTTTCGGCCTGTTAACGGCCCATTGAAGGGATGGGCCAATTTTCAGGATGTACGTCTTTCAGCCTTTTAGCGACCCATTTAAGTGTTGGGCCAATTTCCAGCCCGGTGTGTCTTTCAGCCTGTTAACGGCCCATAAATGAGTTGGGCCATTTGCAGTCAGACCTGAGTTTTAGCCTCATAATGGCCCATGCTCTTCATGGTCCAATACCAGCCCGGTTTCTCTTTTGGCCTGCTAAAGGCCCACAACACAGTTGGGCCATATACAGTCCGACCTGACTTTCGGCCTCTTAGCGGCCCATGCTCTTCATGGTCCAGTACGAGCCCGCTGTCTCTTTTGGCCTACTAAAGGCCCATAGTACAGTTGGGCCATATATAGCCCGACCTTAGTATCAGCCTGTTAATGGCCTGTGAAATCGAATGGGCCCACTTATTGCCCGCTTCGATGTCGGCATGTTAACGACCCGGGAGGTAACAGGGCCAAACATTAACTGTTGGCTCGTTTCAATTATAGCGGCCCAATAGAGCTTTCGGCCGGGTTACGGCCCTTTAACTTAATGGGCCCGCTAAAGTTCGAACATGTCTGTAGGCCCAATTAGATAACGTCAATTCCGGCCCAGATATAATTTGAGACCATTACGACGAGCAATTATGGATAGGACCAAAACCGATCAATCAAAGGCCTATGAGAATTTTGGCCCTGCGAGCCCATTAAGGGCAGTGGGCCGCTTCCTTCACATAGGGCCCACGACTGTTCGAGCTAACTAATAATTTCACTGCTTTTTTGGCTTCCTAGCAACCAGTTAGCTGGAATACGAGGCGCGCTAAGCAAACATACGGCATACAAGGAAAAATGTTGCACATCCAGCATATATTACAGGAAATTACATCCACTAGGCAACCAAAGATTGATGCCAGTGCAAATAAATGAACAGAATTTAATGATCTACAGCCTCACAATCTGCCACCTCAGTGCGGATGACGCCCATAAGCATGTGAGCAAGTTCTTCCTTCTTTGCTACACTATCTCTCAAAACATTGATCAGTTGCTGTTGCGCAAGAATGTGCACCTCTGATTCCTCCACAATTTCCATCATTGCTTTAGCTAGTAATTGGTTCACAAACATACATTTTTTTCGTTGGATTCAAGACAGAGGAAACTGAACAGATTCAGATGGCGATTTTGGCAGGCTTGTATTATTGATAGTGGAGAGTGTCTCGACCACTGCATCATAACATAAATTAGGAGGGGAATCAAACAGATTAATCAAGAGTTATTGCCATATTACCTGGCCTAGATTTATTGGAAAGAAACTATGGGGTTGCCTTGCTGTTTTCAGAGTTTGTCTTCTTATCTTCAGCAGCCTGCACCAAATTAACACACTAGCATTGCTATCATTGGCTAGGTCAGATAATAGGAAAGCAACATTGACACAACGAACATTTGGGAAACCACACCACACCAGCCTACACCAAATTAACACAATATGGCACAACTATCATCAGCCAGGTAAGGTAATAGGAAAGCAACATTGACACAATGAATGATTGGGCAACCAGAACAGCACTACAATTTAGTAATGTGCATGATATGAGATAGTACACTCATGCAGCTCAGTATGCAAAACTACCAGGCAGTTTTCCTTACAAAAATCAACATTATTGCCTTTAATTATACATTTTGCTACAAGTAAATTTAGATCAGATAAAGGTTGGATTCATGCCGATTAACAAAATACATGCTGATGTAAAAATTTAGTGATATACAACAGGTACTTACATCAGCATTGGAGCATAGAGAACTCCCGCAAGATACTTTCCTCGAACATGATCCCAGTTTAGGAAGTCTTCCATCCTTTAAGCTTATTTTCTAAAAGAGAGATGGGTAAGAAACATGTAGAAAATATGATCTGAATGCTATAAAATTTCATGATGCGAGGATACACACACGCTTTTTAGAATGGAGTTGACACATTTTTGCTGGACTGGAGCGGACTAGTTCTTTGGCCACTTGAATCTTCTTATTATCAGTAGGAGTTGTGTTTCTCTGTGCTGGACAAGTATCTATGAACACTGGAGTTGGTTTACTATCTCCTGGCATTTGGATCTTTTGCAAAGACCTTGTTTGTAACCCTTCAGATTCTAACATAGCTGTCTTCCCCTTGCATGCCTTATATAGAAGAATGGTGCTTGAGTTATAAAACATGCTATGGTAAAGAGATGGAATGGGTACTAAAGAATAGAAACACATGACATATTGACATGTATTCCCTCCATCCGGAAATAAATGGATGTGTCTAGGCGTTTTTTAGTTCTAGATACATCCATTTTTATCCATTTCTGCGACATGTAATCAGGACGGAGGGAGTATGATGTAAGAGCTAGGGATACAACATGACAACAGAGTAAAAAAACACTAGTTGAATGTAAAACTGTATGATAGCGGAATACATATAGAAAAACACTAAGGCAACATATGCGTGTATGATTGGGAAACTAGGATGACATTGCAACAGACTACTAGAACATCACTTCAATGTAAAAAAACATGGTATGGTAGACAAATGAAGTACATACTGATGAATAACAATGCATAAGATATTCAGAAGCATGATGTCCAAACTAAGCAGATGGCATTGCGACAGAGTAGAATGACAGTACTTGAATTTGAAAACATGTTATCATGAATGGAATAGGTACTGAAAAACAGGAAGGCATGACATATTTACATGCATGATCAGCAGGCTAAGCACATGGCATTGCAACAGAGTAGATGCACTCCAGGACATTATATGCATGCTGTACCCATATCACGGGCCAAGTTAGAGCAAGGACCTTGTGGGGTGAATAGGATTCATCATCTTTCTACAAGTCTTGTGAAGAACTGCCTTTGCATGTTCCATCATATTGGGTATCATTGACGTCAAGTTTGTTGGCCGTTACATTGCTCTGTGAGGTTCTTGTGGATATATCTGTGTGTGCAATTATATCTGACATGCATGGAAGACAACACAACTAGTAGTTAGATTTATGTAATGAGTGCCTATAGGAGACGACATAAATAGTAGGACTGGGCTTAACTAGCAGCAACAGGTCTCAAAAACTAAAGGGAGAACACAAATGAAAGCTACAGAATGTGTATCGTTTGTACTCGAGATTAACTAGATGGCACACAAAAGTATTAAAGAACAACATAGGTAATACTAGAAGTGGTATAATACTATAATCACCAGCCTGTGGGATAGCATTGGCTGATGGATGATAACTATGGAACAGCGTTACCTAAAGAACAAGTCTCTTATCTGAACTATGGAACAACATTAACTCCTGAACAAGACTCTTAAGAGATCAACATGAATATACAGTGAAATGTGATAATCTATTTTTCATGCTTAGATGAATAACAAAGCCATAAATGTTGCACACAAGTAAGATGAGGGTACAACCTATCTGGACTCCATCCATAGGAGTGAGCATCATGTGTTGACCTGTCGATGGCCCTGCAGTTGTTGTGGCTGTCCATGTCGAGCACGCACATTCGATGCAGGGAACTGTTGACTGGGGACTATAGCTCCCTTCTGGTGTATGCTTCCCTTGTTGGAGTAGCTGCAGTGAGAAGGAAGACGGTGTGGCTGAAGATGCAGAAAACGCATAATGTTAAGAACGACACATATCTCTGATCTGAAGAAATACCCTAAGAGATCAACAGTAAGGTACGAGAGTGGTCACACGTCTGAAAACTAAATTGGGGTCACACGATTTTATTTTATTTTGGTACTGTCCGATCTATGCCGGATGGCTTGATGGTCGTCTTGTGCCTCCCGGCTGACACTGTTTAGAACCTTCCCCGAAGAGCCGGCGACCACCAGCAGAGCAGCCTGCCTCCGTCGTCCCTAGCCGCGAGAGCTCCGACCAAAACCCCGTTCCCCGCCCCACCGCACTGTCGTGGTTGCGCCGCCCCCGGCCAATCCACAAAGACTCGCCGTCATCCAGATCCAGCGGCGGCAGTACCTTCAACCCACGCAACTCTAAGAAAGCCACCTAAGTGCTGCTTCCGCGGCGAACTTGTGCCCCCGCACCCTTATGATAGACACCAGCCAACCGGCAGCCTAGGAGCTCCGCCGCCTCGAGGGGTGTTGTTTCCCATTGGGAATCGATTGGCCTAGAATAAAAATTCAGACGACTGACGCCTAAATAAATTGATTTAAGATGAGTGTACGACCTATCTTGCGGCCCGGTGAAGTAGGCAGCTCCAGCTGCCGAGTCGGTGAGGCCGGCGCGGTTGCGGTGGCTCCCGGCGGCAGGAAAGCAGATATGTCGCGATGGTCGACGGCTACGAGAAAGCAGCGCCGGGGCCCTAGACGCATCCGAAGTTGGAGCCGCTCCGGCGCCGTGCACAACGGCGAGGGTGAATCAACTCCGGTACGGTTCGCACGGTCGTCGTCGAGGCAGCTCCGGCAGCACGGAGTAAGAGGCACATGGCCCAGTGCACGACGACAAATGGACAACGTCTCTGGCATTGGGGAAGAGGGCGGCGGTGAATTTGGTGCGGTGGGGGCGCCATGGAGGAGGGGTTGAGGTTTCGCGGCTGGGGAGAAGGGAGCTTCTGGGGAGAAGGTGATTTGGCGCCCACGATGTATGAATGGGGAATTGGGAGGGGGAACCATGTCTTACGGGCGCATTTGTTTGAAATGTGGGGGGGAGTTATAGTTCTACCCCTGCCTTTAGGCTTCTGGGCTTCGGTCTGTGTCTTGAGGGTCGGGGATAATAGAGTAACTTTGCTTCTACCAAATAGTGGGCGCGAGCGATTACGGGCGAGGAGGCCGTGTTTTGAAATAGTGGGAGCGACCGATTTCGGGTGAGGAGGGCGTGTTTTGAAATAGTCGGCGTGAGCAATTTCGGCCGAGGAGAGGGTGTTTTGCTGCCCATGGTTTATGAATTATTCGGCACCTGTCATTTCGGCTGAGGAGAAGGCGCGCTTGGATGAAGTTACGAACCTATCCTCGATGTACAATGGGCCAATTGATGCATGTCCTACATAGGCCGGTTGATGGTGTCCTGGACTAGGGGTACTCACCAGGTTGTCTCCCGACCAGGTGGATCGAGCCGAGGACCCCCATGGTGATTCATTCATGGGACACTTCGGGCAGCCCATGCCGCATACAAGGGAGACTCCACAAGACTTGGCGCACAAGACGAGGACTCTCCTAAACTTAAGGCCTCCGGTGCATTATATAAACTGAGGCCAGTCTAGTCAATAGATCAGATAATATTCATTAGAACAATCTCGTGGTAGATACATGTACTCTGTACTACACCCATATCAATACAATCAAAAGTAGGACGTAGGGTATTATCTCTTCGAGAGAGCCCGAACCTGGGTAAAATCCTGTGTCCATGTTACCATCGCTCCAAGACGCCTAGCTTAGGACCCCTACTATAAGATATGCCGGATACAGAACCGACATTGATGCTTTCATTGAGAGCCTGCTAGGTGATCGTCGCGGTTTGATGGGAGTCAAAATCAACCGTCAGGTGATATTTTTCCAGTCCGATCTGTTTCATGTATATTATCTTTTTTGCAAATTACTGCTCCCGGATCGCAACTATGTTCGCAGAACTATAATTAGGTCATGACTTCTTGGGCGGCGGTTCCTGGCGAGATATCGGATTGCCGACGCAGACGCCAGCGGTGATCCGTGTACTATCAGAACCCCAGGAGCAGCCATGGATCGGGCGAACACGGTGCCCAAGACAAATCGGCCAGCTGCTGCAAATTGATTGCAGAGCTCGATGGGGTCACGCAGCCTGTTGCTTTGCACTTCTGCCGCTGGTGGATGAAGCATGCAGAAAGGCGTCAGGTAGGCTCTTTTTTCTTTTCTTTCTTTAATCTGTAGTACTTATGATGCCCCTCGTGGACCTCCAGTTTTAATTGAACATGCATAAGCCAAGTACTCCCTTCGTTCGAAATTACTTGTCGCAGAAATGAATGTACCTAGACATATTTTAGTTCTAGATACATCTATTTCCGAGACAAGTAATTCCGAACGGAGGGAGTACTAACGTACTAGCACTACTTGGGCCGAGTTTTGCCTCACGTGCAGATCAAAGTGCTATCGCATGACTTTCAGGGAACTTGTCCGGGGTGGTGCTGCGTATGGAGTTTTTTGTCAATCGGTTCTAAAGGCGGTCTGACGTGCTGGAACAGATAATTGACCTCGACTAAGCCACCGCAGCGAGCCGCTGTCATCATCCCACCTACGCCAACCAAGTTTTGGCATCACCTCAGAGCGCGTCTCTGTGTCAGCATCTTCGCGATATCACTCCGTTGAGCCGACCTTGACGCTCAGGCCACATTTACCGGATTATTCACTTCGCATAAATTAATTGTGCATTATTTTATTATTATTATTATTATTTCTTGCTTGCACTATTTAACGTATGCTGGTATTCAACCTCGACTGCGTCACACGGTCACCTCGGCATGCCGACGTCGTCGTCCCGCCTCCGCCGATCTAATTTCGTCATCGTGTGAGCTCCACGCGCCCTGAGCGGGCGTCCTGTGGGTTCGGACCAGCATAATTAGTACCACTCAGGCCATTATCTTTTTAATAATATATTTGCAAAAGTTAATTATGCAAAAAAAATATAATCATTATTATTATTTCTGGTTCGGCCTCGGCGGCAACCATCGCCCTCTGATCAATTAACAACAGATCCGAGGTAGTACGCCCGCGTCCCAAAGCCTAGGGTTGCCAAGCGGCACACGCATCCACCTGAAAGGCGCCCATGAAGTCTTTCCTCGATCGTCTAAAGGCGTCGTGAAGCCATGTCTGTTCAAACGAAGAAGCGCTAAGTTTTTTTCTTTTCAACGGGGACTCACCGGAGTTGTACTGCTAGTTTGATTCCTTTTCTAGTTCAATATTGTTACTCCATGTTAGGCACATTTCTTGGGACTTGATCATTGAATAGTGCATCATGGATGAGCTATACTAATTCATGTGGAGGCACCACATTAGCTACCTTTTTTATCTTCCAGGTGCTTCGAGTGCGGCTTGGCCATCTTCATGCACGTTGATGATCAAACTTAGTCCACATACCCTTGTGGTTTGGACTATGCCGCGCCACGTCGTGAGTTTCGACTCATGAAATCTACTTCGTCTGCGTCACCTCGGTGAGCCGACGTTGTCGTCCCCCTCCATCGACCAAGATGTGCCATCACCTAGCCGACCAGCTTCGTCAGCTAGGCTGGACCGGGGGCTTTGCATCGCCACATCGATCGAGCTATGTCACCACTTTGGAGTGCCGAGCTCTTCGCTCCGCTACCTCGGGACCGGCTTGTGGGCTGGGACCTCGTCCCGCCGTAAGCTCGGGCCGCAGATCGACACCGTGCACATTAACCAGCTAAGTCGCTTCCATGCTCAATTTTTTTAATTCTTGTTCGGTTCGACCAAACTTTATATTTGTGTTAAACAAAAAACTTAGTTTGTTAAAAATGTTATTTGTTAAAAAATACTCCTTTTGCCCCAAGTTAACTGGGGGCTCTTAAATTTGTATGAGCCATTTTATAATAACTGTTTTTTTTCTAAGTTGTTGCAAAGTGTTAAAGCACGACGGAAGCACAAACTAATTTTAAGACCATTGTGCAGATTGGCACCAAAAACTTGATTTAGTTCGGACGTAAAGTTTTTACTGAAATTTTTTGGTTTTCCAAGCTAACGACACTTTTAACCTATTTGTGTGTTTCTCGCATAAGTCTCGCAGTACAATGCCGGACACCTTTAAAGCTTCGGCAACATCAACCCGGGGCTGCGACAAGAGCCGAACCCACCAAAAGACCAGGTACTCCGAGGGGTCTTCGGCAAAATGTTCTCGGATATTGCTTTATATGCATTAGTTTCGAATTGTGTCTTCGGTCAATAGTTGGGTTGCCCGGCTCCTGTGCCTGCCTCCTACATTCCGCTTTGTTCGGTTAGGTGTGCAAAGGGAGAACCACTGCGATTGTGCTTCCAGCTCGAATGGTTAAGCGCCTCAGTGGAGAAAGCCGACAATTGACTTTCACAATGGGCGTAAACTGGTCAGCAATCTGATGACGGTGTCAAACTATAGATCGATAGCGAGTACCCGGTGTTAAACGATGGGCCTTTCATAACATTGGCCGAAGTGTTAATGGCTTGACCTCGGCTGATGCCGAACACTAACCGGGGGCTATTAACTGGCCTCCCAAGTTTAAGCTCCTTTGACTAAGTGAAAGTTATAAAGCCTAGATATCTTATTGCCTTGTTTCCGCTAACACAACCGCCTCCGGGCACCGAGACGTCGGCTAAGGGTTGTCTTGTTAGTATGGAAACACCCTGCGTAGCATCTACAAAGGGGTAGAAGCCAACGATGGGCCACTTTCAGATTATAACCGGTCGCAACGGAGTCAAAACAAAAATATATATTATCAGCGTTTGTATTCACTATACGAGCGCTGCCTTCCGTAATTATCGTTATAAAGCCATAAATATGCATCAATTTGACTTAAGATTTTGGCCAAGCTGGGTTGCCTGGCTCCTGTGCTTACCCCTACGTTCCTGATTGTTCGGCTAGGCGGTAAAGGGGGCACCTCTGTGATTGTTACTATCGGGTCATCCGGGTTAGTACCTCAGACTGGGTGAAGCCGAAAGCTAGCCATCTTAAAGGATATAATTGGTCGGCAACGTCGGAAGTGAAAATTTCGGTTCATTGGACCATAGAGTTTGGGAACTTTCCCCGAACTAAATCCTCAATATTTTCCTCCCACATTTGATCAGAGTTGAGGTTTCATGATCATGGTCAACATGATAGCCTGGGAAAAGGAACTCATAAAGGAACTATTTTTCCCAGAAGATGTTTCTTACATTAAAAAGTAATATAACATATCTCTCCGTGTACCTTTGTTTATAAAACCATATGGCCGGATTGCCTTGTTTGCCATAAATATTTGCCCTCATAAAGGCTTTATAAAGTAGGACATGTTGGGTAACACAGCAGAAAACAAAAAAAAATCCGACCTACGCACTAGCCCAGGACCACTATGGAGACTGCATACAAGGTTTGATCTTTTCGTTACCGACTCGTAGCGCAGCGGAAGTAGAGTCGATGACGATCGGCGGTGCAGATCCCCGCAGCTAGGATTTTACAACCTCCCAATCATGAGGATGTACTCCCCCATCTGCCCCTCGGACAGCCCTCCGGGAGGCGGTCGGACAGTCCCTCGGACAGTGTCACGGACAGCCCTTCGGGAGGACCCTGGAAACTCGGACGGTTACTCGGATAGCCCTTCGGGAGGACACTCGAACAGCCCCTCGGGCAAAAGGATGAAACTATGACCTCTCTACGGGGTTGCACACATACGGTGTCATCTATCTGGGAGGGCTTCGCCGTCCAGAACTAGTTCCCACCGGAACCCAGACAGCCTTTCGGCACTACAAAACTATTTCGTGGGAGGGAGAGAGAATGCCAGATCATGCATGGCTTGTGTGAGAGAGTTGGAGTGTGTATGGAGAGCTCCTCTCCACCTCCTTATATAATGGTGGAAGGGGTGAGGGGGGGGGGGGCTGAAATTCAGCCCACAAAATATGCACCCACCAAACAAGGAAAACATGTTCCCACCAAACATGGAGAAAACATGATCCCTTGTCCATGGTGTTCCCCCATGGGGCCCCACCTTCCTCCCAACACTCTCCTCCATTTGTGGAGGCTGCCCCCCACCATGGGGGGGGGGGGGCAACACCTTTTTTCCAGCCACAAGGGGCTGCCCCCCAAAGGGGAGGTGCCCCAAAACAGCCTCCACGTATCGTGGGATCTTGTCCCCTCACGCTGGGACAAGATGTTTTCCGCGACTATTACTTCTGAAAAATTCTGATAAGTCCCAGAACATTTCCGGCACCCTCTAAAATTATCTAGACACGCTCCGGAACATTTCCGGTATGGTGGTTTAATTTAAAACCATCTTCGTTTACTCTGTAAACAATTCCGGCAGCTCCGAAATTTCTTTTTGGTTTTTTCTCTAAAAAAATTCCAGAAGTTACCAGACCAATCTGGCAACCTCCAAAACATTCCCGGTGCTTGCCAAAACCTTTTTGGATCAATGGTTTTATCCAAAACAACTTTTCAGTTTTACCGAAACATTTTCGGTGTTCTCTCCGGAACTTTTCCGTTGTCTCTGAAACTTTTCCACTGACTTTCTCTCGGACTCCTTGTCTAGTATTCAGCAGATAGACGACCCTTAAGCGTGTGACCCTATAGGTTCGGTGAAGCATAGACATGACCGGAACACTTTCCGATTAATGATCAACAACGGAGCCGTGGACACCCATATTGACCCCTATACCCACATGAATGCATATTCGAGTGAACCTCCAGTTGCCGTGAGCTATTCCTATTGCTTCGCGATATGTTACAAGTACCCGAGGTGAGACATGTTGGCATTCCCGTGGATCAACAACTTATCCACTATGCCAGTTACCTTGTTACCGGTATTGTTCTCTTTTCTCGTTACCGTGTTCCGGCACCCCTGTGATCAAATCACCCTGTGTCTGGCTAGATGATGATGGATACCATAACACCGAGAGGGCCCAGAGATATCTCTCCATTGTCGGAGGAGCAAATCCCAATCTTGAGCTATCAAGTTACTTGACATACTTTCCCATGAACCCGTAAGCTGCCATAATAGCCATCCATTTACGGATGACGTTTAACAAACCCCAAAGTTCATGAATCAAGCATGAAGAAACTTGATACTCTCATGGTCCGAGGAATCATGCAAACGTTAACCATCTCTGTGTTATTAACCATTAACTTATGATGAATGTATCTCATAGCATAACATCAATTCGGGTCGATTCAACACAAATGTTCTTCTAACATTGTGCCCTTAAAGCTGCTGGCATAGACATGCCCATGATTGGGAAAACATAATCATCATGCAACACTTGAGCTAGTCTTACAGGCATGACTAGGAATACATTTTACCGTTTATTATTCCACACGTGCACATGGGTTTTCCCCAGAGCCTTTATGGATATACGGGCTCAGGAACCACAACAGTTATAGCATGGAACATAAACATAATCATGAGCATGGAGATAAATCATAACATTTATTATTGCCTCTAGGGCATATCTCCTATAGGACAAACACTCCCCAGCTACTGGCCGAGGAGGTTGAAGCCGATGGTCGGTCAACAAAGTTTTGTATAATGCGGATCCGAGCATTAATGATGTAGAGTACTTGGATACATAGAATCATTACACATAATTTGTGATTTTACTCCGGATATCGATCCTAAATTCGGCCACCCGTGCCCACATTAAGGCTCGGGGGATACTGGGCTTCAGGCTTATCATTTACAAATATTAAAGGGGCACATCGATCCCCTGATCTGGTGTTGCCACCCGACCAGTGGCTCGGGGGCTACTGGATTGCCTATTCAATGCAGAAAATTCAAAGTGCTTAGTGTTCGGCATGACCAAGCTATGGGAAAATGTGTCTTCGGATAACAATAAGTACCATTTGGGACCTATCTAGTATCAAGCTAATATATTACGTCGACTTCTCAAGACCCTCTCTCAAGGGCCCGTCCACCGATCACTATCTCCTCTAATATATTACACTGTGTTTCCATTCCTACGTATGCTGCCGAGCTAGGAGTTGATCCTCAGGCCGATTTCGTGAATCGACCTGAGTCTCAGGGGCTATTGGGATCCGCGGTTTCATGTTTTTCTTCAGGTGCATCTCGAATTTTAGGCCGACACACACCTTGAGGGCTACTGGCTATATATCTTGGCAGAAAATAAATTGCACCACTTCGGAACAAGTCCGGTATAAAGCTCGGATGCAAGTGGTTGGATCTCTAGAGGGCGTTTCCGAATTAAACTAGGTTGAATTCCTTCAAACTTTTTCAAAGATGAGGTACTCTATGCCTCTTTGGATGCAATCCGACATTGGAGCTTGACACAGTTCGGCGTTGGAGCTTGGATATAGTCCGGCGTTGGAGCTTGGATACAATCCGGCGTTGGAGCTTGGATACAGTCCGGCGTTGGAGCTTGGATACAATCCGGCATTGGAGCTTGGATATAGTCTGGCGTTGGAGCTTGGATGCAGTCCGGCGTTGGAGCTCGGCCGCAAAAAGACACCTCGGATGCGGTCCGGCGTTAGAGCTTGGATACAATCCGGCGTTGGAGCTCGGACGCAAGAGGATGCTGCTGCACGGGAAACACTTCAAACCCGACGTGTGGCATAAAAAATAACAAGGCATTGATGAAGGCCAAAAACTTAAATGGCTCCTCGGATACCCGGCGTGTAAACTCTTCGGATTCATTTCAGCAATCCTCAAGATCGAAGATGGGAAGATTTGTTGAACCAGTTTTCAAGACCGACGACCGAAGACGAAGAACAATTCGGAAGAACCAAGGAGCGTCCCCAAATTGAAGACCGGTTCAGGGGGCTACTGATGGTGTCCTGGACTAGGGGGTACTCACCACGTCGTCTCCCGACCAGGTGGATCGGGCCGAGGATCCCCATGGCGGTTCACTCATGGGCCACTTCGGGCAGCCCATGCCGCATACAAGGGAGACTCCACAAGACTTGGCGCACAAGACGAGGACTCTCCTAAACCCTAGGCCTCCGGTGCATTATATAAACCGAGGCCAGGCTAGTCAATAGATCAGATAATATTCATTAGAACAATCTCGTGGTAGATACATGTACTCTGTACTACACCCATATCAATACAATCAAAAGTAGGACATAGGGTATTATCTCTTCGAGAGAGCCCGAACCTGGGTAAAATCCTGTGTCCATGTTACCATCGCTCCAAGACGCCTAGCTTAGGACCCCTACTACGAGATATGCCGGATACAGAACCGACACCGGTAATTTCGCGTCTCCCATTTATTTGCTCGGGCGAATTCCACCGAGCAGAGGGTGTTTAGTGGTTCATTCAAATTTGGGGAGAACGAGGATCCACGTCTACCTTAACAAGTCAATTCGAATGGCCAGCAATTTGGCTGAGCCAGTTTAAGTATGGAATCGGAGTGTTCCATTTCAAAAAAAAGTCAATTGGAATCAAATTTTGATATATTAGCTTGCCACTTCTTTTTTAGATGGTGAGATGATGCTCGGGACTAATGTGTTTTTACATGCTCGTTGCTAACGATTTACTATATGACAAATAGTTGACCCACTAAAAAACGGGAATCAAACACAAAATGAAACGATTCAATGAAATAGCTCGTTCACCAGGTCAAAATAGTGAACTAAATCCAAAATTGAACACCTCAATTGAGTAGCATGTTGTATTATAGTACTCCATGAACATGTTGAAAGTCAAATTAATGAACTTGTTTGATACGCATATCTCCGTTCATGTGTGGATTGCAGACAACATGTTCTCCAATTCAAATATTTGAATGCAAATTTATATCGAAACATGGTTTATATCAGTCTTTGATGCATAAACGCGACCTCCCCCTCTCCCGGATTCCTGTTCTCTCTCTCGCCGACAATCTTCAATTCTATCGCACGCATCCAAATGCAAACCTTGTCGGTCCCTCTCCCTCTCTCTCTATGTGTGTGTGTGTGGGGGGGGGGGGTCTTTCTAGTTTGCATGCACACTCCATGTATAGGTCTCTTTGGCACACAATGTATGATTCTCAAGTCCAAGCTAAATATCTAGGGTGCACTCATCGTACGCACACAAACTCCCTAGCTCGTTGCCCGTAAGTCTCTCACGCACCACTCTGCCGTCTCGGAGCTCTTCCCTCTCTCTCTCTCTCTCTCTCTCTCAAACTCTCTGTCTCCCTGGGTCACACATACACATGCATATCTCACTCGCACTCGATAGACCCATCTAAAGCTCTCTCTCTCTCTCTCCCTCGTTCTCTCTCCATCTCACACGCACACACACACAATCTCACACCTAGCTAAGTATGATTGTCTCTCACTCAATTGTAGGCACACGCAGTCCCCCCTATGTATATGACTAATTCTTAGTCTCCATCACAAACATATGCATTGTCTCTTTTACTCACTTGGTCTATCTCGATTTCTCTTGGGGCATCTTTCTATCGCACATACACCTCGTCCCTCGATTTCCCACCCATATAGTCCCCTCACGATCTCGAGGGGATCTCTCTATCACAAACACACCCTCTCTCCCTCCCCATGCGTCCATCTTCTCCATGCGTCCCTCTCGACCTCTGTCCCTTGTTGGCCAGACCTCTATTGGACATGTGCTATAGGGGTGTCTCTCTCTGTTGCAAACAATCACGCACTAGCTATTTTCGTGTATCTCCTCACCTCGCTTTTCTATCTCGGAGATGCATGCGTGATATGTTTGCATAAGAAACGAACACACTCTCTCTCTATTTTATCGTTTGTTGTTCCTTTCTCTTTCACACACACACTCTTTTTGCACACTCACTCATTCTCCTTCACACGCACTTGATCTCTCTCGACTTAGGTACTCTCTTTGGTCCATAGCATATAGATTTATTAAAATGTCAAACATCACAAAGTTTAACCAGGTACGTGGAGAAAAACATTTACATCTAGAACGACAAACATATATCATTAGATTCATCATGAGATATAGTTTCGTATGATGTATCTTTGGTACTGTAGATATAAATAATATTTTCGTAAACCTGGTCAAAGTTTCCAAAGTTTGACTTCTACAAAATTTGTATGCACTGCATTATCGAGCAGATGGAGTATCTCTTTCCCCCTCTCAGCTATCTGACGCACCACTCACCGTATCGGGGCTCCTCTATCTCTCTCAAACTTTATATCTCCCTGGTTCACACATACACATATCTCGCTCGCGCTACATAGACCCATCTAACACTCTCCGCCCTTGTTCTCTCTCTATGTGACACACACCCCCCTAAGTACCATAATCCCTCACTCCATCATAGGCACACGCACTCCCCCCTAAGTATGACTATCTCTCACTATCCATCAGGAACACAATTATTGTCTCCTTCCATCCATACGTCTATCTCGATATCTCTCGGGGTATCTTCTATCGTGCACACACCTTGTCACTCGATCTCCCACCCATGTAATCCCATCACGATCTCCAGGGGATCTCTCTGTCACAAACACACACTCTCTCCTCCCCATGCCTGCATTTTCTCCATACGTCTCTCTCGACCTCTCTCCCTTGTTTGTCAGACCTCTCTTGGCCACGTGCTAGGGGTCTTTCTCTCTCGTTACAAACAACCACACACTATCTCCTCACCTCGCTTCCGCTGTCGAAGATGCATGTGTGATATGTTTGCATAAGACACACGCGCTTTTTCTCTACTTTATCGTGTGTTGTCCATGTCTCTTTCACACATGCACACACACACTTTTTTCACTCACTCTTTCTATTTCACACACACACTCTCTCTCTCTAGTTAGGTACTCTCTCACGTCCATAAACATATGGATGTTTTGAAAAGTCAAACCTCAGAAAATTTTGACAAGGTATATGTGGAGAAAAACATTTACATCTGGAACGATCATTAGATTCATCACAACATGTACTTACTTCATACTATCATTTATCTTTGGTATTGTAGATATAAGTAATTTCTTTATAAACTTGGTCAAAGTTTCAAAAGTTTGACTTAAAAAAAATATAGGCACTACATTATCGAACGGAGGGAGTAGCTCTTTCTCTCTCTCTACTATCTCTCACGGGCCTCCCCTCTCACTCGATCTCTCTTTACCGAGGGATTATATGATCACAGTGTCAGTGTATAGCTCCGTATATTGTTTAGTTGACCGGTCAACCAGTCCACATGCTGCCTTGTCAGCTCGTGTTCTCTATCTTCGTGTGCTGGCCCATGTGGCAGTGGGTGAAAATAAGTAAACTAGAGGCCCATCTGACACGCGATGAAGTAAACAAAGTTGAAACCACTCGCGGTAGCACCCCGCACGCTAGTAAATTGAGGGCACACTTCTTCCGCGTGAAGGACGCACTCGCGCACACTTCACCACTGTGCGGCGGCATGCACACAAGGATGCACTCGCGCACACCCAGCATACAATACACACCAGCACATGTGTACCCCAGCGTCGCGGCCGGCTGAGATGGACGGCGTGGCAGCCAGCAAGCGGAGGCGGCTCGAGCCAAAACCGCATCCGGCGAGCCTGGACTTCATCAGCAGCCTCCCCGACGACATGCTGCTCGTCATCATCGGCCTCCTCCCCACCAAATCTGCTGTGCGGACCACCCTGCTCTCCCGGCGGTGGCGCCCCCTCTAGCGTTGTGTACCCTTCAACCTCACCGTCGACAGTTGCCTCTGCGACGGGGATTGGAAACGCAAGGCCGCAGTCTCCAAGATCCTTTCATCGCACCCTGGGCCAGCCAAACGCCTTGACATCCGCCTATTCAGTACCAACTGCAAGGTCCAAGCCAAGTTCGATGAGTGGTTCTTATCCCCCACCCTAGATCATCTCGAGGAGCTCAGGTTTGAAGCTGGACGATGTCGCTCTCTGCCACTATCCGCGCTCCGCCTCACGCCAACGCTGCGCCGCGCTAGCTTCAGCTCCTGCTATTTTCCCCAGATTAATGTCGCGCCCGCCCTTCTTCTCCCTCAACTCAAGTAGCTCGACCTCTTCGACGTTGGCATCTCGAAGAAAGCTATGGAGCACCTGTCCGCAGCTGTACTATGCTCGAGTACCTTCGTCTTTGGCAGATCCACGGGTTCATTAGCCTCCACATCGCCTCGACAAATCTTCGATGGATTTATGTGTCTTGCTGGCCCCGCAACAAGACATCAATTGGGAAGAGATCACTCCAGGTGTTCCATGTTATGGTCATTGAGAATGCGCCTTTCCTTGAGAGATTGCTTGTATCTGATCTAGAAGGTCCAACAAAAATTAGGGTCATTGACACACCGAAATTGACAGCGTTGGTGTACTCGTCTGCCAAATTCTCCGAACTCTTTATTGGATCCGTAATCGTTCAGGTACAACACTCATCTTCTTCTCCGTCTTTTTGAAATTCACATTTTTAAATTTCTTCTTGATGTATTTACGACTGTCATCCAGAAAATGATTCCCACAAGCTTGACCCAGTCTGTGCGCATAGTGAAGATCTTGGCAATAAAATCTATCGGCACCAATCTGGATCAAGTTGTTGGATTCCTTACGTGCTTTCCGTGCACGGAGAAGCTACTCATCGAGGTGAAACTTCTTTCCTATTAGTAAACGGTAATCACAATGTAGCTCAATTTTTTCGTAATTTTCCCAAATTACAATGACAAGTGTAGTGTTCAAAACTGCATCTGCGCACTGCACCGAAAGAAATGTTTTTAGTATTTTTCTCATGTGATCACCTGCATCATTTTTTTGTTGTACTAGTAGCCTAGGCTAGTTATAGTGGCAAGTAACTTAGACTAGTAACTCTATGGTTAGCCTAAGAGAAAGTACTACCTCCATCCTGGTTTACACTTCGTATTTTGTAGTATCAAAATTTGACCATAGATTTAACTGACAAAATGTTAATGCATGTCACTAAAAATTATATCGTTGGATTCGTATTTGAACATAATTTCAAATGGTATAATTTTTGGTGGCATGCATTGGCATTTTCTTAGGTAAATCTATGGTCAAAATTTTACACTAAATACGAGGTAGTACAAAAGTGGGCTATAACGGCCCTCCACTATGTAGGCCAAAACACGTGCCAAATTCACTTATGATGCATTTGGCATCGATGCCCTCCATTGCTCACCTGGTGCCCCAATCTGGATCACCTACTTTACTCCGGTGCCAAATTAACTCACTCAATGAAAAAACACTTGCGTGGGAGAGGGAGAGGACTGAGGCAATAAAAAAACACTTGTTTGGGAGAGGGAGAGGCTGGTGTAGTTGGTTTGATTGATTTGTTTATACATGTGGGTCTGTGTGCACAGCGGTGCCAACTCTCTCACATTGCTAGAGCGGTGCCAGAATCTTTTGATTTGACATCGATGTGTATTATGTGGCATACTTTTGAGAAATATGGCATCGGCCACATATTGGAAGGCAACAAATGCCCAAGCTCTTCACGTGCTCCTAGGTAAATGACAGGAAAGAGAAAGAGAGAGAGAGAGTGCAAAATATCATTAGCCTTAGAGCCAACCCTATAGCCAACCCTATCATATGAGCGAATGATATTGGTACCTCTTGATGACACGGCAATCTTATACAGCCAGCTGCTCTAATATGTTATATTCTTTTGCAGATAAAAAAAGACCCAAAAGTGAAAAATGTGCTGCACTATAACAATCTCATCGAATGCCTTGATCTCCATCTTACAGAAATTAATTTGATCGACTACCGAGGCAGCACATCTGAGATTAAATTGGCTAGGTTCTTTGTTCTGGAGGCAAGTGTGCTCAAGGTAATGAGGTTTGGCGTTCTCTGGTGCAACAATGAATGGCGTGCTGATCACCGCAAGCGTCTAAGCCTAAATGACAAAGTCTCCGCAGAAGATGAATTTGTTTTTGAAATATCAAGTCGCCAGAGACTAAGATTTTTTTTTTGCCCATTAGTGACTTGTCAGGGCGGTGGATTTTATTTTGTACGATAATGCTGCATCCACCTAAAGTAACGAAAGTTCTTACGTAAACTTTCTAATAATTCCCTCTTCGTAGGTGCAACATTACTCCTAGCATTTGTAATATCAGTTTGAAACTTGTAATATTACGACTATCTAGCATGAGGTACTATGTTAGGAAAAAATGTTCGCGTGCATGGGTGCGGCAACGATATACCCATTACTCGAGTACAATATTTATTATTACCAGCAAGAGGCCCATGCGTTGCACGAAACATCAAGATGCATTTATACGAGCTGTTTATCTTGTGGGAGATGAAGATGAACGAGGGAAGGCCTTATCTGCAAATTTGGAGAGGGGTGTGGGTATCTTTTTGCAAAATTGCCATAGTTTGCTTTCTATCCGTCAGATATAGATCGGACGGTCTATATTGCAGGATGGCAGGCACACCATCATCACCAACTCGGTTTTTTATAAGAGTTTCTCTATTTCTCTATACTACTCCTATAAAAACCTGAGGGCTCCTTTGATTCAAGGGAATTCTATAGGATTTTTGGAGGATTGAAATCCTTTGAAATTTTTCCTACGTTTGTCCTTTGATTCATAGGATTGAATCCCATAGGAATTTTTCCAATGGAATCTTTTGTACTACATTTCATAGGAAATCTAACATCCACTCTAACCTCTTTTTACAATTCCTTTGCTTTTCCCGTGAAATCAAACGCTCCTTGCTAATCTTATAGGATTCAAGTGGGCATGACACTCAAATCCTATACTTTTCCTATTCCTGCATTTTCAAAATCCTGCGAATCAAAGAGGTCCTGAGTTGGTGATGATGGTGTGCCTGCCATCTTTCACCAATAGCCGTCGGATCTAGATCTGACGCAAACAAAGCAAACTGCTGCAGTTTTGCAAAAAGATGCCCGCACTTGTTCCCTATTTGCAAAAAACTCTTTGTCTCTCACAACCAGCCTTATCTCTTCCCCACCACATCTAGAAGGCCATGGAACAATCTGGCATGATGGTCGCTGCCAGCGCTGTCCACCCCCAATCTTGGTGTTCCGTGCAATGCAAGGGCATCTTACTCGTATAAGAAAAGAGTAGAGATACTCGTGGCAACGCACAGGAAATTATGTCGAACACGGCTAGTTGTAAGCAGGCTAGCTCTACATCCATGATGATAGTGACTGCACACGGTGAGGCTGACTTTGGTATGCCGAACACGGCGCCTACACTCAGGTGTCATCTCCTGCGCAGGGTCTAGTCACTTCACTGTGAGGAGCAGCGCGTAATAATTTGACCAACGGGTAGTACAATACTACTACATTGGTAGTACTACTACTAGTACTAGCACCACCATCTGGATTTAGTAGTACTACCACCTCCGTCTGGATTTAGTATTTGACTAGCAATATCTAGTAATGCATGTCACAAAAAATATACTACTCCCTCTGTAAACAAATACATGGAGTATTGTTTTATTCGGTTTTGAATGTAGTTCCTGATGATATTATACACTCTCCCTTCCGGTAGATGGCTCAAATCTGAAATCTCATCAATCAGACTACTATTGTACTCACCAAGCGGTCAGCTTGGTAAGCTACCAACAAAAAATTGCAATCAAAGACTACTATTGTACTCCCTCCGTACTGGTGCATTAGTCACGTTACAAAAACCAAATAATCCCAAAACTTTTAGGCGCAGTGCATTAACTACCCACCTTGTTCCCTGTTTTTTGCCATGAAAAAGAAATCACCCAATAGGAGATGTGGGGTGCGTATGCATTCAATGACTTGAGACTACTTAGCACAACATGCAGTGCTCAATTCTCTTTATGCAATGACATTAATTACAAAATACTACTCCTACCTCCGTCCTGGTTTATTGGTCCCCTTAGTATTTTGTGCCAAATTTTGACCATAGATTTAACTAAAATAATAATAATGCATGTCACCAAAAATTGTATCATTGGATTCGCATTTGAACATAGTTTCCAATGTTATTATTTTTTGTTACATGCATTAACATTTTATTAGTTAAATCAAAGGTCAAAACTTGGCGCAAAATGCAAAGGGGACCAATAAACCAGTAAACATCAAAGTTCTCTCGTTTTGTCCCAACTTGGTCTCGGTGAGATGACTATACTACACCGGCACGGAGGGAGGGCCAAGGAGTAGATGGCCAACACACACGTGAATGCAACGCAGTCTGCACTTCTCATATAAAGGCTCCTCGTCAGTCCAATCTACGAAATACTACGCACCTACGCACCCTAACCAAGGGCAAGAGTGATCACTCCAATCGCAAGATCAGTTGACTAGAAGCTAGACCCATGGAGGCGATGAGCGCGAGCATCAGCCGGCTGTGCCAGATGGTCCACGATGCCGGCCTGTGGCCCGGCACCGAGGAACGTCTCCAGGTCATGCTTGAGGCCGCCAGGGCGAGAGGCCTCTTGGACAATAGCTTCGTCTCCTTGTTCGACGAGGTCCTCGTTGGCTTCCTCGACAAGTTTACCGTCGTCAAGATCACGGACGACCTTGACGTACGCCTCCAGCCCACGCACCCAGGCTCTGCGATGCCTACCACCCTCAACGGCCTCTATGGTGACAACCTCTTCGACGCACTTGTGGCCCTGCGACTGCCCGCCGTCACGCCGGAGAATGTCCACCTCGAGGTCGCGCTGGCTGCGCAGCGCCTGGCGCAGCAAGACACCATCGACATAATCACCCACGTCTACGAGCAAATCATCCACAAGGACTACTACATGCAAGAGGAGGAAGATAGGACGATGGCCTTCTTGGACCACAGGGCAGCCTTGGATGGCATTGTTCAGAAGCACGTTGAGCTCGCCTCCAACGCCGCTGCTCCTCACATGTCGGTTGGTGACCCGGCGCACTAGGGCGTGAGGATGTCGTTGATGGATCCGTATGTATGTTTATCTTTCCGTCAATTCCATGAAGTAGTATATTGTAATTGTCTTACCTTTCACATCAACTTTATAATTTTCATACGTACCATGCATGAACCGTGCCAGAACCAAACTTCTCATTACTCTAGGGAAAATCGTAATTTCTATCTATCGGTCGCGCCAAGGAGCAGAACCAAATTTTACAAGTTACAAGTTCAAAAGGAAAAGCCTCGCCCCTCTGTAAATTGCGTGTTTTTTGCCATCCCTTCTATAAGAAAAAGGCAGTGCTCCTCCTGCCGGTTCCTCAAAAAAAAGGAAAAGCCTGCCGTGTTCACGTCGCACCCCTACACGGTTCGTCCGGCATGCCGCTCAAGGGGGAATCTGTGTTGTGTTGCATTTTCACTTACAAGTGGGACCGCGGTTGAGCAAACCGACTATCGGCAAACCCCCACCCCGCCCACCACGCGATGGCTGAGCTAGAGAAAATAGGAGGGAGAAGAGATAGTTGTAGCACGGAGTCCAAGAAAATTGGTGTCAGATGGGACTCGTGTGGGTGGCGTGTGCCGTACTGCTAGACGTGAATGCTAGTTATGGCCCATGCCACCCCACTATTAATCGAGTTGCTGGTTACGTAGAGCGAACACCACTAGGCCATACGGTACACCACTAGTACTAGTACTCACATTGTCGCAAAATTTCCTGGAGTCCGTGCTCAGTCCTCCTCTCTCTCTTCTCAGCCAGCCAGCAGACGCGCGGAGTGTGCCCATTGTCTGTTTGCTCACATTCGGTCCCACATGTCAGTGAAAACGCAAGAAGACCCACTAAATCTGCACATCTTTCACCTCGACGTGCTGGTGATGAAAAACAAATCCAATAAAGATCTTCGGTGGCCACTTTTGGAGTTACTCAAGAGTAAGATTCTATTACAGTTTAACCCAAGATGCACGGCACGTACTCCTACCTTCAAGTAGCACTCCATTTTCTTGCATGACACGACCTGGATGCTGGATGTCCCACGTGTCGGCAAAAGGAGGAAGAACTCGACCAAATTTTCTCCACATTTAGACCGGAGGAGTAGGAAACACATCAAGCCCTGTGCCTACATCATACGTACAAGCGCACCTCACGCTATCACCATATTTCTCGGCCTCCGTACGACACCTAGCTCTAGTTGATGGTATACTACTACTATGACTAACTATTGTACTAGCATACTCCACTATTAGGTTGGCTCTATGTGATGTGGCAACTTCATATAACCAGATGCTGGCTATACTAATACGGTACTCACACTCCAAGAAGTGACTCAAAAACCATTCATAAATTGAGTTTATGACATGCATATGCAAATGTACCATTCATTGCATACAACAAGTCATCAACACACAACGACAACGAGGATACATGTTGGATTATAGATTATTTCCAACAAAACATTCTAGTAAATACTAAAGTTTTTATCACACAACAAATAACAAGCAATGAAATGAACTTCAGCTCAACCAATCCTCGGCGTTGGAAATGCTTGCTTTGAACCATAAGTAAGCCTCCGGGAAGGGCCAGCTATTGTCAATATCAAGACCAACGCAGGACTCATCATCCAGGCTGAAGCGGCCTATATCAGGACGCATATTGTGATAGCCAGGGTAGGGAACCATAGCAATGTCTGAGGTATAGATACAATTGCTTCTCATAAATGGTAGTAACATTGTGCCAACAACAGCTAGATCGCCTTTCACCATCATTGGATAGTTTTGTCCAAGGAAGAGCGAGTTTTCTCCAAGACTATCAATACGGAACCAGGCGGAAGGTGCTGGCGCTAGCACACTAGTATCCATCCCGAATACCCTGCAACTGATGTTGGAATAGGTCCAGAGAGTGCAACCATGGGAGACAACACCTGCTTCCTTAGTAACGTCAGCAGTGCCCTGTATACATACAAGAAGAGGTGATCCATCGGAATAAGTTGCCAAGCGCCATTGAGTATGTAGGTCCTGCTCGTCCTCATGCTTGTGATCATCACCATCATCATCTCCCCCTTGGTTATAATTTTTTTCAAGTATAGGTGGTGGAATGTTCACAGGACCTTGGAAACACAAGAAGGTTAATTAGTACGGGGATACTAACTCGCATGCACGTGGATGAAACAGTTCTAATTACGGTGGAAGACAAACGTACCGAAGCAATAAGGATTCCTTGCAAAAACAGCGCCATGAGTGGTGGGAGCAAACACAAGACTCTCGTATTGAATTGCATCACAGTACTCATCCATGTACAGAAATTGATTTTTGAGCAATATCCATCGAGGCGTGGAAGTAAGGACGGCAACAAGCTTGTCGAAGATAGCAACAACATGATAGTTCATGTAATTCCAAGAGCGGTTGGGAACACGACAAATTGCTATCTTCTGTAGACGACAGTCACCATGATCGTTGAACCTATGTAGATCATATGTGTGCTCAACCTCAGGGCACTCTAAGATTTTTGGAAGTGGAACCCGGTGACAAGTGTACACATTCACAAGTTCCCACTCGCAGTTGTGCCCAATATAAACAACCCAATCTCCATTTGCGCCTGCCCAGGCCTTACCCTTAAGCGATGGCATCTTAACATCACACATATCATTATCAAGCGGCATCAACTTGCACAAGGCGAGGCTTCCGTCGTCCCCACGCCAGCGAGCAGGGTCATGGCGAAGGAGATAGGGGAGATCAAACCGCTCCTGAACCCTTGGGTTCTTTGTAATGATGTTATTTGTTGAGTTGAGAATGGTCTTGAACGAACCTGCCATGCTAGCCGAGGTGATGACATTGCACCGATCAATGAGTTCCTCCACCACGTTATCTTTCAGATCGGGGCAAGAATAACGGGGTTGTTTTCGGCCTGTTCCCTCCATGGAGAAGACGATCGAACAATGGCAGAAGGAAGGGTGAAGGCAAATGGAGGGAGGAAGAGCGTGCGACAGCAGTTCCAAATTGAGAAGGAAAGGCGAAGAGGTGGTGGACGGTTGCCACGGTACAGGAAGAGGTGCCCCGGCCTACATAGACGTCCGCTCGGAAATTGTACAAAAGGACTCGCTGTCGTCTCACTGACATGTTGGAGCGGGACCACATGTCAACGAAACATGGTGTGTCATTTCTCGTGCAAAATGCGATCTGGCCGCGTTGGCCCGAGGTGCCGCATTATTTCTCGACTTTATTTTTTAATTAATGGTGTGTCGTTTAGTTTTGAAGCACAACTAATTGGTACTGTATGCAGAGAAAATATAAACTACTCTACCACTACTCCACCTCTAGTACTAGTATAAAAAAAGATATATAGGCTGGAGCTTAGCGCTTGCTTGCTAAGGGCTGCCCACTTGCTTCTCACACTATCACCCTCTCTCCAGATCTAAAAAGATGGCAGTGGCCCCTCTCTCTCTCCCTCCTCACCGGTGGTCACAGATCCGCCAGGATCCCGTCCGTCGGGGAAGAAAAGGACATGCAGCGTTGACGCACTCATCGTCGGCGAGCGAGGTGACACAATGATGACAAGGCCGTCCTCTCAG